>OX465597.1:270771015-272021015 GCA_950022295.1 Bromus sterilis | reverse complement strand
TTCAGGGGTGGATTGACTGCGAATGATTCCTCATGTTCAGGATTGATCCATTCATAGACAGCCCATCGTTTAGCCCATTCCCGCGTGATTTTCTGAACCCTTTTCTTTTGTTCACCCGCAGTTTCACGTTCGGGAGTCTTCAGCTTATCATAGAGCTCAGGAGACAAGTCTTTAGCATTATCAGTGAGCCTTCGGCGAGGAGCCATTTTCTTCAGTGGTGGAGATTGAGGAATGGTACGTTCGAGCTGAGCTGCAAATGAAGTGAGACTATGAGAACCATACGATTCCTCAGCAGACATGTACCCGTGACAGAATTAAGTTGCGAGGGAAGTGGGGTATGGTTATATGCGTTCATGAGGAATAGGCTGAGGAAATCAAGTAATGAGGCATAGGTATAGGTCTCAGAAAGCTTGCAATATTGTTGAAGAATGTAGTTGCATGAAGAAACGGGAAGATTCTTGAAGACACAATAGTACTGAGGAACAAGTAACTGAGACATACGCGTACCAGGACTGAGGCAAATGCTGAGGAACCACGATTCAGTCTTCCCCGGCGACGGCGAACTCTGGCGACGTTAGCATGAGAGCTTGAGGAGCTCAAGGGCGGCGCCGCGAGAGAGAGAGGAGAGGTGGGGGGAAATGACCGTGGGGTGGATATCTATTTATAGAGGGGTGAAAGCTGAGGGGTTGTGATATTTGTGGACAAGATTTCCCCTAATGGTTGGGATCCTTAGTGGTTATCATAATGGTGGATAGGCACGACGTGCGGTAAATCGCCACCAAAAACGTAACGGATAATCCTCAATTTTGGGAAACTGAGGACAAAAATGTTTGAGGATGAAGACAAAGGTCTCAGGCTGAGGAATACATGATTTCCAAATGAACGCATATGAGATAGAAAGAATGGATAAGTGAGCACAGAGGGACGGGTCCGATCACATTCACCTAGATAAAGAAGCAAATGCTGAGGAACAAGAACTATAGGTGAACGCTGTTGGGGACAAACACGGTAATCATCAGAATGAAGACTTCAACTGAGGAAACTGAGGATCAACAGATCCTGAGGAATTTGGGCGGTTGCGCTACCCACCTTATAGGGAATGAGACACTTGATGCCATACCATAGTCGTATGGATCTTGAGTCAATTCCACGTTAATTTTTCACACTTAGGAGGGTAGTTCCTCATGAATTAAGGAGTACGACGCATCGTGTGTTATACATCAGGATTCTTCAGTATTGTTTAAGCGTTAGGATGTTTGTCCATTCACTGGACGTTTGAGTAATCTAAGATATTTAGCTCACACCTCAGAGTGCTAAAACGCTTCTCATCCAAAGGCTTAGTGAATATATCAGCAAGTTGGTCTTCAGTCTTAACGTGGCTGATGACGATGTCTTCCTTCAATACATGATCCCGAAGAAAGTGATGCTGAATCTCAATGTGCTTCATCCTCGAGTGCTGTACCGGATTCTGAGAGATCTTGATGGCGCTCTCATTGTCACATAGTAGTGGTACTTTCTTTTGGTTGATGTCGTAGTCCTTCAGAGTTTGCTTCATCCAAAGAAGCTGTGAGCAGCTTGCACCAGCAGCAATGTATTCAGCTTCAGCAGTAGAGAGGGAGACGCAGTTCTGCTTCTTCGATGACCAGCACACCAAAGAGCGTCCGAGGAAATGACATGTTCCTGAGGTAGACTTCCGATCCACTCGATCTCCAGCATAATCAGAATCTGAGTACCCAACGAGATCCAGCTATGTGCCTTTTGGATACCATAAGCCTAGCGACGGGGTGTGAGCCAAATATAGAAGAATTCGTTTCACCGCTTGGTGATGCGATTCCTTAGGTGCCGCTTGGAATCGGGCACACATGCAAACGCTCAACATTATATCAGGCCTAGATGCACATAGATATAGCAGAGAACCTATCATGGAACGATATACCTTTTGATCGTAGTCCTTGCCATTTTCATCAGGGCCTAGTTGCCCATTTGTAGGCATCGGTGTCTTGATACCCTTGCAGTCTTGCATCCCGAATTTCTTCAGGCACTCCTTGAGGTACTTCTTCTGAAGATGAAGATGATGTTGCGTTGTTGACGAATTTGAAGCCCTAAAAAGAACCTCAGTTCGCCCATCATGGAAATCTGATACTGTTCACTCATCAAGAATGCAAATTCTTCACTGTATTTCTTGTTAGTGCATCCAAATATAATGTCATCAACATAGATTTGACATATGAATAATGCATCATCATATCGTTTTGTGAAAAGAGTTGGATCGAGGGAACTAGATTTGAAGCCCTTGCTGATGAGAAAGTCCTTTAGTGTGTCATACCAAGCCCGAGGGGCTTGCTTCAGTCCATATAGGGCTTTCTTCAATCTGTACACCATATCAGGTTTCTTCGCGTCTTCAAAACCTAGGGGTTGAGCAACATATACTTCTTCCTCGATATTACCATTGAGGAATGCACTTTTCACATACATTTGATATAACTTGATATTATGATGGTTAGCGAATGCAAGCATAATACGAATGGACTCCAGTCTAGCAACAGGAGCGAAGGTTTCACCGAAGTCGATTCCTTCGACTTGTATGTATCCTTGTGCTACGAGAAGAGCTTTGTTTCTGATGACTTGTCTATCTTCATCGAGTTTGTTGCGGTAGATCCACTTCGTGCCGATGACATTGTGAACTCGAGGATCAGGCCGTTTGACTAATTCCCAAAGATCATTCAGTTTGAACTGAAGAAGTTCGTCTTGCATCGCCTGAATCCGTTCCGCCTCTTGGAATGCTTCAGTGAATTTGGTGGGCTCTGAAATTGATACAAACGAGAAATGCCCACAAAAGTTAGCTATACAATTAGCTCTTGCACGAGTAAGAGGACCTAGTAGATTGACATCGGCGAGGATTCTTTCCACTTGAACTTCATTCGCCACGCGAGGAAGACGAGGTGGATGATCTTGCGGATCATCGTATTCACTGCTTTCAGATTCATTGGCATCTGCTTTGGGTGCTTCAGGAGCTTCAGGAGTCTCAGGAGCCTCAGGATCAGGATCGTTGTCAGGACCATTTGCATCAGGATTTGGATGTTCTTCAGGAGCAGGAGGTATGTGCGTTTCTTCAGGATGATCCACAGGAATGATATCACCAGCACCCATCTTCTTGATCTGTTCTTCAGGTGGGGCTTCATCTAGATCAGATGGCAGGTTCTCTCTTTGCGAGCCGTCAGATTCATCAAACCGCACATCTACAGTCTCAACAATTTTGTGATGACAGATATTGTAGACTCTGTAGGTGTGCGAGTTAATACCATAACCAAGCGTGAAACCCTCACATGCTTTGGGTGCAAACTTGGACTGGTGATGAGGATCACGAATCCAGCAAGTTGCACCGAATACTTTGAAGTAACTCACATTGGGTTTCTTACTGACCATTAGCTCATATTATGTTTTATTGAAGAACTTGTGAAGATACACTCGATTGACGATGTGGCATGCAGTGTTGATTGCTTCAGCCCACCACATGAGTGGAGTGTTGTACTCAACCAGCATCGTGCGAGCCATCTCGATGAGGGTTCGGTTCTTCCTCTCAACAACTCCATTTTGCTGAGGAGTGTAAGGCGCAGAGAATTCATGAGTGATTCCCAAGTCGTCGAGGAATTCTTCCACACCGATGTTCTTGAACTCAGTGCCGTTGTCGCTTCGAATGTGCTTGATCTTCAGTTTGTAGTTGTTCATGACTCGCTGGGCGAAGCGCTTGAAGATTGCTGGGGTTTCTGACTTATAGAGAAGAAAATGCACCCAAGTGTATCGTGAGAAGTCATCAACAATAACAAGACCATACATACTACCTCCAAAGCGTGAATACTTTGGCGGACCGAATAGATCCATGTGAAGCAATTCCAGAGGTCTTGTAGTTGTCATGATGGTCTTCGCTGGATGCTTGGCCTTGGTCATATTTCCAGCTTCGCACGCACCACACAGCCGGTCCTTTGAGAATCTGATTTCCTCAATCCCGAGGACATGTTTCTTCAGCACCAGCTTCTGGAGATTCCTCATTCCGGCATGGCTGAGTCTTCGATGCCATAGCCAGCACTCTGAGGCTCGTGCCATGAGGCATGTAGCAACCTGAGGACCTTCAGAAAAATCTACAATATATAGATCACCTTTCCTAACTCCACTGAAGACAATGGAGTTATCGCTAACCATATAGACTACACAACCATATTTTCAGAAGAGAACAACGATATCAAGATCACATAGCATAGAGACAGACATCAAGTTGTATCCGAGGAATTCAACAAGCATGACTTTGTCAATGTGTTGGTCTCGAGAGATAGAAACTCTGCCGAGACCCAATACCTTACTTTTACCTTTATCGGCGAAGGTGATGGTTTTCTTTGAAGAAGGACTAAGAGATGATTCCATAAGAAGGCTTTTGTCACCAGTCATGTGATTTTTTCATCCACTGTCCATCACCCATTCAGTCTTTCCCTGCAAAGGAATTAGTATCTCATACAGCAAGTTATGAGCCAGTCTCAGTTTGAAGAATTTATGGTTCCTCAGAATTAATTCCTTATGACGTACCTCAGGATTGATTCTATGAAACAAAAAATATAAATATCCTTCAACTGACTCAAATGATGTTGTCCTGGTCATATGATCTGCAGAATTTATGATTGCCACAGGACATGTCCCTGCAAAGATGATCAGTTCTTCTTTACCACCCACATCTTAATGGGTGGTTTTGAAGTATATGAGGACTGATGAGAGCGATGAGACCTAATGGGACGTGAGATGGTGGTATCAGGATAGACAAATGAATAATCATTCTTATGAGGGGCTTCCCTGTGAACAAAATGATTAGCTGATACATAATGATAATTATTTCCATTTGAGGTATCGTCCTCAGATGATACCCTCAGCTCATTTTCATCTGCATTCACAGGATGGTTAGTGATGAGGTCCTTCTGAACCCAGATCTGCTTGACTGGAGGACCGTTCCTGCAGTTAGTTTCGATGTATCTGGCGAATACCTCACCATTAACATCCTTAAACAGTTTATAGTTTGAGTCAAAAGACTCAATCACCACATCTGAGGAAACAGTATCATAACCAGATAAAGTGTAGGGATCAGGAGGATGCATCTTTGCTCGAACCCAAGTGGTCTTTGGGTATTGTTCAGGTTTCCAGTAAGACCCATCAGGGTTGAGTTTCCGAGTGAATGCGACACCTTCTTTCCTCGGATTCCTGTTGAGAATCTGTTTCTTGAGGATGTCACAATGAATCTGATGCCCTTTCAGACTCTTGAACATACCGGTTCCAGTAGACTCTTCAACCTAGCATTTTCTTCAAGAATGTCTATGGTATCCTCAGATGAGGGGTTAGATACCATAGAAGCAATAGAAATAACAGAGTCTGAAGACATTGAAGAACTAGGAACAGAAGTAATACGATCATGTTCAATGCATTTCAAACAGGGAGGATTAAATCCTTCTTGTGGCATGATGATCTGTTGGGAGAGGAGTGAATCATTTTCTTTCCTCAGATCGTCATGAGACATCCTCACGCGCTCAAGTTCTTGCTTCCTCATGAGGAATTCATGAGCCAGCTTCTCATGATCGGTGAGGAGTGCCCCTCATGACGACTAAACAAGTCATCAAACTTTGACTGAAGAATTTTTGATTCATCAGTCAATTTTTGAGTCTTCATCATTTCCTCAACCAACATATCATCACTCTTGTTTAGTGAGGTATGAATCTTTTCAAGTGCACGTTTTTTCTAAGATGCAAGTTTAGCAAGTTTATCATAGTTTTCATCAGGTTCTTCATCAAAGGGATCATCCGATGATGAGTAAGTAGATACCGTGGAGGACTTAGCCATGAAGCAGAAGGCAGAGGTGGTGTCTTCAGCTTCATCATCAACATGCGACGGATTAGATTCCTTTGTGCTGAAGATTGACTTGGAGACAAGTGACGTGGCAAGAGCCAGACCGGCCACACCCTCAGATTCTTCAGATTCATCTTCCTCAGCATCAGGATTAGAACCAGAATCTTCAGAGTCCAATTCTTTGTCGAGATATGCGCGAGCCTTACTGGAGTTGCTGTTCCTGTATCTAGAAGACTTTGAGGATCTTGAGGATTTCTTCTTTGTCTTTTCATCAGAACTGTCATCTTTCCCTTTCTTCTTCTTCTTCTTCTTCTTCAGTTTAGCTTCCTTTTCCCAAAGAGGACACTCAGCGATGTAATGCCCAGGTTTCTTGCATTTGTGGCAGACTCTCTTTCTTGTCTTTAAAGAGTCATCATCTTTGCTTTTTCTTGAGGAGGATCTTGAGGAATTTCCGAAGCGATTCTTCTTCGTGAATCTTTGGAACTTTCTTGTGAGGAGATCAAGTTCCCGGCTGAGGGTTTCAGGATCATCAGAATCAGCCTCAGACTCTTCATCAGAGAACACTTTTTGTGCCTTAGCTTTTAGCGCGCGGACTTTAGGCGTGGAGCTGTACAAGTCTCGTTTTTCAGAGAGCTTCAGTTCATGAGCATTGAGGCGCTCGAGAATGTCAGAGATTCTTGAAGTCAGGACTTTCTTGAATCATCAGCGATAGGAACTCAAACGAGTCATCCAGTGACCTCAGTAGTTTCTTCAACACCTCATGATTTGTGATATCAGCGGCACCCAGTGCTTGAAGTTCATTGGATATGTCAGTGAGTCTGTCAAAGGTTTGATGCACATGCTCGTTGTCTAGCCTCTTGAACCTGTTGAAGAGACTACGAAGTGTATCACCTCGAGAGTCTCAGGCTGAGCGTCCGAGGAAATGACATGTTCCTGAGGTAGACTACGCAGTATCCAGACCACTGATATTTAGCGTCCGAGGAAATGACATGTCTCAGAAACTCCTTCATTAACTTTGGACAGTCTTGTCCATATATTCTTTGCAGTATCCAGACCACTGATACGGTTGAACTGAGCCTTGTTGAGGTGACCACCAATAATGCTTCGAGCTTTTGCATCAAGCTGCCAGTTCTTCTTGAGAACTTTAGGAGCAGTCATCAAAGTAGCTTCAGGAATGCCTTGATCAACAATATCCCACAGATCCTTGTCAATGGCTTCAAGATGCATCCTCATCTTTTTCTTCCAGTACAGTTAGTCTGTCCCGTCGAAGATGGGGCAGTTTGAGGCAACGCTCATTGTACCTGAGGTCGACATCTATAATACCTAAATAGTTCATCCCCACTAACCTATTTATCTTGACATGCAAGCTATCCACATCGTCAAGTAGGTCCACTTTTTTCCACTAACTCTTCATGCACATGCTTCCATTAAATCCGCATGCGCATGCAACCTATCAAAAACAAATATTTAAAATATATGCACTAAGACTCACAATTTATAATAGGATTTTTAATAGAAAATCAATGTATGAGTTATCTCACATTTTATATTTCTATGCGTCATATTTTTTATGAATGCACATATGTTGTTGTTATCAGTGTTTTAGGTTTAGCTAAGAGTGATGTCTGTACTCTCTCACTCAATGTTGTTTTCGTCTCATATCATCTCACCGATATATTCTCAAGGTAATAAATAAATAAATAAATAATCATACTTATTTTCATATATTTGATCAAACTTTATTAGATTTTTACTCTAAGCAATATTACTTTCAAAATATATTTAGTAATAAAATTATATTAGATTTATAAAAAAACATATTTAAATAATTAAAATTTTATTAACAGTTTTTGCAGCAACGCGCGGGGTATCTTCTAGTAACTAAAACTCCAGGTGGTTAAACCGAATCACGCAGAACAAGGGAGTACCTTGCTCTGATACCAATTGAAAGTGCAATATATCGACCAGAGGGGGGGTGAATAGGATATTTTCAAATATCTTGAGGAATTTCAATTTCCTCAGGACTGAGGCAATACGAAATTGAGGAAATTAAATCACGAGGAAGAGCAGATGCAATACAAAAGCGATGGCGTGAATGTAAATCAACCTATTGCATAGATAAAGTAAGACCGAACCAAGAACAGAGGAATCAGTGCAGAGTAAACTCAAAAAGTAAGGCATCAGGATAAGTCATCAGTGCATAAACATAATAGCTGAGGTTGAAGAAATAGCACCAGGGCACTGAAGACATAGACTTGATGAACCAGTTCGTGTTGCTGTGACAACTCTACGTCTGGTTGGAGAGGCTGAGATTGAACTCAGAAGACATAGTCTTCACTTATTCTCCTTGAACTCAAGTTCTCAGACTCCGTCCAATAACTCAGGTGAGTCTTCAAGGTAGACTCCCGAAACCTTCACAGACTCAGTCACTCAGGGAAGTCACAATTGCATCTTGAATTCCTCAGACTGAAGACTTCTACACCGGCTGGAAGATCGCAGTCTTCAAGAGTAAAAAGCTTCGGATCACTCGAACCGACTTCCTCAGAAATTCTCAACTAATCAGGCTGGTGGTTTTCTCACTTAGGTTCTTCAGTATCCTCAGAGGTGGGTTGCTCTCAAATGATAAGTGTCAGTTTTTCTCTCGGAGCAGCCAACCCAGAAATGGGGCAGGGGGTGGCTATTTATAGCCGTGGAGCAACCCCAGGTGAAAGGACATAAATGCCTATGCATGAAATTACTTCCATGCCCACCCTTTGGACCGTTGGCTGGATCGGTACCAGCACTCACCACGTGACACGTGGCATGGTCGGAATCTCTCACTCTCTTTTCTTCAGGCGAACTGCACTGGCAGTTTCCCGACTCCTCAATCGAAGACAAACTCCTCAGTGTCCTGATGAACATCGTCTCAGACACCCGAGGAATTGAACTTCTACTGCAGGAGATTTCTCTGGGTTTTCTTCAGGATTTCTAATTGAGCACTTCCTCAGAAATACAGAACTCATTTTCCTCAACCCCTCCAAAAGTGCGGTGTTTTCCTACGACTCAAGAAGTATAAAAAGTCTTAGCGAAGTCTGCACTTCAACTTTGTCTTCAGTGCGAACGTCCTCAGGATCTTGTACTGCTTCAGCTTCAGCCGAACGCTTCAAGATCCTGATTCCTCAGGATTTCGCACAACTTCAGTCTTCAGGAAACTCACCGATTTCTCTCATGTTCCTCAACATTTTTGGGGGTCGACAACGGTGGTTAATCTCATCCTCAGGGACTGTTTCCTGTGTATACTCGCAAACACATCAGTCCCTTAACCATTTTGTCATCAAATACTCCAAAACCTCAAAGGGGGCACTGGATGCACTTACAACATACAGGGGATGACTAAGACCCCTTCTGAGTTGTTCGCCATGATGGAAACTACTGAGGTTGAGATCAAGAAGGAGCACGCTGTATTCTTGGTCAAAAAGTCCGTTGAATTCAAGAAGTCTGGAAGGAGGGAGACGGGAAAGAAGGGAAGCCTGAAGAAGGGTGACAAGCCAGTTGTAACTCCTTTTAAGGCACCCAAACCCGTACCCAAGCCTATCATTGAGTGCTTCTACTGCAAGGGTAATGGTCACTGGAACGCAACTGCCCCAAGTACCTAAAGGACAAGAAGGCTGGTAAGATTGTCAGAAGAGACAAAGGTATATTTGATATACATGTTATTGATCTTTTCTTAACAAGCATTGGGAAAAAATCCTGGATATTTGATACAAGATTTGTAGCTCACATTTCTAAGTCCTGTCAAGGGCTACGGAATAGGCGACGCTTGATGAAAGATGAAGTGACGATGCGCGTGGGCAACTGCTATCAAGTTGAATGGTGGCAGTCAACACGAATCATCTTAGTGTCCCTTCGGGATTAATTTTGGTTTTGAATAAGTGATACTATGTACCCGCATTGAGTGTGAACATCGTTACTGGTTCTTTCTTGATCGGGATCACTATTCTTTTAAGTCATATACAATTAGTTGTGCGATTTATAAGGATGATGTGTTTTATGTTCACGCACCAGATAGAAATGGCTTATTCATACTTAATCTCGATTGTGATGTATTTCATATAAATAACATAGAGGCCAAAAGATTGAAGCCTATCGGCGAAGAACACATGACGATGTGGCATTGTCGACTTGGCTTGGTCATATTGGTATAAAATGCATGAAGAAGCTTCATTCTGATGGACTTCAGGAGTCACTGGATTTTGGATCCATTGACACATGTGAACCATGCCTTGTGGGAAAAATGACAAGGACTCCATTCAATGGGATAATGGAGCGTGCGACAGATGATGGCTTCTCGCCCCTTGTTGGTTACCCCAAGTGGAAGGTTAATAAGTAGACAACCACAAGTTTCCCTCAGTGAAGATACCCAGGTTTAATCGACCAGTAGGACTCCAAGTTCTGCAAATAGGTGGAAAAGGCGCCGGGAATTACTTCTGGTTAGGGAGTTGTCATGGTCCTTCACACAGAAACAAATAACTTTGCTCCCAATGAGTCAGAGAGGTTGTCAATCTATCTAGTCTTGTTGTTTACAAAGGATCAAAACACAAGCGGCAATAGTAGTGATGATTGCAACGGATAGGAAATAAAAGCAGTAAATGATTGAGGTGTAAACGATGGTGGAAATATGGACCGGGGTCCCATGATGTTCACTAGCGATGTCTCTGTCCCAAAAGGCGATAATACAACTATGTTGGGTGAACAAATTACAGCTAGGCAATTGACAAAATTATAAACGCACCGCAATGCTAATTATGCTACAAAAAAGTTAGAGGCTCAATCGTATGGGCAGTACGCCAAGACAAGTGGACCGTTTATTCATCAGCATCTGCTCACTAATCATCCACCTTGAGATATCTATCCAGAACATCTCGCTGTTATTAAGTTGTGAGCCCCACCCAAAGTGTAAACTCAAAGCAACAGACAACTGCATTAACAAACTATGCGTAAGGTAAACAATCCTTGCAACCGTAGTTACAAGCACCGTTGCTTTCTCCCTGGTGGCAACAACACATCCCCTAGTCTCATGTTTCTGTCACTCCAACTAGACATCGGGGGCATGAACCCAAAATCATGCATAACGCTCCCTCTTTGAGTTAATATCTACTACTTGGCCAAAGAAATAAAAAGCAACGAAGAACATGCAATAATTACTCAAGAACAAATATACAAAAGGAGAACCAAATATACAACTCATTACAATCTGAACATAATCTTATAATCCATCGGATCCCAGAAAACAAAACATAGCAACACAGAAACTATTACATAGATGCCTTGATCATGTAGAATCGAAGCACAAGATTGGAGAGAAGAAATCACATAGCTACTGGTCATGGACCCATGGTCCAAGGGGGACTACTCATGGCACATCCGGGAAGCGCTCATGGTGGTGAAGAAGCTCCCGGAGATTGATCCTCCCTTCGACAGGGTGCCGGGACGAGGTCTTCTGGCGATCCCGATCTCCGGATTGCGGCGGCAGCGGAAAAGTGGTGAAATTCGTGATGCGGAGTGCCTCCCGAGGGTTTATGAAATGGGGGCTAAATATAGGCCAAAGGGGGGCTCGAGGGGAGGTCCCATCCCTCGGGGCGGCCTCCTGGCGCGACCTAGGGTAGGTCCGCGTCACCTGGGCCCCCTTGAGGGGGGCCCTCCGGCTCTCCTTCGGGCACCCGGAAGCTTCTGAACTGCTGATTTTTTATATAATTTTCCTGGAATTTTCCGAGCACTTTAATAATTGGTATTTTTCTTGCAATGCACGGACAACAACAGAGATAAACTGGAACTGGGGCACTGAGTTAGTAGGTTAGTCCAAATATTTTTGAAAAAGGTATGAAAGTGGAGCAAAACAAATAGCAGTATCACCCATATAAGAATGGAACAAACAGAAATTATAGATACGCTTGGGACATATCAGCAGACTTATTAGGGATCATACATACAGATGTATGTGGACCTATGAACTTCTCCACACGCAATTGTCTTCTTTACTTCATGACCTTCACGGATGACTTGAGTAGATATGGATATATCTACTTGATGAAACATAAGGTCTGAAACCTTTGAAAAGTTCAAGGAATCTCAGAGTGAGGTCAAGAATCAACTCGGGATGAAAATCAAGCACCTTCGATCCGATCGAGGTGGCGAGTATTTAAGTCACGAGTTTGGCGATCATATTAAGACTTGTGGCATCATACCACAACTTACGCCGGCAGGAACACCTCAGAGAAACGGTGTTTCTGAGCAACGTAATCAAACTCTATTGGATAGCGTACGATCGATAATGTCTCATACCGACTTACCTGTATTATTCTAGGGGTATGCATTAGAAACTGCCACTTACGTTCTTAATAGGGTACCATCCAAATCCATAAATACAACTCCATTTGAGGAATGGTATGGCAAGAAAACAAAGTTGTCTCACATGAAGATTTGTGGTTGTGAGGCTTATGTTAGGAAACTTCAGCCTGACAAACTCGAATCAAAAGAGTATAAGTGCATCTTTGTGGGATATCCGAGGGAAACCATTGGATACATCTTCTACAACCAGTCCAAGTGCAAAACTTTTGTCGCCAAGACTGGACGCTTTCTTGAGAAAGAGTTTCTTTCAAAAGAATTGAGTGGGAGAAAAATAGAACTTGATTAGATGATTGACCAATCACTCCAAGTGGAAGACGTGGAAACGGAAGTTGTTCCGGAACCATCTTCCGTAGTGGGAGCTGAAGAGACCAGTCATCATGATATTCATAACGATCGTGACATACATGATGATCATGATGAACATGAATAGGATCCTATTGTACCTCGAAGGTCGTCAAGAATCAGTAATACTACCCAGTTTTATGGATAGCTTGTTAACGCAGTCATGTTAAATGAACCTGACGAACCCACGAAATGCAAATAAGCAATGGAAGGACCCGAGTCCGATAAATGGCTAGAATCCATGAGACCCGAGATAGACTCCATGTATGCCAACCAAGTATGAACTTTGGTGGATATTCCCGAGGACCGAAAGGCCATCGAGAATAAATGGATATTCAAGAAAAAGACTGACGCAGACGGAAACGTATCTGTCTATAAAGCTCGACTCGTCGCAAGAGATTTCCGACAAGTTCAAGGAGTTTAATACGAAGAGACTTTCTCTCCCGTAGCGATTCTAAATTCTATCAAGATATTACTAGAAATTGGTGCCTATTATGATTACGAAATATGGGAGATGGATGTGAAAACCGCGTTCCTTAATGGTAATGTTGAGGAAGAGTTGTACATGGTACAAGCGGAAGGTTTTATTGATCCTAAGGACGTTGGTAAAGTGTGCAAACTTCAACGGTACATTTATGGGTTGAAGCAAGAATCTTAGATATGGAATCTTTGATTTGATGAGTTGATCAAAGCGTTTGGATTTATCGAAAATGACGAAGAGTTCTGTGCTTATAAGAAGGCGAGTGGGAGCTCTGTAGCATTCATAGTACTATATGTGGATGACATATTATTGGTAGGGAATGATGTAAAATTTCTAGAGAGTGTATCTTTTTATGCTTATCTTTTTAAGAGTTGTTATTTAGGTTGTTGCTTTTGGAACTCTCTTGACTTTTCATGCTTATCTTGTTTAGAGAGTTCGTCTGTTGCACTGAGTTGTGTGTCTTGACCTGAGTAGGTAATTGAGGTTGCTCTTGTAAGTATAGTAGTAACTTGCAATAGTTTTGAGGTATTGGTTTGAGTAATGTTTAGGATTTTGGTGCCAAGATCTTGGGCCTATTAGTGATAGGTGTCGTATTTTGGGCAATCTGTGTTTATTTTAAAAGACTACAAAAAAATAGTTGAGAACTCTAGCTACTAGATGGATCGCTAACCTCTGGAGGGGTTGGAATATATAGAGTACCCTCACGTACCATGGGTCGAGGATGCGCAAGGATACCCATACACTCCTCCTCGGGGTACTTATCTCTTTGTGAACCTCCTGATTAGAGAGAGATTTACAGATAAAAAGTGCACGAGTTCCTTTGACTAATGCGAGTATTCGATTGTTGACACTTTCACCATCCATATTTTGCTAGCCTCTTCGGTACCGTGCATTGCCCTTTCTCATCTTGAGAGTTGGTGCAAACTTCACCGGTGCATCCAAACCCTTCGCACGATACGCTCTGTCATCATGAACCTCATTATATCCTTCCTCAAAACAGCCACCATACCTACCTATCAAGGCATTTCCATAGCCTTTCTGAGATACATTGCCATGCAATATTGATACGTCCCAAACATATCTATAATTTCTGCTTGTTCCATGCTCATTTGGGTGAAACAATGGTGGAAATATGGACCAGGGTCCCATGATGTTCACTAGTGATGTCTCTGTCCCAAAAGACGGTAAAAAGGCTAAGCTGGGTGAACAAATAACAGCTGGGCAATTGACGGAATTATAAACGCACCCCAATGCTAATTATGCTACTAGAATGTTAGAGGCTCGAAAGTATGGGAAGTACGCCAAGACAAGTAGACCGAAATCCATCTGCATCTACTCACTAATCATCCACCTTGAGATATCTATCCAGAACATCTCGCTGGTATTAAGTTGCGAGCCCCACCCAAGGTGTAAACTGAAAGCAACAGACAGTTGCATTAACAATCTATGCGTAAGGTAAACAATCCTTGCAACTGCAGTTGCAAGCACCGTTGTTTTCTCCCTGGTGGCAACATCACTTCCCTAGTCTCATGTTTCTGCCACTCAAGCTAGACATTGGGAGGCATGAACCCAAAATCATGCATAAACGCTCCCTCTTGGAGTTACTATCTACTATTTGGCCAAAGCAATAAAAAGTAATCGAGAACATGCAAGAATTACTCAAGAACAAAATATAAAAGTTAAACCAAATATATAACTCATCATGATCTAAACATAATCTCATAATCCATCGGATCCCAGCAAACACAGCATAGAAACAGCAGGAAAATTACATAGGTTCCTTGATCATGTAGGGAAGCTCACAAGGGCTAAGAGTTGAAGAACAAATTTGAGATAATACATCACATAACTACTGGTCATGGACCCATGGTGCAAGGGGGACTACTCACGACACATCCGGGAAGCATCCGTGGTGGCGGAGAAGCTCTCGAAGGTTAATCCTCCCTCCGGTAGGGTTCCGGAAAGAAGTCTTCTGGTGCTTCCGATCTTGGAAGCGCGGCGGCGGCGGAACAGAGAGGAAATTTGTGATGTGGGTTTCTCCCCGAGGGTTTTTGGGACGAGGAGGTAATATAGGCCAAAGGGGGGAGACATAAGTGGGCAAGGGCGCCCATGCACCCTAATGGCGCGGCCAAGGGGGGGGGGTGGCCGCGCTACTTGGCCGCCTGGATGCCAGGTGGCCCCCCTGGTCCCCTTTCAGGACTCCGGAAGCTTCCGTACTGCTGATTTTTATATGATTTCTCTGGAATTTTTGGGGCTCTGAAAATTGGGGTAAAAACCTGCAACTTAAAGACATCAGCAGACAGAAAATGGCACTAGGTGCACTAAGTTAGTAGGTTAGTCCAAATATGTGTAAAATTATATAAAAGTTTAGCAAAACATGTAGCAATATCACATAAAAGAGCATGGAACAAGCATAAATTATAGATATGTTTGGGACGTATAAACATCCCCAAGCTTAATTCCTGCTTGTCCTCGAGTAGGTAAATGATAACACAGATAATTTTTGTGGTGACATGTTAACACACATATAAGAACTTCAAAGTAAAGCAAGTAAGATGTGCAATTCAAGTCAAGATAATAACAAGCAAGAGTCTATATCTAGTATTGAAACTAGCAAAGTATAAACCTAAGGGTGCAAGAGCTCTTGCTGTCCGTGACTCGAATGTCTCCAAATGGTGTTTGCGTGCAAGAAGTGGGAGATGGGTATAGAGAATAAAAAAATATAAAGTTTAATTGAGAACTCAATCTACTAAAGTTTCACACTTGGTCTCCTTTGGGATCTTATTTTGACTCATCCCCAGACCACTAGTCAGGTACAAGTCAAACTGATCCTCTCCCTTTCGACTTTGAGCACTCATGCAATGGATGAGCGCGAGCAAGATACGTTGGCACTTAGGATGGCAAAGATAGAAATGATGGGGAAGGAAACAAAAAGGGTGTGAAAGGCTCACATCAATGAGGACAATCATAGGCAATAGAAAGCCAAATGATAAATATGATGTGAGGAGTAGGAATTGCCATGCAATGGATGCACATATGAGCTAAGGTAAGCTCTCCAATGGAACTAATGGGGGTGGATCCAACTTGCATGCTCATGAAGACCTAGAGCTCTTTTGAGGAGGCTCATCCTTGGAATATGCAAGCCAAGTTCTATAGTGTAAGGGTCCCCACATACTTATGCATGAATGATAATCTCTATGGAGTACAAGTATGACAACGGAGTACGAGTGTGGATCTTTCAAAAGGAATAGTAGTGTTGGCCCTTCTCTCTCTTTATTTCTTTTCTCCCTTTTTCTATTTTTTGAAGTTTTGTAGCCTCATTGGCTCTTTCTATTTATCTCTCATTTGTCGTCTTTGGGATCTTTTAATCTGTCCTCTTTGGGATATTTTAATTTTTCCTATTTGGGATCTTTTTCTCACCTAAGGGCAACACTCTATATTTTACAAGAATATAGAAGATCTTCACACTTTACAAGAAGTACTCAACATAAAGAAAGATGAATACTATCATGATGTATGCAAATGTATTTCTCTGCCAGTGTTGCAGGATATGCAATGATACTAGCGCGTCATGTAGCAATAATAAGGGCAAAGTCCAACTAGCATGCGGCTCCTCGATCAAGCAAAAGCATGTATGACATGATGATCAAGTCATGAGATGGTGGATGTTGCATGGCAATGTATCTCAGAAAGGCTATGGAAATGCCTTGATAGGTAGGTATGGTGCCTGTTTTGAGGAAGATATAAGAAGGTTTATGATGATAGAGTGTATCGTGCCAAGGGTTTGGATACACCAGCAAAGTATGCGCCAACTCTCAAGGTGATAAAGGGCAATGCACGGTACCGAAGAGGCTAGCAAAATATGGAAGGTGGAAGTGCCAACAATCGAATACTCGCATTAGTTCGAAGAACTCAGGCACTTACTATCGGTAACTCTCTATCTAATCGGGAGGTTCACAAAGAGACGAGTACCCCCGAGGAGGAGTGTATGGCGGTTTGGTTATCCTTGCGCATCCTCTACCCATGGTACGTGAGGGTACTCTATATATTACAACCTCTCTAGAGGTAAGAGATCCATCTAGTAGCTAGAGTACTCAACTAATTTTTGTAGTTTTCAAAAATAAACACAGATTGCCCAAAATACGCCACCTATCACTAAAATGCTAAAGCTCTTGGCACCAAAACAAACATTACTCAAATCAATACCTCAAAACTATTGCATGTTACTACTACACTTGTAATAGCAACTTTAATTACCTACTCATGCAAGACACACAACTAAGTGCAACAAGACCACTCTATAAACAAGATAAGAATGGAAACTAAGAGAGTTCCTAGGACAACCTGAATAAAATCTCTTAAAAGGATAAGTATGAAATCTAAGAGCTAAGCATGACAATAGTTATGAAAAGATGAAGAACACACAAAAAGATAAGCATGAAAACCTATGTTGTGTTCTAGGGTGGAGTGGAGCGTGTTTCTCTCCCAAACAATGAAAGATAGGATCCAACTTGTTATGAACAGCAAGAAAAACTAAATAAACTAAAAAGTAAAGAGCGGGACGCTCCATGTTTAGCACATAACATATGAAGTGATAAAAATATAGTATGGAGAAGGACAAACTGGTGATTGTTGATGGAGAAGGGGATGCACGGGGGGCATCCCCAAGCTTCGACGCTTGAGTCTCCTTGGATATTTCTTGGGGGTGCATGGAGGCATCCCCAGGCTTGCACGCTTGACACTCCCAAATCTTGTTTCATCATCTTCCTTCGCATACTTGAAAACTTCCTTCATACAAAACTCATCATAAGCTGATTAGAGTGGTTAGTACCCATGATAAAATAATTTTTCTCCACTGGAAATAAATATATTGTTGAAGAGATACTATTTCTCAATATTGCCACAAAGTTTTTGTAAAGAAAAAGCAAGCTTAAGGTTTGCAAAACGATGCAGACGCAAAACGTGGCAGAATCTGTGGGGGTGCATGAACCCACAATCATGCATAAACGCTCCCTCTTGTATTTACTATCTACTACTTGGCCAAAGCAATAAAAAGTAATGTAGAACATGCAAGATTTACTAAAGAACAAAATATAAATGGTAAACCAAATATATAACTCATCACGAACTGAACATAATCTCATAATCCATCAGATCCCAGCAAACATAGCATAGCAATAACAGGCTAATTACAAAGGTGCCTTGATCATGTAGGGCAGCTCACAAGGGCTAAGAATTGAAGAACAAGATTGGAGAGAAGACATCACATAGCTACTGGTCTTGGACCCACGGTCCAAGGGGGACTACTCACGACACATCCGGAAAGCGTCCATGGTGGTGGACAAGCTCCCAGAGGTCAATCCTCCCTCTGGAAGGGTGCCGGGAAGAAGTCTTCTGGTGCTCCCGATCTTGGACGCGCGGCTGCGGTGGAACAGAGAGGAAATTCACGACGCGGGGTTCTTCCCGAGGGTTTTCGGGACGAGGAGGTAATATAGGCCAAAGGGGGGAGCCAGAAGTGGGCAAGGGCGCCCAGGCGCCCTGTTGGCGCGGCCAGGGGGTGGCCACGCCACCTCACCGTCTGGATGCCAGGTGGGCCCCCCTGGTCCCCCTTCGGGACTTTGGATGCTTCCGTACTGCTGATTTTTATATGATTTTTCTGGAAGTTTTGGGGCTCTGAATATTGGGGTAAAACCTTCAACTTAGAGACATCAGCGGACATAAACTGGCACTGTATGCACTGAGTTAGTAGGTTAGTCCAAATATGTCTAAAATGATATAAAAGTGTAGCAAAACATGTAGCAATGTCACATAAAAGGGCATGGAACAAGCATAAATTATAGATACGTTTGGGACGTATCAACACTATCTTTTACCTTTTCTTTTTAGGCTTGTTAGTTTACTTTCTAGTTTTTTCTTTAGAGTGTTATATCAAAAACCCAAAAAATACTATGTCTAGTTCCTTACTTTCCATAAATGTCTAACTTCTTTCAGACGAGATCTTATTGGCATGGAGGATTCACTGAGGATCAACAAGAATATTACAAGGACTATTGTTTGTCTCAAAAAGGGATACACTTATGGAGACTACATCAGTTGTATGAGTATGCTAGAAACTTGTGCTTAGTATAGGATATATGTTTCTGTAGGGATGAATCTTGTTGATTTATGAGGCATAAAAACCTTGCTTTCCAATGTGAGTACAATGATGATGAAACCTTAGCTTCTTATGCTAAGGGAAATTATGATTTTTATGATGCAAAACAAATAGAAGAATTTGTCGCTTTTAAGGGTGCCCATGAAATTATTGCTTTTCTTGAAAATATTAATGATGTCCCTTACAAATCTGAGAGACTTGCTATACTCCAGTATTGCTTTGAAAATTACAATGAAAATTATTATATTACTGATTATCTTGAGAGAATCTCTCCCCAATGGAAGACACTAATGCTTCGTAGGACTCTATGAATGAAGAAATTGCTGAAACTGGAAGCTCCCTGGATGAAAAAGAGGAGGAGAGTGATACGTCCCAAACGTATCTATAATTTCTCCTTGCTCCATGCATGTTTTGTGTGACATTGCTATGATTTATATACACTTTCATACACTTTTGGTCATATTTGGACTAACCTATTAACACAGTGCACCCCAGTGTCAGTTCATGTTTCCTGCTGTTTTTCTATTTCAGGTTTCCCCCATATTAAAAATGCTCCAAAAATTCCGGAAAATACAATAAAAAATCAGTGTACCGGAAGCTTCCGGAAGATCCAAAGTGGGGCCAGAGGGCCACCACCAGGGCCCAGGCGCCCTCCCGGCGCGCCCTAGGGCGGGGCCGCGTTAGGGGGCCGCCTGGACCCCTGGTGCCTGGTACGGAGAGGATGATAGTTCTCTCACTTCTCGTTGGTTACCCCAAGTGGAAGGTGAGATGTAGCATAGCAACAAATTTCCTTTAGCGAAGATACTAAGGTTGAGTATCAAACCAGTAGGACTCCAAGAGATACAAGAAGGTGGTAAAGTGAATAATGGCGCCGTTTACAAACGAGGTTGCTAACTTCACCTAGACCTGCACACACAACAAGTAACTTTGCTCCCAACGAGTAAAGAGGAGTTGTCAATTCCTCCGGCCTTGCTTTTTACAAAGGATCAACGCAAGAGAAAATAATAGTGGCATCGGAATGTAAGAATTGAAAGTAAATTGAGGGTGTAAACAATGGTGGAAATATGGACCGGGGTCCCATGACGTTCGCTAGTGATGTCTCTCTCCTAAAAGACGATAAAAGTGCTAGCAAGGTAAACAAATCACAGCTGGGCAATTGATAGGATTATAAATGCACCGCAATGCTAACTATGCTACAAAAGAAAGGAAGAGGCTCAAAAGCAATGGGAAGTACGCCAAGGTAAGTAGACCGAAATCCATCTGCATCTACTATGAACCATCCACCTTGAGATATCTATCCAGAACATCTTGCTGGTATTAAGTTGTGAATCCCACCCAAAGTGTAAAATCAAAACAACAGACAACTGCATTAAAAGAACTATGCGTAAAGTAAATAACCCTTGCACCCGCAGGTATTAGCACCGTTGTTTTATCCCTGGTGGCAACAACACATCCCCTAGTCTCATGTTTCTGTCACTCAAGCTAGACATCAAGTGGCTGAACCCACAATCAAGCATAACGCTCCCTCTTGGAGTTGCAACAAATCACTTGGACAAAGAAAAATACGGCAACGGAGAACATGCAAGAATTAACTAAAGAACATAAATATAAAAGAGAACCAAATATATTACTCATCACAATCTGAACATAGTCTCATAATCCATCAGATTCCAGCAAACTCAGCATAGCAACATAGAAAATTACAAAGGTGCCTCGATCATGTGAGGCAGCTCACGAGGTCTCGAAAGTGGAAGCACAAAGAGGGGAGGAGAACATCACATAGCTACTGGTCATGGACCCATGGTCCAAGGGGAACTACTCACAAGACATCCGGGAGGCGTCCATGGTGATGGATGGTCTCCCGGAGGGGATTCCTCCTTCCGGCATGGTGCCGGGGCAGCTTCTCCTGGCAGCCCCGATCTTGAAACGTTGGTGGCGGCGGTACAGAGAGGATAGTGGGAATAGCAGATGGATTTTAGGGGTTTCCGTCACGGGGGCTAAATATAGGCCGAAGGGGGCACCGAGAGGGGCCACAGGGCATCCAGGAGGCCTCCTGGCGCGCCCTAGGGCGGGGCCGCGCCAGGGACCCTCCTGGGGCCGTGGTGGGTCCACCACCTTCCATCTTTGGTTCTTCGGGAAGCTTCCGTGTTTCTGATTTTTTATATAATTTTTCCGGGATTTATATGTCATTTTGAATAGACGAAAAACCTGAAATACAAAAACAGCAGAAAACAAGAACTGGCAAGTGGGTGCACTGAGTTAATAGGTTAGTCAAAATATGATAAAAAGTGTATGAAAGTTCAAGTAAAACATGGCAAAGTCACACAAATCATGCATGGAGCAAGCAGAAATTATAGATATGTTTGGGACGTATCAACATCCCCAAGCTTAATTCCTGCTCATCCTCGAGTAGGTAAATGATAACAAGCATAATTTCTGTGGCGACATGCCACACAACCATATAAGGACTTTTAAGTAAAGCAATCAAAGCATGCAATTCAATTCAAGTCTTAACAAGCAAGAGTCTATATTAGCATTGACAAAAGAAACAAAAGAACAAAGGGTGCAAGAGCTCTCGCTGTCCGTGAATGGAATGTCTCCAGATGGTGTTTGCGTGCAAGCAGGGGACTATGGGAATACGGGATAAAAAATATAATGTTGAGAACTACTATCTACTAAAGTTTCATAGTTAGTATCCTTTGGATTCTTATCTTTACTCATCCCTAGACCACTAGTAAGGTACAAGTCAAACTGATCCACTCCCTTTCGATATTTTGAGCACTCATGCATTGGATTAGCGTGAGAAAGAAAGTTGACACCTAAAAGGCGAAACAGAAAGAAGGTGGAGGAGGAAGACAAAAAAGGTGTGAAAGGCTCACATCAATGAGGACAATCATAGGCGAGAGAAGGCCATATGATAGATATGATGTGAGGAGTAGGGATTGCCATGAAACGGATGCACATGTGAGCTAAAAGTTCTCCAAGGGGACTAGTGGGGGTGCATCCAACTTGCTTGCTCAAGAAGACCTAGAGATCCTTAAAGGAGGCTCATCATTGGAATATACAAGCCAAGTTCTATAGTGTGAAGGGTCCCCACATAGATATATGCATGTATGATGATCTCTATGGAGTACAAGGGATAGAGGATGAAGTACTAGTGTGGATCTCTCAAAAGGAATAGTAGTGTGCCCCCTTCTCTTTTTTTTTGTATTTTTTTGGTGGCCTCAATGGCTCTTTCTAATTCTCTCATTTGTCCTCTTTGGGATCTTTCGATTTTGTCCTCTTTGGGATCTTGTCCTCACTTTAGGGGCAACACTTTATATTTTACAAGAAAAGAGGAGATCTTTCACACTTTACAAGGTACTCAAATAAAGAACATGTAGCTATCATGATGTATGCAATGTATGCCGCTGCCAGTGTAGAAGGAACATGTATGACATGAAGATCAAGTCATGAAGAGGTGGATGTTGCAGGGCAATGTATCTCGGGAAGGCTATGGAAATGCCTTGATAGGTAGGTATGGTGGCTGTTTTGAGGAAGGATATAAGGAGGTTTATGATGACATACGTATCATGCCAAGATTTTGGATGTACAGGCGAAGGTGAACGCCAACTCTCGGAGTGAGAAGAAGGTAATGCACGACACAGGAGAGGCTAGAAAATATGGGAGGTGGAAGTGTCAACTTTTGAATACTCACATTAGTCCGAAGAACTCATGCACTTATTATCGGTAACTCTCAATCTAGTCAGGAGGTTCACAAAGAGACAAGTACCCCGAGGAGGAGTGTATGGGGGTTAGTTTATCCTTGCACATCCTCGAATCATGGTACGTGAGTGTACTCTAATATTCGAACCCTCCAGAGGTTAGTGATCCATCTAGTAGCGAGAGTTCTCAACAAAGGGTTTTGGTTTTCAAAAATCACACGGATTTCCCGAAATACGACATCTATCACTAATAGGCTAAAGCTCTTGACACCATAATTTCAAACATTACTCTAGTCAATTGCTCAAAACTATTGCATGTTACTACTACAACGAGAATAACAACTTCAACTACCTACTTTCTGGTCAAGACACAAAACTCAGTGCAACAGGAAAAATCTCTACAAAAGATAAAACATGCAACCTATAGAAAGTTCAACGAAGACAAAATAAAAGCTATAGAAGAAAACTAAAGCACTATAACTAAACAGGGAAGCAGCTAAGAAAAGAAAAAGAACAACTCACAGCTAAGGAAATAAGCATGCAAATCCTATGAGGAGTTCTAGTTCAAACGGAGCGTGTTTCTCTCCCACACAAAAGAAAGATGGGGTCTAACTTGTTACTACAGCAAACAAAGCAAAAACAAACCTAGGAAAAGTAAAGAGCGAGACGCTCCAAGCATAGCACATAACGCATGAAGTGATAAAATATAGTGCAACGAGGGACGAGCTGATAATTGTTGATGAAGAAGGGGATGCACGGGGGCATCCCAAAGCTTAGACGCTTGAGTCTCCTTGACTATTTATTGGGGGTGCACATGGGCATCCCAAATCTTGAGCGTTTCACACTCCAGGATCTTCTTTCATCATCTTCCATCGCACACTTGAAAACTCCCTTCATACATAACTCATTGTAAACTGATTAGAGAGGTCAGTACCCTACTAAAATAATTTTCCTCTACTGAAAATAAAGATATTCTTGAATATCTACTGTTTCTCAAGATTGCCAAAAAGTTTTTGCAAAGAAAAAGCAAGCTTAAGGTTTGCAAAAGTTAGGAAAGACAAAACATGGCAGAATCTGTGAAAAACAGAACAGCAGGTAGTAAAGAATTTTTAGGGGTACTTTTGCAACTCAAATAAAAAAACTCAGAAGATACGAAAGTTCTGCGATTGTATAGAGCATGCTGTGTAAAAAATTCAGCTCAAAAATATGAACTGGTAATTATCTATGATTTTTCCCGTCACGTGGACAGAATCTGTTTTCTGGACAGCATGTCACAACTTTCACTTCCCTTGTGATATGAGGCTATAATTGGCACAAAGCTTGAAAAAATAAAGATACAATGATGTTGCTACAGTAGTAACAATCATCAAGACCACTAAAAACAGAAGAAAAAACATCTTGGGTTGCCTCCCAACAAGCGCTTTCTTTTACGCCTTTAAGCTAGGCATAAAGAAAAAGATCAAAGCTCTCCAAAATCACCAGAATCACCAAGAATTTCAAAAGGGTTTTCAATAAGCTCATCTTTGTTCTTCCGAGGGAAGAGGTATGTACCTTTCGCCTTACCACGCAAGCGTATTTGTCCTTTACCTATATCAATGAAGCCTTTCATGGCTCGGAGGAAGTCCCTTCCAAGCACTATATTTCCTTGTTTGGTCTTCATGATGGCAAAGTCAATTTCTACACTCATTTTAAGAAGCATGACTTGGACATCTTTTAATCTTCCCTGGATCTTAGAAATATCACCATTAGAATGTTCATGGAAAGATGGAAATTTTTCCATGCTTTCAAGGTGCAAAGAATCATAAATAAAGCTTGGCATTATAGAAACAATAGATCCAATGTCACAAAAAGCGAGGAAGTTTTGGTTAGAGATAACAATCCTAACAAAGGGCTCCCAATCATTTTCTATTTCCAAAATATCCTCTTTAGGAGGGTTTGGCTTTTCTACTCTTTTTAAGTCTAGAGCATCAAGCTTCTTTTCGATAGTAGCAATTCTGTCTACAACAGTATCGAGACCATCATAAACAAAATAACTAGATAAACCATGTATAATTTCAAGAGCTCTAGCTTCATCACACTCTAAAAAGTCTCCTTCAGCTATAAGATCAAGAGAGTGCTTACACCACTTAAAAAGGCCAAAGTAAAAAAATTCTAAGCACGATTCTTATAGGTAACCAAGGCATATTTGCCTTATGAGCTTTAGAAAATCTGTCCCATGCCTTCTTCATATTTTCCCCGTTCCTTCGATGGAAATCCAAGACCTAGGATTCCCTCATAGTACCAACTCCTAACATACTTGACCACACGAGAACGGTAACATGTATTTTTGGTATTTTTTATAAGGGACACAAAAGTAAAAACTGAAAAGTAAACTAACAAGACTAAAAATAAAAGATAAAAGATAGTGTGCAACTCCCCTATCTTGTACACTGGAGTCCACGGCAACGGCGCAAGAAATTAGCTTGATACGGTGAGGATGATAGTTCTCTCACTTCTCGTTGGTTACCCTAAGTACAAGGTGAGATGGAGCGTGGCAGCAAATTTCCCTTAGTGAAGATGCTAAGGTTGAGTATCGAACTAGTAGGACTCCAAGAGATACAAGAAGGTGGTAAAGTGAACAATGGCGCCATTTACAACCGAGGTTGCTAACTTCACCTGGACCTGCACACACAAAAAGTAACTTTGCTCCCAACGAGTACAGAGGAGTTGTCAATTCCTCCAGCCTTGCTGTTTACAAAGGATCAACACAAGAGAGAATAATAGTGGCAACGGAATGTAAGAACTGAAAGTCAATTGAGGGTGTAAACAATGGTGGAAATATGGACCGGGGTCCCATGACATTCACTAGTGATTTATCTCTCCCAAAAGACGATAAAAGTGCTAACGAGGTAAACAAATCACAGCTGGGCAATTGACAGGATTATAAACGCACCGCAATGCTAACTATGCTACAAAAGAAAGGAAGAGGATCAAAAGCAATGGGCTGTACGCCAAGGTAAATAGACCGAAATCCATCTGCATCTACTACGAATCATCCACGTTGAGATATCTATCCAGAACATCTCACTGGTATTAAGTTGCGAATCCCACCCAAAGTGTAAACTCAAAGCAACAGACAACTGCATTAAAAGAACTATGCGTAAAGTAAATAATCCTTGCACCCGCAGGTACAAGCACCGTTGTTTTATCCCTGGTGGCAACAACACATCCCCTAGTCTCATGTTTCTGTCACTCAAGCTAGACATCAAGGGGCTAAACCCACAATCAAGCATAACGCTCCCTCTTGGATTTGCAACAAATTACTTGGCCAAAGCAAAATACGGCAACGGAGAACATGCAAGAATTAACTAAAGAACATAAAAGAGAACCAAATATATTATTCATCACAATCTAAACATAGTCTCATAATCCATCAGATCCTAGTAAACTCAGCATAGCAACATAGAAAATTACAAAGGTGCCTTGATCATGTGAGGCAGCTCACGAGATCTCGAAAGTGGAAGAACAAAGAGGGGAGGAGAACATCACATAGCTACTGGTCATGGACCCATGGTACAAGGGGAACTACTCACAAGACATCCGGGAGGCGTCCATGGTGATGGATGGTCTCCCGGAGGGGATTCCTCCTTCCGGCAGGATGCGGCGGCAGCTTCTCCTGGCAGCCCCGATCTTGAAAATGTGGCGGAGGATGTACAGAGAGGAGAACGGGAATAGCAGATCAATTTTAGGGGTTTCCGTCACGGGGGCTAAATATAGGCCGAAGGGGGCACCGAGAGGGGCCACAGGGAAGACAGGAGGCCTCTTGGCGCGCCCTAGGGCGGGGCCGTGCCAGGGACCCTCCTTGGGCCCTAGTGGGTCCACCCTCTTCGATCTTTGGTTCTTCGGGAAGCTTCCGGGTCGCTGATTTTTTATATAATTTTTCCGTTATTTATTTGGAACTTTTAATGGCCGAAAAACCTGACATACAAAAACAACAGAAAACAGGAACTGGCAACTGGGTGCACTGAGTTAATAGGTTAGTCCAAATATGATAAAAAAGTGTATGAAAGTTCAAGTAAAACATGTCAAAGTCACACAAATCATGCATGGAGCAGGCAGAAATTACAGATACGTTTTGGACGTACCAGTGCCCCCCTCTTTGTTCTTCATGGATTAGACCTTGTGAGCTGGCCTACATGATCAAGGCACATATGTAATTCTTTCTGCTGTTGCTATGCTGAGTTTGCTGGGATCTGATTGATTATGAGACTATGTTCAGTTTGTGATTGAGTAATATATTTGGTTCTTATCTTTTATATTTTTGTTCTTGAGTAATTCTTGCATGTTCTCTGTTGTTGTTTATTGCTTTGGCCAAGTAGTAGGTAGTGACTCCAAGAGGGAACGTTATGCTCGATTGTGGGTTCATGCCCCCTGATGACTAGCTTGAGTGACAGAAACATGAGTCTAGGCGATGTGTTGTTGCCACAAGGGGGAAAACAACGGTGCTTGCAACCGCGGTTGCAAGGATTCTTTAATTTATGCAAAGTTCTTTTAATGCAGTGGTCTTTTGATTTGGGTTTACACTTTGGGTGGAGCTCCCAACTTAATACCAGCGAGATGTTCTGGATAGATATCTCAAGGTAGATGATTAGTAGTAGATGCAGTTCGATTTCGGTCTACTTATTTTGGTGTACTGCCCATGCTTTTGAGCTTCTTCCTTTCTTTGTAGCACAATTAGCATTGCGGTGCATTTTTAATCCTGTCAATTTCCCAACTGTGATTTGTTTACCTTGCATACAGTTTTATCTTCGTTTGGGAGAGAGACATCACTAGTGAACATCATGGGACCCCAGTCCATATTCTCATCACTATTTACACGCTCAATTTATTTCCTGCTTTTACTTTCCAGTCGCAATTATCACTATCTATTATCTGTTGCGTTGATCCTTTGTAAACAACAAGGCCGGAGAGATTGACAACCTCTTTGAACTTCGTTGGGAGAAAAGTTATTTTTTTTGATTGCAGGTCCAGGCGAAGAAAGTGATTCTTTTCAGACGGTGCATCATTTGCGGGACTACCTACTTGTAGTTATCGGATTCTTACAGGAGACACTCTAAACCTTGGCATCTTTGCCAATGGAAATTTGCTGCTATCCTACATCTCACCTTCCACTTGGTGTAACCAACGAAGGGCGAGAAGCCATTATCATCTCTCGCGCATCAAGAAAATTTCTGGCGCTGTTGGTGGGGACTCCAATCTACAAGATAGGGGAGTTGCACACTATCTTTTACCTTTGCTTTTTAGTCTTGTTAGTTTACCTTTCAGTTTTTATCTTAGTGTCCTTTATCGAAAATCACATAGAAATTGTCTGTCCCACTTGCTGCTACTATGGGTTCCACTGAAAACACCAAGTTGTGTGACTTCACTAGTCACAACAACAGTGATTTTATCTGCACTCCTATTTCCACACCTGCCACTTCAGCTACCTCTTATGAAATTAATCCTGTTTTGTTAAACCTTGTTATGAGAGATCAATTCTCTGGTGCTGGAGATGCTGCTGCTTTACACTTAAATAATTTTGTTGAGCTATGTGATATGCAAAAGTATAAAGAAGTAGAAGGTGATGTTGTTAAGCTTAAGCTTTTTCCTTTCTCTTTGAGGGAAGGAGCTAAAATCCGGTTTCAATCCTTGCCTAGGAATAGCATAGATTCTTGGGATAAGTGCCAAGATGCTTTTATTGGGAAGTACTACCCACCTGCTAAAATTATCCAATTTAGGAGTAACATTATGAATTTTAAGCAATTGGATAATGAACACATTGCCGAAGCTTGGGAACAAATGAAATCTCTTGTTAAGAAATGCCCTACACATGGTTTGACTACTTGGATGGTTATCCAGACTTTTTATGCAGGCTTGAACTTTACCTCGTAGAACCTGTTAGATTCGGCCGCGGGAGGAACCTTTATGTAAACAAGACTTGGTGGTGCCACAAAACTTCTAGATGAGATGATGACCAATTACTCCCAATGGCACACCGAATGCGCTCCAACAGGTAGGAAGGTAAACTCTATGGAGGATATTTCCTCCCTAAATGAAATAGTTGACTTGATTATGTCTCTACTTACCAAGCAATCACCCATTGTTCCTCAGGATGTCCCTTTAAATTCTTAGGCTTCTCAAGAACAAGTAGATGTGAAATTTATCTCTAGAAACAACTTCAACAGTAATGCTTATAAGGGTAATTTTACTATCAATCCTAGACCTTTCCCATCCAACAACTATGGGAACAACAACACTTATCCTAGCAACAACAACTCCTATGGTTAAACTTATAAGGAAAGAGATTTACCTAGCTACGAGAAACTAGTAGAGATAGAGAAGGCTACTAAGAATTATATGCACACACAGTTTGAACAAAACAAAGCCTTCTCTAGACAATTAGGTGAGCACACTTCCATTTTGCAAAAACATTAGTAAGCAACCCGAGAGCCTTCACAGTGAGATCTCTAATCTCCAAACCAGACTTACCGCCACTAAAACCTATATTTCAAACATGTCTCACACCCAGTCTACTTTGATAAACCAGATAGCAGCCAAACCAGAAGTTATCCCCATGGAATAAGATAGAATTAAGAGCCTTCATATACACCACACTGTTGCTACTATCCAAGTTGTTGAGGATACCAAACTTTTAGCACCCAACACACTCCTAGTCACATTGGACCTATTAATGGTGATGCTATTACCTCAACCATAGAAGAAGAAACTCCTATGAACATAGAGGCTTTCAAACAAGTAAGCCTAGATGACACCACTACCACCTTTGATAGTAGTGACATTGATTTTGATAGTTGCACCCTCTCAGAAGTTATTATCTTACTACACAAAATGTCTACAGACCCCCACACTAGCACACTAAATCTTGCCTTCATGGAGCATATCACTAATGCTCTCATCAAAGCTTGGGAGGAGAAGCTTAGAATAGAAGCCTCCATACCTAGGAAGCTAGAAGATGGTTGGGATCCTATGATAAAAATTAAATTGAATAATCTCTTGCTATGCTTTATGTGATGTTGGAGCTAGTACCTCCGTTATGCCCAAAAGAATGTATGATATGTTTGGATTGAAACCTTTTGATCCTTGTTCTTTTGGTGTTCCTCTCGTTGATTCTTCCGTAAAGAAACCTTTGGGAAAGATCGACAATGTTTTTATCATTGTCAATGACAATTATGTTCCCGTTGATTTTACTATTATGGATATAGAGTGTGAACCTTTATCTCCAATTATTTTGGGACGTCCTTTTCTTCACACCGTTAGTGTTGTTATTGACATGAAAGAGGGGAATATAAAATTTCAACTCCCTAGGAAGAAGATTAAGTTACCTTTTGAGTCCTTTACACGGGCTAGCTATTCTCTCTCTCTCTCTTGATAAAACTAGATCTTTTTTGCTTTATGCCTAGCTTAAAGGCGTAAAAGAAAGCGCTTGTTGGGAGGCAACCCAAGATGTTTTTATTTCCATTTTTAGTGGTCTTGATGATTATTACTACTGTAGCAACATCATTGTATCTTTATTTTTAAGGTTTGTGCTAAGTTTAGCCTTCGATTGCAAGAAAGTTTAAAAGTTGTGACATACTGTCCAGAAAAACAGATTCTTTCCTTGGACGAAAATAGCCTAAAATCACCAGATCATCTTTTTGATCTGAATTGTTTTGACAGTGTGCTCCATAAAATTGACTTTAGAGCGTCTGTTTTGAGTTTTTTGATTTGAGTTGCAGACGTACCCCGAAAAAGTTATTTACTACCTGTTGTTCTGTTTTTCACAGATTCTGCCATGTTTTGTCTTTCCTCACTTTTGGAAACCTTAAGCTTGATTTTTATTTGCAAAAACTTTTTCGAAATCTTGAGAAACAATAGCTCTTCAAGAATATCTTTATTTCCAGTAGAGGAAAATTATTTTTGTTAAGGTTACTAACCTCTCTAATCAACTTATGATGAGTAATGTATGAAGGGAGTTTTCAAGTGTGCGAGGGAAGATGATGAAAGAAGATTCGGGAGTGTCAAACGCTCAAGATTGGGGATGTCCCCATGCATCCCCAATAAATATTCAATGATACTCAAGCGTCTAAGCTTGGGGATGCCCCCGTGCATCCCCTTCTCCATCGACAATCATCAGTTCCTCCTCCGTCTCACTATATTTTTCTCACTTCCGGCGTCATGTGCTATGCTTGGAGCGTCTCGCTCTTAGGTTTCCTTTTTAACTTTTGTTTAGCTTTGATTGTTGTTCATAACAAGTTAGAACCCAGCTTACTTTGTGTGGGAGAGAAACACGCTCCACTTCAAACTAGAACACATCATAGGATTTTCATGCTTATCTTTCTTCTGTTGTGTGTTCTTTATGTTTTCGTAGCTGTTGCCATGTTTAGCTCTTAGTTTTCATGTTTATCTTTCTCAAGAGCCTTAGCTTTTGTTTAGTTTGTTGCTGGAACTCTCTTTACTTTTCATATTTATCTTTTTAAGAGAGTTGGTTGTTGCACTGAGTTGTGTCTTGTCTTTAAGTAGGTAATTGAGGTTGCTATTCAATTGTAGTAGTAACTTGCAATAGTTTTGAGGTATTTTCGTGAGTAATGTTTGGAATTTTGGTGTCAAGAGCTCTAGCCTATTAGTGACAGGTGTCGTATTTTGGGCAATCCGTGTTTATTTTCAAAAACTACAAAACTAGTTGAGAACTCTAGCTACTAGATGGATCACTAATCTTTGGAGGGATCGGATATTAGAGTACACTCACGTACCATGAGTCGAGGATGCGCAAGGATAACCAAACCCCCATACACTCCTCCTCGGGGTACTTGTCTCTTTGTGAACCTCCTTATTAGATTGAGAGTTACCGATAATAAGTGCATGAGTTCTTCGGACTAACGTAAGTATTGAAAGTTGACACTTCCACCTCCTTATATCTGCTAGCCTATTCGGTACCGTGCATTTCCCTCTTCTCACTCTGAGATTTTGCTTCCACCTCGCCGGTGCATCCAAACCCTTGGAATGATACGCTCTGTCAACATAAACCTCCTTATATGTTTCCTCAAAACAACCACCATACCTACCTATCAAGGCATTTGCATAGCCTTTCCGAGATATATTGCCATGCAACATCCACCTTCTCATGACTTGATCTTCATGTCATACATGTTCCTTCTACACTGGCAGAGGCATACATTTGCATACATCATGATTGCTACATCTTTTATATGTTGAGTACTTTGTAAAGTGTGAAGATCTTCTATACTTCTTGTAAAATAGAGTGTTGGCCTTAAGTGAGAAAGAGATCCCAAAGAGGACAAATTTAAAAGATCCCAAAGAGGACAAATGAGAGATAAATAGAAAGAGCCAATGAGGCTACAAAAATACAAAAAATAGAAAAAGTGAGAAAAAGAAATAAAGAGAGAGAAGGGCCAACACTACTATTCCTTTTGAAAGATCCACACTCGTACTCCGTTGTCATACTTGTACTCCATAGAGATTATCATTCATGCATAAGTATGTGGGGAACCTTACACTATAGAACTTGGCTTGCATGTTCCAAGGATGAGCTGTGACGCCCTCGATTTACGATCATGTACAGTAATCATACACGCAGGGTACATGATCGAGATCAAGGTGCCACGGTGAGAATATCACAGCACAACACTAAACACGAAAGGATAAAGCAAATATATTACAATGAAGGGGGTCACACGGACCTGAATACAAAGTCAAATCAAACATAATATCTGAGTACAGACATAGTTAGTCAAGTTTTGCCTTAAGAAGGCTAGCACAAATAACATCAGAGATACAGATCGAAAAGGCGAGGCCTCCTGCCTGGGATCCACCGAATTACTCCTGGTCAACGGGAACTCGATGTCATAGTAGGATCCTCTTGGAATCTCCTGCTCCTGGGCTCCAACGTCGACTGCAGCGGCCAATCAGGCCAAGCGAAAAAGGGGAAATAAAGCAAGGTGAGTATCTAGCATACCCGCGAGTCTTACGTGCACTACTAAGCAATTATGCATTTGTATCAAATGGAAAGGGGAGGCTGTATATAGTGGACTGCAAGGTAGAAATCAGAATAAGGATGAGAAGCTAGGCCTATCGAAGACTAGCATCTTCCGACGAGTCTTGCAGCACAAGAAGAGAACATCCAACAGTTCAGTAACATGAATGTAATAACAATGCAGCAGAAGTTGCTGCAGCATTGTATAATAGTAAGTTGTAATAATTTATAATAATAATGCCTCCGAGTTCCCTTCCTCGACTCCCTGCGAGGAAAAGAAACTGAAACCAACAGTTTAATAGTAGTAGTGTGTACTAGTAGGCTCTGGCTTCAGCATAAAGCGTCCTGTTACCGTGGACATGGCTATTCGAATAGATCAAAATCCTTGCAGGGGTGCAGTACTGTTCAGCCTGCACACTCGGATCTCCAGGGTGGCGTACACCTTGTTAGGGAACACCCCATCGAGGCTATCCGACACGCCGAGGCCCATCGTACGGCTCATCAGAGAGGTCCCCGCCAGTCTACAGTCCTAAGCGCAAGGGGGTCTTGGACCTTCGCCCCTCACCCTCCGGGTCGTTGTGTGCCAGGTGATTCCACGCAACTCTTCCAGGATGCGGATCGACCTAACCACAATGATGAACTGGACGTCTTTCAGAGCTTTCGAACGAGACCACAACACAGAGGGCCCACACCGTAACACCACGTGAAGGTAATGCGTACAGGCCTTTGCGGCCCCTCAATTCATCCACCGGAACCGTTAAGTCATTTTATTATTATCTGTCGGGACAACCGTTATCGTTGCCCCTTTCTCCGTGAGTCGCGGACAACGACAGCACCCAGGACCACCAGTAACGTCGGTGCCTGCCCTGTCATCCCACCAACTCGTGCGGTTACCAACAAGCTGAACCGTCTCCTTACCTTGTCTCGCGTTTTTTCTTGGTAGAGCTCGACTTTCGTACAACAGGATACCTTTCGGCCACGAACGGTACTAGGCCCGCCGCACACCGGTGGAATACACCTGACCTGTCGTTCCGCTAAGATACCCTGCGCGGGCACCGTTGGGTCACCCGACTCCTTACCTGTAAGGACAACCGTGGTTCAGTACCCTAGGACGGCTATACAGAGTCAGCAATGATTAGAGTACAAGGATTACTCCTCGATAGCTCACACTTGATGTGGCTCGGCAGAGCCGGGGTAGGGGCCTGAAGCGGTGTATGCTATGAACCGTACCTGTAGCAGTTGTAATGTATCGTATCCGCATTCACTCCCAGAGTGAACACAACCCGCTATCTAATCCTATTGACTAACAAGGCGCAGGGTGCACTGTTGAATATAATATAATTATAAGGCAGCATAGGATAAGGAAAATTTCATCAAGGGGCGACAAAGACATGCTATGCAATTGAATAGGATTGTAACATAGCAGCAGCAGCCGCATATGCCTAGTGCAAGAAAAGTACGGAAAGATAGGCGATATCTGCGGAAGAGAATGACTCTGATGCGTGTAAGCTTGACGGTAGAGGTACGGTCGTCGACGAAATAGTCGATCACAGGGGCATCAGTAGTGGACGTCGAGACTACCGGAAAATAAGAGAGGGGGGAAGAAACAATAAATGCACAATTATAATAGCAATACAAATACAAGACATGGCAACGTTAAGCTAGAGATGAACTAACGCGGTGCTACACGTTGCAGACAAAACGGGAATTTAACCGGCAATTTTACCGGCTCCGGGCGATTACCAGACAGTGCAATCAGAGGGGAAAAGTCCCGTTTTCGGTATGTTAGAGGTGTGTGGTGGGGGTATGGATAGTGTATCCGCAATCGTCATATTTTTCTGATCAACTTTCATGTATAAAGTTTTTTAATCTGACTTACGGTTTAAAAGATATTAATTTCTAAAGTTTAAATCATTTTTAAAAGAATTTTAAAATTTCTAATATTATTTAAATAGAAATTATCCACAACTAGTTGACTGGTCAAACCTGACAAGTGGGACCTACTGACTAGTGGGTCCCACATGTCGGCCTCACACATAATAAAAACATTTTAATTTAATTAACAGAAGTGGGGCCCAGTTGTCATACTAACAGATTTGAAATAACATATTAAACTAAACATGGGGTTAACTTAAGTTCAGGGCCCACATGTCATTCACTAAAACATTTATCACAGTGATTTTAAAACACCAGTGATTAGTAGGGCCTGGGCCCAGCAGTCAGTGACCTGGAAAGGGGGACGCTTATCTTAACAGCAGGTTAACTTAGTGCTAATGACGACCACGTCGGCCGTGTCCACGCCGGCGAGACAGGGGCGCCGGCGGCGACCATGTGACCAGCAGAGGCGACGTAATGCGGCGGGGTTGGGCCCATTCGAACGGGCGTTGAGTTGCGCGTCGCCTGGTGAGGTTGGGTCGGCTATGGTTGAGCGTCGCGACGACGGCGACGAGCCGCGCAGCGGTGGCTTTCGGGCCAGTCGGGGAACTCGGTTCCAGTGTGAATCAACGCGTGCAAAGCAGCGGGGACGCATCTACGGCTCACCAGGAGCACACTAGTGCCACAGGCGCGCGCTAGAGGGTTCTGGGAGCGCGGCAATGGCTACCATGGCGGTGGTCAGTGCACGATAAAAGGGGACCGTCGATTGGAGCTTAGGGGGCGGCGAGGAGCAGTAGGAGGTTGGGGAGATGCTCACCAGGAGCTTGAAGAGGGGAGTAGTGAGCTCCAGGAGGGCGCGGGGTGGGGGTGATTTGTCGCCGGAGTCGACGGCCGTGGAGACGAGGAACATATCGATGACAAGGTTGCGGGCCGTCTTGGCGTCGATTTCCTGCACGAGAAGACGAAGACGACGGAGGGGAAGCTTCAGGACATGACGAGGCGACGAATGATGGTCGTTAGCCGCGTGGGCGACGACGGCGTGCCCACGGCCGCACTTGGAGAAGACGACCGAGACGAGGACGAGGTGAGGGAGAGGGAAAGCGGCAATGCGAGGGGGGAACTGGGAGGGGTGCTAGTGTTCCCAGGGGTGCGGGGGCACTTACCCTTGCCGGCGATCGGGGGATAGCCGCCACGGCGATGTCGGCCGGCCGCGGGATGCGTGCTGCTACGACGGACGAAGAAGACAACGAGAAGGAATTTTTGGGCCGGGGTGGGCTGGCCCAGTGGGGGGAAGGGGATGGGCCTCGCCCCTGAGCGGTAGAAAGGTTGTCTTATTTTTTTTATTTTTTTTCTGTGATTTGTATTTTATTTAGTTTAGCTAGTATACGAATTTTATAAAATGTGCCAAGTGTTCCTAAATTAATGTCAAGTCATATAACAGTGCCACAAAAGGTTTGGGTGCAAAAGAAATACATTTAATATTTCTTTATAATTTTCAATGGTTAATTGGTGCTGTTTTGGCTCTGGTTTGATTTGTTTGCATTTTTCAGAGGCTTCATAATTTACCATAACCACATGGGCATGGCACACTGATTATTTGGGATTTAAAAAAAGTGGTTGCATAATTTTTGGACAAAGTTTTATTTATCACGTTGTTTTAATATCAACCAAAAGGGTTTTTGGATTGATCAAATGCAAAGATGATGAAAGTGAGATTAGCAACAGTAATTATTATTAGCCAAAAGTGATTACTGTTACAAGACACTGAGGGTGTCACAAATGTCCCCCACTACAAGAATTCTCGTCCGGAGAATTTAAGTGGCATCGCGGAAAAGATCGGGGTATTCTTCTCGAAGATGATCTTTGCGTTCGCAAGTGGCCTCCCCTTCATTGTGATTCGACCACTGAACTTTGAGGAACTTGATTGCCTTGTTGCGGGTTCGACGTTCAGACTGATCAAGAATGCGGCTCGGATGTTCATGATAAGACAAGTCTTGTTGCAGTTCAAGCATTCCATGATCCACTGCTCGGATAGGATCCTTGAAGCAGCGACCGAGTTGCGACACATGAAAGACATCATGAACTTTAGAGAGGTTTGACGGCAACTTCAATCGGTATGCCATTGGTCAACTTCTGGACAGGATACGGAACGGGCCAATGTAGCGAGGAGCTAACTTGCCTTTTATCCCGAATCGATGAGTGCCTCTCATGGGAGTGACACGAAGGTAAGCCTGTTCTCCGGGTTGATAGACCATTTCCTTGTGCTTGCGGTAATAGTTGCTCTTCTGGTGGGACTGAGTAGCTTTCAAATGTTCACGAATAACGCATACCTGATCTTCAGCATGTTGTATAATTTCCGGACCAATGAGAGTTCGTTCCCCAGTTTCTGACCAATTCAGAGGGGTTCGACACTTACGTCCATAGAGAACTTCAAAGGGTGCCATCTTCAGACTAGCCTGATAGCTATTGTTGTACGAGAATTAAGAAAATGGAAGGGATTCCTCCCATTTCTTAGTGAAATAGATGACACAAGCTTGAAGCATGTCTTCAAGCACTTCATTGACGTGTTCAACTTGTCCTTGCGACTGGGGGTGATAAGCGGTGCTGAAGTTTAGGTGAGTTCCCATAGCTTCTTGGAAACTATCTCAAAATCTTGAGGTGAAAATGCTGCCACGGTCTGAACTGATCTCCAACGGAATACCGTGGAGGGACACAATTCTGGAAACGTACATGTCTGCTAACTGGCTAGCAGAGATAGTCTCCTTGACTGGAAGAAAGTGGGCAACCTTGGAGAATCGGTCGATGACAACAAAAATAGCATCGTGGCCTTTCTGTGATCAGGAATAGAAAGTGGTTGCAGAGTTCCAGCAGGTCTTTGATGTTCGGCTTTGACGCGATGGCAAACGTCACACTCGTCAACATATCGAGCGATGTCTTGCTTCATGTTAGACCACCAGTACCGCTGATGAATGTCTTGGTACATCTTGGTACTACCAGGGTGAATCGACAAAGGGGTATCATGAGCTTCTTTCATGACATCAGGGGCATAGTTCAGGTTGGCCTTGGCTACCGGAACCACTAAACGACCCTTGAATTACACTGGAGTATCATCATTAGCATCAATAGTGATAAATGAGGGCTCTCCGCTGGCGACACGACGCTAAATCTTCCAAATGTCAGAGTCATAATGTTGTATCGTCTTGATGCGTTCAACGAGGTTTGGTTTGACTACTAGGGAGTTCACATATCCCTGCGGAACAATCCCAATGTTCAGCTTGCGAAGCTCTTCATACAGAGGTGGATGTTGTATTTGAACTTCAAGTTCACTACAGTAGGCTTTGCGACTCAGGGCATCAGCCATCACATTAGCTTTGCCAGGGGTGTAATGAATATCCATGTTGAAATCGGCTATTGTCTCGAGCCATCTTTGTTGCCGGAGATTCAGGTCGGGCTGAGTAAACAAGTACTTCAGACTTTGGTGGTCGGTGTAGATCTCGCAACGATTACCGACGAGGTAGTGTCGCCACAACTTCAATGCATAAATTACTGCTGCCAATTCGAGATCATGTGTTGGATAATTATCTTTGTGAAAACTCAATTGACGAGAGCCATAAGAAATCAGGTGGCGCTCTTGCATTAGGACACAACCTAATCCTTGACGAGACGCATCACAGTATATCACGAAGTCCTTCTTGGTATCAGGGGAGCAATCACTGGGGGAGAAGTGAGCTTGTCCTTGAGAGCTTGAAAACTTTCTTGGCATTTGTCTTTCCACTCAAACTTAACACCTTTGTGAAGCAGATTAGTCAGAGGCTTGGCAATCTTGGAGAATTTCTCGATGAAACGGCGGCAATAGCTAGCCAGGCCGAGGAAACTTCTGACTTGCTTTACAGTCCTGGGAGGAGTCCAGTCAAGAATAGCCTGAATACATTCTGGGTTGACGGCAATGCCCTCCTTGGAAATCACGTGACCAAGGTAGGTTACTTCGGGGAGCCAGAACTCACACTTAGAATACTTTGCGTAGAGTTTGTGTTCTCGAAGCTTTTCCAGTATAAGACGAAGGTGTTCAGCATGTTCCTCTTCATTCTTGGAGTATACCAAGATGTCATCCAGATAAACCACGACGAACTTGTCGAGATATTCCATAAATATATAGTTCATCAATCGGGAGAAGGTGGCCGGGGCATTGGTTAGGTCAAAATACATGACAGTGTACTCGCATGAACCATAGCGAATAATTAAAGCGGTCTTCAGAATGTCCTCTTCGTGGACCCGGATCTGATGGTAACCCAATCTCAAGTCGAGTTTCGAGAACACCGTAGATCCAGCCAGTTGATCATATTGATCGTTGATCCGAGGGAGCGAATACTTGTTCTGTATTGTTGTCTGGTTGATAGGTCGGTAATCTTGGACCAAACGGTTCGTCCTATCGCTCTTCTTGACAAAGAGCGAAGGTGCTCCCCAAGCAGAGTAACTTGGACGGATGAATCCTTTGTGGAGTGCCATGTATATCTCCTTCTTCAGTTCAAGGAGGTGGTGAGGCGGCATCTTATAAGGGCGCTTAGTAATAGGGACGGTGCCAGGCTTCAAGTCGATGATGAATTCGACATCTCTGATCGGGGGTATTCCCGACAGTTCTTCTGGGAAGACGTCGAGAAAATCGCAAACGACTGGAACGTTCTCGATCCCTTCAAGAGGTGCAGCGTTCAGGGCATTCAGATCATATATGTGGTTCTCGGCATGTTGAATCATCTGGGCTGAATAGTAGACTATCTGGCCAGAGGGGTGCGTGAGCCGGAATTCCTTAACGTCACAATCGATGCGAGCCTTATGTGCTCTCAGCCAATCCATACCAAGAATGACGTCTATGGTAGTTACCTTGAGGACCATGAGCGACGCAGGGAACACTAATCCTCCAATTTCAATACGGTTGTTGTGGGCTATCATCGAGGTCTCCCACTTGGATCCTGGAGAACTGACCAACAACAGAGAGTACATGCGTTCCAATGGTAATTCTTGATTGAGTGAAAATGCCTCAGACACGAAAGAATTTGATGCTCCTGAATCAAACAGAACAGAAGCTGGTACTGAATTAACAAGGAGGGTTCCCATCACAATAGTCAGATCGTTTCTAGCCTTCTCAGCATCAACATGATTGGCATGGCCCTGTGCAACAACGGACGGCTTGGTATGGGTGTTTTTGAAACGACGGATTCGACAACTCTTCATACGGCCAACAGGGGGATGTGACGCATCCTGAGACTGAACCGGGCGACAATTGATAGCACGGTGACCTGGTTTCCCACACTTGTGGCATAAGCCATCATTCTGGGGAGGAGCCATAATATTGGGCTGTTCAGTCGGAATCGTTAGCTGTCTCGGAGGCGGAGGCAGACGATGTGCAACATAAGATGGCCTTGGCGTTGGAGCAAGTCGGTGATGGAAATTGTGCGGGAAATAGACTCGAAGTTTCTGAGCAGGCCGACCCGAAGATGGGACAGCATCTCGGGCACGCTTGAACGACTCATGGTGCTTAGTCAGAGCAGTTTCAACTTGGAAAGCCTTGCTGACAAGGGTCGCAAAGTCCGCACAATCATGAAGGACAAGTGCGAGCTCTATTTCAGGATGCAGTCCTTCTCGGAATCTCTCCTGTTTGCGAGCGTCAGTGCCGACGTCTCCCTCAGCATAGTGGGACAACTCAAGGAACTTCCTCTGATATTCATCAAAAGTTTTCTGGCCCTGACGGAGTTGGCGGAAATCCTCCTTCTTGTGGTCCATCAGACCTTGAGGAAGGTGCCATGCACGGAAGGCTAATTGCAATTATTGCCAAGTGGTTACAGTTCCATCTTGCAGCGCAAGCCGGTGGCTTTCCCACCACTGAGCAGCTGGACCCCTCAGATGATACGTCGCAAAGGTGAGGTAACTGGCAGGGGCAACAACAGATGACTCCATCTGAAAAGCAATATAACGGAGCCAATCATCATCATCCACAGGATTGGCGGAGCTGCGGAAGGTGGACGGACTGAGGCGCACGAACTCTTGCAGTGTTATTGGGGAATTCTGAGTTGAAAGCTGAGTCAGTACTCCGGCCATAAACTGACGGTTCAGATCAAACTGTTGCAGTACTGGGCCATATAAGGTGGAGGTGGGGGATCGTCAGCCATCCTGCCTAAACAGCAGGGGTTAGTTCAGACAAAGCGTTTGCAAGGATAAGAAGTCATACATGAGGTAGTATGAGCAATGAACGAGAAGTGCAGTAGATACACAATAGTAGTCATAAAGACATACAGATCATTGCACACAGTCGGTCAAAATCGGACAACGTAACATGGTAGAAATTAAGGAAAAAGGACTCAGTAGGCGGCTCGCAAACTGCGGTAAGGATTACACGATGCGACATAGATTCCACTATGTCAATCACGCCGCAAGAAAACTGGTGGCCACAGGAGTTTGTGCCAGAGAACGCGTGGCCTGCCCAGAATGAGAATGGGATCCGCGGTCCGGGACCTGGGTCAGAACTCCTGCGACACGACACAATCAATGGGGTACGCACCAGAACGCCGGGTGGAATCAAGAGAACGTGATCCTAATGTTAGAGTTTGTAAAACTTACCAGCAAGGATAAGAGAGCAGAGGCCCAGAGCATAGGTAAGGAGAAAAGGATCCAAATACCATAGATATCACACGAGTGACATCGATGTGGGCCCGTAAGCCTAATATTAAGTTAGCAAAATAGTTTTTCAAAGTCTAGACTCAACTTCGACTAGATAGTGGTTGGGTGGCTTCCTACAGGCAGTCGGCTCTAATACCAACTTGTGACGCCCTCGATTTACAATCATGTACAGTAATCATACACGCAGCGTACATGATCGAGATCAAGGTGCCATGGTGAGAATATCACAGCACAACACTAAACACAAAAGGATAAAGCAAATATATTACAATGAAGGGGGTCACGCGGACCCGAATAAAAAGTCAAATCAAAAATAATATCTGAGTACAGACATAGTTAGTCAAGTTTTGCCTTAAGAAGGCTAGCACAAATAACATCAGAGATACAGATCGAAAAGGCGAGGCCTCGTGCCTGGGATCCACCGAATTACTCCTGGTCAACGGGAACTCGATGTCATAGTAGGCTCCTCCTGGAATCTCCTGCTCCTGGGCTCCAACGTCGATTGCAGCGGCCGATCAGGAAAAGCGAAAAAGAGGAAATAAAGCAAGGTGAGTATCTAGCATACCCGCGAGTCTTACGTCCGCTACTAAGCAATTATGCATTTGTATCAAATGGAAAGGGGAGGCTGTATATAGTGGACTGCAAGGTAGAAATCAGAATAAGGATGAGAAGCTAGGCCTATCAAAGACTAGCATCTTCCGACGAGTCTTGCAGCACAAGAAGAGAACAACCAACAGTTCAATAGCATGAATGTAATAACAATGCAGCAGAAGTTGCTGCAGCATTGTATAATAGTAAGTTGTAATAATTAATAATAATAATGCCTCCGAGTTCCCTTCCCCGACTCCCTGCGAGGAAAAGAAACCGAAAACAACAGTTTAATAGTAGTAGTGTGTAGTAGTAGTCTCTGGCTTCAGCATAAAGCGTCCGGTTACCGTGGACACGTCTATTCGAATAAATCTAACTCCCTGCAGGAGTGCACTACTGTTCAGCCTGCACGCTCGAATCTCCAGGGTGGCGCACACCTTGTTAGGGAACACCCCAGCGAGGCTATCCGACACGCCGAGGCCCATCATACGGCTCATCAGAGAGGTCCCCGCCGGTCTACAGTCCTAAGCGCAAGGGGGTCTTGGACCGTCGCCACTCACCCTCCTGGTCGTTGTGTGCCAGGTGATTCCACGCAACTCTTCCAGGATGCGGATCGACCTAACCACAATGATGAACTGGACGTCTTTCAGAGCTTTTGAACGAGACCACAACGCGGAGGGCCACACCGTAACCCCATGTGAAGGTAGTGCGTACAGGCCTTTGCGGCCTCTCAAGTCATCCACCGGAACCGTTAAGTCGTTTTATTATTATCTGTCGGGACAACCGTTATCGTTGCCCCTTTCTCGGTGAGTCACGTACAACGATAGCAGCCAGGACCACCAGTAACGTCGGTGCCTGCCCTGTCGTCCCACCAACTCGTGCGGTTACCAACAAGGTGAACCGTCTCCTTACCTTGTCTCGCGTTTTCTCTTGGTAGAGCTCGACTTTCGTACAACAGGATACCTTTCGGCCACAAACGGTACCAGGCCCACCGCACACCGGTGGAATACACCTGACCTGTCGTTCCGCTAAGATACCCTTCACGGGAACCGTTGGGTCACCCGACTCCTTACCTGTAAGGAAAACCGTGGTTCAGTACCCTAGGACGGCTATCCAGAGTCAGCAACGAGTGGAGTACAAGGATTACTCCTCGATATCTCACACTTGATGTGGCTCGGCAGAGGTGGGGTAGGGGCCTGAAGCGGTGAATGCTCTGAACCGTACCTGTAGCAGTTGTAATGTATCGTATCTGCATTCACTCCCAGAGTGAACACGGCCCGCTATCTAATCCTATTGACGAACAAGGCGCAAGGTTCACTGCTGAATATAATATAATTATAAGGCAACATAGGATAAGGAAAAGTTCATCAAGGGGCAATAAAGACAAGCTATGCAATTGAATAGGATTGTAACGTAGCAGTAGCAGCCGCATATGCCTAGTGCAAGAAAAGTATGGAAAGATAGGCGATATCTGGGGAAGAGAATGGCTCTGCTTGCCTGTAAGCTCGACGGTAGAGGTACGGTCAACGACGAAGTAGTCGATCACAGGGGCATCAGCAGCGGACGTCGAGACAATCAGACAATAAGAGAGAGGGGAAGAAACAATAAATACACAATAGTAATACCAATACAAATACAATACATGGCAACGTTAAGCTAGAGGTGAACTAACGTGGTGCTACACGTTGCAGACGAAACGGGAATTTAACCGGCTCCGGGCGATTACCGGACATTGCAATCAGAGGGGGAAAGTCCCGTGTTCGGTATGTTAGAGGTGTGTGGTGGGGGTATGGATAGTGTATCCGCAATCGTCATATTTTTATGATCAACTTTCATGTATAAAGTTTTTGAATCTGACTTACGGTTTAAAAGATATTAATTTCTAAAGTTTAAATCATTTTTAAAAGAATTTTTGAATTTCTTTTATTATTTAAATAGACATTATCCACAACTAGTTGACTGGTGAAACCTGACAAGTGGGACCTACTGACCAGTGGGTCCCACATGTCAGCCTCACACATAATAAAAACATTTTAATTTAATTAACAGAAGTGGGGCCCAGTTTTCATACTAACAGATTTTAATTAACATATTAAACTAAACATGGGGTTAACTTAAGTTCAGGGCCCACATGTCATTCACTAAAACATGTATCTCAGTTATTTTAAAACACAAGTGATTAGTAGAGCCTGGGCCCAGCAGTCAGTGACCTGGAAAGGGGGGCGGCTCATCTTAACAGTGGGTTAGCTTAGCGCTAATGACGACCACGTCGGCCGTGTCCACGCCGGCGAGAATGGGGCGCCGGCGGCGACCATGTGACTAGCACAAGCGACGGAATACGGCGGGGTTAGGCCCATTCAAACGGGCGTCGAGTTGCGCGTCGCCTGGTGAGGTTGGGTCGGCTATGGTTGAGCGCCGCGACAACGGCGACGAGCCGCGCAGCGGTGGCTTTCGGGCCTGCCGGGGACCTCGGTTCCAGTGTGAATCAACGCGTGCAAAACAGCGGGGAGGCATCTACGGCTCACCAGGAGCACACTAGTGCCACAGGCGCGCGCTAGAGGGTTCTGGGAGCGCGACAATGGCTGCCACGGCAGAGGTCAGTGCACGGTAAAATGGGACCGTCGATTGGAGCTTAGGGGGCGGCGATGAGCAGTAGGAGGTTGGGGAGATGCTCACCAGGAGCTTGAAGAGGGGAGAAGTGAGCTCCGGGAGGGCGCGGGGTGGCGGTGATTTGTTGCCAGAGTCGACGGCCGTGGAGACGAGGAACGGCTCGATGACAAGGTTGTGGGCCGTCTTGGCATCGATTTGCTGCACGAGAAGACGAAGACGACGGAGGGGAAGCTTCAGGACACGACGGGGCGACGAATGATGGTCGTTGGCCACGTGGGCGACGACGGCGTGCCCACGACCACACTTGGAGAAGACGACCGAGACGAGGGCGAGGTGAGGGAGAGGGAAAGCGGCGTCACGAGGGGGGAACTGGGAGGGGTGCTAGGGTTCCCAGGGGTGCGGGGGCACTTACCCTTGCTGGCGACCGGGGGATAGCCGCCACGGCGATGTCGGCCGGCCGCGGGATGCGTGCCACGACGACGGAGGAAGAAGACAACGAGAAGGGATTTTTGGGCCGGGGTGGGCTGGCCCAGTGGGGGGAAGGGGATGGGCCTCGCCCCTGAGCGGTAGAAAGGTTGTCTTATTTTATTTTATTTTATTTTCTTTTCTGTGATTTGTATTTTATTTAGTTTAGCTAGTATACGAATTTTATAAAATGTGCCAAGTGTTCCTAAATTAATGTCAAGTCATATAACAGTGCCACAAAAGGTTTGGGTGCAAAAGAAATACATTTAATATTTCTTTATAATTTTCAATGGTTAATTGGTGCTGTTTTGGCTCTGGTTTGATTTGTTTGCATTTTTCAGAGGCTTCATAATTTACCATAACCACATGGGCATGGCACACTGATTATTTGGGATTTAACAAAAGTGGTTGCATAATTTTTGGACAAAGTTTTATTTATCACCTTGTTTTAATATCAACCAAAAGGGTTTTTGGATTGATCAAATGCAAAGATGATCAAAGTGAGATTAGCAACAGTAATTATTATTAGCCAAAAGTGATTACTGTTACAAGACACTGAGGGTGTCACAAATGTCCCCCACTACAAGAATTCTCGTCCGGAGAATTTAAGTGGCATCGCGGAAAAGATCGGGGTATTCTTCTCGAACATTTCGTACATCATGATAGTTTTCATTCTTTCTTTATTTGAGTACTTCTTGTAAAGTGTGAAGATCTTCTATATTCTTGTAAAATATAGAGTGTTGCCCTTAAGTGCGGAAAAGATCCCAAAGAGGACAAATTAAAAGATCCCAAAGAGGACAAATGAGAGATAAATAGAAAGAGGCAAAGCGGCCACACAAAAATACAAAAAAGGAGAAAAAGAGAAAAAAAGAAATAAAAAGAGAGAAGGGGGCAACACTGCTATTCCTTTTGAAAGATCCACAAGCGTACTCCATTGCTATATTTGTACTCCATAGAGATTATCATTCATGCATAACTATGTTGGCACCCTTACACTATAGAACTTGGCTTGCATATTCCAAGGATGAGCCTCCTCAAATGAGCTCTAGCTCTTCGTGAGCAATCAAGTTGGATCCACCCCCACTAGTTCCATTGGAGAGCTTACCTTAGCTCATATGTGCATCCGTTGCATGGAAATCCCTACTCCTCACATCATATTTATCATTTGGCTTTCTCTTGCCTATGATTGTCCTCATTGATGTGAGCCTTTCACACCCTTTTTGTTTCCTTCCCCATCATTTCTATCTTTGCCATCCTAAGTGCCAACGAATCTAGCTCGCGCTTATCCATTGCATGAGTGCTCAAAGTCAAAAGGGAGAGGATCAATTTGACTTGTACCTAACTTTTGGTGTAGGGATGAGTCAAAATAAGATCCCAAAGGAGACCAAGTGTGAAACTTTAGTAGATTCAGTTCTCAATTAAACTTTATATATTTTTTATTCTCTATACCCATCTCCCACTTCTTGCACGCTAACACCATTTGGAGACATTCGAGTCACGGACAGCGAGAGATGTTGCACCTTTATGTTCATATGTTGCTTGTTTCAATGCTAATATAGAATCTTGCTTGTTATGACTTGAATTGAATTACATACCTTGATTGCTTTACTTTCAAAGTTCTTATATGGTTGTTAGCTTGTCACCACAGGAATTAAGCTTAGCGAAATTATGCTTGTTATCATTTACCTACGTATCTATAATTTCTGCTTGCTCCATGCATGTTTTGTGTGATATTGCTATGATCTATACACTTTTTATCATATTTGGACTAGCCTATTAACTCTGTGTACCCCAGTGCCAATTCCTGTTTCCTGCTATTTTTCTATTTCAGGTTTCCCCCCTATTAAAAGTGGTCCAAAATTTCCGAAAAATACAATAAAAAATCAGCGTACCGGGAAGCTTCCGGAAGAGCCAAAGTGGGGCCAGAGGGCCACCACCAGGGCCCCATGCGCCCTCCCAGCGCGCCCTAAGATGGGGTCGTGCTAGGGGGGCGCTTGGACCCCTGGTCGGCCCCCTGGCTACCCCCTTCTATATATTCTCCGTGACGGGAAACCTCCGAAGAAAGAACCCTTTTTCGCGATCTCGCCACTCTTCCGCCGCCGCCGCGGTTCCAAGATCAGGAGCGCCAACAGACCTCTTCCCGGCACCCTGTCGGAGGGAGGATTGACCTCCGGGAGCTTCTCCTCCACCATGGACGCTTCCCGGATGATCCGTGAGTAGTCTACCTTGGACCATGGGTCCATGTTCAGTAGCTATGTGATGTTCTCCTCCCCTCTTTGTTCTTCATGGATTAGACCTTGTGAGCTTCCCTACATGATCAAGGCACATATGTAATTCTTTCTGCTGTTGCTATGCTTAGTTTGCTGGGAACTGATGGATTATGAGACTATGTTCAGTTTGTGATTGAGTAATATATTTGGTTCTTATCTTTTATATTTTTGTTCTTGAGTAATTCTTGCATGTTCTCCGTTGCTGTTTATTGCTTTGGCCAAGTATTAGGTAGTGACTCCAAGAGGGAACGTTATGCTCGATTGTGGGTTCATGCCCCCTGATGACTAGCTTGAGTGACAGAAACATGAGTCTAGGGGATGTGTTGTTGCCACAAGCGGGAAAACAATGGTGCTTGCAATCGCGGTTGCAAGGATTGTTTACTTTACGGAAAGTTCCTTTAATGCAGTTGTCTGTTGCTTTGGGTTTACACTTTGGGTGGGGCTCGCAACTTAATACCAGCGAGATGTTCTGGATAGATATCTCATGGTGGATGATTAGTAGTAGATGCAGTTGGATTTCGGTTTCCTCATTTTGGCGTACTGCCCATGCTTTTGAGCCTCTTCCTTTCTTTGTAGCATAGTTAGCATTGAAGTGCGTTTTTAATCCATTCAATTGCCCAGCTGTGATTTCTTTACCTCACATAGCAGTTTTATCGTCTTTTGGGAGAGAGACATCACTTGTGAACATCATGGGACCCCGGTCCATATTCTCATCACTGTTTACACCCTCAATTTATTTCCTGCTTTTACTTTCTAGTCGCATTTATCACTATTTATTATCTGTTGCGTTGATCCTTTGTAAACTACAAGGCCCGATAGATTGACAACCTCTCTGAACTTCGTTGGGAGCAAAGTTATTTGTTGTGTGTGCAGGTCCAAGCGAAGCAAGTGATTCTTTTCAGATGGCGCATCACTTGCCAAACCACCTACTTGTATTTATCGGAGTCCTATGGGAGACACTCTAAACCTTGGCATCTTTGCCAAGGGAAATTTTCTGCTATCCTACATCTCACCTTCCACTTGGGGTAACCAACAAAGGGCGAGAATCCATTATCATCTCTCGCGCATCAGGGAGTGATGAACAAAAAGTATGAAGAATGGAGCCATCCATCTCTACCTTCTAGTGAGAGTAACTCTTTGACTCTTACTTTATATGATGAATGCTATATTCACGAGTGTTTTGATCCTATGGATTCTTTTGAAATATCCCTTTTTGATGAAGTTGATGCCTTCTATACTTATGGCCATGATGCCACTATGGATGATGCTTATGGAGATGAACTTGCTATAGTTCCTTAAGTTAAGCATGAAATTATTGCTATTGCACCCACACTTGATTGTCTTATTATCCTTTTGAAATCTCCAACTCATATTTTGGAGAATTTTTCTCTTATTAAGGCTACTAGTAATGGGTTGCATTTATCTTATGTTCCTAAGGACCGTGTTGATAAATATACACGTGTGCTTGTAGGTCATGAACAAAATGCTTTATGTGATAGTTATATTCGTGATGTTGTTCATGATACTACTGAAAATTATTTTGAGAGAGGAAAGTTAGGTTGTAGAAACTTCTATGTTACTAAAACACCTCTATTTTTATTGAAAGTTTTGAATTTGTTCTTGTTCCGCCTTCCTATGCTTGTCGCTTTGTGCTTATTTTATTTATTTCTTTACAAGGTTCCTAGGCATAGGAAGTGGATTAGGCTTAAATGTGTTTCATATTTTCTTCTTGATGCTTTCGTTTGCTTAAATTCTTATTCTCTTGTGAGCATCTTTTATAATCCTCATGCCTAGCTAAAAGGCATAAAAGAAAGCACTTATTGGGAGGCAACCCAAAATATTTTTGCTTTCAGTTTTAGTAGTCTTGATGCTTGTTACTACTGTACATCATCATTTTCTCTTTATTTTCAAGCTTTGTGCCAAGTTTTAGCCTCCAATTTCAAGAGAGTTCAAAAGTTGTGACATGCTGTCCAGAAACAGATTCTGTCTGCATAATGGAAAAATTCACCGAAAATCACCAGATCATCTTTTTGATCTGAATTTTTTTAATGTATGCTCTATACAATTTTTTTTCTAGCGTCTGTTCTAAGTTTTTTTATTTGAGTTGCAGAAGTGCCCCGAAAAAATTATTTACTACATGTTGGTCTGTTTTCACAAATTCTTCCATGTTTTGCGCTTTCTCCGTTTTTCAAATCTTAAGCTTGATTTTTCTTTGCAAAAACTTTATGGCAATCTTGAGAGATAGTAGCTCTTCATGAAAATATTTATTTCTAGTAGAGGTAAATTATTTATTTAACGCTACTAACTACTCTAATCAGCTTATGATGAGTTTCGTATGAAGGGAGTTTTCAAGTATGCGAAAGAAGATGATGAAAGAAGACCCGTGAGTGTCAAAAGCTCAAGCTTTGGGATGCCCCCATGCACCCCCAAGAAATATCTAAGGTTACTCAAGCGTCGAAGCTTGGGCATGCCCCCGTGCATCCCCTTCTTCATCAACAATCAACAGTTTGTCCTTCTCCATGCTATATTTTTTTCTCTTCATGTGTTATGGGCTATGCTTGGGGCGTCTCGCTCTTTACTTTTTAGTTTGTTTTAGTTCTGCTTGCTGTTCATAACTAGTTGGACCCTAGCCTGCATTGTTTGGGAGAGAAACACGTCCCACTCCACCCTAGAACACAACTTATGTGGCACCGCGACTCAGAATAACGGAACACCTCGTGCTCCAGCTCAGAGATCATATATTCTGGAACACGACACTGCTTCATATAGAACTGAACCACTTTTATTACCGATGAATGTGGTACAAGGGGGTTTATTACAACGCTAGCGGAGCGAGGCGGAAAACAACTTGCTCCTATACTGGCCACTGAACTACATCAAGAAGCAGACTAACTCTATAGCAGCGGAATAGAGCTTAGCAGCGGAACAACGGCGAGGGTGATGAACTCCACTCCACAGGGACACTGACTGGGACACCTCCTAGCTCGCAAACACTGGGAATGTCGTCCTACGCAATCACATCATTCCCTGCAAGTCTGGCATGACACGCTAGTTCAGTACATTGAATGTACTTGCAAGCTCACAACACTACTGGAAACATGCAGTTTGCCATGTGTCATCGTGTTTGCCGTCTGTATTCCATCGGGGCAGACGGCAAAAAGATTGTTTGCCGTCTGCTACCCTAAATATAAACGCAAACATATGACATATGGAAAACTGTTTGTATGCCGTCTACTTTTAATAAGTAGACGGTAAAGACCTCTTTACCGTCCGTGCGCAGACGGCAAAGCCCCAGGTGGGCCCTCCCAGACCGTTCCATGAGTGGCAGTTAACGGCCAGGAGCTTTGTCGTCTGCCCCTGACGGCAAAGCGTAATTTGCCGTCCTGGGGACGACGGCAAAGCTCCTGGCCGTTAACTGCCCGTCGTCCTCCTCTCTCTCTCACTCTCTCCACTCTCTCTCGCCCGTGCCTCCCTTCTGCCCGTGCCCCACGCCGCCGCCACGCCATCACCGTCACCGCCGTCGTCTCCTGCTTCCACCCGCCCCGGCCTGCCCCGCCCCCACCCGCCCACCGCCCCGGCCTGCCCCGCCCCCACCCGCCTCGGCCCGCCCCCTCCCTCGCCGGATCCCACCCGACCCGCCCCGCCCACAGCCGTCGTCTCCGGCTCCGGCGCCGCTTCCCTCCTCCGCCAGCCGCCGTCAAGCCACCGCCCACCTCCTCCACCTCCACCCCCACTCCGGCCGGTGAGCCCCCCCTCCTCCCTCTCTGTTTTTTTTTGTTTTCTCTGTTTTTGTTAGATTTGTTAGTATTAGTGTTGTTCACATTGTAGTTTAGTGTTAGGTTAGTCATATTTTAGATTAGAAAATTTAGTTAGGTTAGTATTGTTACTGTTTTTAATTGCTACTGTTTTTAATAGATTTTAGATTAGTCTATTGTAGTTAGTTAGTTTTATTTATTTTTATTTTTATATAAGTTAGTTAGTATTCTTACTGTTTTTAATTGCTACTATTCAGTTAGTCTATTGTAGTTAGTTAGTTTTATTTAGTTTTACTTATTAGTTGTAGTTAGTTTTTTTAGTTAAATTTAGTTAGAAGAAGGAAAGAATTAGAAAATAAAAATAATTAGAAAAGGAGAAGGAAGAAGAAGAAGATTTAGAAAAAGGAAAAGAAATAGATGAAGGAAAAGAAAAGGAAAAGAAATAGAATAAGAATAAGAAGAAGAAGTTGGAGGTGGAGATGAATAAGTAGAAGTTGGAGGTGGAGATTGGGTGCATTTTAATGGAGCTTGGGGTAAAAAAAATAAAAAAGATGTAATTACCGGGATCAAGTGTGTGTGTTGATTGGGTGCATTTTAATGTGCAGGAATTTTCCTGGTGTGAAGGTCTTGTGGTCGACGACCTCCGCCCCCTCCATTCGGCGACCTCCCTGAGTTCGAGGGTGAGAAAAAAAATTCTTGTCCTCTCCCCCTTTTTCCTTTGCTCAATTCTGGCCTTCATGCCGATAACGGTAGCTCTAGCAGTATGTAAAGTTGCGTAACCAGTATGCGTCTCCCATTCGAAAGGATTACAATATAAATATGCATTCATTTGCATATTTATAATAGTAATTCTTTCGAATTGTCCAACGTTATCCATGGACAGCCCGCGTATGTGTAGATTGGGTCGTTTTTCCATGCTCTGGTCCTGATCCGACGCGGAATTTCGTCAGCGCCTCCCTGTTGTTCTCCGGATACACAACCTCTCGGCTTGTTGTCGAGACGTGTATTAGGAGAACAGCGGGGAGGTGCTGCCGAAATACCGCGTCGGATCGGGACCAAAGCATGGGAAACCGACCCAATCTACACATACTCGGGTGGGATTAGGACCTATCTTTACCTATTAGTGTGTAGGTTAATTGCATATGCCGTAGCTATGTATGATAAAAGCAATAAAAAGTGGACGTAATAAAATGGTATATTTTTTGTTTAGTAGCTAGCTGTAGCAACAAGATGAGCGATGATCGTGCGTGGATGTACACTGGTCGCCCTAATCAGAAAGAGATCACCAATGAATGGGCAATGAAAACCAAGGAGTTTCTGAGAGCGGCGTTTGCAAATGGGCAGAGAAAAACCTGGTGCCCCTGCGTTAGGTGCGACAATTATAAACAGGCGACAGAGGTGGATATGGGTAAACACTTGCAGAAGTGGGGTTATAAGCCTGGTTATACGGTGTGGACCTTCCATGGCGAGTCTGGCGGACGACGGAGAGAGGAGGCGGTCCGTCAGCGCACGGATGAGTACGGAACCGGGATCGAAGACATGGTGCAGGACTTTGACGATGCGCGGGATGAGGACGATGAGATGGAGGAATCTGCGAAGGCCTTCTATGATATGTTGGAGTCTTCGAAACGTCCGCTGCACGCTCACACTGAGCTTTGTCAGCTTGATGCCATCGCACAGTTGATGGCTTTGAAGGCACAATTCAACTTGGGCACAGATTGTTACAATGCGATCACGACCCTAATTGGGCGGTTTCTACCAAAAGATCATGTTATGCCTGCAAACCTGTACCAATCGGATAAAATCCTCAAGGTACTTAAGATGCCCTATGAGCAGATACATGCTTGTGAAAATGGATGTGCTTTATTTAGGAAAGAGTATGCGGACGAAGACTATTGTCCCAAATGCAAGTCATCCAGGTATGTTGTGGTAGACAATGGTCAAGGTGAGAAGACGCAGACCAAAATACCCGTAAATGTTCTTAGGTATCTTCCTGTGATACCAAGAATTCAACGCCTTTACATGATGGAAGAGACAGCCAGACAGATGACATGGCACAAACATGGGAAGAGAACAGAATTTGATGCAGATGGGAAGCCGATGTTGACTCACCCATCGGATGGTTCAGCATGGAAGCACTTTGATGAAAAACATTCGGAAAAAGCTAAGGAGCCAAGGCATTGCCGAATCGCCGTCGGCACAGATGGGTTCAATCCTTTCGGTCTGATGGCATCCCCATACAGTTGTTGGCCTGTATTTGTCATGCCACTCAATCTCCCCCCCTCAGAGATTATGAAAAGGAAGAACATTTTCCTGACGTTGATAATACCCGGGCCCAAATATCCGGGGAAGAATATGGATGTGTACATGCAACCGCTTAAGGAGGAATTGCAACAAGCTTGGGACGAAGGGTTCAAGACATACGATGCAGCTAGCAAAAAGACCTTCAAAATGCATGTTTGGTACCAGTACTCGATGCATGACTTGCCGGCGTATGCGCTTTTCGCTGGCTTCTGTGTTCATGGAAAGTTCGGGTGCCCAACATGCAAGGCTGCTCTTTAGTTTCATTGGCTGAAGGCGGGTGGCAAGTATTCCTGCTTTGACTTGCATAGACAGTTTCTGCCTCCTAAGCATCCTTTTAGAAAAGACAAGAAGAACTTCATCAAAGGCAAAGTTGTCAAAAACCAGGGAGCACCTACGATGACGGGCGAACATGTCTTGGCACAGTTGAACTCTCTCGAGCCTGATCCAGAACGTCCCGGGTATTTCAAGGGATATAATTCGGAACACGCCTGGACTCACAAGACATGCTTCTGGGATCTCCCCTACTTCAAGGACCTCGAACTTCCACACAATATTGACGTGATGCACACTGAAAAAAATATCGGCGAGGCCCTGTTTGGTACATTTTTCGGCATAGATGGGAAGTCAAAGGATAATCCTAAATCTAGAGTCGACCAGGAGACTCTATGTGATAGACCCTCACAGAACATGCGACAGCCGAAAGGAAAGAAGAATTGGTCCAAGCCAAGGGCCTGGTTCAATCTTGAAAGGGGGCATATCAGGGAAATTCTCTTGTGGGTGCAAAACAGTTTGATGTTCCCCGATGGGTATGCAGCGAATCTGAGGAGGGGAGCGAGTCCTGAAAAACATAAAATATTAGGGCTGAAGAGTCATGATTGGCACATATGGCTTGAGCGGGTAATGCCGGTGATGTTGCGCGGCTATATCCCCGAGGAAGAGTGGCTAGTACTGGCAGAACTGAGCTATTTCTTTCGTGTTCTTTGTGCTAAAGAACTATCCGATGGCGTGCTAGAAGACATGGAAGATATGGCGCCGGAGTTGCTTTGCAAGTTAGAGAAGATCTTTCCACCGGGTTTTTTTAATCCGATGCAGCATTTGATATTGAATCTCCCGACCGAGGCAAGATTAGGGGGCCCTGTGCAAAATCGTTGGTGCTATTCAACGGAGAGAATGCAGAAGACGCTTCGAGCAAAATGTAAAAATAAACGTAGAATTGAAGCATCGATGGCCGAGGCTTTCATTACCGAGGAGGCGGCAAACTTCGTGACAGCACATTATGAAGCCAAAAATCGCCATTTGCATAATCCAAAGCCTCGGTACAATACTGGCGACCCCCAACGGCGTCAATCCAACCTCAGCCTATTCAAAGGGAATCTTGGACCTGTTGGTGCTTCGAGAAATAAGATTTTGGATATCAAAGAATGGCAGACTCTTACACTGTATATCTTCACCAACCTAACAGAAGTGCGACCGTACATCGAGTAAGTGCTCGGTACGTACATTGTTTCGCAACTTCTAATAATTCTTGTTTCTTATTAATTTCCCTGAATTCATACAGTCGATACGTCGCCAAATTCTCGAATGGAGTGGTTATTGAAAGTGATTCCATCGCAGAGTATGAGCTTCTTGCCAATCAAGGAGACGGCAATCCTGGTTTCATCTCTTGGTTCAAACGAACGGTAACTATCATTCATATATAGGGTTTCATTTGTTGGTTCGACCTATTTTTCACTAATATAACAATCCTTTCCTATAAAACTTATAGGCAAATGAGGAGCCTATGGACGCCGAATTGAGACAAGTCGCTAATGGTTTTGACAATAAGGTCCGTGTATTTGAGAAATACGACATCAACGGGTATCGCTTTCGTACCGTTGATAAAGAGCGAAAAATGGCCGATCGAAAAAGTACAAATTCGGGTGTCTCTGCTGTCGGCGACGGAGGTATTGAGTATTATGGAAGAGTTGAAGCAATATACGAACTTCTATTCTATGGTGAAAATCCTCCCAACATCGTTGTCTTCAAATGTCATTGGTTTCTCCCGTCGAGGACTAGACGAACTCATGAACATGTAGGTCTAGTCGAAATTCGACAAGACACCCATTTTAATGTCCCCGATGTCTATATTACGGATCAACAGGCCACCCAGGTTTTCTATCTATCCTACCCCTGCCAAACGGTTGAAAACCTGAATGGTTGGGATGTCGTTTATGATGTGCCACCTCATATTAGACCACCTCCCCCAAATGAAGAGGATTATGTACCCCACATTGACCCAGAGACATATGAAGGAGAATTCTTCCAAGAAACACGCGTGATAAAAAAACGTTTCCGAAACCTCTCTACGCAACCCCAGAACATGGAAGAAGACAATGAGAGTGAACCCGCTAACGACGATGTTGAAGAGCCTGAAGAAGAAGAGGTTACTGCTCCAGATGACCTGTCAATGCTTGACCGTTTACATAAAGGCCTTCCAAATGTTGGTGTTGTTGAACCTGATGAGGCCATCATTATCGACGACACGCGTGATAGCGATGACGATCCTTCAATTGATCGCGTAGAAGAGACCGATGATCCCGACTATTGTTAGTTGTATGCATCTCAACTTTAATTACATTATTCTCATTAGTTGTATATATTCTCATTATTGCAGTAATTACTGTTGTATTATTAATTCTTTTTCTCATTGTACTAATTATTTTATTTTAATTCTTGGCAGGTTCGTGACAGATATGGAGGGCGAGACCTCAGGCTCGCGAGGGAGGGGTCGGGGTCATGCGCTCCCACCTCTGGCTCTACGGAGGTCTTTGCTCGAGAGTATTTCCTCGCCTCCTCCTTCTACTGATGAGCCGCCCAGGGGGAGAGGAGGTCGGAAGAAGACCGGGAGAGGCAAAGCAGGTGGTGGTCGCGGGAAAGGGAGACGAGCACCTGCTGCTGCTTCCTCGCCGCCACCTCCGGCTGATTCACCAGAGCACTGCAGGGTGGACCAGCCTGAGGTGGAGGACGAGGCTACGTCCACCCGCACGACCTGGAGTCCCTGGCCGGATCAGCCGGAGCAGCCGGAGCAGCACACGCCTGAGGGGGAGGCTGGTGCCGAGCTGGATACTACGGATGAGGAGGAGGTAGCTGAGGGTACCACCGTGTACCAGCGTGGGGGTACACGGCTCTCGTCCGTGCCGGTGACTCCCGCCCATAAGTGGTTGATTACGCCTGATGGAGAGACGTAAGTGCACTTATACTCTCTTCCGGTACCTTCTATACTTATGTCTATCTGATGGCTGTCTTTTTATACTGCAGGGGTTGGATATACGGCAATGGTGTCCGCAATCCCAACTCCATCCTTGGTGTGCTCGTCAGGGAGAACTTCCCGGGGCTGGTTCAATTGCCCGGACCTGATGAGGTTCCGCAGCCTGGACTCAAGTGGGAGCACTATTGTGCTGCCCCGGCCCCGCCGGATACGACCATCAACGGGGTCGAATGCCACACCAGAGACGACATGGTCATCAACGGATTTTGGGTAATTTCTGTTTCACACAATAAAATCATGCTATTGCAGTGTTGTCTCGTGCACTCATCAGTGTTGTCATCAGTGTTGTCTCATCAGTGCACTCATCAGTGTTGTCTCGTGCTATTGCAGGTCTACTACAAGGTCGATGAGTCCAAGGAGCAGGAGGCGGAGGACGTGTTAGTTGCAGAGGCCACGCGCCTCTTGCAGAACACAAGGCACGAGATGCGAGTGCAGGCGGTCCGTGACTACTACGCCAAGCAAGGGCGCAAGCGTAGCAAGAAGGACTGCCGCAAGAAGTTTCTGACCAGGGCCCAGTACATGACGGTAACCCTTCTTAAGTCTTGAATAGTTTGCTTGATTTGATTCCTATCTAGGCTACTTATTAGTTTCCTTGTTTACTAACTTAGGAGCCACCGAGATGGTGTGCGGACAAGATGGATTGTTGGGAGGCCATTGTGGACCACTGGTGCTCAGATGCCTGGTTGGCCATCCACAACAATGCCAAGGAGCGCCGTGCCCAAATGGTGGGTGTGCCACACCATCAAGGAAGCCGCAACTTAGCTGGTTACGGGAATAAATGGGTATGTGCTTTGCTTCAATTTTCATGCAAATTCTACTTTTCTTTGTCTTTTTGGCACCCACAACTTACTAATATCGTGCTTTGCTTAGTCTTTTAGGCGGAGCATAATAAAACGGAGGTGCCTCAGGTGTTCGACATGTATGGCATGGCCCATACAGCGTCGTACAAGAAGGCAAAGGCTCTCTCAGAGTCTGATCTCGCCAGTCCTTCGACTTTCACCAACATTGCCGCCTACAGTAAGCTCAAGGCTTATACTGAGGTGGTGAAGGAGAAGCACGGGGAGGATTATAACCCGCTTGGGAAGCCTATTGAGCCGGAGCTGGTGATGATCTCTGGTGGCGGAAGGCGCCATGGCGCCATGGCCATTGGAGATAAGTTGATCAGGTGCGATAAGACTCTTCCTGAGATCAAGGCGCGCCAAACGAGCTCTTCTCCTGCTATAAGGACTCGTCCGCGGCCAGTCGACCTCGCTATCCAGGTTATCTATAAGGACTCTTGCATTCTTGTTTTCTCTCATCGAATATTACAATGCTAACTAGAGGAGTGGGGTTGCAGGAAGCTCTTGAGAAAGAGCGACAGAACACCCAGCGGCTACTGGAGGAGAAGGAGCGGTTGGCAGAGGAGAAGGCAGCGGAGAGAGAGCGGCTGGCGGAGGAGAGGACGGCGAAGGCTCTCGAGGAGGCCGCGGCACGACACGATGCATCGAACCGGGCCTTGTATGAGCTCTTCGTGGTAAGTCACTTGTTCATATTCACCCAAATAATGCGTCATGAGTGGCCTAATATGATTGACTCATGAATAACAAATGTGCAAACTATGTGCGAGAAGACTGGTCAGGCCGATCCACCGATGCCGATCATTTCTCCTGTGGGGACGGTGAGTATCTTTCGATGATCATCAATACCATATTGAGTGGCGTCGTGCTAACCTCTAGTTGATCTTTTTGTGCAGCATAACTCTCGGGCTGCGTCCCATGACCCTTCTCCACCGTCAACATCGGCAACCCGACGGATGCTTCTCAGCCACCTCAGCCTTGAGGGCTACACTCCGGTAAGTTTTAAAATGCTTAGTTAGTTTGAAAATGCATATTTAGCTTCTAAAATCCTATATTTAATCAAAAAATGCCATACTTTGCATATTTTGCACATAAAAGACATAACTAGCTTAGTTAGTTCAAAAACTTACATAGTCAACTTAGTTTGCTCACAAAATCTCAAAGTTATCTTAATTGGGTCAAAAAATGCTAAAGCTAGCTTAAATTGGCTCAACAATTGTTAAAGTTTGCTTAGTTGCTCAAAAATGCTGAAGTTAGCTCAATTTCCTCAAAATATGCTAAATCTAGCTTAATTCGATCACCATTGCTTATGTTAGCTTTGTTTTCTCAAAAGAAGAAGAAGAAAACAGAAGGAGAGAATCTTTTCTTCTTCTCCTTCTCCTTCTTCTTCTTCTCATTCTACTTCTTCTTCTTCTCATTCTACTTCTTCTTCTTCTTTTTGCAGATTTGCTTCAAGGCATTCATGCTATGACGATGGAGTGCTGCATTTGGACTTGTAGTTTCTTTTATAAACAGTTGTGGTCACTTGTGTGTTTGATACTTTCTGGTTTACTATGTACTATATATACTTTGTGGTTGGACTTGTATATATATGAGAGTATGAGATTTGCATAGTTTTGGTTGATCAATATGTTGGAGAACATGCATGGGTGCTTATATATTTCTGTTGAGATGTGCTTATACAACTGTTGGAGAATATGTCTATGTATATGTCTATATTTTTGTCAAGTGCAGGGATTTAAAAGAAAACAGAATAAAAAGGGGCTATGCAGGCTCTTTGCCGTCTGCAAGCAGATGGCAAATGCCTTTGCCGTCTGCTGGTGGTCGGCACAAGTGACACGTGGCGCCCAGCTGTGCAATCTGGCAACAGCTGGGTGACCATTTTGGTTATTATGTCGTCTGCCTCCGGCAAGGCAGACGGCAAAGAGTAGGACTTTGCCGTCTGCTGCTGGACGGCAAATATATGACGGGGGGGGTGACGTCATTACCTTATCCGATGACGTCACCGCTCTTTGCCGTCTGTCCGTAGACGGCAACCCTGCCGTTAAGGGCTTGACGGAGCCGGCCGGCACAGCTTCGCCGTCAAGCTTCTCTGCCGTCTGTTTCTTATTCCAGCGGACGGCAAACATCTTTGCCGTCCGTCGATATACAACAGACGGCAACGCACCTCTTTGCCGATGAAATGGCTGACGGGTGCTTTACCGTCCGGGGGCAGACGGCAAAGGGTTTTGCCGTCGGCCATTCAGGTGTTTGCCGTCCGCCCTGGCAGACGGCAAACAGGCGAATTCCAGTAGTGCAACATCCAAAGCACCAAGGAAAAACAATAACATGGCATAACAATTCAAGCAATGCTACCATGATGAATCTAACATACTATCAAGACTAACTAATGCATGAACAATCATCGTTTAAGGTCACATGGACCCCACATGATCATCGCATGATCATGCGGCTTACCTCAGAGTCATTACGGAATCAAGCAGCGTGTCATCTCATGACCAACCAACTTCCACGGGTTGTCGCACGACCATTCAACGAGTTAGGTGTGATCGCGTTGCCACCCAACCAATCCGGTCCTCGCATGACCAAACGGGTCATCGCGTGACTAATAATTTTCACGGGTTATCGCATGACCAAACGGGTCATCGCATAACCAATATCTTTCACGGGTTATCGCATGAACAAATGGGTGATCGCATAACCAGTAACTTTCACGGGTCACCGCGTGACCAATCAACCTAGCATAATCACTAAACCGGGTTCATGTTGACTCATGGTGTGACCTAGTACGAACTTTATCCAATACCATGGACTCGGCTATTCAAATAGACTCTTAACACTCTGCAGAGGGTGTGCACTTTACCGACGCTATGGAGTTATTCCTCCATCCAGTACCTTGGAACTTGTCCCACAAGAACCTCAGAACTCGTACAATAGGAGTGGACTAGGACTTCTCCAACGAGACCGTTCTAACGCATGCCTCCCTTACCATATCACCGACAACCCGTCTTGGGTAGCCCCGTGTCCTCCAGACATCAGCCATCACATGGCCAACAACATGTTCCCAAACGGGGAATATTGTCCCAAACGGGGGCTCAACATTTTCCCAAACGGGGACAGGCCCATATGAACAAGCCGGCTTTCAAGGCTATCGCCGCTTACCGGGCTAAGGTAACCGTGTGCGCATAGCCTACTCTCTTTGGTGATACGCATAAAAGAGCACACTGATAGACCGAGCCAAGGCCTTTCCATACAGGCAAGTGTGGATGCACTGATAAGTTTGGTTCGGTGGCACCTGATCAACTTGGCACATAGCATATATCCAAATCCATAATATTAAAGATCAGGTGCAACATGATAATCTATAGTCCAAGCAATGCATGCAGAACAATCCAAGGTACGGTTATAGTCACATCATGATCCAAAGCATGACTATATGATTAACTTAGCAATGTCAAAATGATCAATATATTATTATGCAACATAGCATGATCATAAACATGACTAGGGGTATGATGCAAACAAGTATAACATGGCAATATCATGATCATAGCAATTCAAAGAATATCAGGAACGATTATCCTTTTATCAGAAACGCTATGCCAGTATGCAAAACCACGTCAAAGCTTTACAAAGGTGCAAAGGGGGTCGTGGCTTGCCTTTCACCAGAGGAGTGTGAAATACTCCTGGTCTTCAAGGCAAATAAAGACCTGTAAATTATATTTAAAAATGGCAAAAGAAAATGTCACATAACAGGTTTCTTTTCCTCGGCAAAAATAAACAAAGAGACATGGCATACAAATTATGTAAAATTAAAGAGGAGCTCAAGAGCAAACTAGGGAAAAAGTTTCAACCCATTTGTACTTGTAGAATAAAAGTTATAGGTGGTCAAATTCTGGTCAAACAAATCAATTTAAATAAATTTAAATTGATTTTTCAGGAAAATGCCCAAGGTGATGTCGAAGGCGGGTTTCTAAAATGCGCCTCCACTTGAAAAATGGTTCGGGCAGGCTCGCGTCAATGATATGTGGGGTCGAGGTGTCAGGGCGGGAGAGAAACAGAGAGAGGCAGGGGGAAACGGCTCACCGGCGGCGTAGGTCTGGAGAGAGGCCACGACCGAGGCTGGAGATGGTGCAGCTGGATCAGGAGGACCACAGAGCACCTTCCTGCACCCATGGCACCTCAAACGGTGGCCGGACGACAAGGCACGAGTCTTCTCCGCGGCAACAGGTCACGGCTCCGACGAGGGCGTCGACGCCGGGGACGATTCCGGCAGCAACCGGCTCGGACGATGGAGCGGGAAGGTGCAGCAGGGCAAGGGGAGTGCAGTGGTGGTACTGGTTTGTCTAGGAGGGCTCTGGAATGGGCAGGAGGCGGCTGCAACCGTGCGGCGACGAAGCTCGCCGGAGAAGGGGAAGACGGCCTCCGCGGCTCCAATTGCTCGTTCTATAACTCGATTAGGAGGGAGGGGAAGTGGCTGGTGCCGCAAGGAGAGGCGAGGCATGGCTTTAAATAGCTTGGCTACGATGCTCGAGCTCGTGTGCCGCTGAGCAGAACGGCCATGGAGAGGCAGTGAGTTGGTAGGGCACGGGCTGGCTCGAGTGGGTTCTGGAGTGCACGAGGAAGGTCACGGGCGATCAGAGGCACAAGGGGCCGAGGAGGGGGGGCAAGGGTGACAGGGATGTGACGGCGGTGCTGTACCCGTTGTGTTCTTCGTGGCGGCGAGTGGTCGGCGGGATTCCGACGGGGATAGGGGGAGGTGATACATCTCAAATGTATCTACTTTTCCAAACACTTTTGGTATTGTTTTGCCCTCATTCTTGAATGATTTGGACGAAACTAACCCGGACTAACGCTGTTTTCAGCAGAGCTGCCTGTATGGTTTATTTGTGCGCAAGAAACTAGATTTTTAGACGTCCCAGAAAATTCCCAGAAAATTCCCAGAAAATCCACGCACCCGAAGGAGCCAGGAGCTAGAAGTGGGACCAGAGGGGAGCTCTGGGGGCCCCAGGCGCCCCCCTGGCGCGGCCAGGGGTGGGGCCGCGCCCTCTGGCCGCCTGGACAGCTCCCCCCTCCTCTGGTGCCCTACCGAGCCTCCTATTTATCCCCGTGACGAGAAAACCCCAGAACAGAAGTCGTTTTCCCAGTTTCCGTCGTGGAGCCGCCGCCACCCTCTGTTCTTGTTCGGGAGGGCTAATTTGGAGGCTGATTTTTCCTCCGGAGAGGGGAGATCGTCGCCATCGTCATCGCCATCACCACTCCATCCATCCTCCATGACTTCTCTTCATATGTGTGAGTAATTCCCTGCTGTAGGCAAAGGGGATGGTAGGGATTGGATGAATTTAATCATGTAATAGTTCGTCAGATTGTTGGGGGCATGTTGCCTATCATCTAGATTGGTGTTTATCTTCTTTGCTTCAACTTGTTGCTCTTAATGCTTGTCACTTTGGGCCCGAGTGCCATGTTTTCAGATCTGAACTCTATGTGTTTTCATGAATATATTTGTGTTCTAGATCCTATCTATGAGTTGTATGCACCTATTATGGTCCGGAACCGGCGATCCCAAAGGTGACAGCTTGGGACACCAAAGGGGATGGTCCATGATTTGAGGATTCCTTGTATCCATTGAGTTTATTTCTTTGTTCCGGTGCTCTTTTACAGGAGCACCTTAATCTCCATAAGTTCCTTTTGGCCCCGTTCGTAGCGGGATGGTAGGACAAAAGATGTTGTGCAAGTTCTTATTTCAAGCACGCACAACTACCTACGGGATACATGCCTAATGTTTGATATTTGCCTAGATGATCATTTCTTTTTTGTGTGCCTTGCCCCGTGTTTGAATCTATTATATGTTCACTCTCATCCATGCAGCGCCCAACCATCCATCTCCCTAGCCTACAGTGTTTTCAATCCTGCTGGTCATTAGTTGTTACTTTTGTTGTTACTTTTGCTGTTGCCACTATCACTATCATATTATCGTTACCACTTATCTATCGTTGCAAGCAAGTATATTTCAGGTGCGGTTGAATTGATAGCTCAACTGTCAAAGCTTATAAATACTCTTTGGCTCCCCGTGTGTCGAATCAATAAATTGGGTTAACTTACCCGCGAAGACTATCTCGATCCCTTACGCCTGTGGGGCATCAGGAGGGACATGACACACATGCATGAAAAATCCTTGCGACGCGGGTGGACGTCAGGAAGGTGACGAGGGCGGCCTGCAGCGCGTGGTGCACGTGCCCAGGGAGCTCGGGACACGCCCAGAGCACGCCAGTGGCACGCCATGGGCGTGTCCACCATGGCACTGGTGCACACAGAGGGATTGATTCGTGGCCAAGCTTGTATAACAAGTGCTCCTTGCTACACTGAGTACCGTGGTTGCTTTGAATGGTACAACAATCTTGCAGAGCAAGTCTTGGTCAAATGGTGAACAATGGGTGTATGTGGTGTTGTCACATGGCTATAGGGTTGGAGGGACTAGCATTCTGGAAAGTTTGAGCTCAATTGGCCAAGGAAATAATGTACTTCCTTTGTAAGTTCCAAAATGGACCAGAATTGTATTGGTGAAGCTAGCATCTCATAGGCTTGATGGAATTGGCTCAAATTTGATGGAGAGGGTTTATTTGGTGGTGTGCGTAGGTGTGCAAAGTTTCAAGGCTAGGGGAAAAGGCTAGCTAGTACTTGCTTCACAAGGTACCTTGTTGGCGAAAAAATCATCTTGATGATCCCCTCACATGGGTGGTTGGTTTTGGCTAACACTTGGATTAGTGGAGTCATTTGGGTGTGGGCTCATGTTCAAAAAGTTTCAAAGAAAATGGGTTCCTCTAGCATGCACTTGCTTCACAATGCCCCCTTGCTGCTTGCAAACTTTGGGAATTTTGGGATGGAGTTTGGAAAGTCCCCTAAGGCTGAAATTTTTCAAAGGCTCTTGATATGATCGCAAGAGTATGCACAAAAAGTTTTACCAGCAATGGATAAGGATAGCTAACACTCTCTTCACAAAGTGCCCTTGTACCCCCACAGACAAATGAATTTCTCCTGAGGAAAACTCCACTTTTGCCATGCAATATTTTTGGAGATTTTGTCAAGATATGGCATCAAGGATATGAGGGAATTATTTGGGGATTTATGGAGTAATATAAATAGGGGTTTCTTCACAATCCTCAAATAAAGGGGAATATTCCTTTTATTGGAAAAGGAATATATGGCTTGAATAAAAATGTGACTTGGATGGGATGTATGAAGGGATGATCATTGGAAAGGGTTTAGGGAATCATGGGCTACTTGAGCAAGGAGAGAAATTATGCTCAAGTTTCAAGTCCATAGTGTAGTTCAAAATAAAATCAACAAGAAAATCTTGAAATAAATCAGAAAAGTTTTTGGAAAAAGAAAGTTCTAAAATCTTGGGTGTCACAAACCTACCCCCTTATAAAAATCTTGTCCTTGAGATTTGGTTGCTCAGGGAACCATTGCAAATATACCATACTTAGGAACCATGTTGTTCCTTGGGTTTCCTTTTTACCGCATGGTGTTCCCTCGGTAGCATCCAAGTTGTTTTGGCTCAAGGGGGATTACTTCACCCAATCCATATGTCTGACATGTGTTTTCCCTTTATATATCCGATACCTATCCTGCTGACTTCCATCCTCATGTCGGTTGACTGTTGACGATATCCGTACTATCCTCGGGGTATCTCGTACCTTATCTGCGGCACATTCCTGAATCCTTTGTATCCTCCTCTTCGAGAATAGGCTCACCTTACATGGGTGATTGCTGACTCTAGTTGCTCATCCTCATCATGCGTGACTTCACTGTCTACCCATGGGGTTGCATCACTTTACTTTTCGCTTGTCCATCTTGAGCATTGGTTCTGACGGGGGGGGGGGGGGGGGAGGAGCGCATGATTTGAGGTTTTACTGCTGAGATTTACTTGTCCATGTCCGTGTGTGGAGATAGGCCGTGTTATGCTGCAACACGGTCCTTGTGACCAACATGCAGAGCTGGGTTGGGAATCTTTAGCGAAGAAAACTTGAGTGGTCCCCGCAATTACGGACAATTTCCAACAAGGGTAACTGCACGAGATGACGGGCTGGATACTCGATCTTTTCCCATCTGAAATGAGATTCCTTGGGTTCCGGTGTCCATGGGGTTCCACATGGTTCTGGCGGATCGAGGTGAGTTTGGCCATGAAGTCCATGCAACCAGTATTTTTTCCTTTCGTGTCGGCTCGCAAGGGTTGCATAGTTTCAGCAACTTACGGGTGTAGCTCTAATTCTGGTTGCAGGTATCGCAGCAAGGTACGACATACGCCATGCCTGTCTGCCTTGGTTCTTGCTACTACGACAATCACTCTTTCTAGGTACTTCTCGTATACTGGCTTTCCTTTTGTCAGAATCCTTTCTCTGGCTGGCAGGGCTTCCTTCATTATTTGTCTCTTGTCTATCCGTAGTCACTCTTGGTTGCAATAAATTGGGCGTCAAGGTTATCCTCCTTCGGGGCCTTGTCGGACGTGACAAGCTGAATTTTATGGTTGTCATCGGGACCAAAGGCTTCATTGTTTCCTTTCCTTCAGGTGTTCCTTCATGGCCGGTCAATCTTTAAGCCCAGTGGAGATGTGTATTTGCTTCTTCTGCTTGCTTTCCTCGCAGAAGTTGCGGTCCCTACCACTTCCCATGTGTATAACTCCCTTAATTACGAGTGTGTCTGTATCCATACGAGAGTAGCTCGCATAACTTGGGAAGCATGCCCATGAAATGTGCAGATCCATATGCACTGACTATGTTGAAATCTTCCTTGCTTTTGAACAGTCGGGTTTCTGACAGTACTGTCGCAGGCACGATGGCGTATCGTGGAAGGATGGGTAGCTTACGCTCGAACCTTTTCCGTGGCACCGTGCTAGAGAAGGCTGGGTACCATGTCTCGAAAACTTTCCCCTGTGGCATAGTGAGGAAGGTTGGGTGTCGTATGTCGGGACCCGGGGTTAGCGTATGCAAGCCTCGCTACAACACAATCATATGGAGAGCTGAGAACCGTACCCACTTGTCTAAGCAGACAAGGCCAAGCACAGAACGTTCTCGGAAAGCATCGAACGTGAGGGGCATCCCATCCAGGACAGATGATCAACTGAAATGGGTCCTCATCGTCCGCACACAAGTCTAAATGATATGGGTGGTGAACTCCCATACTCATAGAAAAGTCGCCTCAACCATACTATCGATTGTATTATAACCCTTACATAGACTTACTCCTGCCCGATCACTTAGTCGGGGTCTAGGGCGGGCTCGATCATACATCAAAGTGTGCACGTGACGGAGTCACGAACAATCGCATCGCGATGCCCCAAGCTGCGCACATCTAAGGGCCACTTGGTGTATAAAAGACCGCCAGCCAAATCACAACTAAGGTCTCGAAAACCCATACTAAGACATGCATGTTATAATCATACACGCAGCACACATGTCCAGTATGAACAGCAGGTATCATTGCAATTCTCTACAAAGTATACAACTTTATTGATAACTCTTACAGAGTGCACACAGAGATCACAAGTCTGTGATCCAACATTACATCAAACATGCAGAAGCAAAGTAGGTCTGAGTACAGACAAGTTTAACAAATGGCTTAAGAAGCCTTCTCTATAAACAAGCCCTCCACGAGGGAACCAGTCTGCTAACTGGGACTACACTAGCTTGGTCTTGGTCTGAGTATTCATTCTTCGGGCTTCAGGTAGAAAGCACCTTCGGGGTCGGTGGTTTCATCTAAAACATAGAATAAGAAAACGTGAGTACAAAGTCGTACTCAGCAAGACTTACGTAGGAACTATACTACTCATGCACATGTATCAAGGTAAAGGGAGGTGGGGTTTCACTTGCAGAAGTGCCAGCTTTGACTTGGCTAGTCCTGAACTACGAGTACCAGACTTGAGGTAAGAAGCGTACACGAGTCCACTACATCTCCAACCAATACACCACTATGGTTACTTCATCGACTTCCCAACGAGGAGCACACCATAGCACTCACGCTTATCTTGCGAGTTTTTGAAGTATCCAGTTCAAGTTGTCTAATAATCAAGCTAAGCTTTCCAAGCAGTCCATAACCGCGGACGCGGCTATTCGAATAGTTTTGATAACCCTGCAGGGGTGTACCGCTACACACACGTGTCATCAGTTACCGCCTTTTGCGTGTCACCGTTCAAGAGATGACAGCGAGGATGCCACCACAACACTTCGCCCACAGCTCCGTTCTAGTCCAGAGAGTCGCCTATCTGAGGGGGATCCGTATGGAAGTCCGACCGAGGTTCCAGTACAGCCTCAAACGATGTGAGCATGGTCCCAAGCCGGTCTTGAAAAGCCGTTCATCCACTTCGCAGACCGTGCCACAGCCCTACCAGAACTCCGAACTACTGCGACTTCTGGGGTTCGAACGGGGTGAGGTACTAGGATCAGAGGGGTCAGTGAGCCCAATGTTTGGTTGTACTCTTCTTCTTGGGTCACCACACAAGAACTCGGACTTAAGGCGGTGTTCAACGAGACAACCCACTGTGTACTCCTACACAACCTCTCATCGTTCACCTTGTATTAGGGTAGATTCACCAACACATTTTCACTTTCATCAACACCATGTTCACCATCATCCCGACTCACATCAAAAGCAACCTCATTGTACCACTAAGCATGCAATAAGCAGTAACAGTTGCAGGGGACACATGATATCAACCAACTCCTACATCTGCTAGGATTGTGGTTTGCTTACTACTGTGACAAGATGATAGGTCATGCAAAGGATATGGGTTCAACTATGTGGTAGAATCGATACAAGGTGATCTCCTAAACATGCATAAGAGAGACTGAGAGGGAATTGGGATTTTATCGACATGATCAATGGGGGTTTGCTTGCCTTGCTGACGAGGATCAGTCACAGGGTCTTCAATGAAGGGGGTGATCTCGGGTTCCGGCTCCACTTCTATCAGCAACATGACAATCATAGGATCAACATAATGTACAATGCACAATCACATGAATAATATTGTAATGGTGATGTTCATTGTTGCATTGTGTGGACAATTCTATTTAAAAGGAGTATATTGAAATTGAATTGCAAATTCAAACTCCATTTGATTTATCGATGAATTTCAAATGCATTTGAATGCATGAAAGTTCATTTGAAAAGGTTGATCATGAAGTGATGTTGTAAAGGTGAGGTAAAGCCTCTGATGTGTGGATGAATCCATTTGAATTAAGGGTGTTGCAAAGTCATTTGCAAAATCACTCCAAATTTGAATTTGAAAAGGATCCATATGCATGTTTGCTACTGTTCACCCATTTTAAAATGGTCAAACATAGAAAAAAGTTGCATATTCATAATCCTTGTATTTTTCTGATGATTTTAGACATATTATTTGTCCATTTTGGAGTTAATATGAATTAGTTATTGAATTTCAAAGTTTAAAGCATTTTCTAGATTTTTCTGAATTAATTAAATTGATTTAACCAAATATGGCGTCATGCTGACGCAGGGATGACGTGGGGGGGCTGCTAACAGGTGGGGCCTCTCTGTCAGTGTCTCTGTTAATTAAACCGTTTTGAATTTAATTAAACAGAGATTAACAGGGCAGGGGCCCCACTGGTCAGTGGCTTTGGGGGGGTGAATTAGTGCTTAACTAAGCACGACCACGTCACGGCTGCCGGCGGCTAGCCTCCGGTGGTCACAGACCACGACGGTGTCCGCGGGGACGGCAGCGTCGTTGACCAAATCGAACGGGGAGAGCTGCGTTGGGATCCTGGGGTCGTTGCGCGTCCACTGGAGGTTGCAGCATGAGCGGGGGGTGACGGAGGCGACGGCAGGGACCTCGTCGGCGGCAACCGTGGTATGGCGACGACGAAGACGACGCTGCAGTGGCCCAACTTGAGTGTGCGCTAGTGCAAAAGAACCACGTGGACCTTAGGAGCACGATGGGCAGGCTGGGATGGACGAAAAAGCACGGGAGCGAGCTTAACGTCGTCCATGGCGGCGAGCTCGCTCGGCTCCCATGGCGGACGTCGGTAGAGGACGCAAACGAGAGCGTATCCAGAGGGTTTTCGAGATATAGCTCACCAGGAACTCGACGGAGGTAGCAGCTCGGTCAGGGAGGGCTCGACGGCGGAGTATTTGGACCGCGACGCACGGCGGCCGGAGTGGAGGACGATGAAGTGCACGTCGGCTACAAGGCATCCCGGGGCGATTCCTTCTGCGGCGTGGCGTAGAAGACGAAGGCGAAGACGATGGACACGTTCCTGGCGGGTATCTCGAGCTCAGGCTATGAGTTGCCATGGCCATGGCCGGCGATGCTCTCGGGGGTCGTCGCGGGCGAGCTGGGGAGAGACACAGAGGGGTTGGGAGGAGGGGGAATGGACGTGCAGCTCGTCCAGTAGCGGCGTGGCGCATCTAGGAGCTTCGGGAGGGCACGTGGAGGCTGGGGAGAGCAAGGCGTCCTCGGCTGGCTCGGTGGCATTCCACCGAGCAGCTTGGAGGCGCGGGGAGGTAGAAGACAAGGGAGGAGTCCAGGTGGGCTGGACTGGGCCAGAAGAAGTGGGCCTCGCATAGGCGACAGGTAAGTTTTCTGTTTCTTTTCTTTTCTGTTTTCTTTTCTGTAATATGTTGGCCATGCTAAAATAAATAGCTAGGCATTTTTTAAAATGCTGAAACTTTTTATATGGCCTCATATTATATTAGAAGAGCCACTTATAAAGTTTGGCACTTTTGAAAATTCAAATTATTTGAACTTTAAATCAAATAGGGGTATTTGATTAATTCCAAGTCACTGTTTGAATATTTGAAAAATCCATGAGCATGGGGTGGGTCCCAAATCACTTGATATGTGATCACACTCATTTATAAGACTTTTCAAAAATCAAACATGAATTTTTGGAGAAGAATTATTTCTGGCCTTTTGAATTAAATTCATCTGGGGGGGGTTCCTCCTCCCATTTCAATTTCTTTTGATTTTTTTTTAACATGATGCAAAGGCCTAAGCTTACCGTAGCACATACCTAACTTGGGGTTGTGACATCATATGCGGGAAGTTTTTTTGATAGCTTACTATCGAAGACTGGGTGTCTTGCCTCGGAAGTTTGCCCTTCGTACTATGGATGTACCGGTTCCTTGTGCTGGAAGCTTCTGCGGCAGTTCACGGTACATGGTTGGGTAGCTTGTGCTGTAATCCATCCATGTGGTGTACTGAGCACGATTGGGTGCCTTGCACCGTAAGCTTATCTCGGTAGCTTGTAGTGGAAGGCTGGATATCTTGGCCGAGGAGCTAACCAGATAGCGTACATGGGAAGGCGAATGCACTGTACTGATGGTGTGGAAGTGATAATGGCTTCTCTCCCTTCGTTGGTTACCTCAAGTGGAATGTGAGATGTAGGATAGCAACAAATTTCCCTTAGCGAAGATACCTAGGTTGAGTATCGACCAGTAGGATTCCAGCAGTGATAAGTAGGTGGCAAGGAAACAATGGCATTGTTTTAGACAAAAGTTGCTTCCGTGACCTGGACCTGCACACGACACAAATAACTTTGCTCCCAACGAAGTTCAGAGAGGTTATCAATATCTCCGACCTTGTTGTTTACAAAGGATCAAACGCAACGGATAATGGATAGTAATGATAACAGCTAGAAAGTAAAAGAAGGAAATAAATTGAGCGTGTAAATAGTGATGAGAATATGGACCGGGGTCCTGTGATGTTCACTAGTGATGTCTCTCTCCAAAAAGACGATAAAACTGCTATGCGAGGTAAACAAATCACATCTGGGCAATGGACAAGATTGAAAACGCACCGCAATGCTAAATATGCTACAAAGAAAGGACGAGGCTCAAAAGCATGGGCGGTACACCAAAATAAGTAGACCGAAATCCAACAACATCTACTACTAATCATCCACCTTGAGATATCTACCCAGAACATCTCGCTGGTATTAAGTTGCGAGCCCCACCCAAAGTGTAAACCCAAAGCAATAGACAACTGCATTAAAAGAAGTTTGTGTAAAGTAAACAATCCTTGCAACCGCGGTTACAAGCACCGTTGTTTTCCCCCTTGTGGCAACAACACATCCCCTAGACTCATATTTCTGTCACTCAAGCTTGTCATCAGGGGGCTTGACCCCACAATCGAGAATAATGTTCCCTCTTGGAGTCACTACCTGCTACTTTGCCAAAGCAATAAACAGCAACGGATAACATGCAAGAATTACTCAAGAACATAAATATAAAAGATAAGAACCAAATATATTATTCAATCACAAACTCAACATAGTCTCATAATCCATCAGATCCCAACAAACTCAGCATAGCAACAGCAGAAAATTACATATGTGCCTCGATCATATAGGGCAGCTCACGAGCTCTAATCAATGAATAACAAAGAGGGGAGGAGAACATCACATAGCTACTGATCACGAACCCATGGTCCAAGGTAGACTACTCACGGATCATCCGGGAAGCGTCCATGATGGAGGAGAGGCTCCCGGAGGTCGATCCTCCCTTCGTCAGGGTGCCGGGAAGAGGTCTGTTGGAGCTCCCGATCTTGGAAGCGCGTCAGCGGCGGAACAGAGGCGAGATTGCAAAAAAGGGTTATGTCTTCGGAATAATCCCTCCATAGAGAATAAATAGGCGAAGGGGGCAGCCAGGGGGGGCACCAGGTGTCCAGGCGCCCCCCTGGCGCGGCCAAGCCCTAAGGCGCGCCACCAGGGTGCGTGGACCCTTGGTGGTGGCCCTCTGGCCCCACCTAGGTGTTTCCAGAAGGTTCTTCTGGGCTGATTTTTTATCTTATTTTTCCGGAATTTTTGGAGCACTTTTAATATGGGGGAAACCTGAAATAGAAAAATAGCAGAAAACAGGAATTGTTACTGTGGTGCACTGAATTAATAAGTTAGTCCAAATATGATCAAAATTGTATGAAAGTGTATCTAGATCATAGCAATATCACACAAAACATGCATGGAGCAAGCAGAAATTATAGATACATTTGGGACGTATCAACATCCCCAAGCTTAATTCCTGCTCTTCCTTGAGTAGGTAAATAATAACAAGCATAATTTCAGTGGCGACATGCTAACAACCATATAAGAACTTTGAAAGTAAAGCAATCAAGGTATGTAATCAAATTCAAGTCATACCAGGGAAGAGTCTATATTAGAATTGAAACAAGCAACATAAGAACATAAAGGTGAAAGAGCTCTCATTGTCCGTGACTTGAATGTCTCCAGATGGTGTTTGGGTGCAAGACAAGGGAGATGGGAATACGAGAGAAAAAATATTCATGTTGATAACTCAATCTACTAAAGTTTCACACTTAGTCCTCTTTGGAATCTTATCTTGACTCGTCCCCAGATCACTAGCCAGGTACAAGTCAATTTGATCCACTCCTTTTGGATATTTTGAGCACTCATGCAATGGATGAGCGTAAGCACGAGAGTTGACACTTACGATGGCAAAGAGAGAGATATGATGGTGGAGGAAGAAAAAAAGGGTGAGAAAGGCTCACATCAATGAGGACAATCATAGGCGAGAGAAGGCCAAATGATAGATCTGATGTGAGGAGTAGGGATTTCCATGCAACGGATCCACATATGAGCTAAAAAGCTCACCAATGGAACTAGTGGGGGTGCATCCAACTTTCTCGCTCATGAAGACCTAGAGCTCGTTTGAGGAGGCTCATCCTTGGAATATGCAAGAAACGTTCTATATTGTGAAGGTCCCCTCATAGCTATATGCATATATGATCATCTCTATGGAGTACAAGATATAGAGGGAGTACAAGTGTGGATCTTTCAAAAGGAATAATAGTGTTGCCCCTTTCTCTCTTTTTATTTATTTTTCTTTTTTTTATATTTTTTCTATTTTTTTGGTGGCCACAATGGATCTTTCTATTTAACTCTTGTCCTCTTTGGGATCTTATAAATTTGTCTTCTTTGGGATCTTTTCCTCACTTAAGAGCAACACTCTATTTTACAAGAAGGTATAGAAAGTCTTCACACTTTACAAGGTACTCAACATAAAGAAGATGTAGCTATCGTGATGTATGCAAATGTATGCCTCTGACAGTGTAGCAGGAACATGTATGACATGAAGATCAAGTCATGAAGAGGTGGATGTTGCATGGTAATATATCTTGGAAAGGCTATGGGAATGCCTTGATAGGTAGGTATGGTGGCAGTTTTGAGGAAAGATATAAGGAGGCTTATGATGACAGAGCGTATCATGCAAAGAGTTTGGATGCACGTGCGAGGTGGACGCCAACTCTCGGAGTGAGAAGAGGGAAATGCACGGTACCGAAGAGGCTAGCGAATATGAGGAGGTGGAAGTGTCAAGTTTCATTACTTACATTAGTCCGAAGAACTCATGCACTTATTATCGGCGACTCTCAATCTAATGAAGAGTTCACAAAGAGACAAGTACCCCGAGGAGGAGTGTATGGGGGTTTGGTTATCCTTGCGCATTCTCGACTCGTGGTACGTGAGTGTACTTCGTTATACTTTTGCATATCACATAGCTCAACAATCTATGTTATTCCTAGACAAAGATTGAAATCAGATTTTAGCTCCTTCCCTCAAAGAGAAAGGAAAAATCTTAAGCTTAACAACATCACCTTCTACTTCGTTATACTTTTGCATATCACATAGCTCAACAAAATTATTTAAGTGTAAAGCAGCATCATCTCCAGCACCAAAGAATTGATCTCTCATAACAAGGTTTAGCAAAGCAGTTTTAATTTCATAAGAGGTAGCTGAAGTGGCAGGTGTGGCAATAGGAGTGCAGATAAAATCATTGTTGTTGTGACTAGTGAAGTGTCACAACTTGGTGTTTTCAGTGGAACCCATAGAAGCAGCAAGTGTGGCAGACAATTTTTTTGTGATTTTTGATATAGGACACTAAGATAAAAACTAAAAAGTAAACTACCAAGAATAAAAAGCAAGGGTAAAAGATAGTGCGCAACTCCCGTATCTTGTCACTCGGAATCCCCGACAACGGCGCCAGAAATTTGCTTGATGGCATGGAAGATATAATGGCTTCTCGCCCTTTGTTGGTTACCCCAAGTGGAAGGTGAGATGTAGGATAGCAAAAAATATCTGTTGGTGATGATAACAAGGTTGAGTATCGACCAGTAGAATTCCGGCAGTGATAAGTAGGTGGCAAGGAAACAATGGCACCGTTTTAGAAAAAAGTTGCTTCCTTGACCTGGACCTGCACACTACACAAATAACTTCGCTCCCAACGAAGTTCAGAGAGGTTGTCAATCTCTCCGGCCTTGTTGTTTACAAAGGATCAAACACAAGGGATAAAGGATAATAATGATAGCTGCTAGAAAGTAAAAGCAGGCAATAAATTGAGCGTGTAAATATTGATGAGAATATGGACCGGGGTCGCGTGATGTTCACTAGTGATGTCTCTCTCCAAAAAGACGATAAAACTGCTATGCGAGGTAAACAAATCACATCTGGGCAATTGACAGGATTAAACACACACAGTAATGAAAACTATGCTACAAAGAAAGGATGAGGCTCAAAAGCATGGGCGGTACACCAAAATAAGTAGACCGAAAACCAACAGCATCTACTACTAATCATCCACCTTGAGATATCTATCCAGAACATCTCGCTGGTATTAAGTTGCGAGCCCCACCCAAAGTGTAAACTCAAAGCAACAGACAACTGCATTAAAAGAAGTTTGTGTAAAGTAAACAATCCTTGCAACCGCGGTTACAAGCCCCGCTGTTTTCCCCCTTGTGGCAACAACACATCCCCTAGACTCATATTCTGTCACTCAAGCTAGTCATCAGGGGGCTTGATCCCACAATCGAGCATAATGTTCCCTCTTGGAGTCACTACCTGCTACTTGGCCAAAGCAATAAACAGCAACGGATAATATGCAAGAATTACTCAAGAACATAAATATAAAAGATAAGAACCAAATATATTACTCAATCACAAACTCAACATAGTCTCATAATCCATCAGATCCCAACAAACTCAGCATAGCAACAGCAGAAAATTACATATGTGCCTCGATCATATAGAGAAGCTCACGAGCTCTAATCCATGAATAACAAAGAGGGGAGGAGAACATCACATAGCTACTGATCACGGACCCATGGTCCAAGGTAGACTACTCACGGATCATCCGGGAAGCGTCCATGGTGGAGGAGAGGCTCCTGGAGGTCGATCCTCCCTTCGTCAGGGTGCCGGGAAGAGGTCTGTTGGAGCTCCCGATCTTGGAAGCGCGTCGGCCGCGAAACAGAGGCGAGATCGCAAAAAAGTGTTCTGTCTTCGAATAATCCCGCCATAGAGAATAAATAGGCGAAGGGGGCAGCCAGGGGGGCCACCAGATGTCCAGGCGCCCCCCTGGCGCGGCCAAGCCCTAGGGCGCGCCACCAGGGTGCCTGGACCCTTGGTGGTGGCCCTCTGGCCGCACCTAGGTGTTTCCGGAAGGTTCTTTTGCGCTGATTTTTTATCTTATTTTTCCGGAATTTTTGGAGCACTTTTAATATGGGGGAAACCTGAAATAGAAAAATAGCAGAAAACAGGAATTGGCACTGTGGTGCACTGAGTTAATAAGTTAGTCCAAATATGATCAAAATTGTATGAAAGTGTATCTAGATCATAGCAATATCACACAAAACATGCATGGAGCAAGCAGAAATTATAGATACATTTGGGACGTATCAACATCCCCAAGCTTAATTCCTGCTCGTCCTCGAGTAGGTATATGATAACAAGCATAATTTCAGTGGCGACATGCTAACAACCATATAAGAACTTTGAAAGTAAAGCAATCAAGGTATGTAATTCAATTCAAGTCATACCAGGGAAGAGTCTATATTAGAATTGAAACAAGCAACATAAGAACATAAAGGTGAAAGAGCTCTCATTGTCCGTGACTTGAATGTCTCTAGATGGTGTTTGGGTGCAAGACGAGGGAGATGGGAATACGAGAGAAAAAAATATTTTTGTTGAGAACTCAATCTACTAAAGTTTCACACTTAGTCCTCTTTGGAATCTTATCTTGACTCGTCCCCAGACCACTAGCCAGGTACAAGTCAATTTGATCCACTCCTTTTGGATATTTTGAGCACTCATGCAATGGATGAGCGTAAGCACGAGAGTTGACACTTACGATGGCAAAGAGAGAGATATGATGGTGGAGGAAGACAAAAAGGGTGAGAAAGGCTCACATCAATGAGGACAATCATAGGCGAGAGAAGGCCAAATGATAGATATGATCTGAGGAGTAGGGATTTCCATGCAACGGATCCACATATGAGCTAAAAAGCTCACCAATGGAACTAGTGGGGGTGCATCCAACTTGCTCGCTCATGAAGACCTAGAGCTCGTTTGAGGAGGCTCATCCTTGGAATATGCAAGAAACGTTCTATATTGTGAGGGTCCCCACATAGCTATATGCATATATGATCATCTCTATGGAGTACAAGATATAGAGGGAGTACAAGTGTGGATCTTTCAAAAGGAATAATAGTGTTGCCCCTTTCTCTCTTTTTTTTTATATATTTTTTTCTATTTTTTTGGTGGCCACAATGGATCTTTCTATTTAACTCTCATTTTTCCTCTTTGGGATCTTTTAAATTTGTCTTCTTTGGGATCTTTTCCACAGTTAAGAGCAACACTCTATTTTACACGAAGGTATAGAAAATCTTCGCACTTTACAAGGTACTCAACATAAAGAAGATGTAGCTATCGTGATGTATGCAAATGTATGCCTCTGACAGTGTAGCAGGAACATGTATGACATGAAGATCAAGTCATGAAGAGGTGGATGTTGCATGGTAATATATCTTGGAAAGGCTATGGGAATGCCTTGATAGGTAGGTATGGTGGCAGTTTTGAGGAAAGATATAAGGAGGCTTATGATGACAGAGCGTATCATGCAAAGAGTTTGGATGCACCTGCGAGGTGGACGCCAACTCTCGGAGTGAGAAGAGGGAAATGCACGGTACCGAAGAGGCTAGCAAATATGAGGAGGTGGAAGTGTCAAGTTTCATTACATACATTAGTCCAAAGAACTCATGCACTTATTATCGGGAACTCTCAATCTAATGAAGAGGTCACAAAGAGACAAGTACCCCGAGGAGGAGTATATGGGGGTTTGGTTATCCTTGCGCATCCTCGACTCGTGGTACGTGAGTGTACTCTAATATCTGATCCCTCCAAAGATTAGTGATCCATCTAGTAGCTAGAGTTCTCAACTAGTTTTTGTAGGTTTTTTAAAATAAACACGGATTGCCCATAATACGACACCTATCACTAATAGGCTAGATCTCTTGACACCAAAAGTTCAAACATTACTCACAACAATACCTCAAAACTATTGCAAGTTACTACTACATTTGAATAGCAACCTCAATTACCTACTTTCAAGACAAGACAAAACTCAGTGCAACAACCAACTCTCTTAACAAGATAAACATGAAAACTAAAGAGAGTTCCAGCAACAAACTAAACAAAAGCTAAAGCTCTTGCTAAAGACAAACACTAATTTTAAAACAAAATTTGGCAGCACCTAGAAAAGATAAAGAACAAATAAAGAAGAAAGATAGGCATGAAAAATCCTATGATGTGTTCTAGATTGAAGTGGAGCGTGTTTATCTCACACACAAAATAAGATGGGTCTAACTTGTTATGAACAGAAAACAAAGAAAAAGAAAACTAAAAAGGAAACCAAAGAGCGAGACGCTCCAAGCATAGAACATAACGCATGAGGTGATAAAAATATAGCGAGACGGAGGACGAACTAATGATTGTTGATGGAGAAGGGGATGCACGGGGGCATGCCCAAGCTTAGACGCTTGCGTCTCCTTGATTATTTATTGGGGATGCATGGGGGCATCCCCAAGCTTGAGCGTTTTACACTCCCGGATGTTCTTTCATCATCTTCCCTCGCACACTTGAAAACTCCCTTCATACATAACTCATCATAAGCTGATTAGAGAGGTTAGTACCGTTAATAAAATAATTTTTCTACACTGGAAATAAAAGATATTCTTGAACAGATACTGTTTATCAAGATTGCCAAAAAAAATTTGCAAAGAAAAAGCAAGCTTAAGGTTTGCAAAAGTGAGGAAAGGCAAAACGTGGAAGAATCTGTGAAAAACAGAACAACAGGTAGTAAATAATTTTTTCGGGTTACTTCTGCAACTCAAATCAAAAAACTCAGAACATATGAAAGTTTCAAAATTGTATAGAGAATGCTGTGTAAACAATTCAGATCAAAAAGATGAACTGGTGATTTGTTTTGATTTTTTCTGTCAAACAGACAGAATCTGTTTTATGGATAGCAGGTCACAACTTTTGCTTCCCTTATCATAAGAGGCTAGAACTTGGCACCAAGCTTGAAAATAAAGATACAATGATGTTGGTACAGTAGTAACAATCATCAGGACCACTAAAAACAGAAGTAAAAACATCTTGGGTTGCCTCCCAATAAGCGCTTTCTTGTACGCCTTTAAGCTAGGCCTAAAGAAAAAAGAAGAATCAAGTTTTATCAAGAGAGAGAGAATAGCTAGCCCGCGTAACAGGCTCAAAAGGTAACTTAATATTCTTTTTGGGGAAGTGTTCCATCCCCTTTTTGAGAGGGAATTGAAATTTTATATTCCCCTATTTCATGTCAATAGCATCACCAACGGTGTGAAGAAAAGGACGTCCCACAATAATTGGACATAAAGGTTCACACTCTATATCCATAATAGTCAAATTAACAGGAACATAATTGTCATTGACAATGATAAGAACATCGTCGATCTTCCCCAGAGGTTTCTTTATGGAAGAATCAATGAGACGAACACCAAAAGAACAAGGATCAAAAGGTTTCAAATCAAACATATCATACATTCTTTTGGGCATAACGGAGGTACTAGCTCCAACATCACATAAATCATAGCAAGAGAAGTTATTCAATGTAACTTTTATCATAGGATCCCAACCATCATCTAGCTTCCTAGGTATGGAGGCTTCTATTCTAAGCTTCTCCTCCCTAGCTTTGATGAGAGCATTAGTGATATGCTTTGTGAAGGCAAGATTTAGTGTGCTAGTGTGGGGGTCTCTAGACATTTTGTGTAGCAAGCTAATAACTTCTGAGAGGGTACAACTATCAAAATCAATGTCACTACTATCAAAGGTGGTAGTGGTGTCATCTAGGATCACTTGTTTGAAAGCCTCTATGTTCATAGGAGTTCTTCTTCTATGGTTGAGGTAATAGCATCACCATTAATAGGTCCAATGGGACTAGGAGTGTCTTGGGTGCTAATAGTTTGGGTGTCCTCAATAATTTGGATAGTAGCAACTGTGTGGTGTGTAGGAAGGCTCTTAATTCTATCATCTTCGTCTTATTCTCTATCCCGTCTTTCTTTAAGTTTAGCCATCATCCTAATATTTTCAGTAATTTTCAATTGTATAGCATTAATAGGAGTGGCCTTCCTCTCCTCAAGGGGAGAGGTTCTGATTTTAAGCATCTCTACATCAAGGGCTAAACTATGTACCTTCAAAGAGATATTATCTATTTTTTCTAATTTCTCTTCTACACTCTTGTTGAAGTCTTTATGGGTAGTGATAAAGTCTCTAAGCATGCTTTCTAATTCAGAAGTGGGGTTCTTGTTGCTAGGATAAGTGTTGATGTTCCCATAGTTGGATGGAAATGGTCTAGGATTGCTAGCAAAATTACCCCTATAAGCATTATTGTTGAAGTTGTTTCTAGCAATAAAGTTCACATCTACTTGTTCCTGAGCAACCAAAGAATTTAAAGGAACATCATGAGGATCAATAGAGGGTTGCTTGGTAAGTAGATACATAATCAAGTGAACTTTTTCATTTAGAGAGGAAATCTCCTCGACAGAGTTTACCTTCGTACCTCTTGGAGCACATTCGGTGTGCCATTGGGGATAGTTGGTCATCATCTCATCGAGAAGTTTTGTGGTAGCACCAAGTGTTGTTGACATAAAGGTTCCTCCCACGGCCGAATCTAACAGGTTCCGCGAGGTAAATTTCAAGCCTACATAAAAAGTCTGGATAACCATCCAAGTAGTCAAACCATCTGTAGGGAATTTCTTAACAAGAGATTTCATTCGTTCCCAAGCTTGGGCAACATGTTCATTATCCAATTGCTTAAAATTCATAATGTTACTCCTCAATTGGATAATTTTGGCAGGTGGGTAGTACTTCCCAATAAAAGCATCTTTGCACTTGTCCCAAGAATCTATGTTATTCCTAGACAAAGATTGAAACCAGATTTTAGCTCCTTCCCTCAAAGAGAAAGGAAAAATCTTAAGCTTAACAACATCACCTTCTACTTCGTTATACTTTTGCATATCCCATAGCTCAACAAAATTATTTAAGTGTAAAGCAGCATCATCTCCAGCACCAAAGAATTGATCTCTCATAACAAGGTTTAGCAAAGCGGTTTTAATTTCATAAGAGGTAGCTGAAGTGGCAGGTGTGGCAATAGGAGTGCAGATAAAATCATTGTTGTTGTGACTAGTAAAGTGTCACAACTTGGTGTTTTCAGTGGAACCCATAGCAGCAGCAAGTGTGGCAGACAATTTTTTTGTGATTTTTGATATAGGACACTAAGATAAAAACTAAAAAGTAAACTAACAAGAATAAAAAGCAAGGGTAAAAGATAGTGCGCAACTCCCCTATCTTGTCACTCGGAATCCCCGACAACGGCGCCAGAAATTTGCTTGATGGCATGGAAGATATAATGGCTTCTCGCCCTTCGTTGGTTACCCCAAGTGGAAGGTGAGATGTAGGATAGCAACAAATTTCCCTTGGTGATGATACCAAGGTTGAGTATCGACCAGTAGAATTCCGGCAGTGATAAGTAGGTGGCAAGGAAACAATGGCACCGTTTTAGAAAAAAGTTGCTTCCTTGACCTGGACCTGCACACGACACAAATAACTTTGCTCCCAACGAAGTTCAGAGAGGTTGTCAATCTCTCCGGCCTTGTTTTTTACAAAGGATCAAACGCAAGGGATAAAGGATAATAATGATAGCTGCTAGAAAGTAAAAGCAGGCAATAAATTGAGCGTGTAAATATTGATGAGAATATGGACCGGGGTCACGTGATGTTCACTAGTGATGTCTCTCTCCCAAAATACGATAAAACTGCTATGCAAGGTAAACAAATCACAGCTGGGCAAGTGACAGGATTAAACACGCACAGTAATGAAAACTATGCTACAAAGAAAGGACGAGGCTCAAAAGCATGGGCGGTACACCAAAATAAGTAGACCGAAATCCAAAAGCATCTACTACTAATCATCCACCTTGAGATATCTATCCAGAACATCTCGCTGGTATTAAGTTGCGAGCCCCACCCAAAGTGTAAACCCAAAGCAACAACAACTGCATTAAAAGAAGTTTGTGTAAAGTAAACAATCCTTGCAACCGCGGTTACAAGCACCGTTGTTTTCCACCTTGTGGCAACAACACATCCCCTAGACTCATATTTCTGTCACTCAAGCTAGTCATCAGGGGGATTGATCCCACAATCGAGCATAATGTTCCCTCTTTCAGTCACTACCTGCTACTTGGCCAAAGCAATAAACAGCAACGGATAACATGCAAGAATTACTCAAGAACATAAATATAAAAGATAAGTACCAAATATATTACTCAATCACAAACTCAACATAGTCTCATAATCCATCAGATCCCAACAAACTCAGCATAACAACAGTAGAAAATTACATATGTGTCTCGATCATATAGGGCAGCTCACGAGCTCTAATCCATGAATAACAAAGAGGGGAGGAGAACATCACATAGCTACTGATCACGGACCCATGGTCCAAGGTAGACTACTCGGATCATCCGGGAAGCATCCATGGTGGAGGAGAGGCTCCCGGAGGTCGATCCTCCCTTCGTCAGGGTGCAGGGAAGAGGTCTGTTGGAGCTCCCGATCTTGGAAGCGCGTCGGCGGCAGAAACGAGGCGAGATCACAAAAAAAGGTTCTGTCTTCGGAATAATCCCGCCATAGAGAATAAATAGGCGAAGGGGGAAGCCAGGGGGCAGAAGCCCTAGGGCACGCCACCAGGCGCCTGGACCCCTTGTGGTGGCCCTCTGGCCCCACCCAGGTGTTTCCGGCAGGTTCTTCTGCGCTGATTTTTTATCTGAGTTTACCCGAATTTTTGGAGCACTTTTAATATGGGGAAACCTAAAATAGAAAAAACAGCAGAAAGCAGGAACTGGCACAGTGGTGCACTGAGTTAATAAGTTAGTCCAAATATGATCAAAATTGTATGAAAGTGTATCTAGATCACAACAATATCGCACAAAACATGCATGGAGCATGCATAAATTATAGATACATTTGGGACGTATCATGTATGCGTCGGTTGTGTCTTATATCTTACCAAGGAAGGCTGAGGTTCCTTATGGTTGAAGCTTTCCCACAATAGCGTGTGGACTAACTGAATATTGTACACGGGAATTTTGTTGAGTTACTGGCTGCTGTCTTGTTAGAGGCGGTCATGGTTCCAGTCATTTCTCTGTTGGGTACTGATCTCATGACCCATCCTGACTTCCTTCCGGGGTATACCATAATCCAACAACTTGCGTATAAAACGGTTGCAACTTGTATATGCTATGCCTTTGATGCAGACGTTCATGGCTTATCTTTTCCCTTGGTTGAATCTTCATGGTTGTATCGGAGGATGCTGACTTGATTCAACCGATTCATCTTGATAGAGTTCATACTTGAGCCAAATATTTCTAATGCAATCCGTGTGAATTCTTCCTGACTTGCTGATCTTCCAACTCATTGCGGTATTTCACTGATTCTTCGCGGTATGCGGTGGGCTGATGAGCAAATTTTCATCAGGGGGAAAATAAAGCGACACCAAAGAACCAAATGAAAAACCAACGAAGAAATCCACAGAATGAAAATCAATAGAAATCGATAAAAAGTTCACCAAATCAGAAGTTTTAACGGTAGTCGATGACCATCTGAATCCCTTGCATAAAAAGCAGCGAATAACGCAGTGGCCACCAGAATGGTTTTTACAACTCTGATCTAGGACGTTTACTAGAATAAACCAAGCACTGCTCAAGACGGCCGACCAAGAATCATCTTAGAGCATGAGACAACGTTGATAAAAAGAATGCAGAGGTCCCCTAAGACGACTGAGAAAACAGCTCAGAACATAGGGTCTCCACTGCGAAAAGAAACTCAACAACTGCCCAAGACGGCCGAGAAAGCAACTCAGAACACGGGCCGGCTGTTGAAAAGAGAAATATAAAGTAGGCATCCACCCCGGACGGCCGAAAACGAATCAACTCAGAACCAAGCGTGGTGCTATTATCGAAAAGGAAGCGAGCAAGGGTTCATCAGATCCACGTACTACCTTCAAAAACAAATTTATCAAACGCACAACAATATTGAAGTACCAAATAAAAGATCGACGAAGAAATTTGACGAAGAAAAGATCAATAGAACTCAAAGTGCATCGAGATCACACAAAAACAAGATCACATCTTATTGCTACGCACAAAACCATGCAACAATCAACATGCAAGACTACTACTACTTATGCAACATGAACTACGTGGAACTTACACACTATGGTCCATCGATGGGTCGCCGGATGCACAGGGAGCTGGCGGAGGGGTTGACGAAGCCAAGTCTGCAGCAAGATCTCTCCTTGCATGCCTTGCATCACGGACTAGCTCTACTATGAGGGCGTTTTTATTTTCTCGAGGGACGTAGCGAACTGTTTGGTTGGCTGGAGATCATGTAGCGATGCATGCCAATCACCCATGCGTCAACTTCCGCAAGAGGTCGGGGAAACCTGACTCCTTGGGGAGGGGTGGCAAAGGTTGGATAGAAATGGAAGGCACGATTCTGACGCATCGCGCTTTCCTGTTGGTGAAGACCTGCGAGGCCTGCCAAAGTAGAAAATTGGACAACACGATCTGGGGTAGAGGCGTGTGCACCCTGAAAGATGTAGGTAAGCATGCCGAAGGGGAGGGGGACTCTCATGACTACATTGGCACGGTACTCGAGGATCTGTCCTCCAAGCCGTGCCTGGTAAACTTGGTACATCGACATTCCTCCATTTGGGTAGAGGCAACGCCAAACGTCGGAAAGGAGGTAGGAAAAGTTGACCGATGACAGGTCTATTTGGTAGCCCACCGTACACTCTGCCATCTACACTCATCAGACTAAGTCGTTAGCCAATATAATGCTATCTATATGCATGCTATGAAGCAAACAAATGCATCACACCAGCAGGCTATATACTCTAGATCTAACGTCATTCTAATGTCCTTCTAACATTCGCTCGGACTAGGGCATTCTACAGTCAGTCCTACTCTGATACCAACCATTGTGGCACCCCAGCTCAGAATACCAGAACGCACCGTGCTCAATCCCAGAGATCATGTCTTCTGGAACACGGCACTGCTTGATATAGAACTGAACCATTTTTATTACCGATGAAATGGGTACAAGGGGGTTTATTACAACGCTAGCGGAGCGAGGCGAAGAACAACTTGCTCCTATACTAGCACTGAACTACATCAAGCAGCAGACTTAACTCTATAGCAGCGGAATAAAACTTAGCCGCAGAACAACGACGACGGTGATGAACTCCACTCCACAGGGACACTGACTAGGACACCTCCTAGCTCGCAAACACCGGGAACGTCGTCCTACGCAATCACGGCATTGCCTGCAAATCTGGCATGACACGCCAGGTTAATACATTGAATGTGCTTGCAATCTCACAACATCCAAAGCACCAAGGCAAAACAATAACATGACATAATAGTTCAAGCAATGCTACCATAAGGAATCTAGCATACTATCAAGACTATAACTAACGCATGACAAATCATCGTTTAAGGTCACATGGACCCCACATGATCATCACATGATCATTCGGCTTACCTCGGAGTCATTACAGACTCAAGCACCGAGTCATCTGATGACCAACCAACTTGCACGGGTCGTCGCACGACCATTTAACGAGTTAGGTCTGATCGCGTTGCCACCCAACCAATCCGGTCCTCGCATGACGAAACGGGTCATCGCGTGACCAATAATTTTCACAGGTTATCGCATGAACAAACGGGTCATCGCATAACCAATATCTTTCACGAGTTATCACATGACCAAACGGGTCATCGCATAACCAGTCACTTTCAAGGGTCACCACATGACCAATCAACCTAGCACAATCACTAAACCGGGTTCACATTGACTCATGGTGTGACCTAGTACGAAATTTGTCCAATACCGTGGACTCAGCTATTCGAATATATTCTTAACACTCTGCAGAGATTGTGCACTTTACCCACGCTATGGAGTTCTTCCTCCATCCAGTACTTTGGAACTTGTCCCACAGGAACCTCGAAACTCGTACCATAGGAGTGGACTAAGACTTCTCCAACGAGACCGTTCTACCGCATACCTCCCTTACCGTATCATCGACATCCCTTCTTGGGTAGCCCCGTGTCTTCCAGACACCGGCCATCGCGTGGCCAACAACATGTTCCCAAACGGGTAACTTTGTCCCACACGGGGACTCAACATTGTCCCAAATGGGGACGGGCCCATATCAACAAACCGGCTTTCAAGGCTATCGCCGATTACCTGGCCAAGGTAACCGCGCGTGCATAGCCTCCCATCTTTGGTGATATGCATAAGAGAGCACACCAATAGACCGAGCCAAGGCCTTCCTATACAGGCAAGTGTGGCTGCACTGATAAGTTCGGTTCGGTGGCACCTAATCAACTTGGCACATAACATATATCAAATGCATAATCATAAAGATCAGGTGCAACATGACAATCTATAGTCCAAGCAATGCATGCAGAACAATCCAAGGTACGGGTATAGTCACATCATGATCCAAAGCATGACTATATGATTAACTTAGCAATGTTAAAATGATCAATATATTATTATGCAACATAGCAAGATCATAAACATGACTAGGGGTATGATGCAAACAAGTATAACATGGCAATATCATGATCATAGAAATTCAAAGCATATTGGGAAAGATCATCATCTTATCAGAAATGCTATGAAAACCCACGTCAAAGCTTTCCAAAGGTGCAAAGGGGGTTGTGGCTTGCCTTTCACCAAAGGACTGTGAAATACTCCTGGTCTTCAAGACAAATAAATCTCTGCAAATTAAAGAGGAGCTCAAGAGAAAACTAGGGGAAAAAAGTTACAACCCATTTGGACTTGTAGAATAAAAGTTATAGGTGGTCAAATTCTGGTCAAACAAATCAATTTAAATTAATTTTTCTGGAAAATACCAAGGGGTGACGTCGAAGGCGGGTTTCTAAAATGCGCCTCCACTTGAAAAACTGTTCGGGCAGGCTGGGTCAATGACATGTGGGGTCGGGTGTCAGGGCTGGAGAGAAACAGAGAGAGGTTGGGGGCAGCGGCTGACCGCCGCCGTAGCTCCGGCGAGAGGCCACGGCCGAGGCTGGAGACGGTGCAGCTGGACCGGCAGGACCATCACGCACCTTCCTGCACCCGTGGCACCTCAAACGGTGGTCGTATGATAAGGCACGGGTCTTCTCTGCAGCGGCAGGTCACGGCTCTGACGAGGGCGTGGATGCCGGGGACGATTCCGACAGCAATTGGCCTAGGCAATGAAGCGGGGGGGGGGGGTGCAGCAGGGCAAGGGGAGTGCGGTGGTGGTACTGGTTTGTCTAGGGGGGCTCTGGAATGGGCAGGAGGCGATTGCAACCGTGCGGCGGCGAAGCTCGCCGTAGACGGGGAAGACGGCCTCCGCGGCTCCAATTGCTCGTGCTAGAACTAGATTAGGAGGGAGGGGAGCTGGCTGGTGCAGCAAGGCGAGGCGGTCCATGGCTTTAAATAGCTTGGTTGCGATGCTCGAGCTCGCGTGCCACCGAGCAGAACGGCCATGGCAACCCGGTGAGCTGGCAGGGCACGGGGTGGCTCGAGTGAGTTCTGGAGTGCACGAGGAAGGTCACGGGAGAGCAGAGGCACAAGGTCCGAGGGGGAGGGACAAGGGTGATAGGTACGTGATGGCGGCGCTGTACCCGTCGGGTTCTTTGAGCCGACGAGTGCCAGTAGGGATTCCGGTGGTGATAGGGCGAGGGAGAGGACACGCATGCATGAAAAATCCTTGCGGCGCGGGTGGACGCGAGGAAGGTGACGAGGGTGGCTTGCAGCGCGTGTTGCACGTGCCTAGAGATCTCAGGACACGCTAGAGCACGCCATGGGCGTGGCCACCACGGGAATGGTGCACACAGAGGGATTGCTTCGTGGCCAAGCTTGTCTAACATGTGCTCCTTTCTACACTGAGTACTGTGGTTGCTTTGAATGGTCAAGGGGAGGCTTGGGGTGATCTCTGCTTCAAGGTCAAGTTGGATACAACAATCTTACAAAGCAAGTCTTGGTCAAATGGTGAATAGTGGGTGTATCTGGTGTTGTCACATAGCTATAGGGTTGGAGGGACTAGCATTCTGGAAAGTTTGAGCTCAAATGGCCAAGGAAATAATGTACTTCCATTGTAATTGCCAAAATGGACCAGAATTGCATTGGTGAAGTTAGCATCTCATAGGCTTAATGAAATTGGCCCAAATTTCGTGGAGAGGGGTTATTTGGTGGTGCACATAGGTGTGCAAAGTTTCAAGGCTAGGGGAAAAGGCTGGCTAGTACTTGCTTCACAAGGTACCTTGCTAGCTAGAACATTCATCTTGATGATCCCCTCACATGGGTGGTTGGTTTTGGCTAACACTTGTTTTAGGTGAGTCATTTGGGTGTGGAGTCATTTTCAAAAAGTTTCAAAGAAAATGGGTTCCTTTAGCATGCACTTGCTTCACAATGCCCCCTTGCTGCATCCAAACTTTGGGAATTATGGGATGGAGTTTGGCAATCCCCCTAAGGATGAAATTTGGCATAGGCTCTTGATATGATCACAAGAGTATGCACAAAAAGTTTCACCAGCAATGGATTAGGATAGCTAACACTCCCTTCACAAAGTGCCCTTCTGCCCCCACAGACAAATAAATTTCTCTTGGGGAAAAATCCACTTGTGCCATGCAACGTTTTTGGAGATTTTGGCAAGATATGTCATCAAGGATATGAGGGAATTATTTGGAGATTTATGGAGCAATATAAATAACGGCTTCTTCACAATCCTCAAATAAAGGGGAATATTCCTTTTATTGGAAAAGGAATATATGGCTTGAATAAAAATGTGGCTTGGATGGGATAGATCAAGGGATGATCATTGTAAAGGGTTTAGGGAATCATGGGCTACTTGAGAAAGGAAAGAAATTATTCTCAAGTTTCAAGTCCAAAGAGTTGTTCAAAATCAAATCAACAAACAAATCTTGAAATAAATCAGAAAAGTTTTTGGTAAAAGAAAGTTCCAAAATCGAGGGTGTCACAACATATGTTAGGATGCTTATCTTTTTGTGTGTTCTTTATCTTTTCATAGCTGTTGTCATGCTTAGCTCTTAGTTTTCATGCTTATCTATGTAAGAGCTTTTATTTAGATTGTTTTTGGAACTCTCTTGAGTTTTTTTAAGCTTGGAACTCTCTTGAGTTATCATGCTCATCTTGTTTAGAGATTTGGCTTGTTGCACTGAGTTGTGTGTCTTGCATGAGTATGTAATTGAGGTTGCTATTATAAGTGTAGTAGTAACTTGCAATAGTTTTGAGGTATTTATTTGAGTAACGTTTGGACTTTTGGTGCCAAGAGCTTGAGCCTATTAGTGATAGGTGTCATATTTTGGGCAATCGGTATATATATTTTCAAAAACTACAAAAGTTAGTTGAGAAATCTAGCTACTTGATGGATTGCTAATCTCTGGAGGGGTTGGAATATACAGAGTACCCTCATGTACCATGGGTCGAGGATGCGCAATGATAACCAAACCCCCATACACTCCTCCACGGGGTACTTGTCTCTTTTTGAACCTCCTGATTACATAGAGAGTTACCGATAATAAGTGCATGAGTTCTTCGGACTAATGCGAGTATTCGATTGTTGGCACTTCCACCTTCCATATTTTTCTAGCCTCTTCTGTACTTTGTCATCTTGAGAGTTGGTGCAAACTTTTCCGGTGCATCCAAACCCTTGACATGATACGCTTTGTCATCACAAACCTCCTTATATCTTCCTCAAAACAACCACCATACCTACTTATCAAGGCATTTCCATAGTATTTCCGAGATACATTGTCATGCAACATCCATCATCTGATGACTTGATCTTTATCTCATACATGCTTTTGCTTGATCAAGGAGCTGCATACTAGTTGGGCCTTGCCCTTATAATTTCTATATGGCGCGCTAGTATCATTGCATATCCTGCTACACTGGCAGAGGCATACATTTGCATACATCATGATAGTTTTTCAGTTTTCTTTATGTTGAGTACTTCTAGAAAAGTGTGAAGATCATCTTTATATTCTTGTAAAATATAAAGTGTTGCCCTTAAGTGAGGAAAAGATCCCAAAGATGACAAAATAAAAGATCCCAAAAGAGGACAAATGAAAAGATCCCAAAGAGGACAGATGAGAGATAAATAGAAAGAGTCAATGAGGCGACAAAAATAAAAAAAATGAAAAAAAGAGAAAAAAGAAAATAAAAAGAGAGAAGGGGAAACACTAGTATTTCTTTTTAAAGATCCACACTCGTACTCCATTGTCATATTTGTACTCCATAGAGATATTCAGATCATTTATGTATAACTATGTGGGGATCCTTAGACTATATAACTTGGCTTGCATATTCCATGGATGAGCCTCCTCAAAAGAGCTCTAGGTCTTCATGAGCAAGCAAGTTGGACGCACCCCCACTAGTTCCATTGGAGAGCTTACCTTAGCTCATATGTGCATCCATTGCATGGCAATCCCTACTACTCACATCATATCTATCATTTGTCTTTCTCTCGCCTATGATTTTCCTCATTGATGTGAGCCTTTCACACCTTTTTTTCTACCTTCCCCATCATTTTTCTCTTTGCCATCCTAAGTTCCAATGTTACGACCCGATTCACTAAGAATCCAAGTCTCTGTGCATTCTGTGCTAGTCCCTGGATCAATAGCTATCACACACAGTACATGATGTAATATCAAGAATAAACCACATGTCATATATATTACATCGAAGATCCAGTATTACAATAAAGCATACCTGGATAGCTCAAGGCTAGCTACAAATAGAATACAGCGGAAAAACAATAAAGAGCTTCGTGGCGTCCATCAACTCCACCGGCATAGTTGAGATAGACATCGTAACCCTACATCTCATCACTTACTCATCGTATACAAGCCTGCAACACCGAAGGTTACAGCCCGAACACGGGTCAGTACATCTGATTTCTACGGCAAGTATCACAAGTGATAAAGCAATCCTACAACTAATTCCAAAACAAGAACATGAATTAAGGTTAGTTTGTTTGTACATAAAGTTGGTGTTCGTCTACTTCTACTTACTACTCAACATTTTCATCAACTCAAGTTAGTATCAACCCACAAAGCACAACAGCTAACAAACCGCCTATGAGAGCCCTCGGGATCATAGGATTTCTAATGGCAGCCATGAGAGCCCTCAGGGTCATGCTTTCGTGAGTATTGTAGAGCCCTCAGGATAAAATCGCACACGTACCTCCTATTCGTGGACATCATAGAGCCCTCAGGATACGATGCCACTACAAACACATTCGTGACTGTTACAGAGCCCTCAGGATGCAACATCACCAAATCGTGAACACTGTAGAGCCCTCAGGATACAGTGCCACTACCTAGACACAAAGTGAACATTGCAGAGCCCTCAGGGTGCAATGCCACACAAGCAATCGTAAGTGAATATCACAGAGCCCTCAGGATGTAATACCACTCTACAGTACCTCAATCGCAAGTTACAATTTTACTAATAATAAAGTTGTCACAACACTTGAACAACACCACAATTTCCCCCATGATTATCATTGCAACAATAAGCATATAATCACATAACACAAGAAATACTACAGCATAACAACATTGGATATAATGCTCAATCAAAATATGTGGCTATCCTACCAGGTTTCAGCATAATCAAACGACCTTCACATGCATATAAACATAGTATGTGCATAATCAAAAGTGAAGCTTAACCAAAAGTGAAACTTGCCTTATACATTCGATGAAGTTCTTCGCTCTCTCGATCCAGATAACTCTACTCGTCACACTCGGAGCAATCTATCGTCAATGAAAGAAATGAAATAAGCAAACACACCACAAGGACAAAACAAAAGATCAACAAAACAAACACAAAGGTTTTAGCAACAATACAAAAAGGTTTTGAAGTGCAAGGGTGTCGATGTGCTCGAAGTGATCGGTGGAAGTGAACTCGAGAGAGTCAACAGATAAAGATTCATCGGTAAGTAGTTGTGACCATGGACATTTATGAATTCAAGGTGAATATCATGCCCACATGAAAAGTGTGTGAATCTTATTGACAACATGTCTCAGGGGATCCGATATGCAAAAAGAATCACGTGAAACGGAATAGTACAACGCAGGTCATAGCAATTGCAACATTGAATTGAGTTTGAATTTAAACAGATCAAGAAACATTTGAATTTTGGTGTACACATGAGATATACAGAAAGTACATGACACGAGTGATCCAACGCAAAAAGAATCACTCGATTTGGATCAACGGTTTAAAAGATACGACCACCGGAATTTGAATTTGAATTTGAAATAAATTCAAATTCAAAAGTGTGCAAAGTGTGCAAAACTTTATACCATGCAAAAGTATAGAACAACGCAAGCGCGTAGGAAAAAGTTTTACCTCAATCCAACTTACGGTTGCGGAGATATCGCGGCTGCGAGTTCAGGCGGTTTTCTGCCAAAAGGACTTGATCGTAATTATCTTTTCTCAGAAAAAGCAATCGTGTCCTCGAACCAGATCTGACCGGAGTTGGAGCTCTGGCGATGCTCCGGCGAGACGAACGGGCGGCGGCACGTTGGCTACGGCAAGCAAGGAGCGGTAGTGCAGTGCGGCCGGAGGGCGCTCCGGCGCGGCGCGATCGGCCCTGGCGGCGTGGCGGCGGCTCGGCCGGCTTGGCCGCGGCGGCGAGCTCCGGCGAGAGGTGGCCGCGGGGGCGCACGGGAGGCAAGGTCAGAGGGGGGCGCGCGGAGGCGCGGCCGGCGGCTCGGCACGCTCCGGCGTGGAGGCGCGGCGGCGGTGTTTAGCGGCGGCGGCGAGGCGGCGGATTCCGGCGACGGCGGCCCGGCGGCGGCGACGTGGCGGCGGGGTCGGGCGTGGGGTCCACGGATAGGGTTCCAAAAAAAAGAAAATAAGAATTCCCAAAATTCTTTAAATAGATAGGGAAGAAAAAAAAAGAAACTTGGCCGGGGCTACAGATTTTTCTTTTTTCTTTCAAAACGAAACTTCAAATAATTAAATCAAATCAACCGTAACTCTGAAAAATATGAAATAAAATTCTAAATTCTTCAAATAATCTAAAGAAAATTATTTAATGAATACCTTTTCCAAAAAGTAAAATAAAAATAAAAACATTTTCTAAATGCTTTATTTAAATATAAAAATACTTTTCATATATCAAATAAAATCCAATAAATTATTTAGAATATTTTTATTTGGTCAAAAGCATTGGTAATCCATTTCTAAATAATAAAATATAAATTTTAAAATTGATTCACCAATAAATAATTTGGTAAAATAAAAATATCCCATTGGAATATTTTTTTGAACTCTTTTAAAATATTTAATAAATCATTTCAATGAAATAAAAACTCTCTTAGCATTATAAAATCCCTAAATTATATTTAGAGTTATTTATAATACTTAAAATAAATTTTAAAAACTTTAAAGTAATATTCTAAATATTTTCCAACATTATTATAAAGGGGATAAGTCATTTTATATCCTCTCAAATGAATTTCCTTTAGTTGAAAAATGTTTTGAATATTCAAAAGAATTCCAATAATGATTTAAAACATTTTCCAAACTTTTAATATGTTGAAGGAGTCATATTACCTTCTCTCATTTTGTTTTGTTGGTTCCATTTTAAATAATAAATTCCAAAACACCAATTATGAATATTAGGGAAAGTCATTTTATTCCCTCTCCTTTTAATATTCAACAAACTCCAAAAAGTTTTAAAACCCAGAGAAAATCAAACCGATCAAGCAAACAATCATTATCTATTTAATTTTTTTAACATTCCAAAATTCGGAGTATTTTGGGATGTTACACACTACCACCCTTAAAAGGAATCTCGTCCTCGAGATTCGAGAAGGATAGAAAGGAAAAGGTTAGGGTTTGGGTTTCCTTGGCAGTTCATCAATCCTCCGATGAGCTAGGGTGCTATCACCCTTAAAAGGAATGCGACGTGGTCTTTGAAAATCTTGATCCATCGATGACGTCCTTCATAGATATTTCACCAACTCCTTTGAGGTCTTGAATCCTTAGTAAAAGAGGAGTCTTACATACACCGAACATTCATGGTTGACGGTCAAACGCCAATACTAAGCAACTATCGATTACCCTCTTGGTGGTCATCAAGAATACTTCTACGGGATACCTGCAGCAAATGGTCTTGGTCGATACTCACTGTATAACACAAACTGTAAACTTCTACTGGGGTCACACATCGTACTATTCTATGGTTTAGGTTTAACATCGTCGTCTCTCTGCTATAGGTAAGTCACTCAAGATTTACTATCCCGCATAGCAAGAGCAAATAATAAGGGTAGTCGTCATGGGGGCCAATCCATTACGCACCCAAATCATTACCTTGTATATGGTTTAGAGAATCTCGCAATCTAACACTCGGTCATCCTCACAAGCGTTGCAGAAATTTCCTCTTGAGCATGAACTGGGTTCAAATAAATCCATAGTTCTGCAAGCCAAGCAAAAGATCTATGGTTTCTTCACAACTCTCTGGTTTACGCAAACTACTATAAAACGTGTACTGGTGAACTACGAAATTCCTCCAGGATTCTTCCTTCAGCAAGATTGTGCTTTCCTTGTTGTAATATCCTGGCACATGGGGTTATCCTTGAACTTGATCAACATTAAGTAGCATCCATCTTTAATCCAGTCTTGATACTAGCAACCGTTGTAGTAGCTTCTTCAGTGTAGGATGAGGGTGAGGGGGAATAGAATGTAGAGAGAGATATATACCCATACAGACATCACACTAGTTTTGAAAATATAAGTTTTGATGTGTAGCTGTCGGTAAAAACAAGAAATGACAGCTCACAAAACGATCTAACGATAGAAGCTTGAATCATCTAGGTCTTCAATGACGGTACCTTCAATTTCGTATTGTCGAAGAAATCCTTGTATGGTCGAGTCACTTGCCAACTTAATCTTCTTATTGTTATGTCTCCTTTGGTCTTGTAGCATACTAAATAGATGGGGGTCTAATGAAACGTAAACTTATCCTACCCACGAAACTACAAAACACAACACACAAAAACAATCAATAAATCACTCAAAAGACACAACACACAAGCAAACCTAAATTAAGGTCATATGTACAAGACATATGATCTCATCATACTACGCGAAATTCGTTCATCTATCTTAGTAAAATAGTGGTGGTCTAAATCTAAGCTTCATCCTTCTCAGCTAAGCTGATCTTGAAGATCCTCTCGTAGAGACAAAGCTTATTGACTCTCATAGGATACTCCTTCTAGTTCCGGTGGTTGTAACTTCAATTAATCACGAGGTTGATGATGTACTTCTCAAAAAGTCTCGTCTTTAGGGGTAAGCAACTCAGAGGGGTATTTACATTAAAACAAGATGATGGGTTTAGAAGATGAATAATAGATGAGATATACTAGTGGAGAGAGTAAGTAATCACAGAGTGATAAAATAATTTTGTTCCTATGGCTTTTCCTAACCATTTTCTAGGATCACGACCTACAGTCAACATGGGCTCTGATACCATCTGTAATGACCCGATTCACTAAGAATCCAAGTCTCTGTGCATTCTGTGCTAGTCCCTGGATCAATAGCTAGCACAAACAGTACATGATGAGAGATACTAGTTTAGCTTAACCAAAAGTGAAACTTGCCTTATACATTCGATGAAGTTCTTCGCTCTCTCGATCCAGATAACTCTACTCGTTACACTCGGAGCAATCTACCGTCAATGAAAGAAATCAAATAAGCAATCACACCACAAGGACAAAACAAAAGATCAACAAAACAAACACAAAGGTTTTAGCAACAATACAAAAAGGTTTTGAAGTGCAAGGGTGTCGATGTGCTCGAAGTGATCGGTGGAAGTGAACTCGAGAGAGTCAACAGATAAAGATTCATCGGTAAGTATTTGTGACCATGGAAATTTATGAATTCAAGGTGAATATCATGCCCACATGAAAAGTGTGTGAATCTTACCGACAACATGTCTCAGGTGATCCGATATGCAAAAAGAATCACGTGAAACGGAATACTACAACGCAGGTCATAACAATTGCAACATTGAATTGAATTTGAATTTAAACAGATCAAGAAACATTTGAATTTTGGTGTACACATGATATATACAGAAAGTACATGACACGAGTGATCCAACGCAAAAAGAATCACTCGATTTGGATCAACGGATTAAAAGATACGGCCACCGGAATTTGAATTTGAATTTGAAATAAATTCAAATTCAAAAGTGTGCAAAGTGTGCAAAACTTTATACCATGCAAAAGTATATAACAACACAAGCCCGTAGGAAAAAGTTTCACCTCAATCCAACTTACGGTTGCGGAGATATCGCGACTGCGAGTTCAGGGGGTTTTCTGCCAAAAGGACTTGATCGTAATTATCTTTTCTCAGAAAAAGCAATCGGGTCCTCGACCCAGATCTGACCGGAGTTGGAGCTCTGGCGATGCTCCGGCGAGACGAACGGGCGGCGGCACGGTGGCTACGGCGAGCAAGGAGCGGCAGTGGCGCGGGGCACACGTGGCTGCCGGGGGGGGCGCACGGGAGGCACGGTCAGAGGGGGGCGCGGGGAGGCGCGGCTGGCGGCTCGGCACGCTCCGGCGTGGAGGCGTGGCGGCGGTGTGTAGCGGCGGCGGCGAGGCGGCGGATTCCGGCGACAGCGGCACGGCGGCGGCGACGTGGCGGCGGGGTCGAGTGTGGGGTCCGCGGATACGGTTCCAAAAAAAAGAAAATAAGAATTCCCAAAATTCTTTAAATAGACAGGGAAGAAAAAAAAAGAAAAAAAGACAAAAATGGGTTCGAGTTGGGCTCGAATTGCGCTCGCGGCGGAAAAAAGGCTACTGGGTCGGGGCTACAGATTTTTCTTTTTTCTTTTAAATCAAATCAACTGTACCTCCGAAAAATATGAAATAAAATTGTAAATTCTTCAAATAATCTAAAGAAAATTATTTATTGAATACCTTTTCCAAAAACTAAAATAAAAAAAACATTTTCTAAATGCTTTATTTAAATATAAAAATACTTTTCATAAATTAAATAAAATCCAATAAATTATTTAGAATATTTTTATTTGGTCAAAAGCATTGGCAATCCATTTCTAAATAATAAAATATAAATTTTAAAATTGATTCACCAATAAATAATTTGGTAAAATAAAAATATCCCATTGGAATTTTTTTTCAACTCTTTTAAAATATTTAATAATTCATTTCAATGAAATAAAAACTCTCTTAGCATTATAAAATCCCTAAATTAATTTTAGAGTTATTTATAATACTCAAAATAAATTTTAAAAACTTTAAAGTAATATTCTAAATATTTTCCAACTTTATTAATAAGGGGATAAGTCATTTTATATCCTCTCAAATGAATTTCCTTTAGTTGAAAAATGTTTTGAATATTCAAAAGAATTCCAATAATGATTTAAAACATTTTCCAAACTTTTAATATGTTGAAGGAGTCATATTACCTTCTCTCATTTTGTTTTGTTGGTTTTGTTTTAAATAAAAAATTCCAAAACACCAATTATGAATATTAGGGAATGTCATTTTATTCCCTCTCCTTTTAATATTCAACAAACTCCAAAAAGTTTTAAAACCCAGAGAAAATCAAACCCATCAAGAAAAAAATCATTATCTATTTAATTTTATTAACATTCCAAAATTCGGAGAATTTTGGGATGTTACATCCAACATATCTTGCTTGCGCTCATCCATTGCATGAGTGCTCAAAGTCGAAAGGGAGGGGGTCAGTTTGACTTGTGCCAGACTAGTGGTCCGGGGATGAGTCAAAATAACATTCCGAAGGAGACCAAGTGTGAAGTTTTAGTAGATTGAGTTCTCAATTAAACTACATAGTATTTTTATGCTCTAAACCCATCTCCCACTTCTTGCACACAAACACCATTTGGAGACGTTCGAGTCACGGACAGCGAGAGCTCTTTCACCTTTATGTTCTTACTTTGCTAGTTTCAATACTAGATATATACTCTTACTTGTTATTGTCTTGACTTGAATTGCATATCTTACTTGCTTTACTTTGAAGTTCTTATATGTGTGTTAGCATGTCACCACAGAAATTATCTGTGTTATCATTTACCTACTCGAGGACGAGCAAGAATTAAGCTTGGGGATGTTGATATGTCCCGAACGTATCTATAATTTCCGCTTGTTCCATGCTCATTTGGGTGACATTGCTATGTGTTTTGCCACACTTTCATACCTTTTTAGACATATTTGTACTAACCTACTAATTCGGTGCTCCCAGTGCCGGTTTTTGTCTGCTGGTGTGTGTGAATTGCAGGTTTTTACCCATATTTATAGTGCCCCAAAAATTCCAAGAAATTTAAAAAAATATAAGCGTAACGGAAGCTTGCAGACCACCGAAGGACAGTCGCAGGGGGTACATCCCCTCCCAAGTGGCCAGGGGCGCGGCCCCACTCATGGCCGCACTAGGAGGCCGCTTGTGAGGTGGGGCCCACCTCTGGTGCCCCCATTCGGCTTATATTTACCCCCCCTGATTAGAAAACCCTAGAAAGAGACCCCACATCGCGATGTTCACCTCTTTTTCGGTGCCTCCGCGTTCCCGAGATTGGGAGCCCTACAAGACCTCTTACTGGCACCCTGCCGGAGGGAAGATTGACCTCCGGGAGCTTCTCCACCACCATGAGCGCTTCCCAGATTTTCCGTGAGTAGTCCCCCTTGGACCATGGGTCCATGACCAATAGCTATGTGATGTCTTCTCTCCAATCTCGTGCTTAAATTCTTAGCCCTGGTGAGCTTCCCTACATGATCAAGGCACCTATATAATTTTGTTGTTGTTGCTATGTTGTGTTTGCTGGGATCCGATGGATTATGACAATATGTTCAGATTGTGATGAGTTATATATTTGGTTATCCTTTTATATTTTCTTCTTGAGTAATTCTTGCATGTTATCCGTTTCTTTTTATTGCTTTGGCCAAGTAGTAGATAGTAACTCCAAGAGGGAGCGTTTATGCTTGATTGTGGGTTCATGCCCCCCGATGTATAGCTTGGGTGACAGAAACATGAGACTAGGGGATGTGCTGTTGACACCAGGGTGAAAACAACGGTGCTTGTAACCGCGGTTGCAAGGATTGTTTACCTTACACAAAATTTGTTAATGCATTTGTCTGTTGCATTGGGTTTACACTTTGGGTGTGGCTCGCAACTTAATACCAGCGAGATGTTCTGGATAGATATCTCAAGGTGGATGATTAGTGAATAGATGCTGATGGATAAACGTTCTACTTGTCTTGGCGTACTGCCCATACTTTTGAGCCTCTAACTTTCTTGTGGCATAATTAGCATTGCAGTGCATTTATAATTCTGTCAATTTCCCAACTATAATTTGTTCACTCATCTTAGTTGTTTATCGTTTTTTGGGAGAGAGACATCACTAGTGAACATCATGGGACCCCAGTCCATATTTCCACCATTGTTTACATTTCAACATCATGGGACGCATTTCACCTCGCGTTTGTTCCTTTGTAAACGACAAGGCCGGAGAAATTGATAACCTCTCTGAACTCATTGGGAGAAAAGTTACTTGTGTCGTATGCAGGTCCAGGTTAAGAAAGTGATTCTATTCAGACGGCGCATCACTTACTTCACCGCCTTCTTGTTGATCTTCGGAGTCCTACGGGAGACATAAACCCTATCCTCTATGCAAGGGGAAATTTGCTGCTAGACTATATCTCAACCTTCCACTTGGGGTAACCAACGAGGGGAGAGAAGAAGATAATCTATCGCGTCATCAAACATCTATCATCGCATGACTTGATCTTCATGTCATACATAATTTTGCTTGATCCTAGAGTCGCATGCTAGTTGGGCCTTCCCCTTATCATTGCTACATGAAACACTAGTATCATTGCATATCCTGCTACACTGGCAGAGGCATACATTTGCATACATCATGATAGTTTTATTTTTCTTTATGTTGAGTACTTCTGGTAAAGTGTATGATCTTCTATACTCTTGTAAAATATAGTGTGTTGCCCTTAAGTGAGGAAAAGACCCCAAAGAGGACAAATTAAAAGATGCCAAAGAAGACAAATGAGAGATAGATAGAAAGAGCCAATGAGGCCACAAAAATACAAAAAATAGAAAAAAATAAATAAAAATAGAGAAGGGGCAACACTATTATTCCTTTTGAAAGATCTAGACTCGTACTCCAAAGCAATATTTGTACTCCATAGAGATTTTCATATCATTTTTGCATAACTATGTGGGGATCCTTACACTCTAAAACATGGCTTGTATATTCCAATGATGAGCCTCCTCAAATGAGCTCTTGGTCTTCGTGAGCATGCGAGTTGGTGATACGTCTCAAATGTATTGTCTTTTCCAAACACTTTTGCTATTGTTTTGACCTCATTCTTGCATGATTTGAATGAAACTAACCCGTATTGACGCTATTTTCAGCAGAGCCGCATGTATGGTTTTCTCATGTGCAGGAAAAAGGAATTTTAGGTAACTCCAAAAAATCCAGGAAAAAATACAGAAAATCCACGCAATCGGAGGGACCTAGAGCCAAAAGATAGGCCAGAGGGGGGCCACCCCTGGCCCATGCGGCCAGGTGGCGTGGCCTAGCCCCTGGCCGTGCCAGGAGGTCGCTTGGGTGGGGTCCACCTCCTCTGGTGTCCTACTTTGACTCCTATTTTTACTTGTGACAAGAAAATCCCAGAACAGAAGTCGATATCCCAATTCTTGTCGTGGAGGTGCCGCCACCTCTGTTCTTCTCTGGGAGAGCTAATCTGGAGGCTGTTTTGGCCTATGGTGAGGGGAAATCATCGCCATCGTCATCACCATCGCCACTCCATCATCCTTCCACATTTCCCCCTTTCATGTCTGAGTAATTCCCTGTTGTAGGCGAATGATAAGGTAGGGATTGGATAAGTTAGATCATGTAATATTTCGTCAGATTGTTGGGGGCATGTTGGCTATCATCTACTATGGTGTTTATCATCTTTGATACTACTTGTTGCTCTTCATGCTTGTCACTTTGGCCTCGAGTGCCATGATTTCAGATCTGAACCCTTTATGTTTTCATGAATATATTTGTGTTCTTGATCCTATCTATGAGTTGTATGTACCTATTATAGTCCGGAACTGGCGATCCTATTGGTGAAAGATTGGGACACCAAAGGGGATGGACTATACTTTGAGGATTCCATGTAGACATTGATTGTTAATGCTTTGTTCTGGTGCTCTTTGAAAGGAGCACCTTAATCTTGATAAGTTCCTTTTGGCCCCGTTGGTAGTTGGATGGTAGGACAAAATATGTTGTGCAAAGTTCTTATTGCAAGCACGCACAACTACCTTGGGATACATGCCTAATGTTTGATATTTGCCTAGATGATCATTAATTTTTGTGTGAGCCTTTCCCCATGTCAATTACATGTTATCTCTCATCCATGCAGCGCCCAACTATCCTTTCCCCTAGCCTACAATGTTATAATCCTGTTGGTTACTAGTTCCTTTACTTTTGTTGTTTTACTTCCGTTGCTTTGCCCCCACTACTTCCGTTGCCACCATCACTTCCATATCACCGTTGCTACTAATAACTCGTTTCAAAGCAAGTATCTTTCAGGTGTGATTGAATTGACAAGTCAACTATTAAAGCTTATAAATAGTCTTTGGCTCCCCTTGTGTCGAATCAATAAATTGGGTTATCTTACCCGTAAAGACTGTTGCGACCCCCTACACCTGTGGGTCATCAAGACTATTTTCTGGCGCCGTTGCCGGGGAGCATCACTTTATTTCCAAGTCTACTCGGAGTTATTTGGCTTGCTGCAATTTATCCGCTATAGGTAAGAAATGAGACCCCAAGGTTCCGATTTTACCATCCACTACAAGAAAATGTATTGTTCTTAGCGCTAGTACTACACTTGATTCTCCTTTTGTTATAAGTAAGTTTGCTTCACCACCACCACATGCTACTTCTACTGAATCTGGTAATATGTCCGATACTTTTGATGATGATGCTACTACTTTTGATGAAACTGGTTCACTTGGTCACTTTATTGGATCTCAGATTGCCAAGGCTGCAAAACTGCCTAAACCTTCTTATTTCCTTGATCTGAGTGGCCTCATGGAAATAATTCTTGAGGATGATTATATTGAGCTTGATGAGGATTTGTGTAAAGAGCTTGCAGAGTCTGTTGACTCCCATGATGCTGTGAGGAAGCTGCTTAAAAATCATGCTATGAAGAAAACGTTTTCTCCTGATCTTGAATTTGCTACATCTCCTATTTTCATAAAAGATGCTGATTTTGGTTTATCTATTGATCTTTCACTTATATCTACAATTGAAGCTGACCCCTTTTATGGGAGATAAAATGACGATGCTATTGCACACCTTACTAAACTCACTGAGTTGGGTGGCTTATTTACTAATGAGGACAACAAGAGAAATTATTATGTTACTAAGCTACTTCCTTTTTCTTTGAAGGAGGGTGCTAAAGCATGGTATGATGCATTACCATGTGTTTTAATTAAAAGTTATCAATATTTAGCTCAATATTTTCTTTCTAAATATGTTCCTGCTCATATTCAACATCCTGAGAATTTACAACTTTAAACAATTGCAGGATGAGAACCTCCCTAAAGCTTGGGGGAGGTATTGCACTTTACGCGAGGCTAGACCGGGACATGGTATCCCTAAGAATTAATTACTTGATATATTTTATGCTGGTCTGACAAAAATCTAGATCCTATCTGGATAGTTGTCATGGTTGTGTTTTCAGGGAGAGAACACCGGACGTTGCTGGAGAGCTAATGGGCAAGATAGCCATGAATCATGATGATTGGTCCATTCCTGAACCACCTCCACAGCCAAAGAAGAGGGGAATGCTCGTCTTGAACCCTGAAGATATGCTAGAAGCTAAGAAGTCTATTAAATAGAGAGGTATTAAAGTTGAAGATGTGAAGAATCTACCTCCTATTGAAAAACTATGTGAGCCTACCACTCACCCTCCTATGGTAGAGGTACACTCTCTTTTAGATTTCGATGCAAGTGGAATTCCTCATGGTAAGCCTCTTGATCAATGTTTAGATGAGCTTGATAATTTTATTATCAAGAAAAGTCACTTTAATGCGAGGATTCAAAGTCGGTTGCATGATAATTCCCTTGTTATCAAATGTTTGCTTGATGTTTTAAGTAGAACTGTTAATGATGTTAAAGATCTTGTTAAGCATTTTTCCTATGGTTCAAACTCAGCTTGAACAAATTTCTAATGTGCAAAAAGATTTGCTTGCTAACAATGCCAAACAGGATGATATACAGGACTATGGTATTAAAACCTGAGGTGGGACACACACTCAAGACCCTCTCTATCCAGAGGGCCATCCAAAGAGAGTCGAGCAAAATTCTCAAATGCAAGAACAAGACGCTGTCAGCTCTCCTAAGAAGAAGAAGAAGAATAATAAACACAAGGAAGCTGACAACTCAAATGATCCCATAATTGATGAAGAACCTCTTGTTGATCCTAATAGTATATGTACTTCTGATGCTGAGACTGAAGATGTTGTTGAACCTGATAAAGATAATGAGAAGAATGACCCTCCTGAAGTACAAGAAGAAGAAGCACCTGATAAGCGCAAGATATATACTAGAGAATACTTCATTGCAAGAAATCATGGGAAGGAGAAATAACCATGGGTACCAAAACCAATGCCCTTTCCAAGTAAGTCTCTCAAAACTAAAGAAGAAGAGCACTATAATAAATTTTGTGAATGGACGAAACCTCTTTTTCTTCAAATTCCTTTGACTGATGCTATTAAGTTGCCACCGATATATGAAAGATATTGTTACTAATAAAATAAATGTTCCTAATAAGGAAATATCTACTATGCTTGCTAACTATTCTTTCTGTGGCAAGATTCTCGAGAAACTTGGTGATCCAGGTATACCCACCATTCTGTGCTCCATAAAGAATAACTATGTCATAACTGCTTTATGTGACCTTGGTGCAGGAGTGAGTGTTATGATTTTTTCTCTTTATAAGAGGCTTTGTCTAGAAAAACTATTCCCTACAGATATCTCTCTCCAAATGGCTAACAAGTCAACAACCTTTCCAATTGGTATTTGTGAGGATGTTCCGGTTGAAGTTGCTAATTGCTTGATCCTTACTAAATTTTTTGTGCTTGAAATGCTCGAGGATGGGAGCATGTCTATTATTCTTGGAAGACCTTTTCCTAACACCGCATGTGCTATTATTGATTTCAATAAAGAAAAGGTTACCTTTAATGTTGATAACAAGGAACACGCGGTATATTTTCCAAAGAAGATTGATAAAAGGCATGGCCTTAATTCTACTGAGAATACTGAAATCGTGAAGATTGGAGATTGAGATTGTCATCTACATGTGCACCACAAATACAAAACCATTATGGTGGGGACAATATGCGTTAAAATAAAGGTATCATGAATGCTTCATGCGAAGTGGAACTTTTTGCTTTATATACAACTTGCTTGGTAGTAAGACTTGATCAACCTTACTAAGAAACTTGTTTTATATAAGTAAAAAGGGAAGCTTATTATGTTTTCATTTTCCTTTGCTTTCATTCTCCTTGCTGTACATAAGTTTTATGTATTTGAAACTTCATAAGTTTAACCACTATTTTGAGCTTTCTGGAGGTTTTGCAGCTTTCGCTACTTTGATTTTTTTTGAAAAATGAAGTTGTCAGAAAAATTATAGAAAAAGAAAAATAAATTTTTCCATAAAAAATGAGACCTGGAGGCATCTGCTGCTGACCAGGGGGGTCCACCCCTGGTCTAGGCAGCTAGGTGGCGTGGCCTGGCCCTGGCCGCGCTAGGGGGCCACCTGGGCCCACCTTCCCCCCTTTTTAGGTATGTCTTCTTCCTCTCTATCTCCCTTCACTCAAAAATCCCGAGTTTGTTGTTGAAACCCGAGTTCTTGGTGTTCTTGGCTATGATTTTTGATCTCCTTCAACAACACATCATTTTGTTGAGATTTTGGGCATTTCCTCCTTGGTATGTGACTCCTCCACTCCTCCAAATAGAATTTTGATTGGTAAACTTTTATGTGAGTATTTTGGAGTTCTTCGTGGCTGTTCATATGAGCTTGCATGCATGTTTAGAAATTTATTCTTGAAGTTTTGATGCAAGTATAGGCCTTGGGGAAGTGAGTAGAATAGTATGCCTCAACTCATTTTTCTTATTTATCACTTTTTGTAACTTGCTAGAAATTTCAGAAATAGGTATGTTTAGAAGAGCTAGAGGATAGCTTGGGGGAAAGAAACCCGAGCCCACAGATAGAGTAACTAGAGATGCAACATCACCCTCTAGTGCGAGGGTGATCTACAATGACGATATTGTGCCTCTAGGGTTGCTATACGAAACCGACTCGGTGCATGGCATGACATACCCATGTTTGGAATATCTTACGGCGGCATGTATAAGGATGAATTCGATAACCTTTGTGCAGCTTCAGGTTTGATGCGTCTTGTGACACATCAAGTGCCACAATATCCGAAACTCACCTACTATTTTGTCAACTGGTTTAGATTCAATGATGCAGCTTCTATTGTTGAATTTAGAATATATGATGAGGTTTTGACCATGTCGTTAGTAGAATTTTTTCAAGTTTTAGGTGTGTGGAATGTTGGGAAGACGAGCAACATGAAGAGGAAGCCCTCCGAGCTGAAAGCCCTCTTCAACCCTCTCTATGGAGAGAACCCGAGAGATATTCATTAGGGAAATATTTCTAGCATCTTGTTCCCCCACATTAGGTATTTCGCATATTATATTGATCGAGGGGTGTTAGCTCGTGGGAACACGAGCAACATTACAGCTCCAGATATAGCTATCTTGTCGGCCGCCCTCGAGGGGAGTGATACGTATAACATCGGTGCTTTGATTGCTCGCCGCCTTGTCACTAATGGTGAAAAGGGTCCCAACTATGGTGGCATTTATGGCACACTTATTGTAGAGCATCTTCGCCGAGAAATACGTGCAGATGATAACCCTCTTACATTTTCACGCTTTGATCTTATTTCTATGAAGAGGCATGAATTTGTTACTAGGAACTCTGATTTTGATAACCTTTTTTATGTGATGAAGTTCGGAGAAATCACTACTCGTGAGATCCGTATACCTGCACCACTTTTTTTTGATTTCACTAGCAGGAATGGATGGTCCTTCACTTTGACGTAGTTGGACGACTTCGTGGTTTAGCAGCAGTTCCATAACCCCATGAAGGGGTTTTCTCTCGAGGAAGAGGAGACAGAGAAGATTCCGCATCCCTAGGAGGAACTCGTTGCCCGATGGGGCGAGGGGTCTTCTTCTTGGAGTGCGACGCCTTCCACCTGGGAGGACAGCGGGATGTCGTTCTCCGTACCAGCTGACCAGTATGATCCATGGAGCTATTCCGAAGCCGGAGGAAGCTCCTAGGGCCTGCCGTAGTCGAGCCCGACTTAGGCCAAAACCCTAAGCTTGGGGGAGTAATACGTCCCAAACGTATCTATAATTTCTGCTTGCTCCATGCATGTTTTGTGTGATATTATTATGATCTAGATACACTTTCCTACACTTTTGATCATATTTGGACTAACTTATTAACTCAGTGCACCCCAGTGCCAGTTCCTGTTTTCTGCTATTTTTCTATTTCAGATTTCCCCCATATTAAAAGTGCTCCAAAAATTCGGGAAAATCCAATAAAAAATCAGTGTACCGGAAGCTTTCGGAAACACCAAAGTGGGGCCAGAGGGCCACCACTAGGTGCCTAGGCGCCCTCCCGGCGCGCCCTAGGGTTGGGCCACGCCAGGGGGCCGCCTGGACCCCTGGTGGCCCCCCTGGCTGCCCCCCTTCACCTGTATATTCTCCGTGATGGGATTCTTCCGAAGAGAGAACCCTTTTTCGCGATCTCGCCTCTTTTCCGCCGCCGTCGCGCTTCCAAGATTGGGAGCGCCAACAGACCTCTTCCTGGCACCCTGCCAGAGGGAGGATTGTCCTCCGGGAGCCTCTCCTCCTCCATGGACGCCTCCCTGATGATCCGTGAGTAGTCTACCTTGGACCATGGGTCCGTGATCAGTAGCTATGTGATTTTCTCCTATTCTCTTTGTTCTTCATGGATTAGACCTTGTGAGCTGCCCTACATGATCAAGGCACATATGTAATTCTTTCTGCTGTTGCTATGCTGAGTTTGCTGGGATCTGATTGATTATGAGACAATGTTCAGTTTGTGATTGAGTAATATATTTGGTTCTGCTGTTGCTATGCTGAGTTTGTGATTGTTTACTTTACGCAAAGTTCTTTTAATGCAGTGGTCTTTTTCTTTGGGTTTACACTTTGGGTGGGGCTCGCAACTTAAGACCAGCGAGATGTTCTAGATAGATATCTCAAGGTGGATGATTAGTAGTAGATGCAGTTGGATTTCGGTCTACTTATTTTGCTGTACCGCCCATGCTTTTGAGCCTCGTCCTTTCTTTGTAGCATAGTTAGAATTGCGGTGCGTTTTTAATCCTGTCAATTGCCAAATTGTGATTTTTTACCTCGCATAGCAGTTTTATCGTCTTTTGAGAGAGAGACATCACTAGTGAACATCACGGGACCCTGATCCATATTCTCATTACTGTTTACACGCTCAATTTATTTCCTGCTTTTACTTTCCAGTTGCAATTACTATTATCCTTTATCCCTTGCATTCGATCCTTTGTAAACAAAAAGGCCAGATAGATTGACAACCTCCCTGAACTTCGTTGGGACCAAAGTTATTTGTGTCATGTGCAGGTCCGGGCAAAGCAAGTGATTCTTTTCAGACGGCGCATCACTTGCCGAACCACCTACTTGTCGCTTTCGGAGTCCTACGGGAGACAAACCCTATCTTCTACATAGGAGAAATTTGCTGCTATCCTACATCTCACCTTCCACTTGGGGTAACCAACAAAGGGCGAGAAGCCATTATCATCTCTCGCACATCAAGAAAATTTCTGGCGCCGTTGCCGGGGACTCCAATCGACAAGATAGGGGAGTTGCACACTATATTTTAGCTTTGCTTTTTAGTCTTGTTAGTTTACCTTTCAGTTTTTATCTTATTGTCCTTTATCAAAAATCACAAAAAAATGTTTGTCACACTTGCTGCTACTATGGGTTCCACTGAAAAACACCAAGTTGTGTGACTTCACTAGTCACAATAACAATGATTTTATCTACACTCCTATTTCCACACCTGCTACTTCAGCTACCTCTTATGAAATTAAACCTGCTTTGTTAAACCTTGTTATGAGAGATCTATTCTCTGGTCCTGGAGATGATGCTGCTTTACACTAAAATAATTTTATTGAGCTATGTGATATTCAAAAGTATAAAGAAGTAGAAGGTGATGTTGTTAAGCTTAAGCTTTTTCCTTTCTCAATCAGGGAAGGAGCTAAAATCCGGTTTCAATCCTTGCCTAGGAATTGCATAGATTCCTGGGATAAGTGCAAATATGCTTTTATTGGGAAGTACTACCCACCTGCTAAAATTATCCGATTGAGGAGTAACATTATTAATTTTAAGAAATTGGATAATGAACACGTTTCTCAAGCTTGGGAACGAATGAAATCTCTTGTTAAGAAATGCCCTACACATGGTTTGACTACTTGGATGGTTATCTAGACTTTTTATGCAGGCTTGAACTTTACCTCGCGGAACTTGTTAGATTCGGCCACGGGAGGAACCTTTATGTCAACAACACTTGGTGCTGCCACAAAACTTCTAGATGAGCTTATGACCAACTATTCCCAATGGCACACTGAACGCGCTCCAATAGGTAGGAAGGTAAACTCTGTCGAGGAGATTTCCTCCCTAAATGAAAAAGTTGACTTGATTATGTCTCTACTTACCAAGAAATCTCCTATTGATCCTCATGATGTTCCTTTAAATTCTTTGGTTGCTCAGGAACAAGTAGATGTGAACTTTATCTCTGGAAACAACTTCAATAATAATGCTTATAGGGGTAATTTTTCTAGTAATCCTAGACCGTTTCCATCCAACTATGGGAACAACAACACTTAGCCTGGCAACAACTCCTTTAATCCAACTTATAATGAAAGAGATCGACCTAGCTATGAGAAACTGGTAGAAAGAGAAGGCTACTTAGAATTATATGCACACCCAGTTTGAAAAAAAACAAAGCCTTCTTTAGATAATTAGGTGAGCACACTTCCATTTTGCAAAACATTAGTAAGCAACTTGAGAGCCTGAACAGTGAGATCTCTAATCTCCAAACTAGACTTACCGCCACTGAAACCTATGTTTCAAACATGTCTCACACCCAGTTTACTTTGATAAATCATATGGAAGCGAAACAAGGAATTATTCCTATGGAAGACGATAGAATTTAGAGCCTTCCTACACACCACACTGTTGCTACTATCCAAATTGTTGAGGCCACCCAAACTATTAGCACCCAACACACTCCTAGTCCCATTGGACCTATTAATGGTGATGCTATTACCTCAACCATAGAAGAAGAAACTCCTATGAACATAGAGGCTTTCAAAAAAGCGAGCCTAGATGATATTGATTTTGATAGTTGTACCCTCTCAGAAGTTATTAGCTTGCTACCCAAAATGTCTAGGGACCCCCACACTAGCACACTAAATATTCCCTTTATGGAGTATATCACTAATGCTCTCGTCAAAGCTTGGGTGGAGAAGCTTAGAATAGAAGCCTCCATACCTAGGAAGCTAGAGGATGGTTGGGATCCTATGAAAAAATTTAAATTAAATAGCTTCTCTTGCTATGCATTATGTGATGTTGGAGCTAGTACCTCCGTTATGCCCAAAAGAATGTATGATATGTTTGAATTGAAACCTTTTGAGCCTTGTTCTTTTGGTGTTCGTCTCGTTGATTATTACGTAAAGAAACCTTTGGGGAAGATCGACGATGTTCTTATCATTGTCAACCTTTATGTCCAATTGATTTCACTATTATGGACATAGAGTGTGAACCTTTATGTCCAATTATTTTGGGACGTCGTTTTCTTCGCACAGTTGGTGCTATTATTGACATGAAAGAGGGGAATACGAAATTTCAATTCCCTCTTAAAAAGGGTATGGAACACTTCCCTAGAAAGAATATTAAGTTACCTTTTGATTCCGTTATGCGGGCTAGCTATTCTCTCTCTCTTGATAAAACTTGATCTTTTTTGCTTTATGCCTAGCTTAAAGGCATAAAAAAAGCGCTTGTTGGGAGGCAACCCAAGATGTTTTTAATTCTGTCTCGCTCTTAGGTTTCCTTTTTAGTTTTCTTTAGCTTTTCTTGCTGTTCATAACAAGTTAGAAGCCAACTTAATTTTGTTGGAGAGAAACACGCTGTGATGCCCCCAAAATCAATATGTGTACATTAATCATACACGCAGGGTACACGGCTGAGATTAGGGTGCCATGGTGAGAATATCAAAGCGCAACACTAAACACAAAAGGATAAACCAATAAGTTCCAATACCAGAGATTACGAGGATCCGAATACATAAGTTATACAATCGTAATATCTGAGTACAGACATAGTTAGTCAAGTTTTGCCTTAAGAAGGCGAGCACAAATGACATCAGAGATACAGATCGAACAGGCGAGGCCTCCTGCCTGGGATCCACCGAACTACTCCTTGTCAACGGGGAACTCGACGTCGTAGTAGTCACCTCCGGAGTACTCCTGATCCTGGGCTCCAACGTCGACTGCAGCGGCCGATCAGGCAAAAAAAAAGGGGGAAATAAAGCAAAGGTGAGTATCTAGCATACCCGCGAGTCTTACGTCCGCTACTAAGCATTTATGCATTTGTATCAAATGGAAAGGGGAGGCTATATATAGTGGACTGCAAGGTAGAAAGTCAGAACAAGGATGAGAAGCTAGGCCTATCGAATACTAGCATCTTCCGACGAGTCTTGCAGCATGAGAAGAGAATAGCCAACAGTTCAATAACATGAATGTAGTAACAATGCAGCAGAAGTTGCTGCGGCATTGTATAATAGTAAGTTGTATTATATAACAATTATATGTGCCTTTGAGATCCCCTCCTCGACTTCCCTGCGAGGAAGAGAAACCGGAACCAACAGTTTAATAGTAGTAGTTTGTAGTAGTAGGATCTGGCTTCAGCATAAAGCGTCCTGTTACCGTGGACACGGCTATCCGAATAGATTATCATCCCTGCAGGGGCTGCACTACTGTTACCCTACACGCTCGGATCTCCAGGGTGGCGTACACCTTGTTAGGGAATGCCCCACCGAGGCTATACGATACGCCGAAGTCCATCCTTCGAGCTCAACAGAGAGGCCATCCGCCGGTCTAAATCCTAAGTACAAAGGAACTTTGGACCCCTGTCCTTTGTACTCCTGCACGGTACGTGGCTGGCCGGTGAATCAGACCCACTTCCCACTACCGGAGTAAGCGGTCCAAGCCCAGCAATCAGCCCGAGGTAAATCTGACGTCTGAAGAGCCTTCGAACGAGGCTACAACACAGAGGGCCCACACCGTAATGTCACGTGGAGGCAGTGCGTATAGGCATATAGCCACTCAAGTCATCCACCGAACCGATTAAGCATTTTATTAATTTTCTGTAGGAACAACCGTTATCGTTGTCCTTATTTAGGTGAGTCGCGGACAAAGACAACAGACAGGTCCCCCCCCCATTACCAGAGCCAGTGGCCGCCTGCCCTGTCATCCCACCAACTCAAGTGGCTACCAACAAGGTGAACCGTCTCCTTACCTTGTCTCGCGTTTGCTCTTTGAAGAACTCGACTTTCATACAACAGAGTATCTCTCGGAAATCGAGAAAGTACCAGGCCCGCTGCACACCAGTGGAATACACCTGTCTTGTCGGTCCGATACGATACCCTGCGCGGGCACCGTTGGGTCACCCGACTCCTTACCTTTAAGGACAACCGTGGATCAGTACACTAGGCCGGCTATACAAAGTCAGCCTCGAGTGGAGTACAAGGATTACCCCTCGATAGCTCACACTTGGGGTGGCTCGGCATAGTCGGGGTAGGGCCTGTATCGGTGTCTGCTCTGAACCGTACCTATAGCAGTTTATAATGTATCGTTTCCACGATCACTCCAAGAGTGATCACGGCCCGCTATCTAATCCTATTGACTAACAAGGCGAAGGGCTAACTTCTGATTAAAGATATATAAATATAGGGAAGCATAGGATAGCGGAAAGGTAATCACGGGGCGACAATGATCGGATTGTAACGTAGAAGTAGAAGCAATTCCTATTTCAAGAAATATACGGAAAGATAGGAGATATCTGGGGAAGAGAATGGCTCTTTTTGCCTGGAAGCTCGACGATTGGGGTAGGGTCGTCGACGTAGTAGTCGTACTCAGCGGCGGTGTAGTCGCCGGCAGCAGCGGGGTCTACCACGAATAAAAAGGGGGGAGAAACAGTAAATATAACACAAGCATATGCAAACAAATACATGGCATGACATATGCATTGATATCGGTGTTCTAAAGCAGTACAAGGTTCTATGCTCGGAGAGGGAATTCATCCCGGGATGAACTGCCAGCTTCGGGTAATTACCGGACAGGGTGTCCGGAGGGAGAAGGTACCATGCCGGAGGTGTCGTGGACATCAGACAAACATACGGAGGGTGTATCCGTGTTAGTTGATCCAGTTTGATCAACTTTCGTGTTCGGAATAAATTCATCCGGAGAGTTTCACGGTATCGGGCAATTATCGGACAAACGGTTCGGAGGGGGTGAATGTCGATGTTTGTTGTGTTAGAGGGGTGTGGTTGACATGCGGCTAGCGTATTCATATTCGTTGTATTTTTCTGAGCAATTTTGATATATAAATTATTTTCATCTGATTTATGGTTTAAAAGATATTCAATTTCAAAGTTTAATTCAATTTAAACCATTTTCTAATTTCTTTTATTATTAAAAAGAAACATTATCCACAGAGTGGCTGACCAGGTCAAACCTGACCAGTGGGTCCCACTGGTCAGCCTCAAAGTGTTAATAAACCTTTTAATTAAATATAAATATTCATTGGACCCACATGTCAATGAGATGTTTTAGTTTCTATTTCTTATTAACTAACTACTTACATGTAGGGCCCATGTGTCATAGACACATAACTAGTTAAACAAATTTTAATTAAGTTAAGGGCCTGGGGCCCACATGTAATATACAGTGGGGGGGGGGTATTCCTCTCCACTTAATTCACAGGCAATTAGGGGGGTACGGCCCCACTGGTCAGTGACCCAAGGGGGGGTGTTAGTGCTAACCCCGCATCTGACGGCTGGGACCCGCATGGCATTCTCAGGGGGGGCTCGCCGGCGGCAGAACTCCGACAACGTTGACGGGGTGGGCGCTACAGACCACGGGAGAGGGTGTTCTTGGGCTAAATCGAACAAGGAGGCGACGAGGAGGCGTTTGAGGGTGGTGGTGTCGTCTGGGGCGGCCGGGAACCTCGCCGGCGACAAGGAGGGCGGCGGCCGGAACGGGCCGTGGTGGAGAAGAGGACTGGAGGGGGAAAAGCTAGCGCAGCGAGAGGGAAAATGACGCGGTGCTCACCAGGATTCAATAGGGAGGGGAAGTGGGCTCGAGGGAGGGTCGTAGTCACCGAAATCGCGCGGGGTCGCCGGCGGGCTGGAGGTAGAAGACGACCGCGGCTCGAGCGACAGGGGGCACTCCGGCTCGATTCCTTCTGCGGGTTGGGGAAGACGACTGGCGCGGTCTCGCCGGACACGCCGGCTGGAGCTGGGAAGGGCGGTGGCCGCGCGGGTTCACCTTGGCGCGTCCATGGCGGCTCGGCTAGAGGTGGGAGACGACTAGGCGCGCGAGGAGGGGGCGAGATCGAGCGAGGCGCGGGGGTTAGGGTTCCAGGGGCGCGAGGGTGGTACTTAACTCACCGGGGAGCCGCCCGATGCGCGGCACGACGACGCGCCTCGCTGTGGCACCGGAGGATGTGCGCCACGCCATGGCCATCGCGCTGTAGCGGGAGGTTAGGGAAGGCCGGGGTGGGCTGACTTGGGGGGAGGTTTAGTTGGGCTGGGCCCAAGGGGAACAGGGGTATGGGCTCCTTTTTGTTTTATTCTTTTTGCAATTTCTTTTCTATTCTTTTCTCTTTTGCATTTAATTTTGTCGATTTATAATTTTGCAAATTATGTTATAGGCCCCATAATTAGTGTTATACCATGTATCAATGCCACAAAAATATTTGGCCACAAATAAAAATCATATAACATTTGTTTTAATTATTCAATTGATGAAAAGGGGGTTTTGGCTACTGTTTATATTTGTTTGATTTATCTTAGGGCTCAATAAATTCCAATGCACATATGGAAGTGATCCACTGAATATTTGGGATTTAACAAAAGTGGATGCAAAGTTTTTGGACCAAGTTTTATTTGTCACATAATTTAAATATTCAATAAAAGGGAAATTTGACTTTGCATTAGTCCAAGATTAACATGGTTGATCAAAGCAAGAATTTTGGAACAGTAACCTTTGATTAACAACAGTGATTACTGTTCACTGACACTGAGGGTGTTACACACGCTCCACTTCAAACTAGAACACATGAAAGGATTTTCATTCTTATCTTTCTTCCGTTGTGTGTTCTTTATCTTTTCAAACCTGCTGCCATGTTTAGCTCTTAGTTTTCATGTTTATCTTTGTCTAGAGCCTTAGCTTTTGTTTAGTTTGTTGCTGGAACTCTTTTTAGTTTTCATGTTTATCTTGTTGAGAGAGTTGGTTGTTGCAATGAGTTGTGTCTTGTGTTGAAGTAGGTATTGAGGTTGCTATTCAATTGCAGTAGTAACTTGAAATATTTTTGAGGTATTGTTGTGAGTAATATTTGAAATTTTTGTGTCAAGAGCTCTAGCCTATTAGTGATAGGTGTCGTATTTTGGGAAATCCGTGTTTATTTTCAAAACCTACAAAACTAGTTCAGAACTCTAGCTACTAGATGGATTACTAATCTTTGGAGGGATCAGATATTAGAGTACACTCACGTACCATGAGTCGAGGATGCTCAAGGATAATCAAACTGTAACAGCCCACATGTAATGCCTATGAAACACCATGTAATTTTGTTTTGGCCTATTGGACTTGTAACTTAATATGGTAATTGGTCTTGACATTTCATGTCGTGATTTCAAATTGCATTGGGATTGGAGCCCATCTGTTTTGTTTTCAATTGCTCCCAACTTGGTTCAAGTAGCATGTTCATGCAATTGTTCCAATTGCATTTCAACTCCCCTCAACCCCAAAATTTGGCCTAGCCAATTCTTTTGTCTTGGCAAGGGTCTTCATCTTCTTCAATCTTCTTTGAAACTTCCAAAAATAGTGGCCCTAGTTCAAAGTGGATTTTGAATTTTATAAAGGAGCTCACATTTTGTTGTTGCCAAAATTGGTCAAACCAATTTTGTAAAATCCAAAGAAATACAAGGATTAATATTCTTGAGCTCATGGAATTTTGCACTTTGTGGTTTCTTCTCCAAAAATCCCCAATCACCTTTTCTATTTAATTGTAATTAGAAAAGGTACTGTTTTCCTACGGATAAGCCTACCTGGTGTCCATGAAGACAGAAGGCCCATGAAGATACAACCTCGGCCTGCTAATTGACACCGACGTAGGAGTCTACGAATCACAAGGAAGGTGCGAAGACCTGCCGTACGGAGCAAGCTAGGGTTAGGAAAGCTTACCTGTAAACGTAGACGAATTCCCCGAGACCTAGCCCAATATATAAGGGCTAGGAGGGGCGACACCAAAGACGACCAATATCATCTGTACCCCTAGCCTTGAGCGCTCCAGCCTTGGCATCACCTGTAATCGCATCTCCCCCATCAATAATATCGAGCAGGAGCGTGCCTCCCTGTTTGCCGACGAGCTATCGTCCAACCTGTGCCTCTCATGACTAACCTAGGGTCCCTGACCATGGGATTTGCCGGGGTTGATCCCCGTCAATTGCCGACGTCTGTTGGAACCGCGCAGGTTGGGAACGCGATCTCGGCGGCCTCATCATCATCAGCACTCATCGGCTCGACGGCTCCGACAAGATCCAATCTGTTCGAGTCCCTCAGATTCACGGCCCACCTCCCAGCCCTCCAGCCAGTCTTCACCGATCTACACTCCGGCGTCAATCTGATTTTCGGATCGTATCAGATCTACATCAACCATTGGGGGACTCTTCGCCTCACCGACGGCACCCGCGCACCCACGGCAACACCTACAGCAGTGACTGGAGCGGACACCGCCCGCACGGCCAGCCTATCTGGCAGCCGTAGCTACCCACCCAACTCAAGGCTCCACGCCACTCGCGACCGCCCGATTGGAGCCCCAACATGGAGCAGCACCATCACACGTATCAGCAAGGAGGCGGCAAGGACACCATCGCAGGTGTTCATGCCAGAAGTTGGCGCACCAGCGTCAGGTAACAACGGGCAAGTCGACGACCAGGGCACTCGTCAAGACACCCCAACCACCAACAGGGCGGCAGGTCCCGGAAACACCAGTCAGATGGTCATACAACTAGGAGAACCGGGGACCATACCAAGGAAAGTCCAGGTGGAACAAGGACCCAACAATCAAAAAAGAAGTCAGCCGCCAAGCAGCAAGCACCCGGCCAAGGCAGCCAGCCATCACGCAGCAGGCAGCAAACCCCGGTTGCAACGGCAGACGAACCACCCAAAGAAAAAATATACTTGTCCAAGGAATCAATGGCAATGGTAAAGGAAGCAGTCGCCCGTGGCAGGTTACTACCATCAGATGCCTCAAGGGACGAGCTAAGGGCATACAACAAGCTAGCAGGCGAGCTAACCCAGCAGATGAGACAGTGGCGCCTAGCCATGGAGAAGCAACAAAAGGCGTATCTCGAAAAGAAAAGTAGCCGCAAACAAAATCCCAGAAGTGACTCACCAAGCCACGACTCCCCCACCCGCAACAGATCGAAACTCAACAACACGATGAAGACAGAAAGGGCGAGAGTGGTGCGGAAACTGGAAGACGACTTCAGATTAGAGGAAGACGACGACGAAGAAGAGCCCCTCACTCCGGAAGAAGCACTCATAAGCGCCCAGGACTACCTGTCCCGTGCCCAGAAAAGCAGAAAGGGCAAGACGGATCGCTACACTTCCATTTCTTTGCAGATAATGAAGGACGCCATCGATGCCTCGGTACCTAAGAAATCCAGCGCAAAACGGCAGACTCGCGAGCGGACACCGGACAGGGACCCCAGTTCATCAGACGACGACGATGACGACGACGACAATAATGACGACAGGCGCAGGCGCCCCGACAGGTAGAAGAAACAAGACAGCGACGACAACAACAGGCGCCGCAGCACTCGGTGAGATGCGCGAGACGACATCATGCAGAACAGACTCAACCGCAGAAGGCGAAGACCCGCAGCACGCGAGGAATACTATGCTTCACACGTGCCATATGTGAGACGCGTATGCCAATCGGGTTCAGACTGAACTCCACGACACTAAAGTACAACGGACTCGAGGAGCCGGAGGCATGGCTCGACGACTACCTAACAGCAGTCAAGTTTCAAAGAGGAACCAACGTCACGGCAATGCAGTACGTGCAGCTCATTCTCGAGAGCTCCGCTCGACATTGGATGAAGTATCTTCGGCGCGGATCCATCAGATCCTGGAGCCAGTTCCGAGGAGCCTTCATAGAAAACTTCAAATGCACATACAAGCGACCAGCCTCACTCGAGGAACTGTGGGCATGCAAACAAGGAACGAGGGAGGCCCTGCGAGGATACATCCAGCGATGGACGATACTCAAGAATTCAGCGAAAGACATCTCAGACGAAAGTGCGATCGACGCGTACAGACGAGGCCTTCAGCGCGTTGAATTGAAGGAGCAGCTCGGACAGATGAAAGTCCGAACACTCGCACGGCTGCTAGAACTAGCCAACAGCTGGGCGGACGGAGAAGATTCCGTTCGTAACGAAACAGAAACCCACACTGCACGATCAGAGTATGACTACGACTACAACGGAGATAGAGGAGCCGACAGAAGAAGGAAGAGACCCAAACGGAACTTCTACGACGACAGAGGACCTGACATGGTCGCCTCCGGTTTCTCGGACGATCGGAACGGCAGGCACTGCGATGACAACAGACCACAGCGACGAGACAACCCAGAAGACGAGCCCCAGGCTCAGAGACGAGAATGGAGGACAAGGCAGCCACGTGACGGCACTCGCGCATTCCGCTCCGCCAAAGAACAACTCGACGGACCGTGTTTTATACACGGATTCAGAAACGAGCGAGGAGAGCTCAGATCGTCCCACACCCTTAGGAATTGCAGAAGCTTCAACGAGTTGTCCGAGGAGAAAAGCCGCTCCGCGGCCGCAACAGCACGACCACTCGCAAGCATAGCAGTTGGGCCAGTCGCCCAGGATGCGCCACCAGCCCCCCCTTTGCCAACAAGACAGGTGGCCGTCATCCAGGAGTGGCAAAGGACACCAGAAGAGGAAAACCAGTACCCAGAAGCCCACGGGAGGATCTACATGATACAAGAAGGCAGACCTTCCAACAGGCAGCAGAAACAAGTCACCAGACAGGTCTTCCTGGAAACCTCCGCACACCCGTCCGTCCCAGAATACCTGCGCGGGTCGGAGACAGAAATCTCCTTCAACTGGGACGACCACCCGCCAGTCGTTCCCCAACCAGGGCACGCTGCGCTAGTACTAGAGGCCAGAATCGTAAATTACGACATGTCGCGAGTATTCATGGACGGCAGCAGTGGGATCAACATCATCTTCACCCGAACACTCGACGACATGCTCATCCAAAACAACACACTCAAGTCCTCAGGCACAACTTTCCACGGGATCGTACCAGGAAAAGCAGTCTACCCCCTCAGAAGGATAAGCATGGAGGTAGTCTTTGGGAACACAACAAACTTCCGCAAGGAAACGCTCGACTTTGAAGTGGTCGACTGGAAGTCGCAATACCACGCAATCCTCGGACGACTAGCCTTCGCTCGTGTAACAGCCCACATGTAATTCCCAGATCATCAAGTAGTCTCCTTTATCTTTGATTTTTTTTTCCAATATGACATGGTGATGGTTTGTTGCAATTCTTGTAATGTATCCAAATGGCAAGGTGCTGGGAGCCCAATTGATTTTTGTTTTCAATTTCTTTTGAATGGCTAAAGAGAGGTGATGTGGGGTTTTTCATTGCTCCATTTGTGTTCCCCTAAGTCCAATTTTTGCATAGGCAAGTTCCTTGGATTTCTCTCTATGCCCATGTTTTTAATTTGATTTTACCTCTATGGAAAAATCAAGTAAAAATCAAAAGCCTTTGGGATCTAATTCTTTTCCCCCGGATTTTATTTTCTCTAAATTGGGTCCAACCAATTTTATAAAATCAGAAAAATCCCCCTCTTAAAAAAACATATTTTTATATGTTTTATTTCCCACTGGTTTGCTCTGGAAAAGTCTTGGGGGCCTGTCTATTTATTTTTAATGGCAAAGGCTTTTCTTTTCTTTTTTTCGTCCAGAGGGACAACCCAGTTGGGCCGGCCGAAACCAGCCCAACAAGCAGCCCCGCTGTTTTTTTTTCTCTCCCTCCTCTCTCTCCCAGCCCCGGGCCCGCCTGCCAGCGTCTTCATCCTCCTCCTTTTTCCCCCGGCGAAGGAAAGCAGAGACGGAGGAGAGCCGGCATGGAGCCCCCTCGCCAGCCTCCCCTCCTCGCCCCTTTATAGGAAGCGCCCCTCCTCGGGAACCCTAGCTCCTTTCCCCCCTCCTCATTCTCTCCGCCGCCGCCGCCATGGGAGGAATTTCCCTCTCCTGTTTCTCCGGTAGGATTGCCGTTTTGGCCGCCGTCCCACCTCGTCGATGGCCGTGCGCTCGTGTACGCACTTCTGATCTTGCCTGCGTCTCCTTTCTCCTCGCAGACAGGAGCTAGGAGCTGCGTCGCGTCCGTGCCGTCGCCTTCCCCGCCGAGAACGTCTCCGCCGGCTTCCTCGACTCCAGCCGCCTCGTCGTGTTCGAGTTCGTCCGCTACGTCCTCCCAGTGAGCCTCCCCTCGAACCTGCGGGTCCAGTAGCATAGCCCCATGTAGCTAGGCGCCACCGTATGCCGTGTGTTGGTGCCGGTTGGGAGCCGTGCACGTCGCCGGCTAGGCCAAGGCGTGGCGCAAGGTGACCCCTTTTGCCACCCAGAACGTGGGCTCATGCCCCAGCGCATGCCCTGCCCAGCCAAAACGCATCGAGCGCAGCCGTGTCTCTTCGTCGTTGTTGTCTGTATCAGATGTGGCTGCCTGTCAGTTTCGTCAATGTTCCTTGCATTCAGAGTTTTTCTCCTTCAATGCCTAAGTGGTGCCAGATCCTTCTTCCAACGTGTTTAGCTGTAGCAGCGTGGTGGTCTGGGTGCTGAGGTTTGAATCGATCGACCCTGGGCTCGAATCCCATCCAGCGCGAGCAAGGCCGTCGTTTTTATTTTTATTTTTGTGTTTCTCCTTGCTCTGAATGTTGCCGCTGCAGCTGATCTCTGAAGAATTCTTCAGAGGTGTTCAGAGCACCCCAAGTGCCAAGGCTATCAAGAGCCGTAGCGCCTTTCCAACGTGTTGTTGGTTCTGGCCTAGTGGTGCGGCCAGCGCAATGCAACCCAGGGGTGGCGGGTTCGAGTTCCACCCGAGGTGGATTAAATCCACCTTTTTGTTTTGAGGTGTCGCCGAGAGGCAGGCCCACCTGCCAGTGGCAAGGGTCACATGGGCTGCTGGCTAGGCCAGTTAGGCCTCGGGCTGGGCCAGGATTTCCGAGAACCAACCCAGCAGTGGAGAGGCGGAGCCCCTCCTCCTTTTTTCCCCTTTTGCCTAGCTCTTTTTCTTTTCCTGTTGGCAACTTCAACCTTGTACTCTTTTAAATCCCAAATCAAATGCAAATTTGTTGTATATTGTTTTGGGGTAGAAATCCAAGGATTATTGTGGTGGCAACATTTTTATGTTTTGAGCAACATAAAACCACCTTAATTTTTTTTGCTTATCAAACCCTTTGCTTTTGCCTCATGGTGACCATGCCATTTTGACGGGGCAGATTTTTTCGAAGTGTTGGCTAAGAGGTGCTGACCATATGTGTTTTGCTAAATACAAGTTGGGGTGAACCTTTCACATACACCACCTTGGCCCAAATCCTTTCTTTTCCCTTGGATCGTCCACCATGTCATCAATCTGTGATCTTGATCCTTTGGACAACCCCAAACATATTGTTGTATGCGGGTGGATGGTCTCCGATCCTTCTTTTGAAAACTTGTCCGGTGTCAACTTTCTTCGACACATTTTCGCCTCCGGAATCGATAGATTAATTTCACGATGCTTTCTCTTGTTGTTATTTTGTTATTGTTGTTCTTGTTGCCATGTTACCTCCACCAAAATTTAGGCTAAGTCCAAAGCCATTTTACGTAAATAAATTGCATATGAAGTTGTTGACGTGTCGTCACCACCTTCATTTAAATCTGAATAGACAGGGTCACATCTTGTCGGTTAAACTTGATCATACCATCTTTTCCTATGCATTGCACCCATTGCTTACTTGTGTGCTTTTCCTTGCCGGTACTTTAAGTTAGCACCTGAGACTGCCGAGGAGACTTACGTGGAGATTTCCGACACCGAGCCTGAGGAGCCTCCTACGTCTGCTTCGACGACCGATTACCCAGGCAAGGGGAAGATTCATACCATTACTTGATACCTTTCTGCCTACCTGCCTAGCTGTAGTATAGAACGTTTGTTTGATCATATCCACCTTGGTTATGCCACATTCAAAACCAAACAGCCATGGTCCCCACATCCCAGCAAAACATTGTATTGCTAAGTTACCGCTGCTCAGCCATTTCTTAGTATGAGTAGGAAAACTTGCTGGTTACCCTATGCTATGGTTTGGTATATCATGTTATTTAAGAAGTTGGTTGATATTTATTATTATGATGTTAATTATATACTGGACGAATGATGGGAGACCGGGCTGTTCCCGCCAGGTGTTTTGTTCCATTTGAGTCACCTAGGTCCCGAGTTCCGGGTATTGTGTTTCTTGATGAGCGTGCCTAATCGTGTGTGGGATTCTATGGGGTCCCCTTGTCTTACCTACCTAGATTCATACAGTTCTAGTGGTGTCCCGAGCTGATTTACTATTTGCAAACGTGTGTGTGCTTGGTTGGTACCCCAGCAGTTTTCGAAACAACCTGGACCAACGGAGACATAGTTCCTCTGGTTGGTCCACACTGGTGAGCTAGGGAAGTCCCCTGATTTATAGGTGAGACTAAACCCGACCTTAGCCATACGGTAGAGGACGATTCGAGAGCGCGGCCGGCTTTTGAGTTGGATGTCGACTCACCGGGGGCCACCCGGAATTGTGCGTTGTTAGTTAGAGGGACTCTGACGTTCCGGAGTTTCAGGTGCTTACTTAGCCAAGTGGAAACCGGGCGTACATGCGAAGCCTAGGATAGGCAGTTGGTACACCTCTGCAGGGTTAAATCTTTTCAAAAATTCGTGTCCGCGGTTATGGACGACTTGAGACCTATTCCTTGTTCATAGAATAACATCAAAATTTGAATCATAATTAAAACTTGCCTACCGTGTGAGTGCCTTGGTTGCTTTTCTTCATCCAGGGGGACCGAGAGAAGATCCAGGTTGTGTTATGTTTGACGTAAGTAGGTGGATACCAGGCTTATGACGCGATGTCACGTGTATTATGGGATATTACCTCTACTCTAATAGAACGTTAGCCACTATCTATGCTAGTGCGGCTGCAAAATTTACCTTTACCTAGTCTTACCGTAGGAAGCTAGTTATCCTGTAATGATATAATCTCACCCCTGTTTTCCTTTTGTGGTTTACTGTTTTGCCTGATCGGCCGCTGCAGTGGACTACTACCTTGACCCGACCACCGGATGATACTTCGTGGAGGTGCCCCCGGAGGACGACGATGAGGATGACTTCGTTCAGTAGATCCTATAGTTGGCCTTCGACGATCCGTGGGTGGACTCTTTATGTGCAGCCCTCTCTAGGGCAATTTGGATTCTGACCGTACTCAATCGTGATTGTCTTCCGCTTGTTGCATGATATACTGTTGGGTCCACGGACCTCTGAGATGTTGTAATAAATCCCAGTGGCGATGTATGCCCTGGACTCTATATATGTATGTTTTAATTTAAGTTCATTGTTCATATACCTGTTGTCGAGAATCCGGCAGCGACACGAGTGCGAGTGTCGTGAGTCGGTGGCTCTTTATGCGCTACTAACTTGAACGGGACGCGAAAGCGACAAACTTGAGTTAGCACCGCATCGGGGGCCTTACAACTTGGTATCAGAGCAGGACTGACTGTAGGACCCTTTACTAGCCGAAGTTGAGTCTAGAAACTATTTTTTAGTTACTAAGGAAAAATCGGAGCGTAGGAACTCTTTCTTTTTCTTCTTACCCCACCCTCCCACCCCTTTTTCCGTGAGGAAGTGAAACGTTGTTTTCTCTCTGCAACTTATCCCCTTTCAAAAAAAATCTAGGTTCTCATTTACATGAGGCTCCGATTACTCTATAATTCTTTGCTAGCGACGAGAAGGGTTGTCGTACGTTGAGAACACTGAGCCGCCACTTGGGGTTGACATCTCCACCTCACTTACGGCGTACCTCAGGTGAAACTCCTATACAGGGATGGTTGGCATCCTCCAGATGTGGTTCCTCCCCCTATAGGAGACCGCTTCGGCGGGCCGCTCAGGGCAGATGTCTCAACGTTCAGGTCTTCAACCACTCGTATATATTGTTGTGTGCTCGCTAGCAGATTATTATCTTGGATTCGGATGATCTCGGTTTGGGGATTCCAGTAGCAGCTAGATTTCGACTTCCGGGTTAACCTTGGTGGAATTTCAGCCTTCGGCTTTCTCATACCTCGTGAGGAAGTTTTGTTGTTAATATTTCTTTATCTTCTGGTTACTTCAATGTTTCAATCATGTTCTCATAAGTGTTCCTGTATACAGGATGCCAAGAGCGAACATGCCGCCGCCAGAGAACCCTCTCCTTGGGGAGGCTGTGACCGCAGTGGCTCAGGGCACCGCTGCGATCTTACAGATGTTGCAGAACCAGACCGCCCAGAGGAATGATCGACCATAGTACACCACTCTGCAACAGTTCCTTGCTATCAACCCCCCCCCCCCCAGGTTCTCCGAGGCTCAAGACCCACCGGAGGCGGATGACTAGATCGCAGAGATCAAGAAGCACTTCAATGTAAACACCATTAGACCAGTCGACTACGTCACCTTCGCCTCCTTCCAGCTTCAGGGTGCAGCAGCCAGCTGGTACGATACCTACAAGGCCAACAAGGGCGATGCTGTCATGAGGTGGGCAGATTTCGTCGCAGACTTCAGAGCAGCACATATTCCGAGTGGCCTCATGGATAGGAAGCGACAGGAGTTCTTGGCTCTGAGACAGGGTGACATGTTAGTTCAGGAGTACAACCTGGCCTTCGTCAGGCTCGCCAGGTACGCTCCAGAGGAGGTCAGCACAGAGGCTAAGAAGATTGCCAGGTTCCGTGGGGATCTCAGGACAGAGATCAAGTACGCTCTCACTCAGTGCAGTCCCACGCTGTTCTCACAGTTCGTGGATTAGGCTATCCGGCAGAAGTCAGCCAGAGCAGAGTGGGATGCAGACAGGAAGCGCCAGAGAGAGCACAGTTCCGCAGTGATGGTCCACAAGAAGGCAAAGACGTGAGTCACAGAGGCGCCACCGCAGAGACAACAGTTCCAGCAGAGGGGGGCAGTTGTCCGCACTTTTGCCCGCCCTCCTGTCCTAGTTCAGCAGGGGCCTCGATCTACACCACACGCGAGGCCACCCAGGCCGCAGCAGAAGCCCAGGCCGAGCGTGATCTGCTACAAGTGCAGAGAGCCGGGGCACACGTCTCCCAACTGCACCGATCCACGCTTTTCTCGGCTCCCACCGCCTCCACCTCGCTCTACTCCGAGCACTGCGATGGTGAAGGCACAGCCACGTGCAGTCCGAGTGAACAACGTGATGCTCTCAAATGCTCAGCAGTCTTCAGAGATCGTTCTTGGTAGGTTGCTTGTGTGTTCAGTTCCCGCGACAGTTCTGTTCGATTCCGGAGCTTCTCATTACTTCATTTCCAAGTCTTTCGCTCAGCAGTTTGATTTCCAAGAAGAGGCGATGCCTTCTCCTTTGGCCATCTCTACCCCGGGCTCTAAGTTCAGTTCAGCTGTCAGAGTTCCTGATGTGGAGATCCAGATTCAGGGTCTCCTTTTCTCCGCTTCCTTGATTTTGCTTCCACGTTCCGACATTGATGTCATTTTGGGCATGGATTGGCTTGTGCAGCACAAGGCCAATATTGATTGTCCGACTAGATCCGTGAAATTGACACATGATTCAGGCGCAGAAGTCTTGTACACTTGTGGCTCTATGACAGGACTAGCATAGTTGTACGCCTTGAACGCAGGAGTTGCACCTTTGCTCGAAGAGGTCAGAGTTGTCTGTGATTTTCCAGACGTCTTTCCGGAGGAGTTGCCAGGAATTCCCCCAGTTCGAGCTATTGAGTTCGTTATTGAGCTAGAGCTAAGTACCCAGCCGATTTCTCAGCATCCGTACAAGATGTGTTCGAAGGAGTTGATTGAGCTCAAGAAGCAGTTGACAGAGTTGGAAGCAGGCGGTTTTATCCGCGCGAGCACTTCCCCTTGGGGTGCACCAGCTTTGTTTTTCCAGAAGAAGGATGGGACTACCCGCTTGGTCCTGGACTATCGCAGTATCAAGAAGAAGACCATCAAGAACAAGTACCCTTTACCCCGCATCAATGATTTGTTCGAACAGTTGAATGGGGCTAAGGTGTTTTCCAAGCTTGACTTGAGGATGGGGTATCATCAAATCCGTGTACGTGAAGAGGATATTCCCAAGACCGCGTTCAGCACACGTTATGGGTTGTATGAGTTTACAGTCATGACTTTTGGGTTCCCAAATGCCCCTCAGAAATTCATGAGAGCTATGAACTATTTGTTCTAAGAATGGCTTGATGTGTTTGTGATCCTCTACCTCGACGACATTCTTGTCTATTCCAAGTCAGAGGCTGAACATGAGGAACATCTAAGCCTGGTGCTGCAGAAGTTGAGAGAGCACCGGTACTATGCCAAGTTCTCCATGTGTGAGTTTCGGCTGGACAAGGTCAATTTCCTGGGCCATGTTATCTCCGCTGAGGGAATTGCGGTCGATCCAGAGCGAGTCCGCACTATTCAAGAGTGGACTCCACCGAAAAACGTGAAGCATCTAAGGAGTTTTCTCGGCCTCGCCAGTTATTGCAGGAGTTTTGTGCATAATTTCTCCAAAATAGCAAAGCCAATGACTGAATTGTTGTGCAAAGACAAACGGTACACTTGGTCACCAGCTTGCTAGTCAGCCTTCGAGGAGTTGAAAGAGAAGTTGACCACAGCTCCAATTCTCACGCCGCCAGATGAGTCACAGCCTTTTCAGGTGTTTTGTGATGCTTCCTTGCAAGGTCTGGGTGGAGTTTTGATGCAAGGCATGAATATTGTGGCTTATACCTCACGTCAGTTGAAGACGAGTGAGAGGAATTATCCCACGCACGAGTTGGAGCTTCCAGCAGTTGTGCACGCTTTGATCACTTGGCGACACCTCCTCTTAGGGAGGAAGGTGGATGTGTTCACCGACCACAAGAGTCTGAAGTACTTGTTCACTCAGCCAAATCTGAACTTGAGGCAAAGAAGATGGCTTGAAACCATTACTGAGTATATAGTTGATATTCAGTACACGCCTGGGAATGCGAATGTCATAGCTGATGCGTTGAGCCGCAAGGGCGATTGAAATAATATCCAGGTGATGAAGATCCACCCTGATCTGTGTGAGTCCTTTCGAAGGCTCAATCTCGAGCTAGTTCCAGCAGGCTACCTTGCAAACCTTGTGGTAGAGCCCACTATCCATGAGAAGATTCGTGAGGATCAGTGTGGCAGCTCAATGATACAAAAGATCAATCAGGGTATTGCCGCCTCAGTTCCAAAGTACGGTTGCTTTTCAGTGCATAATGATGGCACCGTGTTGTTCGAAGAGCGAGTTGTTGTTCCCAAAGAGGGATATCTCAGAGAGGTCATCATGAAGGAAGCCCATGATTCAAAGCTGTCTATTCACCCTGGCAGTACGAAGATGTATCAAGATCTCAAGAAAAGCTTTTGGTGGACTCGTATGAAGCGGGATGTTGCCTGTTACGTGTCTCAGTGTGATGTGTGCAGGAGAGTGAAGGCACAGCACCAGAAGCCTGCAGGGTTGCTTCAGCCACTAGAGATCCCGGAGTGGAAATGGGATCATATAGAGATGGATTTCATCACATGCTTCCCCTTGTCGCAGAAGAAGAACAATGCCATCTTTGTTGTCATTGACAATCTTTCCAAAGGTGCCCACTTCTTTCCAGTGAAGGACTCCATTTCAACAGCTCAGTTGGCGGATTTGTACACCGCAAGAGTTGTATCTTTGCATGGCATTCCCAAGAAGATCAGTTCCGATAGAGGCAGACTTTTCACCTCTAAGTTCTGGCAGGCCTTTCAAAAGGAGATTGGTACGAATGTGTTGTTCAGTACCGCTTATCACCCTCAGAAAAGTGGGAAAGTCGACCGCGTGAACCAAATCCTTGAAGACATGCTTCGAGCACGTGTCATCTCCTTTGGCATGAAGTGGGAAGAATGCTTGCCGTATGCTGAGTTCTCTTACAACAACAGCTATCAGGCAAGTCTGCAGGCAGCGCCGTTTGAAGTCTTGTATGGCCGCAAGTGCAGGACACCTTTGAACTGGTCCGAGACAGGTGAGAGGCAGCTGTTCGGTCCAGATGTGATCCAAGAGGCAGAGGACAGAGTGAAGATTGTCCGAGAGCACCTAAAGGCAGCACATTCTAGGCAGAAGGCCTATTATGACAAAAGTCACCGCGGTGTAGCGTTTCAGGTTGGTGATTGGGCGTACCTGAGAGTGTATCCATTGAGGGGAACTCGCCGCTTTGGTATCAAAGGAAAGCTTGCCCCAAGATTTGTCGGACCTTTCCGCATCCTTGAGACTAGAGGACCTCTTGCCTTTCGGCTCGAGCTTCCAGAGAGTCTTTCCATGGTGCATGACGTGTTCCATGTGTCCCAGCTAAAGCAGTGTTTCAAGCAGCCAGAGCAGGCCGTTGACTTGGGCGAGATACAGCTGATTGCGGACCTTTCCTACTCAGAGCGTCCAGTCCGTGTTCTTGAGACGTTCGAGCGCAAGACTCGCAACAAGACCGTCAAGTTCATGAAGGTGCAGTGGGCACATCATGCGGAGAAGGAAGCAATGTGGGAGCGCGAAGATCATCTCCGTTCTGAGTATCCTGAGTTGTTTCAGGCTTAGATCTCGGGACGAGATCCTGTGTTGGTGGGGGAGTGCTGTAACAGCCCACATGTAATTGCCAGATCATCATGTAGTCTCCCTTTGTCTTTCATTTTTTTTTCCAATATGACATGGTGATGGGTTGTTGCAATTCTTGTAATGTATCCAAATGGAAAGGTGCTTGGAGCCCAATTGATTTTTGTTTTCAATTTCTTTTGAATGGCTAAAGAGAGGTGATGTGGGGTTTTTCATTGCTAAATTTGTGTTCCCCCTAAGTCCAATTTTTGCATAGGCAAATTCCTTGGATTTCTCTCCATGCCCATGTTTTTTACTTTGATTTTACCTCTGTGGAAAAGTCAAGTAAGAATCAAAAGCCTTTGGGATCTAATTCTTTTGCCCTTGATTTTATTTGCTATAAATTGGGTCCAACCAATTTTATAAAATCAGAAAAATCCCCCTCTTCGATCAAGACAGAGACGGAAAAACCTACTAAACGGAATCAAGCAACCAAGAAGATGCAAGACTCACCCCGCAGGAAGTCGGACAACTTCACCACCCACGAAGCAAGGCTCTCAACCACAGCCTCGGCACGCTCGCGCCGAGTACGCTGAATGGCTACGGATCCCTTCAGACGAAAAATCTCCCGCTCAGCGTCCTTCAGTCGCAAGTAAACAGACTCGTACGCACCCTCGCGAGCGTCATCCTTCAGCGAACTCCACGGACGAAGAACGCTCGGAGTGGCCTACCGCATGATGAACAAAACAAAGAAATCAAAAACAGCAAGAGGAACAGCCAAGAAGTCACTTAGATAAAGGTAGCAAAAGATCAACCATCACAATGGAGTCACGAATTACTAACAAAGTTTCAACGCGACGCAACACTACTGTGCCTCCCCCTCACCTACGACAGGGGGATCCTGAGGATCTACTACCTGTTGCAGGTGACGAGCCAGCTTATCGGCTCGGTCGTCCTGCTCATCAGAATAGTCCGGGATGGTCTCAACCAAGGAATCATCAAAGGAAATCCCATGCCCTATAAGGACGACAAGGCCCGGGGAAGAACCACTCACCACGCTCTCCGCAACTAGCTCCACCATACGATTCCCATCTGGGCCGAATGTAGCCACCCGAGCGCCCAGGCCATCAGGCACCTTTGAACCCTCCGGCATAAGGTGCTCGTGCGCAAGCCCCAGAAGATTGGAATCCCGGGCGCAGACGTCCCCGACCACCGAAACAGCCTCTGCAACAGCATCCACAACACCTTGGAGAATTCCAGTCCCTGACGCAGCAGCCTCCATCGGCTTCGCACCTATAGCAGCTGCACCAAGCAAAGAAACGTCATCACGGCAAGACAGTAGGAACAACAAGACCAACAGTTGAATACCAAACTTACACACAAGCGAGTCTGCCAAGGCACGAAGACGTTTGCCCTCGACTGCTTCCACCCGCGCACGCGCGTCCTCAGCCTTGCGAAGGCAAACCAGCTCCTCGTGTTGACCGTGCAACTCCGCCTCCTTGGAAGCCAAGGTAGCCTTGAGAATGGAAACCATCCTCTCCGCCTTCTCGGCTTGCTTCTCGGCAGACTGGCAACGGTCTGCAAAGCCAGACAGTACTCAGACACAACGGCCAAAGCTCATCATCCATAGCAGACAAAGCATCCTGGGAAGAATCATGGGCCCACTGCCAACGCTCAGCATCAATCATCAAGCGCTCGCAGTATTGGAAAACAGGCTGCAAAAACCAGGCAATCGGGTGTTAAGGAAAGACAAGACTACAAGCAACGTCAAACAGTTACTTCTAGCCTCGGGGGCTACTCCCATCGGGAGCACTGCCGTGTCCCCGATGATAAAATTGCACATACACGAATCAACTTACCAGCTTGGAGACATGATCGAAAGCACGAGCCTTGTCTTCAATCGCAAGATCAAGCCGGCCAAAGTACGGAGGACCAAGTTCAGTTGGCTTGGGCTCAGGAGCAACAGCACCAGACGCCTCAGAGGAAGGCACACCAAGAACTACAACCGCAGTCGAAACGGCAGGAGTCGCCGTCGGCCTAGATTTACCAGCGGCAGCCGAGAGGTACTCAAGATGCTTGGCTGCCGCCCCAGAACTCATCGACTTCAGATCAGTAGTAGCTGCGCTGGTGCACGAAGCAGCTGGAGCAGGCGCAACACTACAAAATAAGCATTTTCAGACGCAAGAACAAGGAAAAGGGAACGAGCACAAATCTAGCAGACTCTTACCCGACACGCACAGCACGAGGACGCCCCAGTCTCCCAAGCCTGACCCTCTTGGGAGGAGAGGCCGGAGCAGCAGCCGAAGGGGAAGGTCCAGCAAAAGGAGCAGCAGGCGGGACATCATCATCCAACGCAGCATGATCCTCAGCGCTCAAGGGGCGCGACCGCTTCACACGGAAGGGACTTGAATCCTCACTATCTCCAGTCTCCACCAGCACAATTTCAGCATCAACAGCTGGCGCAGCATCATCAGCTGCGGAAGCACCAGGTTCTTCAAGAATATTGGCGTCCTCCCGCTGCGGAGGATTACACGGCACTGGAGCATGTCCCTGTGAGGCAAGAAATGTCAACAACAAAGCAAAACTAGGCACTCGTCCAAACAAATGAATGAACACGGGCACCAACCGGCGGCAGAGAATGATTAGAAGCATATGGAAGGACAAGGCGCATTTTGGAAATACTCGAGCACTTGGTCACATGTTGGATACGAGCCAGCAAGGCATCAAGATCTAGCTCTTCAGGCGAGCATCTCGTCGAGTCACCGAGTCCCTTGTACTGCCACATAGGGCGAGTTCGATGCTGCAAGGGTTGAACTCGCCTCCCCACAAAGACAGAGATGAGCTGACCACCAGTCAAGTTATCCTTCAGCACAGCAATCCTCTCCAAAAACTGAGTCAGTTCGGACGACTCCACCTCGGTCAAAGAATGAGACCACGAAGGTTGTCTGACCACCCACGTTCCCGGATTGAAAGAAGCAAGACCAAATTGCTGACCAACAACGAAGTGATCCTTCAGATAAAACCAGCCTCTTCGCCAGCCACTAACAGAATCGATCTTCTCCAAGTCAAAATATGAATGTTTATCCCCAATTGAGATACCCACTCGACCCACGGCGTACTCAGAGTTCGTCCTTTTTATACTAATAAGGCGCCTCCAAAGTCCCCAATGGGGGTAAATCCCCACGAAGGCCTCACAAAGAGTGATGAAACACGCAATGTGCAAAATCCCTTTGGGGGTCAGGTCATGCAACTGGAGCTGATAGGAATACAGCAAGCCCCGAACGAAAGGATGCAGCAGAAGAGCAAACCCGCGGTGGAAGAAAGCCTGGAAGCATACCCGCTCGTCCGCTGCCGGCGCTGGAATCGACTCATCACCAGGAAGACGCACATCGCCCTCCACCACCACGCCATCAGCAACCAGATCTCCAGGCCCGAACATGGACCGCTCCCACTTGCCGGACATCTTGGCCGACTCTACAGTAGCACGGGGGCGCTTGGTCATAGATCTCGCAGCAGCCCGCAGAGGAGAAAAGATGAAGGCTCAGGAACACGAAGGAAACAGAGAAAGAGGAGGAAGGCAATGGCTGGGTAAAACCTACAATTTACCCAGCCGCATGGTATTTAACTAAAGAGCCTAGCAAGAAGGGCCACCGTCAAACCTTTTCGCCCAGTAAAACGTGGCACGACCCCATACAGAGGCGAAAAGTATGGAAAATCCAATCGGCGCAATAACAACACCGCCCACTACGCGCGCAAAAAGAGGACCATGATCGCGCGACACGAAAATTTCGGCGGGACAACGCCAAGTAATTTCCCCCGGCAGGCCACAGCAGTCAAAAATTCCATAAGACCACGCCAACGTCACATCGCAGTAAGGCGTACTGAGTACGCCATCAAGGCTCTGAGATTCTATCTTTCAGATCTTTTTTCCGATAAAGAAAAAAACATCTTACTCCCATCGGGAGAGTACATCATAAGAGTCCAGGGTGCTCCCTCACCTAAAGGTCAACAATGTGCTCGAGTGACCACTCGCACTCACGAGAGTCTTGGGTGCTCCCTCAACCCGACGCAAGACAAACAATGCATTCGCTAAGATCATACGGCACTAAGAGTCCCAGGTGCTCCCTCACCTCAAGAACCGAAATGGCATTCGAGTGACTACTCGCGAAAAAACCCCCGTCTGAGCACTCGAAACAAGCTCCAAGGGTGAATGAGTGAACAGCTCGCTTGATGTTTTGTTCCAAGCGGGTTCAATGCTATAAGGCTCCGCGCCTCAAAAACACACATTCCTGGAACACGATACACTAGGCCCAGATGCCACGCAAGATTAGTGTGTAGGTAAGACCCCGCTGCGTAGTTCGGCCGGGATGGGACTTGCCGAAGAGCGATTTCACTCCCAATCTTTTCCATGCACTGCGCATGATAGAAAAAGCCGGGCGGACGTGCCTTAGGCTACGCACATTACTGGCGGCAGATGAACACCGTAAGGCCTGAAGCGGCAGGACTTTTGCTCGACACCAGTGTTCCAAGCTCACGTCGAGGGACGTGGGTTTGATTGGGCTACTGCGGTATTTGCCCTAGTGCAATTCACCAAGGCTCGACCAGTCGACTCCTTGGGCCCTTTCATCTTAGCATCCCTCGAAACAGGTTTTGTCATGGCCACCAGACTGCCAGCGACCCGCGGATATACCGCGCATACCAATAACCGACGAATGAATGTATTCGAGTCCCTGCGCGACTCTTCGAGTCCCCAAGGCACTCGGGGGCTACTGACGAGGGGGTGACCCCACGACTCCTAGGGATAAGCCTACCTGGTGTCCATGAAGACAGAAGGCCCATGAAGATACAACCTCGACCTGCTAATTGACATCGACGTAGGAGTCTACGACTCACAAGGAAGGTGCGAAGACCTGCCGTACGGAGCAAGCTAGGGTTAGGAAAGCTTACCTGTAAACGTAGACGAATTCCCCGAGACCTACCCCAGTATATAAGGGCTAGCAGGGGCGACACCAAAGACGACCAATATCATCTGTAACCCTAGCCTTGAGCGCTCCAGCCTTGGCATCCCCTGTAATCGCATCTCCCCCATCAATAATATCGAGCAGGAGCGTGCCTCCCTGTTTGCCGATGAGCTATCGTCCAACCTGTGCCTCTCATGACTAACCCAGGGTCCCTGACCATGGGATTTCCCGGGGTTGATCCCCGTCAGATCTCACATTTTGTTGTTGCCAAAATTGGTCAAACCAATTTTGTAAAATCCAGAGAAATACAAGGATTAATATTCTTGAGCTCATGGATTTTTGCACTTTGTGGTTTCTTCTCCAAAACTCCCCAATCACCATTTCTATTTAATTGTAATTAGAAAAGGTATTGTTTTCCTTTTTGGAGATTTCTCTCTGCATCCAAATTGTCCAACCAATTTTGGAATTTCAGCCATGTGTCCAGGAGTTTAAACTATGTGGTGCCATATTTTTTCTCCTTTTTCTTCCTGCCTTTTCTTTCTTTTCTTTTGGCTACTGTTTTTCTCAAATTACAAAGGGCTTGCCCCTTCCCTTCTCACCCAGCAGCTTGGCCTGGCCTGCAGCCCAGCTGGGCTCGCCAGCAAAGCAGTACGGAGGGGGGCACCCCAGCCGTCGATCAAAATCGAACGGCCAGGACGCCCCGCCTTTCCACGTCGTCTTCCAGCTCCCTCTCACGCCGGAGGGGAGCATCGACGTCGACGTCTGCCGATGTGGATGGAGGTCGTCCCCTCCATATAAGCGAGCCCCCGAGCGCCAGGACCCCCTAGGGTTCCGTTTCCCCCCTCATTTCCCATCGCCGCCGCCGGGTTCGTATCCACTTCCCTCCCCTGTTCTGCCATGGCCGCCGGCCGTTTCCTTCGAAATTGCTCGTCGCCGTTCCAAATTGATGGCCGTGCGCTCGCGTACACCGTCCCCTGCACCTCTCCTCCCTTTCCATGCCGTGCAGGTCGAGCCAGGACATCGCAGCCGTCTCCAAGCCGACAAGGGTCGCCGTGGTCCCCTTCTTCCACGACGATGGTGAACGGCTCCTTCCTCAACGTCTCGTCTCGGGGTCGTCCGCAACATCCCCAAGGTGAGCTGCAAGGGTTCCCCTTCCTTCCGTAGCAAATAGGTCGCGGTCCCGAGCGCGTCGTCGTTTTCCGGCCGTCGGGTGAAGTCGTAGTCGAGCTACCGAGGCCGCCTTTCCCATGGCGTGCCCGGAGCATGTTTGCGCGCGCTCTAGGTGTGCCCAGGATGTACGTTTGGCTGCAAGGAGCCACCTTGAGCTCTTGTCGCTCGTCCGTCGTTGCTTGACCTGCAAGTGTCTGAAGTTTTGCGCGCCGCCGTGTTTTCAGTTGTCGGCGACCTCGTCTTCATAGCGCTAGGGCTCGGGTTCCGCCGCGGGTGTGTTCGTGGATGTGTCGTGTACGGTCTTGTGCACCGAGGTGCGGCCGGAAGTACCTGTGGGCGACGCCATCGTCGTCGGAACAGAGCTCCCATGGCCGTGCTCTGAATTTTGAGGCAATGTTTCCGCTGTGCTTCGTCGTCTTTGGGTTGCAGCCGCCTCGCCTCCGGTGAGCCTGCACCATATCCAAGGGAACCCTCGTGTAGAGGGATGTCCCTTCTCGGGTTTCCCCAACCTGCTTTGCCAATGGATGGCCAGAGTGCGACACCATGCTCGCCGGAGTTGGCCATCGTCTCGGGATTCAGTTTTGCGCCGTGTTCCTTCAGAAGTGCCCCTCTTTTCTTTTGATTTTGCCAGGTGCTATCCCAAATTTAAATATGTTATATCATATATGATTTTGGGGTAGAATAATGCAGGGATTCCTATGGTGATGTCCATGTGATGTTTTCTGCAACTCATGTGGACATGGTGTGAAACACCTAGCCATATCCACCTATTTATTTGCCTTGCATTCTTTCAACTTCAGTGCATGTTCAATTATGATCATCTGACCATTCCAAGTTTCTTTTCATGTCATCTTCAAATCTTTGCGTCGTCAAACCAACCCCTAGCGTTTTGTCATATGCAGTGTGGCTGGGTTCCTTTCTTTTGTTGCACCTTTCCGATGTCAAGTTCATCGACATCTCTCCGTCTCCGAAATCGATGATTTACTTCCACGTTGTAATTAATTTGTTAATTGTTGTTGTTGTTTCATGCCATGTTGCCATGTTACTTACACCAAAATTAAGGCTAAGGCCAAAGCCATAAAAATGTAAATAATTGCATATGAAGTTGTTGACGTGTCGTCACCACCTTCATTTAAATTGACTAGATAGGGTCACATCATGTCTATTAAACTGGATCATACCATCCTTACCTGTGCATTGCACCCGTTGCTTACTTGTATGCCTTTTCCTTGCTAGTACCTTACGTTAGCACCTGAGACTGCCGAGGAGACTTACGTGGAGGTTTCCGACACCGAGCCCGAGGACCCTGCTACGTCTGCTCCGTCGACCGATTACCCGGGCAAGGGGAAGATTTATACCATTACTAGATACCTTTCTTCCTACCTTCCGGGTTGTATTCTAGAACGTTTGTTTGATCCTATCCACTTTGCTTATGCCACATTCAAAAACCAAACAGCCATGACCCCCCACATCCCAACAAAACTTTGTATTGCTAAGTTACCGCTGCTCAGCCATTGCTTAGTATGAGTAGGAAAACTTTCTACTTACCCTATGCTATGGTTGGGATATCATGTTACTAAAGAAGTTGGTTGATATTTATTATTATTATGATGTTAATTTATACTTGACGAAAGATGGGAGACCAGGCTGTTCCCACCAGGTGTTTTGTTCCATTTGAGTCACCTAGGTCCCGAATTCCGGGTATTGTGTTTCTTGACGAGCGTGCCTAATCGTGTGTGGGATTCTATGGGGTCCTCTTGTCTTACCTACCTAGCTTCATACAATTCTAGTGGTGGCCTAAGCTGATTTACATTTTCAACGTGTCAGTGTTGGTGGTACCCCAGATGTTTACAAACCAACCCAAACCAGTGGGGACATGGTTCCCTTATTGGTCCAAGACTGACCGGCGAGGGGCCGGTCCTCACATGAGGCTTAACCGGTAACCCAAACCCTGTTGATGCAGAAGAGGCCGATCCGAGAGCGTGGCCGGCTTTTGGATTGGATGTCAACTCCCTGGGGGCCACCCAGAATTGTGTGTTGTTAGTTAGAGGGACTCTGACGTTCCGGAGTTTCAGGCGCTTACCTAGCCAAGTGGAAACTGTGCGTACATGTGAAGCCTATGATGGGCAGTTGGTACACCCCTGCAGGGTTAAATGTTTTCGAAAAGCTGTGTCCGCGGTTATGGAAGACTCTAGACCTACTCCATATTCATAGAATAACATCAATTTTAATCATAATTAAACTTGCCTACCGTGTGAGTGCCTTGGTTGCTTTTCTTCGTCCAGGGGGATCGAGAGAAGATCCAGGTAGCGTTATGTTTGACGTAAGTAGGTGAATAGCAGACTTATGACACGATGTCGCGTGCATTCTTGGATCTTACCTCTATTCTGATCGCACGATAGCCACCATATATGCTAGTACGGCTGCAACCTTTACCTTTACCTTGTCTTGCCGTAGGAAGTTAGTCATCCTGTAATGATATAATCTCACCCCTGTTTTCCTTTTGTTCTTTTACTTTTTTGCCTGATCGGCCGCTGCAGTTGACTACTACCTCGACCTGAGCACCGGACGATACTTCGTGGAGGTGCCCCCGGAGGACGACGATGAGGATGACTTCGTTCAGTAGATCCTATAGTTGGGCTCCGACGATCCGTGGGTGGACTATTTATGTGCAGCCCTCTCTAGGGCCATTTGGATTTTGACCATACTCGGTCGTGATTGTCTTCTGCTTGTTGCATGATGTACTGTTGGGTCCATGGACCTCTGAGATGATGTAATAAATACCAGTGGCGATGTATGCCCTGGACTCTATATACTTATGTCTTAGTTTAAAGTTCATTGTTCTTATATCTGTTGTCGAGAATCCGGCAGCGACACGATTGCGAGTGTCGTGAGTCGGTGGCCTTTTATGCGCTACTAACTCGAGCGGGACGCGAAAGCGAATAACTTGAGTTAGCACCGCATCGGGCGCCTTACAACTTGGTATCAGAGCAGGACTGACTGTAGGACCCCTTACTGGCCGAAGTTGAGTCTAGAAACTATTTTGTAGTTATTAAAAAAAATCGGAGAGTAGGAACTCTTTCTTTTTCTTCTTACCCCACCCTCCCACCCCTTTTTCCGTGAGGAAGTGAAATGTTGTTTTCTCTCTGCAACTTATCCCCTTTCAAAACAAATCTAGGTTCTCTTTTACATGAGACTCCGATTCCTCTAAATTTTTTGCTAGCGATGAGAAGGGTTGGCGTACGTTGAGAACACTGAGCCGCCACTTGGGGTTGACATCTCCACCTCGCTTACGGCGTACCTCGGGTGAAACTCCTATACAGGGATGGTTTGCATCCTCCGGATGTGGTTCCTCCCCCTATAGGAGACCGCTTCGGCGGGCCGCTCAGGGCAGATGTCTCAACGTTCAGGTCTTCAACCACTCGTATATATTGTTGTGTGCTCGCTAGCAGATTATTATCTTGGATTCAGATGACTTCGGTTTGGGGATTCCAGTAGCACCTAGCTTTCAACTTTCCGGGTTAACCTTGGTGGAATTTCAGCCTTCGGCTTTCTCATACCTTGTGAGGATGTTTTGTTGTCAATATTGCTTTATCTTCTGGTTTCTTCAATGTTTCAACCATGTTCTCATAAGTGTTCCTGTATACAGGATGCCAAGAGTGAACATGCCGCCGCCAGAGAACCCTCTCCTTGGGGAGGCTGTGACCGCTGTGGCTCAGGGCACAGCTGCGATCTTACAAATGCTGCAGAACAAGACTGCCCAGAGGAGTGATCGACCACAGTACACCACTCTGCAGTAGTTCCTTGCTATCAACCCCCCAGGTTCTCCGGGGCTCGAGACCCGCTGGAAGCGGATGATTGGATTGCAGAGATCAAGAAGCACTTCAATGCAAACAACATCAGACTTGTCGACTACGTCACCTTCGCCTCCTTCCAGCTTCAGGGTGCAGCAGCCAGCTGGTACGAACCAACAAGGCCAATAAGGGCGATGCTATCATCACGTGGGCAGACTTCGTCGCAGACTTCAGAGCATCACATATTCCGAGTGGCTTGATGGACAGGAAGCGAGAGGAGTTCTTGGATCTGAGACAGGGTGATAGGTCAGTTCAGGAGTACAACCTGGACTTCGTCAGGCTCGCCAGGTACGCTTCGGAGGAGGTCAGCACAGAGGCCAAGCGGATTTCAGGTTCCGGTGGGGTCACATCCACCGTACCTACCTATCAAAGCATTTCCATTTCCTTTCCGAGATATATTTCCATTCAACATCCACCTTATCATGACTTGCTCTTCATGTCATACATGTTCCTGCTACACTGGCAGAGGCATACATTTGCATACATCATGATAGCTACATCTTCTTTATGTTGAGTACCTTGTAAAGTGTGAAGATCTTCTATACCTTCTTGTAAAATAGAGTGTTTCCCTTAAGTGAGGAAAAGATCCCAAAGAGGACAAACTTAAAAGATCCCAAAGAGGACAAACTTAAAAAAATTCCAAAGAGAACAAATGAGAGTTAAATAGAAAGATCCATTGAGGCCACCAAAAATAGAAAAAAGAGAAAAAGAAATAAAAAGAGAGAAAGGGGCAAAACTACTATTCCTTTTGAGAGATCCACACTCGTACTCCCTCTATATCTTGTACTCAACATAAAGTTGTGTGGGGACCTTCACACTGTAGAACTTGGCTAACATATTCCAAGGATGAGCCTCCTCAAACGAGCTCTAGGTATTCTTGAGCGAGCAAGTTGGATGCACCCCCACTAGTTCCATTGGAGAGCTTTTCTTAGATCATATGTGCATCCGTTGCATGGAAATCCCTACTCCTCATATCATATCTATCATTTGGCCTTCTCTCTCCTATGATTATCCTCATTGATGTGAGGTTTTCTCACCCTTTTTGTCTTCTTGCTCCACCATATTTCTCTCTTTGCCATCCTTAGTGTCAACTCTTGTTCTTACGCTCATCCATTGCATGAGTGCTCAAAATATCGAAAGGGAGTGGATCAAATTGACTTGTACCTGGCTAGTGGTCTGGCGACGAGTCAACATAAGATTCCAAAGAATACTAAGTGTGAAACTTTACTAGATTGAGTTCTCAACAAATATTTTTCTCTCGTATTCCCATCTCCCACTTTTTGCACGCAAACACCATCTAGAGACATTCGAGTGACGGACATCGAGAGCTCTTGCACCTTTATGTTATTATGTTGCTTGTTTCAATGCTAATATAGACTCTTTCTTGTTATGACTTGAATTGAATTACATACGTTGATTGCTTTACTTTCAAAGTTCTTATATGATTGTTAGCATGTCACCACATAAATTATGCTTGTTATCATTTACCTACTCTAGGACGAGCAGGAATTAAGATTGGGCATGTTGATACGTCCCAAACATATCTATAATTTCTTCTTGCTCCATGCATGTTTTGTGTGATATTGCTATGATCTAGATACACTTTTGATCATATTTGGACCAAATTACTAACTCAGTGCACTCGAGTGCCAGTTCCTGTTTTCTACTGTTTTTTATTTCAGGTTTCCCTCATATTAAAAGTGCTCCAAAAATTCGGGAAAAATCCAATAAAAAATCAGCGTACCGGAAGCTTCCCGAAAAACCAAAGTGGGGCCAAAGGGCCATCACCAGGTGCCTAGGCGCCCTCCCGGCGCACCCTATGGTGGGGTCGCGCCAGGGGGCCTCCTAGACCCTTGGTGGCCCCCTTGGATTCCCCCTTCGCCTATATACTCTCCTTGACGGGATTCTTTCAAAGAGAGAACCCTTTTTCACGATCTCGCCTCTGTTCCTCCACGGCCGCGCTTCCAAGATCGGGAGCGCCAGCGGACCTCTTCCAGGCACCTTGCCGGAGGGAGGATTGACCTCCCGGAGCCTCTCCTCCACCATGGATGCCTCCCGGATGATCCGTGAGTAGTCTACCTTGGACCATAGGTCCGTGATCAGTAGCTATGTGATGTTCTCCTCCCCTCTTTGTTCTTCATGGATTAGACCTTGTGAGCTTCCCTACATGATCAAGGCCCATATATAATTCTTTCTGCTATTGCTATACTGATTTTGCTGGGACCTAATGGATTATGAGACTATGTTCAGTTTGTGATAGACTAATATATTTTGTTCTTATCTTTTTTATTTTTGTTCTTGAGTAATTCTTGCATGTTCTCCGTTGCAATTTATTGCTTTGGCCAAGTAGTAGGAGTGACTCCAAGAGGAACGTTATGCTCGATTGTGGGTACATGCCCCCTGATGACTAGCTTGAGTGACATAAACATGAGTGTAGGGGATGTGTTGTTTCCACAAGGGGGAAAACAACGGTGCTTGTAACCGTGGTTGCAAGGATTGTTTACTTTACGCAAAGTTCTTTTAATGCAGTTGTCTGTTGCTTTGGGTTTACACTTTGGGTGGGGCTCGCAACTTAATACCAGCGAGATGTTTTGGATAGATATCTCAAGGTGGATGATTAGTAGTAGATGCAGTTGGATTTCGTTCTACTTATTTGGGCGTACCGCAAATGCTTTTGAGCCTCTTCCTTTCTTTGTAGCATAGTTAGCATTGCGGTGTGTTTTTAATGCTGTCAATTTCCCAGTTGTGATTTTTTTACCTTGCATAGTAATTTTATCTTCTGTTGGGAGAGAGACATCACTAGTGAACATCAAGGGACCCCGGTCCATATTCTGATCACTATTTACACGCTCAATTTATTTCCTGCTTTTACTTTCCAGTTGCAATTACTATTATCCATTATCCTTTGCATTTGATCCTTTTTAAACAACAAGGCCGGAGAGATTTACAACCTCTCTGAACTTCGCTGGGAGCAAATTTATTTGTGTCGTGTGCAGGTCCAGGCAAAGCAAGTGATTCTTTTTAGACGCCGCATTGTAAGTTCATCTAGTGCCCCCTTTGAGAATTTGGAGTATTTGATGACAAAACGGTTGAGGGACTGATGTGTTTGTGAGTATACACAGGAAAACAGTCCCTGAGGAAGGGGTTATCCACCGTTGTCGACCCCCAAAATGTTGAGGAACATTAGAGAAATCGGTGTGTTTTCTGAAGACTGAAGTTGTGCGAAATCCTGAGAAATCAGGATCTTGAAGCATTCGGTTGAAGTTGAATCTGAGGACGATCCTGAGGACGTTCGGGTTGAAGACGAAGTTGAAGCGTAGTCTTCGCTAAGACTTTTTATACTTCTTGAGTCGTAGGAAAACACCGCACTGTTGGAGGGGTTGAGGAAAATGAGTTATGTATTTCTGAGGAAGTTCTCAATTAGAAATCCTGAAGAAAAACCATGAGGAAATCTCCTGCAGTAGAAGTTCAGTCCGCGGGTGTCGGAGACGTTGTTCTTCAGGACACTGAGGTAACTAACTTCAGTTCAGGAGTCGGAAGATCGCGAGTGCGATTCTTCTGAAGATTGTGAAGAGAGAGAATAGTTTGACCGTGCCACGTGTTGCGTGGTAAGAGGCTAAAACCTGTCTAGCAACGGTCATATCCGAGGGCACGAGAGTAATTGTGTGCATGGGCATTGATGTCCTTTCATCTGGGGTTGCTCCGCGGCTATAAATAGCCACCCCCACCCCCATTTGTGGGTTGGCTTCTCCGAGAGAAAAACTGACACTTTTCATTTGAGAGTAACCCACCCCTGAGGACACTGAAGTACCTAAGTGAGGAAAACCACCAGCCTGAGTAGTTGAGAATTTATGAGGAAGTCGGTTCGAGTGATCCGAAGATTTTTACTCTTGAAGACTGTGATCTTCCAGCCGGTGTAGAAGTCTTCAGTCTGAGGAAGTCAAGATGCAATTGTGACTTCCCGGAGTGACTGAGTCTGTGAAGGTTTCTGAAGTCTACCTTGAAGACTCACCTGAGTTATTGGACGGAGTCTGAGGACTCTAGTTCAAGGAGAATAAGGTGAAGACTATGTCTTCTAAGTTCAATATCTGCCTCTCCAACCAGACGTAGAGTTGTCACAGCAACTCGAACTGGTTCATCAAGTCTTCGTCTTCAGTGCCCCGGTGCTATTTCTTCATCCTCAGTTACTATGTTTATGCACTGATGACTTATCCTGATGCTTTACTTTGCTCTAATTCCTCTGTTCGTGCCTCAATCTTACCTTAGCTATGCAATAGGTTGTTTTTCCATTCACGTCATTGCTATAGTACTTCGTGTGTTGTTCCTCAGGTTTGAACTTCCTCAAATTCTTACTGCCTCAGTCCTGAGGAAATTGAAATTCCTTGAGATATTTAAAAATCTCCCATTCACCCCCCTCTGGTCAACATATTGCACTTTCAATTGGTATCAGAGCAAGGTACTCCCTTGTTCTGTGTGATTCGGTTTAACCACCTGGATTTTTAGTTATGTCGACCTCAGGTACAATGAGCGTTGCCTCAAACTGCCCCATCTTTGATGGGACAGACTACCCATACTGGAAGAACAAGATGAGGATGCATCTTGAAGCCATTGACAAGGATATGTGGGATATTGTTGATCAAGGAATTCCTGAAGCAAATTTGATGACTGCTCCTGAAGTTGTCAAGAAAAACTGGCAGCTTGATGCAAAAGCTCGAAGCATTATAGGTGGTCATCTCAACAAGGCTCAGTTCAACCGTATCAGTTGTCTGGATACCGCAAAGAAGATATGGACTAGACTGTCAAAAGTAAATGAAGGAGTCTCTGCTCAACGAGACTCACGAGTTGATACACTCCGCAGTCTCTCCAACAGGTTCAAGAGGCTGGACAACGAGCACGTGCAACAAACCTTTGATAGACTCACTGACATATCCAATGAACTTCATGCACTGGGTCCCGCTGATATCACAGATCATGAGGTGGTGAAGAAACTACTGAGGTCACTGGATGAATCATTTGAGTTCCTATCGCTGATGATTCAAGAAAGGCCTGACTTCAAGAATTTAGATCCTGCTGACATTCTCGAGCGCATCAATGCTCATGAACTGAAGCTCTCTGAAAAACGAGACCTATACAGCTCCACGCCAAAAGTCTGCGCGCTAAAAGCTAGAGCACGAAGAGTATCCTCTGATGAGGAATCTGAGGTTGATACTGATGATCCTGAAACCCTCAACCGGGAACTTGCTCTCCTCACTAGAAAGTTCCAAAGATTCACAAAGAAGAATCGCTTCAGAAATTCCTCAAGATCTTCCTCAAGAAAAAGCAAAGATGATGATTCTGTCGAAACAAGAAAGAGAGTCTGCCACAAGTGCAAGAAACCTGGGCATTACATCGCTGAGTGTCCTCTATGGGAAAAGGAAGCTAGATTGAAGAAGAAGAAGAAGAAAGGGAAAGATGAAAGTTCTGATGAAAAGACAAAGAAGAAATCTTCAAGATCCTCAAAGCCTGCTGGATACAGAAATAGCAACTCCCGTAAGGCTCGCGCATATCTCGGCAAAGAATTGGACTCTGAAGAATCTGGTTCCGACCCTGATGCTGAGGAAGAAACTGAAGAATTTTAGGGTGTGGCTGGACTGGCCCTTGCCACCTCGCATGTCTCCAAGTCAATCTTCAGCACTGAGGAATCTGATCCATCACATGTTGATGATGAAGCTGAAGACACAACCCCTACCTTCTACTTCATGGCCAAGTCCTCCAAGGTATCTACTTACTCATCATCAGATGATCCCTCTGATGAAGAACTTGATGAAAACTATGCTATACTTGCTAAACTTGCATCTAAAAAACAACGTGCACTTGAAAAGATCCAGATCTCACTAAACAAGAGTGATGATATGTTGGTTGAGGAAATGACGAAGACTCAAAAGTTGACTGATGAATCAAAAATTCTTCAGTCTAAGTTTGATGACTTGTTCAATCGTCATGAGGCACTCCTTACTGATCATGAGAAGCTGGCTCATGAGTTCCTCATGAGGAATAAAGAACTTGAACGCGTGAGTATGCCTCATGACGACCTGAGGAAGAAAATGATTCACTCCTCTCCCAACAGATCATCATGCCACAAGAAGGATTCAATACTCCCTTTTTAAAGTGCATTGAACATGACCGAATTATCTCTATGCCTAGTTCTTCAATGTCTTCAGACTCTTTTATTTCTATTGCTTTTGTGGTATCTAACCCCTCATCTGAGGATACCATAGACATTATTGAAGAAAATGCTAGGTTGAAGAGTCTACTGGAAACCGGCATGTTCAAGAGTCTGAAAGGACATCAGATTCTTTGTGACGTCCTCAAGAAACAGATCCTCAACAGGAACCCGAGGAAAGAAGGTGTCGCATTCACTCGCAAACTCAACCCTGATGGGTCCTACTGGAAACCTGAACAATATCCAGAGACCACTTGGGTTCGGGCAAAGATGCCTCTACCTGATCCCTATACTTTATCTGGATATGATGTTGTTTCTTCAGATGTGATGATTGAGTCGTTTGACTCAAAGTATAAACTGTTTAAGGATGTTAATGGTGAGGTATTCGCCAGATACATCGGAACTAACTGCAGGAACGGTCCTCCAGTCAAGCAGATCTGGGTTCAGAAGGACGTCATCACTAACCCTCATGTGAATGCAGATGAAAATGAGCTGAGGATATCATCTGAGGAAGATACCTCAAATGGAAATGGTTATAATCATGTATCTGCTAACCATTTTGTTCACAGGGGAGCCCCTCATAAGAATGCTTATTCATTTGTGTATCCCGATACCACCATCTCATGTCCCATTAGGTCTCATCGCCCTCATCAGTTCTCATGTACTTCAAAACCACCCATCAAGATGTGGGTGGTAAAGAAGAACTAATCATCTTTGCAGGGACATGTCCTGAGGCAATCGTAAATTTTGAAGATCATATGCCCAGGACAATACAAATTGAGTCAGTTGAAGGATATTTATATTGTTTGGTTTCATTGAATCAATCCTGAGGAACATAATGAGGAATTAATTCTGAGGAACCATAAATTCCTCAAACTGAGACTGGCTCATAACTTGCTGTATGAGATACTAATTCCTTTGCAGGGAAAGATTGAATGGGTGATGGACAGTGAATGCACAAATCACAAGACTGGTGACAGAAGCCTTCTCATGGAATCATCTCTGAGTCCTTCTTCAAAGAAAACCATCACCTTCGCTGATAAAGGTAAAAGTAAAGTATTGGGTCTCGGCAGAGTGGCCATCTCTCGAGACCAACACATTGACAAAGTCATGCTAGTTGAATCTCTTGGATACAACTTGATGTCTGTCTCTATGCTATGTGATCTTGATCTCGTTGTTGTCTTCGGAAAATATGGTTGTATTGTCTATAGGGTTAGCGATAAATCCATTGTCTTCAGTGGAGTTAGGAAAGGTGATCTGTATATTGTAGATTTCTCTGAAGGTCCTTAGGTTGCTACATGCGTCATGGCTCGAGCTTCAGAATGCTGGCTATGGCATCGAAGACTCGGCCACGCCGGAATGAGGAGTCTCCAAAAGCTGGTGCTGAAGAAACATGTCCTCGGGATTGAGGAAATCAGATTCTCAAAGGACTGGCTGTGTGGTGCGTGCGAAGCTGGAAAGATGAACAAGGCCAAGCATCCAGCGAAGACCATCATGACTACTACAAGACCTCTGGAATTGCTTCACATGGATCTATTCGGTCCTCCAAAGTATCCAAGCTTTGGAGGTAATATGTATGGTCTTGTTATTGTTGATGACTTCTCACGATACACTTGGGTGCATTTTCTTCTCTATAAGTCAGAAATCCCATCAATCCTCAAGCGCTTCGCCCAGCGAGTCATGAACAACTACAACCTGAAGATCAAGCACATTCGAAGCGACAACGGCACTGAGTTCAAGAACTTCGGTGTAGAAGAATTACTCGATGTCTTGGGAATCACTCATGAATTCTCTACGCCTTACACTCCTCAGCAAAATGGAGTTGTTGAGAGGAAGAACCGAACCCTCATCGAGATGGCTCGCACGATGCTGGATGAGTACAATACTCCACTCAAGTGGTGGGTTGAAGCAATCAACACTGCATGCCACATCGTCAATCGAGTGTATCTTCACAAGTTCTTCAATAATACATCATACGAGTTAATTGTCAGTAAGAAACCCAATGTAAGTTACTTCAAAGTATTCGGTGCACCTTGTTAGATTCGTGATCCTCATCACTAGTCCAAATTTGCACCCAAAACATGTGAGGGTTTCATGCTTGGTTATGGTATCAACTTGCACACCTACAGAATCTTCAATATTAGTCATTATAAAATTGGTAAAACTGTAGACGTGGGATTTGATGAATCTGACGGCTCCCAAAGAGAGCACCTGCCACATGATTTAGATGAAGCACCACCTGAAGAACAGATCAAGAAGATGGGTGCTGGCGATATCATTCCTGTAGATCATCCTGAAGAAACACACATACCTCCTGCTCCTAAAGAATCCTGATGACGATCCTCATCCTGAGGCTCCTCATACTCCTGAAGCTCCTGAAGCACCTGAAGCAGATGCAAATGAATCTGATAGCAGTGACGAAGATGCGCCTCAAGATCATCCTCCTCGACTTCCTCGCGTGGCGAATGAAGTTCAAGTGGACAGAATCCTCACTGACGGCAACCTACCAGGTCCTCTTACTCGTCCAAGAGCTAATCGTATAGCTAACTTTTGTGGGAATTTCTCGTTTGTATCAATTTCAGAGCCCACCAAAGTCACCGAGGCATTCCAAGAAGCAGAATGGATTCAGGCGATGCAAGAAGAACTTCTTCAGTTCAAACTGACTGATGTTTGGGAATTAGTCAAACGTCCGGATCCTCGAGTTCACAATGTCATCGGCACGAAGTGGATCTACCGCAACAAGCTCGATGAAGATGGACAAGTGATACGTCCAAAACGTATCTATAATTTCTGCTTGCTCCATGCATGTTTTGTGTGATATTGCTATGATCTAGATACACTTTCATACACTTTTGATCATATTTGGACTAACCTATTAACTCAGTGCACCATAGTGCCAGTTCCTGTTTTCTGCTGTTTTTCTATTTCAGTTTGACCCCATATAAAAAGTGCTAGAAAAATTACAGGAAAAATATAGGAAAAATCAGTGTATAGGAAGCTTCGCGAAGAGCCCGAGTGGGGCCATAGGGGAGCCAGGGGGGCCCAGGCGGCCACCCGGCGCGGCACCACCCCTGGCCGCGCAAGGGAGACGCCTGGGGCCCCTGGTCCACCTCTGGCTGCCCCCCTTCGCCTATATATTCTCCGTCACGGAAAACTTCGGAAGAGAGAACCATTTTTCGAGATCTCGCCTCTGTTCCGCCGCCATCACGCTTCCGAGATTGGGAGCACCAGAAGACCTCTTCCCGGCACCCTGCCGGAGGGAGGATTGACCTCCGACAGTCTCCTCTCCACCATGGATGCTCCCCGGATGTCTCGTGAGTAGTTTTCCTTGGACCATGGGTCCATGATCAGTAGCTATGTGATGTTCTCCTCGCCTCTTTGATCTTCATGGTTTAGACCTCGTGAGCTGCCCTACATGATCGAGGCACTTTTGTAATCTTTCTGCTATTTCTATGCTGAGTTTGGTGGGATCTGATGGATTATGAGATTATGTTCAGATTGTGATTGAGTAATATATTTGGTTTTTATCTCTTATATTTTTGTTCCTAGGTAATTCTTACATGTTCTCCGTTGTTGTTTATTGCTTTGGCCAAGTAGTAGGTAGTAAGCCCAAGAGGGAACGTTATGCACGATTGTGGGTTCAAGCCCCCCGATGACACGCTTGAGTGACAGAAACATGAGTCTAGGGGATGTGCTGTTGCCACAAGGGGGAAAACAACGGTGCTTCTAACCGCGGTTGCAAGGATTGTTTACTTTACGCAAAGTTCTTTTTAATGCAGTTGTCTGTTGCTTTGGGTTTACACTTTGGGTGGGGCTCGCAACTTAATACCAGCGAGATGTTCTGGATAGATATCTCAAGGTGGATGATTAGTAGTAGATGCAGTTGGATTTCGGTCTACTTATTTTGGCATACTTCCCATGCTTTTGAGCCTCTTCCTTTCTTTTGTAGCATAGTTAGGATTGCGGTGCGTTCATAATCCTGTCAATTGCCCTTCTGTAATTTGTTTACCTCGCATAGCAGTTATATCGTCTTTTGGGAGAGAGACATCACTAGTGAACATCACGTATCCCGGTCCATATCCTCATTATTTTTTCCACGCTCATTTACTTTTCTTCTTTTACTTTCAGTTACTATCATTATCCTTTGTGTTTCATCCTTTGTGAACAACAAGACCGGAGAGATTGACAACCTCTCTGAACTTCGTTGGGAACAAAGTTATTTGTGTCTGTGTGTAGGTCCGCGTCAGTAGCGCCGCTGACACCTACTTATCATCTCTGGAGTCCTACTGGAGACAAACCTTGGTATCTTTACTAAGGTAAATTTGCTGCTGTGCTGCATCACGCCTTCCACTTGGGGCTCACCAACGAAGGGCGAGAAGACTACACCCGTCAACTCTCGCGCCATCAAAGAAAATTTCTGGCGCCGTTGCCGGGGACTCCGAGTGCTAAGATAGGGGAGTTGCACACTACCCTTTACCTTTGTTTTTTTAGTCTTGTTAGTTTACCTTTCAGTTTTTATCTCAGTGTCTTATATCAAAAAAAAATATAGTATGTCTAGTTCCTTACTTTCCAATCAATGTCTAACTTCTTTGAAACTAGATCTTATTGGCATGGAGGATTCACCGAGGATCAACAAGAATATTTCAAGGAATACCGCTTGTCTCAAAAAGGGATACACTTATGGAGACTCATACATCAATCGTATGAGTATGCTAAAAACTTGTGCTCAATATATAATATATCTTTTTGCAGGGATGAATCTTGTTGCTTTATGAGGCACAAACACGTTGCTTTCCAATGTGAGTACAATGAGGATGAAACCTTAGCTTCTTATGCTAAGGAAAATTATGATTTTTATGATGCAGAACAAATAGAAGAATTTGTTGCTTTTAAGGGTGCCTATGAAATTACTTCTTTTCTTGAAAATATTGATGACGCCCCTTACAAATCTGAGAGTCTTGCTATATTTAACTATTGTTTGGAAAATTATGATGCAAATTATTATATTACTGATCATCTTGAGAGAATCTCTCCCCCAAAGGAAGAGACTAATGTTTTGCAGGACTCTATAGAAGAAGAAATTACTGAACCTGAAAGCTCTTTGGATGAAGAAGAGGAGGAGAGTGACGAAAAAAAGGAGGAAGAATGGAGCCATCCATGTCTACCTTCTAATGAGAGTAACTCTTTGACTCTTACCTTATATGAGTATTATGATCCTATGGATTCTTTTGAAATATCCCTTTTTGATGAAGTTGATGCCTTCTATGCTTATGGCCTTGATGCCACTATGGATGATGCTTACGGAGATGAAATTTCTATAGTTCCTCATGTTAAGCATGAAATTTTTGCTATCGCACCCACACTTGAGTGTCCTATTATCCTTTTGAAATCTCCAACTATTCCGTAGAATTTTGCTCTTATCAATGCTCAATGTGATGGGCTGCATCTATCTTATCATCCTAAAAACCGTGTTGAAAATAATACACGTGTGCTTGTAGGTCATGAACAACATGATTTATGTGATAGAAAGTTTGGTTGTAGAAACTTCCATGTTACAAAAACACCTCTCTTCATGTTGAAAGTTTTGAAGTTGTTCTTGTTCTACCTTCCTATGCATGTCACTTTGTGCTTCTTTGATTTATTTTCTTACAAGATTCCTATGCATAGGAAGTGGGTTAGGCTTAAATTTGTTTCATATTTGCTTCTTGATGCTCTCTTTTGCTTCAATTCTTATTCTCTTGTGAGCATCTTTCATAATCTTTAAGCCTAGCTAATGGCTCTAAAGAAGCGCTTTCGGGAGGCAGCCCGCAACGAATTTAGGTTTTTCTTTTTGCTTTTGTTGTGTCTTGATGTTTGTTACTACTGTAGCAACATAATTGTATCTTTATTTTTTTCAGCTTTCTGCCAAGTTATAGCCTCTTATGATAAGGGAAGCAAAAGTTGTGACATGCTGTCTAGAAAACAGATTCTGTCCCTTGACAGAAAAATTCGAATCAAATCACCAGATCATCTTTTTGATCGGAATTTTTTTGACAGCGTGCTCTATACAATTGTGAAACTTCCGTATATGTTCTGAGTTTTTCTATTTGAGTTGCAGAAGTGCCCCAAAAAATTCTTTACTACCTTCTGTTCTGTTTTTCACAAATTCTGCCACGTTTTGTCTCTCCTAAATTTTGCAAACCTTAGGCTTGCTTTTTCTTTGCAAAAACTTTTTGGCACTCTTGAGAAACAGTAGCTCTTCAAGAATATCTTTATATACAGTGGGGAAAAATTATTTTATTAAGGGTACTAACCTCTCTAATCAGCTTATGACGAGTTATGTATGAAGGGAGTTTTCAAGTGTGCGATGGAAGATGATGAAAGAAGATCCAGGAGTGTCTAGCGCTCAAGCTTGGGGATGCCCCCATGCATCCCCGATAAATATTCAAGGAGACTCAAGCGTCTAAGCTTGGGGATGCCCCCGTGCATCCCCTTCTCCATCAACAATCATCAGTTCGTCCTTCGTCTCACTATATTTTTATCACTTCATGCGTTATGTGCTATTCTTGGAGAGTCTCGCTCTTAGGTTTTATTTTTAGTTTTATTTAGCTTTGCTTTCTGTTCATAACAAGTTAGATCCCGTCTTACTTTGTGTGGGAGAGAAACACGCTCCACTTTCAAAATCTAGAACACATCATAGGATTTTTCCTGCTTATCTTTTTGCTGTTGTGTGTTCTTTATCTTTTCATAGCTACTGCCATGTTTAGTTTTAGTCTTAGTTTGTCTTTAGCAAGAGCCTTGGCTTTTGTTTAGTTTGTTGCTGGAACTCTTTTTAGTTTTCATGTTTATCTTGTTAAAGAGAGTTGGTTGTTGCACTGAGTTGTGTCTTGTCTTGAAAGTAGGTAATTGAGGTTGCTATTTAATTTTAGTAGTAACTTGCAATGGTTTTGAGGTATTGATGTGAGTAATGTTTGAACTTTTGGTGTCAAGAGATCTAGCCTATTAGTGAGAGGTGTCGTATTTTGGGAAATCCGTGTGTATTTTCAAAACCTACAAAACTAGTTGAGAACTCTAGCTACTAGATGGATCACTAATCTTTGGAGGGATCGAATATTAGAGAACACTCACGTACCATGAGTCGAGGATGCGCAAGGATAACCAAACCCCCATACACTCCTCCTCGGGGTACTTGTCTCTTTGTGAACCTCCTTATTAGATTGAGAGTTACCGATAATAAGTGCATGAGTTCTTCGGACTAATGTAAGTATTGAAAGTTGACACTTCCACCTTCCCATATTTTGCTAGCCTCTCCTGTGTCGTGCATTGCCTTCTTCTCACTCCGAGAGTTGGTGTCCACCTTCGCCGGTACATCCAAATCCTTGGCATGATACGCTCTGTCATCATAAGCCTCCTTATATCTTTCCTCAAAACATCCACCATACCTACCTATCAAGGCATTTCCATAGAATTTCCGAGATATATTTCCATGCAACATCCACCTCTTCATGACTTGATCTTCATGTCATACATGTTCCTGTTACACTTGCAGCGACATACATTGCATACATCATGATAGTTACATCTTCTTTATGATTTTGAGTACCTTGTAAAGTGTGAAAGATCTCCTTTACCTTCTTGTAAAATAGAGTGTTGCCCTTAAGTGAGGAAAAGATCCCAAAGTGGACACAATAAAAGATCCCAAAGAGGACAAATGAGAGTTAATTAGAAAGAGCCATTGAGGCCACAAAAAAATACAAAAAATAGAAAAAAGAGAAAAAGAAATAAAAAGAGAGAAAGGGGAAACACTACTATCCTTTTGAGAGATCCACACTAGTACTCCCTTTAAATCCTTGTACTCCATAGAGATGATCATTATGCATATAGCTATGTGGGAACCTTCACACTGTAGAACTTGGCTTGCATATTCCAAGGATGAGCCTCCTCAAACGAGCTCTAGGTCTTCATGAGAGAGCAAGTTAGATGCACCCCCACTAGTTCCATTGGAGAGCTTCCTAGCTCGTATGTGCATTCGTTGCATGGAAATCCCTACTCCTCACATCATATCTATCATTAGGCATCTCTTTCCTATGATTGTCCTCATTGATGTGAGCCTTTCTCCTCCTTTTTGTCTTCCTCCTTCACACTTTTCTCTTTGCCATCCTAAGTGTCAACTCTCGTGCTTACGCTCATCCATTGCATGAGTGCTCAAAATATTGAAAAAGGAGTGGATCAAATTGACTTGTACCTGGCTAGTGGTCTGGGGACGAGTCAAGATAAGATTCCAGAAAAAGAACAAGTGTGAAACTTTAGTAGATTGAGTTCTCAACAAATAAATGTTTTTCTCGTATTCCCTATCCCCTTTCTTGCACGCAAACACCATTTGGAGACATTCGAGTCACGGACAGCGAGAGCTCTTGCACCTTTTGTTCTTTTGTTACTTGTTTCAATGCTAATATAGACTCTTGCATGTTATGACTTGAATTGAGTTTCTAACCTTGATTGCTTTACTTTTCAAAGTTATTTTATGGTTGCTAGCATGTCACCACAGAAATTATGCCGTTATCATTTACCTACTCGAGGACGAGCAGGAATTAAGCTTGGGGATGTTGATACGTCCAAAACGTATCTATAATTTCTGCTAGCTCCATGCATGTTTTGTGTGATATTGCTATGATCTAGATACACTTTCATACACTTTTGATCATATTTGGACTAACCTATTAACTCAGTGCACCACAGTGCCAGTTCCTGTTTTCTGCTGTTTTTCTATTTCAGTTTTCCCCCATATAAAAAGTGCCAGAAAAATTCCGGGAAAAATATAGGAAAAATCAGCGTACAGGAAGCTTCGCGAAGAACCCGAGTGGGGCCAGAGGGGAGCCATGGGGCCCAGGCGGCCACCCGGCGCGGCCCCACCCCTTGCCGTGCCAGGGAGCGCCTGGGGCCCCTGGTCCACCTCTGGCTGCCCCCCTTCGCCTATATATTCTCCGTCACGGGAAACTTTGGAAGAGAGAGCCCTTTTTCACGATCTCGCCTCTGTTCCGCCGCCGCCGCTCTTCCGAGATTGGGAGCACCAGAAGACCTCTTCCCGGCACCCTGCCGGAGGGAGGATTGACCTCCGGGAGTCTCCTCTCCACCATGGATGCTCCCCGGATGGCTCGTGAGAAGTTTTCCTTGGACCATGGGTCCGTGATCAGTAGCTATGTGATGTTCTCCTCCCCTCTTTGATCTTCATGGTTTAGACCTCGTGAGCTTCCCTACATGATCGAGGCACTTTTGTAATCTTTCTGCTATTGCTATGCTAAGTTTGGTGGGATCTGATGGATTATGAGATTATGTTCAGATTGAGATTGAGTAATATATTTGGTTTTTATCTCTTATATTTTTGTTCCTAAGTAATTCTTGCATGTTCTCCGTTGCTGTTTATTGCTTTGGCCAAGTAGTAGGTAGTAACCCCAAGAGGGAAAGTTATGCTCGATTGTGGGTTCATGCCCCCCGATGACACGCTTGAATGACAGAAACATGAGTCTAGGGGATGTCCTGTTGCCACAAGGGGGAAAACAACGGTGCTTCTAACCGCGGTTGCAAGGATTGTTTACTTTTTAATGCAGTTGTCTGTTGCTTTGGGTTTACACTTTGGGTGGGGCTCGCAACTTAATACCGGCGAGATGTTCTGGATAGATATCTCAAGGTGGATGATTAGTAGTAGATGCAGTTGGATTTCGGTCTACTTATTTTGGCGTACTGCCCGTGCTTTTGAGCCTCTTCCTTTCTTTTGTAGCATAGTTAGCATTGCGGTGCGTTCATAATCCTGTCAATTGCCTTTCTGTAATTTGTTTACCTCACATAGCAGTTATATCGTCTTTTGGGAGAGAGACATCACTAGTGAACATCACGTATCCCGGTCCATATCCTCATTACTGTTTCCACGCTCATTTACTTTTCTGCTTTTACTTGCAGTTGCTATAATTATACTTTGTGTTTGATCCTTTGTGAACAACAAGACCAGAGAGATTGACAACCTCTTTGAACTTCGTTGGGAACAAAGTTATTTGTGTCTGTGTGCAGGTCCGCTTCAGTAGCGCCGCTGACACCTACTTATCATCTCTAGAGTCCTACTGGAGACAAACCTTGGTATCTTTACTGAGGGAAATTTCCTGTTGTGTTGCATCACGCCTTCCACTTGGGGCTCACCATCAAAGGGCGAGAAGACTACACCCATCAACTCTCGCGCCATCAACAAGTCATCAGAAAAAAAAAAGCTCGTCTCGTAGCTCAAGGATATACACAAGTCGAGGGGATCGACTTCGGTGAAACCTTCGCTCCTGTTGCTAGACTTGAGTCCATTCGTATTATGCTTGCATTCGCTAACCATCATAATATCAAGTTATATCAAATGGATGTGAAAAGTGCTTTCCTCAATGGTAATATCGAGGAAGAAGTATATGTTGCTCAACCCCCAGGCTCTGAAGACGCAAAGAAACCTGATATGGTGTACAGATTGAAGAAAGCCCTCTATGGACTGAAGCAAGCCCCTCGGGCTTGGTATGACACACTAAGGGACTTCCTCATCAGCAAGGGCTTCAAATCTGGTTCCCTCGATCCTACTCTTTTCACAAAACGATATGATGATGCATTATTCATATGTCAAATTTATGTTGATGACATTATATTTGGATGCTCTAACAAGAAATACAGTGAAGAATTTGCATTCTTGATGAGTGAACAGTATCAGATGTCCATGATGGGCGAACTGAAGTTCTTCTTAGGGCTCCAAATTCGTCAACAACGCAACGGCATCTTCATCTCTCAGGAGAAGTACCTCAATGAGTGCCTGAAGAAATTCGGGATGCAAGATTGCAAGGGTATCAAGACACCAATGCCTACAAATGGACAACTTGGCCCTGATGAAAATGGCAAGGACTACGATCAAAAGGTATACCGCTCCATGATAGGTTCTCTTCTATATGTATGTGCATCTAGGCCTGATATAATGTTGAGCGTTTGCTTGTGTGCCCGATTCCAAGCAGCACCTATGGAATCGCATCACCAAGCGGTGAAACGAATTCTTCGATATTTGGCTCACACCCCGTCGCTAGGCTTATGGTATCCAAAAGGCACACAGCTGGATCTCGTTGGATACTCAGACTCAGGTTATGCTGGAGATCGAGTGGATCGGAAGTCTACCTCAGGAAAATGTCATTTCCTCGGACGTTCTTTGGTGTGATGGTCATCGAAGAAGCAGAACTGCGTCTCTCTCTCCACTGCTGAAGCTGAATACATTGCTGCTGGTGCTAGCTGCTCACAGCTTGTTTGGATGAAGCAAACTCTGAAGGACTACGTCATCAACCTGAAGAAAGTACCACTACTCTGTGACAATGAGAGCGCCATCAAGATCTCTCAGAACCCAGTACAACACTCGAGGACGAAGCACATTGAGATTCGATATCACTTTCTTCGGGATCATGTATTGAAGGAAGATATCGTCATCAGCCACGTGAAGACTGAAGACCAACTTGCTGATATGTTCACTAAGCCTTTGGATGAGAAGCTATTTAGCACTCTGAGGTGTGAGCTAAATATCTTAGATTCCTCAAACGTCCAGTGAATGGACACACATCCTAACGCTTAAAAAATATTGAAGAATCCTGATGTACAACACACGATGCGTCGTACTCCTCAAATCATGAGGAACTACCTTTCTAAGTGTGAAGAAATTAACGTGGAATTGACTCAAGATCCATACAAAAATTGTATGGTATCAAGTGTCTCATTCCCTATAAGGTGGGTAGCTCCACCGCCCAACTTCCTCAGGATCTGTTGTTCCTCAGCTTCCTCAGTTGAAGTCTTCATTGCTGATGATTACCGTGTTTGTCCTCAACAATGTTCACCTATAGTTATTGTTCTTCAGCTTTTGATTCTTCATCTAGGTGAATGTGATCAGACCCGTCCCTCTGTGCTCACTTATCCAATCTGTCTATTTCATATGCGTTCATCTGGAAATCATGTATTCCTCAGCCTGAGATCATTAGTCTCCATCCTCAGACTGAGACCATTTGTCTTCATCCTCAGTCTTTGTCCTCAAGTTCCTAAAATTAAGGATTATCAGTTACGATTTTCTTCAATTTTTTGCGATTTTACCGCAAGTCGTGCTTATCCACCATTATGATATCCACTGAGGATCCCAACAATCAGGGGCAATCTGGTCCACAAATTTCGCAACCCCGCAGCTTAATTGTCTTCACTCCACCCACTATAGCAACACCCATTCTGATACTGATACTGATTCTGCGGCAACCACAACTGCGGACACTAATGCTGCGGTGACAACCACTGCTGATCCTAAGACAGATCCCCTCGCGGCTGAAGCTGAAGCTGAAGCCGAGCACAGCACAAATGCTGATACTGAGGCTGCACCTGATCGCACTCAGGATCTCCATGTCTCCTCTCCCTCAGCAACTGCCACTTCACCAAAGGTTGTGCCCGAGTCCCATGCTGAAGACCATGTTTCTCCACCTCATCCACCCTCTGCCTCAGCATCCCCAGCTCATCAGGAGACTGCCTCAGCCATTTCTTTGAGTCCGAAGCAGAAGAAGCCAATCTATCATAATCTTGAAGCTGATGCTCGTCCGAACTTCAACACTGATGCATTCTTCAACGCCATGAGCTTATTTCAGGCTGGGATTCAAAATCCATACCACTCCCCCCCACTTAGCAAGCTCCTGAGGTTCTGGACAGCTACTCAGAAAAACTATTATGCCTCAGTCCTTTACATGGCCCAAAAGGTTTTTCCTCATAAACATATTCCTCATCTCGATATGGAGGCCATCCCTTGCTTCAACAATGTGCTTCAGGAACTTGTGCTTCAATTTTATGCAACACTTTATGTCTCAGGGGATCCTAAAGACATCAACACTTGGGTGCTTGAATGGATGACTCAGCATCATCACTACACTGCCTCAGTGCCTGAGATCGTGGCGATTCTTCAGCTCCCTCCTTCTGAAGCTTCATTCCCAGCACCTACGGTGCTCCACTTCTTCAGGATGACCTGATGAATATGCTGATTAATCCGCAAGCCCCTGAAGCTCCACCCCGAACCAAGTTCCTCGTTTCTGAGCTTCAGTATTTTCCAAGCACATTGTACCGCATACTGGCTAAGTCCTTCTGCCCCATCAAAGGCTATGAATCAACTGCTGAGGAAGTCGTCGGCATCATGAAGAACATCCTGTATAGCCTCTGCATGTCGGCTTCAAATAATGTCTCAGACTTCTTCTTCAGGACGCTTGTGGATGCAGCTCAAAATCCTCATATTCTGAAGCCATATGCTCCATGGATCATGAAGCTCATCTGCACCAAGACAGGCATCAACTTCAAGCCTGATCAGGCTAATCATTGTCCGTATGTTCCTCCAGTTGAAGTGCTTCAACACACTCTTGATGCGATTGCCAAGGGCACAACACCATTCTATGAAGAAGTACTTCCTCGGGACTCGCTTGGCGGGAACATTCGTCAGCCTCAGTCTCGCACCACTCACGAGGAGCGCACTCATGCCTCGACTGAGGAAACCACTCAAGCTCGCCTGATGACTGATCGCGAGCTCCTCATCAGTCTGCATCAGAAAGTGGATAGGAATCATGACTGGAAAAAGCGTCAGATTGGTGACATCCTCAGCTATATGACGCAGATGCATACCACTCAGAAGAAGGTTCATCAGTATGCTCATCATATGTATCAGCGACTTGATGCTCTGATGTCTGAGGTTCTAACTCCTGAAGACCTCGCTAAGCTGAACCTCAGGCAGCCTCCACTTCCTGAGATTCGGCCTCCACGTCAGTTCACAAAAAGCAAGACACCACCTCTGGCGATGGACTCCTTTTCTTCAGCGCAAGAATTTTTCGCCTGAAGAAGTTGAAGACACTGCGGCTTCTCCTCACACTGCCACGGCGTGTGTCAGAACCCCAACTAGGGTAAGTGCTAGGATTGTTTGACCCTTTTGCATCATGAAAAATTCAAAAAGAAATTCAAAAATGGGGAAGCAGAAAGCCCTGAGAAATTATTTGAAATGGCCAGATAAAAATATTTTTCCAAAAATCTTTTGAATGTTTGGAAAATTCCTATAAATGATGTTGATCATTTTAAAAGCGGTTTGGGTATTTTCCCATACTCATGGAATTTTATAATATTCAAATAGTGCTCTGGAAATTAAAGTTTACCCCTATTTGAATTGAAATTCAAATTTATTGAATTTCACAAATGTCCAACTTATTTATGTGACTAGCTACGGGTCACCTAGTATTTATAAAAGTATTTGGACATTTATTAAAAATGCCTAGCTATTTTAAATCTAGGCAAAACAAATGAAACAGAAAAACTAAAAAGAAAAGCAAAAGGAGAGGCTTACCTTGCGCCCACAAGCGAGGCCCACCTCTCCACTGGCCTGGCCCAGCCCAGCCCGAGCTCTGTCGTCTTCTACCCCTCGCCCCGAAGCTGGTCCGTGGCGGACGGGAGCGCGCCGACACCACGTCGCCGCTGTGAGAGACGTCTAGGCCTCCCCTGCCTCTCTCCTTCCGCCACGCCACGCCCAGAGCACGCCCCGCTCTTCTCCCCCTCTCTCTGGACCTCCTCCCCCTCTCCTCCTCGTGGATCTCGCGCAGGCCCGAGCACAGCCGGAGGACGCCGGCGAGCTTCTGCGTGGACAACGACGACGAGGCGCCGCACCAACGTGTCCATGAGAGCCGCGGTCGTCTTCTCCGTCGATTTGAGGCGTCAATTCGAGCTCACAGGCCCCAGAGCGGATGCCAGCTTCAACTTCCTCCCGCCGGCCACCGTGGACTTCGAGCTCGAAATACGCCGCCGGCCAAGCTTCTCCGCCTCCCCTGGCTTCTCCTTTACCCTCCCGGTGAGCTCTTGGTTCGTTTCCCCCTAACCCCAGCTCCTCCCGTGCCCCCAAACGTCGACGCCTTCTCCCAGTGGCTCCGGCCGCCGCGAAAGTTGAAGCCGCCGACGCCGTGGTCCTCCCCGGCGACGATGGACTAGTCCATCGTATGCGCGAGGCCACGGGGAGCCAAACGGTACCCTCTGCAAGTCCCCTGGTGGCCGGAAGCCCACTCCGGCGAGCCCTCCGCCGTGTCTGTGGCTGCCGCCGGTTAGCCGCCGTCCATTAGGGCTAATGACCCTGCTAATCCCCCCCTAGCCCAATGACATGTGGACCCCAGAGCCCCCCTAACACCCTGTTAACTCTAATTAAACGGTTTTTAACCCAGGCTCACCGACCTGCGGGTCCCACACGTCAAGTTGACCAGTCAGCGGCCCTAACGTCAGCATGACACAATGCTGATGCAGAAAAGCCTTTTCCAGAGATTTAAAATAATCCAGAAAAATCCAGAAAATCATTTAAAACTTGGGAAATTCATAACTAATTCATTTTAACTCCAAATATAACAAATAATATGTCTAAAAATATCAGAAAAATCCAAGGATTATGAATATGGGCTCTGTTTTCATGTTTGACCAATTAAAATTGGGTGAAAAGTGCAAAACATCCATATGAATTTATTTCAAATTCAAAATTGAAGCACATTTGCAAATGACTTTGCATTTGACTTCTTTTAAATGGAATTGTACCCACATTGTGACCAAGAACATCACCATTTCAATATTGATCATGTGTTTGATGCATTGCAATTAAATTTATATTTATTCTTTGTTTGGTTGTTTGCTCGATAGACGTGCAACCGGAACCGGAGGCCACCTCCTTCGTTGAAGACCCCGATATCGAACCTCGTCAGCAAGGCAAGCAAACCCCGTTGATCATGTCTATAAAATCCTGTTTCCCTCTCAGTCTCGCTTATGCATGTTTAGGAGATCACCGAGACACGTTCTTTCGCATAGTTGAACCCATTCTGATGCATGACCTATCATTCTGTCACCGTATTAAGCAAACCACAATCCTAGCATAATTAGGAGTTGAATGATGAGCATGTGGCCCCTACAACTGTTACTGCTTTTGCTGCTTAGTGATACAATGAGGATGTTTTGATTGTGAGTCGGGATGGAATGAACACAATGGTGTTGATGAAAGTGAAACGTGTTGGTGAATCCACCCTAAACAAAGGTGAACGATGAGAGGCTGTGTAGGAGTACACAGTGGGTTGTCTCGTTGAACACTGCCCTAGGCCCCGAGTTCCTGTTTTGTGATCCAAGACAAAGAGTATGACCACATGTAGGGTTTTATGGGAGCCCCGTTTGGCCTCTTTACATACCCGATCCGGTCCAGGAGTCACAATAGATTCGGGCTTTCCATTTGGCATATGCATAGAAAAAGTATGAAGAAAAGGTTGCATCATCCTAGATATGTGGGTGGACTTGTGAGGCAGTGAAACCATCTGGCAGAGGTGGCGTCTCGGTCCCTTACATTATCTGAGTCCGTTTCGTGGAACCGGCCGGACTCTCGAGCGGTGCCAAACTCAGGTAGTCGACTCCTGGATTAGAGAAGGTGATGTGAGGTTAGTGCCTTGGTTTCATCCACGTCCGACATCCGCTTGAAGGATGCCAAGAACGAGGCGATAAGTGATGACACGCGTGTGAAGATGTACACCCCTGCAGGGTTAATGAACTATTCGAATAGCCGTGTCCGCGGTTATGGACTACTTGGAGACCTCTACTTGATCATAGACAACTTGAATGGATACTTATAAAACTCGCAAGATAAGCGTGAGTGCTATGGTGTGCCTCCTCGTGGGGAAGTCGAGGAAGTAACCATAGTGGTGTATTGGTTGGAGATGTAGTGGACTCGTGTATGCTTCTTACCTCAAAGTCTGGTACTCGTAGTACAGGTTAGCCAAGTCAAAGCTGGCACTTCTGCATGATGAAACCCCACCTCCTTTACCTTGATACTTGAGCATGAGTAGTGTAGTTCTGATGTAAGTCTTGCTGAGTACGACTTTGTACTCACGTTTTCTTATTCTATGTTTTAGATGAGAACCCGGACCCCGATGGAGTCATCAACCTGAAGCTCGACGTTGACCTTGGTAGTATAGTCCCAGACAGCAGTCTGGTCCCTCGTGGAAGGGCATGTTGGTTTTACAAGGCTTCTCTAAGCCATTTGTTAAACTTGTCTGTACTCAGACCTAATTTGCTTCCGTTGTATGATGTAATGTTGATCACAGACATGTGATCTTTGTATGCTATATGTGTATATCAATAAAGAGTACTTTGTAGAGATATGTGATGATACCTGCTGTTCATACTAGGCATGTGTGCTGCGTGTATGTTTATAACATGCATGTCTTAGTATGGGTTTTCGAGACCTTAGTTGCGATCTGGTTGGCGGTCTTTTATACACCAAGTGGCCCTTAGATGTGCGCATCTTGGGGCATCGCGATGCGATTGTTCGTGACGCTGTCACGTGCACACTTTGTTGTATGATCGAGCCCGCCCAAGACCCCGACTAAGTGATCGGGCTGGAGTAAGTTTATGTAAGCGTTAGGATCCAATCGATAACATGGTTGAGGCGACTTGTCTATGAGTATGGGATTCACCACCCATAAGCATTTATGTCCCATCTCAGTTGATCATCCGGCCTGAATGGGATGCCCCTCACGTTTGATGCGTATCGAGAACGTTCTGTGCTTGGCCTTGTCTGATTAGACAAGTGGGTACGGTTCTCGGCTCTCCATGTGATTGTATCGTGACTGGAATTACATACGCTAACCCCGGGTCCCGACAGCGTGCCTCCGTCTTGATGATCAACCCTGAGGCACTTCTTTGGGACGTTAGCAGTAGTCTCTCCTTTTTGTTCATTTAATGACAAAGGGGGAAAATTTAGTTATCTTCAAATGCGTTCTTATGGGTTCCTCAGTTACAACTCTCATTCTTCTGATCATTTTTGTAATGAGTTGTACACTGATATTTTGTGTGGTTTCTGATACTATTAAGTTATCTCATGCTATTCTTCAAGTTTATCTATTACTCATGTTATTCCTCAGCAACCACATTACTCAGGTCTATGTTTGATTCCTCAAATTACTTCATATGATGCACTGTTTCAAACAATCCGGGATATAGGGGGAGCTCCTCATGTTTTTCAAAAATTATATCAAGTCTTCAAAACATGCATATCCTGAGGGGGAGCATATCTATATTTGGAAACAATGAATTGTTTTCTTCAAGTCTTTCCTCAAAAATACTTATTTTATCCCGTTGAAGCTTTAACCTGATTGTCATCAAATCACCAAAAAGGGGGAGATTGTAAGTGCATCTAGTGCCCCCTTTGAGGTTTCGGAGTATTTGATTACAAAACGGTTGAGGGACTGATGTGTTTGTGAGTATACAAAGGAAAACAGTCCCTGAGGATGAGGTTAACCACCGTTGTCAACCCCCCAAAATGTTGAGGAACATTGGAGAAATCAGTGTGTTTTCTGAAGACTGAAGTTGTGCGAAATCCTGAGGAATCAGGATCCTGAAGCATTCGGTTGAAGCTGAAGCTAAGGACAATCCTGAGGACATTCGCGCTGAAGGCGAAGTTGAAGCGTAGTCTTTGCTAAGACTTTTTATACTTCTTGAGTCGTAGGAAAACACCGCACTATTGGAGGGGTTGAGGAAAACGAGTTATGTATTTCTGAGGAAGTGCTCAATTAGAAATCCTGAAGAAAAACCCTGAGGAAATCTCCTGCAGTAGAAGTTCAATCCTCGGGTGTCTGAGACGTTGTTCTTCAGTTGACTTAGATAACTAACTTCAGTTGAGGAGTCGGAAGATCGCCAGTGCGATTCTTCTGAAGATTGTGAAGAGAGAGAATAGTTTGACCGTGCCACGTGTTGCGTGGTAAGAGGCTAGAAACTGTCTAGCAACGTATATATCCGAGGGCACGAGAGTAATTGCGTGCATGGGCATTTATGTCCTTTCACCTGGGGTTGCTCCGCGGCTATAAATAGCCACCCCCATCCCCATTTGTGGGTTGGCTTCTCCGAGAGAAAAACTGACACTTGTCATTTGAGAGCAACCCACCCCTGAGGACACTGAAGAACCTAAGTGAGGAAAACCACCAGCCTGAGTACTTGAGCATTTCTGAGAAAGTCGGTTCGAGTGATCCGAAGATTTTTACTTTTGAAGACTGTGATCTTCCAGCCGGTGTAGAAGTCTTCAGTCGGAGGAAGTCAAGATGCAATTGTGACTTCCCGGAGTGACTGAGTCTGTGAAGGTTTCGGAAGTCTACCTTGAAGACTCACCTGAGTTATTGGACGGAGTCTGACGACTCTAGTTCAAGGAGAATAAGGTGAAGACTATGTATTCTGAGTTCAATCTCAGCCTCTCCAACCAGACGTAGAGTTGTCACATCAACTCGAACTGGTTCATCAAGTCTTCGTCTTCAGTGCCCCGTGCTATTTCTTCAACCTCAGTTACAATGTTTATGCACTGATGACTTATCCTGATGCTTTACTTTCTGAGTTCACTTTTCTCTAATTCCTCTGTTCGTGCCTCAATCTTACCTTAGCTGTGCAATAGGTTGTTTTTCCATTCACATCATTGCTATAGTACTTCGTGTGTTCTTCCTCAGGTTTCAACTTCCTCAATTTCGTATTGCCTCAGTCCTGAGGAAATTGAAATTCCTCTAGATTTTTAAAAATCTCCCATTCATCCCCCCCCCTCTGGTCGACATATTGCACTTTCACGCACCACTTGCCGAACCACCTACTTGTCGCTTTCGGAGTCCTACGGGAGAAAAACCCTATCCTCTACATAGGGGAAATTTGCTGCTATCCTACATCTCACCTTCCACTTAGGGTAACCACGATGGGCGAGAAGCCATTATCATCTCTCGCGCATCAGGGAGTATTTACCCTTCTCCCCTTTCATTGTATCATCCATGGTGTTCTTTTTAATATTTTCAGAGTTTTTTCTTGTTCTTCTTTGTTCTTTCTTAATTTGCAAAAGAAATCAAAAATATTTCTCTTGCTTTCCATTTACCTTTGAAAAGCCCAACAAGGTTTCCTTTCTCTCTTTTGTTTGCTTTGTTTGTAGAGTTCAGTTCGCGTCCATGGTTGAAATTTCGCTTTATTATATCTTTCGACGTTCGATTCGGCAAGTGACGAGCCAATAATGAAGAAAATTGACGAAAGGGATGCAACAAGGAAAGCCGGTATGAACTCTGTTTATTTCTACTTTTTTACATATGCATGTACTTATGATCTAGAGACCAGCTTGTAGCGACATAGTGCTATGTTTACAATGCTTTCCCAGTAGTTCATGCTTTCTTTGTGACTAGTCTCAAATAGCTAGAGTGCATAATGTGTTATTGAAATGACTTGCATGCATTGCATTGTTCATGGTTTGGCATATTGAAGTGGTATTTCCCTTCAGAGAATTTTTTTATTGACTTGCCACATGCTTTTACATGTTTATGACTAGAAGTCTATCACCTTGATGATATTCTTATTTCAGAGTAGTTATATCACTTTCATGCCCGATTCAATGTTGCTTTGTCGCTCTGCATGATTATGACCGTTATTGCTCTCTAGTTGGTCCCTTCCCCGTCTTTTGCTAGCCTTCATCTGTACTAAGCAGACTGACTGCTTGTGCATCCACAATCCTTGAAACTAGTTACGCCTTATGAGTCCACCATACCATCCTATATATGGTATTTACCGGCCATCCTAACAAAGAATTTCTTGTAGCACCTCAAAATTATTCAAATGCACTTCTCTTTTTGTATCCGTACAAGCTCATGGACCGTTAGGTTAAATCAATATCTTCCATGCTAAAAATGTTTTACTCCTTGACAAAGTTTAATCTAGTCAAATTTATGAGGAAGAGGCCGGTCTGGAGAATACCCAGTTCTCCCTTGTTTCACACTTTATAAAAACTTGAATCCCCCCTCCATACTTGATTACAGAATGAAATGGAACTTATGTTCGCCAAAGACTGCTAATGATTGGTGGAAGGAGATTTACAATCTTCCTGTAACGCCCCGGCCACACCCACCGGTTCCCGGCGTACGCCTGGCGGGATCTAGACTGTCCCCACAGACCAACACTAGTCTTTCCTGCGCACTTTTTCCTCACTCGTGCGCACCCAGGAACAACTTCCCGGTCGGTCACCCATCCTCAAATCGCTCCAAGCCAAGCACGCTTAACTTTGGAGTTCTTTGGATCTGGGCTCCCGGAAAAGAAGGTGCACCTTGTTGATATGAGTAGTCTATCATTCCTATTAAGACAGGATGTCACATACACCCCCACTCAAAGGAACCGATGTCCTCATCGGCCCACAGGAACGTTCCCTCTTGGCACACGTCTGTGCGTCCAGTGCTGACACATGTCCCACATGTTCGCGCACTGACCCACACACGCCCGTATAACCGCAAGGGTCGGCTCTGATACCATTTGTAACGCCCCGGCCACACCCACCGGTTCCCGGCGTACGCCTGGCGGGATCTAGACTGTCCCCACAGACCAACACTACTCTTTCCTGCGCACTTTGTCCTCACTCGTGCGCACCCGGGAACAACTTCCCGGTCGGTCACCCATCCTCAAATCGCTCCAAGCCAAGCACGCTTAACTTTGGAGTTCTTTGGATCTGGGCTCCCGGAAAATAAGGTGCACCTTGTTGATATGAGTAGTCTATCATTCCTATTAAGCCAGGATGTCACACTTCCCTTCCATACTTGAGGCAGGATGAATGGCACCACGAAATCTTGGCTGGACATAGACCATCCATGATTGATGGATGGGAACACAAGTGTAGGCATACCACAAAAAGCATGGGAACCACCATTAATATGGTTGATATGGAAGATATTGAAAACCTTACCATTACCGTTGACTAGAAAGTTACACTCCCAAAAAGCATTGTATCCCAGTTTTCAAAACCACGAGCTCTGGTACTTGTTGAGTCTTTGCTTCCAGCCACGGGGTTTCTACCTCGCCATCAAAAGCCACGGTTCGAGATTCTCCACCTTCCTATTCCAAAGCACCAACTATTGGGAGCATAATTTTCATTATGAGTGTAATGTGCATTGTCCCAAAGTACCACATTGTCTTCTGCATGATTGTGATATTGCTCATTCTGAAATAATTATTTCTAGTCTCCTTTGAAACTCCGAAGGTGCTTTTGCATTTATGTTTTGCTTCACTCATGGGGGAAAGCGAGATGCCACTTCACTATGTTCAAGTCATGTGCATTGTGATCTTGTCATTATTTTCAGTTGCATAATTTTTTTTTCTTAGCTGTTTGAGATCTTTTCATAAGAACGAAGGATTGTTTTGTGCATTGTCTTTGTAGAATTGCTCCAACACTTGCTAGACTTGTTCGTAGTACATGCATATATACATCTAATGAAGCAAAAGAGTTTGTCAAAGTTTTCTTTGTCACTTTCAGTTCGTTCAACTGAATTGCTTGAGGACAATCAATATGCTAAGCTTGGGGGAGTTGATACATCTCAAACATATTGAATTTTCCAAACACTTTTGCTATTGTTTTGACCTCATTCTTGCATGATTTGAATGAAACTAACCCAGAATGATGTTGTTTTCAGCAGAGCTTCCTGTATGGTTTTCTCATGTGCGCGAAAAAGGAATATTAGGTACCTTAGAAAAATCCAAGAAAAAATACAGAAAATCCACGCAACCAGAGGGACCTGGAGCCAGAAGATGGGCCAGAGGGGGCTACCCCTGGCCCAGGTGGCGATTTCTAGCCCCTGTCCGCACCAGGAGGTCGCCTAGGTGGGGGCCACCTCCCCTCGTGCCCTACTTGGACTCATATTTTTGCCCGTGACAAGAAAATCCCAGAACAGAAGTCGATATCCAAATTCTTGTTGCGGAGCCTCCGCCACCTTTGTTCTTCTCCGGGAGAGCTGTCTAGAGGTTGTATTGGCCTCCGGCGAGTGCAAATTGTCGCCATCGTCATCACCATCGCCATCATCCTTATACGTCTCCCCCTTTCATGTGTGAGTAATTCCTACTGTAGGCGAAGGGTATGGTAGGGATTGGATGAGTTAGATCATGTAATAGTCCTTCAGATTGTTGGGGGCATGTTCCCTATCATCTATTATGGTGTTTATCATCTTTTCTACTACTTGTTGCTCTTCATGCTTGTCACTTTGTCCCTGAGTGCCATGATTTCAGATCTGAACCCTTTATGTTTTGATGAATATATTTGTGTTCTTGATCCTATCTATGATTTTTATGCACCTATTATTGTCCGGAATCGGTGATACCAATGGTAACAGTTTGGGACACCAAAGGGGATGGACTATAATTTGAGGATTCCATGTATTCATTGATTTTGAATGCTTTGTTCCAGTGCTCTTTGACAGGAGCACCTTAATCTCCATAAGTTCCTTTTGGCCCCATTGGTAGCGGGATGGTAGGACAAAAGACGTTGTGCAAAGTTCTTATTGCAGGCTCGCACAACTACCTTGCGATACATGCCTAATGTTTTATATTTTCCTAGATGATCATTACTTTTTTGTGTGCCTTGCCCCATGTCAATTACATGTTATCTCTCATCCATGCAGTGCCCAACCATCCATTCCCCTAGCGTACAATGTTTTAATCCTGCTGGTTACTAGTTGCTTTACTTTTGTTTCTTTACTTTCGTTGCTTTTCCACCACTATTTACGTTGCCACCATCACTTACATATCACCGTTGCTACTAATCCCTCGTTGCCAAACAAGTATCTTTCAGGTGCGGTTGAACTGACAACTCAACTGTTAAAGCTTATAAATATTCTTTGGTTGCCCTTGTGTCAAATTAATAAATTGTGTTATCTTACCCGCGAAGGCTATTGCGATCCCCTACAGTTGTGGGTCATCAAGACTATTTTCTGGCGCCGTTGCCGAGGAGCATAGCTTTATTTACAAGTCAACTTGGAGTTATTTTTTTTGCTGCAATTTTTCAGCTATGGGTAAGAAAGGAGACCCCAAGGTTCGGATTTTACCATCGACTACAAGAAAAGGTATTGTTCTTAGAACTAGTGCTACACTTGATTCACCTTCCATTATAAGTAAGTTTGCTTCCCCACCACCAGGCGGTTAGACCAAAATACGCAGAGCGTAGGGAGTGCCTAGCTCTGATAACAATGTAAATATCAAGAATGATTAGAGGGGGAGGGGGTGAATGATCACTTCTAAAAATTCTACGGAACTTAGAAGGAAAACAAAGAAACAGCGAAAGACAAGTGTTGCTCTAAGGAATTGCAGTATTGAAAGATAAACTTAGGTCGAAAGTAAATGGGACGAGGGGAAACATCGAAGGCAAACATGCAATAGAGTAAATACTGAATATAAATACGAGTAAGAAAATGAGTCTGACACATTGATGTTTGGTGAACCAGTTCACGCTTTGTAAAGCGCTACATCTGGTTGGAGGGACTAGTGATTGAACACCTGGAGAAAAACTCTCTCCATACTATTCTCCACTACAGCAAACCCCTCGAGCTTGGCCAGTTCTTACTCGAGTTAGATGATTCAGGACATCTCCGAAACATTTACAAACTTCCTTCAACAGTAAAAATTTCTCTTCGACTGCTTGACAGGTGACACCTAACTGTCTAGGAGACTTGAAGATCACCAAGATAAAAGGCCAGCTAATATCAACCCAAGTCTTGCAGGTGTCCACAACGGTCGGATTTTCAATCACTGCGCAACTTTTCTTGCGGAGCAAGTAAGCTGACTTAACGAACGAGTTCTCTCTCGAAGGCACAAACTGCGATAACTTTCCCTTCGAGCTATTACTCGACTCAGTAAGATTTCTCTTGGTAGGCTATTTTTGGGTTTTAAGTTGAGTAGAGAAAATTCACTTTGACAAAGATTTCAACTTGCAAACCCCTCTTGATAGTACGGTTTTTCCTATGACTCAAGAAAGTAAAAGATAAACTAGCAAAAAGACTATGTCTTCGTACAGCTTCAGCTTTCTCCTCGTTGCGATTCTACTCGAGAGCATCTTCTTTCTCGACGACATTTTTAGGGGTCGTCCTCCTTCAAAAGGCTTCGGTATTAGACTGCAGCTTTGCTGCGGTGAGTTGTCCTTCGACCTTCTACATGCAAACTCCATTCTTCAGGAACCTAAGCATCTGTTTATAATCAAAAACAATGTTAGTTCCTCTACTACTTTGTCCAACAATCTCCAAAACCTTCGGGGGTAAAACTTGCTCTTACAATCTCCCCCTTTTTGCACGATTGTTGATAAAATAGGCATCGATAAATAATTGAAAAATTTCGAGGTTTCAATGATAAACCAGTTCTAAGATAGATGATATAATCCCCCTTGATGTATGCATGGAAGATAGAAATTTCATTGAAGTGCATATTTTATGTGAATGAGTCAAGGGAAAACACCATTATCTTAGCGAGCGAGATTGCAATCCAAGAGATATCCAATGAGAGATATGCAATCTCCTCGATTAACCTGTGAACTTATGTGATTGATAAATTCCTTCAAGAACGTAATGTCTCGGAAGCATAGCAGATAGATATCTTACGATAAAGGTAGCAGTTCACATACCTACTTAGAGTTAGTTACAACCAGATCGAATATGAATCGAAAGTTTGTTGAAAGTACTCAAAACTCAAAGTTCAATAACTAAAAATCAAATCCATTAACCCCGTTTGCAAAATAATTCTTAGATGCAACACATTCTCCCCCTTTTGTCAATAATTGAACAAAAAGTTTGAGAAGGGGTCGAAAGAATTCCTACTAGCTTGAAGGGCGACGACGATAAGAAGTTTCCGCGTGCGAAGCATGTGTCTTTGTCGAAGGAAGACGTCGGTAGGGCGACCACTACGAGGAGTAATCTTCGTGCGGAAGGAGTGCTGATCACCAGAAGAATCGAGTTGTGATTTCGGTGGAGTCCTGGGGCTTCGAGGAAGTGGCGAGTAAACTCGCGTGGTACGTCGTTCTTCTTCGGGGCTGGAGTCGGAGGATACAACATCTAGAGTGATATGATAATAGTCGTGAATGGAGAGCACATCTCTGTTCTTTGGCAGCATGGGAATGTTGGAATCTGGGTGATCTACTCGATCGTCATTAGTCCATTGTCTTTGCAGTTGAGGAGGATGTTCTTTGAATCCACAGCGCTGCAGCTGACCGAGATAATTGAACTTCCTGAGTCCTTTCCAATCCCAGCGAAGGCATTCTCGAAGAAGTTGATTGTTTTTCATTGCAATGTTCTGCATGTGATTGATTTCATTCATCATCTTTTGCTTCTGCACAAGATCTTGATCGTTGTGGTGCTGGAACATATGTCGAGTATGAAGGGAGATCTCCATATGATGAACTGGTTTGATAAATTTTGAGCGAATGTTCCTTTCAGTCATATGGGCCCTTATGCCAGTGTGCTCATCAAAAGGATCGTTAGGTCAAGCAACAACCTGCAATACTTCCCTAACAGGTGGAGTGAAAATCTTAGGGAATATAGTTACGGGGAATGGCACATCCCGAGAGTAATTGCAGATAGCCATGAGCCATGGTGCAAAGGACTTGAGAGCTATGTGGTCATCAGCACATGACACCATGGTCCGAATGAAGAAGTCTTCAAAGTCGAAAGGGAGTCCATTGACCAGCTTCATTATAGCGTGTTGCACCTCGTTGGGAATGACAAAGTCATCGTCAACATCTAGCATTGGCATCAACGTCTTCGACAGAATATAGAACCAAGCTTTAGTTTCGAAGATCAAATTCTTCGGCTTGGGTTCTTGAGGATAATTATCTCCGACTACATCCGGGTTCATCAGCATAGAAAATTCAGCTGGAGTCATGGATGACAGATCATGCAGCTTGTGTGGTAAACCTTCGAAATAAGGCACATTTATCACTACAAGAAATCATCGACAGCCATGTGAAAAACTTGGTCTTGAATCATGAAGTCAAATTTTCAAGTGCTCGGCTTGGTATGATCTCCAGTGAGATATAATGTGGCATAGAACAGTTTGATGAGCTCTCGATTGAAATCAGTGTTGAGCGCAAACATTATGTGCGCATGTAGTCCATCAATTTTTTTGGCAAAATTATCGAAACAAGTTGTTGCATACACCGAAGGCATGTCCAGATACTGGTGCTTGAAAATCTTCGCCTTGTTGTACAACATACAAGTATAATAGACTGCCTGTTCTTGGGTCCAGAACCGAAGAGAATAAGCATTTCTTGGCATATCGTAAGGATTGGGCCCGAAAAAGTATGGCTTGTGTTCGCGCCTCTTAAAGATGGGGCCTCCTCGAGGAACATCAGAGCGGAACAAAGGCAGCATTTATATGGGATGTGTTGAGTGCAGCAATTCATCGACGTGCAATTCATCCGAAGCTTTTTCTGGGAGCTGCAGGTTAGGTGTAGGAGCACGAGGTTGAGAGAATGGGACATTGAAAATGTCCTGTGTGGGAGTAACAGCAGCAGCACGAGGAATTTCCTCGGCTTGATCTTCGATGACATCTCCTTCGTCGGCATTCTGAACTTCTTCGGCCTCTTGAGTTTCCATGGCCTCCAGATCAGGATCAAGTTGGTTGGAAGCATTCACCATCTCTTCATTTGAAGAGGCATATGAAGATGAGGAATTTCCTTCGGAGCTTTTCTCTCCAGAGCCATCTTCTTCGGCATCGCCTTCATCAGATGCAGGCGGTGCATTATGGCGAGAGGAAACTGTGGTGACATCCACATTTTCCTCTTCTTGATCGGTGCGGGAAGAGGAGTAATCCTTCTCAATTGATGGAGGTGGAGCAGGAGAGTCTTGCTTGAACTGAGCATTTTCTTGGTCTGTACTTTAGCACTAGGCTCAACTTCTTGTTGTGATGGTGAGGGAGCACGGGATGGAGTTTTTTGTCGGGGGAGGAGTTGGTGCCTTTGGTGGAGTTGGTTCTCGGGCAGGGGGTGTAACTTGTCGAGCTGGTGCATCTTTGACATTAGATTTCTTCTTCGTCGTCTGAATCTCTAGCATCCTACGCCCAGAGGATTTGGTAGCAGTTTTCTCATGAGACTTTCTCTTTCGAGATTGTCTCTCGGTGAGAGCATCATTGTGATATTTGCACACGTCGGCCGCAATCTCTCTGACCTTGGCATGAAGAACGGTGATATTTTCCTATTGAATTCTCCTTGACTCAATAAGTGCAGAGAGTTTTGACTTGTAGAAATTTCTCGATATTGCGTCTTCAGTTTCTTCTCGAAGTTGATCGGCATAGAAAACTTCTTGATCACGATCCTTGCGGTATTGGGTTAGGTACCCATCCCAGCGGGTCATCTATCTATCCACTCGATCTTGAATTTCCTTCGGAATAAAGTCCTCGGGAGTCACATCTTTCGGAGTGGTGGCCATCTTCCAAAGAACACTTGTGATCTCAACTGCATCCCACTCGGCCTTGTTAGAGGAATTTCCTTCATTTGAGCTCTCTTCATATTCTTGAGTAACTGGAGCAGGTGGTACAGCAGGGGCATCAGGTGCTAGAGCAGCACTACGGGTTTGGGCAGCTTGAGGCTTCAGCCTTGTCTCCTTTGCTTCGTCTCGACCTCCTTGGTGGCCTTGATAGAGTGATATTTTTATTTACGGCACTAGAGGCCGCAACCTTATCCTTCGAGACGCCAGCAACCTCAACATTTTCGTTCGCAGCACTAGCGGCTGCAGACTTATCCTTCGTGGCACTCGGAGCCACAACTTTCTCGGTGGCACTAGGGGCCACAACTTTTTCTTTCGCAACACTAGGGGCTACACCTTTCTCGAGCTGAGCTCGGTACTTGTCTGAAACCAGATGTTGTATGCCCAACTGCTTGGCAACCTCAGCTTTCTTTTCCTCGGGCTGGCTATAAAAATTCATCAGCTTAGCCTTCTCCAGATCTTTGGCTTTGAGCTCATTTTGCTTGGCCAGTCTTGCCTTCCTCTAGCTCAGAGGTTCTTTGTCCTTGGGCACATCATCTTGCTTGCCCTTGGTTGTAGCTGAGGGTTTTGTTTGTCAAGGGGGAGCGTTGGCAAGTGGTCAATCAGTGACCAAATTGGTCATGTCAATAGTTGCTCGAGGAGCCGTAACCACTGGCTCCTGGATCCTGACTGCCTTGGAGCTTGGTTTCTTCTTTGGTGTTCGTTTCTTTGGTGCGGGGGGAGGATGATCAGGTTCAACATTAGCATCAGCACCTTGGTCATTTTTCTCGGTGCTGGATTCATCATCATCATCAGATGTTGCTTCCGGTGGAGAAACAACATCAGCCTTCTTGAGGCGCTTGGCAGACTTCTTTCCAGCCTTTGGTTTGGCACTTGGGCCAACCTCTTCGACAACTGTAACACCCTCGGTGTCAAGCTACAGTGATCACTTTTCATTAATGACTAAGCTCAGTGATTAATCATGACTTGATCATCATTGAATCAAATCTTTTTCAAACCCCTTTGGTTGGAACCAAAAACAAAGTGGAAATTAAAGTTGTTCCAAAAATTGTGTAAACATTTTTATAAAATGCACAAAAGTCGGTAGACCAAGATGCCATGGTGATAGATATTAATTATGGCATTTAAATATATAAAACAATTCAGAACATTTTCAAAACAGCCCCTTTTAATCATTTCATATTCAAAATAAACCCTAAATGATTTTAGTTAGCCACCAAACTTTTTGTGGCACTACCATACTATGTAATATAAACATTGGTGCAAGTTCCACAATTTGCAAAAAATCAGATGAAGACAAAACAAAATAAAATAGATCAGAAAGGTAAACAAATAAAGAATAAAATGGAAAGATATTAACTGTCGCCTAGGGCAATTCACTAGCCCAACCCGATGCCCACCCAGGGCACCCCCCCCCCAATAAGGCCCAGCCCACCATGGCCATCGCTTTCTTCGCTACAGGAAGAAGCTGGCCATGGCATGGCGGCCATCAAGCCGTCATGGCCGTCGCTGGCCTCGTGTCAGCCATCCGGCGGTGAGATACGACGGATAAGACTGAGAACCTCCACGCCCTGGAACCCTAGCACGCCATAGCCCCATCACCATCTCCCTCACCTCTGACTCCTCCCCGCGCTGGGATCCCGAATGGCCGCCGCCGCGCCTTGTCGTCGTCGCGGCCGGAGACCGCTCTGAGCCACGGGAGCCCATCCAGGAGCTCCGCCTGCCTCCACTACTTCGCCTGCAACCCGGAGATCAAGCCAGAGAGCTCCACCGCAACCGAATCGAGCCCCTGTCCCCGTCGAACCGTTGCGGACCTCGCCGTCGTGCCGCTACTCCGGCCGCTTCCTCGGCCATCAAGACCTCTCCTCTTCCCCCTGTGAGCTCACGCCTCCCCTCCCCCCCTCCGAATCGTGCCGTCCTTGCCCCGTACACCTCCGCGGACGTGCTCGTCGGGTGCCCGCGCTCACCGTGCTCAGGCCGCGCGCCGTTCTTCACTTGGCCGCGCCCCGCGTGCCACTGCTGCCGCCCGTGCGCGCTCTCACAAGCCGTGCCTGACGTGCCCCTTCCCCATACGCGCGCTCCCATGGGCGGCGTCGCTGCCGCCGGCTGACCCCGGCCGTGCGACGGCTGTCCCATGGCCGCATCGCCCTCACCGCACCCACCCCTGCACCGCACCCCTAGCCACCCCACGCCGCGGCCTCACCGCACTGGCCGCCGGCCGCTGCGGTCCCGTCCCGGCTAGCCAGCCTCGCCGTTGGCCGGAATGGCCTAGCCGCTGCCCCCTGCTCGTCGCCGGCGTGGGCTGGTTATTAACCAGTGGGTTTGTCCCACTTACATGTGGGGCCAACCTAATTAGATTAACCCCTAACCATCCGATTAAGAGTAAGCCCCCCACTGAGACTTACAAATGGACCCCACAAATAATTAGACTAGTTATATAATCTGTTAAAGAAGTGGCCCTATGACATCTGGGCCCAGACCACTTAACCCTCTGGTTAACTTAATAAAATGAAAAACTAGATATGTCTCTATGACATGTGGGACCCCACATCTAGATAATTATTTTGTTTAGTATAAATCCCTAGGATTAGTTACTCTCTATGACAGGTGGGACCCCCTGGTCAGTTTGATCAGTCAAAGGCCTCAGCCTATGACAGGGTGGCCCCACATGTCAGTACTGTTATGGATAATGTTCTATTTTAATAATAAATAAATTTAGAAAATGATTTGAAATGATTTAAATTTAGAAATTGAATATCTTTTAAACCGTAAGTCAGATTCAAAAACTTTATACATCAAAATTGATCAGAAAAATATAACGGATATGGATACGCTATCTCCTACCTTTTTCGTACTTTCTTGCACTAGGCGTTGTTACTGCTGCTGCTACGATTACAATCCTATTCAATTGCATAGCCTGCTTTTGTCGCCCCTTGATGTACCTTCCTTTATCCTATCCTGCCTGTTATAATTATGCATATATTCAGCAGTGAGCCCTGCGCATTGTTAGCTAGGACTAGATAGCGGGACATGATCACTTAGGGGAGTGAACACGGATACAAAATATATACAACTGCAACAGGTACGGATCAATGCAGACACCCTAGGGAATCTACAACGGCGAGACTCTGCCGAGTCGCTTCGAGTTTGACTTACGAGTTGAATGGACTCGTATTTCACTCTCGTCGGCTCAGTAGCGTAGCATCACCGGAATGATACGAGGTTTACCTCTTTAGTTCATTCCGCTGATGTCTCTGTGAAACCTCTCTAAGTGTGCCATCGAGGGTGATACCTCCTGGTTTCACTTAAAGGTAGGCACTCGAACCAACTGGTGTCTTTAAAGGTAAGAGTCGGGCGACCCAACGGTGCCCGCGAGAGGTATATTGTCAGTAACGACAGGGAGGGTACCACCGACGTTACTGGCGTGCTTGGCCCCTGCTCCTATCTCGCGAGAGTTACCAAACGATGCAAAAGTCGAGCTCTACCAAGAGCACACGCGAGACAAGGTAAGGAGACGGTTCACCTTGTCGGTAACCGCGCGCTTTGACGGGACGACAGGGCAGGCCCCGACGTTACCGGTGGGCCTTGTTGCTGTTCGTTGTCCATTGTGTTGTTAGTCAGACAGCGATAACGGTTGTCTGCGAGATAATATTAAAATGCTAAATGGTTCGGCGGATGACTTGAGAGACCCGTAGGTCTGTACGCACTACCTACACGTGGGATTACGGTGTGGGCCCTCCACGTCGTAGTTCTTCCGAAAGCTCTTCAGACGTCAGCAGTACCACGGGCTAATAGCTGGGAAGCGGTCTTGTCTTATTTGCTGCAGCAGGTGTGTTTGGATTTGCTTTTTCTTCATCGGCCAGTCTCGTACCGTGCAGGAGCGTGCAAGGGTGAGGGACCTAGACCCCTTGGCGCATAGGATATAGTCCGGCGGATGGCCTCTCTGCTGAGCCTAGGATGGGTTGCGTCGTGTCGGATAGCTTCGGTGGGGCGTTCCCTAACAAGGTTCACGCCACCCTGGAGATCCGAGCGTGCAAGATGAACAGTAGTGCACCCCTGCAGGGAGTTTAATCTATTCGAATAGCCGTGTCCACGGTAACAGGACGCTTTATGCTGAAGCTGTATCTTACCACTACAAACTATTACTATTAAGCTGTATGGTTCCGGGTTTTCTTCCTCGCAGGGAAGTCGAGGAGGGGAACTCGGAGGCATTATTATTATTAATAATTACAACTTACTATTATACAATGTTGCAGCAACTTCTACTTCATTGTTACTTTATTGCTCTATATGAACTGTTGGTTGATTCTCTTCTCATGCTGCAAGACATCGTCAGAAGATGCTAGTCTTCGATAGGCCTAGCTTCTTACCCTTATTCTGATTTCTATCTTGCAGTCCACAATATATACAGCCTCCATTTTCCGTTGATACAAATGCATAATGCTTAGTAGCGGACGTAAGACTCGCGGGTATACTAGATACTCACCTGCTTTATTTCCTTTACTGTTTTGCCTGATCGGCCGCTGCAGTCGAAGTTGGAGCCTTGGAGTCCAGGAGCCGGAGATCCCCGATGCCGACCACCGCAACGTGAAGATCCCCGATGCCTTCTACGACGTCGAGTTCCCCTTTGACCAGGAGTAGTTTGGAGGTTCCCAAGCAGGAGGCCTCGCCTTTTCGATCGTGTTGTTTTTCTGCTATCCTTCTTAAGGCAACCTTGTATTCTTGTTTCTGTACTCAGATACTATTTTCTTCCGCTGACTTGTGCTCTCGAGCTGTTGTATTCGAGCCCTCGTGGCCCCTGGTTTGTATTAAACAGCTTGTATTATTTTATTTGTAGAGTTGTGTTGTGATATCTCACCGTGAGTCCCTAATCTCGATCGTGTACCTTGCGTGTATGATTACTTTACACGGTCTGATTTTGGGGGCGTCACAAGTTGGTATCAGCGCCGACTGCCTGTAGGAAACCCCCTTCCCACTCGTTGGTCGAAGTCGAGTCTAGCCCTTGCAAAACTACTTTACTAAAAGTGTCGTGTGGCTTATCGGCCCACGTCGCCAATTGGGTGGTATTAGGATCTCTTACTCCGTACCTTCACTCTGGGACTCTGATCTCTCTTCTCTTTCGGGTTAAAGATTTTGCTAACTCTGACATTAGGTTCTCGTGAATCCTTCCTCCCGGAGAGCCCCTCATTACAGATGATCGCTTGCTTCACGAGAAGATTTTGAAGATTACTCTCAGATATAATTCCCGAGACCATATGTGCCGATACCTTGACAATTCCCTACCACCGTTAAGTCTGTATGTATAACCACATACACCTTCCGTTCATCCATTGAATCCCAGTTTCCCTTGTGTTCACAAGATGCATCGAAATACTTTCCGTTGTTTCGGGAATCCTTTGAGCCTACTGCCGTGCAACTTCTTTTCACCCTGCGGATACTTCCTCACATTTATTGAGGATCCGTCCATCTTAAGTGATTCCTGTGATTCCCAAAATACTTTGAAATACTATTCGATCTCGCGACAATCCTCGGCAGCCTACTGATTTGGAGATTCTTCTTGCCTGCTTGCACTATGATTAATCCCGTTTGTCTGGTGGTCTTTGATGACCTCCCTTGGCATTGCCATTATGATTTGTTGAATTATCCTGTGTGCTAGTGCACACAATCATCAATTGATCCCTATGAATCCATTCTTCTGGCTCAGACGTCATTCCGGACATGAGCTGGTTCTCGGTAAATCAAACCTTAATTGGTTAACCGTCAAGCTTCTATTCAACTTATTCATGTTTGATCGATGTATATGAATCTGATACACCGATATGGTAGTCATAATTCCTTTGTATTTATGCATCGAATTATTCTGATGCTTCTATATCCAATGCTTTGGCATTCCTTCTTCTTATGGTTGAGTAACGATACTCGCACCAGACTCTCTGTACGCCGCCTGACCTTTTTGGGTGGATTACTAACTGTCGTCCCCTTGTGGCCTAAATCATTGACGAGCTTCCCCTGATACGAGATGCCTTTGGTGAACGGTATCATGTGTTCTGTGTCAGCAGCCTTCTGCTTTAAAACTTGTATCCCGTGTTCCTGTTGTTTGTCGTATAGATTCGTAAGATGTCCCTATGGGTTGTACCTTTGTTTCAACCATCTGTGAGAACCCAGGAAATTTCTGCGGGTCACACTGTACTGGTGTTACGCCTGATAAATTTCCTACTCTACAACTTCATCAAAGCGAGAAGTGAATGAAAGGTTAGGCATTGAAGAAGTGTGGGTCGACCCTGAACCTTTGTGTTCATGCCCATGGATACGATGTAGAACTTACCATGAAAGCCTCTCGTAAAGATAATTTACCCCCTTGGTATAAATTCTGTTGCACCTATGATCCTCCATTCTGCCTTCGAGTATTACCCCTCTGGTATCTCTGCGATATTGTGCCATTGCACCACCTCTTATGAATTCTTTCTGGTGCGATACTTCTCATCGATTTTTCCATTCCACAGGTTCTGGGTTGTCACCAACCAAGAACACCTAATACCTTTTCTCCACCACCCCTTTTGCTTGGTGATGTGGATATTCGATTGCATTTTCTTGAAACCCCTCGACATAATGTGTCGTGGTCATCACCGACGTTTTGAATTCTCCCATGTGTCTATTGAATTCATGATGAGGAATACCATCCTTGCCCCTCGATGAATTGTGTTATCATTGACAACCTCCTTTGACTCCCTGCCAATACAAACTTGGTCATGTATATCTTGCTCTATTTTCTCTTGGGAAAGATATACACCTGATACTTGTGTATCATCACATTTCCTTTCCTTTGGTCTGTTTAACTTTTCTTTGAATATAAATTATCCAAGCAGTGATAATTCAATGCTGATGTAAACACTTCGGTGTACTACTTTGTTCGTACAACCTGTTACTACTGTTGATAACATTTCGGTAACCACCGATGGACGAGAACTTTGCCTATTGGTCCGCCCCGTCTTAACGAGCAGGAAAATGGTTCTCTTCGTCCCTCGCCCTTGGCACCGACGTTTTTGCTGACATAGCTAACAAGCTATTCTCTGACTTACCTTGCAAATTGATCACATTGCTTGTCACCATCATTTTTATTCAGTGTGGGCCCATAACCCACAGTTCCACAGGATCGAAACCTGACTCTCTTGACCGCGTATGCAATTCACGAGTCCTCTACCTTGTGATATTCAGTTCGATATCAGACTCGGTGCTTATGCCTGATGTTTTGGACCCCTTTTTCATCATCCGTCATCGGCATCGAATGCATGCATGTCCGCTTGAAAACGTCTCATGCCTTCTCTTGTTTCTCTGTATGTATCTCCCTGAGTTTAACTCGTGAGATACTTTGTACCCCATTCCCTTGGGCAGCCTCGGTTGATTAACCTTGTACCGGTCCAACACCCTTAATTTTTTTTAACATGGCCTATTCGTAAGTACGATGAAGACCCCAAAGGAAGAATGACAACTCATCGAGATGCACCAATGCAGAGCAGTGAAGACATCAAAGGGAAGGATTGGCTTCTTCGAGAAGGGCAACAATACCCAGAAGATTCGTTAGAATACGAAACCCAATCTTTACCACTTCCACTACCTTTTAAATTCTCGGGACGAGAATTCATTGTAGTGGGGAGATTTGTAACACCCTCGGTGTCTAGCTAAAGTGATCACTTTTCATTAATGACTAAGCTCAGTGATTAATCATGACTTGATCATCATTGAATCAAATCTTTTTCAAACCCCTTTGGTTGGAACCAAAAACAAAGTGGAAATTAAAGTTGTTCCAAAAATTGTGTAAACATTTTTATAAAATGCACAAAAGTCGGTAGACCAAGATGCCATGGTGATAGCTATTTATTATGGCATTTAAATATATAAAACAATTCAGAACATTTTCAAAACAGCCCCTTTTAATCGTTGCATATTCAAAAGAAACCCTAAATGATTTTAGTTAGCCACCAAACTTTTTGTAGCACTACCATACTATGTAATATAAACATTGGTGCAAGTTCCATAATTTGCAAAAATCAAATGAAGACAAAACAAAATAAAATAGATCAGAAAGGTAAACAAATAAAGAATAAAATGGATAGATATTAACTGTCGCCTAGGGCAATTCACTGGCCCAACCCGATGCCCACCAAGGGCACCCCCCCAGTAAGGCCCAGCCCACCACGGCCATTTCTTTCTTCGCTACAGGAAGAAGCTGGCCATGGCGTGGCGGCCATCCAGCCGCCATGGCCGTCGCTGGCCTCGTGTCAGCCATCCGGCGGTGAGCTACGACGGATAAGACTGAGACCCGCCACGCCCTGGAACCCTAGCACGCCATAGCCCCATCCCCATCTCCCTCACCTCTGACTCCTCCCCGCGCTGGGATCCCGAATGGCCGCCGCCGCGCCTTGTCGTCGTCGCGGCCGGAGACCGCCCCGAGCCACGGGAGCCCGTCCAGGAGCTCTGCCTGCCTCCACTACTTCGCCTGCAACCCGGAGATCAAGCCAGAGAGCTCCACCGCAACCGAATCGAGCCCCTGTCCCCGTCGAACCGTTGCGGACCTCGCCGTCGTGCCGCTACTCCGGCCGCTTCCTCGGCCATCATGACCTCTCCTCTTCCCCCTGTGAGCTCACGCCTCCCCTCCCACCTCCGAATCGCGCCGTCCTTGCCCCATACAACTCCGCGGACGTGCTCGCCGGGTGCCCGCGCTCACCGTGCTTAGGCCGCGCGCCGTTCATCAATTGGCCGCGCCCCGCGTGCCGCTGCTGCCGCCCGTGCGCGCTCTCGCAAGCCGTGCCCGACGTGCCCCTTCCCCATACGCGCGCTCCCATGGGCGGCGTCGCTGCCGCCGGCTGACCCCGGCCGTGCTCCGGTTGTCCCATGGCCGCATCGCCCTCACCGCACCCACCCCTGCAACGCGCCCCTAGACACCCCACGCTGCGGCCTCACCGCACCGGCCGCCGGCCGCTGCGGTCCCGTCCCGGCTAGCCAGCCTCGCCGTTGGCCGAAATGGCCTAGCCGCTGCCCCCTGCTCATCGCCGGCATGGGCTGGTTTATTAACCAGTGGGTTTGTCCCACTTACATGTGGGGCCAACCTAATTAGATTAACCCCTAATCATCTGATTAAGAGTAAGCCCCCCCCACTGAGACTTACAGATGGACCCCACACATAATTAGACTAGTTATATAATCTGTTAAAGAAGTGGCCCTATGACATGTGGGCCCAGACCACTTAACCCCCTGGTTAACTTAATAAAATGAAAAACTAGATATGTCTCTATGACATGTGGGACCCCATATCTAGATAATTATTTTGCTTAGTATAAATCCCTGGAATTAGTTACTCTCTATGACAGGTGGGACCCCCTGGTCAGTTTGACCAGTCAAAGGCCTCAGCCTATGACAGGGCGGCCCCACATGTCAGTACTGTTATGGATAATGTTCTATTTTAATAATAAATAAATTTAGAAAATGATTTAAAATGATTTAAATTTAGAAATTGAATATCTTTTAAACCGTAAGTGAGATTCAAAAACTTTATACATCAAAATTGATCAGAAAAATATAAAGGATATGGATACGCTATCCGTATGTCTACCCCACCCCCCTAACACACCGATCATCGACATTCCCCCCTCCGGGCTGTCTGTCGATAATTCCCGGTGCCGGTAAAAACCTGCCGGATGAATTTATTGTGAACACGAAAGTTGTCCGGAATGGTTCAACTAACACGGATACACCCCCTTATGTTTGTCCGGTACCCACGACACCTCCGGCATGATACCTTCCCCCTCTGGACACCCTGTCCGGTAACTACCCGGAGCTGGCATATCATCCCTGGATGAATTCCCGCTCCGAGCCTGATACATCGAACTGCGTTAGAACACCGACGTCGATACATTTTCCATGTCATTCATATGTTTGCATTGTTTGCTTTGTATTTACTGTTTCTCCACCCCCTTTATTCTCCGGTAGACCCCACTGCTACCGCCGACTACACCGCCGCCGGGAACGACTACTTCGTCGACGACCCTACTGCTACCGTCGAGCTTCCAGGCATGCAGAGTCATTCTCTTCCCCAGATAGCTCCTACCTTTTCCGTACTTTCTTGCACTAGGCATTGTTACTCCTGCTGCTACGATTACAATCCTATTCAATTGCATAGCCTGCTTTTGTCGCCCCTTGATGTACCTTCCTTTATCCTATGCTGCCTGTTATAATTATGCATATATTCAGCAGTGAGCCCTGTGCATTGTTAGCTAGGACTAGATAGCGGGACGTGATCACTCAGGGGAGTGAACACGGATACAAAATATATACAACTGCAACAGGTACGGATCAATGCAGACACCCTAGGGAACCTACAACGGCGAGACTCTGCCGGGTCGCTTCGAGTTTGACTTACGAGTGGAATGGACTCGTATTTCACTCTCGTCGGCTCAGTAGCGTAGCATCACCGGAATGATACGAGGTTTACCTCTTTAGTTCATTTCGCTGATGTCTCTGTCAAACCTCTCTAAGTGTGCCATCGAGGGTGATACCTCCTGGTTTCATTAAAGGTAGGCACTCGAACCAACTGTTTCCTTAAAGGTAAGAGTCGGGCGACCCAACGGTGCCCGCGAGAGGTATATTGTCGGGAACGACAGGGAGGGTACGACCGACGTTACTGGCGTGCTTGGCCCCTGCTCGTATCTCGCGAGAGTTACCAAACCACGCAAAAGTCGAGCTCTACCAAGAGCACACGCGAAACAAGGTAAGAAGACGGTTCACATTGTTGGTAACCGCGCGCTTTGACGGGACGACAGGGTAGGCCCCGACGTTACCGATGGGCCTTGTTGCTGTTCGTTGTCCGTTGTGTTGTTAGTCAGACAGCGATAACGGTTGTCTGCGAGATAATATTAAAATGCTAAATGGTTCGGTGGATGACTTGAGAGACCCGTTGGTCTGTACGCACTACCTACACGTGGGATTACGGTGTGGGCCCTCCGCGTCGTAGTTCGTCCGAATGATCTTCAGACGTCAGCAGTACCACGGGCTGATAGCCAGGAAGCGGTCTTGTCTTATTTGCTGCAGCAGGTGTGTTTGGATTTGCTTTTGCTTCACCGGCCAGTCTCGTACCGTGCAGGAGCGTGCAAGGGTTAGGGACCTAGACCCCTTGGCGCATAGGATATAGTCCGGCGGATGGCCTCCCTGCTGAGCCTAGGATGGGTTGCGTCGTGTCGGATAGCCTCGGTGGGGCGTTCCCTAACAAGGTTCACGCCACCCGGGAGATCCGAGCGTGCAGGCTGAACAGTAGTGCACCCCTGCAGGGAGTTTAATCTATTCGAATAGCCGTGTCCACGGTAACAGGACGCTTTATGTTGAAGCTGGATCTTACCACTACAAACTATTACTATTAAACTGTATGTTCCGGGTTTTCTTCCTCGCAGGGAAGTCGAGGAGGGGAACTCGGAGGCATTATTATTATTAATCATTACAACTTACTATTATACAATGTTGCAGCAACTTCTGCTTCATTGTTACTTTATTGCTCTATATGAACTGTTGGCTGATTCTCTTCTCATGCTGCAAGACATCGTCAGAAGATGCTAGTCTTCGATAGGCCTAGCTTCTTACCCTCATTCTGATTTCTATCTTGCAGTCCACTATATATACAGCCTCCCTTTTCTGTTGATACAAATGCATAATGCTTAGTAGCGGACGTAAGACTCGCGGGTATACGAGATACTCACCTGCTTTATTTCCTTTACTGTTTTTCCTGATCGGCCGCCGCAGTCGACGTTGGAGCCTTGGAGTCCAGGAGCAGGAGATCCCCGATGCCGACCACCGCAACGTGAAGATCCCCGATGCCTTCTACGACGTGGAGTTCCCCTTTTACCAGGAGTAGTTTGGAGGTTCCCAGGCAGGAGGCCTCGCCTTTTCGATCGTGTTGTTTTTGTGCTAGCCTTCTTAAGGCAACCTTGTATTCTTGTGTCTGTACTCAGATAATATTTGCTTCCGCTGACTTGTGCTCTCGAGCTGTTGTATTCGAGCCCTCGTGGCCCCTGGCTTGTATTAAACAGCTTGTATTATTTTATTTGTAGAGTTGTGTTGTGATATCTCACCGTGAGTCCCTAATCTCGATCGTGTACCTTGCGTGTATGATTACTGTACACGGTCTGATTTTGGGGGCGTCACAACAACTTCCTCGTTACCAGCAGCAACAACAGCTTTCTTGGCCTTGGAAAATTTTCTCTTTTCTACTTGTTCCGCTCGAGCAACAACTAAGTCCTTGTAATCTTCAGGAGTTTTCAAGGTTGATTGGTGAGCATCGGCCGTTGGAGCCGGTCTATTTGCTCGAGTCCAGCCTGGCTTCAACGCTGCGACATCACTCCATGGTTTCTTCAAGGCAAATAGTCTTACCCATCGAGGAATAATAGTCTTGTATTCATAACAACGAATAGCTTGCAGTCTTTGAATTTCTCGCAATCTGTTATCTCTCGTTCTTGCATCTTCAAGAGAATTCTTTGGTGTTCTGAGATTTTTCTCGATAATCAGATCCTCGGATAATCCTTCTGAGTTGTTGGTGATCTTTGTTCGGCCTACTGCACGCTTGGGTTGCCTGATGTTTCCTGAGTTTTCAAACATTTTCCTACGAAAAAGAGAGGTACGAGGGAAAATAGACAAGGTGTGAACATGTACTAGAAGTCTTTTCGAGGGAAAACACATTTTTGAGTGCAGCAAACATATAGAGAGATTTAACTTTGATGCAGATTTCCATACGAGTGCTAAGCTAGATTTCCATCCGGTGCAAGTCTAACGAAGAACTTGTATGAATAAAGTGCTCATAGAGTAAATCTATCGATATGAATCAGAGAGATTTGACCTAAGTCAGAAACTCCAAATCAAGGGATTTCTTACCTAGATCTGATGGAAAGTCAAAGGAAATGCTAAAAACAGATTTTCCAAAGTGCAAGGATCCAAAAGGATCAAATAGACCTAATAAAGAAAAAAAATAAAAAAAATCTAGAACTCGAAGATAGATTGGAGCGGATTCGAGTCTAGCCTCGCACATACCCTAACTCGGTGATGCGTGAGATCTATGGTGGCGCGGATGATGGTCCTTGTCGACGGGAAGTCCTCCGGCGGCGTCCTTCCGGCAGCTAAGCGGCGAGGTCGGCGGCGGGGAGACAGCAGGGCGGCACGTGAGAACTTGGGTGCGAGAGGGAGAGACGATGAAGTCGTGGGAATGTGAGCTATGACCAGTGGGGTGGATCGGTATTTATAAGGGCATGTCTGACATAACTTTCATGTCCGATCCAACGGCGAATATATCGTGTCTCTCTGAATTCAACGGACGGATTTTGTGGCGGTAATCGCGGGAAAATCCCAACAAACCGAAAGATTGTTTCTCCACGTTCAAGAACAAGCTCATCGAACATCGAGTATAAAACTAGATAAAAGTTCGATAGATTTTCCTTCGGAATCAATGACATTCGAAGGGAATCTGATCGAGAGCAAATATACATGTTCACGAGAGAATATAATACAGTGGGTAGGGGTAGAACATAGTGAAAACAGGGTCCGATACTTAATCAATCCGAGGGAAAACGAACGATAGAAAACTAAGGAGTGACAAGTGTATTGGACAAACACCAAACGAACAAATACAAAAAATGTAAAGAAACACACAATAAAACCAACGAAAGTAAACTACCGCAAGTAAGTATGCACATATAATACAATGGGGAAAATGGGTTTGATCTTACTGCACATTGTGTGAGTCCAATATGTTTAACTCACACCTCAAACGCACAGAACCTTTTCTCATCTAGTGGCTTCGTAATGATATCAGCCAATTGATCTTCGGTACGAACATGGCTAATAACAATATCTTCCCGCTGAACATGATCTCAAAGAAAATGATGATGAATATCAATATGCTTTGTTCGAGAGTGTTGCACAGGATTATGAGAAATTTTGATAGCACTCCCGTTATCACATAGCAGAGGAATTTTCTTCACATGAATACCATAATCTTTCAGCGTTTGCTTAAGCTAGAGAATTTGAGTGCAACATGAACCAGTACCAATATACTCGGCTTTAGCAGTAGATATTGATACACAATTTTGTTTCTTCGAAGCCCAACAAACCAGAGATCTACCAAGAAAATGACATGTGCCTGAGGTAGATTTCCGGTCCACACGATCACCAACCCAATCAGAATCAGAATATCCAATAAGATCAAACTGAGCACCTTTGGGATACCAAAGTCCCAAGGTAGGTTTATGAGAAAGATATCGAAGAATTCGCTTTACAACAATATGATTTGATTCTTTTGGCTTGGCCCGAAAACGAGCACACATACAAACTGAAAGCATTATGTCAGGTCTAGATGCACAGAGGTAAAGGAGCGAACCAATCATCGAGCGATATTTCTTCTGGTCAAAAGGTTTGCCCTTCTCATCTGCATCTAAGTGCACATTCGTAGGCATTGTAGTCTTGATAGTTTTGCAATCAACGAGACCAAATTTCTTCAGGCAATCCCTGATATACTTCTCTTGTGAGATAAATGTCCCATTCTTTTGTTGACGGATTTGAAGTCCGAGAAAGAACTTCAATTCACCCATCATAGACATTTCGTATTTCTTCGACATCATTCGAGAAAATTCTTCGCTGATATCAAGGTTAGTACATCCAAAGATAATATCATCGACATAAATTTGACACACAAAAATATCATTTTTGTATGCACGAGTGAAAAGAGTAGGTTCAGTGGTTCTTGGTTTGAAGCCCTTCTTTAGAAGAAAATCCTTGAGTGTTTCATACCAAGCACGAGGTGCTTGCTTTAACCCATATAGGGCCTTGTGTAATCTATACACCATATGCAGATTCTTCGGGTCTTCAAAACCTGCTGGCTGCATAACATACACTTCTTCTTCGATTTCACCGTTAAGAAATGCACTTTTGACATCCATTTTTATATAGCAATATACCATTGAAATTTTCAATAGCAAGCATGCCACGAATGGATTCAAGTCGAGCAACTGGAGCATAAGTCTTACCAAAATCAATACCTTCGATTTGGGTGTAGCCTTGTGCAACCAGTTGTGCTTTGTTTCTTAACACAATACCATCTTCATCTTGCTTGTTGCGAAATATCCACTTTGTACCAATGATATTATGTTTCTTGGGATCAGGTCTTTCGACAAGGGACCAGACTTTATTTCTCTCGAACTGATTGAGTTCTTCGAACATAGCAACCAACCAGTCTGAGTCCTTTATGGCTTCATCAAATTTTGATGGTTCTAGCAAGGAGACAAACGAGAAATCTCCTGAAAAGTTAGCCAAACGAGTGCGAGATCGAGTAGTGGGACGACCTGGTTGATGAATGTCTTCGAGCATCGAATCAACATCAACTCTTCTTCGAACTCGGGTTAGAGCTACTTCATTTGATTGTGGCTCAGGTTCTCCTTCGGGATCAGCTTGACCTCCGGGGTTAGCTTGTCCTTTGGGATCAGCTTGTCCTTCAGGTTCAGCTTGTCCTTCAGGATTTTCATTTTCTTCGTTCATGGGTTCTTCTTCGTCCTGTCCTTCGTTTCCTTCAGGATGTTGATCTCCAGCACCCCGGGCTATGTGTGGGACCATTGGATCATCATCATCCATGTTGACTTGACAAGCATTTCCTTCGACATGATGAATATCTCCAATAGCCATGGACCTGATCACTTCATCCAAAGGAGGTTCATCTAGATTAAGAGGTAAATGCTCCTTTTGAGAGTTGTTAGTATCATCGAACCTAACATTTACAGTTTCTACAAATTTACCAAGATGGGAGTTGTACACTCTGTAAGTGTGAGAATTCGAACCATAACCTAGAAGAAAACCTTCGTGAGCCTTAGGGGCAAACTTGGAGCTACGATTCATATCTCAGATATAGCATGGAGCACCAAATAACCTAAGATATGATACATTTGGCTTGTTACCAGTGATAGGGTCATGTGAAGTTTTATTTAGAAACTTGTGGAGATAAACCTTGTTGATGATATGGCATGCAGTGTTAATTGCTTCGGCCTAGAACCTGATAGGAGTCTTTTATTCAGCAAGCATTGTTCTGGCCATTTCAATAAGAGTTTGGTTCTTTCTCTCGACCACACCATTTTGTTGCGGCGTATAGGTAGTAGATAATTCATGAGTAAAGCCATATTCATCAAGAAATTCTTCGATATGAGTATTTTTGAATTCAGTACCATTATCACTTCTGATATGCTTGAGTGATAGTTCATACTCGGTCAGAGCTCTCTTTGTAAAAGTTTTGAAGATTTCGAAAACTTTCCTCTTGTCATCTAGAAAGAAAATCCAAGTATAGCGAAAGAAATCATCAACAATAAAGAGACCATACTTGTTGCCTCCAAGACTAGCATAATTTTGAGGACCGAATAAATCCATATGAAGCAATTTAAGAGGACGAGTAGTGGTCATGATTGTCTTCGTTGAGTGATGTTTCTTGGTTATCTTTCCAGCCTCACAAGCACTGCATAGATGATCTTTATCGAATTTCACATTTTCAAGACCAATGATGTTTTTCTTCAAGATAAGTGGTTGAAGATTTTACATCCCTAAATGACCAAGTCTTCTATGCCACAGCCACCCAGAAGTGGCCTTTGCCATTAAACATGTGGACATAGCAGGTCCCGAAGAAAAATCAATGATATAAAGATCACCTATGTGATATCCTTCGAAAATGAAGGTATAATCATCATGTGAAAACACAACACAACGAGAAGCAGAGAACAGTACAAGCATACCCATATCACAAAGTTTTGAAATAGACATAAGATTATATCCGAGAGATTGAACAAGCATAACTTTGTCAATATGTGTATCCTTCGATATAGCAACCTTACCCAAACCAAGTACTTTCCCTTTGTTGTTGTCACCGAATGTAATATATCTCAGAGAGGATTGAGTAAGTTTGTCTTCGGTAAACAACTCTTTGTCTCCGGTCATATGATTAGTGCAACCACTGTCCATGAGCCATTCGGATCCACCGGAGCCATAGCCCTGCAGATTAGTTCTTCTTAACCACCAAAAAACGAGCAGGTGACATAGAAGGCATGGAAGCGCATGATGAAGAAGCGGTATTAAAGCGAACATGATCATATTGACGAAGGGGACCATTAAGAATGCCATAAACATAATCCCTCGACGAGGGGTTAGAGTACTGGTAAGTAAAGGAAATTTTGTCATTGTTATCACGATGACGATAGACATTTCTATCTAATCAATAGTATTCATTCTAGGGAACATTTGATGCACGTACGAGAGGTTCATTTATATCCTCGAGATAATAGTGGTGTCTCGGTGGTACCTTAGATTTTCCCTGCATAGAATGGTTAGCGGGAAGTTTTTCTACGAGTAATTTGCGAACCCAAATTTGTCTCTTATAGAAACCATTCTTTGGAGGAGTACCAACGAATTCAGCGGAAACTTTTCCTTCCTGATCTTTGATAAGCTTGTAGTTAGAATCATGTGATTCATCAACAATAGCCTTATCAATTTTGCAGCTGAAACCTGAAAGGTTAGAAATATCAATGGGTTTTCTTTCGCTAGCACTCAGACACTTTTAGGATATTGTTCGGGCTCCCAGTAAGTGCCATCAGGGTTTAGTTTCCTTTCAAAACCAACACCTTCCTTTTGAGGATTCCTTTGAAGAAGAGCCTTCTTTAGGATATCACATAGGTATTGGTGTCCTTGAACGCTTTTGAGCATTCCTGTATCAAATAAATCTTTCAACCTGAGGAGTTCCTCGGTAACAGCAGAATTTTCCTTGACCGAGGGATTAGTATCATCAATGATAATAGGTTCTTTTACTTTTGATTTCTTAGATGAAGACTCAATTTACTTCGTTCCAGACAAGTTAAGCAAGGTGAAATAGAGTCATTTTTAGCTTCCGAGCCCTGTTGAGCAAGGAGAGTGAGATTGACATTTTCCATCTCTTCATGAGTCTCTCTTAGTTTCTTGAGAGCCATTTACCTTTGAAGGAATTCGTAGGTTAGCTTCTCATAGTCCACTGAGATAAGATCATGCCAAGAGGAAAGTTCATCATACTTCTCCTTCAGAGCAGCATGCTCATTTGTCAAAGTTTGGCCTTTCTCAATCTTATCAATCAACAAAGTCTCAGATTTTTGAATAGTTTCACTCAGGGAATCTAGTTCATCTTGTTGGATAGAAGCGTTCCATCAGAAGTATCGTAGGAATTCTTCGAAGAGGATACATTTGCCTTTGCCATGAAGCAGTAAGCTGGAGTTTCATCTTCACTGGTGTGGTTGGTGAAGAATGAGCTCGATGCCTTGTTCGGAGAAAATGCTAGGACAACAACACCATCAGACACAGAACTAGAACCAGACCCTGAGTTTGATTCAGCTTCAGTCCCAGAGGCATATTCTTCAGAGTTCATCTCTTTACCCAGATAGGCCTTGGCACAGTGAGAATTCTTGCGCCGAGAGGAATGAGACTTCGAGGAAGAACTCGCGCACTTCTTGTGATACTTCTTCTTCTTGTCATCATCAGAATCATCTTTCTTGTCTTCTGGGTTTTGAGTCATATCTCTTCGAATCATACTTTTTTCTCGATCTATGAGACTTACTCGACGAGTTGCTATGTGAACGCTTGGATGTATGTTCAATTTCCTAGAGACAATAATCAGCGATGAAATGCCCTGGCTTCTTGCACTTGTAACAACAATTATCCTTCGCCGAAGAGTTTCTGGATGATGATCGATGCTGTGAAGAATTGCCTGAATGTCTGGAGGAGTAAATTTTCTTCGGTGAAGAGGAGTTCTTTCTTTGGAAGCGGTTGTACCGTTTCATTATTAGTCCCAGATCTTTTCCAATATTCTCGGGGTCATCTAAGGCACCTCCAGAGTCAGAACTAGCGACAGGAGAGGAGTGGTGTGAGGCTTTGTCCTTGAGCGCATGAGTTCTCCTTCGTGTTCCATTCAAATCACGCGTCTCTTCCTCTCCCATCTCAAAGGTGGTGAGTCTCTCGAGAATATTAACAACAACAAGGTTTCTTAAGTCAGTCCTCTCTTTGATCATCATCACAATGTGATCGAAGGAATCATCAACAGAGCAAAGCAAAGTTCTAACCACCATATGACTGGTGATATCTTTAGCACCTAGGGAAATCAACTCATTTGGTGGAGCAGTGAGTCTACTATAGATAGATGTAACCTTTTCTCCCTCGTGTCGCTTGAAACGATAGAATTTGCTTCGGAGAGTGTCAATGCGAGCATCTTTCTGAATAGAGACACCTTCACCAATTTTCTCAAGATAGTCCCAGAAACCTTTGGCCGAATGAATATTCTTCACCTCATGATATTTTTCTGGAGTCAAATGATTCGTGATGAATACCCAGACTTCAGAATCTAGAGCCATATTCTTTGTCTCATCAGTGGTGGGAGCATTGTCCTTAATTGGAACTCCATGTTCCCAGGCAGCAAAATTGATGGCAACGATGTTCCTCTTCATCTTTTCCTTCCAATAGGGATAGTACTTCTCATTGTAAATAGGAATGGGTTCTATAGAGCGAACAGCTGCACACAACATTCTTGACAACACTCCAGGCGGATAGACCAGAATACGCAGAGCATAGGGAGTGCCTAGCTCTGATTCCAATTGAAAGCTCAAGAATGATCAGAGGGGGAGGGGTGAATGATCACTTCTAAAACTTCTATGGAACTTAGAAGGAAAACACAGAAACATCGAAAGACTAAGTGTTGCTCGAAGGAATTGTAGTATCAATAGATAAACTTAGGTCGAAACTAAATGGGACGAGGGGAAACATCAAAGGAAAACAGGAAATAGAGTAAATACTGAATGTAAATACGAGTAAGAAAACGAGCCTGACACAACGATGTTTGGTGAACCGGTTCACGCTCTACAAAGCGCTACGTCTGGTTGGAGGGACTGGTGATTGAACACCTGGAGCAAAAATCAATCCATGCTATTCTCCACTGAAACAAACCTCTCGAGCTTGTCCAGTTCTTACTCGCGGTAGATGATTCACGACATCTTCGAAACCTTTATGAAATTCCTTCAGCAGCAACAATTTCTCTTCGATTGCTTGACAGGTGACACCTAACCGTCTAGGAGTCTTGGAGATCTCGAAGATAAAAAAGGCCCGCTAATATCAACCTAAGTCTCTTTGAATTGATCAACTCAGTTTTGAACTTGGGTTGGTTTTCGCTTGAGATATTCCTTGGGATGCTCACATCTCTTCTATCTCAAAATATTCAGTGGACCGGCCAACCGCAACTGGCGGGTGGGTGCGGGGTATTTATATGTGCCGATCTAGATGGTGAAATGACTGAAGTGACCCGATGCAACCGCTTGACCCGTGTCCACAACGGTCGGATTTTCAATCACTGCACAACTTTTCTTGGGAAGCAAGTCAGCTGACTTATCGAACGAGTTCTCTCTCTAAGTCACAAAGTGCGATGACTTTGCCTTGGAGCTATTACTCGACTCAGGAAGATTTCTCTCGGTAGGCTATTTTTGGGTTTTAAGTTGACTAGAGCAAATTCACTTTGACTAGTATTTCAACTAGCAAACCCCTCTTGATAGTACGGTTTTTCCTACGAATCAAGAAAGTAAAAGAGAAACTAGCAAAAATACTAAGTCTTCGTCTAGCTTCAGCTTTCTCCTTGTTGCGATTCTACTCGAGAGCATCTTATTTCTCGACGACATTTTTAGGGGTCGTCCTCCTTCAAAACGCTTCGGTATTAGACTGCAGCTTTGCTGCAGTGAGTTGTCCTTCGACCTTCTACATGCAAACTCCATTCTTTAGGAACCTAAGCATCTATTTATACTCGAAAACAATGTTAGTTCCTCTACTGCTTAGTCCAACAATCTCCAAAACCTTCAGGGGCAAAACTTGCTCTTACAGAGCTTGATAAGGATTTGTGTAGAGAGCTTGCAGAGTGTGATGACTCTGACCGTAATGCTGTGAGGAAGCTCCTTAAAAATCATGCTACGAAGAACAAGTTTTCTCCTGATCCTGAATTTTTTGCTCCTATTTGTATAAAAGATGCTGATTTTGATTTCTCTGTTGATCTTTCACTTATATCTATAGGAGAAAACTTGTTTTTCATAGCATGCTTTTTAAGCAGCTTCCTCACAGCATCACGGTCAGAGTCATCAAACTCTGCAAGCTCTCTACACAAATACTCATCAAGCTCAGTAAAATCATCCTCAAGAATTCTTTCCTTGAGGCCACTGAAATAAGGGAAATAAGAGAGTTTAGGCAGTTTTGCAGCCTTGGCAATTTGAGACTCAATAAAGTGACCAAGTGAACCAGTTTCATCAAAAGCAGTAGCAACATCATCAAAATTATCAGCCATATTACCAGATTCAGCAGAAGTAGCATGTGGCGGTGAAGCAAACTTACTTATAACGGAAGGTGAATCAAGTGTAGCACTAGTGCTAAGAACAATATCTTTCCTTGTAGTTGATGTTAAAATCAAAACCTTGGGGTATCCTTTCTTACCCTTAATGGATAAATTACAGCAAGCAAAATAACTCCAACTAGAATTGTAAATAAAGCTATGCTCCCCGGCAACGGCGCCAGAAAATAGGCTTGATGACCCACAAGTGTAGGGGATCGCAACAGTCTTCGCGGGTAAGAATAACCCAATTTATTGATTCGACACTAGGGGAGCCAAAAGATATTTATAATCTTTGACAGTTGAGTTGTCAATTCAACCGCACCTGAAAGATACTTGCTTGGTAATGAGGTATTAGTAGCAACGGTGATAGGGAAGTGATTGTGGCAACAGAAATAGTGGTGGCAAAGCAACGGAAGTAAAACAACAAAAGTAAAGCAACTAGTAACCATTAGGATTAAAACATTGTAGGCTAGGGGAATGGATGGTTGGGCGCTGCATGTATGAGAGATAACATGTAATTGACATAGGGCAAGGCACAAATTTTTTTAATGATCATCTAGGCAAATATCAAACATTAGGCATGTATTCCAAGGTAGTTGTGCGTGCTTGCAATAAGAACTTTGCACAACATCTTTTGTCCTACCATCCTGCTACCAACGGGGCCAAAATGAACTTTTGGAGATTAAGGTGCTCCTGTAAAAGAGCACCGGAACAAAGCATTAACAATCAATTGATACATGAAATCCTCAAATTATAGTCCATTCCCTTTGGTGCCCAAGCTGTCACCATTGGGATCGCCGGTTCCGGACTATAATAGTTGCATACAACTCATAGATAGGATCAAGAACACAAATATATTCATGAAAACTTAAACGGTTCAGATCTGAAATCATGGCACTCGGGCCCAATGTGTCAAGCATGAAGAGCAACAAGTAGCAACAAAGATTATAAACACCATAGTAGATGATAGGCAACATGCCCCAACAATCTAACAAACTATTACATGATCTAATTCATTAAACCCTACCATCCCCTTCGCCTACAGCAGGGAATTAGTCACACATGGATGGGTGATACATGGAAGGGTGATGGAGTGGCGATGGTGATGAAGATGGAGACGATTTCCCCTCACTGGAGGCCAAAATGGCCTCTAGATTAGCACTCCCGGAGAAGAACAGAGATGGCGGCGGCTCCGCGATAAGAATTGGAGTACCGACTTCTATTTCGGGATTATTTCGTCGGGGGTAAAAATAGGAGTCGAAGTAGGGAACCAGACGAGGATTGGGATATCGACTTCTGTTTTGGAATTTTCTCGTCATGGGTAAAAATAGGAGTCGAAGTGGGGCACCAGGGGAGGTGGGCCCTACCTAGGCGACCTACTGGCGCGACCAGGGGCTAGGCCGCGCCACTACGCCCCCCTCTAGCCCATCTTCCGGCTTCAGGGCTCTCCGGCTGCGTGGATTTTTCTGAGGTACCAAAAATTCCCTTTTCCTGCACATGAGAAAACCATACAGGTAGTTGTGCTGAAAACAACGTCAGTCCGGGTTAGTTTTGTTCAAATCATCCAAGAATGAGTTCAAGACAATAGTAAAAGTGTTTGGAAAAGTCGCCACGTTTGAGACGTATCATCACGCCGTCGCGCTACTGGAATCGGGATCTGAATCCATCTCTTTTCCGCTGCTTGCCCGGTTTGGAGCCCAAAGGGAACATCGCTTCCACCGTACGTGTGTAATCCCATGAGGCACTACACCTGTGGTGCTACTTCATCGCCGGAGGTCTTCTAAACGACAGGGAGGTTGTAAACAGAGTCTATGCCAACCACGTTCGTGGAACGTTTACCTCTTTCGGTCTTCAAAGGTATGAACACCGATTCCCTCTGTTGCATACATCAGCATAGCATAGGTCTTGGGTTTGGGACACGTAGGTAGGAAATTTTATGTTTTCGGCACCATTCCCCAACAATTAATACATGTGTGGTATGTAAAAAAATCAAGTCCCTAGTAGCCTGTATTCAATTAGTACATTGGTCTACTGATGATCAAGGTTTGCTGATCATGGGCATTTATGTCAATTGATAATGAGGTTATATCATTATGTGAATGATGTGATAGACACACCCAACATAATTATTGTAATGAGATCTAGTCACATAGTTCAACATTGCGATAACTAAGAAGACGTAGTTAAACATTGCGATGATTTGTAAGTAGATGCTGATGAATAAACAATCTACTTGTCTTGGCCGAATGCCCATACGATTGAGCATTTTACTTTCTGTAGCATAATTAGCATTGCGGTCGTTTATAATTATGTCGATTGCCTAGCTATAGTTTGTTCATCCAGCATAACTGTTTACTGTCTTTTGAGAGAGAGAGCCTACTAGTGAGAACCATGGTACCCCGGTCCATACTCTCATCATAAGTGTACATCGCTTTAATTTACTGTTTTTTCTTTCCTTTGCATTGTTCTTATTATCCTTTGCGTTTGACCCTTTGTAAACAGCAAGACCAAAGATATTGGCAACCTCTCTATACTCGTTGGGAGCAAACTTACTTGTGTCTTGTGTGCAGTTCGACGATAGTCGTCAACTTATGAACCATATTTCTGACGTCGTTGCCACCTACTTGTTGTCTCTGGAATCCTACTAGATTGATAACCTTGGTACATTCACTGAGACAAATTTACTGCTATCGGCACCATAACCTTCCACTTGGGGTCCAATGAGGAGGTGTTATCTACACCCATCACGAGGCCATTTCTCAATGGAGCTTGCCTCTTTGGATTTGATGGATTCAGTACACACACTAGTTGATTCGGCTTTTCGAGTTGAAGAAATTTTACTCTTTGAATCATCATTTTTTTCATCAATTATATCAATTGGCAATGCTTCTTTTTTTGATCCAATTCTTTTTCTATTTGCTCCAAACGGCGAGCATCAAAATCAAATTCAAGTTTTTTCTCAATCTCAATCCACTCTGGATAAGATTTCTGAAAGGATCGATATGGTCAACAAGAGGGGGGTGAATAGTGACTAACAAATTTAACTTTAATTACCAACTTTTTGGGTTAAGAGGATAAATAAGATTCTCTAGATGTGATCTAGATGAATAACCCTATGTTTCAAGCAAGATAAACTCAAATGCTAGGCAACAAATACAATAGCAAGCCAACAAGCATAACAAGCTAGTACAAGTAAAAGTGCGGAATGGATAGACCACACGTGACAAGGAGATGCGGAGATTTAGTTGACCGAAGTTCACACTCTTTTGAGGGAGTGCTAATCTCCATTGGAGTGGTTCTCAATCCTTAAGAGATCTACCAACAACGTAGCTCACTGTATTCTCCCTTTTCGAGTCACCCCCAACGGATGAGCCTCGATTCACTTGGGGTTGGTCTTGGAGGCGACCACCACACATTTACAGACTTCCCGGAGCACACCACAAGCAAGGAAGCTTCCGGTATGGAAACCTAGCCGCCTAGGAGCCAAAGCTCCGAGAGTAAGAAAGTCAATGGAGTAGAAATCTTGAAGGGAACACAAATCGGTTTTGTGGAAGTGTAGATCGGGCCTTGCTCTCTCAAATCCCAAAAGATCAACAAGTTTGGGTGGAGGACTTGAGGTTATTGAGAAAAAAGGTGTCCTAGCAAATGGAGCTCAAGCAAGGGGAGAAGGATAAGAGTTGGAGGTGGAAGCTGGGGGAATTTATAGTCCAAGGGTCGGGGTAGGTGAGATCTGCCTGTTGGAACCCGTGTGCACGACCTAAAGGCCGTGTGCACGGGGTATACAGGCATTTTCAGCACATAACCCCGTGTGCACGGCCCTGGGCCCCGTGTGTAAGGGCATTACCGTAGGTTTCCCAGGGAAGGCCAGGGCGCTAATCACCCCGTGTGCACGGGTGCATCATCACCTCGGCATCCTTGGAAAAATCCCGGTAATTCTCATACGCACATAAATAGTCCTCTGCAGGCAATGGTGGATGGCAAAATGGCTTAGAAAAATGTGTTCCCAAACATACTCAAACCTCGTTGACCCCTCTTGATAGTGCGGTTTTCCTACGACTCAAATCAAACTGAAATAAATCCTTCGAGCCGACGGCGAACCACGCCTTTTATCTTTTTGTAGCGGGGCCAATCATCCTTCAAAATTAATAATCCTTCACGAGACCAATGACCTGAGATACATCTTTTAACACTCGTCATTACTCCCACTAACCACATTGTCGTAATACCAAAACACCATTTAGGAGTAAATGCACTTTCAATCTCCCCCGTTTTGGTGAATTGATGACAATATGGTTAGAGCATGGCAATAAGATATACAATAAGAGATGCCATGTAAACTATTTAGCATAGTGAGCTCCCTCTTTATGTATGCATACAACAACAGGTCTCCCCCTACGTAAATAGTCAAGTGCAATGATATGAGTGAAGCATATAAACTGAAATGGTCATTGCACAAGAACCTATCATGTGATGCACTGAATTTTAAACAATAGCTAGCATACTACACATGAAGGAAAATGGGGAGGAGAGCAACAATGAATGAGTGAGACTATGGAGGGCAAAACATGCAAAGCATGTGAAACATCAAGTCACACATAGCTATAGATAACACATAGTCTCACATATGATAGATAAAGTGGCTCACATCCACATACGAGTACGTAAAGGTAAAAACTTGAAAGTACGGCAAGCCAACATAAACACAAACACACATAGAGTCACTAATGGCTTGCAACCTAACCAACAAACGTAACCGAAATAGAACTCTTCTCCCACTTTGGCATCAAGACGCCAAAAAGGGAAAAGTCGATGCTAACGATGCTACAAAACTGAGGTCCGCTCGCCGTATCATCATCCTCATCAAATCTCCAGTTGGCCAACGGGAATGAGTAGCTCGTGTACTCACTGTCCTGGTCTTGAGGTGCAAACTGAACTGGCACCTGCTTCCTCTCAGTGTAGTGTCCCCTTGTTGGCTACCCCAAGTGGAAGGTTGAGATGTAGCATAGTGGCAATTTCCCTTGGCAAAGATACCAATGTTTAGATTTTCTCCCGTAGGACTCCAACAACGACAAGTAGGTGGTGAAGTGAACAATGGAGACGTTCAAAACCAAGGGTTGCTTACTTCACCTGGACCTGCACACAGATATAAATAACTTTGCTCCCAACAAGTACAGAGAGGTTGTCAATCTCTCCGGCCTTGCCGTTTAAAAAGGATCAAACGAAAGAGATAAAAGATAGTGATAACTGCAACTATAAAGTAAAACAGAAAATAAATTGAGGGTGTAAACAGTGGTGGAAATATCGACCAGGGTCCCATGAAATTCACTAGTGATGTCTCTCTCCCAAAATACGATAAACAACTATGCAAGGTGAACAAATTACAGTTCGGCAATTGATAGGATTGCGTGTACAAACCAATGCTAACTATTCTACAAAAGAAAGGAAGAGGCTCAAAAGCATCGGCGGTATGCCAAGATAATTAGACCGAAATCCATCTGCATCTACTACTAGTCATCAACCTTGAGATATCTATCCAAACATCTCGCTGGTATTAAGTTGCGAGCCCCACCCAAAGTGTAAACCCAAAGCAACAGACAACTACATTAAAAGAACTCTGCCTAAAGCAAACAATCCTTGCAACCGCGTTTACAAGCACCATTTTTTCCCCTTGTGGCAACAACACATCCCCTACACTCATGTTTCTGTCAATCAAGCTAGTCATCGGGGGCATGAACCCACAATCATGCATAACGCTCCCTCTTGGAGTTACTACCTACTACTTGGCCAAAGAAATAAACAGCAACGGAGAACATGCAAGAATTACTCAAGAATAAAAATATAAAAGAGAAGAACCAAATAAATTACTCAACACAATCTGAACATAGTCTCATAATCCATCAGACCCCAGCAAACTCAACATAACAACATCAGAAGGAATTACATATGTGCCTTGATCATGTAGGGCAGCTCACAAGGTCTAATCCATGAAGAACAAAGAGGGGAAGAGGACATCACATAGCTACTGATCATGGACCCATGGTCCAAGCTGGACTACTCACGGATCATCCGGGAAGCGTCCATGGTGGTGTAGAAGCTCCCAGAGGTCAATCCTCCCTCCGGCAGGGTGCCGTGAAGAGGTCTTCTGGCCCTCCCGATCTTGGAAGTGCGGCGGCGGCGGAACAGAGGCGAGATCGCAAAAAAGGGTTCTGTCCTCGAGGGTTTCGGAGAACAAGGTAATTATAGGCCAAGGGGGCAGCCAATGGTGCGAAGAAAAGGGCGTCCAAAAATGACTGGATATAAGGGTTCACACTCAATGTCCATAATTGTAAAATCAATAGGAACATAATTGTCATTGACAATGATAAGAACATCGTCAATCTTCCCCAAAGGTTTCTTTACGGAAGAATCAACGAGACAAACACCAAAAGAACAAGGATCAAAAGGTTTCAATTCAAACATATCATACATTTTTTGGGCATAAAGGAGGTACTAGCTCCAACATCACATAAAGCATAGCAGGAGAAGTTATTCCATTTAATTTTAATCATAGGATACCAGTCATCTTCTAGCTTTCTAGGTATGGAGGCTTCTACACTAAGGTTCTCCTCCCTAGCTTTAATGAGAGCATAAGTGATATGCTCCGTGAAGGCAAGATTTAAGGTGCTAGTGTGGGGGTCTCTAGACATTTTGTGTAGTAAGATAATAACTTCAGAATGGGCGCAACTATCAAAATTAATGTCACTACTATCAAACGTGGTAGTGGTGTCATCTAGGCTCACTTGTTTGAAATCTTCTATGTTCATAGGAGTTTCTTCTTCTACGGTTGAGGTAGCATCACCTTTAATAGGTCCAATGGGACAAGGAGTGTGTTGGGTGCTAAAAGTTTGGGTATCCTGAACAACTTGGTTAGTAGCAACGGTATGGTGTATAGGAAGGCTCTTAATTCTATCTTCTTTCTCTTTTTATCTAGCCCATCTTTCTTTAAGTTTAGCCATCATCCTAATATTTTCATTAATTTGCATTTGAATAGCATTAATAGGAGTGGTCTTCCTCTCCTCGAGGGGAGAAGTTCTAATTTTAAGCATCTCAACATCTAGGGCTATGTTGTCTACCTTCAGAGAGAGATTATCTAATTTGTCTAATTTTTCTTCTACACACTTGTTGAAGGCTTTTGGGTAGTGATAAACTCCTTAAGCATGGTCTCTAATTCATAAATGGAGTTCTTGGTGCTAGGATAAGTGTTGTTGTTCCCATAGTTGTTGGATGGGAACGGTCTCGGATTACTACCAAAATTACTCCTATAAGCATTGTTGTTAAAGTTGTTTCTAGAGATAAAGTACAACATGACCTCCCCTGTAGCAACGCTTTCTCCGTATCTAAAAGTCCATATATGCGTTGCGAGTGTCCTTACCAACGGTTTGGGATGCGTAGCCTTATCCAGTGTTGCTAACGCATAATGCAACGCTTATAATATCGTTGGTAAAAGGGACCGTTGCAAGACTACAACACATAAGACCAACTTTTACAACACTTTTATATGTTGGTGCTTAATTTACAAGAACATATATAATGTGAATATTATTATTATATATACATTGTCATTGATTAAATTAATGCTCCACATAATGGTGATAATTATGTACATCAAATGAGGGAAAAAAGATAATATACTTATGAGAGGAACAAATCGTATATTGAATAAACTTGTTGGATTACAATAGTGGATATTACAGGAGGAACATCATCCAAATGTTATGCATAATGTAAATATTTTCTTGACAACAAAACTTACACTAAAAGCATCCATCAACAACTCTACAACTTAACTAAAACTTAACCAAGAAACATCCAGCAAACAACATCCCTGCAACTAAAGTAAGACTGAAAGGATCCATCATCATCATCATCATCATCATCACCATGAACCGGAACATAATCATTGCAGTATACTTGCCACACACATGTATATTCATCCATGTATCTTTTGAACCTACAAAAAAATAACAAAATAAATTAATGCAAGTAGCTATAGGATATTAGTGACATACAAAGGTTGAAGACTTAATTTATGGATATGACCGTGATATTGAATTATGTTTAAGAGCCCAGGTGCGCTCCGTAAAAAAAAGTAAAAAGAGTCTAAATCACAACCTGCTCAAAGCTTGTATACATGCCGAGATTCATATACATCACCAAAAGTCACTCAAATTTGGTGCACAACACAAAAAATACCTCGAAAAGACTCATGGTGCATAGACATAAATAGGCAAATAATATTCGTTCACAAGTACTGATATGTATCAAACAACATACTGCTAATATTACAATGGGACGCCTCAGTTTCAGGACACAAATCAGTTCCTTCGTACATGTTTAGTTCAAGAAAAATCTAAGTTTGCACTCTTTTTACAAAAGTGAAAGGTATTGATCTAACTTATATTCAAAAGGCAGTAAAGGCCGTGATTCCATTCATGATTTAGGTTGTCATCTATGACTTTTGTTTTGACCTTTAACATGGGACGCACATACAGCATACAGGATCACATAGGGAGAAAATTTACCAATCAACTCCTTATTTTTCAGAGATTGTGCTTTTACTATAGTAACAGAAAGTTTCCCCTCAGGTTTATGCTCTAGCGCACTGCAGAAAAAGTAGAACAGGGGGAAATCAAAGAGTTAAATGACAACGGGATCTTGGACTACAATCGATTAGTAAAGCTTCAAAAGAAATATGAAGAAAGGAGAATAGTCGGAAGTCCTTATAAACTTGTCAAAGAAATCAAAAGAAATTATGTACTTGTGTCGACATGTGTATGCATAAAATGTTTTACTCCATGAAATGCATGCTGGATTGCCCAAAGAATCTCTAAAGATGAAGAACACTGCTTAGTGTCTAGTACGATTCATGACTACTACTGTACGTGTGTGCTAGTCACACATCCTACACTACTACTATTGTACGTGTCAATTATTCACATGATGCCAAACCAATTTCGTTTGATTAATCTTAGCAACCAAATGAAGATCAAACAAGCCTAATTAATTATACAATGTGGAGGTCTATGTGGGTAAAAATTTCAACTATAATAAAAAAATATAATGGTTTAAGCTAAAATTAATTAGCAGGTTGACACACCTTTATAACTGTGTAATTTCTAAGGTTCTGTACGTCTTGCCATATTGGAGAGTTGATATATATTTCTCACATGGTTATGGGAGGTACATAGAGTATTCGGATGTATTAAAGCCATTATTCTGAAGAACAAGAATAAAGCACGTAGCATTTTACCACATAGTGCACTGACCAGCACCAAGAAACTAGTAGCACCCTTTAGGGATGAGGATCGGAAGTCGTTCAAAAAAAGGTAATTTTGCATCCCTTTTGTTCGATGGGAAAATTTACAGAATTGTAGAATTAGTACGATCTTTTGTTTAGTACGGATACGTCTAGCTAAGTCTAGCTGGTAATCATAGAACATAGCCCTTTTATTCTGATTTCTTAACAACTGAAACACAGAACTGATCCAACATCAAAATTGGTACGTAGTGTACATGACATCAAAATAGAGATCGATGCTAGTACCTTATGCTGGCCATACTAACCTACTTTCTAAGGCATTGCACTGGACTTTTGATGGATCATGGTCAATGAACTCACCTGAAGCCCATGGATGCTTTGTTCCGAGCAGCTGCAAGGATTTCCACTGGATGTTCCTCCCTGCACGTCTACAAGAGAAGAGACTAGAGGTTAGAGAAAGAAAGAGAAAGGGGACGAAGCCAGTGGAGGGGAAGCACTCACCGCAAGAGAGGAGGGTAACATGGCCACAAGCGCCAGAGCTGACGCCGGGAACCCTAGCCATGGGGGAAGGGTCGCGGGTGGGCTTTTTTAGAATAAAAGGAAGCCATCAGGCCCCCCGGTTCCATTGAAAATGAAACCAGAAAATCCAGTCACATAGTACCATATTACAACTGAGTTTGAAATTTAAATTACAGAACTAGAAGGGAAACAGGCTCGCTCTGGGCAAAGTTGAGACAGAAGAAGAAGAAGCAAAAACAACGATGGTACAGGGACTGGTATAGCTAGCAGCTAGTTCTTCAGGCCTTCCTGGAGCCCAACTCCCAGCACCTCCGTTTGAGTCTTCGATCTCTTCAGGGGGGATTGAGCAGATGAGTTCATCAGTTCCTGCGGCGACACTGGGCTGAGATTGACCAATTTCAAGCTCCCATCAGCGCCATCATCAAGAGCTTGTCTCCCAGGGGACAGGCCGTCCCCCAAATTGCTCCTCATCACCCACTTGTAAGTAGGAAAGGTGCCCTGATCAAGGAGGAGATTGTTGCAGAGAATTCTTCTATTCTCTCCAATGTTCTCCCTTTGAACAAAAGTTTCCACCTTCTCAAGGTAACCAGTATCCTCCACCAAACCTGATTGAGATCAGTCCAGCAAGTGTTGTTAAAAACAAAATCATTCCTATATTTCCATATGCACCAGAGCACACATGCAACTATTGAATTTAAACACTCATGTTTGGAATTGGCAGGCCAGTACTGGGCTACAGAGAGGTAACTACTTCCTACCTGGAGACCAAAGAAACTAGATATTTGGCCCCAAATTAATTTAGCTACTATGCAATCAAAAAATAGATGGTGAATGCTTTCAGATTCAGCACAAAAAAGGCACTCAGGAGGTTTAACAATTCCTATTTTAAGCAAATTGTCCTTGGTCATCAATTTGTTGTTAGCCAGAAGCCATAGAAAAATATTTACTCTAGGTGGCACAATGACTTTCCACACAGCAGGAATAAAAATAGGTGTTACCCCTCTAAAATTGATGACACTGTACAAAGAACTAGAATAATAAACCCCTTTTCTCTCGTATTGCCAGATGAGGGCATCAATTTCTCTAGTTAGTGACACCCCCTTGATAATCTGCTCCAAACAGTACCAAGATTACATCATGTGTGGGGAGAAACTTCTACGGAAAGTAAGCTTGATCAGCCCATCCCCAACTACTGATGATATGGTAGTGTTTTGCTGGTGGAAAATACGATACAAGGGCCAGAATTGCACAGATAATGGAGAGGGTCCAAACCAAATATCCTCCCAAAATCTAACTTTCCTACCATCTCCCACTACCCATCTATATCCATGTTTTACTGCCTTAGCAGCCCAAAGAACACCTTGCCAGAATCTGGAAGGGTTGGTGTTCTTGCAGGAAAAGATCTTAGGAGACCTGGCCAGATATTTGTGATTCACCAAACTGCTCCAAAGTTTGTTTTCATCAGCACAGTATCTTTTGATCCAGTTCCCTAGTAGGCAGAGGTTGATATCTCTAAGATTTGGGATGCCTAGACCACCAAAATCCTTTTTCATACACACTAGGTGCCCGTTAGCTAAATGGAGTTTCCTATTGTCCTCATTATCATTCCAGAGAAAATGAGCAAGATGAGTATTAATTAAATCTAAAGCCCACTTGGGGAATTTAAAGAAAGACAGGAGATAGACAGGGATACTACTAAGACAAGCTTTGATGAGGTTGACTCTAGCTGCATAGGATAGTAGTTTCCCTCTCCACCCAGCTATGCTTTTGAGAATTTTATCAACAATAGGTTGAATGTCTTCCTTCCTAAGTTTTTCATAATGATGAGGAACTCCTAGATATTTAATGGGGAAGTTGCCTGCAGCACATCAAAAGAGGCCAAGGAAAGTATTAACCTCCTTTTCTTCAAGATTCATAGGGATTAATTCACTTTTAGCATAATTGATTTTCATGCCAGACACACACTCAAAGCCTGAGAGAAGCCATTTGAGGTTTTTAGCTTTATCTACCTGATTCTCCACAAACAAAATGGTGTCATCTGCATATTGGAGGCACAGCACACCTCCAGGCACATGCTCTGGACATAAACCCCCTATAAGCACCTGAGAACTAGCTTTTCTCATCATCCTGGTGATCACATCTACTACTAAATTGAAAAGCAGAGGAGAGAGGGGGTCTCCTTGCCTCAGGCCTTTTCTAGTGGTAAAGAAGCCACCCTCAATCCCATTGATTTTAACACCAACAGACCCACCAACAGCGATCATGTTGATCCACCTGATCCATTTGGACCCAAAGTTCCTTTTCTCAAGGATCTCATACAGAAAATCTAAATTGACCTTATCAAAAGCTTTCTCATAGTCTAATTTGAGCACAATCCCTGAGCAGGAAGATTGGTGGAAAGAATGTAGAACCTCATGAGCAGTAACTACACTCTCTAAAATGAATCTACCTTTTATGAAAGCAGTTTGGTTGCTAGCAGTGAGGGTATTCATCAGCCTAGCTAATCTGTTTGTTAGAACTTTAGTAAAAAAATTAAAACAACAATTTAATAAACTAATAGGCCTAAACTTCTTAATGTTGGTTGCATCTTTCTCTTTGGGAATGAGAGAGAGCAAAACAAAATTTAATCTGTATATGTCCAATTTCCCAGCATGGAAATCTGAAAACATATACAGAAGATCTTGCTTGATAAGAGCCCAGAATTTCTGGTAAAACATGAAAGATAGGCCATCAGGGCCAGGGGCTCCATCAGAGTAAGAGCCAAGAACTGCTGCTTTAACTTCTTCTTCTGAAAAGACACCCTCCAAGGAATCTTTGTCTTGAGAGGAGATTTTTTCATTTTGAGAGAAGAAGTCCTGCATTAAACTAAAGCCATGCCTATCCACTTTCTTAAAGAGATCTTTGTAATAAGAAGAGGCTATCCCTATCATATCATTAACATCAGAGGTGGGCCCATTTGGCCCTTCCAAGGAATTAATCCTAGTTTTCCTCCTCGTCTGATTAGCAACAGAAAAAATATATTTAGTGTTCCTATCCCCTTCTAGAATATCCCTATCTCAAGATCTCTGCCTGGCTTTAGTTTCCTCAATGCTCCAGATTTTATTCATCTCTTTCTGGATAAAATCAAACCTAGCTAATTCTACCTCATTGAGACCCACAGTCTCAGATTTGATGTCAAGCTTGTCAAATTCTAAAACTAAAGTAGCTTTCCATTTTCTATTGGAAGCTTCTAAGTTCCTACTCCAACCTTTAGTAAATTTCCTAAACCTCCTAACTTTCTCTTGCCACCTATCTAGAGCAGTTCTCCCTCTAACAGGAGCACTCAAATTTTTCCTAACCAAATCCTCAAAGTTTTCCTGCATCAGCCACCACTTCTCAAATTTATAACTAGATGGGGAGTGTGGGATTGTAACCCCAGAGTCCCAAACAAGAGGAGTATGATCACTTCCAACTCTTGGGAGAGCAGATAGAGAACATAAAGGAAAGATAGATTCTAAGTCAGTGGTGTACAAAACTCTGTCAATAGTAGACATAATCAAATTGGATTGATTATTGCCCCAAGTGAATTTCCTGCTAGCAAGTTTGATCTCAATGAGACCCCAGATCTCAATCCAGGAGTTAAACTTCCTACACCACTTGGGGTCTACCCTACCATTGCTTTTTTTAGATTGATATCTCACTAGATTAAAATCTCCTCCTATAACAGTAGGGGTACTATCATCTATAAAAATAGTATGAAGTTCAGAAATGAATTCATCTTTTCCCTCCTCATAGGGAGACCCATATACAGCAACAACCCTAAAAGAAAAACCACTAACTTTGTACTTAAGCAGACAGGTAATAGAGAATTCCCTATCAACCCAACTAGTTATGTCAAAAAGTTCAGCATCCACACCCATCAGGATGCCTCCAGCAGAGCCCTTAGCAGGGAGGTGGTGCCAAGAGTAGTTCCTATTCAAGCTAATTGACTTGAGGTAACTATTAGACAAATCAGTTTTTTTAGTTTCCTGGAAAGCAAAAATAGAAGGTTTAATTTTAGCTAAAGTGTCTAGAATGCAGGTTTTCCTACCAGGGGTAGTAATCCCCCTAATATTCCAAAATAACACATTCATAGAGAATTTGTTGTCTTAGGGTGCTTGCCCCGTTTATTTTTGCATACTCTAGACCATAGCACACTCTGATCCAACATATTAGTGTTATTTTTTCTACCAAAAGTAGGAGTACAGAAATTCATACTAAAATGATCATCTAGTCCCATTCCTTCAGAATAGTCAAGAGATTCAGCAAAGCCTAAATCTCTAAGATCCTCCGAATGATGTTTTTCAGAGCAGTTGGTGGAGCTATCTCTCTCAACCCCAGCTTTCTGTATTAAGCTAGTATCTATTTCTATACCTACCTTATCTGCTACTTTAACAAAATCAGGGTTATTGAAGATTGCAAAACTAGTGTTGGAAAAGTTACCTTTAATGGACTTCTTGTCAGCATCTAGGTTGGCATTCTTCTTCTTGTTCATAGCAATGTCCATCATGGTCCTGTTTCCAATGTCTACTCTGCTACTTTTCCTTGCAGCTACCACAGGCCCCCATTTCTGGAGAGGTGGGAAGTTTTGCAGGGATTTCTCCAGAGCAGCCACTTGATCCCGATGAGTGACATCAATTTGAGAGGGGCTGAATACCACATCTTCTTCATCAATATCTAGGTTATTTGTTTTCTCAGAGACCACAGATTCATCATCAGAGAGTTCCATGTCGCTAAGTAGGTCACAGCCTTTAGCCTGCAGCTCTTGAATTTGCAGGATGAAATCCAGAGCAGCCTGTTTGGTGGAGGATTGGGTTCCCCCATTCTCCCCACCAGAAGAAGATGAGGGTTGATCAGTTTCAGTGCTCCCCTTTTCCTTTCTGCCCCCACCAGTATTATGTTGAGAAGCATTTCCAGTTCCATTGCCCTTGTCAAGCTCTTCATCTAGCAGGTCATCATTATCAGAATCTTCAATTGGAGGCTCCACTGTAACTTTGATTCTGTAAAGTTTGTCTCCAACTCCAAACAATCTCTCAGAGGGGATCTTGCTGTAATCCTTGCATCTGATTTTGATTCTCACTGTTTCTGCCAAGTCTTTGAAGTTGTGTTGCCAGTCCACATCTACCAGTGCCCCAAATACAGATGAAAATTGTTCCAATATAGACCACTGTGTCCACTGAGGATCCATCCCTCTTAGGGTCAGCCTGACCAGTTACAAATATGCTTCAGTATCAAGATTTCCTTTCCAAACCTCAACATTAACAGTAACACCTTCACTTTTTGGTAGTCCAAACATAGGGTATCCAGCTACCTGAGCTACTGGTATGTGTGGAGGGAACTTGACCAGAAATGACCAGTCATCTAGCTTTCTGATCTGCCATGGCCAGGAGGTTTTGTAAATTGAACAGAAGTTTGTGGCCAGCTCTTCTTTAGTGATCTGCCCAGTTTCTACAAACACCAGACCCACATTTTTGGTAAACCCCAAGTGTTGCAGATTCACATCATGAACATTGATATGGAAGTATCCTAGTCCAGAGGTAGCACTTCCAAAGAACATTGCAGCCTGCCTTGTGGTGACCTGGCTCTCCACAGCTGTAACAGATCACATCAGCATAAGCATCTGCTGCAGTCTGTGGAGAGGCCACAGCTTCCTTCTCCTTGGGCATCATAGCCTTAGGTTTTGTTGAAATCTTCTGCTTTCTGGTCCCTTGTGCCTTGCCCTTATCCCCAAGTTCAGTTTGAAATTGTTGAGTCCCATCATAAGAGGAATTGTTAGGAGCAGAGGCATTAGGGTCCAAGGAGAAGCCAGGCCCTCCAGAATTTTGCATACCTCCAGCAGAGTTCATACCAGCAGGGGGTCCCCAATGATTTGGGTGGACCCATTGATTTGGAGGAGGAGGAAAATAAGGCCCTGGGAAAGCCCAAGGAGGTGGCGCACCTGGGTAACCAAAATTCTGAGCAATTGGGTTCTGCTGCGGCATGAATTGAGGATGTGGTCCAAATCCACCCCAGTCTAGATGATTACCTCTCCCAGATGCACCTCCACGATGGAAATTTCCTTTGCACCCCCCACGGCCTCTCCCCTGGTTATCAGCCATGGAAGCGCTCTCAAACTGCTCCTCCTGAACTCCACAAAGCGAATCGGCAAGGTCAGGGACGCTGCTGTTGCTTGCTGTGGCAACCTGACAGACTGTGTTCGGGCTGGACGAGTTGTGGACGCTCCTAACCTCGTGTGGAGCTCGCCGCCCCCAATTTATGCCCCTGGTTGTAGAAACCCTAGAGGCTTCCGACCAGAGTTGTCCGAAGATTTCAGCATCAATCTCATCGCAGCTGTCTGAACCTTGGGCCCTCTGCCCCTAGTCTAGTCCATCCTCCTCAACACTCTCCCTGGCCGGTGGGGTCTGCTTTCAAGCGCCACTAGACTGAATTTTGGGGATACTCCCATCTGCACCCAGCGACTCTGAAGCTCGCACTGAAGAGCTGTCCTCATGCAGGCGGAGGCAGCGACGAGCCCCTCTGCAAACATCTGACTCGAGAATTGTTGCCGGGTCTCGGGCCTCCCCAGACCCCTGATCAAGCCTGTTGCTCTATTCCTCAATAGAAACATTCAGGTTGTTTAGTTCCACTCCCGCACAGAACTTTCTGATGACCTCAGAAACTTCCCTCAAATAGAGTCCCTCACTGCCTGCGCTAGAGCACACCGAGGGTGTCAAGCAACGAGAATCTCTGCCACCAGGAGATGCAGCATTCTCCTTGGCTCTAGCAAACATCATAGCACCTGAATCAGCAACTGGGGGAACACAGACCTCATGATTAATGGAAATCGCAGAATTCAGCACCACAATGCGAGATCCAACCAGGAAAGTGCCAACTGTAGTCGAATCCTCCATGTTGGGGGCGGAGGGGAAGGAATTACTACCCACCGAAGAGGATACCCGAGCTCAGTCTCAACATCCCCCAGCCCGGCAATTACGGTGGTGGCAGCATGTTTCCGAAAACGCAGCTCCACCTCCGTCTCTAATTTGGATCCGACAAGGTTGCCTCCGCCGTCGCCCATCTGAGGATGAGATCCGGGCGCTCCCTCCATCTTCTCCACGGGTGCGGCATGGTCGCCTTCTCCTCCATGGTTGCGTCAAAGACGATCATCTCTGCTAGAGCAAACAACGCATCCACCACTGTCTGGGTCAGGGTAGCAATCTCCTGTTGGAGCCTCTCCGAGCTCCTCCCCCTCCCGCTCGGCCTCGCATGTGCTGCCCGCAAAGCACGCACGGATCCCGTCCAGCAAGAGGACGCCTCCTCGATCTGCCGGAATCTGGACTCCTCGCACCTCCCTATATTCACATCCACCTCCGCCTGAGAGAGCGGTTCCTCTCTCCCATCCTCTGAGGCCTCCGCCCTCCAGCTCTGCGCTCCGCGGCCCGCTCCTCGCGAGCGAGATCGCGAGCCCGAGCCTTCCTGACGGCACGGAGGAGCCATGGCGAGGGGAGAAGTGGTGTACGACAGCTGGAAGAGTGGGGGGTGGCACAAATCTGGCCGGATCGGCGGTGGGTGGCGGTGCAGTGGGTGGGAGCGAGCGCAGGGGTGGGAGCATCTTCAAGATCCTAGAATTGCCTCGAGGGAATGTTCTTCGCGGGTGGGCTTTGGGGGGCCGTGAACACCGAATCTTCGCAGTGGCCATGAGTAGCGGATCTTCACGGTGGCACGAGCACCGGAACCCGAGCCATGGATGGGAGGGTGCCGCGGTGCGAGGGGGCCTCGGGCCATGCGTCGCGGTGGCGGGATTCACTGGATCTCGCCAGAATCAGCCGCCGCATGGTAGCGTAGCGAGGAGAAGTGTGGAGGCAGAGAGAGATGGTTCATGAGGAGGACGGGTGGGTGTGGGATGCAGTGAATCCGATAGCCGTCGAGGCTACGAGGTGGGAGAACGGAAGGGGCAGGGTCGGCGGCGAGGTGGGGCGGAGGAGGGAGACGAGGCGATGGGTGGCGGCGGTTTGGGAGAGATGAGGGGAATCATGGCTCTATTTCTAGGGCGTCTCTCTCTCCTTTCCTTTGTTATTTTTTTCGTTTGTACTACGATATGCTAGGGTTATGAGTTGAAAATCTACAACGCATATGGTTCAATGCTTCTGTGGCGTATCTATACTGAATTTTGCTACTTATAGTCAAATCGTTGTAGAATTGGTGTTGCTTTATAGGAGGTATCCTTGTACTGAGTTCACATCTACTTGTTCTTGAGCAACCAAGGAATTTAAAGGAACATCATGGCGAATGAGGATCAATAGGAGCTTGATTGGTAAGTAAAGAAATGATCAAGTCAACTTTTTAATTTAGGAAGGAAATCTCCTCGACAGAGATTAACTTCCTACCCGTTGGAGCTCTTTTGGTGTGCCATTGGGAATAGTGGTCATCATCTCATCTAGAAGTTTTATGGAAGCATCAAGTGTTGTTGACATAAAGGTTCCTCCCACGGCCGAATCTAACAGGTTCCGCGAGGTAAAGTTCAAGCCTGCATCAAAATTCTGAATAACCATCCAAGTATTCAAACCATGTGTAGGGCATTTCGTAACAAGAGGTTTCATACGTTCCCAAGCTTGGGCAACGTGTTCATTATCCAATTGCTTAAAATTCATAATATTACTCCTCAATTGGATAATCTTAGCAGGTGGGTAGTACTTCCCAATAAAAACATCCTTGCACTTATCCCAAGAATCTATGCTATTCCTAGGCAAGGATTGAAACCAAATTTTAGCTCATTCCCTCAAGGAGAAAGGAAAAAGCTTAAGCTTAACAATATCACCTTCTACTTCTTTATACTTTTGCATATCACAAAGCTCAAAAAAATTATTTAAGTGTAAATCAGCATCATCTCCAGCACCGGAGAATTGATCTCCCATAACAAGGTTCAACAAAGAAGGTTTAATTTCATAAGAGGCTGCTGATGTACAGGTGTAGCAATAGGAGTGTAGATAAAATTATTGTTGTTGTGACTAGTGAAGTCACACAACTTGGTGTTTTCAGTGGTACCCATAGTAGCAGCAAGCAGGACAAGCAATTTTTTTGTGATTTTTGATAAAGGACACTAAAGCAAAAACTATAAGGTAAACTAACAAGACTAAAAAGCAAAGATAAAAGATAGCGTGCAACTCCCCTATCTTGTAGAGCGGAGTCCTCATACGTCTTAAATGTATCGATAATTTCTGCTCGCTTCATGCATGTTTTGTGTGATATTGCTATGATCTAGATACACTTTCATACACTTGTGATCATATTTGGACTAACCTACTAACTCAGTGCATCCAGTGCCAGTTCCTGTTTTCTGCTGTTTTTTTTTATTTCAGTTTTCCCCCATATAAAAAGTGCTCCAAAAATCGGGGAAAAGTCGGATAAAAAATCAGCGTGTCGAAAGACTCCAGAAGCCCGAAGGAGGGCTAGGGGCCCACCACCAAGCGCGCAGGCGGCCACCTAGCGCGGCCAGGGGGCGCCTGGACCCCTGGTGGCCCCCTGGCTGACCCCTGATACGTCCAAAATGCATCACTATTTTATATCGTAATTCATCCTTATTCATTGATATATTTCATGTTACGATGATGTTCTTATGTTGTTTTGGCTTATTTTACACAGTTTGCAACTTTCCGGTGCCGAAGCAGCAGACGCAGGATTCAGCGGTAAAAATTGGTCGCTGAGTTGCTTAAGAAAAATACCACCAAATGACCTGAAAATCGACGGGGGGTATTTTCCAGAAGAATAACGAAGACTCGCCAAAGAGGGGCCAGAGGGGGCCACAGGAGCCGCAGGCGCCCACCTGGCGCGGCCCCACCAGGGCCGCGCCGGGAGGGCGCCTGGAGCATTGGGGCCACTCCCGGCTCCCCCCTCTGGCCTATATACTCCTTGTTACGCGAAAACCCTAAAAAAGGAGGCCATCACGGAGTTCCTCCGCCGCTCCTTGGCGGAAACCTACAGAGAAGAAAAGGGCTCTCCGGCGGTCAGATTCCACTGAGGAGATCACCTCCAGGAAGGGGACATCATCGCCATCGTCATCACCATCGTCACGGGCATCATCGAGATCATCATCAACATCATCCCCAACATCAGCACCATCTCCACCACCATCCAATCTCACCTCACAAGTTCATCTTGTGTTGTAATCTGTACTATCTATCCTCTCTACTCTACCGGTGTTGATTACCCCTTTGTGGTGAATGCTACTAAGTTTTTTTAGAGAAATACCATTGTGTCCAGATAGTTTATTATATATTTATCACCTCTGATCATGATCTCTTTTATGTCTTGTGAGTAGTTACTTTAGTTCTTGAGGACATGGGAGAAGTCTAGTTGCTAGTAGTCATATGATGTTGAAGTAATTTGTGTTGTTTGTTATTTAAGTTGTGAAGTTATTTTCCTAGTGGTGTTGTGTGAGTCGAACACTCAACACTTCGCCTTCTTAAGGACCTAGGGGAATGCATTGTGTATTAAGAATGCTTACGGTGGGTTGCCCGAGTGACAGAAACCTGAACCCCAGTTTGCACACTTTTGCACAAGGGAGTAATGGATCCTTGATCTTATTGTTGTGGTTAGGCTTTTCCTTAATTTATATCTTGTATTTTCATATGCTTGCAAGATGTTTAATCATAATAGTGCACTTATCTTAGTCTAGAAGATGTGCCAGCATCGATCCACCCACTCAACACTTATCAGCACAACACTTTTTGTCGATACGGAGTATGGCGAAAGCACGTGACTACCTCTCCATGTGTCCTCAAGAACGCTTTAGTCTTTATAAGTTCAGTTGCCAGGCTTATCCTTTGCACAAAAGGATTGGGCCACTTGCTGCTGGTCAGTGCTATTTAAGCTTGCAGGTGTATCAAAGGAGTTTTTCATGAAGAAATTGCAGGTGTATCAGTGCTATTTAAGCTTGCAGGTGTATCAAAGGAGTTTTTCAGTGCTATTTAAGCTTGCAGGTGTATCAGTGCTATTTAAGCTTTCAGTGCTATTTACTTTGCTTGCTTTTGTCTTATCGTTGCTTATATCGAAAACCCCTAAAACGTAACCTTTCAGTGTTTGCAGTTATTCCTTGCCTACTATCGCATATCAATACCTTTCGCTCCTCGTTGGGTTCGACACTCTTACTTATCGAAAACGCTACAATAGATACCTTTACGTTGAGGGTCATCAAGCTACATTTTCTGGCGTCGTTGCCAGGGAGCATAACGCTATTGGTAAGTGAGGCTGGTAAGGAATTTTTATATCGTTTCTTTTATTTTGCTGTTGTTGTTCTTTGTTCGTATGGACAACCTAGCTATTGGATCGTTGCTTATGGGGAAACGCCCCACATCTGTGGTGGTTGTACCTCCCCCTACTGAAATTGTGCCTTATAAAATACCAGCTGGTATTATCGATTGTGTCTTGGCTAATCGTTATGCAGGAGATAGGCACCAAAGTGAACACTTGCTATATTTATCACAACTATGTTCGCTATTTAAGCTTGCAGGTGTATCAAAGGAGTTTTTCATGAAGAAATTCTTCTTCGTATCACTTATAGATAAAGCTTCAGATTGGTATAAGCTTCTCGATAACTCTCATTTGCTTGATTGGCATGAACTTATGTCTCTCTTTTACACCAAGTTTTATCCTCTTCATGAAATTTATCGAGACAGGAATTATATCTGTAACTTTTGGTCTTGTGACAGAGAAAGCATCGCTCAAGCTTGGGGGAGATTGAAATCTCTAATGCTCAAATGTCCTACTCATGAACTCCCCAAGGAAACTATACTTACAAACTTTTATGCAAGACTTTCTCGTCAGGATAAGGAGATGTTGGATGTCTCCTCTAGTGGGGTATTTCAGACGAAAAGCGTTGAAGAAAGATGGGATCTCCTTGAAAGGATCCATAGGAATACCGAATATTGGGAAATAGACAAAGGTATTGAACCTACTATAAATTATGAGCATGATTATATAGAGAGCTATGTGAAAACTGATTCCTTTAATGCCTTTTTCTCTAAGATTGGTCTTGATTCCCATCTAATGATTGATTTTTGTAAGGACTTTGCCTCTCATATCGACTCTTCTAAGAAGAATAAGAGCCAGCATCATAAACCCTTCAAGGAATCATCTATTGATATTCATGTTGCTGACCCTATTGTGTCTGCAGTTATATATGAAAAGCCCCCTTTTCCCGTAAGAATAAGGGAGCACTCTTTTGTTGCAGGCATAATGAATAAGAGTGAGAGAAGAATCGATGAACCCGAGGACCAGATCAAGGTCGATCCTCGAGTTGCATTGGTTAAGGATCTTATTACTAATGATGATTTAGATTCCAATATAAGTTTTTGTGCTGTTTCCACTAACCTTGTCACAGCCAAGAATAAGGGCCCAATTTTAGGTACTCCAGTAGTATCTGTTAAAATAGGAGATCATAATTATTATGGGCTATGCGATTTGGGATCGAGTGCCAGTGCTATCCCGTATTCACTTTATCAAGAGATCATGGGTGAAATTTCACCTTGCGAACTTGAAGAAGTTGATGTCACTATTCATCTTGCAAACAGAGCAACTATCTCTCCCATCGGAATTGTGAGAGATGTTGAAGTATTATGCGGAAAGGTAAAGTATCCTACCGACTTTCTTGTACTTGGTTCAGTAAGGGATAATTTTTGTCCCATTATTTTCGGTAGACCTTTTCTCAGAACTTGTGGAGCTATAATAGATTGCAAGAAAGGTAAATATTTTGTTGCATTCAATGGTGAGCCTTATGAATTTAACTTTTCTAAGTTCTCTAAGCAGCCTCATGGTACTGATTTGCCTAGTAATGATAAGATTATTGAAGATATTGCTTCCATTGCTATCCCTCCTAAGAATCCCTTGCAGCAATATATGGAGGACCACGAAAATGATTTGCACATGTAGGAGAGAAATGAGTTGGACGAACTATTCCTAAGACAACTTGCTATCCTAAAGCACAACCTTCCTGTTGAGCCTTTGGGAATTTTGTCTCAAACAAAAGAAGATCCAGTGTTTGATCTTAAACCTCTTCCTGATACGCTCAAATATGCTTATTTAGATGAAAATAAAGTATATCCTGTTATCGTCAATTCTAACCTTTCAGGATATGAAGAGGAGCGTTTATTGGAAGTACTTCGCAAACATCGAAGTCCAATTGGATATACCCTTGATGACCTTAAGGGGATTAGTCCGTCTATTTTTCAACATACCATCAACCTTGAACCTGACGCCAAACCAGTTATTGATCATCAAAGACGGTTGAATCCGAAAATGATGGATGTCGTAAGGACTGAGATTCTCAAGCGTCTAGCCGCAGGTATTATCTATCCTATAGCTGATAGTAAGTGGGTAAGCCCAGTTCATTGTGTTCCAAAGAAAGGAGGAACAACTGTAGTTCCTAATGATAAGAATGAACTAATACCTCAGAGAATTATTATTGGATATAGAATGTGTATTGATTACGGGAAGCTGAACAAGGCAACTAGGAAGGACCACTACCCGTTGCAGTTCATCGACCAAATGATTGAATGGTTATCCCCAAACACTCACTTTTGCTATCTAGATGGTTATTCTGGCTTCTCTCAAATTCATGTTAACACTGCTGGTCAAGACAAGACAACTTTTACTTGCCCCTATGGTACTTATGCTTACAGACGTATGCCTGTTGGTTTATGTAATGCCCCTGCTACTTTTCAAAGGTGTATGTGTGCTATCTTTCATGGTTTTTGTGAAGAAATTGTGGAGGTATTCATGGACGATTTATCCGTCTATGGAACCTCCTTTGACCATTGTCTCCACAACCTTAATAAAGTTTTGCAGAGATGTGAGGAGAAAAATCTGGTGCTTAACTGGGAGAAGTGCCACTTTATGGTCAACGAGGGAATTGTTCTTGGCCACAAGATTTCCGAGAGGGGAATTGAAGTGGACAGAGCCAAGATCGAAACAATTGAAAGGATGCCCTATCCACGGGACATCAAAGGTATTCGTAGTTTTCTCGGTCATGCTGGTTTCTATAGGAGGTTTATTAAAGACTTTTCTAAGACTTCAAGACCCTTCACTAATCTTCTCCAGAAGGACGTTCCTTTTGTTTTTGATGAAGATGGTAAGGAAGGCTTCGAAGTTCTTAAGAAAGCTTTAATAACTGCTCCTATAGTACAACCACCTGATTGGAATTTACCTATTGAAATTATGTGTGATGCTAGTGATTTTGCTGTTGGAGCTGTTCTAGGACAAAGGGTTGATAAGAAGTTGAATGTTATATCTTATGCTAGTGAAACCCTTGATAGCGCTCAAAAGAATTATGCTACTACTGAGAAGGAATTCTTGGTAGTAGTGTTTGCTTGTGATAAGTTTATGCAGTATATTGTTGATTCTAAGATTATTGTTCATACTGAACATGCTGCCATTAAATATCTCATGGAGCAGAAGGATGCCAAACCAAGGCTTATCCGATGGGTACTCCTTCTTCAAGAATTTGACTTGCAGATTGTCGATAGAAAAGGAGCATACAATCCGCTGGCGGATAATCTCTCAAGGATGGAAGATATACGGCATGATCCCATTCCAGTCAACGACAGTTTCCCAGTCGAACAGGTAGCTGTTTTTAAAGTACAATCTATCTCCGATCCTTGTTTTGTAGATTATGCTAATTTTATCGTTGCAAAGTTTTTGCCTCCAGGTTTAATATTTCAGCAGAGGAAGAAGTTCTTTCATGATTTGAGGCATTACTTTTGGGATGACCCACATCTTTTCAAAGAAGGTCGAGATGGGATCGTGAGAAGATGCGTACCGGAACACAAACAGAAGGACATTCTCAAACAATGTCATGATAGTCCATATGGAGGACATCATGCTAGTGAGAGGACCGCACATAAGGTTCTTCAATCAGGTTTTTAATGGCCTACTCTCTTTAAGGATGCTAGAAATTATGTTTTATCCTGTGATAAGTGTTAGAGAGTTGGTAATATTAGTAGGAGGAATGAGATGCCTATGAATTACTCTCTAGTGATTGAGCCTTTTGATTGCTAGGGTTTTGATTTTATGGGTCCTTTTCCTTCCTCACACAAGTACACTCACATTTTAGTTGCTGTTGATTATGTAATCAAGTGGGTAGAAGCAATCCCCACTGAAATTGCTGATCACAAGACATCTTTGAAAATGCTCAAGGATGTAATTTTTCCTAGGTTTGGAGTACCCAGGTACCTCATGACTGATGGGGGTTCACACTTTACACATGGAGCTTTTAGAAAAGCTTTAGCCAAGTACGATGTCAATCATAGAATTGCTTCACCGTACCACCCTCAAACTAGTGGGAAAGTTGAGCTCACCAATAGAGAGATCAAGTTGATCTTACAGAAGACAGTCAATAGAAATAGAAAGGATTGGTCAAATAAGTTAGGAGATGCTTTGCGGGCGTATAGAACTACTTACAATAACCCCATGGGCATGTCTCCCTATAAGCTGGTTTATGGCAAGGCTTGCCATTTGCCGTTAGAATTAGAACACAAACCTTTCTGGGCTATTAGAGAGCCTAATGCTGACCCGAAATTACATGGTGAAAAGCGTCTCATGAACTTGACTTCTCTAGATTAGTGGAGAAGTGAAGCTTACGAGAGCGCTAAAATGTTCAACGAAAAGGTAAAGAAGTGGCATTATAGGAGGATTTTGAAATGTGAATTTAATGTTGGTGATAAAGTTTTGTTGTTTAGATCCCGTTTCAGGTTTTCTCCAGGTAAATTACTTTCCAGGTGGGAAGGGCCATTTCATATTAAGGAAGTCTACCGCTCGGGTGCGATCAAGATTAACAAATTCGAAGGCACCAAACCTCAGGTGGTGAATGGGCAAAGACTTAAGCATTACATAGTAGGAAATCCTGTCCATGTTGATGTGGATTTGGTATACACAAAGTCTCATGAAGAACATGTAGCAGCCCCGTTTCACACACCAGTAGAAGCAGAATAAGGAAAGGTATGTATTACGGTAAGGAAACATCGCGAAACCGTCATGAAAGTTACAGATTATGAGTTTTTGCAAAATATAGAAAATTCAAGGCCTAAGTGGAGCCGGAGATCAGCTCCAGGGGGCCCAGGCACCCCCCTGGCGCGGCCCCACCCCTGGCCTCGCCTGGAGGCCGCCTGGGCACCCCAGAGCCCGTCTCCGACTCCGATTTGACCTGTTACCTTCCTTTCTGTGCAGAAATTTTTGCTATATATTTTCCCGGATTGTTCCGGCAGCGTATCTCGCGATCTCGTGTGTTTTCTTTTCGAGCTGTTTCTGCCACAAAAACTTTTAGCTAGACCTAGGTGCCATGGCTTCCCCAAGTTCCCCGAAGGACAAGTTCATCGTCAACGTCATCAACCCTTACCTCGCTGAGGTGAAGAAGCACCCCCAGAATCTTCTTGTGGAGGAAGGTGACCTCCATACGGAGGATCTGAAAGGACCAGTCAAGGAGGGGAGCACCGAGGAGCGGCTGAAGGAGATGGAACATGAAGTCTTCAAGTTCAAGAAGATGGTGGAGCGTGGTGTTGAAGCTAAATTCGACATCATGAACGAGATCGAGGCTTCCCACAAGAAGGAGATGAAGGAGATGTGATCAAGTTTGGCCGCACTAGAAGAAAAATTTTATGGGTTCCAAGGACAGATCTATGATCTGCAGAACCAGAACTGTGAGTATGAAGTAAAGTTTCTGGGCATGGGTTTGGGTGCTGAGTGCAGGATCTTGGAGACGGGAATGTCCTTTGAGACCGGAGAGCAGCTGCCATGGAAGCGCTTTGCCAAGGAGTACGTGAACAAGGATGAGGAGTAAATCTCCTTGGGTAATGACATTCCCTTAGCTTGTTCCAAGCTTGGGGGAGTGCCCGATATCTTTATCTTTATCTTTGTCTTTTAGAGTCAAGTAGAGTCGTATCATGTCTAGGGAAGTTATCTTATGAAATAGGTGTTTTCTTTGAGGTCTATCACTCCTTTCTGGAGTGTTATGTATCCGTGAGTGTGGAGTCTTCTCTGATGGAATATTAATGAGAAGTCTATTGATCCCTTCGCTGCACTCGGTATTCTCTTCACGTAATCGACCTTGTGATGATTCTTATGGGGAGTATTGCCCTTTTATCAGGTATGGCTTTGAAAACTTTATTTAATCTTGGCAAACATAGCTTTGGTCATAACAACAAGCATGTTATTTTTCTCAAAGTAGCAACATACCCAAAATGCTCTTTGTTATTATGCTTGTAGTGTTATGTTGACAAGGAAGACAACTTGATATGTTATGCTTCTTTTAATGTTTATGATTTATATTGTTTTGCATCCAAGTCATCATCAATTGTCTGTTCTCTCAAAGCCTTTGCTAGCCAAACCCGTGTACTAAGCGGAATTCTGCTTGTGCATCCATACCCTAAAACCAGTACCTTCCAGATGAGTCCACCATACCTTCCTATTCATGGTATTTCACTACCACTCCTCAAGCATAGAATTTTTGTGTTATCCTTAGATGTTCAAAATCTTCTGTTTTGTGCCCCTGTTTTTGCTCATGAGGAAGTAGTAGTTAATTCATGACCTTCTTAAGTTGGACAATTTTTATCCCGGGATTGCATGTCTAATCTGCAAACCCCTAATACGAGGAGGAACTGGCATGAGCGTGCCCATCTCACAAAAGATAATACAACAAACAAACCCTCCTTCACGCTTTGTTCATGAGAAATCAGAAAACTTCGGCAGTGATAAACAAAGGAGATTGCGGGGATGTGATCGTCCCCGTTTGGGAGCCGTTCCTCGAAACTTGTCCAACCTGAGAATTAATTGAGTTATCTATTAGCATTCGTTGACAAATCATGCACCTCTTAAAACTTTTTTTCATTCTGTTTGATCTAAGGATAGCACTTGAGTTTTCCCTGCTTGCCTTTAACAAGGCTGTTAGTTCCTTTACTTTTGTGTTGAGTCAGTTTGCCCTACTTCCTCCTTTCCCAAAGAGAACAGACACTTGATGCTGATGAAGATTCATCCATATAATGCTGCATTAAAGTTTTGCCATGCCATATCATTTTTGGCATTGTCTCTTGATAAGTAAGTTGTTTGCCAAAGCCTTTGCCAAGAAAACATCTTCCTTTCTGTTAACATTTGCACTTCATGACTAATAGCTTGTTCTTTCAAAAAGTTCCAAATTGTCTCTTCAAAATATAAAGAGAAAGAGCAAAGGTAAAATATTTTAGTTGTCCCTTGACCAAAGGACTTGTTTGCCACGATTTGATGAGTTTCCTTAGCCCTACTTTTGATTATAATTGTTATTACTCTTTCATAAGGGCTTTATGAGTTGGAGATTGCTGTTTAGGATGTTTGAGTTTGGTGAAAACATCATCATGCTTCTTGTCCGTATTTTATTTATCGACACTTCACTCTCTAAACTTGTGGACAGGTTTACCGAGCTCAGCATTCGCTTGGGGACAAGCGAGGTCTAAGCTTGGGGGAGTTGATACGTCCAAAATGCATCACTATTTTATATCGTAATTCATCCTTATTCATTATATATTTCATGTTACGATGATGTTCTTATGTTGTTTTGGCTTATTTTAAACAGTTTGCAACTTTCCGGTGCCGAAGCAGCAGACGCAGGATTAAGCGGTAAAAAGTGGACGCTGAGTTGCTGAAGAAGAATACCTCCAAATTAACCGAAAATCGACGGGGGGTATTTTCCAGAAGAATAACGAAGACTCGCCAAAGAGGGGCCAGAGGGGGGCCATAGGAGCCCCAGGCGGCCACCTAGCGTGGCCCCACCCCTGGCCGTGCCGGGAGGGCGCCTGGAGCCCTGGGGCCACCCCGGCTCCCCCCTCTGGCCTATATACTCCTTGTTACGCGAAAACCCTAAAAAAGGAGGCCATCACGGAGTTCCGCCGCCGCTCTGTGGCGGAAACCTACAGAGAAGAAAAGGGCTCTCCGGCGGGCAGATTCCGCCGAGGAGATCACCTCCCGGAAGGGGAGATCATCACCATCGTCATCACCATCGTCACGGGCATCATCGATATCATCATCAACATCATCCCCAAAATCAGCACCATCTCCACCACCATCCAATCTCACCTCACAAGTTCATGTTGTGTTGTAATCCGTACTATCTATCCTCTCTACTCTACCGGTGTTGATTACTCCTTTGTGGTGAATTCTATTGAGTTTTGTTGGAGAAATACCATTGTGTCCAGATTGTTTATTATATATTTATCACCTCTCATCATGATCTCTTTTATGTCTTGTGAGTAGTTACTTTAGTTCTTGAGGACATGGGAGAAGTCTAGTTCCTAGTAGTCATATGATGTTGAAGTAATTTGTGTTGTTTGATTTTAAGTTGTCTTGTTATTTTCCTAGTGGTGTTGTGTGAGTCGAACACTCAACACTTCGCCTTCTTAAGGACCTAGGGGAATGCATTGTGTATTAAGAATGCTTACGGTGGGTTGCTGGAGTGACAGAAACCTGAACCCCAGTTTTCACACTTTTGCACAAGGGAGTAATGGATCCTTGATCTTATTGATGTGGTTAGGCTTTGCCTTAATTTCTATCTTCTATTTGCGGATGCTTGCAAGATGTTTAATCATAAGAGTGCACTTATCTTAGTCTAGAAGATGTGCTAGCATAGATCCACCCACTCAACACTTATCAGCACAACACTTGTTATCGATACGGAGTATGGCGAAAGCACGTGACTACCTGTCCATGTGTCCTCAAGAACGCTTTAGTATTTATAAGTTCAGTTATCAGGCTTATCCTTTGCGCAAAAGGATTGGGCCACTTGCTGCTCCTCAGTGCTATTTAATTTGCTTGCTTTTTTCTTATCGTTGCTTATGTCGAAAACCCCTAAAAAGTTACCTTTCAGTGTTTGCAGTTATTCCTTGCCTACTATCGCCTATCAATACCTTTCGCTCCTCGTTGGGTTCGACACTCTTACTTATCGAAAATGCTACAATAGATCCATTTACATTGAGGGTCATCACCCCCCTTCGCCTATTTATTCTCCGTCACGGGAAACTTCCGAGACAGAATCCTATTTCGCAATCTCTCCTCTGTTCCGCCCGCCGCCGCGCTTCCAAGATCGGGAGCACCGTCAGGACCATTCCCGGAAACCTGCCAGAGGGAGGATCGACCTCCGGGAGCTTCTCCTCCACCATGGACGCTTCCCGGATGTGCCATGAGTAGTCTACCTTGGATCATGGGTCCGTGATTAGTAGCTATGTGATGTTCTCCTCCCCTGTTTGTTCTTCATGGTTTAGACCTCGTGAGCTGCCCTACATGATCGAGGCACTTATGTAATGATTCTACTGTTGCTATGCTGAGTTTGATGGGATATGATGGATTATGAGATTATGTTCAGACCGTGATAGAGTAATATATTTGGTTTTTATCTCTTATATTTTCGTTCCTAAGTAATTCTTTCATGTTCTCCGTTGTTGTTTATTGCTTTGGCCAAGTGGTAGGTAGTAACTACAAGAGGGAACATTATGCTCGATTATGGGTACATGCCCCCTAATGACACGCTTGAGTGACAGAAACATGAGTCTAGGGGATGTGTTGTGGCCACAAGGGGGAAAACAACGGTGCTTGTAACCGCAGTTGCAAGGATTGTTTAGTTTACGTAAAGTTCTTTTTAATGTTGTTGTCTATTGCTTTGGGTTTACACTTTGGGTGGGGCTCGCAACGTAATACTAGCGAGATGTTCTGGATAGATATCTCAATGTGGATGATTAGTAGTAGATGCAGATGGGTTTCAATCTACTTATTTTGGCGTACTGCCCATGCTTGTGAGCCTCTTCCTTTATTTTGTAGCATAGTTAGCATTGTGGTGCGTTTATAATCCTGTTAATTGCCCATCTGTAATTTGTTGACCACGCATAGCAGTTTTATCGTCTTTTGGGAGAGAGACATCACTAGTGAACATCACGGGACCTCGGTCCATATACTCATCACTGTTTACAAGCCTATTTACTTTTCAGTATTTACTTTCAATTGCTATCATTATCATTATCCCTTGTGTGTTTGACCCTTTGTAAACAACAAGACCGGAGAGATTGATAACCTCTCTGAACTTCGTTGGGAGCAAAGTTAATTGTATCGTGTGCAGGTCCGCGTCAGGTGCGCCGCTTACACCTACTTGTCATCGCCGGAGTCCTATGGGAGATAAACCCTATCCTCTACATAGGGGAAATTTTCTCCTATCCTACATCTCACCTTCCACTTGGGGTAACCAACGAAGGGTGAGAAGCCATTACCACTTCCACGCCATCAAGTCCCCAGCAACGGCGCTAGAAATTGCTTGATGGAAGGCGTATGTAACAGCCCAGATTTCACAAAAATTAAAATTTTTTGTTTTCAGTGTGAATTTTTTGATTGTCTGATTTGTTTGCGGTGTTTACATCCCTGATTTATCGATCGGCGTGTCGGGACCCGGGGTTAGCGTATGCAAGTCCAGTTAAGACATAGTCATATGCAGACAAGGCCAAGCACAGAACGTTCTTGGAAAGCATCGTACGTGAGGGGTATCCCATCCAGGCCGGATGATCAACTGAGATGGGTCCTCATCGTCCGCACACAAGTCTAATGATATGGGTGGTGAACTCCCATATTCAAAGACAAGTCGCCTCAACCATACTATCGACTATCTCATAACTCTTACATAGACTTACTCCAGCCCGATCACTTAGTCGGGGTCTAGGGCGGGCTCGATCATACCACAAAGTGTGCACGAGACGGAGTCTCGAACAATCGCATCGCGATGCCCCAAGCTGCGCACATCTAAGGGCCACTTGGTGTATGAAAGACCGCCAACCAGATCACAACTAAGGTCTCGAAAACCCATACAAAGACATGCATGTTATAAACATACACGCAGCACACATGCCTTGTATGAACAGTAGGTATCATTGCAATTCTCTACAAATTATATATTTTTATTGAAAACTCTTATAGAGTGCACACAGAGCTCACAAACATGTGATCCAACATTACATCACAAGCGGAAGAAAATTATGTCTAAGTACAGACAAGTTTAACAAATGGCTTAAGAAGCCTTATTTAAACACAAGCCCTCCACGAGGGAACCAGTCGTCTGACTGGGACTAGACTAGCTTGATCTTCAGTCGTCCAGCTCGATGAAGAAGCCACCTTCGGGGTTAGTGGTTTCATCTAAAACATAGATTAAGCAAACGTGAGTACAAAGTCGTACTCAGCAAGACTTACATAGGAGCTATACTACTCATGCATATTTATCAAGGTAAAGGTAGGTGGGGTTTCACTTGAAAAAGTGCCAGCTTTGACTTGGCTAATCCTGAACTACGAGTACCAGACTTTAAGGTAAGAAGCGTACACGAGTCCACTAGTTTCTCCAACCAATTACACCACTATGGTGCCTTCCTCGACTTCCCCACGAGAAAGCACGCCATAGCACTCACAATTATCTTGGTGTGTTTTAGAAGTATCCAGTTCAAGTTGTCTAATAATCAAGCTAAGCTTTCCAGGCAGTCCATAACCGCGGACGCGGCTATTCGAATAGTTTTGTTAACCCTGCAGGGGTGTACCGCTACACACACATGATCATCATTTACCACCTTTGATCTCGACACCATTCAAGGGGTGCCAGCGAGGATGCTCACCACAACTGTTACCTCATAGCCTATCTAGTCCAAGAAAGCCGCCTACTTGGGTTGGTTACCACTATCGTGAACCCGGCCGGTTTACCGAAGTGGACCCAAGTGATGTGTGCGTGGTGCATAAGACGGTCTCGAATGAGCCGTTCTCTCACTTAGCATCCAGGCCACAGACCTACCAGAACTCCGAACTATTGCGACATCTGGACATCGAAAGGGATGAGTTAGTAAGCTGAGAGGGGTCAGTGAGCCCAATGTGTGGTTGTAATCTTCATCATGGATCACCACACAAGAACTCGGACTTAGGGCGGTTTTCAACGAGACAACCCACCGTGTACTCCTACACAACCTCTCATCGTTCACCTTGTATTAGGGTAGATTCACCAACACTTTTCTACCATCATCATCATGATCACTACCATCCCGACTCACATAACAGTATCATCATGGTATCACTCTAAGCATGAAATAAGCAGTAACAATTGCAAGGGCCACATGATATCAATCAACTCCTACATTTGCTAGGATTGTGGTTTGCTTACTACTGTGACAAAATGATAGGTCATGCAAAGGAATGGGTTCATCTATGCGGTAGAAACGCATCATGGTAATCATCCTAAACAATGCATAAGCGAGACATGAGAGGGAAGTGGATTTTATCGACATGATCAATGGGGGTTTGCTTGCCTTGCTGACGAGGTTCGGGTTCGGGGTCTTCAACGAAGGGGGAAACCTCCTGTTCCGGTTCCACCTCTACTCGACAAACAACAAACAAGGTAGCAAAGTAAATACAATGCACAATCACATGATGGAAGGTTGAAACTTGATGTATATTCTTTGATGTGTGAAGCAATTCCATTTAAATGGAGTATATTGCAAATTGAATTGCAAATTCAAACCCCAATTTGAATTCAAACTTAGCCAAGTTACATATGACATTGTTTGATCAATTTGAAACATTTTTAATTGTGTATGATATGCCTCTGAAGTGTGGTTGAAAGGTAGCATAATTCCATGGTCCAAGTTGCAAAATCATTTGAATTGAATTTGAATAAATTCCAAATAAATCAAATGACATATGCTACTGGTCCCATTTTAAAATCAACTCAAACATAGTTGAAAGTTGCATATTTGGATAGCTTATTTTCTCCTGATCATTTTTCATATATTATTTGTTAAATTTGGAGTTAATATGAATTTTCTATGAATTTTCAAAGTTTGGGGTATTTTCTGGAATTTCCTGAATTTCTTTAATTCTTTTTATTCTGGAAAATCATTATTGCGTCACTGTTGCGTCAAGCTGACGTGGGGGCGGGGGGCTGACATGTGGGCCAGGGTTGTCAGCCTCTGGGTTAATTAACCCGGCTGGGTTAACTTAACCAGTGGCTTAATTAAGCCACTGGGCCCACTTGTCATCGGCTCTGGGGGTCATTAGGGGGTGGATTAGCGAGGGGGGTTAGGCTAACCCACCGGCGGCTAAACGCCGGCGGCCTGGCCACGGCGGCGCTGCATGGATCCACTGCTCCCGGCCACCATTCGATGTGCTGAGACCACGGGAACGTAGCCCGTGCTCTCGCGCGTCGTCTGGTGCACGCGGGCGACCTCGGGGGTGACCAGGGCGACGACGGTGACCTCGCCGGCGGCAGCAGAAGCCCGGCAGAGAGACAAACATCGCCATGGTGCACCAAATCCAATAGGAGCTAGCTCATTCGACGCGTGAGGCCACAGTGAAGACGACGGACAAAAAGACGAGCTTGATTGCGTAACAGGTGGTCGTCGCCATGGCTCCCGGCGGCGAGGAGCTTCGGCCCTCATGGTGGATTGTGCTAGAGAAGAGGAGGAAGACGTTGGGATGGCTCGGGTGAACCGTGAGCTCACCGTGAGTCCAACGGAAGCGGTGGCGAAGTCGTAGGAGCTCGGGGCTGGCCGGAATTGAAGAAGTCGTGCGGCGGCTCCGGCGAGACGATGGCGAAGATTGCGACGGCCTCGGGCTCGATTAGGACGCCAACTTCTCCAGATCGACGAAGACGACGACGCTGCGCACGGGGGACATGGTTTCTGGCCTTCTTGTCGACATTGGCCGCGGCTTCCCACGACGATGAACGGCGGAGGCTCTTGGATGAAATGGGGAAAACGCGTAGAGCGCGAGAGAGGCAGCGGCGAGAGGGGGAGAGTGACAAGGACGTCCAGGGGCTTCTCCTGGACATGCGAAAGAGGGCGGGGAAGCAGCTGCGTGGACGGGCGGCGTCGGCGGCGTCGGCATGCCCTCCAGCGAGCTGCTTGCCTCGCTGGGGGAAGACGACAAGGAGAGCCGCGGGCTTGGGCTGCTGGAACGGTAAGTTGGGCCGAGAGGCCCAGGTAGGTGGGCTCTTTTCCCCTTTTCTATTTCTTGTTTCTTTTTCCTTTCTGTAATTTGTTTTGTTTAGCTAAATAAAATAGCTAAACATTTTATTAAATGCTATAACTTTTTATATGGCCTTATAACAATATAGACTAGCCACTTTTAAAGTTTGGCACTTTTTAAAATTCAAATGATTTAAATTTTAAATCAAAAAGGGGGTTTTCATTAATTCCAAGGCACTGTTTGAATATTTGAAATATCCATGAGCATGGGGTGGTTCCCACATCACTTGATAGGTGATCATACTCATTTTTAAGACTTTTCAAAAATCAAACATGAATTTTTGGAGAAGATTTTTATCTGGCCTTTTGAAATAATTCATCTGGGCGGTGTTCCTTCTCCCATTTTGATTTTGAAATTGAAATTCCTTTGATTTCTTTCATGAATGCAAAGTGAAAATGATCCTAGCACATTACCTAACAGAGGGTTCTGACACGGCGATTCTTTTTCCCCCCCTCTTATCTCGTATTGGACGGAGACCGAACCTTGCCACCCTGACACTCGACCTTGCGACACCGGGTTTCACCCGATCACCGTCGCGAAAACCCGCACAAGACCAGCTGCCCGAAGCTAGAGCCCGAGCTCCTCCCGCGCGAGCCACCCCGCCGTCGTCGCCTCCACCCGCTCCGGCGAGCACCCCGAGCCGCCGCTGCCCGGGTGACCTCCTCCACCTCCCGCCACGGCCTGGATCTGCACGTTCCCAGCCTCCAGCGCCGCCATGGTCCTCGTCAGGGGCAGATCCGGCCGCCACGCCCTTGAGCCCGTCGACCGAGGCCATCCCCGACCTCACCCGTGTTGGATCCGGCGAGCTCCGGCCAGCAGACGCCACCGCCGCCGCATGCGGACCTCGTTGGGGCGAGCCCCCGCGGCACGAACCGCTGCACCTGCATCCTGGGCCCGCGCGCCCCAGGCGGCCCACGCGCCCCAGCCGCCTCGCAGCGCCCCCACGGCCCATGGCCTCCTCGGCCCACAAGGTGAGCTTTCTTTTTTTTTCTTTTTTTTCGGTTTAGCTGGGCTCGGCCCATGTGCAGTGTAGCGCCCGTGGGAGTCTGATATTACACAGTGCCCACCCCCTGTTTAGCCCGTTAGCTGCAGATTCGGCCCGTAATGTTTTTTTTTGTGTTCCTGGGCTTATTTAAATTGCAGATTATTGTTATATTTTGCGGTGCCCGTATATTTTCACCGGTAGCTCGGATCGCAAAGCGTTAAACATGAAACTTGCTTAGAATTTTGTGTAGATTCATAAAATGTGGTCTTTTTCCTTGTTTGACTTTGTTTACATGTTGTTTACCTGCTAATTACACTGCCTACCACTGTAAACTGTAATTGCCATAACTTCTTAACCGTTGCTCTGTTTGAATGTTCTTTATATGTAACTTGACTAGAATTGCATGTAGATTGTGTTTTATGCTGCTCTTGCTTGCTAACAAAAATAATAAAATGTTGTTTAGAGCAAAACAGTACCAAATATTATAATTATCGTGGGGTCTGTAATAGTTGCCATGTATAGGTTTTACCCCCCACTTAAAGTGACTAGATTAGATAGTTTACCTTATGCTTCACCTCTTGCCATGTTTGTGTGCTATGCCATGCTTGAGTGAGATGCCATGTTAATAACCTTTGCTCACCTTGTGTAGATAAACAACTTGAACCACCGTAAACGTGTGGTATCGTCGTGTGTGACGAGTACTCCACTTAACCTGTTAGTAACCGCTCTCGATGGTAGGTGAGATGTCTCGTGTTGCCTTCTTGTTGATGCTTGCTCGTGTTTGCTTCATAGTAATAGATGCTTGCTCGTTGATTGCTTTTCAGTGTTTACCGTCTTGTGTGCTTCCGCGGGTACCTCTCGGAGACGTTGCGAGCTTGCGATCAACTACACCTTCGGAACCCGACTTATCAACAGGCAAGGACTATACATTACTTATGATCCATTGTATTTCAACCAGCGGTTTGCATGCTAGTATATGATAGGTTCGATGTTTGATCCTACCACATGTTTACAGCCCCTTTCAAACCGATACAACCATGTCCCCTCCCAGGAAACCATGTACTGCTATGTTACCGTAGCTCGTTGCTCAGCCCCTGCTCAGTATGCATGCTTAGGATGCTACGATGTTACCTCCTGTTACTCCTTTGTTTGGGATATCACATTATTATATTGTTGTTGATGGTATGATTATTATAAATGTTGATTATATTCGACGAAGGATGGAAGGTCTAGGCTATCCCGCCCCGACGCTTTGTTCCATTCGAGTCACCTAGGATACGAGTTCCGGGTATTGGTTTTAAGACTGAGCGTGCCTAACCGCGTGTGGGATTTTATGGGGTCCCCTTTTCTTACCTACATAGCTTCAAACATTTCTAGTGGTGGCCCAAGCTGATTTACCATTTGAAAACCGTGTGTGTGTCTGTTGGGTCGCTCCTGGTAGATATTCTTTAAAATAACTTGGGCCAGCTGAGACATGGTTTCTCTGTTGGTCCACCCCAGGGAGCTAGGGGGCTTCCCACATCTGTTTGGGTAGCTAACCCGACCTCGTCCAGACGGTAGAGGCAGATTCGAGAGCGCGACCGGCTTTTGAGTTGGATGTCGACTCACCGGGGGCCACCCGGATTTGTGCGTTGTTAGTTAGAGGGACCTGTCATTCCGGATCTCTTGGGACTAAATCATAAAATGGTTTCCTATCATGGGTAGCAACTGAGAGAGATGGGCGTGCGTGCGGAGCCTTGTAATGGGCAGTTGGTACACCCCTGCAGGGTTAAATATTTTCGAGAAGCCGTGTCCACGGTTATGGACGACTTGGAACCTACGTCTTGTTCATCGACAACATGAACTGAGATAATCTTAACATAACTTGATCAACGTTTGTGTGTGCCTTGACTGCTTCTTCTTCGTTGGAATGCGAAGAGGAGGACAAGGATAGGATAGGTGTTATGCTTGCGTAAGTAGTTGATATCAAGACTTGTTGGAGTCGATTCCTCATCGAATGCTTGGCTTCTTATCTTACTCTCTAGATCGTTAGCCACTTCATAAATGCTAGTGCGGAAGCAACCTCAACACTTACCCCATCCTTACCGTAAACTACTAGTTGTCCTAGAATGACGAGTGATGAAGTCCTTGCTGGGTCAGTTGACCACTACAGTTGGATGCTGAGTACTTCTGTACTCATGATACTACCCCCAAACTCTTTTCAGGGTTCTTGATCGACAACAGGTATGGTGATCGACGTTTCACATGGAGACTCGACGACGACTAGTTAGGCGGATCCCGACGGAGGGCCTGGACCCGTGTGTTTATGGGGATCGATGTTTTTCTCTTTGCCACTAGGCATTTGGTTGTATTTTGTACTCAGACATATATCTTCCGCTGATGTATTGTATTTAAGGCAGTTGTATGCCGAATGTATGAGATGTTGTATCCTTGTATTTGTAATGTTGTGATATCATGTTGGAAATCCGGGGCATATAGCATTATCATATGTCGCGGTGGGACCGATATGTGCTTCGTCCCCGGATCTGGATGGAAACATCCAGATCTGGAACAGTATTCCATATCGGGCCTTACAGTGTAGTGCCCCCTCGTTGGCTACCCCAAGTGGAAGGTTGAGATGTAGCGTAGTGGCAATTTCCCTTGGCAAAAAATACCAAGGTTTAGATTGTCTCCCGTAGGACTCCAACAGCGACAAGTAGGTGGTAAAGTGAAAAATGGCGTGGTTCACAACCAGGGGTTGCTTATTTCACCTGGACCTGCACACAGATAAAAATAACTTTGCTCCCAACGAGTACCGAGAGGTTGTCAATTGTAACAGACCAGATTTCACAAAAATTAAAATTTTTGTTTTCAGTGTGAATTGTTTGATTGTCTGATTTGTGTGTGGTGTTTGCATCCCCGATTTATCGATCGATGATTATTTTCCCCCTCTTATCTCGTACCGGATGGAGACCGACCCTTTCCACCCTAACACTCGACCTTTGCCACACTGGGTTTCACCCGATCACCATCGCGAAAACCGCACGAGACCAGCCGTAGCCAACGAAACGAAAAACCCCGTTTAATAATTAAACGGGTTATTTTTAAAGCGCGCCAGAAACTGTTCTTGGAACGGTTCCAGCGCGAGTTGAATGCCGCCGGCTCGACGCGCTGATCGCGCAGTTCGACGTTTTACCCGAATCGGTGGTCCTGCGGACCCCCAGCGGTCAGAAACGTAAACACCGCGCGTGCGAGAGAGAAACCGGGGATGTTTTTGCAAACTGCCAGCCACCTGGGCTATATAAAGACCACCACTCTCCCACCCCTTTCCAGGGTTTCCCTAAGACAAAATTGCAGCCATCCCCTCAAACAGAGCCCCATTTTTTTGCAATTTATCCCATTTTGCCCAAAACCTAGCCTCCCTGCGATCTGGACCGTTGGATCGGCCGATCCAACGGCCCAGATCCACCCACCTCTCCACCTAGCTCTCTCCTCTCTCCTCACCGCACGCAACCGCCGCCGCCGAGTTCCGGCCGCCGCGCCGGCAGCCGCCGCACCCTCCTCTTCTCCCGCACCTCCTCTCTCTTCCCCGCTGTCTCTCCCTCACCTCCGCCTGCCTCTCCTCTTCGCAGGCCGCCGGAGGAGCGCCTCCGCGCCGCCATGGGAGGTCACCGCCGTCCCGATCTCCTCTGCCCGCGTCCCCGTCCGCCGGCCGCCTCATCACCAGCCGCACTGGATCCGGCCTCCCCTCCTCGGATCCGATCCGCCGCCCACTGGATCCGGCTCGCCGGAGCCCCGCCGCCCCTTGCCTGCCAATGGCGCCCCCGAGCCGCTGCAGCCGCTGGCCACGGGCGCGGCTGCTCGAGCCGGCACCAACCGTCAGCCACGTGGGCGCCCGCTCCCCAGCGCCCGCTGCAGCCCACAAGCGCCACGGCCCAGCGTGCCCCTCGGCCCGATCCAGGCCGCCTCATGGGCCAAGGCCCAGGGTGAGGCCTTTTTCTTTTTTTTTCTTTTTTTTCCTGGCTAACCCCTGCGAATTTCACTAAGTCCTGAGATTGTTGATGTTGGTACTGTTTTGCAACGAAATTTATGAGCGATCCGTAGATCGTATGACGTTGTTCCCAAAAGGAAAATTGTTTAGTTTTGTGTGTACTTAAGTTCATCTTTTGTGACAATTTTGATTTGAGGCCATCTTGATGTTGTTAATCACTCTTGAAGTGGGCACCAGACTGTTAACTGCTATTATTTTCTGCTAGTGTGTTGCTGCTGTTATTTTATTGCAAGTTTGCATGATGATTGTGACACATCCATGAGGCCTATTGCATTGATTTTTGTTGCATACTGTTAAGCATCATGTCTACTTCAATTCTATGCAATCACTTGTCATGTTTGCATGTTGTAGCTATATTAATTCTTCCTCCAAAGTGGTGGCTCCGATGATATGTGCTGCTGTTTATATAAAGTTGCTGCTTTGCTGCCCTATATCTTTTTAACCGTGCATCCTATTGAGCATTGCAATATGTCATTTTGATCTATGCCATGTCTAATTTCATTATATGTATTGCATTGTCATATTAGCATTCGTGGTCATAGATATGTTTTGCTCCAAAGTCTGTAACTTTCCGATACCATGTTGGATGCTTAATATCTTTTGATCTGTGATGCCTATGACCTTGATTCTTATTTGTACCTGATCATCTTCATGTCTAGTTCATGCCCATATCTTGCTATGTCATGATGCTGCACTTTTTCATATAGTTTTAACCCTGTTTATACAGCATGACAATAACAGTTTCTTCCCTGTTTTCTTGATTTTCACAAAGTCCTTGACCAGTAATGTTTTATAGCTTTTTGTGTTGCTTATAACTAGTGAACCATGATGCCTTTTTGCATGATTCCTTTTGACATGCCTTCCCTGCCATGTCTACTTTAGTTGAATATCATTTGTGAGAATGTATGCATTCATTATCCTGTTTATGCATTGCTCTAAAATGTGCTTCCTAATGTTGGCAGATTGTGCCTGCAACTTGTTTTGCTTATATCTTTTTAACCGTTACTCCGTTTGGAGTGTGCTTTATATGTAACTTGATTAGTTTTTTGTGTACTTTGTGTTTATGCTATTGTTTTCTGCTGTTAACCAACCTAAAATATGGTTGAGGACAGAACAGTACCAAATCTTTTAATTATCGTGGGGTACTTAGTGTTATGCCATGTTTACGTTGTGCCTCACTTAAATTGACTAGCATAGATAGTTTCCTTTATGCTTAGCCTCTTGAAATGTTTGTGTGCTTTTCCATGCTTGCTTGAGTTGCCATGTTAACAACCTTTGTTGATCACCTGTAGCTAAACAACTTGATCCATCGTAAATGTGCGGTATCGTCGTGTGTGACGAGTACTCCACTTAACCTGTTCGTAACCGCCCTTGACGATAGATGCGATCGAAGTGCGTTGCCTCGTGTTGCCTTTTGATGATTGCTTGCTTGTGATTTCTTCGTAGTAATAGATGCTTGCTCGTGATTGCTTCGTAGTAATAGATGCTTGCTCGTCGATTGTCTTTTCCAGTGTTTTCTTCTTGTGTGCTTCCGCGGGTACCTCTCGGAGATGATGCGAGCTTGCGATCGACTTCACCTTCGGATCGTCTTCTCATCAGGTAAGGGGGAGCATATATCATGCTTATAACTTTCATCTGACTCGCGCCTAGGTGTAGGATAGAACGATTGCTTGATCCTACCACTTATATTCATGCCTCTCAAATAAACCCAAACATCCATGATCGTGAAACCACGACCATCATGTTGACCATGAACTAGTTATTGAAATAGAGGCTAACTAGGAACACTGGGGGTTTCTGTACCACACCTGAATCATTGTTTCACTGATACAGTTCTAGCATGGTATGAAAATTGTTATTAACTTGCTTAGATATATTGGAATAATCATATATTATTTGCCTCTAGAGCATATATCCAACAGTCTCCCACTTTCACTAGAGTGTTAATAATCTAGCCGCATTTTCCCGATCATAACCATCTTATCACATAAGTTTTCATTGATCATGCTTGCTCATGGAAGAGGGTTCGTCAACAAACTGCACCAATTCAGATTCGTATGTTTCCTTTGCAACTTTCATAGGTCAACTAGTTTGACATGCCACTCATTATCATATAATGGTTGGATATAAGTTTCGCGGGAGAGTGAGACTATTATTTCATAGTATCCTTCAGTGATCTTTTGTTTTAGTCTTCAGAAGACTTATCCAGGGGTCATATATACTGGGAAATACACTCAGCCAGAAGTCCAAACTTCATACGCTAAACTTTTATCCATGCGTCTACTTTCTTTAAGTAGTATTGTGTTTGTAGTGTCGTGAATCTTGCTCACATTTCTTTCATATCTTCGGTGATGTATCTAATTCCATATAGAATCATAATATGGCTTGCAATTGTAATCTTGCATTACATTCAAGTCTATTATCCTTCTATACTTTAGAGCACAGTCCTCAGTATTCCTCATATACTGAATTCATGGCCTTTATTTAGATTCTGTGTTTTACTCCTAAAACACATCGGAATATGTTCTTCTTCCAAGAACTTTTGAGTCATTGTGTTGTTGGATTCACAATGCATATTATATGGTAGAATCATATGTCAAAGTACATATGAGATCACATGTCCTAGTACATGGTGCATCTCTATTCTTCCATCAAGACATTGCTTGTGATATTTGGATTTCATCCGTTATATAATTTCTAGCTATAAGAACCTGTTTCTTGTCTAGAAGATTATTCGAACTTTTCTTTGTTTCATCATACGTTTCTATCACTATAGATCTCAACGTGTGATGTGTTTAGTACTTCATATAAAGGAAGATTCTTGTAATCTTGCGTTATATCTACCTTATGTTATATATATATATATCAGAATTCATATACGTGCATATGAGACGATTCTCCATATACCTATATCATTCACATGTCCATATATACATACACGTGATCATTCTCCACATATGTCATAACATGCATGTCTAAGATAATGATCATGCTCCCACTCAAATATATCCATCATATACTCATATATTTGTGGTTCAGCTTTCATCAAGTCATTGTATTGTTACTATGCCTTACATAATGACAATGCTCCCAAAACCCCCACTCAGAAAATGCCCTCTGCATTCTAAGTTTCCGGAAGTCTTCAAAGCTCCCACTCAGTTTCATGAAACTGCAGGCTCACTCAATATTTTGGTCATTGCAAAATCACTTGATCAAATCAAGGTTGAGGGTTCCTGTCTTGAGGTACTATAGTCCATCCTTTTAAAGAAATAAACTTTCATCATGCCCATTGCAATTTACTTTCAAATCCCAATTTGAATGAGACGCAATTCCAGGCTATGGGCCACTTTAGTGTAAATGAAATATTTTATTGATTAAATCATTCCTACGTTTCCGTAGTCAATCAATATTGAACTTTGGTCATAACAGTTTTATGAACTAAAATTATGCCTTATACCCGTTACATTATTCCCAATAACTTTCCAGTTTGTCGAGAATATGAAATAACCGATTTATTTCACAGAACGTGAGCCATCCTATATGTAACTCAATATTATTTCATTTCTCCTCATGTTCTAGGCTACCATCATTCCTTTGCATTGCAAGCAGTTTTATTCCTTTTGTTTCATTAAGAAGACTCATGATTATTGTTCTGTACAGAACGTATCCATGACAACCTTCTAAATTTAACAATGGCTTCAACTCATATACCAAGATCAATCATCTATGGCATATCCTTCCTTATACATTGTTGTTACAGCGGAACACGCTTCCGTTGCAATACTCTGATATTCTGAAGGAAAGGTCCAATACCTTGGTCAAAGTTTCCATTATCTCCCATTGGATCCGTGTCGAGAGACTTCTTCTCGCACTACCAATCAAGCAACACAAATTTTGCTATTCAGGGAGAATATGAAATTTCAATTGCTTGCTATTTTGGTACAAAGAAATTCTTTCTTTAGAAACTTTATAACACCATCAATTATGGAGCTATCTTGTCTCATTAGATTCAGGATGGTTTCCTAATCATGAAGTGGGTGTTTTAACTTAATGAATTAAACAACCTTGTTCGTTAATAATTTTAGTGCAAGGGGAAAGAACGTTTAGACAATACTACAGTTTAGTATGACTACGAATGGTTTAAGTAGTCTAGCACTTTAAACTTCCATCATAATTTGCGGTACAACTTCCACAAGTCTCCCATTATGTCAACTTTAATACTTATCACTCAGATCATAGCTTAGTGATTTTTATCCTTATATTCTTACTTCACACTTTGATTCCTGAATCTCAGTTTTATGATCTCAATTGAATACAACTTTCAATTAATCATATGAAGTATTTGATGATAACTCTTGTGCCCATTTAGTACATCATTTATGTATGATGATTGGCACAAGTTCTACTTGCTAGAACCTTGTATTGGTCATATTTATTGCAGAGGTCCATAGATCGTGTATCTAATCCATCTCACTCAATCAAGTTGTGACTATCATTCGGTAATAAACTCACAAGTTAATAGATCATGCATTTAATGAATTCATCAGTTATGAAATCACCATAAGCAATCAAATCTTTCACTTGTTATAATCAAGACAACTTTATCATTAAACATTGAATATTACTTGACAATAATAGAAGTATTATAAATGCTTTCTATCATAACATAAATCAAGACGTAATCAAAGTATAAGCACACTTTTATTCATAAAGATGGAACAACTGACTTGTCTCATTACATGAATAACTTTGTCTCGCGAGATGCAAGACACACAACTAAGTGTTCATACTATAATGATTACATAAGATTTATCTAATACTCTAAGTATCTCCTATGATAGATGTCTCGGCGGAATCCATGCTGGCCATCAACTGACTTGATATCCATCAATCCTTGATTTCACCTCTTCCCGTGCATGCAACGGCAGGTCCTGTTTTCATAAAACAGAATAAGTATCATATACTCATTTACTGCAAGTGTTGTATAAAGGGGAACAAAAATTTATAAAGTATATCAAGTATATACCTTCTCCATCCACGACCTCTGCATCCTCAATAGGTGCAATGTCTGCGGCCAAGAGATCAGTCATGAAGTTTTGGAGAGTCATATTGGCTCCACGCCCTACATAGCTATGAACATAATCACCATAACTCGGGGGAAGCGAGTGCAGTAACGTGTTTATCGCAAACTCTTCTGTGGTGGTTTCCTTCATTGTCCAATATTCATAACCCTCCACTAGGGTTAGGTACATCTCATGCATCTTGTCTAAGTGATCACCAAGGCTTGTGCGTTCTTCCATCTTTGTAGATAGAAACTTGCTTTCTAACTCAAATTTGGCAACTCTGAACTCACGTATGAACATTGTCTTTAGCGTGTCCATCATGTCATATGAGTCAGTTTCCTGGAACTGAATACTCAAATCCTCTTACATGCTGAAAATCATGAGATTCCTGACTACGGAGCACTTCTGTCGACGAGCATAGTGATCAAGTATCTCCTGATATCATGTCATATGAGTCAGTTTCCTGAAACTGAATACTCAAATCCTCTTACATGCTGAAAATCATGACATTCCTGACTACGGAGCACTTCTGTCAACGAGCATAATGATCAAGTATCTCCTGATCGCCAACTTCATTGTCCGGATGTTCTTCGACATGCATTTCTATTGTGAACAAGATGTTTTCTCTCTTGAGCAAAGTCCTAAGGCGTGAGTACCAGTCATCAAAGTTTGACCCATCTACTCTAAGTCTTTCACCCTCCATGAAGAAAGATAATTCACGTTGCTCTATTTGATTCATTTTCTACAAACATAATTGCAAGGAACACAATTAAGACTAGTTCACAACAATTAGTTCATATTATCACATTATAAATGAGCTCGCACTAAAACAATCATCCCTAAGAAGTTTTAGTGAGTACATGATCCAGATGCACTGCCCGCTCTCAAATATCACACGGCCAACGGGTCAGTTTCAAAGGTAGACAACAACTTGTGCGATCACATTATCTGTATATTGTGACTCATGCTCGATCTTTCGATCTCTAGTATTCTGAGGCCATATCTGCATATGCTAGGCTCGCCAAATTAACCTCCATTTTATATGCTGCTCAGCAAGGCCATATCTGCATATGCTAGGCTTGCCGAACCCAACCTCATGCGAACGTCGTTTAATATGTGTGACACCCGATATGTACGGAATGTAGGCCATATGGGAGATCCTTCCAGGTGGTGCACACTTTGGTAGAATACTTGTGTTTGGCTTTGTTAAGGGATCATCTTATCACATGCTACCGTCATGTATCCTATACTAGCAAGTTTTAAGATGTTGGACTATGGCAACACTAAGTCTACAGTGTCTCCATTTGAGTTTGTTTTATCATGATGACGTTTACTACTTACTAGTAACACATAGCAAAACTATCACTACATCACAATCAAACAAACGATAGCCCCCACTTAGGAATACAAAGTTTAGACGATCTAGTTTTATATTGCAAGTTTTACGTGGCTGTAGGGCTTTCATAGTTAAACAGGTTTTAACATACGAGTCAACCACAACGTCAACCATACGATTGTCTCTATTACACCCCGCACGGGGCCCTCCGTTGCAAATGCCACATCCGCTAAAGTAGAGAGACAGACACCCCCCAGAGCCACTTTATACGGTACAAGCCGTATGTCAAGCGTGGAACCAGTCTCGCGTAAGAGTACGCGTAAGGTTGGTCGGGGGCCTCTTCATCAAACGATGCCACAGACGTGAACAAGTACATGTGGGAGGGTAACAATCATACAATCAAAGCCCACATCCCCGATGTGTTCTATCCGTACAGTAATACTAAGCATAGACCTAGCTCATGATACCACTGTTGGGGTTCGTAGTGGAAAACACAAAATTTTCCTAACTAGCGTTTCCCATAACCCAAGATCTAGCTAGCCATATGATACGTCCAAAACGTATCTATAATTTCTGCTTGCTCCATGCCTCAATTGTGTGATATTGCTATGATATTGATGAACTTCCATAAACTTTTGATCATATTTGGACTAACTTATTAACTCAGTGCACCCCAGTGCCAGTTCCTGTTTTCTGCTGTTTTTCTATTTCAGGTTTCCCCCATATTAAAAGTGCTCCAAAAATTCGGGAAAAATCCAATTAAAAATCAGCGAGACGGAAGCTTCGGGAATCACCGAGGGGGGGCCAGAGGGGACCCACCAGGGCCCCAGGCGCCCTCCCGGCGCGCCCTAGGGTGGGGCCATGCCAGGGGGCCTCTTGGACCCCTGGTGGCCCACCTGGCTGCCCCCCTTCGCCCATATATTCCCCGTGACGCAAAAACCCCGAAACGGGAACCCTTTTTCGCGATCTCTCCTCTGTTCCACCGCCGCCGCGCTTCCAAGATCCGGAGCACCAGGAGACCTCTTCCCGGCACCCTTCCGGAGAGAGGAACCACCTCCGGGAGCTTCTCCACCACCATGGATGCTTCCCGGATGAACCGTGAGTAGTCCACCTTGGACCGTGGGTCTATGATCAGTAGCTATGTGATGTTCTCCTCCCCTCTTTGTTCTTCATGGATTAGACCTCGTGAGTTTCCCTACATGATCGAGGCACATATGTAATCTTTTTTCTGTTGCTATGCTGAGTTTGCTAGGATACGATGGATTATGAGATTATGTTCAGATTGTGTTTGAGTAATATATTTGATTCTCCTCTTTTATATTTATGTTCTAGAGTAATTCTTGCATGTTCTCCGTTGCTGCTTATTGCTTTGGCAATGTAGTAGGTAGTGACTCCCAGAGGGAGCTTTATGCATGATTGTGGGTTCATGCCCCCCGATGACTGGCTTGAGTGACAGAAACATGAGTCTAGGGGATGTGATGTTTCCACAAGGGAGAAAACAACGGTGCTCGTACTTGCGGGTGCAAGGATTGTTTACTTTACGCAAAGTTCTTTAATGCAGTTGTCCATTGCTTTGAGTTTACACTTTGGGTGGGATTCGCAACTTAATACCAGCGAGATGTTCTGGATAGATATCTCAAGGTGGATATTAGTAGGTAGATGCAGATGGATTTTGGTCTACTTGATTTGGCGTACCGCCCAAGCTTTTGAGCCTCTTCCTTTCTTTATAGCATAGTTAGCATTGGTTTGCGCACATAATCCTGTCAATTTCCCAGCTGTAATTTGTTTACCTCGCATAGCTATTTTATCGTCTTTTGGGAGAGAGACATCAAAAGTGAACATCATAGGACCCCGGTCCATATTTCCAATACTGTTTACACCCGCTATCAATTTACTGCTTTATTTACTTTTCCGTTTCTATCACTATCATTATTATCCCGTGCCTTTTATCCTTTGTAAACAACAATGCCGGAGGGATTGACAACCTCTCTGTACTCGTTGGGAGCAAAGCTATCTGTTGTGTGTGCATGTCCAGGAGAAGCAAGTGATTATTTTCAAATGGCACATCACTTGCAGAACCACCTACTTGTCGTCATTGGAGTCCTACTGGTTCGATACTCAAACCTTAGCATCTTCGCTAAGGGAAATTGTCGCTATGCTACATCTCACCTTCCACTTTGGGTAACCAACGAGGGGCGAGAAGTAAACTCTCGTTGCCGGGGACTCCACTCTTCAAGATAGGGGAGTTGCACACTATCTTTTATCTTTGATTTTTAGTCTTGTTAGTTTACCTTTCAGTTTTTTTCTTTGTATCTTTATCAAAAATACAAAATATAGTATGTCTAGTTCCTTACTTGCCAATCAATGTCTAATTTCTTTGAAACCAGATCTTATTGGCATGGAGGATTCACCGAGGATCAGCAAAAGTGGTACAAGGAACACCGCTTGTCTCAAAAGGGGATACACTTATGGAAACAAATACATCAGTTGTATGAGTATGCTAGAAACTTGTGCTCAATATATAATATATCTTTCTGCAGGGATGAATCTTGTTTCTTTATGAGGCATAAACACCTTGTTTTCCAGTGTGAGTGCAATGATGATGAAACCTTAGCTTCTTATGCTAAGAGAAATTATGATTTTTATGATGCAAAGGAAATAGAAGAATTTTTTGCTTATAAGGGTGCCTATGAAATTACTTCTCTTCTTAAAAATATTGATGATGCCCCTTACAAATCGGAGAGTCTTGCTATACTTAATTATTTTTTGGAAAATTATGATGCAAATTATTATATTACTGATCATCTTGAGAGAATCTCTCCCCCAAAGAAAGAGACTAATGATTTGCATGTCTCTATGGAAGAAGAAATTGCTGAACCTGAAAGCTCCTTGGATCAAAAAGAGGAGGAGAGTGACGAACAAAAGGAGGAAGAATGGAGCCATCCACGTCTACCTTCTAATGAGAGTAACTCTTTGACTCTTACCTTATAGGAGTGTTATGATCCTATGGATTCTTTTGAAATATCCCTTTTTGATGAAGTTGATGCCTTCTATGCTTATGGTCGTGATGCCACTATGGATGATGCTTACGGAGATGAACTTGCTATAGTTCCTCATGTTAAGCATGAAATTTTTGCTATTGCACCCACACTTGATTGTCCTATTATCCTTTTGAAATATCCAACTTATATTACGGAGAATTTTTCTCTTATCAAGGCTCAATGTGATGGGTTGCATTTATCTTATGATCCTAAAGACCATGTTGAAAACTTATAAGGCCCGATATGCGGTACTGTTCCAGATCTAGGTGTTTCCACCCAGATCCGGGGACGAAGCACATATCAGTCCCACCGCGACATATGACAAAGCCATATGCCCCGGATTTCCAATATTAATCACAACATTACAGATAGAAGGATACAACATCTCATACAATCGGCATACAACTGCCTTAATTACAATACATCAGCGGAAGGTACATGTCTGAGTACAGACTACAATCAAAAGCCTACTAGCAAAGAGAAAATCATCGATCCCCATAACCACACGGGTCCAGACCCTCCACCGGGATCCGCCTAACTAGTCGTCGTCGAGTCTCCACGTGAAACGTCGATCACCATACCTGTTGTCGATAAGGAACCCTGAAAAGAGTTTGGGGTAGTATCATGAGTACAGAAGTACTCAGCATCCAACTGTAGTGGTCATCTGACCCAGCAAGGACTTCATCACTCGTCATTCTAGGACAACTAGTTGTTTACGGTAAGTACGGGTAAGTGGTGAGGTTGCTTCCGCACTAGCATTTATGAAGTGGCTAACGAGCTAGAGAGTAAGATAAGAAGCCAAGCATTCGATGAGGAATCGCCTGCAAAAAATCTTGCTATCAACTACTTACGCAATCATAACACCTATCCTATCCTTGTCCTCCTCTTCGCATCCCGACGAAGAAGAAGAAGTCAAGGCACACACACGTTGATCAAGTTATATTAAGATTATCTCAGTTGTTGTTGTCTATGAACAAGGAGTAGGTCTCAAGTCGTCCATAACCGTGGACACGGCTTCTCGAAAAGATTTAACCCTGCAGCGGTGTACCAACTGCCCATTACAAGGCTCCGCACGCACGCCCATCTCTCTCAGTTGCTACCCATTATAGGCAACCATTTTATTATTTAGTTCCGAGAGATCCCAAAACGACAGGTCCCTCTAACTAACAACGAACAAATCCGGGTGGCCCCCGGTGAGTCGACACCCAACTCAAAAGCCGACCACGCTCTCGAATTGGTCTCTACCGTCTGTCGCAGGTTTGGATAGTCGGTTAATCACACATGGGAAATCGGGTCCTCAGCCGAACAAGGTGGGCCAGCAAGGGAACTATGTCCTCACTGGTCCGGGTTGGTTGGAAAACTACTGGTAGTAGACTAGCACACACACGGTTTCAAATGGTAAATCAGCTTGGGCCACCACTAGAAATGTTTGAATCTAGGTATGTAAGAAAAGGGGACCCCATGAAATCCCACACGCGGTTAGGCACGCTCAGTCTTAAAACAAATACCCGGAACTCGGGTCCTAGGTGACTCGAATGGAACAAAGCGTCGGGGCGGGATAGCCTAGACCTTCCATCCTTCGTCGAATATAGTCAACATTATAATAATTATATCATCCACAACAATATAATAATGCGATACCCCAAACCAAGGAGTAACAGGGTAACATCGTAGCATCCTAGGCAAGCATACTAAGAAGGGGCTGAGCAACGAGCAATAGTAACATAGCAGTACAAGGTTTGCTGGGAGGGGACATGGATGTATCGGTTCGAAAGAGGCTATAAACATGTGGTAGGATCAAACATCGAACCTATCCTAGACTAGCATGCAAAACGCTGGTTGAAATAGAATGGATCATAAGTAATGCATATTCCTTGCCTATTGATAAGTCGGGTTCCGAAGGTGTAGTTGATCGCAAGCTCGCATCGTCTCCGAGAGGTACCCGCGGAAGCACACAAGAAGGAAACACTGGAAAAGGCAATCAATGAGCAAGCATCTATTACTACGAAGCAAACACGAGCAAGCATCAACAAAAAGGCAACACGAGACATCGCACCTACCGTCGAGAGCAGTTACTAACAGGTTAAGTGGAGTACTCGTCACACACAACGAAACCGCACATTTAGAAACAGTTCAAGTTGTTTAGCTACAGGTTATCAACAAAGGTTGTTAACATGGCATATCACTCAAGCATGGAATAGCACACAAACATTTCAAGAGGTGAAGCATAAGATAAACTATCTACGCTAGTCAATTTAAGTGAGGCACAACCTAAACATGGCACATCACTAAGCACCCCGCGACAATTAAAAGATTTGATATTGTTCTGCCCTAAACAATATTTTAGGTTGGTTAACAACAGAAAAAAATAGCATAAACACAAAGTACACGAAAAACTAATCAAGTTACATATAAAGAACACTCCAAACGGAGTTACGGTTAAAAAGATACAAGCAAAACAAGTTTGGAACACAATCTGCCAACATCGGGAAGCACACTTTAGAGCATTGCATAAACAGGGTAAGGAATGCAAACATGCTCACAAATGATATGCAATTAAAGTAGACATGACAAGGAAGGCATGGCAAAAAGAATTGTGCAAAAAGGCATCATGAACTACTAATTATAGCTCATGCAAAATGCAACAAAACATTACTGGTCAAGGACTTTGTGAAAATCACGAAAACAGGGCAGAAACTGTTATTTTTATGCTATATAAACAGGATCAAAGCTATATGCAAAAGTGCAGAAACAAGACATAGCAATATATGGGCATGAACTAGACATGATGGTGATCAGGTACAAATAAGAATCAAGGTCATAGGCATAACAAATCAAAAGATATTAAGCATGCAACATGGCATCGGAACGTTACAGACTTAGAGAAAAACAGAGGTGGCTGTCAAAAAAAGTGGCATAACAACTTTGGAGCTCAACAACTAGATGACCAGCAAGCATATCATGACAATGCAATACATATAATGGAAGTAGACACGATGCTTAACAGTATGCAAAAGAATCAATGGAATAGGCCTCATGGATGTGTCACAATCATCAACCAAAGTTGCAATAAAATAACAGCAACAGCACACTAACAGAAATTAGTAGCAATGAACAGTCTGATGCCCACTTCAACACAGATTTGCACCATCAATATGGCCTCAAATCAAAATGCTCACAAAAGATGAACTGAACTACACACAATTCGAAACAAATTTCCTTTTGGGTGCAACGTCATCCGAGCTATGGTTTGATCGCAAATTACGTCGCAAAATTAAATCAGCAGTACAAAACTTCCAGACTTAGAAAAATATATAGCCAGGAAAAAAAAAGAACTAAAAAAAGAAAAAGGCTACAGTGGGCTTCAGCTCCTCAGGCCTGGCTGGACTGGGCCACGGGACTGGGGCTGGTGGGCCGGCCCAGGCGGCGTCAACGGGGGCATGCTCGCCACCTCGTCCCGATCCCGTCAAGACCCGACGGCGGCGGCCGGCCGGTGACCCTCCGGCGTGGCGGCACAGTGGGGCGGCGAGGCGCGGAGGAGTGAGGCTGCAGGCGGCGGTGGCGAGCTTGGCCGGCACGGCAAGGCGGCGGTGTCGTCTGTGGCCGCGGCGGCGGCGCGCCCCTGGCTGTGGCAAGGTCCTGCGGGGAGGCAGAGGAGAGTGAGGGTGAGAGATGAGAGCGACGAGAAGGAAGGAGACAGAGAGGAAGGAGAGGAGGTGCAGCGGCGGGCGGTGGCCTGGCTGGCCGGAGTTGGTCGGCCGGAGGCTTCTCCACGGGCGGCTGCATGCGATTGAGGAGAGAGGAGAGAGGTGGAGGCTGGGTGGATCTGGGCCGTTGGATCGGGCGATCCGACGGTCCAGATTGCAGGTAGGCTAGGCTTTCTAAATTGAAGGCTTTTTTGGACAAATCTGGGCAAAATAGAGGGGCGTGGCAGCAAATTTTGTGGCTAGGAAACCCTAGAAAGAGGTGGGAGTATGGTGATCTTTATATAGCCCAGGTGGCTGGCAGTTTGCAAAAACATCCCCGGTTTTTCTCTCGCGCGCGCGGTGTTTACGTTTCTGACCGCTGGGGGTCCGCAGGACCTCCGATTCGGGTAAAACTCCGAACTGCGCGATCAGCGCGTCGAGCCGGCGGCGTTCACCTAGCGCTGGAACCGTTCTGAGAACACTTTACGGCGCGCTATAAAAATAACCCATTTAATTATTAAACGGGATTTTATTTCCATTGGCTGCGGCTGGTCTCGTGCGGTTTTCGCGACAGTGATCGGGTGAAACCCGGTGTCGCAAAGGTTGTGTGTCAGGGTGGCAAGGGTCGGTCTCTGTCCGGTACGAGATAAGAGAGGGAAAAATAATCGCCGATCGATAAATCGGGGATGCAAACACCGCAAACAAATCAGACAATCAAACAATTCACACCGAAAACAAAATTTTCAATTTTTGTGAAATCTGGGTTGTTACAATACTATACACGTGTGCTTGTAGGTTGTGATCAACATGATTTATTTGATAGTTATATTCTTGATGTTGTTCATGATACTATTGAAAATTACTTTGAGAGAGGAAAGTTTGGTTATAGAAACTTCCATGTGATACAGAGTGGCAACTCTCCTCGTTGGTTACCCCAAGTGGAAGGTGAGATGCAGTGTAGCAGCAAGTTTCCCTTAGAAAAGATTCTAAGGTTGAGTATCGAACCAGTAGGACTCCAACAGATACAAGTAGGTGTCACAGCGCTTGACGTGGACCTACACACAGATACAAATAACTTTTCTCCCAACGAGTATAGAGGAGTTGTCAATTCCTCCGGCCTTGCTGTTTACAAAGGATCAACGCAAGAGATAAAAGTGGAACAGAAAGTAAAGACTGAAAGTAAAATAAGGGTGTAAACAATAATGTGAAGATGGACCGGGGACCCATGATTTTCACTAGTGATGTCTCTCTCCCAAAAGACGATAAAGCGCTAGCAAGGTAAACAAATCACAGCTGGGCAATTGACAGAATTATGAAGGCACCGCAATGCTAACTATGCTTCAAAGAAATGAAGGGCTCAAAAGCAATGGGCAGTACACCAAGGTAAGTAGACATAAATCCAACTGCATCTACTACGAATCATCCACCTTGAGATATCTATCCAGAACATCTCGCTGGTATTAAGTTGTGAATCCCACCCAAAGTGTAAACTCAAAGCAACAGACAACTGCATTAAAAGAACTTTGCGTAAAGTAAACAATCCTTGCACCCGCGGGTACAAGAACCGTTGTTTTATTCCTGGTGGCAACATCACATCCCCTAGTCTCATGTTTCTGTCACTCAAGCTAGACATCAGGGGGCTCAACCCACAATCAAGCATAACGCTCCCTCTTGGAGTTGCAAGCAAACTACTTGGCCAAAGCAAAATACTGCAACGGAGAACATGGAAGAATTTACTGAAGAACAAAATATAAAAGAGAAGAACCAAATATATTACTCATCACAATCTGAACATAGTCTCATAATCCATCGGATCCTAGAAAACTCAGCATAGCAACAGCAGAAATTACAAAAGTGCCTCGATCATGTGAGGCAGCTCACGAGGTCTCTAAAGTGGAAGCACAAAGAGAGTTGAGGTACATCACATAGCTACTCGTCACGGACCCATGGTCCAAGGGGGACTACTCACGGCACATCCGGGAGGCGTCCATGGCTATGGATGGTCCCCTGGAGGGGGTTCCTCCTCCCGGCAGGGTGCCGGGGTAGCTTCTCCAGGCAGCCCCGATCTTGAAACGGCGGCGGCGGCGGTACAGAGGCGAGTTCGCGGAAAATAGATCGATCTTAGGGGTTTCCACCCCGAGGAATAAATATAGGCGGAGGGGGTGTTGAGGGGACCCACCAGGAAGCCAGGAGGCCTCCTGGCGCGGCCTAGGCTGGGGCCGCGCCAGGGACCCTCCTGGTATCCTGGTGGTGGCCCCCCTCCGCTACCTTGGTGATTCCGGAAGCTTCTGGGTCGCTTTTTCTGGATTTTTCTGGATTTTTTATCTGATTTTTCTGGATTTTTTGGAGCACTTTTAATGGCCGAAAAACCTGAAATATAAAAACAGCAGAAAACAGCAACTGGCAGCTGGGTGCACTGGGTTAATAGATTAGTCCAAATATGCTCAAAAGTGTATGAAAGTTCAAGAAAAACATGGCAAAGTCACACAAAACATGCATGGAGCAAGCAGAAATTATAGATATGTTTGGGACGTATCAACATCCCCAAGCTTAATTCCTGCTCGTCCTCGAGTAGGTAAATGATAACAAGCATAATTTCTGTGGTGACATGCCACACAACCATATAAGGACTTTTAAGTAAAGCAATAAAGCATGCCACTACTAGAGAAATAGCTATTCATGGAAACCTTATTAGTGGCGCATTTTATATGTAATGCGCCACTATGTTGTAAGGGGTGGCGCACTGGTAAAAAATGCGCCACCCATAAGGTCTTATAGGTGGCGCATTCCAAATGCGCCACCCCTAAGAGTGGGCCAGCCCTGGATCCCCTTATACGTGGCGCATTTGGAGAAATGCGCCATCCCTAAGAACCTTATAGGTGGCGCATTTTGGAAATGCGCCACCCCTAAGATCTTATGGGTGGCGCATTGTGTAAATGCGCCACCCCTAAGGAATTATTAATGGCTCATTCAGAATGCGCCACCCATAAGCTCTTAGGGGTGGCGCATCTTGCATAAGCGCCACTACCAAGCAAAAGCTGTGAGGGAAAATTCCCAAATACACCCTCCCGCCCCCTGTGGACCGCCTTTTCAATTTGAAAAAAAATAAAACAAAATGATAGAAATGTCAAAACAATAAAATAAAATAAGTTTCCCATATGATATGTGGTCTAGTTGTTAGGAAAATTTACAAATATGAATTTCGACTTTTTTTGCAAAATCTCTCGAGAATTGTGTAAAATGGGCATAACTTTTGCATACGACCTCCTATGAAAAAGTTGTTTTTATGAAATATCATCTACTCAAAAACCTAACAGAAAAAAAGTTACGGGTATGAAATGCGCCACTAGTAACAGAAAAAAAATTGAAATTTTTTAACAAATATATATTTTTTTAAATTCAAAATAGGCTAGAGGACCAATTGAGAAGTTTAAAAAAAAGTTGAAAATTTTAGATAGTAACATTAAAAAAAATTTAAAAAATAAAAATTAGAAAAAATAAAAAAATTAAAAAAAGTTCAAAATATGCTAATGGTCCCATCGAGAAAGTTTCAAAAAAAATGTTGAAAATTTTAGCACACCGATGAACATTAACAAGGTCCTAGACATCAACATGGTTTAATAGGATTTATATGTTAGATATATCAACAAGTGCCTGCTAGGTGAGCTGGAGTGAGAGTTGAATAGAACCGAGAAGTTAAGCGTGCTGGGGCTGGAGTAGTGCTAGGATGGGTGACCCTCGGGGAAGTTTGACCTGAGATTAAGCATAGTGATCGGACATTAAGCATACTAACCTGAGATTAAGAAAAAAATAAAAAAAATAAAAATTGTTTTCCAGATCCAGATTCAAAATTTAATTTTTTTTAATAGTGGCGCATTTTTAGAATGCGCCGCCCCTAAGACTGTTATGGGTGGCGCATTTGGGCTTATAGGTGGCGCATTTCGAAATGCGCCACACATAAGAGTTTTAGGGGTGGCGCATTTGAAATGCGCCACTAAAGGCCAAAAAAGGACGCCACTATAAGGCCTTTTCCTAGTAGTGTGCAATTCAATTCAAGTCTTAACAAGCAAGAGAGAGAAAAGGTTGTTGAGAACAACTATCTACTAAAGTTTCACACTTGGTCTCCTTTGGATTCTTATCTTGACTCGTCCCCAGACCACTAGCCAGGTACAAGTCAAACTGATCCACTCCCTTTCGATATTTTGAGCACTCACGCAATGGATGAGCGTGAGCAAGAAAGTTGACACCTAAAAGGAGAAACAGAAAGATGGTGGAGGAGGAAGACAAAAAAGGTGTGAAAGGCTCACATCAATGAGGACAATCATAGGCGAGAGAAGGCCATATGATAGATATGATGTGAGGAGTAGCGATTGCCATGCAGCGGATGCACATGTGAGCTAAAAGCTCTCCAAGGGAACTAGTGGGGGTGCATCTAACTTGCTTGCTCAAGAAGACCTAGAGCTCGTTTGTGGAGGCTCATCATTGGAATATACAAGCCAAGTTCTATAGTGTGAAGGTCCCCACATAGCTATATGCATGATGATGATCTCTATGGAGTACAAGGGATAGAGGATGAAGTACTAGTGTGGATCTCTCAAAAGAAATAGTAGTATGCCCCCTTCTCTCTTTTTATTTTTCTTTTTCTCTTTTTTCTATTTTTTTGTATTTTTTTGGTGGCCTCAATGGCTCTTTCTATTTAACTATCATTTGTCCTCTTTGGGATCTTTTGATTTTGTCCTCTTTGGGATCTTTTCCTCACTTTAGGTGCAACACTCTATATTTTACAAAAATATAGATCTTTCACACTTTACAAAGGTACTCCCATAAAGAAGATATAACTATCATGATGCAAATGTATGCCTCTGCCAGGATAGAAGGATATGCAATGATACTAGCGCGTCATGTAGCAATGATTAGGGAAAGGCCCAACTAGCATGCGGCTCATCGATCAAGCAAATAGCATGTATGACATGAAGATCAAGTCATAAGAAGGTGGATGTTGCATGGCAATGTATCTCGAAAAGGCTATGGAAATGCCTTGTAGGTAGGTATGGTGGCTGTTTTGAGGAAAGATATAAGGAGGATTAAGATGATAGAGCGTATCATGCCAAGGGTTTGGATGCAGCGGCGAAGTATGCGCCAACTCTCGAGGTGAGAAAGGGCAATGTACTGTACCGAAGGGGCTAGAAAAAGTATAGGTGGGTGGAAGTGTCAACATTCGAATACTCACATTAGTCCAAACAACTCATGTACTTATTATCGGTAACTCTCAATCTAATCAGGAGGTTCACAAAGAGAGAAGTACCCCGAGGAAGAGTGTATGGAGGTACGTGAGTGTACTCTAATATTCGAACCCTCCAGAGGTTAGTGATCCATCTAGTAGCTAGAGTTCTCAACAGGGGTTTTTGGTTTTCGAAAAACACACGGATTGCCCAAAATACAACATCTATCACTAATAGGCTCGAGCTCTTGACACCAAAAGTTCAAACATTACTCTAGTCAATTCCTCAAAACTATTGCAAGTTACTACTACAAAGCGAATAGCAACTTCAACTACCTACTTCTAGTAAAGACACAAAACTCAGTGCAATAGGAAAACTCTCTAACAAGATAAAACATGCAACCTATAGAAAGTTCAACCTAAAACAAAATAAAATCTCTAGAAAAACTAAAGCACTACAACTAAACAGAGCAGCAGCTAAGAAAAGAAAAAGAACAACTCACAGCTAAAAGAATAAGCATGCAAATCCTATGAGGAGTTCTAGTTCAAGCGGAGCGTGTATATCTCCCACACAAAAGAGTAAGCTGGGGTCTAACTTGTTACTACAGCAAACAAAGCAAAAAAAAACCTAGAAAAGTAAAGAGCGAGACGCTCCAAGCATAGCTCACAACGCATGAAGTTATAAAAATATAGTGCAACGAGGGACGAACTAATAATTGTTGATGAAGAAGGGGATGCACGGGAGCATCCCCAAGCTTAGACGCTTGAGTCTCCTTGAATATTTATTGGGGGTGCACATGGGCATCCCCAAGCTTGAGCGTTTGACACTCCAAGATCACCTTTCATCTTCTTCCATCGCGCACTTGAAAACTCCCTTCATATATAACTCATTGTAAACTGATTAGAGAGGTTAGTGCCCTACTAAAATAATTTTCCTCTACTGCAAATAAAGATTTCTAGGAAGAGCTACTGTTTCTCTTGCCTGCCCAAAAGATTTTGCAAAGAAACATCAAGCTTAAGGATTGCAAAACTGTGAAAAGAAAAACCGGGGCAGAAGCTGAGAAAAACAGAACAGCAGAGAGAAAAGAATTTTTCCGAGGTACTTCTACAACTCAAATCAAAAAACTATGAACAGACGCCTGAAAGGTAATTGTATGGAGCATGCTGTAAAAAAAATTCAGATCAGAAAGATGATCAGGTGATTTATCCCGAATTTTTCCGTCAAGCAGACAAAATCTGTTTCTGGACAGCATGTACCAACTTTTGACCTTTCTTGCAATCTGAGGCTAAACTTGGCACAAAGCTTGAAAAGTAAAGATACAATGATGTTGCTACAGTAGTAACAATCATCAAGACCACTAAAAACAGAAGAAAAGCAAAAAGAAAAACCTAAATTCGTTGCGGGCTGCCTCCCGAAAGCGCTTCTTTAGAGCCATTAGCTAGGCTTAAAGCAGAAGATCAAGTGTTTTCAAGAGAATAACTAGCACGTCTGACGGACTCAAAAGGTAACTTAATCTTTTTCCTAGGGAAATGTTCCATCCCTTTCTTGAGAGGGAATTTTAATTTGATATTCCCCTCTTTCATGTCAATAACAGCACCAACTGTGCGAAGAAAAGGGCGTCCCAAAATAATTGGACAAGAGGGCTCACACTCAATGTCCATAATAGTGAAATCAACGGGAACATAATTGTCACTGACAATGATAAGAACATCGTCGATCTTCCCCAAAGGCTTCTTTACGGAAGAATCAACAAGACGAACACCAAAAGAACAGGGATCAAAAGGTTTCAATTCAAGCATATCATACATTCTTTTGGGCATAACAGAGGTACTTGCTCCAACATCACAAAGAGCATAACAAGAGAAGTTATTCAATTTGATTTTTATCATAGGATCCCAAGGTATGGAGGCTTCTAGTCTAAGATTCGCCTACCTAACTTTGATTAGAGCATTGGTGATATGCTCTGTGAAGTTAAGATTAAGTGTGCTAGTGTGGGGGTCTCTAGACATCTTGTGTAGGAAACCAATAATTTCAGGTAAAGTGCAGTTGTCAAAGTCTAGGTCACTACTATCTATCAAGGAGGTAGTGATATCATTTAGGCTCACTTGTTTGAAAGCCTCTATGTTCATAGAGGTTTCTTCATCTATGGTTGAGGTGGTAGAATAACCGTTGGTAGGTCCAGTGGGACTAGGGGTGTGATGGGTGCTAACAGTTTGAACATCCTCAACTACTTGGATAGTGGCTACTGTGTGGTAAGTAGGAAGGCTCTTAATTCTTTCTTCTTCCTTGGGAATGACTTCTGGTTTGGCTGCCATCTGGTTTATCAAGGTAGATTAGGTGTGAGACATGTTTGAAACATAGGTCTCAATGGCAGTGAGTCTAGTTTGGAGGCTGGAAATGTCACTATTCAGGCTCTCAAGTTGTTTGATAATGTTTTGCAGGATAGAGGAGTGCTCATCTAACTATCTGGAAAAGGCCTTGTTTTGTTCAAACTGTGTGTGCATATAGCTTTTGGTGGCTTTTTCTATTTCTATAAGTTTCTCATAGCTGGGTAGGTCTCTTTCCCTATAATTCTGGCTGTAGGAGTTGCTATTACCGTTCCCATAGTTGTTGGATGGAAAAGGCCTAGGATTGTTGCTACCAAAATTACTCCTATAAGCATTATTTTTGAAGTTGTTTCTAGAGACAAAGTTCATATCTACTTGCTCTTGAGAAACCAAAGAATTTAAAGGAACATCCTGAGGATCAATAGGAGCTTGCTTGGTAAGTAGAGACATGATAAGGTAAACCTTTTCATTTAGAGAGGAGATCTCCTTGACAAAATTTACCTTCTTACTAGTTGGAGATCTTTCGGTGTGCCACTGAGAGTAGTTCAGCATCATCTCATCAAGTAGCTTTGTGGCAGCACCAAGTGTGGTTGACATAAAAGTTCCTCCCGCGGCCGAATCTAATAGGTTCCGCGAGGTAAATTTCAAGCCTGCATAAAAAGTCTGGATAACCATCCAGGTAGGTAGTCCATGTGTGGGGCAGTTCTTGACAAGCTTTTTCATACGTTCCCATGCCTGGGCAACGTGTTCATTACCCAATTGCCTGAAATTCATAATGTTACTCCTCAATCGAATAATTTTAGCAAGGGGGTAGTACTTCCCTATAAAAGCATCTTTTCATTTACTCCAAGAATCGATACTGTTCTTGGGTAAGGATTGCAGCCACTCCTTGGCTCTTCCTCTCAAAGAGAAAGGAAAAAAGCTTCAGCTTGACAATGTCTCCATCCACTTCCTTGTACTTTTGCATATCACATAGCTCGATAAAATTGATTAAGTGCAAGGCAGCGTCCTCTCCAGCACCTGAGAATTGATCTTTCATAACAAGATTAAGAAGAGCAGGTTTAATTTCATAAGAAGGTGCTGAAGTGGCAGGTGGACCAATAGGGGTGCAGATAAAGTCACTGTTGTTGTGACTAGTGAAGTCACACAACTTGGTGTTTTCATTGGAACCCATAGTAGCAGCAGGTATTTTTAGTATTTTTGATAAGGGACACAAAAGTAAAAACTCGAAGGTAAACTAACAAGACTAAAAAGCAAAGATAAAAGATAGTGCGCAACTCCCCTATCTTGAAGACTGGAGTCCCCGGCAATGGCGCCAGAAATTCGCTTGATACAGAGTGGCAACTCTCCTCGTGGGTTACCCCGAGTGGAAGGTTATATGCAGTGTAGCAGCAAGTTTCCCTTAGCAAATATGCTAAGGTTGAGTATCGAACCAGTAGGACTCCAAGAGATACAAGTAGGTGTCACGGAGCTTGACGTGGACCTGCACAAAGATACAAATAACTTTGCTCCCAACGAGTACAGAGGAGTTGTCAATTCCTCCGGCCTTGCTGTTTACAAAGGATCAACGCAAGAGATAAAAGTGGAACTGAAAGTAAAGACTGGAAGTAAACTAAGGGTGTAACCGATAATGTGAAGATGGACCGGGGTCCCGTGATTTTCACTAGTGATGTGTCTCTCCCAAAAGACGATAAAAGCGCTAGCGAGGTAAACAAATCACAGCTGGACAATAGACAGAATTATGAAGGCACCGCAATGCTAACTATGCTGCGAAGAAAGGAAGGGCTCAAAATAAATGGGAAGTACCCCAAGGTAAGTAGACCGAAATCCAACTGCATCTACTACGAATCATCCACCTTGAGATATCTATCCAGAACATCTCGCTGGTATTAAGTTGTGAATCCCACCCAAAGTGTAAACTCAAAGCAACAGACAACTGCATTAAAAGAACTTTGCGTAAAGTAAACAATCCTTGCACCCGAGGGTACAAGGACCGTTGTTTTATCCCTGGTGGAAACAGCACATCCCCTAGTCTCATGTTTCTGTCACTCAAGCTAGACATCAGGGGGCTGAACCCACAATCAAGCATAACGCTCCCTCTTAGAGTTGCAAGCAAACTACTTGGCCAAAGAAAAATACTGCAACGGAGAACATGCAAGAATTTACTCAAGAAAAATATAAAAGAGAAGAATCAAATATATTACTCATCACAATCTGAACATAGTCTCATAATCCATCAGATCCCAGCAAACTCAACATAGCAACAGCAGAAATTACAAAAGTGCCTCGATCATGTGAGGCAGCTCACGAGGTTTCGAAAGTGGAAGCACGAAGAGGGGAGAGGTACATCACATAGCTACTGGTCAAGGACCTATGGTCCAAGGGGGACTACTCACGGCACATCCGGGAAGCGTCCATGGTTATGGATGGTCTCCCGGAGGGGGTTCCTCCTCCCGGCAGGGTGCCGGGGCAGCTTCTCCAGGCAACCCCGATCTTGGAACGGCGGCGGCGGTACAAAGGCGAGTTCACGGAAAATAGATCGATCTTAGGGGTTTCCACCCCGAGGGCTAAACATAGGCGGAGGGGGTGTCGAGGGGATCCACCAGGCAGCCAGGAGGCCTCCTAGCGTGGCCTAGGGTGGGGCCGCGCCAGGGACCCTCCCGGTCCCCTGGTGGTGGCCCCCCTCCGCTACCTTGGTGATTCCGGAAGCTTCCGAGTCGCTATTTTTTTTTATCTGATTTTTCCGGAATTTTTGGAGCACTTTTAATGGCTGGAAAACCTGAAATACAAAAACAGCAGAAAACAGCAACTGGTAGCTGGTTGCACTGGGTTAATAGATTAGTCCAAATATGCTCAAAATTGAATGAAAGTTCAAGAAAAACATGGCAAAGTCAAACAAAACATGCATGGAGCAAGCAGAAATTATAGATACGTTTGGGACGTATCACCATGTTACAAAAACACCTCTCTCTCAGTTGAATCTTTTGAAGTTGTTCTTGTTCCACCTTCCTATGCATGTCACTTTGTGCTTATTTTATTTATTTCCTTACAAGATGCCTATGCATAGGAAGTGGGTTAGGCTTAAATGTATTTCATATTTTCTTCTTGATACTCTCTTTTGTTTCAAATCCTTATTTTTTTTTACGAGAGCATCTTTTATAATCTTCATGCCTAGCTAATGGCTTTAAAGAAGCGCTTTCGGGAGGCAGCCCGCAGCGAATTATGTTTTACTTTTTGTTTTTCTTCTGTTTTTAGTGGTCTTGATGATTGTTACTACTGTAGCAACATCATTGTATCTTTACTTTTCAAGCTTTGTGCCAATTGTAGCCACATATGACAAGGGAAGTGGAAGTTGTGACATGTTGTCCAGAAAACAGATTCTGTCCTCGTGACAGGAAAAATCCCAAAAAAAATCCCAGTTCATCTTTTTGAGCTGAATTGTTTACACAACATGCTCTATACAATTACGGAACTTTCGTATGTTCTGAGTTTTTTGATTTGAGTTGCAGAAGTATCCCTAAAAAATTCTTTACTAACTGCTGGTCTGTTTTTGACAGATTCTATCCTTCTTTTGCCTTTTCTTCACTTTGCAAACCTTAAGCTTGCTTTTTCTTTGCAAAAACTTTCTGGCAATCTTCAGAAACAGTAGCTCTTCAAGAATATCCTTATTTCTTGTAGAGAAAAAATTATTTTATTATGGTTACTAACCTCGCTAATCAGATTATGATGAGTTATGTATGAAGGAAGTTTTCAAGTGTGCGACGGAAGATGATGAAAGAAGATTCGGGAGTGTGAAGCGCTCAAGCTTGGGGATGCCCCCATGCATCCCCAAGAAATATTCAACGAGACTCAAGCGTCTAAGCTTGGGTATGCCCCCGTGCATCCCCTTCTCCATCAACAATTATCAGTTCGTCTATCGTTTCACTATATTTTTATCACTTCATGCGTTATGTGCTATGCTTGGAGCGTCTCGCTCTTAGGTTTTATTTTTAGTTTTATTTAGCTTTTCTTTCTGTTCATAACAAGTTAGAACCCAGCTTTCTTTGTGTGGGAGAGAAACACTCTCCGCTTTCAAAATCGAGAACACATCATAGGATTTTTCATGCCTATTTCTTTGCTGTGAGTGTTCTTTATCTTTTTCATAGTTACTACCATGTTTAGCTCTTAGTTTTCATGCTTATCTTTTTCAGAGCTTTTTTTTAGTTTACTGCTGGAACTCTCTTGAGTTTTCATGTTTATCTTGTTTAGAATTTTTTCCTGTTGCACTGAGTTGTGTGTCTTGACTTGAAGTAGGTAATTGAGGTTGCTATTCTTTTGTAGTAGTAACTTGCAATAGTTTTGAGGTATTGTTTTCAGTAATGTTTGGACTTTTGGTGTCAAGAGCTTTAGCCTATTAGTGATAGATGTTGTATTTTGGGAAATCCGTGTTTATTTTCAAAACTTACAAAATTAGTTGAGAACTTTAGCTACTAGATGGATCACTACTCTTCTGAGGGATCAAATATTAGAGTACACTAACATACCACGAGTCGAGGATGCACAATGATAACCAAACCCCCATACACTCCTCCTCGGGGTACTTGTCTCTTTGTGAACCTCCTTATTAGATTGAGATTTACCGATAATAAGTGCATGAGTTCTTCGGACTAATGTGAGTATTCGAAAGTTGACACTTCCACCTTCCCATATTTTGCTAGCCTTTCCTTTGCCGTCCATTGCCTCCTTCTCACTCCGAGAGTTGGCGTCCACCTTCGCCGGTACATCCAAATCCTTGGCATGATGTCGGGACCCGGGGTTAGCGTATACAAGTCCCGTTACAACACAATCATATGGAGAGACGAGAGCCGTACCCACTTGTCTCAGCAGACAAGGCCAAGCACAAAACGCTCTCGGAAAGCATCGAACGTGAGGGCATCCCATCCAAGCCGAATGATCAACTGAGATGGGTCCTCATCGTCCGCACACAAGTCTAAATGATATGGGTGGTGAACTCCCATATTCATAGACAAGTCGCCTCAACCATACTCTCGATTGAATTATAACACTTACATAAACTGACTCCAGCCCGATCACTTAGTCAGGGTCTAGGGCGGGCTCGATCATACAACAAAGTGTGCACGTGACAAAGTCACGAGCAATCGCATCACGATTCCCCAAGCTGCGCACAACTAAGGGCCACTTGGTGTATAAAAGACTGCCAGCCAGATCACAACTAAGGTCTCGAAAACCCATACTAAGACATGCATGTTATAATCATACACGCAGCACACATGTCTAGTATGAACAGCAGGTATCATTGCAATTCTCTACAAAGTTTACAACTTTATTGATAACTCTTACAGAGTGCACACATAGATCACAAGTCTGTGATCCAACATTACATCAAACATGCGGAAGCAAAGTAGGTCTGAGTACAGATAAGTTTAACAAATGGATTAAGAAGCCTTATTTATAAACAAGCCCTTCCACGAGGGACTAGTCGTCTGACTGGGACTACACTAGCTTGGCTTCAGTCGTCGAACTCCATGAAGAATCCACCTTCGGGTCAGTGGGTTCATCTAAAACATAGAATAATCAAACGTGAGTACAAAGTCGTACTCAGCAAGACTTACGTAGGAGCTATACTACTCATGCACATGTATCAAGGCAAAGGGAGGTGGGGTTCATAAGCAGAAGTGCTAGCTTTGAGTTGGCTAGTCCTGAACTACGAGTACCATACTTGAGGTAAGAAGCGTACACGAGTCAACTACATCTCTCCAACCAATTACACCACTGTGGTGCCTTCCTCGACTTCCCCACGAGCAAGCACGCCATAGAACTCACACTTATCTTGGCAAGTTTTATAAGTATCCAGTTCAAGTTGTCTAATAATCAAGCTAAGCTTTCCAAGCAGTCCATAACCGCGGACGCGACTATTCGAATAGTTTTGTTAACCCTGCAGGGGTGTACCGCTACACAAAAATGACCATTAGTTACCTCCTTTGGCCTCGACACCATTCAAGGGGTATCGGCGAGGATGTTCACCACAACACTTCGCCCACAACTCCATTCTAGTCCAGAGAGTCGCCTATCTGAGGGGGATCCGTATGGAAGTCCGGCCGAGGTTCCAGTACAGCCTCAAACGATGTGTGCAGGGTCCCAAGCCGGTCTGAATAGACGTTCATCCACTTCGCAGACCGTGCCACATCCCTACCGGAACTTGCAAACTAATGCGACTTCTGGGGTTCGAACGGAATGAGGTACTAGGTTGAGAGGGGTCAGTGAGCCCAATGTGTGGTTGCACTCTTCTTCTTGGATCACCACACAAGAACTCGGACTTAAGGCGGTGTTCAATGAGACAACCCACTGTGTACTCCTACACAGCCTCTCATCGTTCACCTTGTATTAGGGTAGATTCACCAACACAGTTTCACCTTCTTAAACATGATTGCTACCATCACGACTCACAGATCAAAGTATCCTCATTGTAAACTCAAAGCATGCAATAAGCAGTAACAGTAGCAGGGGCCACATGATATCAAACAACTCCTACATCTGCTAGGATTGTGGTTTTCTTACTAGTGTGACAATATGATAGGTCATGGAGAGGATATGGGTTCAACTATGCGGTAGAATCGATAACAAGGTGATCATCCTATTTCATGCATAAACGAGACTAAGAGGGAAGTGGGATTATATCGACATGATCAATGGGGGTTTTCTTGCCTTGCTGGCGAGGTTCAAACACAGTGTCTTCAACGAAGGGGGTGGCCTCCGGTTCCGGCTCCACTTCTATCGAGAAAACAAAGCAATCAAGGGATAAATATAAATGCAATTCTCAAACACATGATCAATATTGTAGTGTGATGTTCATGGCCACAATGTGTTGGCAATTCCATTTAAAAGAAGTGGGTTGCAAAGTCATTTCCAAATTCACTCCAAATTTGAATTCAAATTAAAGCCATATGGACAAATGCCACTGTTCACCCAATTTAAATTGGTCAAACCTGAAAACAAAGTCCATATTCACACTCCTTACATTTTTCTGATGATTTTAGACATATTATTTTTCCAATTTGGAGTTAAAATGAATTAGTTATGAATTTCCAAAGTTTAAGCATTTTTCTAGAATTTCTGAATTTTTTTAAAAAGAAATCCATTTACTGCGTCATGGTGAAGTCATGCTGACGCAAGGGGTGCTTTGACTGGTGGGGCCAGCATTTCACTGTCAGTGGGGTTAAACCCCGTTTAGTTTAAAGTAACAGGGGTTAATTAGAGGGCATGGGCCCACTGACAGTGAGTGTTAGTGAGGGGGGTTGTCACAACCCTAGTTTTGGTATGTGCTTTTTATTTCTAGAAATAAGGCATCATGTTTAAATTTCCTTTATTTAATAATTGGGGATTTGGAAAATCCTCAAAAAGAATTAAATAAAAAGGCCAGATAAATTTTTTTCCAAAAATCCTCCATTCATTTTTGAAAAGTCCTATAAATGAGTGTGATCATTTAAAAAATGATTTGGAGTCAAACCCATGCTCATGGATTTTTCAAAAATTCAATTAGAGGCATGGAAATTACATTTAAATGCTATTTGAATTGGATTCAAATAATTTGAATTCCAAAAATCCCAAAACAGTGGGAGTGACTAGGTATGTGTCACATAAGCCCATATAAATTGCTCTTGGATTTTTATAAAATGAATTGATATTTAATTCAATTCAAAACACATAATACAGAAAAAAAAGAAAAAAAGGCCGAAGGCAACCTACCTCCGACTTACCTGGCCCAAGTGGGCAGAAGTCGGCCCAGCCCACCAGGGGCATCCCCATCTTCCTCCACTGGCCAGGCAGGCAGGCAGGACGCCGGCGAGCCCGGCATGGCCGCCAGCGAGCTACCTGCTTGCTCCCCTCGCCCTTATCCACGCCGTGGACGCCCCCCCAAACTCCCCCCTTCCATTTCGCCCCTCTGGACCCCTTTCCCCTCTCTCTCCGGCGAGATCCCGTGTGGATCCGAGCGCCACCGAGCCCGCTGACGTGCGCAGGCGTGGCCACTGACCACCGCGAGCTCCGTCGTATTGTCCAGGATGTCCACCGCACCCGTCTTCGTCCTCGTGGCCCTCCAATTCGAGCCGAGGAGCTCCAAGGCCGACGCCAGCTTCAATTTTTTCCGCCGTGGCCGAAGCTCTCCGGCGAGCTATTCCGCCGCCGCCGCTGCCCCTCCGGCCTCCTCGTCCACTCCGTCGCACTCGCGGTGAGCTCGCGCTTCATTTCCCCCTAGCCCATGCTCTGTTTCGCGCCCCGTAGCCGCTTCCCCGTCGTGGCCATCTCCCGCAGCCAACCCCGTCGCTCGAAGCCGTCGCCATAGACCACGCTGGTGACGCCTGACTCGCCAGGGAGACGCGCGCGTGCGTGCTCTTTCTCCTGGTGGTCGCGGCACCACAAACCGTGGCCGGAGCCGCCTTCTCCAGTGGGCGCTGCCGCGTCCAGTGGCCACCGGCGGCTAGACGCCGGCAGCGGCCGACGTGGCCGTTTAGATTAGGGGCTAACCCCCGTGGTTAGTTGACCCTCGGTCATTGACTGGTGGGGCCCAGCCCCCTAACCTCTGTTAGTTTCTAATTAAATCGGGGTTAACCCCCTGTGTCAATGACAGGTGGGTCCCAGGCGATAGTTGACCAGTCAATCCCCCTGCGTCATGATGACGATAGCCTGGTGCAATAAATCAATTTCTCTAATTAACAGAAAATCCAGAAAACTATTAAATATTTGGAAATTCATATCTTTTAATCTATAACTCCAAATTAAAAGTGTAATATATGAAAACTTATCAGAAAAATGCAAGGATTCCAAATATCATACTTTCATAGATGAAAAACACATCTATGGTGGAGAACCAGTAGCATTTAGCTATATGGCTTATTTGGAATAATTCAAAATAAATGTTTAAATCATTTCAAATTAAATCTTTGCAATTCCAACCGTATCACATGAACATGAGAGGCATATCATACACATGACAACATAGTTTACAAAGACCAAACATTAGAAAATGCAACTTGGGATAATTTGAACAACATTTGGAGTTTGAAATTGAATTTCTTATTCAAATCAACTTCAATTAACATGTGACAAATTGAACCTAGATCACATCAGTACCATGCCATGATTCATATCTTGATTGTGCATTGCAATGTGATGTTTATACTTTGTTGTTTTGGTGTTTTCCTCTTCTCGATAGATCCATCGCTGGACGTAGTTCCTGTTTTCTCCGAAGAGTGGCACCCCCGAGTCTCGACAATAAGGCAAGCAAAACCCCTTTGATCATATCTATAAAAATCCATTTCCCTCTTGGTCTCTTATGCATGATAGGTGATTCACATGTTACCGTTCTACCGCTAGTTGAACCCATCCTTTGCATGACTTATCATTGCTACCACAGTATTAAGCAAACCTCAACCTAGTATATCTAGGATTGATTGTGTTCATCATGTGGCCCTTCATCCATGTTATGCTATGCCAAGCTAGAGTTGTTTGCAATGAAGATGATCCATCTGGGTGATGTATCGGGATGGTAGTGAACACATGCAACAAGGTGGTAACATGTTGATGAAGTCACCCTAATATAAGTGAACAATGAGAGGTTGTGTAGGAGTACACAGTGGGTTGTCTCATTTACACTGCCCTAGGCCCCGAGTTCTTGTGTTGTGATCCAAGACACAGATTACTACCACATGTTGGGCTCATTGACCCCTCTCGACCTATTAACTCACCCCGATTATGGTCCAGGATTTGCATGGGTTATTGCTTCTTCGATTTGATTTTGTGCCGGAGTGGGAGGAGATGCATAGTTACTTTGTAGCACGATTTTAGGCAAGCACAGTTCCATCCGTCGAGGAGGGCTTGTCGGACCGTCCATACATCGTCTGGGTCCTGAACGGAAACCCCGGCCGGATTCCCGATTGGGGTACATACTCAGATAGGCGATCCCCTGGACTAGAGTTGGAGCCGTGAGGTAAGTGTCGTGGTACTATCCTCGCCGACACCGCTTGAAGGTGACGAGTTCTAGGCGGTAAGTGGTAGCTACGTATGTGAAGAAGTACACCCCTGCAGGGTTAATGAACTATTCGAATAGCCGTGTCCGCGGTTATGGACTACTTGGAGATCTTTACTTTATTATTAGACAACTCAAATGGATACTCTAAAAATCTCAAGATAAGTGTGAGTGCTTTGGGTTGCTTCCTCGTGGGGAAGTCGAGGAAGGATCCATGGTGGTGTATTGATGTGGTGATCAAGATTAGATGGACTTGTGTGTGCCTCTCATCTCAACTCTATGTAGTCGTAGTACAGGATAGCCAAGTCTAAGATTTCTGCATTACAACCCCACTTGCCTTTACCTTGATACTTGAGCATGAGTAGTATAGTTCTGATGTAAGTCTTGCTGAGTACGACTTTGTACTCATGTTTACCTTGATACTTGAGCATGAGTAGGATAGCCAAGTCTATGTTTTAGAGAGGAGACCACTGACCCTGATGGTGGCCTCTACCTCGAGCTCGATGCCGACTAAGTCATATAGTTCCAGACAGCAGCCTGGTTCCTATGGAGGGTCGTTGTATTTTCTTTCAAGCTTCTTAAGCCATTTGTTAAACTTGTCTTTACTAAGACATAATTTGCTTCCGTTGTTGCTTGATGTAATGTTGGATCACAGTCATGTGATCTCTGCTTGTAATACAACTACTATGTCTGCTCAGTTTAACAGATGCAATAAAGTCAATGAGTTTGTAGAGTTCATGTTGTGTTACCTGCTGTTATACACTTGGCATGCATGCTGCGTGTATGTTTATATCGTGCATGTCATGTGTGGGGTTCGATACCTTAGTTGTGCTCTCACCGGCGGTCTTTATTACACCAAGGGGCCTTGAGATGTGCGCAGCTTGGGGCATCGCGATGCGATTGCTTGTGACTCCGTCACGTGGCACACTTTGTTGTAGGATCGAACCTGCCCGAGACCCCGACTAAGAGATCGGGCTGTAGTCTGTTTATGTAAGTGTTATGATTCAATCGATAATATGGTTGAGCTGACTTGTCTATGAGTATGGGATTTCACCACCCATAATCATTTAGACTTGTGAGCGGACGATGAGGACCAATCTCAGTTGATCACCCGGGACTGGATGGGATGCCCCTCACGTTCGAGCTTTCCGAGAGTGTCTTGTACTTGGCCTTGTCTTCTTAGACAAGTGGGTATGGCTCTCGGCTCTCCATATGATTGAGTTGTGACTGGAATTACATATGCAAATTCCGGGTCCCGACAGGTGTTTAGGGTTAATGACCGTGCCACGTCGGCGGGGTCGTCTCCGGCGAGTCGCCGTTGAGGTTAGAGAGGCCGGCGAGCTTGGGAGGAAGATTCCCTGCGCCAAAAAGGACGCCGTGACCTCCATTCGAACCAGGAAGAGCCCGTGCATCATCCTGGACCAACAGGCGAGCTCGGGGGTCACCGGAGCGTCGGAGGCGTCGAGGGAGGCGGAGGCCGTGGCTCTGGAGATGTCGGGAGGACGCTCTGGAGCGCACTTTTGACCGGGGAGTGGTGCGTTAGGTTCCTGGGGGTGTCGCACGTCTACTGGACATGGCGAGGACGACGTGGGAGGCTCGTGTGCTCAGCGACGAGCACACCGGCGGCGAGGATCCACGACTCCCATGGCGTAGCGGGCTAGAGGACGAAAGAGGGCTAGCTGGTTGAGGGGAAAAGCTCACCACGTCTCGAGGGTGGTGCAGAGGTTGGAGGCGGGAGGGCTCAACGGCGACGGAATCGAAGAAGTACTCCGGCGGCCAGAGGCGAATATGGGGACTCGATTCGGCGGCTCCAGGGGGCTTCAGCTCCCCATCTTCTGCTCGAAGACGAAGACGGCTACGACGAATACGATGGACAGGCTCCGGGGGGTTCTCGGCGTCGATGGTCACGTCGGGGCACGGCGGTGAACTCCGGTGGTCTCGGGGTGGTGCGGTTTCTTCCGAGAGAGAGCGAGTGAGTGACCAGGGAGAGAGAGAAGTGGACGGTGACCACTTGGGACGTCTCCAAGCGCGAGAAGAGGACACGGGGAAGTAGGAGGTGGCCAGGGCATCGCTGGCATGCTCGCCACGACGGCAACAGCCTTGTTGGCGCGAGGAAGAAGACCAGCCTGCCCCTGGGCTGGGCTGCCTCGGTTAGTTGGGCCGAAAACCCTGGTAAGGCCCTTTTCTATTTTTCTTTCTGTTTTATTTCTCTTATTTGTTGTGCCTCTCTAACAAAATAGCTAGGCATTTTATCAAATGCCCCAAATTTTTATGTGGACTTTTAATGCATATAGCTAGCCACTTATAAAGTTTGGGAATTTTAAAAATTCAAATAATTTGAACTTTAATTCAAATAGGGGTTTAAATTTAAATCCAAGCTCCTTTTTGAATATTTGAAAAATCCATGAGCATGGGATTGCTACCACATCACTTGATGTGTGATCACACTCATTTATGGGACTTTTCAAAAATGAAAAAGGAATTTTTGGAGCAACTTTATTTCTTGCCATTTGAATTAAATTCAATTAGGGCTTCTGCCTTCCCCATTTGAATTTCATTTGAAATTTTTAGCATGAATGCAATGTAGCTCTTGATCCTAGCACATACCTAACAGTGGGTTCTGACAACTCGCCCCCACTCAAAAGAATCTCATCCCGAGATTAAGAAGTCTGCGGGAGGAAGGAGGGGTACTCGACACTGAGATGGTCTTCTCTTTCCCACGTGGCTTCTTTCTCAGAGAGGTGTGACCAATGCACTTTCAGAAACTTAATCTTCTGACGACGAGTGACACGCTCTGCTGAATCAAGAATACGAACGGGGTAGTCTCGATAAGAAAGGTCATCTTGGAGATCAAGCGTTTCATGGTCGACTTCGCGGATGGGGTCCTTGAAGCAACGCCTGAGTTGTGACACATGGAATACATCATGTACTCGGGAAAGGTGCGGGGGTAGTTCAAGGGTGTAGGGAACTTATCCACGTTTACCAAGAATGCGGAAAGGTCCAATGTAACGTGGGGCCAACTTTCCTTTGATACCAAAGCATTGGGTTCCCTTCAGAGGAGTAACACGAAGGTAAGCCTTCTCGTCCAGATTGTAGCTTTCTTGCCTATGATGACGATCATAGTAGCTTTTCTGACGAGACTGGGCTGCTTTCAATTGACCATGAACAATGCGAACTTGCTCTTCTTCTTCCATGATCATATCCGGTCCAAAGAATTGTCTTTCACCGGTTTCTGACCAGTTAAGGGGTGTTCGACATCTTCGTCCATATAGGAGTTCAAAAGGAGCCATGTTCAGACTAGATTGGAAACTATTGTTATAAGCAAATTCGGCGAATGGAAGAGACTTCTCCCAATTCTTTCCGAATGAGATAACACAAGCTCTGAGCATGTCTTCGAGAATTTGGTTAACCCTTTTGACTTGACCACTAGACTGAGGATGGAAAGCTGTACTAAAGGAGAGATGAGTTCCCATAGCATTCTGAAAGCTTCCCCAAAATCTAGAGGTGAAAAGGCTACCACGATCAGAATTGATTTCCAAAGGAACACTATGAAGAGACACAATTCTAGAGACATACAAGTCCGCTAAATGGCTAGCAGTTATAGACTCGCGAACGGGAAGGAAGTGAGCAACTTTTGAAAGTCTATCAATGACAACGAAGATGGCATCATTTCCTTCCTGGGTTTTTGGAAAGCCAGTGATGAAATCCATACTGACTTTATCCCATTTCCACTAAGGGATAGGAAAAGGTTGAATTGTACCAGCAGGTCTTAGGTGTTCGGCAAACATCACATTTTGCAACATATCGAGCAATGTCTCTCTTCATCCTAGTCCACCAAAATCTCTGGTGTAGATCTCGGTACATTTTTGTGCTACCGGGATGAATTGAGAGGGGTGTATCTGATGTGCGAGGTAATGATAGTGATTTCTCGCCCTTCGTTGGTGAGCCCCAAGTGGAAGGCGTGATGTAGCACAGCAGCAAATTTCCCTCAATAAAGATACCAAGGTTTGTCTCCAGTAGGACTCCGGAGATGATAAGTAGGTGTCAGCGGCGCTACTGACGCGGGCCTGCACACAGACACAAATAACTTTGTTCCCAACGAATTCAGAGAGGTTGTCAATCTCTCCGATCTTGTTGTCACAAAGGATCAAACACAAAGGATAATGATATAAACTAAAACTAAAAGCAGAAAAAGTAAATGAGCGTGTAAACAGTGATGAGGGTATGCACGGGATACGTGATGTTCACTAGTGATGTCTCTCTCCCAAAAGATGATAAAACTGCTATGCGAGGTGAACAAATTACATAAGGGAAATTCACAGGATTAAGAATGCACCGCAATGCTAACTATGCTACAAAAGAAAGGAAGAGGCTCAAAAGCACGGGCAGTACGCCAAAATAAGTAGACCGAAATCCAACTGCATCTACTACTAATCATCCACCTTGAGATATCTATCCAGAATATCTCGCTGGTATTAAGTTGCGAGCCCCACCCAAAGTGTAAACCCAAAGCAACAGACAACTGCATTAAAAAGCACTTTGCGTAAAGTAAACAATCCTTGCAACCGCGGTTACAAGCACCATTGTTTTCCCCCTTGTGGCAACAACACATCCCCTAGACTCATGTTTCTGTCACTCAAGCGTGTCATCGGGGGGCATGAACCCACAATCGAGCATAACGTTCCCTCTTGGGGTTACTACCTACTACTTGGCCAAAGCAATAAACAACAACGGAGAACATGCAACAATTACTTAGGAACAAAAATATAAGAGATAAGAACCAAATATTACTCAATCACAATCTGAACATAGTCTCATAATCCATCAGATCCCATCAAACTCAGCATAGCAATAGCAGAGAGATTACAAAAGTACCTTGATCATGTAGGGCAGCTCACGAGGTCTAAACCATGAAGAACAAAGAGGGGAGGAGAACATCACATAGCTACTGATCACGGACCCATGGTCCAAGGAAAACTACTCACGAGACATCCGGGAAGTCCCCATGGTGGAGAGGAGACTCCCGGAGGTCAACCCTCCCTCCGGCAGGGTGCCAGGAAGAGGTCTTCTGGTGCTCCCGATCTCGGAAGCGCGGCGGCGGCGGAACAGAGGAGAGATTGCGAAAAAGGGTTCTTTTCTCAGAAGTTTCCCGTGACGGAGAATATATAGGCGAAGGGGGGCAGCCAGGGAGGCCACCAGGGGTCCAGGCGCCCCCCTGGCGCGGCCAAGCCCTAGGGTGCGCCACCAGGGCGCCTGGGCCCCAGGTGGTGGCCCTCTGGCCCCACCCAGGTTCTTCCGGAAGGTTCGTTCACGCTGATTTTTTATCTGAATTTTCCCGAATTTTTGGAGCACTTTTTATATGGGGGAAAACTGAAATAGAAAAACAGCAGAAAACAGGAACTGGCACTGTGGTGCACTGAGTTAATAGGTTAGTCCAAATATGATCAAAAGTGTATTAAAGTGTATCTAGATCATAGCAATATCACACAAAACATGCATGGAGCAAGCAGATATTATAGATACGTTTTGGACGTATCAACATCCCCAAGCTTAATTCCTGCTCGTCCTCGATTAGGTAAATGATAACAACATAATTTCTGTGGTGACATGCTAGCAACCATATAAGAACTTTGAAAAGTAAAGCAATCAAGGTGAGAAATTCAATTCAAGTCATAACATGCAAGAGTCTATATTAGCATTGAAACAAGTAACAAAAGAACATTAGGTGCAGGAGCTCTCGCTGTCCGTGAGTCGAATGTCTCCAAATGTTGTTTGCGTGCAAGAAGGGGGATAGGGAATACGAGAAAAACAATTTATTTGTTGAGAACTCAATCTACTAAAGTTTCACACTTGGTCTTTTTCTGGAATCTTATCTTGACTTGTCCCCAGACCACTAGCCAGGTACAAGTCAATTTGATCCACTCCTTTTTCAATATTTTGAGCACTCATGCAATGGATGAGTGTAAGCACGAGAGTTGACACTTGGGATGGCAAAGAGAGGAGTATGGAGGAGGAAGACAAAAAAGGAGGAGAAAGGCTCACATCAATGAGGACAATCATAGGCCAGAGATGCCAAATGATAAATATGATGTGAGGAGTAGGGATTGCCATGCAACGGATGCACATACGAGCTAGGAAGATCTCCAATGGGAGTAGTGGGGGTGCATCTAACTTGCTCGCTCATGAAGACCTAGAGCTCGTTTGAGGAGGATCATCCTTGGAATATGGAAGCCAAGTTCTATAGTGTGAAGGTCCCCACATAGCTATATGCATAATGATCATCTCTATGGAGTACAAGGATATAAAGGGGAGTACTAGTGTGGATCTCTCAACAGGATAGTAGTGTTGCCCCTTTCTCTCTTTTTATTTATTTATTTTTCTTTTTTCTATTTTTTTGTATTTTTTTGTGGCCTCAATGGCTCTTTCTATTTAACTCTCATTTGTGCTCTTTGGGATCTTTTATTGTGTCCACTTTGGGATCTTTTCCTCACTTAAGGGCAACACTCTATTTTACAAGAAGGTAAAGGAGATCTTTCACACTTTACAAGGTACTCAAAATCATAAAGAAGATGTAACTATCATGATGTATGCAATGTATGCCGCTGCCAGTGTAACAGGAACATGTGTGACATGAAGATCAAGTCATGAAGAGGTGGATGTTGCATGGCAATATATCTCGAAAATGCTATGGAAATTCCTTGATAGGTAGGTATGGTGGCTGTTTTGAGGTAATATATAAGGAGGCTTATGATGACAAAGCATATCATGCCAAGGATTTGGATGTACCGGCGAAGGTGGACACCAACTCTCGGAGTGAGAAGAAGGCAATGCTCGGCACGGGAGAGGCTAGCAAACTTTGGGAAGGTGGAAGTGTCAACTTTAAATACTTACATTAGTCCGAAGAACTCATGCACTTATTATCGGTAACTCTCAATCTAATAAGGAGGTTCAAAAAGAGACAAGTACCCCGAGGAGGAGTGTATGGGGGTTTGGTTATCCTTGCGCATCCTCGACTCATGGTACGTGAGTGTACTCTAATATTCGATCCCTCAAAAGATTAGTGATCCATCTAGTAGCTAGAGTTCTCAACTGGTTTTGTAGGTTTTGAAAATAAACACCGATTTCCCAAAATACGACATCTATCACTAATAGGCTAGAGCTATTGACACCAAAAGTTCAAACATTACTCACAACAATACCTCAAAACTATTGCAAGTTACTACTTAGAATTAAATAGCAACCTCAATTACCTACTTTCAAGACAAGACACAACTCAGTGCAACAACCAACTCTATTTAACAAGATAAACATGAAAACTAAAAAGAGTTCCAGCAGCAAACTAAAAAAAAGCCAAGGCTCTTGCTAAAGACAAACTAAGACTAAGACTAAACTAGGCAGTAGCTACGAAAAGATAAAGAACACACAACAGCAAAAAGATAGGCAGGAAAAATAGTATGCTGTGTTCTAGATTTTGAAAGTGGAGCGTGTTTCTCTCCCACACAAAGTAAGACGGGATCTAACTTGTTATGAACAGCAATCAAAACTAAAGAAAACTAAAAATAAAACCTAAGAGCGAGACGCTCCAAGCATAGCACATAACGCATGAAGTGATAAAAATATAGTGAGATGAAGGGCGAACTGATGATTGTTCATGGAGAAGGGGATGCACGGGGGCATCCCCAAGCTTAGACGCTTGAGTCTCCTTGAATATTTATTGTGGATGCATGGGGGCATCCCCAAGCTTGAGCACTTGACACTCCTAGATCTTCTTTCATCATCTCCCATCGCACACTTGAAAACTCCCTTCATACATAACTCATCATAATCTGATTAGAGAGGTTAGTACCCTTAATAAAATAATTTTTACCCACTGGTTATAAATATATTCTTGAAGAGCTACTGTTTCTCAAGAGTGCCAAAAGGTTTTTGCAAAGAAAAAGCAAGCTTAAGGTTTGCAAAAGTTAGGAGAGACAAAACGTGGCAGAATCTGTGAAAAACAGAACAGCAGGTAGTAAAGAATTTTGTAGGGGCACTTCTGCAACTCAAATAAAAAAACTCAGAACATACGGAAGTTTCAAAATTGTATAGAGCACGCTGTCAAAAAATATCAGATCAAAAATATAATCTGGTGATTTGATTCGAATTTTTCTGTCAAGGGACAGAATCTGTTTTCTGGACAGCATGTCACAACTTTTTCTTCCCTTATCATAAGAGGCTATAACTTGGCACAAAGCTGAAAAATAAAGATACAATGATGTTGCTACAGTAGTAACAAACATCAAGACACAACAAAAGAAAAAAGAAAAACCTAAATTCGTTGCGGGCTGCCTCCCGAAAGCGCTTTCTTTTATGCCTTTAAGCTAGGCATGATGCAAAAGATCAAGTTGTATCAATCGAATCATGATCAAGATCATCAAAAAGCTCCTCAATTGTACAACTAGTCTTAAGAGGTCTTTCAAATAAAGGCCTAATGAAGATACTTCTAGGGAGAAAACCAAAAGGCGAAAAATCAATGGAAGATTCATTTATAAAATTATCAAGGAGAGTTATTTCTTCCAAAGTTTTCACGGTTTCAACTTCTTTGGCAATGGGTGGTTTGCTTTTAGGTCGGGGTGGCCTAGGGACATAATTGAATTTAGGTTCCCTTCTTGCTGAAGTCTCTACCTTTTTTGGTTTGATTGAGGAAAAAGTAGTTCCTAGAGTATTAATGATTTCCTCAATCTTATCAATCCTAGAAAGATCCGATCACAGGATTTGATGACCTCCAAAGTTTTAATAATTTTAAGCATGGAGCTATCATTCCTATTCAAATTCCCTTGAATCTTGCGATCCAACTCATTTATCCTAGTTATACTTGGTATTTCTAACTCTATCTTTTCAAGTTTCTTCATAATGTGAGCTAGAGTTATATTTTCTTGTATGCTAGCAATAGGGAGATTTCCAACAAGATTTTCAATAACATTAAGAGACTCCCAAATCGGGGCTTCTAGAAAATTCCCATTGATAGCAGTATATAATATGAACCTATTCCAAGGAGTGATCCCGACATAAAAATTTCTAAGCAGAATAGTAGTGGATTGCTTCTTGGTGGCTCTTTTTTGAGAATCATTAATTCTATACCAAGCATCTTTTAAACTTTCACCACCTTTTTGTTTAAAGGTGAGAACCTTTGTCTCAACAAAGACATAATGATAACTACTAGAAAGATAAACAATTTTTTTGTGATTTTTGATATAAGAGACAAAGATAAAAACTGAAAGGTAAACTAACAAGACTAAAAAAACAAAGGTAAAGGGTAGTGTGCAACTCCCCTATCTTAGCACTCGGAGTCCCCGGCAACGGCGCCAGAAATTTGGCTTGATGTGCGAGGTAATGATAGTGATTTTTCGCCCTTCATTGGTGAGCCCCAAGTGGAAGGCGTGATGTAGCACAACAGCAAATTTCCCTCAGTAAAGATACCAAGGTTTGTCTCAACTAGGACTCCGGAGATGATAAGTAGGTGTCAGCGGCGCTACTGACGCGGACCTGCACACAGACACAAATAAATTTGTTCCCAACGAAGTTCAGAGAGGTTGTCAATCTCTTCGGTCTTGTTGTTCACAAAGGATCAAACACAAAGGATAATTATAGCAATTGAAAGTAAAAGCAGAAAAAGTAAATGAGCGTGTAAACAGTGATGAGGGTATGGACCGGGATACGTGATGTTCACTAGTGATGTCTCTCTCCCAAAAGACGATAAAACTGCTATGCGAGGTGAAAAAATTACAGAAGGGCAATTGACAGGATTAAGAACGCACCGCAATGCCAACTATGCTACAAAAGAAAGGAAGAGGCTCAAAAGCACGGGTAGTACGCCAAAATAAGTAGACCGAAATCCAACTGCATCTACTACTAATCATCCACCTTGAGATATCTATCTAGAACATCTCGCTGGTATTAAGTTGCGAGCCCCACCCAAAGTGTAAACCCAAAGCAACAGACAACTGCATTAAAAAGCACTTTGCGTAAAGTAAACAATCCTTGCAACCGCGGTTACAAGCACCGTTGTTTTCCCCCTTGTGGCAACAACACATCCCCTAGACTCATGTTTCTGTCACTCAAGCGTTGCATCGGGGGGCATGAACCCACAATCGAGCATAACGTTCTCTCTTGGGGTTACTACCTACTACTTGGCCAAAGCAATAAACAACAATGGAGAACATGTAAGAATTACTTAGGAACAAAAATATAAGAGATAAGAACCTAATATATTACTCAATCACAATCGGAACATAATCTCATAATCCATCAGATCCCATCAAACTCAGCATAGCAATAGCAGAAAGATTAAAAAAGTGCCTCGATCATGTAGGGAAGCTCACGAGGTCTAAACCATGAAGAACAAAGAGGGGAGCAGAACATCACATAGCTACTGATCACGGACCCATGGTCCAAGGAAAACTACTCACGAGACATCCGGGAAGCAACCATGGTGGAGAGGAGACTCCCGGAGGTCAACCCTCCCTCCGGCAGGGTGCCGGGAAGAGGTCTTCTGGTGCTCCCGATCTCGGAAGCGCGGTGGTGGCGGAACAGAGGAGAGATCGCGAAAAAGGGTTCTGTTCTCGGAAGTTTCCCGTGACGGAGAATATATAGGCGAAGGGGGGCAGCCAGGTGGGCCACCAGGGGTCCATGCGCCCCCCTGGAGCGGCCAAGCCCTAGGGCGCGCCACCAGGGCGCCTGGGCCCCTGGTGGTGTCCCTCAGGCCCCACCCAGGTTCTTCTGGAAGGTTCTTTCACGCTGATTTTTTATCTGAATTTTCCCGAATTTTGGAGCACTTTTTATATGGGGGAAAACTAAAATAGAAAAACAGCAGAAAACAGGAACTGGCACTGTGGTGCACTGAGTTAATAGGTTAGTCCAAATATGATCAAAAGTGTATGAAAGTGTATCTAGATCATAGCAATATCACACAAAACATGCATGGAGCAAGCAGAAATTATAGATACATTTTGGACGTATCAGTATCATGGGATTCTTTGAGGATGAGTTGCCTTAGATCCCTATTCTTAGGTACTACCAAACGATTTCCAAAGAATACCGTTCCTTTACAATCTGTGGAGAAACATTTAGCAACTCCGTTAGCAATGTTCTCCTTGATCCGGCGAACACCTCGTGCACGCCTTTGGGAAACTATGATTTGATCCTCAAGTGTTGGTTTCGCCACCAAATTGAAAAGAGATCCACGAGGAACAATCTCGAGATTGAGCTTTCAAAATTCCTCATGAAGAAGTGGTTGACACTATTGTAAGATGAGGTTGTTACAATACGACTTACGACTTAGTGCATCAGCCATGACATTGGCTTTGCCTGGGGTGTAAGAAATTCCTAAGTCATAATCTTTTATCAACTCTATCCAGCGTCTTTGCCTGAGATTAAGATCTAGCTAGGTGAATATATATTTGAGGCTTTGGTGGTCGGAATAGATCTCACAAAGATTATTAAGGAGGTGATGTCGCCAAGTTGTCTGGGCATGAACTACGGCAGCGAGTTCAAGATCATGGATAGGATAGGTCTCTTCATGTGGACGCAACTAGCGTGAAGCATAAGCTACCACATGTCTATCTTGCATAAGTATGCAATCTAACCCTTGCCGTGAGGCGTCACAAAAGATCTCGAAATCCTTTTTGGTGTCTGGAGGCGCAAGTACGGGGGCAGAAGTCAATCTTCTTTTTAGCTCTTGAAAGATTTCCTCGCACTTGGGAGTCCATTGGAATTTCTTATCTTTCTTGAGGAGTTCAGTCAGAGGCTTTGCAACTTTAGCAAAGTTCTTGACGAAGCGGCGGCAGTAGCTTGCTAAGCCAAATGACTCCTAACTTGCTTAACCGATTCAGGTGGAGTCCAGTCAAGGATGGCCTGAACTCTCTCGGGATTCACAGCAATGCCTTTTGCAGAAATCACGTGGCCTAAGTAGGTCACTTCTAGTAGCCAAAACTCGCACTTGGAGAACTTGGCATAAAGGCGATGCTCTCGAAGTTTCATCAATACCAGCCTGAGATGTTCGGCATGTTCTTCTTCATTCTTCGAGTAGATGAGAATGTCATCAAGATAAACTACAAAAAAATTATCCAAGTACTCCATGAAGATCGAATTCTTCATGCGCGAGAAAGTGGCGGGGGCATTGGTTAAACCAAAGGAGATGACGGTGTACTCGTAAAGACCATAACGAGTAGTGAAAGCCATTTTGGGAATGTCCTCGTTTCGGATTTTGATTTGATGATAAGCTAATCTCAAATCCATCTTGGAGAAGATAGAGGATCCAGCAAGTTGATCATAAAGATCATTGATCATGGGCAGTGGGTACTTGTTCTTTATCGTCGCTAGATTTAGCGGGCAATAATCTACGCACATCCTTTCTGTCGCGAGGAGCTAGGGCGGATGAAGCCTTTTGACAACAAAGCTTCAAGTTGGATTTTAAGCTCAGCTAACTCACGTGGGACCATTTTGTATGGGCTTCTGGAAATTGGGGAGGTTCCTGGGGCAAGATCTACAATGAATTCTACACATCTGTCGGTGACTAGATTCAAGGGTTGGATTACTGGGTGGTTTTCTTGGGGACGATCATGGCTTTCTAGGAGCTACAACAGATATGTCAGAGTAGCAAAGTACCCCAACACGATGGTTAGTGTGGTTATTCTAGCTAGAAAACAACTAAAGTGGAGGAAGAAGTGCAAATGAATCAGTATAGGTTTCTAGAACAAAAGCTAAAACAAACTCTATGGAACTGTCGGGTATGCCACCTAGGAATTCTTCTGGAAAGACAACCGAAATGAAGAGAAGGATTTTTCAAATGAATCAGATTATGAAGAAACCTGGAATGACTCGGACAGCATAACGGCTGTAATTGCAAGAGAAATGGAGATCCTCACAGCATTTCAATAGCACTTACATAAGAAGTTCAAAACATGAATCCTAAAGACTCTAGACAACCGAACAGAACTTTCCTATGGCTACAACGAAGAAAACAACGAGATGTTCTAGTAAAACATAGATGAGCCTAGTCCTATCTTCCCATAGAACAAGATGAGGGTGACTCAGAACTCAGGTCAATGAAGGTAAGGAAAAAAAGAAGCCTTACGTTGTTCCCTTATATACCCAGAGTAACTATATAACTATAGAAGGCTAGACTCGACTTCGTCCAAGGCTGATAATCCTACAGTCAGTCCTGCTCTGATACCAAGTATGTTGGGACCCGGGGTTAGCGTATGCAAGTCCCGTTACAACACAATCACATGGATTACCAAGAGTCGTACCCACTTGTCTAAGCAGACAAGGCCAAGCACAACACGCTCTCGGAAAGCATCGAACATGAGGGGCATCCCATCGAGGCCGGATGATCAACTGAGATGGGTCCTCATCGTCCGCACATAAGTCTAAATGATATGGGTCGTGAACTCCTATATTCATAGACAAGTCGCCTCAACCATACTCTCGATTGTATTATAACACTTACATAGACTGACTCCAGCCCGATCACTTAGTCGGGGTCTAGGGCGGGCTCGATCATACAACAAAGTGTGCACGTGACAAAGTCACGAGCAATCGCATCGCGATGCCCCAAGCTGCGCACATCTCAGGTCCACTTGGTGTATAAAAGACCTCCATCCAGATCACAACTAAGGTCTCGAAAACCCATACTAAGACATGCATGTTATAATCATACACGCAGCACACATGTCTCGTATGAACAGCAGGTATCATTGCAATTCTCTACAAAGTTTACAACTTTATTGATAACTCTTACAGAGTGCACACAGAGATCACAAGTCTGTGATCCAACATTACATCAAACATGCGGAAGCAAAGTAGGTCTGAGTACAGACAAGTTTAACAAATGGCTTAAGAAGCCTTATTTATAAACAAGCCCTTCCACAAGGGACCAGTCGTCTGACTGGGACTACACTAGCTTGGCTTCAGTCGTCGAGCTCCAGGAAGAATCCACCTTCGCGGTCAGTGGGTTCATCTAAAACATAGAATAAGAAAACGTGAGTACAAAGTCGTACTCAGCAAGACTTACGTAGGATCTATACTACTCATGCACATGTATCAAGGCAAAGGGAGGTGGGGTTCATAAGTAGAAATGCCAGCTTTGACTTGGTTAGTCCTGAACTACGAGTACTAGACTTGAGGTAAGAAGAGTACACGAGTAGTAGACTTGAGGTAGGTTTGTGGCCTGGTTGCAAGGTGAGAGAACGGCTCAGCCGAGACCGAGTTATGCACCACGCACACATCTTCTGGGACCACTTCGGTAAACCCGCCGGGTTACGAATGTGGAAACCATCCCAGATAGGTGTCTTCATTGGACTTGAGTAGGATGTGAGGTAAAAGTTGTGGAGATTATCCTCGCGGACACCCGCTTGAAGGGTGTCGAGATCCCGGCGGTAACTGATAGTTTCATGTGCATAGCAGTACACCCCTGCAGGGTTAATAAACTATTCTAATAGCCGCGTCCACGGTAAGGGACTACTTGGAAAGCTCTGCCTGATTATTAGACAACTTGAACTGGATACTTATAAAACTTGCCAAGATAAGCATGAGTGCTATGGCGTGCTTTCTCGTGGGGAGTCGAGGAAGGCACCATAGTGGTGTAATTGGTTGGAGACATGTAGTGGACTCATGTACACTTCTTACCTCAAGTCTGGTACTCGTAGTTCAGGACTAGCTAAGTCAAAGGTGGCTCTTCTGCTTATGAACCCCACCTCCCTTTCCCTTGGTACATGTGCATGAGTAGTATAGCTCATACGTAAGTCTTGCTGAGTACGACTTTGTACTCACGTTTGCTTATTCTATGTTTTAGATGAACCCACTGACCCCGAAGGTGGATTCTTCCTTGAGCTCGACGACTAAAGACCAAGCTAGTGTAGTCCCAGTCAGCAGACTGGTTCCGTCGTGAAGGGATTGTTTATAAATAAGGCTTCTCTAAGCCATTTGTTAAACTTGTCTGTACTCAGACCTACTTTGCTTCCGCATGCTTGTTGTAATGTTGGATCATGGTCTCGTGATCTCTGTGTGCACTCTGTAAGAGTTATCAATAAAGATATAAAATTTGTAGAGAATTGCAATGATACCTGCTGTTCATACTAGACATGTGTGCTGCGTGTATGATTATACCATGCATGTCTTAGTATGGGTTTTCGAGACCTTAGTTGTGATCTGGCTGACGGTCTTTTATACACCAAGTGGCCCTTAGATGTGCGCAGCTTGGGGCATCGCGATGCGATTGCTCGTGACTCCGTCACGTGCACACTTTGATGTATGATCGAGCCCGCCCTAGACCCCGACTAAGTGATCGTGCTGGAGTAAGTCTATGTAAGGGTTATGATACAATCGATAGTATGGTTGAGGCGACTTGTCTATGAGTATGGGAGTTCACCACCCATAGCATTTAGACTTGTGTGCGTACGATGAGGACCCATCTCAGTTGATCATCCGGCCTGGATGGTATGCCCCTCACGTTCGATGCTTTCCGAGAATGTTCTGTGCTTGGCCTTGTCTGCCTAGACAAGTGGGTACGGTTCTCGGCTCTCCATATGATTGTGTTGTAGCGAGTCTTGCATACGCTAACCCCGGGCCCCGACAAAATTTCCGCTACGCTACATCTAACCTTCCACTTTGGGTAACCACCGAGGGGCGAGAAGTAAACTATCGTGACATCACCGTATAACCTTAACGGAAAGAAGTGCGGAATAAACTCGGGGTGTAGTCCGTTGCGCGGGAAACGTTCCCGCAAATGTGGTTGGTGTAGTCGAACAAGTTTCACAGCCCCCTGGCTGTGTTGAGCACCCGGATGGGTGTACTGCCACACGTGTAGCACCTCGTAGTACTTGGACACGTACGAGACTCGATGACGACCTCCGATCTCTGATCCAGCGAAGGTGGCGGAAGTAGACCTCCGGAACCAGAGTTTCGGTAGCACGAAGGCCTCTGATTCTAGCACAGATGCCTCAATTCCACTACAAGATCACACTAGGGAGCCCACCGTGGAAGAGACGAAGTAGGGGAGAAGACTGGAGAAAACCGATCTCAATTCGGAGTAAGATTTATTTTCTCACGAATTTCTGTGTATTAAATATGTGCACCCTGCCCATCTATATATACGCAGAGGGGAGGGAGTCAACCCCTCTCCCCTAGCAAGGTGGGTCTAAAGTCCCTTGCTAGGGGGAGGTGGCCGGCCAAGAAGGGGAGGGGTGCGCCACCCTCATGGGCCCTAGGGCCCATGGCGCCTCCCCCCTCTTTCCTTTTTCTTTTTTCCCTTTTATTTCCCCTAATTGGCCTCTTTCATAAATAAGGCCTATAGCACTTTTTTTATTATAAATAATTTTTTTTTAATTATTAAATAAATTAAGTAATAACTAAAACATATTATTCCTTCTCACGGTGCTCCTGAACACCTTCCGGCTCACTCCGAAACTCCTTCGGGTCAACATGGAACTTTTCCGATGCTGCTTCCTTTATTCTCCGATAACTCCGATAGTTCCGAAAAGTTCTCTGATTTCATCGAGACCTTAAGTGTGTTACCCTAAGGTCCGAGAAAACTCCAGTCATGACCGAGATGAGGCTACGGTCAATGATCACCAGCGGGACCTGGATGCCCATAATGACCCCTGTGCATTCCGGATATCAATACCGATTGGACCGTACGTCGTATAGCATCCCTTTGTCAGCGATACTAGATTAGTCCGAGATTCGATCAATGACATCCTATGTCTGGTTCAACCTCGTTATGACAAATCCTTATTCAATCGTTCCCGTGATATTCATCCCCGTGACCTAGTCACACGCTGCACAGCTTTATGGATGGAATCTCACCGAGTGGGCCCTGAGTATCTATCCATCACATGGATTGACAAATACCGCTCTTGTAACAATACTCCTCAACATATCTCCACGGAACACCCAAGATACAACCGTTGAGACCCGCATATTTTAGTCAAGTGGTGGCATTTAAGTCAAAGCATCCGGGAAGATAGCAATTATGCACGTACTCACGGTCAAAGGAACGGTCTACTACGTTCTGTAATTACAACACTGAACCTTCATAAGATTGATCATGTTGTAATTCTTACTTTGGGTAATGTTCATCACGTCACTCATCCAGTGAGGTGACCTCATAGTCAAGAGACTTAATTGTCCATGATCGCGAAACCACGACCATCATGTTGACCATGAACTAGTTATTGAAATAGAGGCTAACTAGGAACACTGGGGGTCTCTATACCACACCTGTATCATTGTTTCTCTGATACAGTTCTAGCATGGTATGAAACTGGTTATGAACTTGTCGGGACCCGGGGTTAGCGTATGCAAGCCTCGCTACAACACAATCATATGGAGAGCCGAGAACCGTACCCACTTGTCTAAGCAGACAAGGCCAAGCACTGAACGTTCTCGGAAAGCATCGAACGTGAGGGGCATCCCATCCAGGCCGGATGATCAAATGAAATGGGTCCTCATCGTCTTCACACAAGTCTAAATGATATGGGTGGTGAACTCCTATACTCATAGACAAGTCGCCTCAACCATACTATCGATTGTATTATAACCCTTACATAGACTTACTCCAGCCCGATCACTTAGTCGGGGTCTAGGGCAGGCTCGATCATACATCAAAGTCTGCACGAGACGGAGTCTCGAGAAATCGCATCGCGATGCCCCAAGCTGCGCACATCTAAGGGCCACTTGGTGTATTAAAGACCGCCAGCCAGATCACAACTAAGGTCTCGAAAACCCATACTAAGACATGCATGTTATAAACATACACGCAGCACACATGTCTAGTATGAACAGCAGGTATCATTGCAATTCTCTACAATGTATACATCTTTATTAAAACTCTTACAGAGTGCACACAGAGATCACAAGCATGTGATCCAACATTACAACAAACATGCGGAAGCAAAGTAGGTCTGAGTACAGACAAGTTTAACAAATGGCTTAGAGAAGCCTTATCTAAAAACAAGCCCTCCACGAGGGAACCAGTCGTCTGACTGGGACTACACTAGCTTGGTCTTGGTCTGAGTCTTCATTCTTCGAGCTTCAGTTAGAAGTCACCATCGGGGTCGGTGGGTTCATCTAAAACATAGATTAAGCAAACGTGAGTACAAAATCGTACTCGACAAGACTTACATAGGAACTATACTACTCATGCACATGTATCAAGGTAAAGGGAGGTGGGGTTTCACTTGCAGAAGTGCCAGCTTTGACTTGGCTAGTCCTGAACTACGAGTACCAGACTTGAGGTAAGAAGCGTACACGAGTCCACTACATCTCTTCAACCAATTACACCACTATGGTTACTTCCTCGACTTCCCCACGAGAAGCACGCCATAGCACTCACACTTATCTTGGTGTGTTTTAGAAGTATCCAGTTCAAGTTTTCTAATAATCAAGCTAAGCTTTCCAAGCAGTCCTTAACCGCGGACGCGGCTATTCGAATAGTTTTGTTAACCCTACAGGGGTGTACCGCTACACACATGTGTCATCATTTACCGCCTTTTGCATGTCACCGTTCAAGAGGTGACAGCAAGGATGCCACCACAACACTTCGCCCACAGCTCCGTTCTAGTCCAGAGAGTCGCCTATCTGAGGGGGATCCGTATGGAAGTCCGGCCGAGGTTCCAGTACAGCCTCAAACGATGTGTGCAGGGTCCCAAGCTGGTCTTGAAAAGCCGTTCATCCACTTCGCACACCGTGCCACAGCCCTACCAGAACTCCGAACTAATGTGACTCCTGGGGTTCGAACGGGGTGAGGTACTAGGATGAGAGGGGTCAGTGAGCCCAATGTGTGGTTGTACTCTTCTTCTTGGATCACCACACAAGAACTCGGACTTAAGGCGATGTTCAACGAGACAACCCACTGTGTACTCCTACACAGCCTCTCATCGTTCACCTTGTATTAGGGTAGATTCACCAACACATTTCACTTTCATCAACACCATGTTTATCATCATCCCGACTCACATCAAAAGCAACCTCGTTGTACCACTAAGAATTCAATAAGAAATAACAGTTGCAGGGGCCACATGATATCAACCAACTCCTACATCTGCTAGGATTGTGGTTTGCTTACTACTGTGACAAGATGATAGGTCACGCAAAGGATATGGGTTCAACTATGCGGTAGAAACGTTGTCATGGTGATCATCCTAAACAATGCATAAGGGAGACATGAGAGGGAAGTGGGATTTTATCGACATGATCAATGGGGGTTTGCTTTCCTTGCTGTCGAGGTTTCGATAACGGTGTCTTCAACGAAGGGGGTGATCTCGGATTCCGGCTCCACTTCTATCAGCAACATGACAATCATAGGATCAACATAATGTACAATGCACAATCACATGAATAAGATTGTAATGGTGATGTTCATGGTACTGATGTGTTGAGCATTTCATTTAAAAGGAGTATATTGCATTTGAAATGCAAATTCAAACTCCATTTGATTTATCGATGAATTTCAAATGCATTTGAATCCATGAAAATTCACTTGAAAAGTTTTATCATGAAGTGATGTGGTATATTTGAGACAAAGCTTCTGATGTGTGGATGAATCCATTGGAATTAAGGGTGTTGCAAAAACATTTGCAAAAATCACTCCAAATTTGAATTTGAAAAGGAACCATATGCATGTTTGATACTGTTAACCCATTTTAAAATGGTCATACATGAAAAAAAATTGCATATTCATAATCCTTGTATTTTTCTGATAATTTTAGACATATTATTTGTCCAATTTGGAGTTAAAATGAATTTTTTATGATTTATTGAAGTTTTGGCCATTTTCTGTAATTTCTGGAATATATTAAAACTCTGGAAAAAGGTTTACTGCGTCATGCGGACATTAGCATGACGTGGGGGGGGTCTGACTGCTGGGGCCCCCATGTCAGTGGGAGAGGGGTTTAATCCCCTCTGTTTAAACTAAACAGAGAGGGATTAGGGGGCTGGGGCCCCGCCTGTCATGGTCACTGGGGGTGGTTAACACGTGGTTAGGGGGGGCCTAATGGCGCCGGCTTGACGCCGGCGGCCACTGGATACGGCGGTGCTGCGCTGGACTTGGGAAACAGGCCATGGGGAGGGAAACTGAGGGCACGGGCGAGTACCTCGTGGCCTTGCGCATCTAGTGGAGCACCAGGGGGAACTCGAGGAGGCCTGTGGCCATGGCTACAATGACGGAGGCGGCGGCCCGTGGCTCGACCTCGCCGGAATCCGGCTCCGGGGCACGGGAGGAGGTGGGAACAGGGGCGAAAAGGCGAGCTCCTCACCGTGAACGCGAAGAAGGGCTCGGGGAAGGCGGAGGCAGCTCGGTGGCGGCGAATTCGGAGGTCTCCTCCTCGGCGGCCGGCGGCGAAAAATTGGGGCTCGTGACGTCTCCGGTGGCTCCAAGCTTTAATTGAGGTGGGGGTTCGAAGAGGACGTCGACGCTGGATCGATTGGACAAGACGGCGGGGCTTCAGGCTGTCGGTGGCCACGTCAGGGCGTCGGCGCGCTCCGGCTAGGGCTTCGGCCGCGGCGCGGATTCGTCGCCGGAGAGAAGAACGGGGCGAGGAGAGGAAGCAAAGGGTGCAGGGGGTTTGTGGCGTGGCGTGGCACACACTGGGGGTAGAGGGGAGGCCTAGAAGGGTCGGGGCGTCGCGGTGTCGTCGCCGTGGCCACGCTCTTCTCCAGCGAGCATCTTGGCTAGGTGGGGATGAAGAGGACAAGGCGAGGGGCTGGGCTGGGCCGGCCGAGGTAAGGTGGGCCTTTGCTTGTGGGCGTGAGGTAAGTCTCTGCTTTCCTTTCTTTTTAATCTTTTCTGTTTCTTTTGTTTTGGTTTGGTAAAAATACCAAGGCATTTTATAAAATGCCCCAAATTTTTATGTGGCCTCATAAAATATAGAGCTAGCCACTCATAAATTTTGAGCACTTTTAAAATTCAAATAATTTGAATTTTAATTCAAATAGTGTATTTATTTAATTTCCAAGCCATTGTTTGAAAATTAGAAAATTCCATGAGCATGGGATTTCTCCCAAACCATTTTCAAAATGATCAGCATCATTTATAGGAATTTTCCAAATGTTCAAATGATTTTTGGAAAAAGATTTTTATCTGGCCATTTGATTTAATTTCTCAGGGCTTTTCTTTTCCCCATTTTTGAATTTCTTTTGAATTTTTACATGATGCAAAGGGCACAACAAACCCTAGCACTTACCCTAGTTGGGGTTCTGACAACTCGCCCCCACTCAAAAGAATCTCGTCCCGAGATTCAGAAGTCTGCGGGAGGAAGGAGGGGTACTCAGCACTGAGACGGTCTTCTCTATCCCACGTGGCTTCTCTCTCAGAGTGGTGTGACCACTAAACTTTCAGAAACTTGATCTTCTTTCGGCGAGTGACACGCTCTGCTGAATCAAGAACACGAACAGGGTATTCTCGATAAGAAAGGTCATCTTGTAGATCAAGCGTTTCATGGTCGACTTCGCGGATGGGGTCCTTGAAGCAACGCCTGAGTTGTGACACATGGAGTACATCATGTACTCTGGAAAGGTGCGGGGGTAGTTCAAATTTGTAGGCAACTTCTCCACGTTTAGCAATAATGCGGAAAGGTCCGATGTAACGTGGGGCCAATTTGCCTTTGATACCGAATCTTTGGGTTCCCTTCAGAGGAGTAACCCGAAGGTAAGCCTTCTCATCCAGATTGTAGCTTTCTTGCCTATGATGACGATCATAGTAGCTTTTCTGACGAGACTGGGCTGCTTTCAATTGATCACGAACAATGCGAACTTGCTCTTCTGCTTCCTTGATCATGTCCGGTCCAAAGAATTGTCTTTCACCGGTTTCTGACCAGTTTAGGGGTGTTCGACATCGTCGTCCATATAGGAGTTCAAAAGGAGCCATGTTCAGACTAGATTGAAAACTATTGTTATATGCAAATTCGGCGAATGGCAGAGATTTCTCCCAATTCTTTCCGAATGAGATAACACAAGCTCTGAGCATGTCTTCCAAGATTTGATTAACCCTTTCGACTTGACCGCTAGACTGAGGATGAAAAGCTGTACTAAAGGAGAGATGAGTTCCCATAGCACTCTGAAAGCTTCCCCAGAATCTAGAGGTGAAAAGGCTACCACAATCAGAATTGATTTCCAAAGGAACACCGTGAAGGGATACAATTCTAGAGACGTACAAGTCCGCCAACTGGCTAGCAGTTATAGACTCTTGAACTGGAAGGAAGTGAGCAACTTTGGAAAGCCTATCTATGACAACGAAGATGGCATCGTTTCCTTTCTGGGTTTTTGGAAAGCCGATGATGAAGTCCATACCGACTTTGTCCCATTTCCACTCTGGAATAGGAAAAGGTTGAAGTGTACCAGCAGGTCTTTGATGTTCTTCCTTAATGCGACGACAAACATCAAATTCGGCAACAAATTAAACAATGTCTCTCTTCATCCTAGTCCACCAAAATCTCTGGCGTAGATCTTGGTACATTTTTGTGCTACCGGGATGAATCGAGAGGGGTGTGTCATGGGCTTCTTTGAGGATGAGTTGCCTTAGTTCCCTATTCTTAGGTACTACCAAACGATTTCCAAAGAATACCGTTCCTTTACTATCTATGGAGAAACATTTAGCAACTCCGCTAGCAATGTTCTCCTTGATGCGGCGAACACCTCGTGCACGCCTTTGGGCAACTATGATTTGATCCTCAAGGGTTGGTTTCGCCACCAAGTTGAAAAGAGATCCACGAGGAACAATCTCGAGATTGAGCTTTCAAAATTCCTCATGAAGAAGTGGTTGATACTGTTGTAACATGAGGTTGTTACAATACGACTTACGACTTAGTGCATCAGCCATGACATTGGCTTTGCCTGGGGTGTAAGAAATTCCTACATCGTAATCTTTTATCAACTCAATCCAGCGTCTTTGCTTGAGATTAAGATCTGGCTGGGTGAAAATGTACTTGAGGCTTTGGTGGTCGGAATAGATCTCACAACGATTACCAAGGATGTAATGTCGCCAAGTTGTTAGGGCTTGAACTACGGCAGCGACTTCAAGGTCATGGGTAGGATAGTTTTCTTCATATGGCCGCAACTGGTGTGAAGCATAAGCTACCACATGTCGATCTTGCATAAGTATGCATCCTAACCCTTGCCGTGAGGCATCACAAAAGATCTCGAAATTCTTTTTGGTGTCTGGAGATGCAAGTACGGGTGCAGAAGTCAATCTTCTTTTTAGCTCTTGAAAGCTTTCCTCGCACTTGGAAGTCCATAGGAATTTCTTATCTTTCTTGAGGAGTTCAGTCAGAGGCTTTGCAACCTTAGAAAAGTTCTCGACGAAGCGGCGGCAATAGCTGGCTAGGCCAAGAAAACTCCTAACTTGCTTGACCGATTCAGGTGGAGTCCAGTCAAGGACGGCCTGAACTCTCTCGGGATTCACAGCAATGCCTTTTGCAGAAATCACGTGGCCTAAGTAGGTCACTTCTGGTAGCCAAAATTCACACTTGGAGAATTTAGCATACAGGCGATGCTCTCTAAGTTTCATCAATACCAGCCTTAGGTGTTCGGCATGTTCTTCTTCGTTCTTCGAGTAGATGAGAATATCATCAAGATAAACCACAACAAATTTACCTAAGTACTCCATGAAGATCGAATTCATCATGCGTGAGAAAGTGGCGGGGGCATTGGTTAAACCCAAGGACATGACGGTGTACTCGTAAAGACCATAACGAGTAGTAAAAGCCGTTTTGGGAATGTCCTCGTTTCGGATTTTGATTTGATGATAACCTAATCTCAAATCCATCTTGGAGAAGACAGAGGATCCTGCAAGTTGATCATAAAGATCATTGATCCTGGGCAGTGGGTACTTGTTCTTTATCGTCGCTAAATTTAGCGGACGATAGTCCATGCACATCCTTTCTGTTCCATCTTTCTTCGTTACGAACAGAACGGGGCAACCCCATGGTGATGAGCTAGGGTAGATGAAGCCTTTTTCCAACAAAGCTTCTAGTTGGGTTTTAAGCTCAGCTAACTCACGTGGGGCCATTTTGTATGGACGTCTGGAAATTGGTGCGGTTCCTGGGGCAAGATCTACAATGAATTCTACACACCTGTCGGGTGGCTAGGTTTAAGGAGTTTTGTTACTGGATGGTTTTCCTGAGGATGACCATGTTTTACTAGGCGCTACAACAGATATGACAGAGTAACAAAGTACCCCAGCACGATGGTTAGTGTGGTTCTTCTGGCTAGAAGACATCTAAAGTGGGAGCAAGAGCTGCAATTGAATCACTATAGGTTTCTAGAACAAAACCTACAATAAACTCTATGGAACTATCGGGCATGCCACCTAGAAAACTTCTGGAAGGACACCCGAAAAAGATAGAAGGATTTTGCAAATGCATCAGATTATGTAGAAACCTGGGATGACTCGGACAGCATAACGGTTGTAATTGTAAGAAATGTCTTTTCTTGCAATGTAGAAACAACACTTACATAATACGATGTAAGAAATTAGCATTACAACAATGCTAGGAAACCGGACACAACTCTTCTACGGTTACAAGGAAGCAAACAACGAGATGTTCTAATCAGACAGAGGTGAGCCTAGCCGTATCTTCCCGTAGAATAAGATGAGGGTGACTCAGAACTCAGATCGATGAGGGTAAGGAGAAAAAAAGCCTTACGTTGTTCCCTTATATACCCAGAGTAACTATATAACTATAGAGTGCTAGACTCGACTTCGGCCAAGGCTGATAATCCTACAGTCAGTACTGCTCTGATACCAAGTCTGTCGGGACCCGAGGTTAGCATATGCAAGCCTCGCTACAACACAATCATATGGAGAGTCGAGAACCGTACCCACTTGTCTAAGAAGACAAGGCCAAGCACAGAACGTTCTCGGAAAGCATCGAACGTGAGGGGCATCCCATCCAGGCCGGATGATCAACTGAAATGGGTCCTCATCGTCCGCACACAAGTCTAAATGATATGGGTGGTGAACTCCCATACTCATAGACAAGTCGCCTCAACCATACTATCGATTGTATTATAACCCTTACATAGACTTACTCCAGCCCGATCACTTAGTCGGGGTCTAGGGCGGGCTCGATCATACATCAAAGTGTGCACGAGACGGAGTCTTGAGCAATCGCATCGCGATGCCCCAAGCTGCGCACATCTAAGGGCCACTTGGTGTATTAAAGACCGCCAGCCAGATCACAACTAAGTTCTCGAAAACCCATACTAAGACATGCATGTTATAAACATACACGCAGCACACATGTCTAGTATGAACAGCAGGTATCATTGCAATTCTCTACAATGTATACATTTTTATTAAAACTCTTACAGAGTGCACACAGAGATCACAAGCATGTGATCCAACATTACAACAAACATGCGGAAGCAAAGTAGGTCTGAGTACAGACAATTTTAACAAATGGCTTAGAGAAGCCTTATCTAAAAACAAGCCCTCCACGAGGGAACCAGTCGTCTGACTGGGACTACACTAGCTTGGTCTTGGTCTGAGTCTTCCTTCTTTGAGCTTCGGTTAGAAGACACCATCGGGGTCGGTGGGTTCATCTAAAACATAGATTAAGCAAACGTGAGTACAAAATCGTACTCAGCAAGACTTACATAGGAACTATACTACTCATGCACATGTATCAAGGTAAAGGGAGGTGGGGTTTCACTTGCAGAAGTGCCAGCTTTGACTTGGCTAGTCCTGAACTACGAGTACCAAACTTGAGGTAAGAAGCGTACACGAGTCCACTACATCTCTTCAACCAATTACACCACTATGGTTACTTCCTCGACTTCCCCACGAGAAGCACGCCATAGCACTCACACTTATCTTGGTGTGTTTTAGAAGTATCCAGTTCAAGTTGTCTAATAATCAAGCTAAGCTTTCCAAGCAGTCCTTAACCGCGGACGCGGCTATTCGAATAATTTTGTTAACCCTGCAGGGGTGTACCGCTACACACACGTGTCATCATTTACCGCCTTTTGCATGTCACCGTTCAAGAGGTGACAGCGAGGATGCCACCACAACACTTTTCCCACAGCTCTGTTCTAGTCCAGAGAGTCGCCTATCTGAGGGGGATCCGTATGGAAGTCCGGCCGAGGTTCCAGTAAAACCTCAAACGATGTGTGCAGGGTCCCAAGCTGGTCTTGAAAAGCCGTTCATCCACTTCGCACACTGTGCCACAGCCCTACCAGAACTCCGAACTAATGTGACTCCTGGGGTTCGAACGGGGTGAGGTACTAGGATGAGAGGGGTCAGTGAGCCCAATGTGTGGTTGTACTCTTCTTCTTGGATCACCACACAAGAACTCGGACTTAAGGCGATGTTCAACGAGACAACCCACTGTGTACTCCTACACAACCTCTCATCGTTGACCTTGTATTAGGGTAGATTCACCAACACATTTGACTTTCATCAACACCATGTTTATCATCATCCCGACTCACATCAAAAGCAACCTCGTTGTACCATTAAGCATGCAATAAGCAATAACAGTTGCAGGGGCCACATGATATCCACCAACTCCTACATCTGCTAGGATTGTGGTTTGCTTACTACTGTGACAAGATGATAGGTCATGCAAAGGATATGGGTTCAACTATGCGGTCGAAACGTTATCATGGTGATCATCCTAAACAATGCATAAGCGAGACATGAGAGGGAAGTGGGATTTTATCGACATGATCAATGGGGGTTTGCTTGCCTTGCTGGCGAGGTTTCGATAACGGTGTCTTCAACGAAGGGGGTGATCTCGGATTCCGGCTCAACTTCTATCAGCAACATGACAATCATAGGATCAACATAATGTACAATGCACAATCACATGAATAAGATTGTAATGGTGATGTTCATGGTACTGATGTGTTGAGCATTTCATTTAAAAGGATTATATTGCATTTGAAATGCAAATTCAAACTCCATTTGATTTATCGATGAATTTCAAATGCATTTGAATCCATGAAAATTCACTTGAAAAGTTTGATCATGAAGTGATGTGGTATATTTGAGACGAAGCTTCTGATGTGTGGATGAATCCATTGGAATTAAGGGTGTTGCAAAAATCACTCCAAATTTGAATTTGAAAAGGAACCATATGCATGTTTTCTACTGTTCACCCATTTTAAAATGGTCAAACATGAAAACAAATTGCATATTCATAATACTTGTATTTTTCTGATAATTTTAGACATATTATTTGTCCAATTTGGAGTTAAAATGAATTTTTTATGAATTATTGAAGTTTTGGCCATTTTCTGTAATTTCTGGAACATATTAAAACTCTGGAAAAAGGTTTACTGCGTCATGCTGACATCAGCATGACGTGGGGGGGTCTGACTGCTGGGGGCCCCATGTCAGTGGGAGAGGGGTTTAATCCCCTCTGTTTAAACTAAACAGAGAGGGATTAGGGGGCTGGGGCCCCACCTGTCATGGTCACTGGGGGTGGTTAACACGTGGTAAGGGGGGCCTAATGGTGCCGGCTTGACGCCGGCGGCCACTGGATACGGCAGCGCTGCGCCGGACTTGGGAAACAGGCCATGGGGAGGGAAACTGAGGGCACGGGCGAGTGCCTCGTGGCCTTGCGCATCTAGTGGAGCACCAGGGGGAACTCGAGGAGGCCTGTGGCCATGGCTACAACGACAGAGGTGGCGGCCCGTAGCTCGACCTCGCCGGAATCGGGCTGCGGGGCACGGGAGGATGCGGGAACAGGGGCGAAAAGGCGAGCTCCTCACCCTAAACGCAAAGAAGGGCTCGGGGAAGCCGGAGGGAGCTCGGTGGCGGCGAATTCGGAGGTCTCCTCTTCGGTGGCCGGTGGCGAAAACTTGGGGCTCGCGACGTCTCCGGTGGCTCCAAGCTTCAATTGAGGCGGGGGTTCGAAGAGGACGTCGACGCTGGATCGATTGGACAAGACGGCGGGGCTTCGGGCTGCCGGTGGCCACGTCGGGGCGTCGGCGCGCTCCGGCTAGGGCTTCGGCCGCGGCGCGGATTCGTCGCCGGAGAGAAGAACGGGGCGAGGAGAGGAAGCAAAGGGTGCAGGGGGTTTGTGGCGTGGCGTGGCACAGGCTGGGGGCAGAGGGGAGGCCTAGAAGGGTCGGGGTGTCGCGGTGTCGTCGCCGTGGCCACGCTCTGCTCCAGCGAGCAGCTTGGCTCGGCGGGGAGGAAGTGGACAAGGCGAGGGGCTGGGCTGGGCCGGCCGAGGTAAGGTGGGCCTTCGCCTGTGGGTGTGAGGTAAGTCTCTGCTTTCCTTTCTTTTTAAACTTTTCTGTTTCTTTTGTTTTGCTCTGGTAAAAATACCAAGGCATTTTATAAAATGCCCCAAATTTTTATGTGGCCTCATAAAATATAGAGCTAGCCACTCATAAATTTTGAGCACTTTTAAAATTCAAATAATTTGAATTTTAATTCAAATAGGGTATTTATTTAATTTCCAAGCCATTGTTTGAAAATTAGAAAATTCCATGAGCATGGGATTGCTCCCAAACCATTTTCAAAATGATCAGCATCATTTATAGGAATTTTCCAAATGTTCAAATGATTTTTGGAAAAAGATTTTTATCTGGCCATTTGATTTAATTTCTCAGGGCTTTTCTTTTCCCCATTTTTGAATTTCTTTTGAATTTTTACATGATGCAAAGGGCACAACAAACCCTAGCACTTACCCTAGTTGGGGTTCTGACAGAACTTGCTTAGATATATTGGAACAATCATACATTATTTTCCTCGAGAGCATATATCCAACAAATTGACAGGATTACAGGCGCAAACCAATGCTAACTATGCTACAAAAGAATGGAAGAGGCTCAAAAGCATGGGCGGTACGCCAAGATATGTATACCGAAATCCATCTGCATCTACTACTAATCATCCACCTTGAGATATCTATCCAGAACATCTCGCTGGTATTATGTTGCGAGCCCCACCCATAGTGTAAACCCAAAGCAACGGACAACTGCATTAAAAGAACTCTGCGTAAAGTAAACAATCCTTGCAACCGCGGTTACACGAACCGTTGTTTTCCCCCTTGTGGCAACAACACATCCCCTAGACTCATGTTTTTTTCACTCAAGCTAGTCATCGGGGGCATGAACCCACTTTCATGCATAACGCTCCCTCTTTGAGTTACTACCTACTACTTGGCCAAAGCAATAAACAACAACGGAGTACGTGCAAGAATTACTCAAGAACTAAAATATGAAAGAGAAGAACCAAATATATTACTCATCACAATCTGAACCTAGTATTATTATCCATCAGATCCTAGCAAACTCAACATAGGAACAGCAGAAAGAATTACATATGTGCCTTGATCATGTAGGGAAGCTCACAAGGTCTAATTCATGAAGAACAAAGAGGGGGAGAGGACATCACATAGCTACTGATCATGGAATGGATCTCCTCCTTGGCAAGGGTAAGATGGGACACACGTGCAAACTCTGGCGGCTCCTCAAGGTAAAACTCATAGGGAATGATCTCAGAAAACTTACTGAATGGATCAGTATACTTGCTAGTGCCAGACATCCAAGTCAGAGAACGAGTGTCATTGCGCTCAAAGAACACGGTGGCATAAAACTGCATAACCAAATCTTCATTGAATGGGTGAGAGTAAGTCACAAACTGAAGAAGGCCCAAACTGTCCAAAGTAGCATAAACTCCAGGATATAGATGAGCATTCTCCTGAAGATGCACAACATGCACTTGCTTCTGAGCAAAAAACTTAGCCTTTTTCACAGCCATCAACTGATGATAAACATTGTACTGAAAGGTATTATTGAAGCGGGGATCTAAAATATGACCTGTGGAGCGAAGATATGTAGTCACTTGGCGATGCTCCCAAACCTCATGCAAGGTCCACTCAGAAAGTGAACAGTTGAGAGGGTTATTGGTGGCTGCTCACGAATAAGAGGAGCCTCATCCTCTTCCACTTCCTCTTCCTCTTCCTCTTCATCATACTCAGCATTTGGGTCTTCAACATCATCATCACTTGAGCTACTCGGTTCCTCAATCACTGGACGCTTGAAGGAAGCACGACGAACACGAGTGACATGACTTCCCTCGCTACCTCCCTCGGACGGCTGGACATGACCCACTGGTGCATCACTGGCCTTGGCACGCTTGCGACGAGCATACTTCACAGTGTCGGAATCAATAGACGAAAGATAAGAATATATGCAACTGCTCAGGACAAGTAATGGTGAAGGACACATGAGAAAGCCACATGAAATGGTGCTGCAAGTCCCGTGCGCACGACCTGGGGGCCGTGCACACGGGGTCCTGCCCAGCCACTGCTCAGTGCTCACGAGGAGCGGAGGAGTGGGTGGGGCAAGTCATTGCTGGAATCACCAATACCATCGACGAATCCATGCACAACAAGGATGTAAGGTCCGGTATGCGGTACTGTTCCAAATCTAGATGTTTCCATCCAGATCTGGGGACGAAGCACATATCGGTCCCACCGTGACATATGACAATGTCACATGCCCCGGATTTCCAACATGATATCACAAAATTACAACTACAAGGATACAACATCTCATACAATCGGCATACAACTGACTTAATACAATACATCAGTGGAAGATACATGTCTGAGTACAGAGTACAATCAAATGCCTAGTGGCAAAGAAAATCATCGATCCCCATAACCACATGGGTCCAGGCCCTCCGCCGGGATCCGCCTAACTAGTCGTCGTCGAGTCTCCACATGAAACGTCGATCACCATACCTGTTGTCGATCAAGAACCCTGAAAAGAGTTTGGGGATAGTATCATGAGTACAGAAGTACTCAGCATCCAACTGTAGTGGTGAACTGACCCAGCAAGGACTTCATCACTCGTCATTCTAGGATAACTAGTAGTTTACGATAAGGATGGGGTAAGTGGTGAGGTTGCTTCCGCACTAGCATTTATGAAGTGGCTAACGATCTAGAGAGTAAGATAAGAAGCCAAGCATTCAATGAGGAATCGCCTCCAACAAGTCTTTCTATAATCTACTTACGCAAACATAACACTTAGCCTATCCTTGTCCTCCTCTTTCATCACCCGATGAAGAAGCAGTCAAGGCACATACACATTGATCAAGTTATTAAGATTATCTCAGTTGTTTCTGTCTATGAACAAGGAGTACGTCTCAAGTCGTCCATAACCGTGGACACGGCTTCTCGAAAAGATTTAACCCTGCAGGGGTGTACCAACTACCCATTACAAGGCTCCGCAAGCACGCCCATCTCTCTTAGTCAGGCCCGTTAAATACACTGATTGAAGAGTTGTTCCGAGAGATCCGGTACGACAGGTCCCTCTAACTAACAACGCACAAATCCGGGTGGCCCCCGGTGAATCGACATCCAACTCAAAAGCCGGCCGCGCTCTCGAATCGGTCTCTACCGTCTGGACGAGGTCGGGATAACCTACCCTCGCCCGGGCAGGCTCCCTAGCTTCCAGGTGTGGACCAACAGGATATACCATCCCACTAGCCCGATTTGTTTTAAATCCACTGGCTGCAGACCAGTTATGCACATGGTTTCTCAAATGGTACAATCAACTTGGGCCACCACTAGAAATGTTTGCAGCTCGGTAGGTAAGACAAGGGGACCCCATAGCATCCCACACGCGGTTAGGCACGCTCAGTCTTAAAACCAATACCTGGGACTCGGGTCCTAGGTGACTCGAATGGAACAAAGCATCTGGGCAGGATAGCCTAGACCTTCCATCCTTCGTTGAATGTAGTCAACATTATAATAATCATATCATCCACAACAATATAATAATTTGATAGCCCAATCCAAGGAGTAACATGGTAACATCCGTAGCATCCTAAGCATGCATACTAAGCAGGGGTTGAGCAACGAGCAATAGTAACATAGGAGTACATGGTTTGTTGGGAGGGGACATGACTGTATCGGTTTAAGAGAGGATGTAAACATGTGGTAGAATCAAACATCAAACCTAACCTAGACTAGCATGCAAAGTGGTGGTTATAATAGAATGGATCATAAGTAATGTATAGTCCTTTCCTGTTGATAAGTTGGGTTCCGAAGGTGTAGTCTATCGCAAGCTCCCATCGTCTCCAGGAGTAAGGGTGAAAGTGGTTAGGATAATTTCCGTCCGAAATCGTTTACGAATCCGTTTTTATAGGATATGGTAACAGATTTTGTACGTCCGACAAAAATCCGATCCGAACCCGAATCCAGTTTATAGGATGCGGTATAGGATATGGTATGACAAATATCCGACATAATAGTATAATCCGTTTTTTCTAGCCGAATAATCCGAACTTTTAATTTCCGAATCCGATTGATGGGTCATGTTTTGTGTATTAATAAGTAGGACGTCAATGTTATCTTTGCTTATGAGATGAGACATATGCTTGTTAGTGATTTATTTAGATTACATCAATACTATCTAGTGTTTTATGAGTTTTTAGAGTGTATAAGTATTTATGTTTGCTAATTCATTATGTATGATTTTAGTTTAAAGCATTTATATATTCCACATATATGAATATGGTAAATGTCCGTTTCCGATCCGATGCATTTCCGTTACCGTACAGCTTCCGAATCCGCCTTATCCGGTATTCGAATCCGCATAATCCGATATTAGAATCCGTATCCGTTCCACTTCCGAATCCGAAAATAAATATGGAATAGGATAAGGTATAGAGATTATCCGTCCGAATCCGATCCGGTTTCACCCCTATCCGAGAGTATCCGCGGGAGCACATAAGAAGTAAACACTAGAAAAGGCAATCGACTAGAAAACATCTATTACTACAAAGAAATCACGATCAAGCAACATCAAGAAGGCAACATGAGACAACACACAGTATCGCATCTATCGTCGAGAGCGGTTACTAGCAGGTTAAGTGGAGTATTCGTCACACACGACGGTACTGCATGTTTTACGATGGTTAAAGTTGTTTAGATACACAACATGAACAAAGGTTGTTAACATGGCATCTCACCCAAGCATGGCATGTCACACAAACATGGCAAGAGGTGAAGCATAAGTAATCTGCCTATACTAGTCAAGTTAAGCGGGTAAAATTCCTACACATGGCATATCGCTATTTACCCCGCAAAATAAATATGTTTGGTATTATTTTGCCCTAAAAAATATTTTATTATTTTTATTAGCAAGCAAGAGAAGCATATTCACATTATACATGAAATTCTAGTCAAGTTACATGTAAAGAACATTTTATCGAAGAAACGGTTAAAAAGATACGGCCTAATACATTACAGTGTCATGCGATGTAATTAGAAAGTAAACAACATGTAAACAACCTAAAACATGGCAAAGGGCAGCATATTATTAATTTACGCAAAAAACGAAGCACCTTTCATGTAGAGAGCATCGCGATCCGAGCTACGGGTGAAAAGATATAAGCACCGCAAAATTGCAACAATTAACAAATATTTAAAAATCCTAGAAATAAATAAAACAACATTGGGCCGAATCTGGTCTAAATGGGCTAACAGAGCGGGCGCGAGTTAATATCTAACACACAGAGAGGAAAATAGCCATGGGCCAAGCCCAACAGTGCAACAAACAATTAAAAAAAGGCGAAGAATAGCTCACCATGGGTCGAAGGCCCATCTGCACTGGAGGGCGGCGGCTGGAGGCGCTGGGCCGTTGTTGCTGGGCCGGTTCGGAGCTGCGCGGCCCACGACCGACCGGGATCCTCGATCTCGATCCCCGCGAGGACGGCGGCCGGCGCCGGCGACAGGCGGCGCCGTGCGGGCTCCGGCGAGAATCTTGGCAGGCGGGGACGACGGATCTGGAGGCGGTGGTGGTCGGACCCGTGGCTGGGGTCACCGGAGATGCGAGGAGGTGAGGCGCGGAGCTCCACCGAGCCATGGAGCGGCCGCGCCTGCTGCCGGCGATGGCAGGTCCTGCGAGGAGGAGGCAGAGGAGGTAAGAGGGAGATGACGAGGAGCGACGACGGAGGGCCTCACCGGGAGGAGCACAGCGACGACGTGGTGCTCGCCGGTGACGGGCGGCGGATGTGAGGCGGCGCGGAGGCGGCGATGCGGGCCCAACGCGGCCCGGTTCCTGTGCTGGCTAGAGGTGGGAGTAGCTGGGGTGACGTGGCACACTGTGAGCCCTCCGTTTTCCAGAATTTGACGGCTATGGTTTCGCATCTGGGGGTGGTTTTGGGCGAATCTGGGCAATTCCAGGGGGTGGTTGCAATTTTAGACTAGGGGAAACCCTAGAAAGGGGTGGGAGAGTGGTGGTCTTTAGATAGGAGGTCTGGATGGAAGGTTTACGCAAAAGCCCTCGGGTTTTCTCTCTCGCGTGCGGTAGTACATGTTTCTGACCGCCGGGAGTGCATACGACCTCCGATTCGGACGAAATTTCGAACGACGCGCTCAGCGCGTCGAGCCCGTCAGTCGTACCTCACTTTCATACCGTTCCGAGAATATTTTCCGGCGCCGAAAAAAAAATCCGTTTAATTATTAAATGGGGTTTTTCGTTCCGATGGCGATGGTTGGACTTGCACCGGAAGTTGCGACGATGCTCGGGTGAACCCGATGTCGCAAAGGTCGTGTGTCATTTGGGAAAAAGGGTCGGCCACGCATCAGATATGAGAAATAGGGGGGATATTCACCGATTAATAATTCGGCGAAGCAAATACTACAAACAATTCTAGAAATCAACAAAATAAGGCAACAAACAAAATTTTTAATTTTGGTGAAAATCCCGTGCTGTTACAATACAACACCACCAACAAGGGATCTCGTCCCGAGATCCTGGACGATCCGAGGAGAGGAGGGGAGAGAAAAGAGAGGTGACGTTTCTGAACACCACCAACAAGGGAATCTGCTCCATGTCGACGATGAACTTCCATCGAGATAATTTTGTGCATGGAGATGGCGACGTCGAAGAACGAAGCCATCAGGAGATCAAGAGCAAGAACGACAACTCAAAACGACAATCAAGGGAAGTACTCTCACTCAAATTGTGAGGATACTAGGCAGGAGGACTGAAGTCAACAGATGACCAAGATGTAAACCCGAGTCGGATAGACTAAAGGTACTACAGGATTTCCCAACCTGAGATCGAAATCGAGACAATACGCTGCAAGCAGGGCATTTTAACGTCTCAGAAACTCCACACACTCGACATCCTAGAGTTTAGAAGGGGATAAGGCGTGAGTTAAAACACTTAAGTCACTTGTCCTGACCAGAGCAAGGGTAAGGAGTAAAAACATTCCTACTCTTCGATAACTAACTTAGTAACTACAAAATAGTTTTTGTCTAGACTCGACTTCTGCCAGAGAGGGGATCCTACGGTCGGTAAGGCTCTGATACCAAATTGTAAGGCCCGGTATGCGGTACTGTTCCAGATCTAGATGTTTCCATCCAGATCCGGGGACGAAGCACATATCGGTCCCACCGCGACATATGACAATGTCATATGCCCAGGATTTCCAACATGATCTCACAACATTACAGCTACAAGGATACAACATCTCATACAATCGTCATACAACTGACTTAATACAATACATCAGCGGAAGATACATGTCTGATTACAGACTACAATCAAATGCCTACTGGCACAGAAAATCATCGATCCCCGTAACCACACGGGTCCAGGCCCTCCGCCGGGTTCCTCCTAACTAGTCGTCGTCGAGTCTCCACGTGAAACGTGGATCACTATACCTGTTGTCGATCAAGAACCCTGAAAAGAGTTTGGGGGTAGTATCATGAGTACAGAAGTTCTCAGCATCCAACTGTACTGGTTAACTGACCCAGCAAAGAATTCATCACTCGTCATTCTAGGATAATTAGTAGTTTACGGTAAGGATGGGGTAAGTGGTAAGGTTGCTGCCGCACTAGAATTTATGAAGTGGCTAACGATCTAGAGAGTAAGATAAAAAGCCAAGCATTCGACGAGGAATCGCCTCCAACAAGTCTTTCTATCAGCTACTTACGCAAACATAACATCTATCCTATCCTTGTCCTCCAAAAAGTGGTGCTCGCCGGTGACGGGAGGCGGACCTGAGGCGGCGCGGGCGGCGCTGTTGCGGCCCGGCGCGGCCCGGTTCCTGTGTTGCCTGGAGGTGGGACGAGGTGGGGTGACTTGGAACACTGTGAGCCCTCCGTTTCCAGATCTGACGGCTGGAAACGGTTGGGAGGCTAGGGTTTCTCATCTGGGGTGGTTTTGGAAAAATTTGGGCAATTCCAGGTCGGTGGCTGCAATTTTAGACTAGGGAAAACCCTAGAAAGGGGGGGAGAGTGATGCTCTTTATATAGGTGGTCTGGATGGCAGGTGTACGCAAAATCCCTCGGGTTTTCTCTCTCGCGTGCGGTACTCCACGTTTCTTACCGCCGGCAGTGCATACGACCTCCGATTTGGAAGAAATTTCGAACCACGTGCTCAGCGCGTTGAGCCCGTCACTCGTACCTCAGTTTGATACCGTTCCGAGAATATTTTCCGATGCCCAATAAAATAATCCATTTAATTATTAAATGGGGTTTTTCGTTCCGATGGCGATGGCTGGACTTGTGCCAGAAGTTGCGATGATGCTCTCGTGAACTCGATGTCGCAAAGGTCGTGTGCCGTTTGGGAAAAAGAGTCGGTCAAGCATCCGTACGAGAAATTGGGGGGATATTCACCGATTAATAATTCGGCGAAGCAAATACTACAAACAATTCTAGCAATCAACAAAATAAGGCAACAAACAAAAAATTTAAGTTTGGTGAAAATCACGGGCTGTTACAAAGGAGGAACAACTACCATGCCTAAAGAAAAACCCTAGAAGGAGATGGGAAAGAAATCATGGAGGGATTCCACACCCGAAGACATGGCGTCGAGGGAGAGACGGCAGGAGATCCTAGGTGGTCGGGGCCGGGGCGGAGGGCGGCGGCGGCAGCGACCAGGTCCGGCGGCGGCCCGAGGGGAGACCTAGGGCGACAGTGGCGTCTTCGCAGGAGAGACACGGGGCTTGGAGGAAAGTGGCAAGTGAAACTGCCTGCCCATGGCCTCGGTCCCGATTTATGTTATCCGCCTTACCCTGTGTGCACGGGGCCCCGTGTGCACGGCCATAAGCCCATGCGAACGGGGTCTTCAGCAACTCGTCCATTGATTTACACATGGGGAGGGAGCTGGTTGGCTGAGAAACCATCCTTACCCGATCCGTAAGTGAAAACTGGGCATATTTACTGAAGAACCGTCACCACAAAATTCCTACACTACAGGAGGTATATGAGGAGAGCACTTGCATAGATAGAATATGAAGCATGTCTTAAAGATAAGAGTGGAATGGGATAGGCAATATAAGGTCATAGGGAGATCCATACCTATCCAACCGAAAACACAAGGGTCAACAAGACTGAAAAAACAAAACTACGCAAATAACCGGAAAAAGGGCGGTGACCCGAAGGTCACCATGTTTGAGCAGTTGTGGTAAGGAACCGCAAAGATTTTAACCTTGGGCCCATCTCCACTACTCATCTTAGAAACACAAGTACCATCTTTAAATGGCGGATGTGAAAGATTTTGATCATTTTATGCACAAGTAGGGTTATGTCGGAATCATTAAGAGAATTCTACTCCCCCTACTTATGTGCCTACATCTAGGCAGGATATAGTAAAGCTAATGTGTGTATGCAAGATCATCTACCCATGATACTTAGATCCACGATATTTAGCTCATGCCTTAACTCACAGAACCTTGCTTCATCAAGTGGCTTTGTGAAAATATAGGCAAGTTGCTTCTCGGTGCCCACATGAAAGAGCTCAATGTCTTCTCATGCCACATGATCCCGAAGAAAATGATTAAGAATATCAATATGCTTGGTTCGGCTATGTTGCACGGGATTATCCAAAATCTTGATGGCACTTTCATTATCACATAATAGAGGCACTTTGTCACATTTGACACTGTAATCCATCAAAGTTTGCCTCATCCATAATAATTGAGCACAACAACTTCCCACAACAATATACTCGGCTTCAGCGGTAGATAGAGAAACACAATTTTTCTTCTTAAAGGATCAACTCACTAAGGACCTCCCCAGAAATTGACATGAACCGGATGTGGACTTACGATCCACCTTATCATCGGCCCAATCCGAATCCGAATATTTGATGGCGGTGAAGTTAATAGGTTTATTGGGATTGCCTCCCCTGTTAACCGCGCCAATAAACGATTCTTGATAACCCACAAGTCTAGGGGATCAATTGTAGATTTTCGATAAATAAGAGTGTCGAACCCAACGAGGAGTAGAAGGTGCTGATAAGTGACACTTGATAAGGAAAGGCTGCACACACTCAAACGTAAATATTTAGGGGTTTTTGGTTTAAGCAACAGAAAAGTAAAAGACAAGCAAAGTAAACAGGGTAACTGAGGAGTAGCAAGTGGCCCAATCCTTTCACAAGGATAAGCCTAGGAATTAAACTTATAAAAGCTAAAGCATTCTCGAGAACACATGGGAGAGATAGCCAAGTTACTTTCACCATACTCCGCCAAGTAATATGTATTGTGTTGATAAGTGTTGGTGGGTGGATCAATGCTAGTACACCTTCTAGACTAAGATAAGTGTACTCTTATGATTACACACCTTGCAAGCATCCGCAAATACAAGGTACTAATTAAGGCATAAGCCTAAGCACAGCATTACGATCAAGGATCCATAACTCCCTTGTGCAAAAGTGTGCAAACTGGGTTCAAGTTTCTGTCACTCTGGCAACCCACCATAAGTATCCTTTGTGCACAATGTATTCCTCTAGGCCCATGGAAGGTGAAGTGTTAAGTGTTCGACTCACATAACACCACTAGAGAAATAACAACACAACTTAAGTATCAAACAACACATAACACTTCAACATCATATGACTACTAACAACTAGACTTCTCCCATGTTCTCAAGAACTAAAGTAACTACTCACAAGACATAAAAGAGATCATGATCAGAGGTGATAGATGGGTGGCAAACAATCTGGACACAATGATATTTCTCCAACAAAACTCAATAGCATTCACCACAAAGTAGTAATCAACACCAACAGAGTAGAGAGGATAGATAGTACGGATTACAACACAAGTAGCATTTGTGAGATGAGATGGGATGGAGATGGAGATGGTGCTGATGTTGGGGATGATGTTGATGATGATCTCGATGATACCCGTGATGATGATGATGATGATGGCGACGATCTCCCCCTCCGGGAGGTGATCTCCCCGGCGGAATCTGCCCGTCAGAGATGGCTTTTCTCCTCTGTAGGTTTCCACCCCGTGGCGGCGGCGAAACATGGAAACTCTTCTGTATTCAGGGTTTCTACCCCAGGGGGGTCTTATATATGAGAGGGGGCACCGAGGGGGGCCACCAGGCATCTAGGAGGGTGCCTGTAAGAGCAAGTTTTTCCCCCGAAGGTTTTGGACATTGTTGCACAAAGCAGAAGTGGAACTAATATTTTTTTCGAGTATAAACAGATACTTAGGTTCCGAAAGAATGGAGTTTGCAAGTAGAAGGTCGAAGGACAACTCGCTGCAGTGAAGCTGCAGTTATCTACCGAAACCTTTGAAGGAAGACGACCCCTAAAAATGTTGTCGAAGAAGATGTTTCTCTCGAGAAAAAGCGCAACGAGGAGAAAGCTGAAGCTGGTCGAAGACTTTGTCTTTTTGCTAGTTTCTCTTTATTTCTTGAGTCGTAGGAAAAACCATACTATCAAGAGGGGTTTGCTAGTTGAGATCTTTGTCGAAGTGAATTTGCTCTGCTCAATCAAAACCCACAAAAGCCTACCGAGAGAAATCTCACCGAGTCGAGCGAATAGCTCGAAGGCAAAGTCATTGCACTTCGTGCCTTCGAAAGAGAACTCGTTCGGTGAGTCAACTTACTTGTTCCTCAAGTAAAGTTGCGCAGTGATTGGAATCCGACCGTTGTGGACACGCGTCAAGCGGTTGCATCGGGTCACTTCAGTCATTTTACCCATCGGGATCGCCAACTATAAATACCCCGCACCTACCCGCCATTTCGGGTTGGCTGCTCCACTGAAGTTTCTAAGACAGAAGTCTGAGAGCATCCCAAAGAGATCCATCGAGAGAAAATCTACACCCAAGTCTGAACTGAGTTGAGAAATTCACTATGACTTAGGTTGAGATTAGCCAATCCTTTTATCTTGGAGAACTGCAAGTCTCCTAGACGGTTAGGCGTCGCCTGTCAAGCAGTCGAAGAGTAATTGTCACTGTTGAAGGAAGTTTGTAAAGGTCTCGGAGATGTCCTGAATCATCTACCATGAGTGAAAACTGGACAAGCTCGAGGAGTTTGTTGCAGTGGAGAATAGGAAGGAGAGAGTTTTGCTCCAGGTGTCCAATCACCAGTCCCTCCAACCAGACGTAGCACTTTGCAGAGTGTGAACTGGTTTACCAAACTTCGTTGTGTCAGGCTCGTTTTCCTTCTAGCATTTTCTTCAAGTATTTACTCGTAGCCTGTTTGTCTTCGATGTTTTCCTTCGCTCCAAATCCTTTCGAGCCTTGCATTACTTTCGATACTGTATTTCCTTCGAGATGTCTTTAGTCCTACGATGTTTACATGATTTCCTTCTAAGTTCCTTAGAATTTTTAGAAGTGATCATTCACCCCCTCCCCCTCTGATCATTCTTGAGCTTTCAATTGGTATCAGAGCAAGGCACTACCTACGCTCTGCGTATTTTGGTCTAACAACCTGGAGTGTTGTCAAGAATGTCGTTTGCAGCTGTTCGCTCGGGGGAACCAATCCCTATTTTCAATGGGAAGGACTATCCCTATTGGAAGGACAAAATGAAGAGGAATATCATGGCTATCAACTCTTCCGCTTGGGAAGTTGTCAAGAATGGTGTAACTGTCAAGGACACTGATGCCATTACTCCTGAAGAGACAAAGAAGATAGAGCTAGATGCTGAAGTCTGGGTATTCATCACAAATCATCTGATTCCTGAAAAATTTCATGAGGTCAAGAATATTCCTTCGGCCAAAGGTGTTTGGGATTATCTCGAGAAGATTGGTGAAGGTGTCTCTACTCAGAAAGATGCTCGAATTGACACCCTTCGAAGCAAGTTCTATCGTTTCAAGAGGCACGAGGGAGAAAAAGTTTGTTCCATATAAAGCAGACTCACTGCGCTGTCAAATGAACTGATTTCCCTCGGTGCAGATGACATTACCAATCGGATTATTGTCAGAACTTTGCTCCGTTCTCTTGATGATTCCTTCGACCACATTGTGCTGATGATTAAGGAAAGGATATGGTTGCCGCTGATATTCTTGAAAGGCTTAATACTTTCGAGATGGAAGAAGATGAGAAACGTGACGTCAATGGGAGTCGAAGAAAATCTCATGCACTGAAAGCCAGAGCTTCACATCACTCCTCTCATGAAGCTAGTTCTGAATCGGGTGGTGCCTCTGATGACCCCGAGAACATTGGGAAAGATCTTGCACTGATAATGAGAAGATTCTACCGCTTTCAGAGAAGGACCTCCTCTTCACCGAAGAAAAACTATTCTTCAAGACATTCTAACGATTCATCTCAGCATCGGTCATCATCCAAAAACTCATGTGCGAAAGATAACTGTTGTTACAAGTGCAAGAAGCCAGGTCACTTCATCGCTGATTGTCCTCTCTGGGAAATTGAACATAAATCAAAGCACTCTCACAGCAGCTCTTCGAGCAAGTCTTACAGATTGAGCAAAAATCACGATTCGAAGAGATATGATTCAAGGTCCAGAAAAGACAAGAAAGATGGTTCTGATGATGACAAGAAAAAGAAGTATCACAAGCATCGAGAGGGTTCTTCATCAAAATCTCATTCCTCTCGTCGAAAGAATTCGCACCGAGCCAAAGCCTATCTGGGTAAAGAGATGAACTCTGAAGAAGAAGCATCCGGTTCTGAAGCAGGATCAAAGTCAAGATCAGGTTCTGGTTCTGGTTCTGAATCTGATGGTATTGTTGGGATAGCATTCGCCTCGAACAAGAATTCAAGTTCATTCTTCTCCAACCAGAGCAGTGAAGATGAATCTCCAGCTTACTGCTTCATGGCCAAGGCTAAGGTATCCTCATCTAAGAAATCCTACGATACTTCTGATGGATCTGCTTCTGAAAGTGACTCTAGGATAAGCTATGCTAAACTTACTAAAATTGCTTCTATCCAACAAGATGAACTAGATTCTCTAAGTGAAACTATTCAAAAATCTGAGACTCTGTTGATCAATGAGATTGAGAAGGGTCAAACTTTGACTAACGAGCATGCAGCTCTGAAGGAAAAGTATGATGAACTTTCCTCTCGTCATGAACTTCTCTCAGTGGACTACGAGAAGCTAACCTACGAATTCCTTCAAAGGAAAATGGCTCTCGAGAAACTGAGAGAGGCTAATGAAGAGTTGGAAAGTGTAAATCTCACTCTCATGGCTCAACAGGGCTCAGAAGATAAAAATGAATCTGTTTCACCTTGCTTGACTTGTTTGGAACGAAGTAAAATTGATTCTATTTATGAGAGATCGAAAGGAATGCAACCTATTGTTATTGATGATGCTAATCCCTCGGACGAGGAAACCATTACCGAGGAACTCCTCAGGTTGAGAAATTTTTTTGAAACAGGCATGTTCAAAAGTGTGCAGGGACACCATTATCTGTGTGATATCCTTCGAAAGGCTCTTCTTCATAGGAATCCTCGAAACGAAGGAGTTGGCTTCGAAAGGAAAATCAATCCTGATGGAACCTACTGGAAACCGGAACAGTATCCTAAAACTGTCTGGGTTCTTGCGAAAGAAAAGCCCATTGATATTGCTAACCTTTCAGGTTTCAATTGCCAAATTGACAAAGCTATTGTTGATGAATCACTTGATTCTGACTACAAACTTGTTGAAGATCAGGAAGGAAAGGTGTCAGCTGAATTCGTTGGTACTCCTCCAAAGAATGGCTTTTATAAGCGACAGATTTGGGTTCGCAAATCTCTCGTAGAAAAACTGCCCCCTAACCATTCTATGCAGGGAAAATCCTCGGTACCACCGAATCACTACTATTCTCTCGAGGATAGAAATGAACCCTTGGTGCCTGCTTCAAATGTTCCCCAGAAGGATTACTATCGTATAGATAGAAATGTTTATCGTCATCGTGACAATCGTACCAAAATTTCCATTACCCATCGCTACTCTAACCCCTCATCGAGGAATTATATTTATGGTGTGCTTGATGGTCCTGATCGACAATGCAATCCTGTTCGATATAATATTGCTGATCCATCTAGCTCTACCATGCCTTCTAAGTCACCTGCTCGTTTGTGGGTGGTTAAGAAGAACTAATTCTTCTGCAGGGCTATGTCTCCGGTGGATCCGAATGGGTCATGGATAGTGGATGTACAAATCATATGACCGGAGACAAAGAGTTGTTCGCCGAGGAAAAACTATCTGAATCTTCACAGAAATATATTACCTTCGGTGACAACAACAAAGGGAAAGTACTTGGTTTGGGTAAAGTTGCTATATCGAAAGACAAGCACATTGATAAGGTTTTGCTTGTACAATCTCTAGGATATAATCTTATGTCTATATCGAAACTTTGTGATATGGATATGCTTGTTCTGTTTTCTGCGTCTCGTTGTGTTGTCTTTTCACAGGATGATTATTCCTTCGTGTTCGAAGGATATCGCAAGGGTGATCTTTACGTCGTTGATTTTTCTTCGGGACCTGCTGTGTCCACATGTTTAATGGCCAAAGCCACTTCTGGTTGGTTATGGCACCGAAGACTTGGTCATGCAGGGATGAAAAATCTTCAAACTCTTATCTCGAAGAAGAACATCGTTGGAATTGATAATGTAAAATTCGATAAAGATCGTCTATGCAGTGCCTGTGAAGCAGGAAAGATTGCCAAGAAACATCACTCTGCAAAAACCGTCATGACTACTACTCGTCCTCTTGAATTACTTCATATGGATTTATTCGGTCCTCAAAATTATGCTAGTCTTGGAGGTAACAAGTATGGTCTGGTTATTGTTGATGATTTCTCTTGATATACCTGGGTTTTCTTTCTAGATGAAAAGAGCAAGGTTGTTGAAATTTTCAAAACTTTCGCAAAGAGAGCTCAAACTGAATATGAATTATCTTTCAAGCATATCAGAAGTGATAATGGTGTAGAATTCAAAAATACTCATATCGAAGATTTTCTTGATGAATATGGCTTTACTCATGAATTCTCGGCTGCTTATACACCGCAACAAAATGGTGTGGTCGAGAGAAAGAATCGAACACTTATTGAAATGGCCAGAACAATGCTTGCTGATTACAAGACTCCTATCAGGTTCTGGGCCGAAGCTATCAACACTGCATGTCATATCATCAACAAGGTTTATCTGCATAAGTTTCTGAAGAAAACTTCACATGAACTCATCACTGGTAAAAAGCCAAATGTGTCTTATCTCAGGGTTTTTGGTGCTCCATGTTATATCAGAGACATGAATCACAGCTCCAAGTTCGCCCCAAAGGCACACGAAGGTTTTCTTCTAGGTTATGGTTCAAATTCTCACACTTACAGAGTTTACAACTCACATCTTGGCAAAGTTGTAGAAACTGTAAATGTTCGATTTGATGAAACTAACGGCTCTCAAAAGGAGCAATTACCTCTTAACCTGGATGAACCTCCTTTGGATGAAGTTATCAGGTACATGGCTATTGGAGATATTCGACCTGTCGATGGAAATGCTCAACAAGAAAATAGGGATGATGATGGTCCAATGTTCCCACACATAGCCCGGGGCGCTGGAGATCAACATCCTGAAGAAATTGATGCACAGGTCGAAGGAGAACGCATAAACGAAGAATATGTTGATCCCGAAGGACAAGCTGAACCCGAAGGAAATGATCCCGAAGGACAAGCTGACCCCGAAGATCAACCTGATCCACAAGATGAAGAATCTTTTCCTCGTGTTCGAAGAAGAGTGAATGTCGACTCAATTCTCGAAGAGATTCGTTTACCAGGTCGTCCCACCACTCGTTCTCGTACTCGATTAGCTAACTTCTGTGGAAATTTTTCGTTTGTATCCATGCTAGAACCATCAAAATTCGATGAAGCCATGAAGGAATCAGACTGGATGACTGCTATGCTCGAAGAACTTAACCAGTTCGAGAGAAATAAAGTCTGGTCTCTTGTCGATAGACTTGATCCCACGAAGCATAATATCATTGGTACGAAGTGGATTTTTCGCAACAAGAAAGATGAAGATGGCATAGTGGTAAGGAATAAAGCTCGACTGGTTGCACAAGGCTACACCCAAATCGAGGGTATTGATTTTGGTGAGACTTATGCACCAGTTGCTCGTCTTGAATCCATTCGCGTCATGCTTGCTTTTGCCAATTACTATGGTATATTGCTATATCAAATGGATGTCAAAAGTGCATTTCTTAACGGTGAAATCGAAGAAGAAGTGTATGTTATGCAGCCACCAGGTTTTGAAGACCCAAAGAATCCTGATAAGGTGTACAGATTGCACAAGGCCCTATACGGGTTAAAGCAAGCACCTCGTGCTTGGTATGAAACGCTGAAGGATTTTCTTCTGAAGAAGGGCTTCAAACCAGAAACAACTGATCCAACTCTCTTTACTCGTGCATACAAAAATGATCTTTTTGTGTGTCAAATTTATGTCGATGACATTATTTTTGGCTGTACTAACCCTGATATTAGCGAAGAATTTGCTCGTATGATGTTGAAGAAATATGAAATGTCTATGATGGGTGAATTGAAGTTCTTTCTCGGGCTTCAAATCCGTCAACAGAAGAATGGTACTTTCATTTCACAAGAGAAGTATCTCAGAGATTGCCTGAAGAAGTTTGATCTTGTCAGTTGCAAAACTATCAAGACTCCAATGCCTACGAATGTTCATCTAGATGCAGATGAGAAGGGCAAACCTTTCGATCAGAAGAAATATCGCTCGATGATCGGTTCGCTTCTTTACCTTTGTGCATCTAGACCTGCCATTATGCTATCAGTATGTATGTGTGCTCGTTTTCAGGCAAATCCGAAGGAATCTCATCATATTGCTGTCAAGCGAATCCTTCGATATCTGGCACACACACCAACCTTGGGTCTTTGGTATCCCAAGGGTGCCCAGTTTGATCTCGTTGGTTATTCAGATTCTGACTGGGCTGGTGATCGAGTCGACAGGAAATCTACCTCAGGCACATGTCATTTTCTCGGTAGATCTCTTGTTTGTTGGGCCTCGAAGAAACAAAATTGTGTATCTATTTCTACGGCTGAAGCCGAGTATATTGCTGCCGGTTCATGTTGTACTCCGATTCTGTGGCTCAAGCAAACGCTGAAACATTATGGTATTCTTGTGAAGAAAATTCCATTGCTTTGTGATAATGAGAGTGCAATCAAAATTGCTCATAATCCAGTGCAACACTCTCGAACGAAGCATATTGATATTCGTCATCATTTTCTTCGAGATCATGTTCAGCGAGAAGATATTGTTATCAGTCATGTTCGCACCGAAGAACAATTGGCTGATATATTCACAAAGCCCTTGGATGAAAAGAGGTTCTGTACACTGAGGTGTGAGTTGAACATCTTGGACTCACGCAATGTGCAGTAAGATCATAACTATCGGTACTATGTATAATACCTTATTATTGTAGTTTACTTTCGTTAATTTTCTGTCGTATTTCTTTTTCGTTTATTTTGTTCGTTTGGTGTTGTCCTATACACTTATCACTCTGAGTTTTTATCGCTGTTTTTTAACCTCGGATTGACTAAGCATCGGACCCCGTTTTCCCTCTATTCTCTCCCTACCTATTATGTGCTTTTCTCTCGTGAACATGTACATATTGTACTCGATCAAGATTCCCCTCGAATGTCATTGATTCCGAAGGAAAATCTATCAAAGTTTTATCTACTTTTATACTCGATGGTCGATGAGTTTGGTCTCGGACGTGGAGCAACTTTCTTTCGGTTCGTTGGGATTTCCCGCGATTACCGCCACAAAATCCGTCCGTTGAATGCGGAGAGACGCGAAATCTGCGCCGTTGGATCAGATCTGACAGCTCGGTCAAAACCTCCCTTATAAATACTGATCCACTCCACCGGCTTAGACATCGCTATTCCTTCGACTTCTTCTCTTCGCCTCCAGAAGCTCTCTCTCTTGCGCGCCGCCGTGCTGTCTCGTCGCCGTCGACTCCCTCGCCGCTTAACTGCCGAAAGGAAGCCGCCGGAGGCGTTCCCGTCGACGAAGATCATCATCCGCGTCGCCGTAGTCGCCTCACATCACCAAGTTAGGGTATGTGTGGCTCTGGAGTCGATTCAATCTCGTTCTGTTCATCGTTTCCAGCTTTTGTGTTGATTTTTTTCTCTGATTTCTTTTAGGTCTGTTTGGTCCGTTTGGATCTTTGAAACTTGGGAAATCTGTTTCTAGCTTTTCTGTCGATTCCCCATCTGTACTTGGTAAGAAATCCCTCGGATTCTCTCACTTAGGCAAATCCTACAGTATCGTTTCGATAGATTTAATCTTGTGCGATTTATTCTTACAAGTTCTTCGTTAGATTTCCACCCGATGAAAATCTAGCCTAGCACTTTCATGAAAACTTGCGATAAGACAAATCTCTCGAAAAGAATGCTGCATTCAAAATGTTTTTCCTCGAAATTGTTGGTACTTGTTCACAACTTTCCTATATTCCCTCGTATCCTTATTTTTCGCAGGAAAATGGCTGGTAACGAAGGAAATATTAGAGTTCCCAAGCGTGTGGGAGGCCGAACAAGAATCACCAATAACTCTGAAGGTTTGTCTGAGGAAGTGATCATTGAAAAGAATTTGAGAACGCCGTCTGGTTCTGAGGATGATCGTACAAGAGAAAATCGTCTGCAAGAGATTCGAAGACTTCAAGCTCTTCGTTGGTATGAATACAAGTCTCTTATTCCTCGTTGGGAGAGGCTGTTTGCTATGAAGAATCCTTGGGTTGATGTCAAAGCTCTAAGGCCAAAGTGGACGAAATTTAATCGACCACCTCCTCCAGCTGATGCTCACCCTTCTGCCCTCAAAACTCCTGATGATTTTAAAGAGCTCGTTGAAGCACGTGAACTTCGAGCACCAAAGAGGAAAGAAGCTAAAGCTCGAAAGGAAGCAGCTGCTGCTAAAGCTGCCGAAGAAGTTGGCCCTAGCGCCAAACCGAAGGGTGGCAAGAAGTCAGCCAAGAGACAGAAAAAGGTTGTAATAGTTTCACCTCCTGATGCAAGCTCCGAAGGAGAAGCTAATTCAGATGATCAAGACCCTGGTACAGAGGCTGATGTCGAGGACTTACATCTGAAGATAAAGCCGAGCAGTAGAGGCATAAGGCTCCAGGAGCCAGCTCCACAGGCTCCTCGAGGAAATATCGACTTGACCAACTTGGTCACAGATCCACCTATTTCATCTGCTCCACCTGTTCCTGCTCGCCAACCAAAACCTTCGGCTCCATCGAAGGGAAAGCAAGCTCAAGTTGGTGAAGATGATGAAACGCTTATTCAGCGAAAGGAAAGACTGGCCAAGCAAAAGGAACAAGAGGAAAAAGACTTGATTAATTCTAAGCTCCTAAACTTTCACAGTCAGCCCGAGCATAAAAAGGCTCTGGTTGCTCAACAACTGGGCATTCTTCACTTGGTCAGTGAAAAGTATCGTCGACAAATTTCTGAAGGCACTATTCCTAGTGACCCGAAAGAAAAAGTCGTGGCCCCCAGTGCCACCGAGCAAGTTGTGACTCCCACAGTCACGAAAGAAAAAGTGATAGCCCCTAGTGCCTCGAAGGATAAAGCAGTGGTCTCAAAACCCATTGCTGCTGCCAAGGCCACCAAGGAAGCCGAAAAGAAAGCCAAAGAGGCAAGACAGAAGGCTCAAGCTGCTCCAGTTCCTCGAGCTGCACCAGCTCCTGCCCCTGTTGCACCTGCTGTTTCCGGTCCCCGTGCCGATGAAGAGAGTTCCAATGAAGGAGAATCAAATGCCAATGCTCCTTGGGATGCTGCCCATATATCTCACATTCTCTGGAAAATGGCTACTACACCGAGCAAAGTCACTTCCGAGGATGATGTTCCTGCTGAAATCCAAGAGCATGTTGCTCGATACATGATACGCTGGGAAGGCTACATCACCCAGGATCGAAAGGATAAGGAACAAGTCAGGTTTTACACCAGGCAACTCCAAGAGGAAACCAAGGACATTGAGTCCCGAAATTTTTTCAAGTCCAAGATTGCATCTGCTGAAGCTTCCAGGAGGACTCAGAAGGAAAATTTAACTGCTGTGTTTGACAACGTAAAACAAGTTGTGTCTGCTGTTTGCAAAGAGCATAATGATGCTCTATTCCAAAGACAATCTCGAAAGAGAAAGTCTGCTGCCCCAACCTCTGAGCGTGGGACGCCAGAGATCGAGAAGAACGCCAAGAAGGCCAAGTCCACCGAGGTCGTTGCTACCACAGAACGACAAGAAACTGAACCAAACCCCACCAAGCAACCCACTCCTCCCCGTAAGAAAACTCCACCACCTCGCCAAACAAGTTCACCGCCTCGACAAACAACTCCACCCCCTCGTCAAGCTACACCTCCACCCCGCCAACAAACACCTACACCTCCACCCCGACAACAAACACCTCCACCTCCACCTCCATCTCCACCCCGTCAACCCTCACCACCAAAAGCCTCGCCACCACCTCCAAACCCACCATCTCCACCTCATGTCATTCCATCGACCACCCCCGCCACTGAAATCCAAGCTCATGCAGAGACCGAGCAAGTTTCTCGTGTCGAGCAAGAAACTCAAGTCTAGAAAGATTACTCTTCTGCCCGGACTATGCCTGAAGGAGAAGATGTTGATGTTGACATCACGACAGTTTCCTCTCGACGAGATCCTATCGTAAGCAATAGTTCTGGGGATGATAGTTCAAGTGATAATTCTTCATCCTCCTCATCCAGTTCTTCGAACGAAGAAATGGTTGATGCGTTTGCTCAATTTGATGAAGACTTGGAGGCCATGGAAATTGAAGAGGCCGCACAAAATGCTCAAACCGACGAAGGAGATGTCGTCGTAGCTCAGGCCGAGGAGAATGCTCCTACAGTCATTCCGGCTCAGGATATCGTAAACATTCCATCATCTATCTCTCGACCTGCTGAACCAGAGTTCCAGATGCCAGATAATGCTGCTGAGGTTTTTCCCATTGATGAGCTGCTTCACTCTGCTCATCCGAGAGAAATGCTGCCTTTGTTCCGCTCAGATGTTCCTCGTGGAGGTCCCATCTTCAAAAGGCGCGAACACAAGCCATTTTTCTTCGGTACCAATCCCTACGAGAAGTCCGGAAGTGCTTATTCTCTTCGGTTTTGGACCCAAGAGCAAGCTATCTACTATACTCGTGTGTTGTACAACAAGGCAAGAGTTTTCCAGCATCAATATCTTGATATGCCTTCGGTGTACTCCACTACTTGTTTCGAGAACATTGCCGAGACAATTGATAGCCTGCATGCTCACAAGATGTTTGCTCTCGATTGTGGTTACAATCCCGAGCTTATCAAACAGTTTTATGCAACACTTTATGTCTCTGGAGATCCTGAGAACTCGAAGACATGGCAATTTGACTATATGATTCAAGGCCAAGTTTTTCACATGACTGTCGACCAATTTCTGGCTATCATCAATTTACCTCGGTTCGAAGGATTACCTCACAAATTTCATGACTTACCTGCTGCAACTCCTGCTGAATTCTCTACGCTGAAGGATCCAGAAGTCGTAGGAGATCACTACCCCACTGAGCCGAAGCCAAGACACTTGGTATTTGAAGCAAAGGCATGGTTTTATATTCTCTCGAAGACTTTGATGCCAATTCTTGATGTGCACGATAATTTTCCAATTCCAAATGATGTGCAACTTGCCCTGTTGAAGTTAGTCCACGGTCATCCCTTCGATTTTGAAGACTACTTCCTCAGAACTTTGGTGTCTTGTGCTGATGACCACAATTCCCACAAGCCATATGCACCATGGCTGATGGCAATCTGCAATTACTCTCGGGACGTGCCATTCCCCGTATCCATTTACCCGAAGATTTTCACTCCTCCTGTTCGTGAAGTATTGCAGGTTGTTGCTCGACCCAACGACCCTTTTGCTGAGCACACTGGCATCCGCGCCCACTTAACTGAGCGCAATATTCGCTCGAAGTTTATCAAGCCAGTGCATCATATGGAAGTTTCTCTTCGGTCCCAGCAAATGCTTCAACATCACATTGATCAAGATTTTATTCAGAAGCAAGATCTGATGGATGAGATCAATCACTTGTGTAACATTACCATGAACAACAATCAGATGCTGCGTGAATGCCTTCTCCGTGATTGGAAAGGTCTTCGGAAGTTCAATTCCCTCGGTCAACTTCAACGTTGCGGGTTCGAAGAATATCCTCCCCATCTGAACAGGAATTGGACCAATGATGATCGAGTAGATCGACCGGATCCCAATATTCCTCGCCTACCGAAGAACAGAGATGTGCTAAGTGTCGATGATTATTATCATATCACTTTGGACACCTTCTCCTCCGACTCCGAACAAGAAGAAGCCTCTCCTCAACGTCAACCGCGAGTTTCCTCGCCTCTTCCTCGAAGCCCCCGGACTCCGCCGGAATCGCAGCTGGAATCTTCTGGAGATCAACACTCCTTCCGCACGAAGATCACTCCTCCAGGTGCTCGTCCAATTCGTCGTGCTCCAACGCTCGCCGAATCTTCTCGTCGTCGCAGGAGCCAGCCTCGCGAGTAGGGATTTCTTTCGACCCTATTCTCTCGATCTTTTTGTACGTTGTGACAAAAAGGGGGAGATGTAGTGGCATCGAAGAAATTAGTTTGCCTACGGGGTTAAGGGTTTTGCATTCCATTCGATAAACTCTTGATTTTGAGGTTTCTGAGTAGTTTCAACAAACTTTCGATTCTCATTCGATCTGGTTGTAACTAACTCTAAGTAGGACTGTGAACTGCTACACTTTTCGTAAGATATCTATCTGCTGCTTGCTATACTTAACCATTTTTGCAGGAAGTTATCTTTCATATAAGTTCACAGGTCATTCGAGGAAATTGCATACTTCACATTGGATACTATCTGGAATGCAATTTCTCTCGCTAAGATTTTTAATGTTTTCCCTCGACACTACGTGTAAAATATGCACTTCACAGGAAATCTTTATCTTCCGTGCATACATCAAGGGGGAGTACTTCATTGATCTCAGCACTGGTTTATCATCGAAAACTCAAACTTTTTCAAATTATTTATCGATGCCTGTTTTGTCAACAATCGTCCAAAAAGGGGGAGATTGTAAGAGCAAGTTTTGCCCCCGAAGGTTTTGGACATTGTTGGACAAAGCAGAAGTGGAAATAATATTGTTTTCGAGTATAAACAGATACTTAGGTTCCGAAAGAATGGAGTTTGCAAGTAGAAGGTCCAAGGACAACTCGCTGCAGTGAAGCTGCAGTTATCTACCGAAACCTTTGAAGGAAGACGACCCCTAAAAATGTTGTCGAAGAAGATGTTTCTCTCGAGCAAAAGCGCAACGAGGAGAAAGCTGAAGCTGGTCGAAGACTTAGTCTTTTTGCTAGTTTCTCTTTATTTCTTGAGTCGTAGGAAAAACCGTACTATCAAGAGGGGTTTGCTAGTTGAGATCTTTGTCGAAGTGAATTTGCTCTTCTCAATCAAAACCCACAAAAGCCTACCGAGAGAAATCTCACCGAGTCGAGCGAATAGCTCGAAGGCAAAGTCATTGCACTTCGTGCCTTCGAAAGAGAACTCGTTCGGTGAGTCAGCTTACTTGTTCCTCAAGTAAAGTTGCGCAGTGATTGGAATCCGACCGTTGTGGACACGTGTCAAGCGGTTGCATCGGGTCACTTCAGTCATTTTACCCATCGGGATCGCCAACTATAAATACCCCGCACCTACCCGCCATTTCGGGTTGGCTGCTCCACTGAATTTTCTAAGACAGAAGTCTGAGAGCATCCCAAAGAGATCCATCGAGAGAAAATCTACACCCAAGTCTGAACTGAGTTGAGCAATTCACTATGACTTAGGTTGAGATTAGCCGATCCTTTTATCTTGGAGAACTGCAAGTCTCCTAGACGGTTAGGCGTCGCCTGTCAAGCAGTCGAAGAGTAATTGTCACTGCTGAAGGAAGTTTGTAAAGGTCTCGGAGATGTCCTGAATCATCTACCACGACTGAAAACTGGTCAAGCTCGAGGAGTTTGTTGCAGTGGAGAATAGGAAGGAGAGAGTTTTGCTCCAGGTGTTCAATCACCAGTCCCTCCAACCAGATGTAGCACTTTGCAGAGTGTGAACTAGTTTACCAAACTTCGTTGTGTCAGGCTCGTTTTCCTTCTAGCATTTTCTTCAAGTATTTACTCATAGCCTGTTTGTCTTCGATGTTTTCCTTCGCTCCAAATCCTTTCGAGCCTTGCATTACTTTCGATACTGTATTTCCTTCGAGATGTCTTTAGTCCTACGATGTTTACATGATTTCCTTCTAAGTTCCTTAGAATTTTTAGAAGTGATCATTCACCCCCTCCCCCTCTGATCATTCTTGAGCTTTCAGTGCCTGGCGCGGCCAAGAGGGGGCCGCGCCAGGCACCCTTCTGGCTGCCTGGTGGGCCCCCTCACCTCCATCCTCGGTGATCCCCAGTCAATCTTCATAAAAACACTCCCCGTAAATTTTCATCGCATTTGGACTTGATCTGATTAAGCAACTTGGTGTCCACTTTTCACCGCTGAATTCTAGTTCTGCTGCTTCGGCACCGGAAAGTTGTAAACTGTGTAAAACAAGCCAAAACAACATAAGAAGAATACTTTAAAGCTGAATATATCAATGAATAGGATGAAATTACAATATAAAATAGTGATGCATTTTGGACGTATCAACTCCCCCAAGCTTAGACTTCGCTTGTCCCCAAGCGATTGCTGAGCTCGGTAAACCTGTCCACAAGTTTAGAGAGTGAAGCTTCGATAAAAGAATACGGACAAGAAGCATCAAGATTTCTCACCAAACTAAAGCATCCTCAACAGCAACCTCAACTCATAAGATCCTTATGAGAAAGTAGTAACAATTATAACAAAGTAGGACCTGGAAAACTCATCAAATCATGGCAAACATAGCCTTGGTCAAGGAACAACTAATAACTTTTACTTTTGCTCTTTCACTTATAATGGAACCAGTTGACGCTTTGGAAAGAACATGTTATCAGTCAAGAAGTGCACATGTTAACACAAAGGAAGATGTTTACTAAGCATAAGCTTTTTCAAACAACTCACTTATCAAAAGATAATGTCAACAAAGATGTAACATGCTAACTTTCAATGCAGCTTTGTATGCAAGAATCTTTATTAACATCAAGTGTCTGTTCTCTCAAGAAGGAAGTACTGACTCAGCACAAAATAAAGGATAAACCCCGTGCAAAAGGGTAAGCAGGGAAAACTCATGTGCCATCTCTAGATCAAACAGAATAAAAACAGGCCTTTGGGAGGTGCATGATCCGTCAACGACTGCTGATAGATAACTCACTCACTTCATGATTTGGACAAGTTTCGAGGAACGGCTCCCATGTGGGGATGATCACATCCCCTTAAATTCCTTTGTTTATCACTCATAAATGAGCGAAGGAACTTGTGCGTTAGTATTTATCTTTTACGAGCTGGGCACTCATGCCAGTCCCTTCTCGTATTAGGGGTTTGCAGATTAGGCATGCAATCCCAAGATAAAACTTGTCCAAATTAAGAAGATCATGGGTTACCCACCACTTCCTCATGAGCTGAATCAATGGCACAAAACAGAAGATTTTGAACATCTAGAGAGAGCACATAAATTATATACTTTAGGAGTGGTAGTGGAATACCACAAATAGGAAGGTATGGTGGACTCAAGTGGAAGATGTTGGTTTCAGGGTATGGAAGTACAAGCAGAATTCCGCTTAGTACAGAGTTTTGGCTAGCAAGGCTTTGAGAGACCAGACAATTGATGACAACTTAGATGCAAGCAATACAAAGCATAAACATTAAAACTAGCATGAAACATCAAGTTGTCTTCCTTGTCAACATAACACTTCAAGCATAATAACACAAAGGTTTTGGCTATGTCGCTACTTTGAGAAAAACATGCTTGTTGTTATGACCAAATCTATACTTGCCAAGATTTAAATAAAGTTTTCGAAGCCATACCTGATATAAGGTCAATACTCCCCATAAGAATCAGCTCATAATGTCGATTGCGTGAAGATAATACCGAGTGCAGCGAAGAAACCAATAGACTTCTCATTAATATTCCTTCATAGACGACCCCACACTCACGGATACAAAGCTCTCCACAAAAGGAGTGATAGACCTCAAAGAAACACCTATTCCACAAAAGGAGTGATAGACTTCCCTATAAATGATACGACTCTACTTGACTCCTAAAGACAAAGATAAAGATAAATATACCCGGCACTCCCCTAAGCTTGGAACAAGCTAAGGGGATGCCATTATCCGAGGAGTTTTACTCCTCAATCTTCCTTCTTTTGGTTCTTCAAGTCTCTGATTATGCACCGCAGACATTGATTTTCAGCTTCCAAGATCTCCACTTGCGCTTTTAGCACACGGAAATCTTCACAAAATTGGTTGGTGACGCGATAAGCTTCAGAGACGGTGGACGGCCTTTGTGGATCCTCAAGCGAAGTAGTTGTTCCTGAAAGCTTAAGAGAAAAGTCATACTGAGGTTGGACAAACCCCACCATGATGGGGTTGCTTGGTCCTCCTTCCTGCTGCGAGGTGACGATCTTGACTTCTTTTCTCACGGAGCGCTCCATCTCCGCTTGCCTTGCATCAATTTCTTCTTTAGTGGCCCATCCGACGTACTTCCTTTGATTGTAGTCTTGCTGGAGTTGTCGCAGACGACGGCCCATGTAATCTTCTCCGCTCGAGTCACAAGAAGACATCTCTTGCAACAGCTTTTCACCCTGGCAGAAACAGACCGAGAAAGAAAACACACGAAATCGCAAGATACGATGCCGGGACTATCCGGGCAAATATATAGCAAAAATTTCTGCAACAGAAGGAAGGTTTCAAGCCTAGGTGGAGTCGGAGTCCAGGGCACCCAGGAGGGTGCCTGGCGCGGACAGGAGGGGAGCCGCGCCAGGAGGCCTCCTGAGCCCCCTGGAGCTCCTCTCCGGCTCCACTCGGGCTTGGAATTTTCCTAATTTTGCAAAAACTTTGAAAAGTAAACTTTTATTGACGTTCGCGGCGTTTTCTTACCATAATTCATACCTTTTCTTATTCTGCTCCTGCCGGAGTCTGAAACTGGTTGCAACATGTTCTTCGTGAGTCTTTGTATATATCATGTTTGCATCCACATTGATTGGATCACCTGCCATATAATTTTTGAGTCTTTGTCCATTCACAACTTGAGGTTTGGTGCCTTCGAAATTATTGATCTTGATTGCACCAGACCGATATACTTCTTCGATACGAAAAGATCCTTCCCATCTGGAAAGTAGTTTACCTGGAGAAAACCTGAAACGAGATCTAAACAACAAAACTTTATCACCAACATTAAATTCACGTTTTATAATTCTTTTATCGTGCCACTTCTTTACCTTTTCCTTGAACATTTTAGCGCTCTCGTAAGCTTCACTCCTCCACTCATCTAGATAAGTCAAGTTCATGAGACGCTTTTCACCAGCTAACTTTGGGTCAGCATTTAGATCTCTGAAAGCCCAGAAAGCCTTGTGCTCTAACTCTAATGGTAAATGGCAAGCCTTGCCATAGACCATTTTATACGGAGACATGGCCATGGGGTTTTTGTAAGCAGTTCTATACGCCCAGAAAGCATCTCCTAACTTCATTGACCAATACTTTCTAGAACTATTTACTGTCTTCTGTAAGATCAACTTGATCTCCCTATTGGTGAGCTCAACTTGCCCACTAGTTTGAGGGTGGTACGGTGATGCAATCCTATGATTGACATCGTACTTGGCTAGAGCTTTCCTAAAAGCTCCATGCGTGAAGTGTGACCCTCCATCTGTCATGAGGTACCTTGGTACTCCAAACCTAGGAAAAATTACATCCTTGAGCATTTTCAAAGATGTCTTGTGATCAGCACTCTAAGTTGGGATTGCTTCAACCCACTTGGTTACATATTCAACAGCAACTAAGATGTGTGCGTACTTGTGTGAAGGAGGAAAAGGACCCATAAAATCAAAACCCCAGCAATCGAAAGGTTCGATCACTAGTGAGTAATTCATAGGAATCTCATTTCTCCTGCTAATGTTACCAACTCTCTGACACTTATCACAAGATAGAACGTACCTTCGGACGTCCTTAAAAAGAGTAGACCAATAAAAACCTGATTGTAAAACTTTATGTGCGGTCCTTTCACCGGCATGATGTCCTCCATAGAGACTATCGTGACATTGTCGGAGAATGTCCTGCTGCTCGTGCTCCGGTATACACATTCTTAAGATCCCGTCCGCGCCTTCTTTGTAAAGATGTGGATCATCCCAAAATTAGTGCCTCAATCGTGAAGAATTTCTTCCTTTGCTGAAATGTAAAACCTGGAGACAAAAACTTTGCAACGATAAAATTAGCATAATCTGCAAACCAAGGGTCGGAATGAGATTGTACTTTTACAACAGCAAGCTGTTCATCTGGGAAACTGTCAATGACTGGAATTGGATCATGTCGGATATCTTTCATCCTTGAAAGATTATCCGCCACCGGATTGTCTTCTCCTTTTCTATCGACAATCTGCAAATAAAATTCTTGGAGTACCCATCTAATGAGTCTTGGTTTGGCGTCCTTTTTCTGCATAAGATACTTAATGGCAGCATGGTCAGTATGAATAATAACTTTAGAATCAACAATATACTGCCTAAACTTATCACAAGCAAACACCCCTGCCATGAATTCCTTCTCGGTAGTAGCATAATTCTTTTGAGAACTATCAAGTGTCTTGCTGGCATAGTGGATGACATTCAGCTTCTTGTCAACCCTTTGTCCTAAAACAGCTCCAACAGCAAAATCACTAGCATCACACATAATTTCAAAGGGAAAATTCATGTCAGGTGGTTGTACTATAGGAGCGGTTATCAAGGCTTTCTTAAGAACTTAAAAATCTTCCTTACAATCTTCATCAAATACAAAAGGACAATCCTTCTTGAGAAGATTAGTAAGGGGTCTCGAGGTCTTAGATAATTCCTTGATAAATCTTCTATAGAAACCAGCATGACCTAGAAAACTACGAATACCTTTGATGTCCCTTGGATAGGGCATCCTTTCAATAGATTCAATTTCCTCCTTGTCCACTTTAATTCCCCTTTCGGAAATCTTGTGTCCAAGAACTATCCCTTCGTTAACCATGAAATGGAACTTCTCCCAATTGAGCACCAAATTCGTTTCTTCACATCTCTGCAAAACTTTAGTAAGGTTGTGGAGACAGTGGTCAAAGGAGTTTCCATAGATGGAAAAGTCATCCATGAAAACTTCTATAATCTCCTCACAAAAACCATGAAATATTGCAGACATACACCTCTGAAAACTAGCAGGTGCATTACACAAACCAAAAGGCATACGCCTATAAGCATAAGTACCGTAAGGACACGTAAAGGTGGTCTTCTCTTGATCCGCGGTGTTAACGTGAATCTGGGAGAAGCCAGAATACCCATCAAGATAGCTGAAGTGGGTGTTTTTAGACAGCCGCTCGAGCATCTGATCAATAAAGGGCAGAGGATAGTGGTCCTTCCTGGTGGCCTTGTTCAACTTCCTGAAATCAATACACATTCTATATCCAATAATAGTCCTCTGAGGTATTAGTTCATTTTTATCATTAGGAACAACAGTCATACCTCCTTTCTTAGGAACACAATGAACGGGACTTACCCACTTACTATCAGCTATAGGATAGATGATACCTGCGGCTAGAAGTTTGAGAACCTCCGTCCTAACCACGTCCTTCATCCTTGGGTTCAACCGTCGTTGATGATCAACAACTGGTTTAGCGTCGGGCTCGAGATTGATAGTATGTTGGCAAATGGATGGACTAATAACCTTGAGATCATCAAGAGTATAGCCAATAGCACCTCCGTGTCTGCTGAGTGTCTCCAATAATCACTCTTCTTCATACCCTGAAAGGTTAGAATTGATAATAACATGATATACTTTATTTTCACCTAAATAAGCATACTTGAGCGTATCGGGTAGTGGTTTTAGATCAAACACCGGGTCTTCTTTTGGTTGCGAGAGGATTCCTAAAGGTTCAACTAGGAGGTTATGCTTCAGGATAGGAGTTTGTCTTAAAAATATGTCTTCTAGTTCATCCCTCTCCTGCATAAATGTATGTCATTGACGTGGTTTTCCATAAATTGCTGCAAAGTATCATTAGGAGGAATAGCAATAGAAGCAATTTCTTCAATAATTTTGTCATTACTTGACAAGTCAGTACCACGAGGCTGCTTACAAAACTTAGAAAAATTAAATTCATACGGCTCATCGTTGAATTCAACAGAAACTTTACCGTTCTTGCAATCTATCATAGCTCCACAAGTGCTGAGGAAGGGCCTACCAAAGATAATAGGGAAAAAACTATGTTGCACTGAACCAAGTACAAGAAAGTCACTAGGATATTTTACCTTCCCGCAGAGTACTTCAACATCTCTCACAATCCCAACTGGAGAGATTCTTTGTTTATTTGCAAGATGAATCGTGACATCAATGTCCTCGATCTCACAGGGCTGAATCTCGTGCATGATCTCTTGATAAAGTGTGAAGGGAATAGCGCTGACGCTAGATCCCAAATCACATAGCCCATAGTAATTATGATCTCCTATTTTGACAGATACAACTGGTGTACCTGAAATTGGGCCTTTGTTCTTGGCTGTGACAATGTTAGTGGAAACAACACAAAAACTAATAGTGGATTCTTCAATATCACTGGTTACCAGATCCTTGACCATTGCAACTTGAGGCTTGACCTTGATCATGTCCTCAGGTTCGTCAGTGGTCCTTCCGTTTTTGTTTAGAATACCTGTAACAAAAGAGTGCTCCTTTATCCTTGAGGGATAAAGAGGCTATTCATACACAACTGCAGGTAAAACAGGATCAATAACATTAATCTCAATAGGTGGCTCCTTGAAAGGGTTATGATGTTGACTCTCCTTCTTCTTAGAAGAATCAATATGAGAAGCAAAGTCCATGCAAAAGTCAACCATTAGATGGGAATCAAGACCAATTTTAGAGCAAAAGGTATTAAAGTAATTAGTCTTCACATAACTATCAATGTAGTCATGCTCATAGTTTATAGCGGGTTCAATACCTTTATCAATTTCCCAGTCTTCAGTGTTCTTATGGATTCTTTCTATAAGATCCCATTTTTCTTCCATACTTCTGGTCTGGAATACCCCACTAGAGAAGGCATCCAACATCTCCCTGTCCTGATGAGAAAGCCAGGCATAAAAATTTGTAAGTATAATTTCCTTGGGGAGCTTATGGTTTGGGCATTTGAGCAACAGGGACTTCAGTCTCCCCCAAGATTGAGCGATGCTATCTCAGTCGCGAGACCAAAAGTTGTAGATGTAGTTCCTGTCTTGGTGAATTTCACGAAGAGGATAAAACTTTGCATAAAAGAGAGACATAAGCTCTGGCCATTCAAGCAGATCAGAGTTATCGTGTAGCTTATACCAATCTGAAGCTTTATCTTTGAGTGATACGGAGAATAGTTTCTTCATGACGAACTCCATTATTACACCTGCAAGCTTAAATAAAGAACATAATTGTGATAAATATAGCAGGTGTTCTCCCGGATGTCCTTCTCCTATATAACGATTAGCCAAGACATAATCGATAATACCAGATGGTATTTTATAGGGCACGATTTCAGTAGGGGTAGGAGTGACCACCACAGTCGTGGGGCGGCTCCTTACCAGCAACAGTAGAAGAGTCCATAAGGACTGAAGGTAACAACAGAAAATAAAGGTTTCCTTACCAGCTTCACTTACCAATAGCGCTACACTCCCCGGCAACGGCGCCAGAAAAGCTCGTTGATGGCGGTGAAGTTAATAGGTTTAGTGGGATTGCCTCCACTGTTAACCGCGCCAATAAACGATTCTTGATAACCCACAAGTCTAGGGGATCAGTTGTAGCTTTTCGATAAATAAGAGTGTCGAACCCAACGAGGAGCATAAGGTGCCGATAAGTGACACTGGATAAGGAAAGGCTGCACACAATCAAAGGTAAATATTTAGGGGTTTTTGGTTTAAGAAACAGAAAAGTAAAAGACAAGCTAAGTAAATAGGGTAACTAAGGAGTAGAAAGTGGCCCAATCCTTTCACAAGGATAATCCTAGGAACTAAACTTATAAAAGCTAAAGCGTTCTCGAGAACACATGGGAGAGATAGCCAAGTTACTTTCACCATACTCCGCCAAGTAATATGTATTGTGTTGATAAGTGTTGGTAGGTGGATCAATGCTAGTACACCTTCTAGACTAAGATAAGTGTACTCTTATTATTACACACCTTGCAAGCATCCGCAAATACAAGGTAGTAATTAAGGCATAAGCCTAACCACAACATTACGATCAAGGATCCATAACTCCGTTGTGCAAAAGTGTGTGAACTGGGGTTCAGGTTTCTGTCACACCGGCAACCCACCATAAGCATCCTTTGTGCACAATGTATTCCTCTAGGCCCATGGAAGGTGAAGTGTTAAGTGTTCGACTCACATAACACCACTAGAGAAATAACAACACAACTTAAGTATCAAACAACACATAACACTTCAACATCATATGACTACTAACAACTAGACTTCTCCCATGTTCTCAAGAACTAAAGTAACTACTCACAAGACATAAAAGAGATCATGATCAGAGGTGATAGATGGGTGGCAAACAATCTGGACACAATGATATTTCTCCAACAAAACTCAATAGCATTCACCACAAAGTAGGAATCAACACCAACAGAGTAGAGAGGATAGATAGTATGGATTTCAACACAAGTTGCAATTGTGAGATGAGATGGGATGGAGATGGAGATGGTGCTGATGTTGGGATGATGTTGATGATGATCTCGATGATGATGATGATGGCGACGATCTCCCCTTCTGGGAGGTGATCTCCCCTGCGGAATCTGCCCGCCGGAGATTGGTTTTCTCCTCTGTAGGTTTCCGTCCCGTGGCGGCGGCGAAACACGGAAACTCTTCTGTATTCAGGGTTTCTACCCCAGGGGGTCTTATAGGCAAGAGGGGGCACCGAGGGGGCCACTAGGCGGGCCGCTCCAGGCACCCTTCTGGCTGCCTGGTGGGTCCCCTCACCTCCATCCTCGGTGATCCCCAGTCAATCTTCATAAAAACACTCCCCGTAAATTTTCATCGCATTTGGACTTGATCTGATTCAGCAACTTGGTGTCCACTTTTCATCGCTGAATTCTGGTTCTGCTGCTTCGGCACCGGAAAGTTGTAAACTGTGTAAAACAAGCCAAAACAACATAAGAACAATACTTTAAAGTGGAATATATCAATGAATAGGATGAATTTACAATATAAAATAGTGATGCATTTTGGACGTATCAATATCCAACCAACTTGAAGGAAGATCCTGTGGGGTACCAAAGTCCTAAGTTTGGGGTATAAACCAAATATCAAAGGATCCGTTTCACCGCCATATGATGGCTTTCTTTGGGGGTGGATTGAAATCTTGCACAATACACACACTTAACATGATATCCGACCTAGATGCACAAAGGTAAAGCAAAGAACCGATCATGGAGCGATATACCTTTTGATCCACAACTTTACCATTGGGATCGAGATCAAGTTGTCCATTAGTTGGCATTGGAGTCTTCATAGACTTGGCATCATCCAACCTGAAACGTTTGAGCATGTCTTGAATATATTTTGCTTGGTTAATGAAGGTTCCTCCTCTCAATTGCTTGACTTGAAATCCGAGGAAGAACTTCAATTCACCCATCATAGACATGGCAAACTCTTTGGTCATAACATTTTGAAACTCAACATTGCGAGCATGGTTAGTAGACCCAAAGATAATATCATCAACATATATTTGGCATACAAACAAGTCTCCATTTACTCTCTTCGTAAAGAAAGCGGAATATATTAACCCGACCTCAAACCCCTTTTCGATTAGAAACGTCGTAAGGTGGTCATACCAAGCACGAGGTGCTTTCTTAAGACCATACAACACCTTATGAAGTTGATAAACATGATTGGAGTGTTCAGGGTCCTCGAAACCGGGAGGTTGTTTGACATACACTAACTCACTCAAAGGACCATTTAGAAATGCACTCTTAACATACATTTGATATAACTTAAAATCATGATGAGAGGCATAAGCTAGTAAGATACGAATGGTCTCAAGACGAGCAACGGGGGCAAAGGTTTCACCAAAATCCAAACCTTCAATTTGGGTGAACCCTTGTGCCACTAACCTTGCCTTGTTACCTGTCACTTGTCCATGCTCATCTTGCTTGTTCTTGAAAACCCATTTGGTCCCAATGACATTATGATTTCCCTTGGGTCTTGCAAAAAGAAACCAAACTTTATTGCGAGTAAAATTGTTGAGTTCTTCATGCATAGCTTCTACCCAATCTGGGTCATCAAGAGCTTCATCTACCTTGAGGGGATCAATACAAGAGACAAACGAGTGATGTTCACAAAAGTTTGCCACATGTTTACGATTAGTTACCCCTTTTTTTATGCTTCCAAGGATGTTGTCGGTGGAGTGTTGACGCATTTGAAGTCTTAATGCCACTTTTTGTCTCTTCTTCTGAAGTTCGTCTTCACTAGGTTGAATTATTCTTGTAGAAGCTCGAACTTGTTTTTTCTTAGCTTGTGGAGAGACAATTTATTGCACTTCATCTTGACCACTTTCTTGAGCTTGATCTTGAGCCTCGATGATGGGCTCATCGCCACTTCGTTGAGCTTGCCCTTGATCTTGCTCGGGAGCTTGAGGGACCTCATCTTGTTCTTGGATAGGTGCTTGTGCTCCCGAAGCATCTTGCCCTTATGATGAAGATGATGACTTCCCTTGAGTTGGTTCCTCAAGAGGGGCTCTTCCCCATTCTTGGATTACTTGGACTTGGGGTGTTTCTTGTGTAATAATGTGGCATATCCCCATGGTCCTTATAACTTGAGAAGGAGCCTCATCACCTACAACACTTGGAACATTTTTCTTGGCTTGGGATTCGTTATCCTCGTCAAACTCCACATTTGATGAATCCTCAATACATCCCATAGATTTATTGAGGACTCGATACGAATGAGAGTTTTAAGAATATCCAACAAATATTCCCTTATACGTTTTAGCCTCTAATTTAGCTAACCGGGTTTTCTTGTTGAGAATGAAACACTTACAACTGAATACTTGGAAGTACTTGACATTTGGCTTCTTCCCGGTTAGGAGTTCGTACGGTGTCTTGTTCTTGAGCTTGAGGAGATATAGCCTATTAGAGGCATGACATGTGGTGTTGATGGCTTCGGCCCAAATCTTGTATGGAGACTTGTACTCGTCAAGCATTGTCCTTTCCATCTCAATAAGATTCCTATTCTTCCTCTCCGCAACACATTTTGTTAAGGAGTATAGGCCACGGATGATGCGTGACAGATGATAGTGGCTTCTCGCCCTTCGTTGGTTACCCCAAGTGGAAGGTGATATGTAGGATAGCATCAAATTTCCCTTGGCAAAGATGCCAAGGTTTAGAGTCAATCCAGTAGGACTCCAAGGTCGACAAGTAGGTGGTTCAGCAAGTGACACACCGTTTATGATTATCACTTTCTTTGCCTGGACCTGCACACACATACAAATAACTTTGCTCCCAACGAAGTTCAGAGAGGTTGTCAATCTCTTTGGCCTTGCTGTTTACAAAGGATCGACGCAATAGATAATAGATATTGATAACTGCAACTGGAAAGTAAAAGCAAGAAGTAAATTGAGGGTGTAAACAGTGGTGGTAAAATGGACCGAGGTCCCATGATGTTCACTAGTGATGTCTCTCTCTCAAAAGACGATAAAACTTCTATACAAGGTAAACAAATCATAGTTGGGCAATTGACAGGATTACGGTCGCAAACCAATGCTAACTATGCTACAAATAAAGGAAGAGGTTCAAAAGCATGAGTGGTACGCCAAAATAAGTAGACCGAAATCCATCTGCATCTACTACTAATCATCCACCTTCAGATATCTATCTAGAACATCTCGCTGGTATTAAGTTGCGAGCCCCACCCAAAGTGTAAACCCAAAGCAACATACAACTGCATTAAAAGAACTTTGCGTAAAGTAAACAATCCTTGCAACCGCGGTTACAAGCATCGTTATTTTCCCCCTTGTGGCAACAACACATCCCCTAGACTCATGTTTCTGTCACCCAAGCTAGTCATCAGGGGGCATGAACCCACAATCAAGCATAACGCTCCCTCTTGGAGTCACTACCTACTACTTGGCCAAAGCAATAAACAACAACGCAGAACATGTAAGAATTACTCAAGAACTAAAATATAAAATAGAAGAACCAAATATATTACTCAATCACAATCTGAACATAGTCTCATAATCCATCAGCTCCCAGCAAACTCAGCATAGCAACAGGAAAAAAATTACATATGTGCCTTGATCATGTAGGGTAGCTCACAAGGTCTAATCCATGAAGCACAAAGAGGGGAGGAGAACATCACATAGCTACTGATCATGGAACCATGGTCCAAGTTGGACTACTCGTGGATCATCCGGGAAGCATCCATGGTGGTGGAGAAGCTCCCGGAGGTCAATCCACCCTCCGGCAGGGTGCTGAGAAGAGGTCTTCTGGTGCTCCAGATCTTGGAAGTGTGGCGGCGGAGGAATAGAGGAGAGATCGCGAAAAAGGGTTATGTCTTCGGAGGTTTCGGGTGTGAGGTAAATATAGGCGAATGGGGTAGCCAAGGGGGCCACCAGGGGTCCAGGCGGTCCCCTGCCGGGGCCCGACCCTAGGGCGCGCCGGGAGGGCGCCTGGGGACCTGGTGGGTCCCCTCGATCCGCCCCCCCCTTTGGACTCTGGAAGGTTCCCGTACGCTGATTTTTTAATGGATTTTTCTAGAATTTTTGGAGCATTTTTAATATGGGGGAAACCTAAAATAAAAAGACAGCAGAAAACAGGAACTGGTAGTGGGGTGCACTGAGTTAATAGGTTATTCCAAATATGATCAAAAGTGTATGAAAGTGTATCTAAAACAAAGAAATATCACACAAAACATGCATGGAGCAAGCAGAAATTTTAGATACGTTCGGGACGTATCAACATCCCCAAGCTTAATTCCCGCTCGTCCTCGAGTAGGTAAATGATAACAAGCATAAATTCTGTGGTGATATGCTACCAACCATATAAGAACTTTGTAAGTAAAGCAATCAAGGCATGTAATTCAATTCAAGTCATAACAAGCAAGATTCTATATTAGCATTGAAACAAGCAACATAAGAACATAAGGTGCAAGAGATCTAGATGTCCGTGACTCGAATGCCTCCAAATGGTGTTTGCGTGCAAAATGTGGGGGGTGGGAATACGAGAGAGAAAATACATATTTGTTGAGAACTCAATCTACTAAAGTTTCACACTTAGTCTTCTTTGGAATCTTATCTTGACTCGTCCCCAGACCACTAGCCAGGTACAAGTCAATTTTATCCACTCCCTTTCAATATTTTGAGCACTCATGCAATGGACGAGCGTAAGCACAAGAGTTGACACTTAGGATGGAAAAGAGAGAGATAGAGTGGAGAAGGAAGCCAAAAATGTGTGAAAGGCTCACATCAATGAGTACAATCATAGGCGAGAGAAAGCCAAATGATAGATATGATGTGAGGAGTAGGGATTTCCATGCAACGGATGCACATACGAGATAAGAAAAGCTCTCCAATGGAACTAGTGGGGGTGCATCCACCTTGCTTTCTCACAAAGACCTAGAGCTACTTTGAGGAGGCTCACCATTGGAATTTACAAGCCAAGTTCTAAAATGTGAAGGTCCCCACATAGCTATATGCATATATGATCATCTCTATTGAGTAAAAGATATAGAGGGAGTACGAGTGTGGATCTCTCAAAAGGAATAATAGTGTTTCCCCCCTTCTCTCTTTTTATTTCCTTTTTCTATTTTTTTTCTATTTTTTGTATTTTTTGGTGGCCTCAATGGCTCTTTCTATTTAACTCTCATTTGTCCTTTTTGGGATCTTTTAAATGTTGTCCTCTTTCGGATCTTTTCCTCACTTAGGGGCAACACTCTATTTTACAAGAAGTATAGGAGATCTTTCACACTTTAAAAGGTACTCAGCATAAACAAGATGTAGCTATAATGATGTACGCAAATGTATGCCTCTGCCAGTGTAGTAGGAACATGTATGACATGAAGATCAAGTCATGAGAAGGTGGATGTTGCATGGCAATATATCTCAGAAAGGCTATGGAAATGCCTTGATATGTAGGTATGGTGGTTGTTTTGAGAAAATATGTAAGGAGTTTATGATGACAGAGCGTATCATGCCAAGGGTTTGGATGCACCGGCGAGGCAGACGCCAACTCTCGGAGTGAGAAAAGGGCGATGCACGGTACCGAAGAGGCTAGCAAATATGAGGAGGTGGAAGTGTCAACTTTCAATACTTACATTAGTCCGAAGAACTCATGCACTTATTATCGGTAACTCTCAATCTAATCAGGAGGTTCACAAAGTGACAAGTACCCCGAGGAGGAATGTATGGGGATTTGGTTATCCTTGCGCATCCTCGACCCATGGTACGTGAGTGTACTCTAATATTTGATCCCTCCAAAGATTAGTGATCCATCTAGTAGCTAGAGTTCTCAACTAGCTTTTGTAGATTTTTGAAAATAAAAACGGATTGCCCAAAATACGACATCTATCACTAATAGGCTAGAGCTCTTGACACCAAAAGTTCAAACATTACTCAAAACTATTGCAAGTTATTACTACAATTGAATAGCAACCTCAATTACCTACTTCAAGTCAAGACACAACTCAGTGCAACAGCCAACTCTCTAAACAAGATAAACATGAAAACTAAAGAGAGTTCCAGAAACAAACTAAACAAAAGCTCTTGAAAATATAAACATGAAAGCACAAGAGCTAGACATGACAGAAGCTACGAAAAGATACAGAACACACAACAAAAGAAAGATAAGCATGAAAATCCTATGATGTGTTCTAGTTTAAAGTGGAGTGTGTTTCTCTCCCACACAAAGAAAGATGGGTTCTAACTTGTTATGAACAGCAAGCAAATAAAAATAAAACTAAAAATAAAAGATCAAGAAGCTCCAAGCATAGGACATAACACATGAAGTGATAAAAATATAGTGGAACGAAGGACGAACTGATGATTGTTGATGGAGAAGGGGATGCACGGGGGCATCCCCAAGCTTAGACGCTTGAGTCTCCTTGAATATTTATTGGGGATGCATGGGGCATCCCCAAGCTTGAGCATTTGACACTCCCGAATCTTCTTTCATCATCTTCCCTCGCACACTTGAAAACTCTCTTCATACATAACTCATCATAAGATGATTAGAGAGGTTAGTACCCTTAATAAAATAATTTGCCTCCACTAGAAATAAAGATTTTCTTGAAGGGCTATTTTTTATCAAGACCGCCAAAAAGTTTTTGCATAGAAAAAGCTAGCGCAAGACTTGCAAAATTGAGGAAAGGCAAAACGTGGCAGAATCTGTGAAAACAGACCAACAGGTAGTAAATAATTGTTTCGGGGTACTTCTGTAACTCAAATGAAAAAACTCAGAACAGACGCTCGAAAGCCAATTGTATAGAGCATGCTGTCAAAATAATTCAGATCAAAAATATGATCTGGTGATTTTAGGCGAACTTTTCGTCCAAGGACAGAATCTTTTTTTGGACAGCATGTCACAACTTTTTAACTTTCTTGCAATCGGACGCTAAACTTGGCACAATGCTTGAAAATAAAGATACAATGATGTTGCTACAGTAGTAACAATCATCAAGACCACCAAAAACAGAAGTAAAAACATCTTGGTTTGCCTCCCAACAAGCGCTTTCTTTTACGTCTTTAAGCTAGGCAAGAAGCAAAAAGATCAAGTTTTTTCAAGTGAAAGAGAATAGCTAGCCCGTTTAACGGAATCAAGAGGTAACTTAATATTCTTCCTAGGGAAGTGTTCCATCCCCTTTTTGAGAAGGAATTGAAATTTTATATTCCCCTCTTTCATGTCAATAACAGCACCAACGGTGCGAAGAAAAGGTAGTCCCAAAATAATTGGACATAAAGGTTCACACTCTATGTCCATAATAGTAAAATCAACGGGAACATAGTTGTCATTGACAATGATAAGTACATCTTAGATATTCCCCAAAGGTTTCTTTACGGAAGAATCAACGAGACGAACACCAAAAGAACAAGGATCAAAGGGTTTCAATTCAAACATATTATACATTCTTTTGGGCATAACGGAGGTAGTAGCTCCAAATCACATAAAGCATAGCAAGAGAAGTTATTCAATTTAATTTTGATCATAGGATCCCAACCATATTCTAGCTTCCTAGGTATGGAGGCTTCTAATCTAAGCTTCTCCTCCCTAGATTTAATGAGAGCATTGGTGATATGCTCCGTGAAGGCAAGATTGAGTGTGCTAGTGTGGGGGTGTCTAGACATTTTGTGTAGTAAACTAATAACTTCAGAAAGGGTACAACTATAAAAATCAAGGTCACTACTATCAAGTGAGGTGGTAGTGATGTCATTTAGGCTTACTTGTTTGAAAGCATGTATGTTCATAGGAGTTTCTTCTTCTACGGTTGAGGTAATAACATCACCATTAATAGGTCCAATGGGACTAGGGGTGTGTTGGGTGCTAAGAGTTTGGATATCCTCAAAAACTTGGATAGTAGAAATGGTGTGGTGTGTAGTCAGTCTCTTAATTCTATATCCTTCCTCTCGTTCTCTAGCCCATCTTTCTTTAAGTTTGGCCATCATCCTAATGTTTTCATTGATTTGCACTTGAATAGCATTCATAGGAGTGGTCTTCCTCTCCTCGAGGGGAGAAGTTCTAATTTTAAGCATCTCAAGATCAAGGGCTATGTTGTCTACCTTCAAAGAGAGATTATCTAATTTTTCTAATTTTCCTCTACACTCTTGTTGAAGGCTTTTTGGGTAGTGATAAATTCTTTCAGCATGCTTTCTAATTCAGAAGTGGAGTTCTTGTTGCTAGGATAAGTGTTTTTGTTCCCGTAGTTGGATGGGAACGGTCTAGGATTGCTAGCAAAATTACTCCTATAAGCATTGTTGTTGAAGTTGTTTCTAGAGATAAAGTTCACATATACTTGTTCTTGAGCAACCAAAGACTTTAAAGGGACATCATGAGGATCAATAGGAGGTTGCTTGGTAAGTAGAGACATAATCAAGTCAACTTCTTCATTTAGGGAGGAAATCTCCTTAACAGAGTTTACCTTCCTACCTGTTGGAGCTCGTTCGGTGTGCCATTGGGAATAGTTGGTCATCATCTCATCTAGTAGTTTTGTGGCGGCACCAAGTGTTTTTGACATAAAAGTTCATCCCGCGGCCGAATCTAATAGGTTCCGCGAGGTAAAGTTCAAGCCTGCATAAAAAGTCTGGATAACCATCCAAGTAGTCAAACCATGTGTAGGGCATTTCTTAACAAGATATTTCATTCGTTCTCAAGCTTGGGCAACGTGTTCATTATCAAATTTCTTAAAATTCATAATACTACTCCTTAATTGGATAATTTTAGCAGGTGGGTAGTACTTCCCAATAAAAGCATCCTTACACTTATCCCAAGATTCTATGATATTCCTAGGCAAGGATTGAAACCAAATTTTAGCTCCTTCCATAAAGGAGAAAGGAAAAGGCTTAAGCTTAACAATTGACCTTCTACTTATTTATACTTTTTCATATCACAAAGCTCAATAGAATTATTTAAGTGTAAAGCAGCATCATCTCCAGCACCAGAGAATTGATCTCTCATAACAAGGTTTAACAAAGCAGGTTTAATTTCATAAGAGGTAGCTGAAGTGGCAGGTGTAGAAATAGGAGTGCAGATAAAATCATTGTTGTTGTGACTAGTGAAGTCACACAACTTAGTGTTTTCAGTGGAACCCATAGCAGCAAAAAGGACAAGCAATTTTTTTGTGATTTTCTATAAAGGACACGAAGATGAAAACTGAAAGGTAAAATAACAAGACTAAAAAGAAAAGGTAAAAGATACCGTGCAACTCCCCTATCTTGTAGATTGGAGTCCCCGGCAACGGCGCCAAAACTTTTCTTGATGTGCGAGAGATGATAATGGCTTCTCGCCCTTCGTTGGTTACCCCAAGTTGAAGGTGAGATGTAGGATATCAACAAATTTCCCTTGGCAAAGATACCAAGGTTTAGATTCAATCCAGTAGGACTCTAAGGTCGACAAGTAGGTGGTTCGGCAAGTGACGTGTCGTTTACGATTATCACTTGCTTTGCTTGGACCTGCACACAGATACAAATAACTTTGCTCCCAACGAAGTTCAGAGAGGTTGTCAATCTCTCCGGCCTTGCTGTTTACAAAGGATTGACGCAACAGATAATAGATAGTGATAACTCCAACTGGAAAGTAAAAGCAAGAAGTAAATCGAGGGTGTAAACAGTGGTGGTAATATCGACCGGGGTCCCATGATGTTCACTAGTGATGTCTCTCTCACAAAAGACGATAAACCTGCTATGCGAGGTAAACAAATCATAGTTGGGCAATTGACAGCATTACGGGCGCAAACCAATGCTAACTATGCTACAAAGAAAGGAAGAGGTTCAAAATCATGGGCGGTACGCCAAGATAATTTGACTAAAATCCATCTTCATGTACTACTAATCATCCACCTTGAGATATCTATCAATAACATCTCGCTCGTATTAATTTGCGAGCCCCACTCAAAGTGTAAACCCAAAGCAACAGACAACTTCATTAAAAGAACTTTATGTAAAGTAAACAATACTTGCAACCGCGGTTACAAGCACCGTTGTTTTCCCCTTGTGGCAACAACATATCCCTAGACTCATGTTTCTGTCACTCAAGCTAGTTATCATGGGGCATGAACCCACAAGCAAGCATAACGATCCCTCTTCAAGTCACTACCTACTACTTTGCCAACGAAATAAACAGCAATGGAGAACATGCAAGAATTACTCAAGAACTAAAATATAAAAGAGAAGAACCAAATATATTACTCAATCACAATCAGAACATAGTCTCATAATCTATCAGATCCCAACAAACTCAGCATAGCAACAACAGAATATTACATATGTGCCTTGATCATGTAGGGCAGCTCTCAAGTTCTAATCCATGAAGAACAAAGAGGGGTGGAGAAAATTATATAGCTACTGATCATGGACCCATGGTGTAAGGTGGACTACTCACGGATCATCTGGGAAGCGTCCATGGTGGTGGAGAAGCTCCCGTGGGTCAATCCTCCCGCTGGAAGGGTGCCGGGAAGAGGTCTTCTGGTGCTCCCGATCTTGGAAGCGCGGCGGCGGCGGAACAGAGGCGAGATCGCGAAAAAGGGTTCTTTCTTCGGAGGTTTTGGGGCAAGAGGTAAATATATCTGAAGGGGGCAGCCAGGGGGGACATGGGGTCAAGGCGGCCCCCTGGCGCGACCCCACCCTAGAGCGCGTCGGGAGGGCGACTAGGGCCTTGGTGGCTCCCCTCCGGTTCCCCTTCAGGATTCTGGAAGGTTCCCGTACGCAGATTTTTTATTGGATTTTTCCGAAATTTTTGGAGCATTTTTAATACGGGGCAAACCTCTAATAAAAAGACAGCAGAAAACAGGAACTGACACTGGGGTGCACTGAGTTAATAGGTTAGTCCAAATATGATCAAAAGTGTATGAAAGTGTATCTAAAACATAGCAATATCACACAAAACATGCATGGAGCAAGAAAAAATTATAAATATGTTTGGGACGTATCAGCGGAGTATTTATGTTTGATCCCCTCATCACTCAAGAACTCATCCATAGTGTAATTCCTGAACTCGGTACCATTGTCACTTCGAATAGCCATAATCTCACATTGATGTTGACGTTGATTTTATTTGGAAAATGATGTAAAGGTCTCTTGAGTCTCATCTTTGGTCTTGAGAAAGAAAACCCATGTATATCTTGTATAGTCGTCGACAATGACAAGGTAATAACTCCTCCCACCCAAACTATCGTATGATGGAGGCCCAAAAAGATCCAAATGAAGGAGCTCAAGAGGCCTCATCGAGGTGATGATATGCTTCACCTTATGTTGCTTTCCCGCAATGAAAGCACTACAAACACGATCTTTGCCAAAAGAAACATCGCTTAGTCCAACAACGTGATCCCCCTTTCTAAGGGATTGTATATTTCTCATGTCAAAGTGGGTTAGACTACGATGCCATAGCCACCCCACGTCATCCTTGGCCATTAGACATGTTTTCAGGTGAGTGCTCTATTTCGAGAAATCAACCACATGAAGGTTGCGTTCAACATTCCCAACAAAGACCACTTAGAGAGTATCCCTTTTAAAGACAGACACATAAAATTCACTAAAAAGCGAGCCATAACTATCATGTTTCAATTGGATAGTGGAAAGTAGATTGTACTGAAGGGATTGGACAAGCTTGACATTTTTGAGTGAGGAATCACTCAAGATGAAAAACTTTCCCAACCCCAATACCTTGACCTTGCTATTGTCGCCAAAGGAGATGTCTGAGGATGACTTGAGCGAGTCAACGAGATCCACGAGCATATCCTTGGCTCCGGTCATATGATTGGTGCAACCACTATCAATCACCTATTGAGTGCCACCGGAGGCATAGCCCTGTGAAAATCAAGCTTTGTTTTCAGGTCCCCATTTTTCAATGGGTCCTAGAGAGTTAGCAACAAGGGTCTTAGGAACCCAAATATTCCATGCATAATCATCATAATTAGTGCCGACAAATTTAGCAAAAGTGTAACCATCATTCCTTCTCAAAAGGACATACACTAGTGCGCGCGACAGCTATCCAAACAGTTTTTGACCCCTGTCGCCTACGGGAATCGGAACCGTCCCCTTGCTCTCGATTGCGATAGGGGGGGTCTATTCCACACGATAGCAAGAAAGCGTTTGTTATGTAGCCAGTATGCGCAGACATTTCGGTAAAACAACTCGTATGCGATACGGAAGTATGTCCCACACAGTTAACTTGTAAAACTCATGTGAAATGATTGACTCATCCCAAACGTGTTGCCTTAAAAACGGCGTGTAAGGAAATATCATTGCAGACGAAGGTGCAATAGCAAATGCTTGGGGTGCAAGAACATTACGCACGGTCCGTAAAAATGAACCGTTTAAAATAAGTATAGTATTCCAAACGGTTTTGATAATAAATACGTTTGCAATGTTCAGAAGACCCCACACGTTGGTTTTCTTACAATTGTGTGCTATATAGAAGATAACACACACAAAATACTAAGAGGAGTCGCCACTGATGTATGTTGTATAGGGCACGGTCGATTAGATGCAATTGTTTGTGATACATACCGCCGTCCAAATGTACAATTCTTCCTGTCTGTGTGTGATGATAAGTAGATCGCCCACGGTTCTGTTTCAGTTATATTGTTTTAAGCATCGCAGGCGGTTACGTTCGAGGATGAGGTAATGTCGCAGATGGGTCATTGTAATATCGCAGACGGGTCGATTCTAATATCGCAGACGGTCAAATAGTTGAGCCGTATGCAATTGAAAAGTATAGGCACAATTAAAAAACATAATTCAATTAGCACCACTGGTAGTGAATTTGCTGGAACATGCTTTACAACGAATTAATATTCACTTCAAGCAGATTATTCATCAAAAAATGAAATAGTGCATTCTAAGTATCTAAGTGTCACAGAATGAAGTGAGAGACCTGTCATCACATGGAAAACAAATGCATCCCATTTTGAAGTGAACGAAGAAGAAAGCATGCTTATTGAATATCCATAGGATTTCTAAAATCTGTTCCGGTGCATTCTATGTAGTGGTAATCCAACCATTTGCAGATCATTGACCTGACGCCCAACAACTGCTTTTCGGATAGCGGTTCAACTGTGAAGTTTTTGAAACCATGTATGATATAAAAATCAGAATTTGTTGTACGTGTAAATGACAATGATTGAGACACTAGACTTACTTCTGGTAGTTTGCGGGAATAATATATTGTAGGAGAACTGGCTAAGTAACTCATAAAATGACAAGCATAGAATCCAGACAAGTTGGTCCCTGGTTCCTGCTGAGGACACTGTAAATTTGTGTACGGAGTTAGAAATAGTGTACATATGTATATATATGAACAAATAAGCCATACGACGTAATCTGTTTTAGTTTCTTTGGAATACATATAGAACTATAAATGTACTTATATAGAAACTTGAACGCATGGACATACATTCTGAAAATAACATATTTCAGTATCGTACCGGATAAAAGGCGTCATGTTGCAGAGGTTTTGATCTATCGCAAAGGTTCCCTCCAATAAGGATGTTTTCACGAAGTACACTACAAATGAAGATGAATTTTCCCACATTAAATTCTGTGAAGAAGTTGAAATTTTCCATACTCATTTCTGGTAGTAAATATTAGCATAAGTTTCACCATAGAAGAATTCAATACCTATCCAGGAAATTCAAAACAAGTGACAGATCATTGGGTTTTCTTTTGTTGATAGAGAATCAATGTAGTAGACCATGTTGAGCTTTAGAACAATGACAAAAATGATCCAATGTGTCCTACAGGTTAGCAAAACACACAAACAAATGAAACATGTTGGGTACTGAAAGTCAATCAATGTAGGTAAATGCAAGGTTCAAAATAGCATGCTATAAAAAATAGCGTGGCCCTTCTCCAGAAGCTACAGAAGATATAGCGGGATGTAGCTAAGTTACATTTAAAATAGCTTGATGAAAACATGGCGAGAACTAATCCAAATATTAAGGATTTCAGGTATTTTATCACTAAAATTCTGTCCAAAAGCAATGCATGCATAATGTGGCACCCCGGCTCAGAGGACCGGAACGCCCCGTGCTCCATCCCAGAGATCAAGTCTTCTGGAAGAACTGAACAGATTTCTATTAACAAATATACGGGTACAAGGGGTTTATTACAATGCTGGCAGAGCGAGACGGAGAACAAGCTTGCTCCTCAAGATCGCCACGGATCTATATCAAGCAGCAAACTAACTCTCTAGCAGCGGAATAACTCGGCAGCGGAACAATGGCGACGGTGATGCACTCCACTCCACAGGGACACTGGCTGGGACACCTCCTAGCTCGCAAACACCGGGAACATCGTCCTACGCATCCAACAGATTGCATGCAAACCTGGCATGACATGCCAGGTGACGGGGATGTACCCCGGAAAATCCCACGGTCAGGGACCCTGGGATTGTCATGAGAGGCACAGGTTGGACGATAGCTCGTCGGCTAACAGGAGGATACGTTCCTGCTCAATGTTATTGATTGGAGATGGAAATTTACAGGGAGGCCAAGGCTAGTGCGCACAAGTCTAGGGTTACAGATGGTGTATTGCTCGATCTCGACGTCTCCCCTCCTAGCCCTTATATACTAGGCTAGGTCTCGGCGAGTCCGTTCGGGATTACAGATGAGGTTTCCTAACCCTGATCTTGTTTCGTACGACAGGTTTGCACCTTCCTTATGAGTCGCGGACTCCTACATCGGTGCCACTAGTGGGCCAAGGCCGGAACTAGGCGGCATCTTTGTGGGCCTTCTGTCTTCGGGTACACCGGGTAGGCTCATCCATAGGAGTCGTGGGGTCACCCCCTCGTTAGTAGCCCCCGAGTGCCTGAGGGATTCGAAGAGTTGCGCAGGGACTCCAGTCCATTCTTGCGTTGTTTTGATGTATGCACGGTTTAACCGCGGGTCGCTGGCAGTCTGGGGCCATGAAAAAACCTGTTTCGAGGGAATGCTAAGCTGAAAGGGCCCAAGGAGTCGACTGGTCGAGCCTTGGTGAATTGTACTAGTGGAAAAGACCGCAGTATCCCAATCAAACTCGCATCCCTCGACATGAGCTTGGAACACTGGTGTCGAGCAAAATTCATGCCTCTGCAGGTCTTACAGTGATCAATTGCCGCCAGTACAGTTCGTAGCCTAGGCGCGTCCACCCAGATTTTTCTATCATTCAAGCGCATGGAAATGGTTGGGAGTGAAATCGATTTTTGGTAAGTCCCAGCCCGGCCGATCTGCGCAGCGGGGTCTTACCTACACGCTAAGCTTGCGTGGCATCTGGGCACAGTGTATCGTGTTCCAGGAATATGTATTTTTATTGAGGCGCGGAGCCTAGTAGATAATGCACTCACTTGAAATAAACAATCAAGTGAGCTGTTTTAGCGGTCACTCACGGAGCTTTGCCGAACGCTCGGGCGAGGAGTAATTGCTCGGGAGGTCTTCGAGTTCTCGGATACATAGAGTTCTGCGAGTAGTCACTCGAGTGTTGTCTTCTCTTTCGGGGTGAGGGAGCATCCAATACTCTGGGCCCATACGATCTGGCGAGTGCAGGTCTGCTTATCTTGTGTAGTGGTGAGGGATCACCCGAAACTCTTCATGTGTGCGAGTAAGCACTCGAGTACATCTTTCCTTTAGGTGAGGGAGCACTCGAAACTCTCATGGGTGCGAGTAATCACTCGAGCGCATATTTTCTTTTAGGTGAGGGAGCACCAGAAAATCTCATGGGTGCGAGTAATCACTCGAGCACGTCTTTTCTTTTAGGTGAGGGAGCACCCGAAACTCTCATGAGTGCGAGCAATTACTCGAGCACGTATTTTCTTTTCCTTTCGGGTGATAAAGTACACGAGCGCGTTTTTTCTTTCGAGTAAGGGAGCACTCGGGACTCTGTGAGTGCGAGTGATTACTCGAGCACATATTTATCCTTTAGATGAGGGAGCACCCAAGACTCTAGTGGAGATTCTTGATACGTCCAAAACGTATCTATAATTTCTGCTTGCTCCATGCATGTTTTGTGTGATATTGCTATGATCTAGATACACTTTCATAGACTTTTGATCATATTTGGACTAACCTATTAACTCAGTGCACCCCAGTGCCAGTTGTTGTTTTCTGCGGTTTTTCTATTTCAGTTTTCCCCCATATAAAAAGTGCCAGAAAAATCCCGGGAAAAATACAGGAAAAATCAGCATACAGGAAGCTTCGCGAAGAGCTCGAGTGGGGCCAGAGGGGAGCCAGGGGGGCCCAGGCGGCCACCCGGCACGTCCCCACCCCTGGCAGCGCCAGGGGGGCGCCTGGGGGCCCTGGTCCACCTCTGGCTGCCCCCCTTCGCCTATTTATTCTCCTTCATGGGGAAACTCCGAAGAGAGAACCCTATTTCGCAAACTCTCCTCTCTTCCACCGCCGCCGGGCTTCCGAGATCGGGAGCACCAGAAGACCTCTTCCCGGCACCCTGCCGGAGGGAGGGACGACCTCCGGGAGTCTCCTCTCCACCATGGATGCTCCCCGGATGTCTCGTGAGTAGTTTTCCTTGGACCATGGGTCCGTGATCAGTAGCTATGTGATGTTCTCCTCCCCTCTTTGTTCTTCATGGTTTAGACCTCGTGAGCTGCTCTACATGATCGAGGCACTTTTGTAAACTTTCTGCTATTGCTATGCTGAGTTTGATGGGATCTGATAGATTATGAGATTATGTTCAGATTGTGATAGAGTAATATATTTGGTTTTTATCTCTTACATTTTTGTTCCTAAGTAATTCTTGCATGTTCTCCGTTGCTGTTTATTGCTTTGGCCAAGTAGTAGGTAGTGACTCCAAGAGGGAACGTTATGCTCGATTGTGGGTTCATGCCCCCCGATGACACGCTTGAGTGACAGAAACATGAGTCTAGGGGATGTGCTATTGCCACAAGGGGGAAAACAATGATCCTTGTAACCGCGGTTGCAAGGATTGTTTACTTTACGCAAAGTTCTTTTTAATGCAGTTGTCTGTTGCTTTGGGTTTACACTTTGGGTGGGGCTCGCAACTTAATACCAGCGAGATGTTCTGGATAGATATCTCAAGGTGGATGATTAGTAGTAGATGCAGTTGGATTGCGGTCTACTTATTTTGGCGTACTTCCCGTGCTTTTGAGCCTCTTCCTTTCTTTTGTAGCATAGTTAGCATTGCGTTGCGTTCATAATCCTGTCAATTGCCCTTCTGTAATGTGTTTACCTCGCATAGCAGTTTTATCGTCTTTTGGGAGAGAGACATCACTAGTGAACATCACGTAACCCGGTCCATATCCTTATTACTGTTTCCACGCTATATTTACTTTCCTGCTTCTTACTTTCAGTTGCTATCATTATCCTTTGTGTTTTACCCTTTGTGAACAACAAGACCGGAGAGATTGACAACCTCTCTGAACTTCGTTGGGAACAAAGTTATCTGTGTCTGTGTGCAGGTCCACGTCAGTTGAGCTGCTAACACCTACTTATCATCTCTGGAGTCCTACTGGAGACAAACCTTGGTATCTTCACTGAGGGAAACTTGCTGCTGCGCTACATCTCAACCTTCCACTTGGGGTAACCAACGAAGGGAGAGAAGCCATCAAGCGAATTTCTGGCGCCGTTGCCGAGGACTCCGAGTGCTAAGATAGGGGAGTTGCACACTACCCTTTACCTTTGTTTTTTAGTCTTGTTAGTTTACCTTTCAGTTTTTATCTTTGTGTCTTTTATCAAAATTTACAAAAAAATCTGACACACTTGCTGCTACTATGGGTTCCACTGAAAACACCAAGTTGTGTGACTTCACTAGTCACAACGACCAAGACTTTATCTGCACTCCCATTGCCACACCTGCCACTTCAGCTACCTCTTATGAAATTAAACCTTCTTTGCTAAACCTTGTTATGAGAGATCAATTCTCTGGTGCTGGAGATGATGCTTCTTTACACTTGAATAATTTTGTTGAATTATGTGATATGCAAAAGTATAAAGAAGTAGAAGGTGATGTTGTTAAGCTCAATCTCTTTCCTTTCTCTTTAAGGGGAGACGCTAAAATCTGGTTTCAATCTTTGCCTAGGAATAGCATAGATTCTTGGGATAAGTGCAAAGATGCTTTTATAGGGAAGTACTACCCACCTGCTAAAATTATCCAATTGAGGAGCAACATTATGAATTTTAAACAATTGGATAATGAACACGTTGCCCAAGATTGGGAACGAATGAAATCTCTTGTTAAGAAATGCCCTACACATGGTTTGACTACCTGGATGGTTATCCAGACTTTTTATGCAGGCTTGAACTTTACCTCGCGGAACCTGTTAGATTCGGCCGCGGGAGGAACCTTTATGTCAACTACCCTTGGTGCTGCCACGAAGCTTCTCGATGAGATGATGACCAATTATTCCCAGTGGCACACCGAACGCGCTCCAACAGGTAGGAAGGTAAATTCTGTCGAGGAAATTACCTCCCTCAATGAAAAAGTTGACTTAATTATGTCTCTACTTACCAAGCAACCCTCTATTGGTCCTCATGATGTCCCTTTAAATTCTTTGGTTGCTCAAGAACAAGTAGATATGAACTTTATTGCTAGAAACAACTTCAACAACAATGCTTATAGGGGAAATTTTTCTAGCAATCCTAGACCGTTTCCACCCAACTATGGGAACAACAACACCTAACCTAGCAACAAAAACCCCTCCTCTGAATTAGAAAGCATGCTTAGAGACTTTATCACTACCCAAGAAGCCTTCAACAAAAATGTAGAGGAGAAATTAGCTAAAAATAGATAATCTCTCTTTGAAGGTAGAAAGCTTAGCCCTTGATATTGAGATGCTTAAAATTAGAACCTCTCCCCTTGAGGAGAATAAGGCCACTCCTATTAATGCTATCCAATTACAAATTAATGAAAATATTAGGATGATGGCTAAACTTAAAGAAATATGGGCTAGAGAAAAAGAGGAAGAGGATAGAATTAAGAGACTTCCTACACACCACACAGTTGCCACTATCCAAATTGTTGAGGAAACCCAAACTATTAGCACCCAATGCACTCCTAGTCCCGTTGGACCTATTAATGGTGATGCTAATACCTCAACCAAAGATGAAGAAACTCCTATGAACATAGAGGGTTTCAAACAAGTGAGCTTAGATGACACTACTACCACCTTTTATAGTAGTGATATTGATTTTGATAGTTGCACCCTCTCAGAAGTTATCAGTTTGCTACACAAAATGTCTAGAGACCCCCACACTAGCACACTTAATCTTGCCTTCACGGAGCATATCACAAATGCTCTCATCAAAGCTAGGGAGGAGAATCTTAGAGTAGAAGCCTCCATACCTAGGAAGCTAGATGATTGTTGGGACCCTATGATCAAAATTAAATTAAATAACTTCTCTTGCTATGCTTTATGTGATGTTGGAGCTAGTACCTCCGTTATGCCCAAAAGAATATTTGATATGTTTGAATTGAAACCCTTTGAGCCTTGTTCTTTTGGTGTTCGTCTTGTTGATTCTTCCGTAAATAAACCTTTGGGGAAGATCGACGATGTTCTTATCATTGTCAATGACAACTATGTTCCCGTTGATTTTATTGTTATGGATATAGAGTGTGAACCTTTGTGTCCAATTATTTTGGGACCTCCTTTTCTTCGCACCGTTGGTGCGGTTATTGACATGAAAGAGGGGAATATAAAATTCCAATTCCCATTCAAAAAGGGGATGTAACACTTCCCTAGAAAGAAAATCAAGTTACCTTTTGAGTCCGTTACACGGGCTAGTTATTCTCTTTCTCTTGATAAAACTTGATTCTTCTTTTGCATCATGCCTAGCTTAAAGGCATAAAAGAAAGCGCTTTCGGGAGGCAGCCCGCAACGAATTTAGGTTTTTCTTTTTTCTTTTGTTGTGTCTTGATGATTGTTATTACTGTAGCAACATCATTGTATCTTTATTTTTCAGCTTTGTGCCAAGTTATAGCATCTTATGGCAAGGGAAGTAAAAGTTGTGACATGCTGTCCAGAAAACAGATTCTGTCCTCGTGACCAGAAAGATTCCAGAAAAATTCCAGTTCATCTTTTTGAGCTGAAATTTTTACTCAGTATGCTCTATACAATTATGAAACTTCCGTATGTTCTGAGTTTTTTTATTTGAGTTGCAGAAGTTCCCCGAAAAAATTCTTTACTATCTGCTGTTCTTTTTTTCACAGATTCTTCCACGTTTTGTCTCTCCTAACTTTTGCAAACCGTAAGCTTGTTTTTTTCTTTGCAAAAACTTTTTGTCCCTCTTGAGAAACAGTTTCTCTTAAAGAATATCTTTATATCCAGCATGGAAAAATTATTTTATTAAGGGTACTAACCTCTCTAATTAGCTTATGATGAGTTATGTATGAAGGGAGTTTTCGAGTGTGTGATGGAAGATGATGAAAGAAGATCCAGGAGTGTCAAGCGCTCAAGCTTGGGGATGCCCCATGAATCCCCAACAAATATTCAAGGAGACTCAAGCGTCTAAGCTTGGGGATTCCCCCGTGCATCCCCATCTCCATCAACAATCATCATTTCGTCCTTCGTCTCACTATATTTTTATCACTTCATGCGTTATGTGTTATGCTTGGAGCGTCTTGCTCTTAGGTTTTTTTTTTAGTTTTCTTTAGATTTTCTTGCTGTTCATAACAAGTTAGATCCCGTCTTACTTTGTGTGGGAGAGAAACACGCTCCACTTTCAAAATCTAGAACACATCATAGGATTTTTCCTGCTTATCTTTTTGCTGTTGTGTGTTCTTTATCTTTTCATAGCTACTGCCATGTTTAGTTTTAGTCTTAGTTTGTCTTTAGCAAGAGCCTTGGCTTTTGTTTAGTTTGTTGCTGGAACTCTTTTTAGTTTTCATGTTTATCTTGTTAAAGAGAGTTGGTTGTTGCACTGAGTTGTGTCTTGTCTTGAAAGTAGGTAATTGAGGTTGCTATTTAATTTTAGTAGTAACTTGCAATGGTTTTGAGGTATTGATGTGAGTAATGTTTGAACTTTTGGTGTCAAGAGATCTAGCCTATTAGTGAGAGGTGTCGTATTTTGGGAAATCCGTGTGTATTTTCAAAACCTACAAAACTAGTTGAGAACTCTAGCTACTAGATGGATCACTAATCTTTGGAGGGATCGAATATTAGAGAACACTCACGTACCATGAGTCGAGGATGCGCAAGGATAACCAAACCCCCATACACTCCTCCTCGGGGTACTTGTCTCTTTGTGAACCTCCTTATTAGATTGAGAGTTACCGATAATAAGTGCATGAGTTCTTCGGACTAATGTAAGTATTGAAAGTTGACACTTCCACCTTCCCATATTTTGCTAGCCTCTCCTGTGTCGTGCATTGCCTTCTTCTCACTCCGAGAGTTGGTGTCCACCTTCGCCGGTACATCCAAATCCTTGGCATGATACGCTCTGTCATCATAAGCCTCCTTATATCTTTCCTCAAAACATCCACCATACCTACCTATCAAGACATTTCCATAGAATTTCCGAGATATATTTCCATGCAACATCCACCTCTTCATGACTTGATCTTCATGTCATACATGTTCCTGTTACACTTGCAGCGACATACATTGCATACATCATGATAGTTACATCTTCTTTATGATTTTGAGTACCTTGTAAAGTGTGAAAGATCTCCTTTACCTTCTTGTAAAATAGAGTGTTGCCCTTAAGTGAGGAAAAGATCCCAAAGTGGACACAATAAAAGATCCCAAAAAGGACAAATGAGAGTTAAATAGAAAGAGCCATTGAGGCCACAAAAAAATAGAAAAAAAATAGAAAAAAAATAAAAAAAGAAATAAAAAGAGAGAAAGGGGCAACACTACTATCCTTTTAAGAGATCCACACTAGTACTCCCCTTTATATCCTTGTAATCCATAGAGATGATCATTATGCATATAGCTATGTGGGGACCTTCACACTATAGAACTTGGCTTGCATATTCCAAGGATGAGCCACCTCAAACGAGCTCTAGGTCTTCATGAGCGAGCAAGTTAGATGCACCCCCACTAGTCCCATTGGAGAGCTTCCTAGCTCGTATGTGCATCCGTTGCATGGCAATCCCTACTCCTCACATCATATCTATCATTTGGCATCTCTTGCCTATGATTTTTCTGATTGATGTGAGCCTTTCTCATCCTTATTGTCTTCCTCCTCCGTACTTCTCTCTTTGCCATCCTAAGTGTCAACTCTCGTGCTTATGCTCATCCACTGCATGAGTGCTCAAAATATCAAAAAAGGAGTGGATAAATTGACTTGTACCTGGCTAGTGGTCTGGGGACGAGTCAAGATAAGATTCAAAAGAGGACCAAGTGTGAAACTTTAGTAGATTGAGTTCTCAACAAATACTTTTTTTTCTCGTATTACCTATCCCACTTCTTGCACGCAAACACAATTTGGAGACATTCGAGTCACGGATAGCGAGAGCTCTTTCACCTAATGTTCTTTTGTTACTTGTTTCAATGCTAACATAGACTCTTGTATGTTATGACTTGAATTGAATCTCTAACCTTGATTGCTTTACTTTTCAAAGTTCTTGTATGGTTGCTAGCATGTCACCACAGAAATTATGCGGTTATCATTTACCTACTCGAGGACGAGCAGGAATTAAGCTTGGGGATGTTGATACGCCCAAAACGTATCTATAATTTCAGCTTGCTCCATGCATGTTTTGTGTGATATTGCTATGATCTAGATACACTTTCATACACTTTTGATCATATTTGGACTAACCTATTAACTCAGTGCACACCAGTGCCAGTTCCTGTTTTCTGTTGTTTTTCTATTTTAGTTTTCCCCCATATAAAAAGTGCCAGAAAAATTCCGGGAAAAATACAGGAAAAATCAGCGTACAGGAAGCTTCGCGAAGAGCCCTAGTGGGGCCAGAGGGGAGCCAGGGGGGCCCAGGCGGCCACCCGGCACGGCCCCACCCCTGGCCGCGCCAGGGAGGCGCCTGGGGCCCCTGGTCCACCTCTGGCTGCCCCCCTTCGCCTATTTAGTCTTCGTCACGGGGAAACTCCGAAGAGAGAACCGTATTTCGCAAACTCGCCTCTATTCCGCCGCCGCCGCGCTTCCGAGATCGGGAGCACCAGAAGACCTCTTCCCGGCACCCTGCCGGAGGGAGGGCCGACCTCTGGGAGTCTCCTCTCCACCATGGATGCTCCCCGGATGTCTAGTGAGTAGTTTTCCTTGGAACATGGGTCCGTGATCAGTAGCTATGTGATGTTCTCCTCCTCTTTTTGTTCTTCATGGTTTAGACCTCGTGAGCTGCCCTACATGATCGAGGCACTTTTGTAATCTTTCTTCTATTGCTATGCTGAGTTTGGGATCTGATGGATTATGAGATTATGTTCAGAATGTGATAGAGTAATATATTTGGTTTTTATCTCTTATATTTTTGTCCCTAAGTAATTATTGCATGTTCTCCTTTGTTGTTTATTACTTTGGCCAAGTAGTAGGTAGTGACTCCAAGAGGGAACGTTATGCTCGATTGTGGGTTCATGCCCCCCGATGACACACTTGAGTGACAGAAACATGAGTCTAGGGGATGTGCTGTTGCCACAAGGGGGAAAACAACGGTGCTTGTAACCGCGGTTGCAAGGATTGTTTACTTTACGCAAAGTTCTTTTTAATGCATTTGTCTGTTGCTTTGGGTTTACACTTTGGGTGGGGCTCGCAACTTAATACCAGCGAGATGTTCTGGATAGATATCTCAAGGTGGATGATTAGTAGTAGATGCAGTTGGATTGCGGTCTACTTATTTTGGCGTACTTCCCGTGCTTTTGAGCCTCTTCCTTTCTTTTGTAGCATAGTTAGCATTGCGGTGCGTTCATAATCCTGTCAATTGCCCTTCTGTAATGTGTTTACCTCGCATAGCAGTTTTATCGTCTTTTGGGAGAGAGACATCACTAGTGAACATCACGTAACCCGGTCCATATCCTTATTACTGTTTCCACGCTATATTTACTTTCCTGCTTTTTAGTTTCAGTTGCTATCATTATCCTTTGTGTTTTACCCTTTGTGAACAACAAGACCGGAGAGATTGACAACCTCTCTGAACTTCGTTGGGAACAAAGTTATATGTGCCTGTGTGGAGGTCCACGTTAGTTGCGCCGGTGACACCTACTTATCATCTATGGAGTCCTACTGGAGACAAACCTTGGTATCTTCACTGAGGGAAACATGCTGCCGCACGACAACTCAACCTTCCACTTGGGGTAACCAACGAAGGGCGAGAAGCCATCAAATGAATTTCTGGCGCCGTTGCCGGGGACTCCGAGTGCTAAGATAGTGGAGTTGCACACTACCCTTTACCTTTGTTTTTTAGTCTTGTTAATTTACCTTTCAGTCTTTATCTTTGTGTCTTTTATCAAAATTTACAAAAAAATCTGCCACACTTGTTGCTACTATGGGTTCCACTGAAAACACCAAGTTGTGTGACTTCACTAGTCACAACAACCAAGACTTTATCTGCACTCCCATTTCCACACCTGCCACTTCAGCTACCTCTTATGAAATTAAACCTGCTTTGCTAAACCTTGTTATGAGAGATCAATTCTCTGGTTCTGGAGATGATGCTGCTTTACACTTGAATAATTTTGTTGAATTATGTGATATGCAAAAGTATAAAGAAGGCGCGTTCAGCCATTGCAGTCTTGAGCCCGTCCCATGTGACAATATGAGGGACTCGAGGACTCAACGAGATGCTCCCGCGAGGAGCTTAATGCTGATGGTCTCTTGACCCAGATCCAGTATGTGACCAAGTGCTCGGGCATTTCTGAGATGCGGTTCATCCGTCCTTATTCTTCTGATCACGTGCTGCCGTAGGTTTGCATTTTTGAGTTTCTTTCCTGATTTAAATGTTTGCTTGAATACTTGTTGATGATGATATTTGCTTTGTAGGACCACATTCCTGTGTTGTGCAACCCGCCGCAGCCGGAAGATGCTGATATTCAGGACGAGTCGGGTGCTTCCGCTGCTGTCGATGCTGCTCCGAGTGTTGATGCCAGCGTGCTCGCGGGTGCCATTGGTGCTGACGAGTCTGCGGGGGCCGAGCTGCCGGAGACCGGAGATAGTGAGGAATCGGCTCCCTTTCGTGTCAAGCGGTCGCGGCCTTCAGGCGCCGAAGATCTTGACACGACTAGTGGTGCTATTCCGTTGTCTGCCCCGTCCGCTGAGCCGTCTCCTCCTATTGTTGTCTGTAAAAGGCCTGGGTTTGGGAGGTTGTTGCGTACTCTCTCTGCGCGTGGCGGGTAAGAGTATGCTCAATTTTATCGGGATTGTTTTTCTCTGTTCTTTTGTCTAATAAAGTTTATCGTGTAGCACTGCGACTGCTCAGGCTGCTTCCTCCACAAGTGCGGCTACTGTCGACCTGCAGTCAACTGAATCTGGATTGGCCGCCAAGCATACTGGGGATTCTTCGGCTGCTGTTGGTCAGCCCGTACCGTTGGTGACTCCTGCTATCCCGGATCCTGGTGTGATTCCTGCTGCTGCTCCGCCTGTGGCGTCTGGTGTTGTTGCTTCTGCTGTCAGGCCTGCTGCTCCAGCTCGTCCTTACTTGGGTCGTCTTGATCTCGCTGCTGAAGATAAAGTCCGCTTTTCGACCGCATAGCTGGGCTGTTGAGTTTGTTTCATGTTTGCTTGTGTAGTTTTGTCATCGGGGGCACGGCAATCATGCGCTTGCGGTTGTAGTCTTGCTTGCGGTTGGTTGTAGTCTTTCTTTGGTTCTGTCTTAACATTTGATTTCTTCGAGTAGCCGGTGTTCCAACACTATGAGCGCCTGGTGGTCGAAGCTGAGCATTGGCAACAGGCGCACGATTCTGCCAAGGATGCTCTATCTGCCATGAGTAGTAAGTATTTTTCCTATATTGCTTCTCTTGAACTGCTGGGTCCTCTATTCTGAATGTTGTCTTGTTTCCCAGACTGTCGCCAAACTGCTGAGCAGCAGGTCGAGAAAGCGGAAAGAACGATTTCCAACCTCAAGACAGCTTTGGCTTCCAAGGAGAAAGAGTTGCACGATCAGCACGAGGAGTTGGTACGCCTGCGTCAGGCCGAGGATGCGCTTGTACAGGCAGAGGTGGTCGAGTGCGAGCGTCTTTGGGTCTTGGCAGACTCACTTTTGTGTAAGTCGTCTTTCCGCTGCTGGGTGCTTTTCTCTTTGTCTTCCCGTAGTAATTTTGGTTTCCTAGTGCAGCCTTGACGGGTGCGAGTGCGGCGGAAGTGGTTGCATCGGGGTCTGGAGTTCTCCGAGGGGCCATGGATGCCATGTTGGCTGCTTTTGATGTTGTCAAGGGGGTCTGTGCCCGGGCTTCCACTCTTGTGGGTCTTGTTCATGAGCACCTCATGCCGGAGGGCACGGAGGTGCCAGCTGGTATGGACGCCCGCGTTGCTGCGTTTGGCGATGGCGGGAATCTCTTGGAGGAGCTAGTTGGCGAGAACGTGGTGAGTGGTCTTTCCACGTCCCTTGTTGTTCTTATGGGGCACGGAATTGCCATTGATGACTCTCTGGTTGAGACTGTCCCTGATTACACCGACGAGCAAAGTGAGCGAGCCACTGTTCTGGCTCGTCGCCTGCAAAAAGTTGTGGATGCCCAGTCTCCCCCCTCTTCGGGTAAGGGGGGCGTAGCCATGTCGTGTCGTCTAAAACTTCTGGTTGTAATATGCCTCCTTTGTGGTGGTGAATCTGTGCTACTTTTACTGGGGTAACTGCTTGGTCAATCCTGCTGTTGAGCTTGATTTTCCTTTCTTTTTGTTCGTCTTGCGGTAGGCCACCCCGGCCATTCTTCGGGCTGGGAGTTCGTTGAAGAAGGACGCTCGCAAGGGTGCGTACGAGTCTGTGTGCTTGAGGCTGAGAGACGTTGAGCGAGAAGTTGTTCTCCTTCAAGGTGCTGCAGCAGTCCATCGTTCCAAGCGCGAGCGCGCTGAGGTCGTGCTGGATAGCCTTGCTTCGTGGGTGGTGAAGTTGTCTGACCTCCTACGGGGTGAGTTTAGCTTCTGCTCGATTGCTCGACTTCATTTGGTGGCTTTTCTGTCTTCGTCTTGATTTTGATTATGTTTTTCAAAGTGTTGTTGGGACGCTCCCGGGATGAAGAGAAGATCGTTCGGTCGGAACTGTCGCGCCTGGATGACCTTAACGTGCAGGCGAACAATCCTTTCTGGGCAGATGGGGATCATGCTCGAGCATTTGCTGTGCTTCTTCTTCGAGTTGAGCGGGTGCCGGCTGCTCTACGGTACTGTCAACAGGTGCTGGGCGGGATCCACTCTGAGTTTTATCCGCTGCAGGTGGTGCCATCGTCCTTTGAGACACTCTGCCGCGTATTTTCTCAGCCTGCGGAGGTGCATCGCGTGATGAATCGCCAGATTCATGCTGGAGCCCGCGCTGCATTGGGCTTGGTCCATAGTCATTGGCCGGGAGCTGATATTGCTCAAGTGGTGGGGGGTCCTCCAGGTGTGTAAGGCCCGATATGGGGTACTGTTCCAGATCTAGATGTTTCCATCTAGATTCGGGTACGAAGCACATATCGGTCCCACCACGACATATGACATAGCCATGTGCCCCGGATTTCCAACATGATATCACAACATTACATATACAAGGATACAACATCTCATACAATCGGCATACAACTGCCTTAAATACAATACAACAACGGAAGATACATGTCTGAGTATAGACTAGAATCAAATGCCTATTGGCAAAGGTAAAATCATCGATCCCCATAACCACACGGGTCCAGGCCCTCCGCCGGGACCCGCCTAACTAGTCATCGTCGAGTCTCCACGTGAAATGTCGATCACCATACCTATTGTCGAATAAGAATATTAAAAGAGTTTGAGGGTAGTATCATGAGTACAAAGGTACTCAACATTTAACAGTAGTGGTCATCAGACCTAGCAAGGACTTCATCACTCGTCATTCTAGGGAAACTAGTAGTTTATGGTAAGGATGGGGTAAGTGGTGAGGTTGTTGCCGCACTAGCATATATGAAGTGGCTAACGATCTAGAGAGTAAGATAAGAAGCCAAGCATTCGATGAGGAATCGCCTCCAACAAGTCTTGCTATCAACTACTTACACAAGCATAACACCTATCATGTCCTTGTCCTCCTCTTCGCACCCCGACGAAGAAGAAGCAGTCAAGGCACACACACGTTGATCAAGTTATATTAAGATTATCTCAGTTGTTGTTGTCTATGAACAGGACGTAGGTCTCAAGTCGTCCATAACCGTGTACCAACTGCCCATTGCGAGGCTCCGCACGCACGCCCATCTCTCTCAATTTCTACCCATGATAGGCAACCATTTTATGATTTAGTCCCGAGAGATCCGGAACGACAGGTCCCTCTAACTAACAACGCACAAATCCGGGTGGCCCCCGGTGAGTCGACATCCAACTCAAAAGCCGGCCGCGCTCTCGAGTCGGCCTCTACCGTCTGGATGAGGTCGGGTTAGCTACCCAAACAGATGTGGGCAGCCCCCTAGCTTCCAGGTGTGGACCAACAAAGGAACTATGTCTCCGCTGGCCCGAGTTCTTTGAAAATCTGCGAGGTCGACACTCGCACACACACGTTTTTGCAAATGATAAAACCAGCTTGGGCCACCACTAGAAATATTTGAAGCTAGATAGGTAAGAAGAGGGGACCCCATAGCATCCCACACGCGGTTAGGCACACTCTGTCTTAAAACCAATACCTGGAACTCGGATCCTAGGTGACTCGAATTGAACAAAGTGTCGAGGCGGGATAACCTAGACCTTCCATCCTTCGTCGAATATAGTCAACATTGTAATAATCATATCATCCACAACAATATAATAATGTGATAGCCCAAACCAAGGAGTAACAGGGTAACATCGTAGCATCCTAAGCATGCATACTAAGAGGGGGATGAGCAACGAGCAATAGTAACATAGCAGTACATGGTTTGCTGGGAGGGGACATGGCTGTATAGGTTTGAAAAAGGCTGTAAACATGTGGTAGGATCAAACATCGAACCTATCCTGGACTAGCATGCAAAATGCTGGTTGAAATAGAATGGATCATAAGTAATGTATAGTCCTTGCCAGTTGATAAGTCGGGTTCCGAAGGTGTAGTTGATCGCAAGCTCGCATCGTCTCCGAGAGGTACCCGCGAAAGCACACAAGACAGTAAACACTGGAAAGCAATCAACAAGAAAGCATCTATTACTACGAAGAAAACACGAGAAAGCATCAACAAGAAGGCAACACGAGACATCGCACCTAGCGTCGAGAGCGGTTACTAACAGGTTAAGTGGAGTACTCGTCACACACGACGATACCACACATTTACAACGGTTCAAGTTGTTTAGCTACAGGTGATCAACAAAGGTTGTTAACATGGCAACCCAAGAAAGCATGGCATAGCACACAAACATGACAAGAGGTGAAGCATAATATAAACTATCTATGCTAGTCAATTTAAGTGGGGCACAACCTAAACATGGTATCCACTAAGTTTCCCACGACAATTAAAACATTTGGTACTGTTCTGTCCTAAACCATATTTTAGGGTGGTTAACAGCAGAAAACAATAGCATAAACACAAAGTATATGAAAAACTAATCAAGTTACATATAAAAAAACTCAAAACGGAGTTACGGTTGAAAAGATACAAGAAAAACAAGTTTGAACACAATCTGCCAACATCAGGAAGCACACTTTAGAGCAATGCATAAACAGGATAATGAATGCAAACATCCTCACAAATGATATGCAATTAAATAAGACATGACAGGGAAGGAATGACAAAAGGAATCAAGCATTGGGCAAATGGCGCACCTCCCACCACCCCAGCCCCCCACCTCCCACCTCCACAGCCCCTCTCATGGCGCTCAATGATTTCTCTCCATGGAAGGCCTTCTTCACTGGGATTTTCATCCTGGTCTTGTGGTGGAGAATCAGGTTCGTCGTCGTTTTCGATCTACGGTGCACTTTTCTTCTTCCAATGATGCCAAAGAATTCTTTTTGGTGGCTTCTTTCTCTTCGGCGTCCTTCCCCCTCTCATGTTCTTCGGTTTCTTTTGCTCTCCAGTGTTGCATTGGGGTATTGCCGAGAAGTTCAATGTGAAGCATTTGCATGCAAGGAACTATCGTTTCTCTGTGAATTCAAATAAGGTTGGGCATTTGGATCGAATTTGGCCGGATTTCATTTGCCACTTTAGTCTCTTCAAGAAGCAATGCTATTTGGTGACTCCTGGAAATTCTGATTGGAATTCTGATGAGATGTTAAATGAAATTGCTATCCGATCCCCTGTAGCAATTCGTTCTAACCTTCATTTTTTGAAAGCCAGTGCTGCAAAGGATCAAATAGCTGAATCTAAATTGAGTAAATTTGCTTCTTGTGGACATCTGCAAATTAATCTTGATGATTCGGTTAAACAGTCTTTATTGGATGATCAACCTTTGATGGATGGCCCTAGTGCAATTTCAAATGGTTCATCAGTTCTTCCGAATGGATGGTTGGCGGATGATAAGATTTTGGGTAAGTCCAATGATTGCGGGATTCAGCTTGGACAGATTAATTTGCCCGTGGATACAAATCAATCTCCGGTCATTAAAAAGATTTTTATTGGGAGGAATTTTAAAGGCAAGTCCTGGCTCAGTTTGTCTACATGGGTTTTGGAAACAATTCTTGAATGGAGACAAGTAGGTTATTCGGAATCCGAGATTCGGGGGATCCTTCATTTAGGATTTATTCCGCCTTCCCATAATATTTTGCAGGTGCTTGGCAAATCTTCAGTGAATATCGATCACAATACTGTGTCATCTGATAATAATAGATATTCTTATGTCAGAGGCACTGGATCGGTTCAATGCACATTTTGTGATAGCAATTGTCACGTTCAGCGCCAATGCCCGTCCCGAATCAAATGTACTGCTTGTGGGACTTTGGGTCACCTGGCTCGGGTCTGTCACTCCTCCAAATATCGTTTTATGTGGAAACTGAAAGGCAAGGTGCTAGCTGCCGATTCTCGGGCCCCTCCAGATTTAATTCCACAGTTTGACCCACGGGGTAAAAAGGTAAATAGGCAGGCTACCATGGTTTGGCGTCCTAAAGTAGGAATTTCTCATACAACCGAATCATCGCCTCCTCGCATTCCTTCCAATGGCAAACTGAGCACGCCAAAGCTGACACAAACCACCTCTTGCCTGACTTCAGTCCCATCACTATCGCCCCATCTCCAGAGTGCTCCCATGGCGAACTTTCCGGTGCTCCCGTTCCAGTTCCTTCCGCCGGGTGCAGAGCTTGAGCGCGGCCCCGTTCATCGTCTGGCCCGCAGTCTGGTGGTGGTAGATGACCCGCCACTTAGCCATGAGAGGTATGCTCTTGTCATTGTGCATCATGAGATCCCGGATCATCACAAGCAGATGGTTCTTGAAGAGGTGATTCGCATTATGCGTGAGGATTTTTTGCTTGTGGTTCCTGATCACTTTGTTTATCCCATCGGTGTTGGCATGGTTGCCTTTGAGGATGTGTTGCTGCGGGATCATTTTATCAGAGAAAGCCCCCACCAACTCGATCCTCTGGATGATGATTTGCTGTTTTCGTTTGTCCCCCATGATGAGGGCCCCAATATGCGTTTTAGCCCCTTCCAGTATGTGGCTTGGATAGCCATGCTTGCTTTTCCCATGGATTATCAGACAGATCACTACATTAACAAAGCTGTGTCCCTGTTTGCTAAGTTGGATCTATGGCATAGGCCAGGGCATAATAAGGAGAGAGTTCTTGTTAGGGTGCTCATAAGCGACATCTCAAGTTCCCAACAGCCTTGTAGTTTGCAGGATCGGCTCACTGCCAGGCATGGGGAGATCCTGGTCGGTGCCAATTTATGTGCTCAATGGGCGTCATACAATTCCAGGTCTGGTGGGCAATGAAGATGATGCTCCGCCGATGAATGCTTCGCCACATCCGTTTCAATTGCCCTATCTATCAGCAGCGCAGCAATGGCAACTCGATCAACAACTCATGTTACAACAGCAAGTTGACGAAGCGTGGAATCAGGGTGCGGCGCAGGAACAAAATTTGCAAGATGATGGTTGGGGAGCTTGGCCAGTCGCCCCTCCCTCTCAGCATGACTACAGAGGGGTTGACTTGCGTCAACTCCTGCAATACAATGGGCCATCTCTTATGGATGGAGTCCCACAAGAGAACAATGATTCTGATGATCCTCAAGATGAGTGGTCCATATACTCAGATGTGGCAACAGCTGCTGACGATCTCGTGCATGGTACGCACAATTCTGAGCTGCAGTTTACACGTGCGGGAGGGATTTATGTGGAAATTGAGGTCCCAGATCTTTCAGACTACTTGCTCTGGCTACGCTCGCTCCTTCTGTGAAAATTTATCAAACGTATCACATGGTACCCGGAAACGCAAGTTGGTCACACAGCAGGAATCTTACCTCTGAACCCTGCTATGCTCGTTCTTGGAGTGACCCAGGCTGCTGGCCTTGCTACTGCTCAAGTGATCCCCCGAGGTCTGAACTATATGTTGCCCAGTACAATTGTGATTCCAGCTTGGACTGAGTCTGGGTCGCAGACTAAAACTGTTCCAGTCACCTCTGCACATAGTTGTGTGATAACACCTATCTCTGATTCTCTCACTTCAGATATGGTGGAAGAACATCTGACTTCCATCAGTCAGAATGGCTCTCCTAGTATGCCGGCTCCGGATGTGATTGGGATGCAGATCGCCAAGGAAACCCTGCCGATTGTCACCACCCAGCTCAGAAGGAGTACCCGTACCACTCGTTATGATTGTTTCAGACCTCCTTCCATGGCTGATACCAAGACTGCAGTGTCCAAGGTTAAACCTAGAGCCGCACCCACGGTGGCCTCTGCTACTGAGTTGCAAGCCCCCTCCAATGGTCTACGTTTGGTGATTGATGCTGCGACTGATGATGTGCCACCACCTCTCACTCCGATCAAGACTCTGCAGAAGATGGGTTCTAGTCTCTGTGGAATCCCTATGGACGAGCTCAGTGCAGGCAAGCTGCTGGCGGCTAACCGCAAGCATAAGCAGTAATCTTTCTAGATGTGTAATAATAAATCCTGGAACGTGCTTTGTTGGAACATTAGAGGTATAAACTCTAATGAAAAACACCTCGCTGTCCGCAATGCAGTTGAAACCAGTGGATGTTCGATAATTTGTCTCCAAGAAACCACACGAGAATCTTTTGATCTTAGCTATATTAAACTTGTATGCCCTAAAAAGATTGATATGTTTTCTTTTGTCCCATCCATTGGTAATTCTGGTGGTATCTGTACGATTTGGATGAGCTCTATGTTTTCTGGTTCAATTGTGCTGTCTGAAATGTTTGCGTTAGGGGTTAAATTCTCCTCGACGCAATCGGACGATTGAAAGTGCAATATATCGACCAGAGGGGGGGTGAATGGGAGATTTTCAAATTTACTACAGGATTTTGTTTTTCTTCAGGACTGAAGCAATCATGAAGCTGAAGAAGTAACCAAAATCATGAAGAAATAAAACTTTGCAGAATGTAATCATTAGGGCAGCACATCATAATGCAACCGAAATAAATCAATTCAGATAAGCAGAAGTGCTTCAGATCCATAGTATGAAGACAAATAGCAGAGGGAGAGCTGAAGCACAGGAAGTCACCATAGATACTGAAGACATAATACTGAAGCTTAAGAGATTGAAGAGATGTCACCAGTAATTGAAGACATTGGTTTGGTAGACCAGTTCAAGTTGCTGTGACAACTCTACGTCTGGTTGGAGAGGCTGAGATTCAACTCAGAAGACATAGTCTTCACCTTGTTCTCCTTGAACTAAAGTCCTCAGACTCCGTCCAATAACTCAGGTGAGTCTTCAAGGTAGACTCCCGAAACCTTCACAGACTCAGTCACTCCGGGAAGTCACAATTGCATCTTGACTTCCTCAGACTGAAGACTACTACACCGGCTGGAAGATCACAGTCTTCAAGAGTAAAAAGCTTTGGATCACTCGAACCGACTTCCTCAGAAATGCTCAACTACTCAGGCTGGTGGTTTTCCTCACAAAGGTTCTTCAGTTTCCTCAGAGGTGAGTTGCTCTCAAATGACAAGTGTCAGTTTTCCTCTTGGAGCATCCAACCCACAAATGGGGCTGGGGGTGGCTATTTATAGCCGCGGAGCAACCCGAGGTGAATGGACATAAATGCCCATGCATGCAATTACTCTCATGCCGTCGGAACAGACCGTTGCTAGACAGGTTCTAGCCTCTCACCATGCAACACGTGGCACGGTCAAAGTATTCTCTCTCCAGACTCCTCAACCGAAGTTAGTTACCTCAGTGTCCTGAAGAACAAAGTCTCAGACACATGAGGACCGAACTTCTACTGCAGGAGAAAACTCTTCAGGAGAACTGCACTCGCAGTTTCCAGACTCCTCAACCGAAGACAGATTCCTCAGTGTCCTGAAGAACAACGTCTCAGACACCTGAGGACTGAACTTCTACTGCAGGAGATTTCCTCAGGGTTTTTCTTCAGGATTCCTAACTGAGCACTTCCTCGGACCTTCGGAACTCGTTTTCTTCAGCCCCTCCAACAGTGCGGTGTTTCCTATGACTCAAGAAATATAAAAAGTCTTAATCGAAGAATACGCTTCAACTTCGTCTTCAGTGCAAACGTCCTCAGGATTGTCTTTAGCTTCAGCTTCAAACGAGCGCTTCAACCGAACGCTTCAGGATCCTGTTTCCTCAGGATTTTGCGCGACTTCATTCTTCAGGAAACGCACCATTTTCTTCAATGTTCCTCAACATTTTGGGGGGTCAAGATTGGTGGTTAAACACCTCATCAGGGACTGTTCTCCTGTGTATACTCACAAACACATCAGTCCCTTAACCGTTTTGACATCAAACTCCAACACCTCAAGGGGAAGGCACTTGATGCACTTACAATCTCCCCCTTTTTGGTGATTTGATGACAATCAGGTTAAGCTTCAACGGGGGTAAGATTATGAGTTTGAAGAAAAGAAACTTTGAAGAACATTTTTTAACTTTAAACTGAATATAGTGAAGCTCCCCCTGAGGATATACATATAAGTTGAAGAATGTTTAATATCAAAAGCATTTTGAGGTATATGAGGAGCTCCCCCTATATCCAGGTATTTTTGTATCAGTGCATGTTCTGAAATGTTTGAGGATTTAACCACCGCACTGATATAGATGTTTGCAGAGACAATCACATGCATATATGATAAATGTGAGAAAATAGCATGAGATAACTGAGAAAAAGTATCAGGCAAACACCAAAATAACAGTTTACAACTCATTACAAAAATGTCTGAAGAACGAGAGTTGTAACTGAAGAACCCCATAACTAAGACCCGCTTGAAGACTAACAGACTTCTCCCCCTTTGTCATATAATGAACAAAAAGGGAAAAACTAAAGCTAACGCCCGTTGGTAGTTGCTTCAAGGCTGAGGTGAGTCACGCCTGAGGCAGTCCGTTGCGGTATGAGGGCAGGCAGCTGTGTCTTCAGCTTCTTCAGCAGTCATCTCCTGGTTTGAGGAATAAGAATCCATGGCCGGAGGAGGAGTCGTGCAGCGTCTGAATTGCCTCGGTGGTTTGATTGCTGGAATCGGAGGCTTTTGAAGATCCAACTGTGCAATGTCTTCAGGAGTGAGTACTTCTTTCATCAAGGCATCAAGATGTTCATATGTATGATGAAAATACTGATGTACTTTCTTCACTGAAGAATGTGTCTGAGCCATATAGCTGAGGATCTCAGAAAACTGACGCTTTACCCAGTCATGATTTCTGTCAACTTTCTGATGAAGGCTAATCAGAAGCTCTCGATCAGTCATCACTCGAGCCTGAGTTGTATCCTCAGTTGAAGCATGAGTGCGGGTTTCATCAGTTGTGCGAGACTGAGGATGACGAATATTTCCAGCGAGGGAATTGGTCGGGAGAACTTCTTCATAAAAGAGGCCTTTGCCTTTGTCATTTGTGGCAATTGTATGCTGAAGCACTTCGACAGGTGGCAGATAGGTCCTGTGATTCGGGTGATCAGGTTGATACTCAATTCTTGTGACTGCGCGGATGAGCTTCATGATCCATGGCGCATATGGCTTCAGGATGTGTGGATTCTGTGCAGCATCAGCAAGAGTTCTGAAGAAGAAGTCAGGGACGTTGATTGGCCCAGACATGCAGAGGTCGTGAAGGATGTTCTTCATGACGCCAACAACTTCTTCAGCTGAGGATTCATAGCCTTTGATGGGGCAGAAGGTTTTCGCCAGAATCCGATACAATGTACTCGGCAGATACTGAAGCTCAGAGACTGGAAACGTTGTGCGAGCTGGGGCTTCAGGGGCCTGAGGCTTCATGAGCATGTTCATCAGGTCATCGCGAAGAATCTAAGACCCATAGGAGCAGGCCGCAGGGGAAGTGCACTGAGGCAACTCAAGTATCTCAATTCCGTCAGGAACAGTGATGGTGTAGTGATGATGCTCAGTCATCCACTCGAGGGTCCAGGTGTTGATATCTAGAGGATTTCCTGAAACATACAAAGTGGCATAAAACTGAAGCACAAGCTCTTCATTCCAGTGTATGCATTCAGAGCAGAATTGAAGCAGCTTGGCATGATGCAGATCCTGAAGCACATTGTTGAAGCAGGGAAGAGCTTCCATATCCATCAGAGGAATGTGCTTGTGAGGAAACAGTTTGTTTTGCTTGTAGAGCACTGAAGCATAGTAGTTCTTCTGAGTGGCAGTCCAGAACCTCAGCAGCTTGCGAGGTGGAGCAGAGTGATACGGATTTTGAATCCCCTCTTGAAAGAAACTCATGGCATTGAAGAAATCAGTAGCATCAAAGCTTGGAGTATCATCAGCTTCAAGGTCACGGAAGAATGGTCGCTTCTGCTTTGGACACAAGGACCGAGCTTGAACTGGGCCTTGAGGTGGGGAAGGCACTTGAGGCACTTCAATCTGAAGAGTAGCTTGAGGATGAGGCGGAGTCGCTGCAGATGCATCAGGCACAGATGTGTTAATGTCCTTGGGGAGACGAGGTGATGTGGCCTGTTTGTCTTCAGAGCCATCCTTCGAGGCTTCAGCATTTGTACTGGTTTCTGCTTCAGGAGGGGCAGTTGTGCTTTGGTCGGCTTCAGCTTCAGTTTCAGCAGCAGGTGGGTCTGGCTGAGGATTAGCAGTTGTAGTGTCAGCTGCATCAGTATTAGCAGCAGAATTTGTTGGAGCACAAGAGGCTTCGGGGTCATCAGCATCAGACGCTGAGGACGATGCACCAACAGAGGCTTCAGACTGCAGAGAAGTGTCAGGAAGCACCTCGGTCACTGTGTTGGAGTGAGGTTTAGGTGAGAAGACAGTATGAGTGGTTGAGTTTGTCAGCTCATAGTCCTCATCATAAATGCGAGGAGTTCCATCATCCATAATATCAACGTCCATGTCTTCAACCTCAGTGATAACTGGTGGTGGTGGGGACGGTGGAGTTGGAACAAAGGGTGTTGCAGCAGGGGGTGGAGTGAAGACAATTAAGCTGCGCTGTGGATTTTGAGGTGGAGTTGAGGCAGCAGTGATATGAGTGGTGGTATCAGCGGGCTGTGTTGTAGGAGGAGCTGAGGAAAGGGGTGTAGCATCAATGGGATCCTCAACAGCAGGCTTCTTTGCAGCAGGTGGGGTTGAGGGTTGTGCTTCAGGCGTGCGCTTGAGGCTTTTGGCAGAGGTATCAGCAGGCTGTCGAAGCTTCATCAACTTGGTCATCTGTTGTGAGATCCGTTCCTTGGATTGACCAATATAAGCACGATTGGCAGCGAACTCAATGTTGAGAAGTTGAACTTCGCATTGATGCTCAGTAAACTCCTGAGGAGTAACTTCAGTGATAGGTTTCTTCTTGAAGTCACTGTGGACTTTCTTCAGTTTGGCCTTCAACTGTTTCTGAAGATCACGTTGATGAATCTCATTTATGAGGAACTGTTGAACATAGAACTTGATGTCTTTCGGAATGTCCAAATCATCAAGCGGAGTGTCAGGCTTAACAGACCAAATTTCAATGTACTCCAAGATCTTCTTTGGATCAAGGAGAAGCGGGATTTCTGAACCCGTTGCTTCAGCTTTGCGTCTGGCCGCAGCACGCACGTATTCAATCTTATCAGCTTCAGTGGCGACGAAGCCGGCCAGATCCTCAAATTCATCTTCATCATCAGAAGATTGAGGAGTATGACGGATGGCGCCACGCATAGCAGTTTTCTTTGGTGAAGGACGAGGGCCCCGTTGAAGAACAGTTTTGGTCTTCAGGTGATGCTGAGGCATTGTGGTTAAGGCCTCAGGAGCACCAGATTCATCAGTGCGTATTCTTGAAGAGGGGGCAGCACCATCTGTTCGTTGACATGAGGAGCCAACAGCTTGAGGCTTAGTTGAGGTCTTAGAGAAAGGTTTCATGCCCGGAGCCTTTTTGCGGTGCTGAGGCGGAGGTTGTTGTCTAGGTTGAGACTGATCTTGAGGCGGAATTTGTATTGAAGCAGTCATGTCACGGACCAGATTTTTGACACGGCTGCGAGAGCGTTTGAGGTAAAGCTCATATGCCGCAGGAAAGTCTTCAGGTCTGCGCAGTGTGGTTGGATCAGGAACAACACCAGGAGCTGGTGGAGGTCGAGCCTTGATACCCAAGGTCTTCAGGGGCGGATTGACTGCGAACATTTCCTCATGTTGAGGATTCAGCCATTGGTAGGCCACCCAACGCTTGGCCCATTCTCTTGTGATTTTCTGAACCCGTTTCTTACGTTGTTCACCGGTTTCTCTTTCGGGAGTCTTCAGCTTTTCATATAGCTTTAGGGGCAGGTCTTTTGCGGTATCAGTGATTTTACGTCGAGGAGCCATTTTCTTCAGCTGAGGAGACTGAGGAATTGTACGTTCGAGCTGAGCTGCAAATGAAGTGAGACTATGAGAACCATGCGATTCCTCAGCAGACATGTACCTGTGACAGAATTAAGTTGCGAGGGAAGTGGGGTACGGTTATATGCGTTCATGAGGAATAGGTTGAGTAAAACAAAGGAGTGAGGCATAGGTACAGGTTTCAGTGAGCTAGCAGCACAGTGGAGGATGAACAGTACTGAGGAATGTTGTGCTGAGGAATAAACCACTGAGGAATAAGCATACCAGACTTGAGGCGAATGCTGAGGAACAATGTGTCTTCGTCCCCGGCGACGGCGAACTCCGGCGATGTTCGCGCTCGAGCGTGAAGAGCTCAAGGGCGGCAATGCGAGAGTGAGGGAGGCGTTGGGGGGTAAATGACCGGGGGGGGAGGGAAGAGAGCTATTTATAGAGGGGTGGGAGCTGAAGAGGTTGCGAAATTTGTGGACGAGAGAGCCCCTGATTGTTGGGATCCTCAGTGAATATCGTGATAGTGGATAATTACGACGTGCGGTAAAATCGCAACAAATTGAAGACAGTTGTAACAGAAAATCCATGATTTGAGGACATTGAGGATAATGGCTGAAGACAAAGACAAATGGTCTCAGGCAAATGATGATGACAGGTCTCATGCCAGAGGAATATAATTTCCTGATGAACGCATATGAGATAGACAGATTAGATAAGTGAGCACAGAGAGATGGGTCCGATCACGTTCACCTAGTTGAAGAAGCAAAAACTGAAGATCAATAACTATAGGTGAACGCTGTTGAGGACAAACACGATAATCATCAGAAATGAAGACTTCGAATCTTGAGGAAGATCAATAACATCAAATCCTGAGGTAGTTGAGGATCACCCAATCCTGAGGTGTTTGGGCGGTGGCGCTACCCACCTTATAGGGAATGAGACACTTGATACCATACAATTGTCGTATGGATCTTGAGTCAATTCCACGTTAATTTCTTCACACATAGCAAGGTAGTTCCTCATGAGTTGAGGAGTACGACGCATCGTGTGTTGTGCATCAGGATTCTTCAATATTGTTTAAGCGGTAGGATGTGTGTCCATTCACTGGACGTTTGAGGAATCTAAGATATTTAGCTCACACCTCAGAGTGCTAAATCGCTTCTCATCCAAAGGCTTAGTGAATATATCAGCAAGTTGATCTTCAGTCTTCACGTGGCTGATGACGATATCTTCCTTCAAGACATGATCCCGAAGAAAGTGATACCGTATCTCAATATGCTTCGTCTTGAGTGCTGTACTGGGTTCTGAGAGATCTTGATGGCGCTCTCATTGTCACATAGTAGTGGTACTTTCTTCAGGTTGATGCCGTAGTCCTTCAGGGTTTGTTTCATCCAAAGAAGCTGTGAGCAGCTTGCACCAGCAGCAATGTATTCAGCTTCAGCGGTGGAGAGGGAGACGCAGTTCTGCTTCTTCGATGACCAGCATACAAGAGAACGTCCGAGGAAGTGACATGTTCCTGAGGTAGACTTCCGATCCACTCGATCTCCAGCATAATCTAAGTCTGAGTACCCGACGAGATCCAGCTGTGTGCCTTTTGGATACCATAAGCCAAGCGACGGGGTGTGAGCCAAATATCGAAGAATTCGTTTCACCGCTTGGTGATGCGATTCCTTTGGTGCCGCTTGGAATCGGGCACACATGCAAACGCTCAACATTATATCAGGCCTGGATGCACATAGATATAGCAGTGAACCTATCATGGAGCGGTATACCTTTTGATCATACTCCTTGCCATTTTCATCGGGGCCAAGTTGTCCGTTTGTAGGCATCGGTGTCTTGATGCCCTTGCAGTCTTGCATCCCGAATTTCCTCAGGCACTCCTTGAGGTAATTCTCCTGAGAGATGAAGATGCCGTTGCGTTGTTGACGAATTTGGAGTCCTAAGAAGAAATTCAGTTCGCCCATCATCGACATCTGATACTGTTCACTCATCAAGAATGCAAACTCTTCACTGTATTTCTTGTTAGTGCATCCAAATATTATGTCATCAACATAAATTTGACATATGAATAATGCATCATCATATCGTTTTGTGAAGAGAGTTGGATCGAGGGAACCAGATTTGAAGCCCTTGCTGATGAGGAAGTCCCTTAGTGTGTCATACCAACCCCGAGGGGCTTGCTTCAGTCCATAGAGAGCTTTCTTCAATCTGTACACCATATCAGGCTTCTTGGCGTCTTCGAAACCAGGAGGTTGAGCAACATATACTTCTTCCTCGATATTACCATTGAGGAAGGCACTTTTCACATCCATTTGATATAACTTGATATTATGATGGTTAGCGAATGCAAGCATAATACGAATAGACTCAAGTCTAGCTATAGGAGCGAAGGTTTCACCGAAGTCGATCCCCTCAACTTGAGTATATCCGTGAGCTACGAGACAAGCTTTGTTCCTGATGACTAGTCCATCTTCATCAAGTTTGTTGCGGTAGATCCATTTCGTGCCGATGAAGTTGTGAACTCTAGGATCAGGACGTTTGACTAGTTCCCAAACATCATTCAGTTTGAACTGAAGAAGTTCGTCTTGCATTGCCTGAATCCATTCCGCTTCACGGAATTCCTCGGAGACTTTGGTGGGCTCTGAAATTGATACAAACGAGAAATGCCCACAAAAGTTAGCTATACGATTAGCTCTTGCACGAGTAAGAGGACCTGGTAGGTTGATTTCAGCGAGGATTTTGTCCACTTGAACTTCATTTGCCACACGAGGAAGTCGAGGTGGATGATCTTGAGGTGCATCTTCGTCACTGCAATCAAATTCGTTTGCATCAGCTTCAGGTGCTTGAGGAACTTCAGGCGTGTCAGGTGCCTCAGGATCTGGATCATCATCAGAATTATTCGCTTCAGGATTTGGGTGTTCTTCAGGAGCAGGAGGTACGTGGATTTCTTCAGGATGATCCACAGGAATGATGTCACCAGCACCCATCTTCTTGATCTGTTCTTCAGGTGGTGCTTCACCTAAATCATGTGGCAGGTGCTCTCTTTGGGAGCCATCAGACTCATCAAAACGCACGTCTACAGTTTCAACAATTTTATAATGACTAATGTTGAAGACTCTGTAGGTGTGCGAGTTGATACCATAACCAAGCATGAAACCCTCACATGATTTGGGTGCAAATTTGGACTCGTGATGAGGATCACGTATCCAGCAAGGTGCACCGAATACTTTGAAGTAACTTACATTGGGTTTCTTACCGATCATTAACTCGTATGAAGTTTTATTGAAGAACTTATGAAGATACACTCGATTGACGATGTGGCATGCGGTGTTGATTGCTTCAGCCCACCACTTGAGTGGAGTATTGTATTCAGCCAGCATCGTGCGAGCCATCTCGATGAGGGTTCGATTCTTTCTCTCAACAACACCATTTTGCTGAGGAGTGTATGGCGCTGAGAATTCGTGAGTAATTCCCAAGTCATCGAGGAATTCTTCCACACCGAAGTTCTTGAACTCAGTGCCGTTGTCGCTTCGAATGTGCGTGATCTTCAGGTTGTAGTTGTTCATGACTCGCTGAGAGAAGCACTTAAGAATTGCTGGAGTTCTTGACTTATAGAGAAGAAAATGCACCCAAGTGTATCGTGAGAAGTCATCAACAATAACAAGACCATACATATTACCTCCAAAGCTCGAATACTTTGGAGGACCAAATAGATCCATGTGAAGTAATTCCAGTGGTCTCGTAGTGGTCATGATGGTCTTCGCTGGGTGGTTGGCCTTGGTCATCTTTCCAGCTTCGCAGGCTCCACAGAGCCGGTCCTTTGTGAATCTGATTTCCTCAATCCCGAGGACATGTTTCTTCAGTACCAGCTTCTGAAGATTTCTCATTCCAGCGTGGCCGAGTCTTCGATGCCATAGCCAGCACTCTGAGGCTCGTGCCATGAGACATGTAGCAACCTGAGGACCTTCAGAGAAATCTACAATATACAGGTCACCTTTCCTAATCCCACTGAAGACAGTGGATTTATCGCTAACCATGAAGACAATACAACCATGTTTTCCGAAGAGAACAGCGAGATCAAGATCACACAGCATAGATACAGACATCAAGTTGTACCCAAGAGATTCAACAAGCATGACTTTATCAATGTGTTGGTCTCGAGAGATAGCCACTCTACCGAGACCCAATACCTTACTTTTACCTTTATCAGCGAAGGTGATGGTTTTCTTTGAAGAAGGACTTAGTGATGATTCCGTAAGAAGACTTCTGTCACCAGTCATGTGATTTGTGCATCCACTATCCATCACCCATTCAGTCTTTTCCTGCAAATGAATTAGTATCTCATACAGCAAGTTATGAGCCAGTTTCAGTTTGAGGAGTTTAAGATTCATCAGAATTAATTCCTCAGGATGTTCCTCAGGATTGATTCTATGAAATCAAACAATATAATTATCCTTCAACTGACTCATTTGTTATTGTCCTGGGCATATGATCTGCATAAATTGTAATTACCTCAGGACATGTCCCTGCACGGATGATTAGTTCTTAACCACCCACATCTTTATGGGTGGTCTTGAGGCACATGAGGATTGATGAGGATAATGAGACTTAATGGGGTGTGTGATGACAGTATCAGGATAAACAAATGAATAAGCATTCTTATGAGGAACTTCCCTGTGAAAAAAATGGTTAGCAGATACATGATTATAATCATTTCCTTTTGAGGTATCGTCCTCAGATGATATCCTCAGCTCATTTGCATCTGCATTCACAGGAAGGTTAGTGATGAGGTCCTTTGGCACCCAGATCTGCTTGACTGGAGGACCGTTCCTGCAGTTAGTTCCAATGTATCTGGCAAATACCTCACCATTACAATTTTTAAACAGTTTATAGTTTGAGTCAAATGACTCAATCATCATATCTGAAGAAGCAGCATCATAACCAGATAAGGTATAGGGGTCAGGAGGAGGCATCATTGCCGAAACCCAGATGGTCTCAGGATATTGTTCAGGTTTCCAGTAAGACCCATCAGGGTTGAGTCTCCGAGTGAATGCAATGCCTTCTTTCCTTGGGTTTCTGTTGAGGATCTGTTTCTTGAGAATGTCACAGAGAGTCTGATGTCCTGTCAGACTCTTGAACATGCCTGTTTCCAGTAGATTCTTCAACCTAGCATTTTCTTCAGCAATGTCTATGGTATCCTCAGATGAGGGGTTAGGTACCACAGAAGTAATAGAGATAACAGAGTCTGAAGACATTGAAGAACTAGACACAGAAATGATTTGATCACGTTCAATGCATTTTAAACAGGGAGGATTGAATCCTTCTTGTGGCATGATGATCTGTTGCGAGAGGAGTGACTCATTTTCTTTCCTTAGATCGTCATGAGACATCCTTACACGTTCCATTTCTTGTTTCCTCATGAGGAACTCATGAGATAGTTTTTCATGATCGGTAAGGAGTGTCTCATGGCGATTGAACAAGTCATCAAACTTTGACTGAAGAATTTTTGATTCATCAGTCAACTTTTGAGTCTTCGTCATTTCCTCAACCAACATATTATCACTTTTGTTTAATGAGATCTGAGTCTTTTCAAGTGCACGTTGTTGCTTAGACGCAAGTTTAGCAAGTTTGGCATAGTTTTCATCAGGTTCTTCATCAGAGGGTTCATCTGATGATGAGTAAGAACATACCTTAGAGGGCTTGGCCATGAAGCAGAAGGAAGGAGTTGTGTCTTCAGCTTCATTAACAGCATGTGATGGGCCAGAGTCCTCAGTGCTGAAGATTGACTTTGAGACAAGTGTCGTGGCAAGAGCCAAACCAGCCACACCCTCAGATTCTTCAGATTCTTCTTCCTCAGCATCAGGGTTGGAACCAGATTCTTCCGAGTCCAATTCTTTCCCGAGCTAAGCGCGAGCCTTACGGGAGCTACTGTTCCGGTATCCAGTAGACTTTGAAGATCTTGAGGATTTCTTCTTTGTCTTTTCGTCAGAACTTTCATCTTTCCCTTTCTTCTTCTTCTTCTTCAGTTTAGCTTGTTTTTCCCATTGAGGACAATCAGCGATGTAATGCCCAGGTTTCTTGCACTTGTGACAGACTCTCTTTCTAGCTTCGGCAGAGTCATCATCTTTTCTTTTTCTTGATAACGACCTTGAGAAGTTTCCGAAGCGATTCTTCTTCGTGAACCTTTGAAACTTCCTGGTAAGGAGAGCAAGTTCACGGCTGAGAGTCTCAGGATTATCAGCCTCAGACTCTTCATCAGAGGACACTCTTCGTGCTCTAGCTTTTAGCGCGCGGACCTTAGGCGTGGAGCTGTATAAGTCTCATTTTTCAGAGAGCTTCAGTTCATGAGCATTGAGGCGCTCGAGAATATCCGCAGGGTCCAGAGTCTTGAAGTCTGGCCTTTCTTGAATCATCAGTGATAGGAACTCAAATGAGTCATCCAGTGACCTCAGCAGTTTCTTCACAACTTCATGATATGTGATATCAACAGCACCAAGAGCCTGAAGTTCATTGGATATATCAGTGAGTCTGTCAAAGGTTTGTTGTACGTGCTCATTATCTAGCCTCTTGAACCGATTGAAGAGACTGCGGAGTGTATCAATTCGTGAGTCTCGCTGAGCTGAGACTCCTTCATTAACTTTAGACAGTCTCGTCCATATTTTCTTTGAAGTATCTAGACCACTGATACGGTTGAACTGAGCCTTATTGAGATGACCACCAATGATGCTTCGAGCTTTTGCATCAAGCTGCCAGTTTTTCTTGACTACATCAGGAGCAGTCATCAGATTTGCTTCAGGGATGCCTTGATCAACAATGTCCCACAGATCCTTGTCAATGGCTTCAAGATGCATCCTCATCTTGTTCTTCCAGTATGGGTTGTCATTTCCATCGAAGATGGGGCAGTTTGAGGCAACGCTCATTGTACCGGAGGTCGACATAACTAAAACTCCAGGTGGTTAAACCGAATCACACAGAACAAGGGAGTACCTTGCTCTGATACCAATTGAAAGTGCAATATATCGACCAGAGGGGGGGTGAATGGGAGATTTTCAAATTTACTACAGGATTTTGTTTTTCTTCAGGACTGAAGCAATCATGAAGCTGAAGAAGTAACCAAAATCATGAAGAAATAAAACTTTGCAGAATGTAATCATTAGGGCAGCACATCATAATGCAACCGAAATAAATCAATTCAGATAAGCAGAAGTGCTTCAGATCCATAGTATGAAGACAAATAGCAGAGGGAGAGCTGAAGCACAGGAAGTCACCATAGATACTGAAGACATAATACTGAAGCTTATGAGATTGAAGAGATGTCACCAGTAATTGAAGACATTGGTTTGGTAGACCAGTTCAAGTTGCTGTGACAACTCTACGTCTGGTTGGAGAGGCTGAGATTCAACTCAGAAGACATAGTCTTCACCTTGTTCTCCTTGAACTAAAGTTCTCAGACTCCGTCCAATAACTCAGGTGAGTCTTCAAGGTAGACTCCCGAAACCTTCACAGACTCAGTCACTCCAGGAAGTCACAATTGCATCTTGACTTCCTCAGACTGAAGACTACTACACCGGCTGGAAGACCACATTCTTCAAGAGTAAAAAGCTTCGGATCACTCGAACCGACTTCCTCAGAAATGCTCAACTACTCAGGCTGGTGGTTTTCCTCACAAAGGTTCTTCAATTTCCTCAGAGGTGGGTTGCTCTCAAATGACAAGTGTCAGTTTTCCTCTTGGAGCATCCAACCCACAAATGGGGCTGGGGGTGGCTATTTATAGCCGCGGAGCAACCCGAGGTGAATGGACATAAATGCCCATGCATGCAATTACTCTCATGCCCTCGGAACAGACCGTTGCTAGACAGGTTCTAGCCTCTCACCACGCAACACGTGGCACGGTCAAAGTATTCTCTCTCCAGACTCCTCAACCGAAGTTAGTTACCTCAGTGTCCTGAAGAACAAAGTCTCAGACACATGAGGACCGAACTTCTACTGCAGGAGAAAACTCTTCAGGAGAACTGCACTCGCAATTTCCAGACTCCTCAACCAAAGACAGATTCCTCAGTGTCCTGAAGGACAACGTCTCAGACACCTGAGGACTGAACTTCTACTGCAGGAGATTTCCTCAGGGTTTTTCTTCAGGATTCCTAACTGAGACCTTCCTCGGACCTTCGGAACTCGTTTTCTTCAACCCCTCCAACAGTGCGGTGTTTCCTATGACTCAAGAAATATAAAAAGTCTTAATCGAAGAATACGCTTCAACTTCGTCTTCAGCGCAAACGTCCTCAGGATTGTCTTTAGCTTCAGCTTCAAACGAGCGCTTCAACCGAACGCTTCAGGATCCTGTTTCCTCAGGATTTTGCGCGACTTCATTCTTCAGGAAACGCACCATTTTCTTCAATGTTCCTCAACATTTTGGGGGGTCAAGATTGGTGGTTAAACACCTCATCAAGGACTGTTCTCCTGTGTATACTCACAAACACATCAGTGCCTTAACCGTTTTGACATCAAACTCCAACACCTCAAGGGGAAGGCACTTGATGCACTTACAACGATGTATGGACTCTTTTGAACGTTTATGGGCCTTGCTCGGGTCCAAATCGCGCGATCTTCTCAGAATGGTTTTTTGACTTTGACATCCCGACTAGAGAAGATTGGCTTCTTTTGGGTGACTTTAATTTCATTAGAGCACCTGATAACCGCAACAGAGGGGGTGGAGATGCTAATGATATGCTGCTTTTCAATGACTTTATTCGGTTCCATTCGTTGGTGGAATTACCGATCAAGGGTAGATCATATACCTGGAGTAACATGCAGTCTGACCCTTTACTTGAACAGCTAGATTGGCACTATTCCTCGATAAACTGGGCTGTCAAATACCCTAATACGCTAGTTTTACCGCTAGGTAAACCTGTTTCTGATCACGCGCCCTGTTATGTCAGTATTCAGACGAGGATCCCGAAATCCAATCTCTTCCGTTTCGAAGATTATTGGATCTCCCTTCCGGGGTTTTTAGAGACAGTGCAACACTCGTGGAACAAGCACTGTTATGCTCCTAACTCTGCTGCTACCCTCTGCAAAAAACTAAAAATCCTCTGACGAGACCTTAAACATTGGAGTAAGCAAGCTTCGAGACTCTCTTTTCTCATCAACAACTCTAACCAAATTCTCAATGATTTGGATGAGCTGGAAAATTTGCGGCCTTTATCGATCCGGGAGAGTAACTTCAGATCAATACTGAAAAAAAATCTCATTAAGCTGCTGGACTGCAAAAAGCTCTACTGGAAACGTCGATGCACGATCAGATACTTCAAATTTGGAGATGGCAACACCAAAAATTTTCATCGAGTAGCAACCGAACGCTTTAGGCGGAACTCGATCACTACTCTTAAGAATGGTGATGATATACTTGTCACTGATCACGTAGGGAAAGAAGCGCTGCTGTACCAAGCTTACAAAGATAGACTTGGGCAGTCCAACTCGGCGAATATGAAATTTCACCTTCCCAGCATAATTAAAAGGATTGATGGCCTGGAGGTACTTATTGTTCCTTTTTCCAGAGAGGAAATTGATAGTGTGGTCCAACACATGCCGGGAGATAGCGCTGCTGGTCCGGATGGATTTAATGGCAATTTCCTCAAAACTTGTTGGCACTTGATCAAGGAGGAGTTCTATCGATTATGTGATGATTTTCATGCAGGTAACCTCGATCTGGAGAGTGTCAATGAGGGACTCATTACCTTGATCCCCAAGGTGCAATCCCCTGAAACGGTGAATGATTATCGCCCCATCACTTTGCTAAATTGCTGCTTGAAGTTGATCACAAAAGTCCTGGCCAACCGTCTACAAAAGCTCATCTTAAAGATCATACATCATAACCAATATGGTTTCCTACGCGGTAGATCCATTCAGGACTGCCTTTCCTGGGCATTTGAGTTTATTCATCAATGTCAAGCCTCTGGAAACCAATGTGTGATACTCAAGCTGGACATTGCTAAAGCGTTTGATACTATAGAACATGGTCCGATGATTGAGATCATGAAGCATATGGGATTTAATGATGTTTGGTTGGGCTGGATCCGTATCCTTTTCTCTTCTGCCAAATCTGCGGTTCTTCTCAACGGCACTCCCGGGAGACAGTTCTTCTGTAAGAGGGGCGTCAGGCAAGGTGACCCACTTTCACCTCTGATCTTCGTACTTGCTGCAGATCTGTTGCAAGCCTCCATTAATGAAGAATTTAGGAGAGGCAACCTTCGTCTCCCTATTCCTATGGAGCATGGTGACTATCCTGTGATCCAGTATGCGGACGACACCATAGTGATTATGCCGGCTGATCAAAATCAAGTGCTACATATGAAACACATCCTTCAGGATTATGCGGTGTCCGTTGGACTGAAGATTAATTTTCAGAAGTCTACTCTCATCCCTATAAATATTACGGATGAGGTGTCGACGGCTCTATCCCATTGTTTGGGCTGTGTGGTTGGGACTATGCCTTTCACCTACCTTGGACTGCCGATGGGCACAACCAGACCGAGTGTGAATGATCTAATGCCTTTGGTTTGCTCGGTAGAGCGTCGTCTCTCCACTGCTTCCTCTCTGCTTGATTATGGCTCAAAGCTCATCTTAGTCAATTCGGTCGTCACTTCGATTGCTATCTACGCCATGTGCTCCATTAAATTACCGCCTAAAGTGATTGAACATTTGGACAAGCTGCGGCGTCAATGTCTCTGGACTAGGAATGTGGGAGATGAGACCAAAAGTAGCTCACTGGCTGCTTGGTCGTTGGTCTGCAGGCCTAAAGCCAAGGGTGGATTAAGAATTCTGGATCTGAAACTTCAAAACCAAGGCTTGCTGCTCAAGCAACTACACAAGTTCTTTAATAAGCTTGATATCCCTTGGGTCCAACTGGTGTGGAACACGCATTATGTTAATCATATCCCACATGCAGTGGAGCCGTGTGGCTCGTTCTGGTGGCGGGATGTTCTCCAGCTCTCCCCTATCTACAGGGCGGTGACCTCGGTGTCTGTAGGAAATGGAGCTAGCACTCTATTCTGGAAGGATGCCTGGTTGGGTGAGGTGTTGGAGAACAGATTCGCAAGATTATTCTCCTTCGCTAAAACCCCGGACATCTCGGTACAGGGGATGCTGACGGCGGAAACTCTAAGAGCTAACTTTGACCTGCCGATATCTGAGCTCGCTAGACAGGAACTGGGGCTGTTACAGGGACGACCTGTGGATGTTAGTCTGTCTCTGGATGATGAAGACGTCTGGTCCCGCGTATGGGGTGATGGCTTCAGCTCTCGCAAATTCTATGGCCACTCCTTCAGGGAGGTTCATGTCGATACAGCCTTCCAGTGGATCTGGACCACTAAGTGTACCAATAAGTGGAAGGTTTTTACGTGGCTTCTCCTTGCTGATCGTCTTAACACCCAAAATATGCTGCGTCGTAGACACTGCGTCTTGCAGAATGATTATTACACTTGCATGCTCTGTGATACCAGCGAGGAGGAAATTGTGGAGCACCTGTTTTTTCAATGCCCTTTTAGTAGGGATTGTTTGACTGAGCTGGGGGTTTCCTGGATGACCACTGGTGGTCGACTGGAGTGGTTGCATGCTGCAAAAGCCCTCTGGTCCAGGGGCCTTTTCATGGAGGTGTTCATCGTGTCCTCCTGGAGTCTTTGGAAGGTGAGGAATGAAACTTACTTTAGAGGCCTGCGGCCCTCGGTTAGATCCTGGAAACAAAGATTTGAGAAGGATTTCGACATGCTTAGACATAGATCTAAGGAGGGGGCGGGGCCCCTGATATCCGCCATACTAAACTCTCTTTTGTGACCGTTTCCTTTTTATTCTTCACTCCTCCCCTATCCCCCCACTGTACATCTGACTTCTCTTCCCCTCCTCCCCCCTGTAAATCTGACCCTCCCCTCCCCCCCTCATGTAAATCCTGGGTGTTTTGACATTCTAATATAGAAGGCAGTGGGGGGTTCTCCTCACTGTCATAAACGATTCAAAAAAAAGGAATCAAGCAAAAAGGCATCATGAGCAATTAATTATAGCTCATGCAAAATGCAATAAAACATTACTGGTCTAGGATTAGTGAATATCAGAGAAACATGGCAGAAACTGTTATTTTTATGCTGTATAAACAGGGGTATAACTATATGAAAAAGTGCAGCAACATGACATAGCTATACATGGGCATGAAGTAAACATGATGGTTATCAGGTACAAACAAGAATTAAGGTCATAGGCATCATAGATCAAAAGATATTAAGCATGCAACATGGCATCGGAACGTTACAGACTTAGAGAAAAACAGAGGTGGTTGTCAAAAACAGTGGCATAGAAACTTTGGAGCCCAATAACTAGATGACCAGCAAGCATATCATGACAATGCAATACATACAATGTAAGTAGACATGATGCTTAACAATATGCAATTGGAATCACTCAATTCCGATAAACGGTTGCGACGCAATCATCACCCGAAGTTGCAACAAATTAACAGTTTCAACAACAACAGCACATTAACATCAGGGTCACCACTTTGGAGCAAGATTTAATATAGCTAAAGCACCCAAACATGACAAGTTAAAGCATAGGGATGAAGTAAACATGATGCTTAACTCATAGGAAAAAGAATCAATGCAATAGGCCTCATGGATGTGTCACAATCATCAACCAAAGTTGCAATAAAATAATAACAGCAGCACCTAACAGGAATTAGTAGCAGTTAACGGCCTGATGCCCACTTCAACACCGATTTTCACCATCAATATGACCTCATATCAAAAAGCTCACAAAAGATGGATTGAAGTACACACAAAACAAAACAATTTTCCTTTTGGGCGCAACGCGATCCAGGCTACGGTTCATGCGCAAATCTAATCGCAAAACAGATCACAGCATCAATTGCACAGGACTTAGAAAAGAAAAGAACAACTAGTAAAAGGAAAAAAAAGAATCCAGGCCTGGCTCACCTAGTGGGCCGAGCCCCAAGTCGGCAGAGGCGGCCTGGTCGCAGAGGGGAGGCCGGCTGGGCCATGGGCGCCTGTTGGGCCGGCCGGCCTGGGCTGGCCCATGCGAGGGGAGGGGCAGGCGAGCTCGGCTCGCGCCCGAGCAGGGAGGCGGCGCCGGCTGCCCTGGCTCGCTGTCGGCGAGGGAGGCGCGCAGGGGCGCGGTGGAGACGGAGGGAGCGTCCGGGGGAGGCGGGGTGCCGCCCGCCGGCGGGAGGCGGAGGATGCCGACGACGAGGGGCCCGTGGCCTGGCGGGGGATCTGGGCCTGCTCCTCCCACGACGGCCGGGTCCTCCTGGTGCACCTACGAGGACGAACGGGCGGTGAGAGGAGGAGGTGAGGGTGAAAGGAAGAAGGGGAGAGGGAGGCGCAGAGGAGAGGATAGGGTGGCGGCGCCGGCAGCTCGTCGGCCGGCGGCTGGCCGGAGCAAGCGCGGCGCGGCGGCGGATCCATGGTGCAGGAGGAGCGGTGGGAGGAGAGGTAGGAGAGAGAGATGGGTAGGTGGGGAGCTCCTTGGGCCATCGGATCACGAGATCTGACGGTCCATGATGGATCTGGCTAGGGTTTGCTAAAAAAATGGGCAAAATACGAAAATTGGGGCTATTGTGAGGGGGTGGCTACAATTTTGGCTAGGGGAAACCCCAAAAAGAGGTGGGAGTATGGTGGTCTTTATATAGCCCAGGTGGCTGGCAGTTTGCAAAAACATCCCCGGTTTTCCTCTCGCGCGCGCGGTGTTTACGTTTCTGACCGTCGGGGGTCCGCAGGACCTCCGATTCGGGTAAAACTTCGAACTGCGCGATCAGCGCGTCGAGCCGGCGGCGTTTACCTCGCGCTGGAACCGTTCCGAGAACACTTTCCGGCGCGCTATAAAAATATCCCGTTTAATTATTAAACGGGGTTTTCGTTCCGTTGGCTGTGGCTAGTCTTGTGCGGTTTTCGCGACGGTGATCGGGTGAAACCCGTTGTCGTGAAGGTCTAGTGTCAGGGTGGCAAGGGTCGGTCTCCGTCCGTTACGAGATAAGAGGGGGAAAAATAATCGTCGATCGATAAATCGGGGATGCAAACACCGCAAACAATTCAGACAATCAAACAATTCACACCGAAAACAATTTTTTTTAATTTTTGTGAAATCTGGGCTGTTACAATACAACACCACCAACAAGGGATCTCGTCCCAAGATCCAGGCTGATCCGGGGGCGAGGGTAAGGGGGAAATAAGAGAGTCGACGATCTTCAACACCACCAACAAGGAACTCTGCTCCATGTCGACGTCGACCTTCCGTCGAGAAACTTTCCGCAGAGAGACGTCAACGTCGAAAAACGTTACCATCGGTAGACTAAGAGGAAGAACGACACTTCAAAGCGACGATCAAGGGGGGTAATCTCACTCAAATCGTGAGGATACTGGGCAAGAGAACTGAAGTCAATAGAAGACCAAGATGTTTACCCAGAGTCGGAAGAACTAAAGGTACTACAGGATTTCCCAAACCTGAGATCGGAATTGAGACAATACGCTGCAAGCAAGGCATTGTAACTATTCCGAAACTCCACACACTTGAGAACCTAAAGTTTGCAAGGGGATAAGGTGAGAGTTAAAACACTTACGGCACTTGTCCTGACCAGAGCAAGGGTAAGGAGTAAAAAGATTCCTACTCTCCGATAACTAACTTAGTAACTACAAAATAGTTTTTGTCTAGACTCGACTTCGGCCAGAGAAGGGATCCTACGGTCGGTAAGGCTCTGATACCAAGTTGTAAGGCCCGATATGTGGTACTGTTCCAGATCTAGATGTTTCCATCCAGATCCGGGGACGAAACACATATCGGTCCCACCACGACATATGACATAGCCATGTGCCCTGGATTTCCAACATGATATCACAACATTACAGATACAAGGATACAACATCTCATACAATCGGTATACAACTGCCTTAAATAAAATACAACAGCGGAAGATACATGTCTGAGTACAGACTACAATCAAATGCCTAGTGGCAAAGGTAAAATCATCGATCCCCATAACCACACGGGTCCAGGCCCTCCGCCGGGACCCGCCTAACTAGTCGTCGTCGAGTCTCTACGTGAAACATCAATCACCATACCTGTTGTCGAACAAGAACCCTGAAAAGAGTTTTGGGGTAGTATCATGAGTACAGAGGTACTCAGCATCCAACTGTAGTGGTAATCTGACCCATCAAGGACTTCATCACTCGTCATTCTAGGACAACTAGTAGTTTACGGTAAGGATGGGGTAAGTGGTGAGGTTGCTGCCGCACTAGCATCTATGAAGTGGCTAACGATCTAGAGAGTAAGATAAGAAGCCAAGAATTCGATCAGGAATCGCCTCCAACAAGTCTTGCTATCAACTACTTACGCAAGCATAACACCTATCCTATGCTTTTCCTCCTCTTTGCACCCCGACGAAAAAGAAGCGGTCAAGGCACACACACGTTGATCAAGTTATATTAAGATTATCTCAGTTGTTGTTGTCTATGAACAGGATGTAGGTCTCAAGTCGTCCATAATCGTGGACACGGCTTCTCGAAAAGATTTAACCCTGCAGGGGTGTACCAACTGCCCATTACGAGTATCCGCACGCATGCCCATCTCTCAGTTGCTACCTATGATAGGCAACCATTTTATGATTTAGTCCCGAGAGATCCGGAACGATAGATCCCTCTAACTAACAACGCACAAATCCGGGTGCCCCCGGTGAGTCGACATCCAACTCAAAATCCGTCCGCGCTCTTGAGTCGGCCTCTACCGTCTGGACGAGGTCGGGTTAGCTACCTAGACAGATGTGGGCAGCCCCCTAGCTTCCAGGTGTGGACCAAAAAAGGAACTATGTCTTCGCTGGCCCGAGTTGTTTGAAAATCTGCGAGGTCGACACTCGCACACACACGTTTTGCAAATGATAAAACCAGGTTAGGCCACCACTAGAAATGTTTGAAGCTAGATAGGTAAGAAGAGGGGACCCCATAGCATCCCACACGCGGTTAGGCACGCTCAGTCTTAAAACCAATACCCGGAACTCGGATCCTAGGTGACTCGAATGGAACAAAGCGTCGAGGCGGGATAGCCTAGACCTACCATCCTTCGTCGAATATAGTCAACATTATAATAATCATATCATCCACAACAATATAATAATGTGATAGCCCAAACCAAGGAGTTATAGGGTAACATCGTAGCATCCTAAGAATGCATACTAAGCAGGGGCTGAGCAACGAGCAATAGTAACATAGCAGTACATGGTTTGCTGGGAGGGGACATGGCTGTATCGGTTTGAAAAATGATGTAAACATGTGGTAGGATCAAACATCGAACCTATCCTGGACTAGCGTGCAAACCGCTAGTTGTAATAGTATGGATCATAAGTAATGTATAGTCCTTGCCTGTTGATAAGTCGGGTTCCGAAGGTGCAGTTGATCGCAAGCTCGCATCGTCTCTAAGAGGTACCCGCGGAAGAACACAAGACGGTAAACACTAGAAAGCAATCAACGAGCAAGAATCTATTACTACGAAGAAAACACGAGCAAGCGACAACAAGAAGGCAACACAAGACATCGCACCTAGCGTCGAGAGCGGTTACTAACAGGTTAAGTTGAGTACTCGTCACACAAGACGATACCGCATATTTACAACGGTTCAAGTTGTTTAGCTACAGGTGATCAACAAAGGTTGTTAACATGGCAACTCAATAAAGCATGGCATAGCACACAAACATGACAAGAGGTGAAGCATAAGATAAACTATCTATGCTAGTCAATTTAAGTGGGGCACAACCTAAACATGGCATCCACTAAGTTCCCCACGACAACTAAAACATTTGGTACTGTACTGTCCTAAACCATATTTTAGGTTGGTTAATAGCATCAAACAATAGCATAAACACAAAGTACACGAAAAACTAATCGAGTTACATATAAAGAACACTCCAAACGGAGTTACGGTTAAGAAGATACAAGCAAAACAAGTTTGGAACACAATCTGCCAACATCAGGAAGCACACTTTAGAGCAATGCATAAACAGGATAATGAATGCAAACATGATCACAAATGATATGCAATTAAATTATACATGACAGGAAAGGCATGACAAAAGGAATCAAGCAAAAAGGCATCATGAACAACTAATTATAGCTCATGCAAAATGCAATAAAACATTACTGGTCTAGGACTTAGTGAAAATCAGAGAAACATTACTGTATAAGCAGGGGTATAACTATATGAAAAGGTGCAGCAACATGACATAGCAATACATGGGCATGAAGTAGACCTGATGGTTATCAGGTAAAAAGAAGAATCAAGGTCATAGGCATCATAGATCAAAAGATATTAAGCATGCAACATGGCATCGGAACGTTACAGACTTAGAGAAAAACAGAGGTGGCTGTCAAAAGCAGTGGCATAGGAACTTTGCAGCCCAATAACTAGATGACCAGAAAGCATGTCATGACAATGCAATACATACAATGGAAGTAGACATTATGCTTAACAATATGCAATTGGAATCACTCAATTCCGATAAACGGTTGCGACGCAACCGTCACCTGAAGTTGCAACAAATTAACAGTTTCAGCAACAGCAGCACATTAACATAAGGGTCACAACTTTGGTGCAAGATTTAATATAGCTAAAGCACCCAAACATGACAAGTTAAAGCATAGGGATGAAGTACACACGATGCTTAACTCATAGGAAAAAGAATCAATGCAATAGGCCTCATGGATGTGTCACAATCATCAACCAAAGTTGCAATAAAATAATAACAGCAGCACCTAACAGGAATTAGTAGCAGTTAACGGCCTAATGCCCACTTCAACACAGATTTGCACCATCAATATGACCTCAAATCAAAAAAGCTCACAAAAGATGGATTGAAGTACACACAAAACTAAACAATTTTCGTTTTGGGCGCAACGTGATCCGGGCTATGGTTCATGCGCAAATCTAATCGCAAAACAGATAACAACAGCAATTGCACAGAACTTAGAAAAAAAAGAACAACTAGTAAAAGGAAAAAAAGGATCAGGCCTAGCTCACCTAGTGGGCCGAGGCCCAAGTCGGCGGAGGCGGCCTGGTCGCAAAGGGGAGGCCGGCTGGACCATGGGCGCCTGTTGGGCCGGCCAGCCTCGGCTGGCCCACGCGAGCGGTGGGGCAGGCGAGCTTGGCTCGCGCCCGAGCAGGGAGGCGGCGCCGGCGGCCCTGGCTCGCTGCCGGCGAGGGAGGCGCGCAGGGGCGCGGTGGAGACGGAGGGAGCGTCCGGGGGAGGCGGGGTGCCGCTCGCCGGTGGGAGGCGGAGGACGCCGATGACGAGGGGCCCGTGGCCTGGCGGGGGAGCTCGGCCTACTCCTCCCATGTCGGCCGGGTCCTCCTGGTGCACCTGCGAGGACGAACGGGCGGTGAGAGGAGGAGGTGAGGCGGAAAGGAAGAAGGGGGAGAGGGAGGCGCAGAGGAGAGGAGAGGGTGGCGGCGCCGGCAGCTCGCCGCCCGGCGGCTGGCCGGAGCGGGCGCGGTGGGACGAGAGGTAGGAGAGAGAGAGTTGGGTAGGTGGTGAGCTCCGTGGGCCGTCGGATCGCGAGATCTGACGATCCAGGATGGATCTGGCTAGGGTTTGCTACAAAAATGGACAAAATGCAAAAATTGGGGCTATTTTGAGGGGGGTGGCTGCAATTTTGGCTAGGGGAAACCATAGAAAGAGGTGGGAGTGTGGTGGTCTTTATATAGCCCAGGTGGCTGGCAGTTTGCAAAAACATCCCCGGTTTTCTTCTCGCGCGCGCGGTGTTTACGTTTCTGACCGCCGGGGTCCGCAGGACCTCCGATTTGGGTAAAACTTCGAACTTCGCGATCAGCGCGTCGAGCAGACGACTTTCACCTCGCGCTGGAACCATTCCGAGAACACTTTTCGGCGCTCTATAAAAATATCCCGTTTAATTATTAAACGGGGTTTTCGTTCCGTTGGCTGCGGCTGGTCTTGTGCGGTTTTCGCGACGGTGATCGGGTGAAACCCGGTGTCGTAAAGGTCGAGTGTCAGGGTGGCAAGGGTCGGTCTCCGTCCGGTACGAGATAAGAGGGGGGAAAATAATCGCCGATCGATAATTCGGGTATGCAAACACCGGAAACAATTCAGACAATCAAACAATTCACAACGAAAACATTTTTTTAAATTTTTGTGAAATCTGGGTTGTTACAAGGTGGTAGGGATTATCCGATGGATGAGCATTACGCGGAGGTCGATGAGCCTGCGCGCCAAGTTGTGAAGCGGGTTTGCGAAGAGAACGATCGTTATCTGGGTTCCCTTATTAAGGCAAAGATGGAGCCTTGGGGTTAGGTGCTTCCTCTCTTTGTATGTGCTTCCTCTTGGTGTACTGTATTCCTTTGTAGCCTTGGTTTTGCCTCGAGTGCCAGTTTTGTTTATGTCGCAATTGCGAAGAACGCCTCGGGGGGTGGCTGCTGCGACGAGCCCCCGAGTGCCAATTTTGTTTGGGTAGCGATTACGAGAGGCGCCTTGGGGGGTTGCTACTGCGGCGATCCCCCGAGTGCCAATTTTGTTTGGGTCGTGATAGCGAAGAACGCCTCGGGGGGTGGTTGCTGCGGCGAGCCCCCGAGTGCCAATTTGCTTGGATCGCGGTTGCGAAGAACGCCTCGGGGGGTGGCTGCTGCGGCGAGTCCCCGAGTGCCAATTTTGTTTGAGGCGCGATTGCGAAGAATGCCTCGGGGGGTGGCTGCTGCGGCGAGCCCCCGAGTGCCAATTTTGTTTGGGTCGCGATTGCGAAGAATGCCTCGGGGGTGGCTTCTGCGGTGAGCCCCCGAGTGCCAATTTGGTTTGGGTCGCGATTGCGAAGAACGCCTCGGGGGGTGGCTGCTGCGACCAGCCCCCGAGTGCCAATTTGGTTTCGGTCGCGGTTGCGAAGAACGCCTCGGGGGGTGGCTGCTGCGGCGAGCCCCCGAGTGCCAATGAATCAATTTTTGGAAAAACATTTTTCAATATCCTTCCTGTTGTTTCTTACATTTAGTAAGAATGGGGGGTCTGATGAGGACAGTCCCCTTTATTTAAAACGGTGGCGTGGTAGCCTTAAGATCTAGGTAGGTTCTTATCCGGGTGCTCCGGTCCTTCGGGTGGTGACTTCTTCTACAGGAGCGTTTCTTCTGCGGGTCCCATGGTCTTGCTGGCTTGGTGAGCTCCAAAGGCCTCTGATATCTTGTGGAATTCCTTGTCGCAGCTGTCGGACCTGACGAAACTGCCGCTGACAGTGATGACCCCATGTGGGCCTGGCATTTTTAGCTTAAGGTAGGCATAGTGCGGCACTGCCATAAAGCGCGCGAAGGCTGGTCGCCCGAGAATTGCGTGGTACTGCGACTTCCAGTCGACCACTTCAAAGTCTAGGATCTCTTTGCGAAAGTTGGTCGCGTTGCCAAAAACCACCTCCAGGCTTATTTTTCCCAGAGGGTAGACTGCTTTTCCTGGCACAATCCCATGGAAGGTTGTGCCTGAGGATTTGAGTGCGGAGCTCTGGATTAGCATTTCTTCGAGTGTCCTGGTGAAGATGATGTTGAGTCCGCTGCCGCCGTCCATGAACACTCGTGACATGTTGTAGTTTCCAATTCTGGCCTCGAGCACTAGCGCGGCGTGTCCTGGTCGAGGGATGGCGGGCGGGTGGTCCTCCCGCGAGAAAGTGATTTCTGTCTCGGACCCGCGCAAGTACTCTGGGACAGCGGGGTGCGAGGAGGCTGCGAGAAAAACTTGTCTTGTGACCTGCTTCTGCTGCCTATTTGAGGGTCTGCCTTCTTGTATCATGTAGATCCTGCCGTGGGCTTCTGGATACTGCTCATCTTCTTCCGGTGTCCTGCGTCGTTCCTGTATTGCGGCCACTTGCCTTTTTGGCAGAGGAGGGGCTGGTGGTGCGTCGTGGGCGATAGACCGACTGCTATGCTCGCGAGTGGCTGGGCCGCCGTTGTCGCAGATCGACATTTTTCCTCAGCCAACTTGTTGAAGCTTCTGCAGTTCCTGAGGGTGTGCCCTGATCTAAGCTCCCCTCGTTCATTTCTGAATCCATGTATCGAGCACGGTCCGTCGAGTTATTCTTTGGCCGAGAGGTATGTTCTAGTGTTGTCGCGCGGCTGCCTCGTCCTCCAGTCTCGTTTCTGAGCTTGGGGCGCGTCTTCGATATTATCTCTTTGCTGTGCTCTGCCGTCGTCGCGATGCCTGCCGTCTCTATCGTCTGGGAAGCCGGCGGCGACCATGTAGGGTTATCTGTCGTCGTAGAAGCTGCGCCTGGGTCGCTTCCTTCGTCGGTCGAGTCCGCTTTCTCCGTTGTGGTAGTCATAGTCGTGTTCTGAGCGTCCAACGTGGATTTATTTTTCGTTGCGAACGGAATCCTCGCCATCCGCCCAGCTATTGGCTTGCTCTAGCAGTTGTCCGAGTGTTCGGACTTTCATCTGCCCGAGCTGTTCCTTGAATTAGATGCGCTACAGACCTCGCCTGAACGCGTCAATTGCGCTTTCGTCTGATATGTCTTCTGCTGAATTCTTGAGTATGGTCCACCGCTGGATGTAGGCTCGCAGGCTTTCCCTGGTTCCTTTCTTGCATGCCCACAGCTCCTCGAGCGATGCCGGTCGCTTGTATGTGGATTTGAAGTTTTCTATGAAGGCTTCACGGAACTGCCTCCATGAGCTGATGGATCCACGCGGGAGATTCTTCAACCAGTGTCGTGCCGAGCTCTCGAGCATGAGCTGCAAATACTGCATTGTCGTGACGTTGGTCCCTCGCTGTAACTTAACTGTTGTTAAATAGTCGTCGAGCCATGCCTCTGGCTCCTCGAGTCCATTGTATTTTAGCGTTGTGGAGTTCAATTTGAACCCACTCGGCATTCGCGTCTCGCGTATAGAACGCGTGAAGCATAATGCTTCGCATGGCTCAATTTCTTTGTCGAAGGCTTCTTCGTCCGAGTACTCTTCACGTGTTGCGCGTCTTCTCCTGCTGCGGTTGACTTTGTTCTGTGTGATGTCGTCGCGCGCGTCTCGTCGACTGCCGCGGCGCCTGTTGTCGTTGTCGTCGCTGTCGTGCTTCCTGTTTTTGCCGGAGCGTTTGCGCCAGTTATCGATGTTGTCTTCGTCGTCGGGTGAGCTGGGGTCCCTGTCTGGTGTCCTCTCGCGGGTTGGTCGACTTGCACTTGATTTTTTGGGTGCTGAGGCGGCGATGGCATCTTTCATTATCTGCAAGGCTATTGATTTGTTGTGGTCTGGTCTGTTCTGCCTATTTTTCTGGGCGCGAGATAGGTAGTCTCGGGCGCTTATAAGGACTTCTGTTGGTGTGAGGGGTTCCTCTTCGTCGTCCTCCTCCTCTTCTAGCTTGAAGTCGTCGTCGAGCTTCCGAACCACTCTCTTCTTGTTTGTTCGTCGCAGGTTTCTGAATTTTGATTTGGTGCGGATAGGGGAGCCGTGATCCGGAGAATCGTCTCCTGGGGGTGGCTTGCGATTGTTTTTCTGCTCGGCGGCCGCCTTTTCTTGCTTCTCTATCTCTAGGCGGCGTTGTCTCGCTTGCTGGGTTAGCTCGCTTGCCAATTTGTTGTATGCCCTGAGCTCGTCCCTTGTTGCGTTTGATGGTAGTAGCTTGCCGCGTTCGACTACGTCCCTTACTCTGGCCATTGACTCTTTGGACAGGTATATTCTCTCTTTGGGTGGGTTGTCCGCCGGACCCGGGGTTTGTTGCTTACTGCTTGATGGCTCGTTGCTCTTGTGGTTGCTCTGTTCTTTTCCCTGTGGTACTTTCATTGGTATGCTTCCCACTTCTCCTAGCTTCACGACGGTCTTGCTGGTGGTTTCGGGCTCTTTTGTGTTGCCGTTGACTTGGAGAGTGTTCGGGTCGTCGTCTGGGCCCTTGTCGTTTGCTGGTGGTGCGTCGGCTTCTGCCATGAACACCTGGGATGGTGCCCTGACTGCCTTATTGCTCGCACGTGTGATGCTGCTTTTCCAGGCCGAGGGTCCACTCGAGCGGTCGTGGGTGACGTGAAGCCTTGATGTTATTGATTGGAGATGGCGATTTACAGGGAGGCCAATGCTAGTGCGCATAAGGCTAGGGTTACAGATGGTGTATTGCTCGATCTCGACGTCTCCCCTCCTAGCCCTTATATACTAGGCTAGGTATCGGGGAGTCCGTTCTGGATTACCGATGAGGTTTCCTAACCCTGAACTTGTTTCGTACGGCATGTTTGCACCTTCCTTATGAGTCGCGGACTCCTACGTCGGTGCCACTAGTGGGCCAAGGCCGGACTTAGGCGGCATATCTGTGGGCCTTCTGTCTTCGGGTACACCGGGTAGGCTCATCCATAGGAGTCGTGGGGTCACCCCCTTATCACCAAGTCAGTACATAGAATGTACTGCCAAGCTCACAACAACCATGCATCAAGGCAAAACAGTAACATGGCAACAGGTGAAAGTATATTAGTGAATTAAACATGTGAGCATCATCATGCAAGCAGATAATCATCAAGCATATTATCGAAATTACGATTAATTCACAATCAATAATCGTTTAAGGTCACATGGACCCCACATGATCACCGCCTGATCACATGGCTTACCTCGGAGTCCTTACAGACTCAAGCACCGGGTCATCTCATGACCATCAACATACCTGGGTCGTCGCACGACCATTCAACGGGTTAGGTGTCCCCCATTACCACCCAACCAATCCAGTCATCATATCAACTTACCATACTTATCCAACCGAACTCATGTTGATCATGTGTGACCTAGTACGAACTGTGTCCATTACCGCGGACGCGGCTATTCGAATAGATTTGTGTGACTCTGCAGAGTTTGTGCACTGTAACCACACTATGGAGCTCTTCCTCCATCCAGTACCTTGAAACTTATCCCGCAGGAACCTCGGAACTCGTACCATAGGAGTGGACTAGGACTTCTCCAACGAGGCCGTTCTACCGCGTGTCCCTCTTACTGCATCACCGACATGCTTCGCAAGTCATGCCTTGGGTAGCCCCTCTGTCCTCCAGACACCTTCCATCGCATGGTCCATAAAATTGTCCCAAAACAAAACCATCTCTCAAGACTATCACCGTTTACCCGGCCAAGGCAACTGCCGCGCATAGCCTTCCCTCTTTGGTGATACGCATAAGAGAACCCACCGGTAGACCGAATCAAGGACTCCCCATCCAGGCAAATGTGGCTGCACGGATAAGTTCGGTTCGCTGGCACCTGATCAACTTGGCACGGAACATATCCCCAATAGCGAAAACAAGCATCAGGTGCAACATGAGCATTTAAATTAATGTCATATCAATATAAGTTTCTAGTCATATCATGATTCAAATCATATTTTAGTTGATTAACTTAGTTATATAGACATGATCAAGATATGTTAATGCAACATGGCAATCTTAAGATGAGCAAAGTATGATACGGTAACAACATGGTTCAAACTTATCATGAGCATAGCATGGCACCTCATGTATGAAAGCATATGGACATATCCGAATTATAACATGGTCAAGCATGGCATGGTGTGACGCCCCCAAAATCAATCCGTGTACAGTAATCATACACGCAGGGTACACGGCTGAGATTAGGGTGCCACGGTGAGAATATCACAGCACAACTCTAAACACAAAAGGATAAACCAATATGTTACAATAAAGGGGGGTCACGCGGACCCGAATACATAAGTTATACAAGACAGAATATCTGAGTACAGACATAGTTAGTCAAGTTTTTCCTTAAGAAGGCTAGCACAAATAACATCAGAGATACAGATCGAAAAGGCAAGGCCTCCTGCCTGGGAGCCTCCGAAACTACTCCCGTTCCTGGTCAGCGGGGGTCTCGACGTAGTAGTATCCGCCTCCGGGGTAATCCTGCTCCTGGGCTCCAACGTCGACAGCAGCGGCCGATCAGGCAAAACATAAAGAGGGGAAATAAAGCAAAGGTGAGTATCTACCATACCCGCGAGTCTTACGTCCGCTACTAAGCATTATGCATTTGTATCAACGGAAAGGGGAGGCTGTATATAGTGGACTGCAAGATAGAAATCAGAATAAGGATAAGAAGCTAGGCCTATCGAAGACTAGCATCTTCCGACGATGTCTTGCAGCATGAGGTAAGAATCAGCCAACAGTTTATATAAAACAATAAAGTAACAATGAAGCAGAAGTTGCTGCAACATTGTATAATAGTAAGTTGTAATGATTAATAACAATAATGCCTCCGAGTTCCCTTCCTCGACTCCCTGCGAGGAAGAAGACCCGGAACCATACAGTTTAATAGTAATAGTTTCTAGTGGCAAGTTCCAGCTTCAGCATAAAGCGTCCTGTTACCGTGGACACGGCTATTCGAATAGATTAATCTTCCCTGCAGGGGTGCACTGGCGTGACTCTACGACGCTCGGATCTCCAGGGTGGCGGGAACCTTGTTAGGGAACGCTCCACCAAAGCTATCCGACACAAAGTAGCCCATTCTTCGGCAATCAACAGAGAGGTCATCCGCCAGACTATATCCTATGTACGGCGGGCTTTGGACCCTAACCCGAACGTACTCCTGTACGGTGCGTGACTGGCCGGTGAAGCAAAATCAAAACAAACACAAATACACCGCTCGAGCAAGAGAAGACAACACCACTTCCCGGCAATCAGCCCGCGGTACTGCTGACGTCTGAAGACCCTCGAACGTGACTACGATGCAGGGGAGCCCACACTTCTCGTCCCACGTGTAGGTAGTGCGTACAAGCCAACAGGCTACTCAAGACATCCGCCGAACCATTTATCATTTTAATTAACCTGTGTGACAACCGTTATCGTTGCCTCGACTTAACCGACCCGCGGTCAACGACAGCAGTCAGGTCCACCAGTACATCGGTGCCTGCCCTGTCGTCCCACCAAGTCACTGCGGTTACCAACAAGGTGAACCGTCTCCTTACCTTGTCTCGCGTGTGCTCTTGGTAGAGCTCGACTTTCGTGGTTTGGTAACTCTCGCGAGATACGAGCAGTGGGCAAGCACGCCAGTAACGTCGGTCGTACCCTCCCTGTCGTTCCCGACAATATACCTCTCTGGGGCACCGTTGGGTCGCCCGACTCTTATCTTTAAGGACAACCGTTGCTCAGGTACCTAGAGCGGCTATACAGAGTCATCAACGAGTGGAGTACAAGGATTACTCCTTGATAGCTCACACTTGAGGGTGACTCGGCAGAGCCGAGCTAGGGGGCCTTAGGCGGTGTCTGCATTGTACCGTAGCTATGCAGTTGTAATATATTGTGTCCGTGTTCACTCCCCTGAGTGGTCACAGCCCGCTAACTAATCCTAGCTAACAATGCGCAGGGCTCACTGCTGAATAATTCATAAGTAATAATAGGCAGCATAGGATAAAGGAAAGGTACATCAAGGGGCAACAAAATCAGGCTATGCAATTGAATAGGATTGTAATCATAGCAGCAGCAGTAACAATGCCTAGTGCAAGAAAGTACGAAAAGGTAGGCGATATCTGGGGAAGAGAATGGCTCTGCTTGCCTGGAAGCTCGACGGTATCAGTAGGGTCGTCGACGTAGTAGTCGTACTCAGCAGCGGTGTAGTCGACGGCAGCAGCGGGGTCTACCGGAGATTAAGGGGGCAAGAAACAGTAAATACACAGCAAGCATATACGAACAGATGCATGACAAGACGGATGAAATGTTAACGGTGTTCTAACGCAGTGCAATGCACGTTGCTCGGAGCGGGAATTCATCCGGGGATGAACGGCCAGCTCCGGGTGATTATCGGACAAGGTGTCCGGAGGGGGAAGGATCAAGCCGGAGGTGTCGTGGGTACCGGACAAACATAAGGGGGGTGTATCCGTGCTAGTTGATCTATTCTGAGAAACATTCGTGTTCGGATAAATTCATCCGGGGACTCTAACAGTACCGGACAGTTTATCGGACAGACGGTCCGAAGGGGGATGGTTCGATGTTCGTTGTGTTAGAGGGGTGTGATAGACATACGGATAGCGTATTCGTATTCGTTATATTTTTCTGATCAATTTTCATGTATAAAGTTTTTGAATCTGAGTTATGGTTTAAAAGTTATTGAATTTCAAAGTTTTAAATCATTTAAATGATTTTCTGAATTTCTTTTATTATTATAACAACATTATCCAGAACATTATCCAAAACAGTGCTGACAGGGTGGACCCACATGTCAAACACATAAGCAATTTAAAACATCTAATTTAATTAAATTACCAGTGGGGTCCACATGTCATACTCACCTTTTAACAAAATCATTTAATTAATATAAACAGTAGGTGGGACCCAGCTGTCATTGTAACAGATTATCCCTAAATTTTTATTTAATCTAATAACTGACCTGGGCCCAAATTTCATACAAACAGGGGTGTTTAATTTAACTAAATTAAATTTTATTAGGGGTTGGTTAATAGGGCGGCCCACATGGCAGTTGGACAGGGGGGTTAAGCCCATGGCTAGCCATGCGCGCCCGCAGCGCTCGCCGGAGCGAGTCCAGCACGGTGGCCAGGCCATGCCGGCGAGGTGGCCACGGCATGTGGGTGCGGGGGGGCGTGGCTGGCGCCGTAGGTCACACGCGCAAGGGCACGGCCGAGCCCGGGGTGAGCGTGGCGAGCTCAACCGGCTCCAATGGCGGCCACGGCGGCAGGAAGCCCGGTGAGGCCACGGCCAACAGCCCCAATGATAAAAATGACCGCGGAGGGGTGAAACTGAACGAGTCCTCGGTTACGCGTTTCGTGGTGCTCGAGGTGGACGTCGGGGTCGACCACGGTGACTGCTACGGCGAGTGTCAGCGGCGGACGCGACGTGTGCGGGCGGGAAAAGCGTACTACGGTGCCAAATCGACCGCGGAGTTGGGGGAATTGAAGTTGCGCTCACCGCGGTGGTGATGCCGGGCTCGGGGAGGCGCGAGGACGTTCGGGGTGGCCGGAATCGACGAAAGCCGGCCGGCGGCTGGAGGAAGAAGAAGGGCGTGATTCGCGGCGTCCGGTGCGTTCCGGCCCGAGCTTGAGGATGGGGAAGACCTAGAGGAGAACGGCGGCGTTCCTGGACGTGGTCGCACGGTCCGGGGAGGAGGGTGGTCGTGCCAGCGAGCACGTCGTGCCCAGGGTGGCGCTCGGGCACGGTTTCTCCTGACCAAGGTGAGGTGGGAGAGGGGGGAAATGGTGCTGCACCCGATCCACAATATCCGGGGAAGATATTTAGCTCATCCACGGCGTACTGTAGCGACACGAGGAGGTGGCCGGGTCTGGTGGCAACGACGAGCGCGAGCACCTGCCGCCATGGCATGGTCGGCATCTCCTGTAGCACGAGGTAGAAGAAGGGAGGGGTGGGAGTGGGCCCGGGTGGGCCTGGGGGTGGGCTACGCCCCGTGCGTTTTATAACCATTAAAAATTTCCTTTTTCTGTTTTCATCACTCCTTTCTCTTTTCTTTTCTGCGTATTATTTGTTTGTGCAGCCTTGGCATTTTTTTGTAAAATGTACAACCTGGCCCATAATTAGTAAGGCATATTTCTAGAGTTCCACAAAAAGGTTAGGGTTTTTCTAAACTCTTTTGCTAATTTATTTTATTATTAAATGAGCAATTGGCCTGGAATTGGTACTGTTATTAATTGTTTACAATTTTTAGTAGCCCAATAAATACCAATGATTACATGGGCTTGATCCAATGATTATTTGGGATTTTATAAAAGTGGTTCCAAGATTTTTGGAAAAGATTTATTGGCACCATATTTTTAATATTCATCAAAAGGCATTTTAGGGTTTGTTTGAATTTTATTTCAAATGGCTTGGACTTTAGTTGGCCAATGATGATCAAGGTCCATGGTTCATATTTGCTTGCAAAAATATCAAAGGAGAATTTTAATTTGAACTGAACCAGTTGATGAAACAAAATTTTTAAACAGTAGAGATGAACAGTAACCCTCATTACTGTTCACTGACAGTGAGGGTGTTACAAATCTCCCCCACTACAAGAATTCTCATCCCGAGAATTTAGGTGGTAGAGGGGAAAAGATCGGGGTATTCATCGCGGAGACGATCTTCGCGTTCCCAAGTTGCTTCATCTTCAGAATGATTCGACCACTTAACTTTGAGAAACTTTGTCGTCTTGTTGCGGGTTTTGCGTTCAGACTGATCAAGAATGCGGCTCGGATGTTCTTGATAAGTCAAGTCCTGCTGCATCTCGATCATATCATGTTCCACTTCACGAATAGGGTCTTTGAAGCAGCGTCGGAGTTGCGACACGTGGAATACATCGTGGACTTGAGAGAGTTTCGGTGGAAATTCCAATCGGTATGACACTAGTCCACTTCGAGAAAGAATACGGAACAGACCAATGTAGCGAGGAGCTAACTTGCCTTTGATTCCAAAACGATGAGTGCCTCGCATCGGGTGACACGGAGGTAAGCATATTCGCCAGGTTGATAGACCATTTCCTTGTGCTTGCGGTTGTAGTTTCTTTTCTGGCGGGACTGAGCAGCTTTCAAGTGTTCACGAATAACGTGAACCTGATCTTCAGCGTGTTGTATGATGTCCGGACCAATGAGAGTTCGTTCTCAAGTTTCTGACCAATTCAGAGGGGTTCGACACTTACGTCCATAGAGAACTTCAAAGGGTGCCATCTTCAGACTAGCCTGATAGCTATTGTTGTACGAGAATTCAGCAAATGGAAGAGATTCCTCCCATTTCTTACCGAATGAGATGACACAAGCTCGAAGCATATCTTCAAGCACTTGATTAACTCGTTCGACTTGTCCTTGCGACTGGGGGTGATAAGCGGTGCTGAAATTCAGGTGAGTGCCCATAGCTTCTTGGAAACTATCCCAAAATCTTGAGGTGAAAATACTGCCACGGTCTGAACTGATCTCCAACGGAATGCCATGGAGGGACACAATTCTGGAAACATACAAGTCTGCTAACTGACTAGAAGAGATCGTTTCCTTGACTGGAAGAAAGTGGGCAACCTTGGAGAAGCGGTCGATGACGACAAAGATAGCATCGTGGCCTTTCTGCGATTGGGGAAAACCAGTGACGAAGTCCATCTCGATCTTGTCCCACTTCCATTCAGGAATAGAAAGCGGTTGCAGAGTTCCAGCAGGTCTTTGATGTTCTGCCTTGACGAGACGGCAAACGTCAAATTCAGAAATATACCGGGCAATTTCTTGCTTCATGTTAGGCCACCAGACTGCGGACGAATGTCTTGGTACATCTTGGTGCTTCCAGGATGAATGGACAACGGGGTATCGTGAGCCGCTTTCATGACCTTCGGGGTCATATCCAGGTTCTCATGCCTTCCCTTGCTGTGAGTAACCACTAAACGGTTCTGGTAGAACACCGCACCTTCGCTATTAATAGTAAAGGGTGAGGGTCTTCCATTGGCGATATCGCACTTAATCTTGTGTACGAAATCATCATAAAACTGTATGCCCTTGACGGATTTGACGAGATCCGGTTCGATAACCAGGTTATTTACATAACCTTGAGGAACAATCTCGAGGTTCAACTTTTGAAACTTTTCATACAGAGGTGGTTGTTCTAGTTGCACCTCAAGTTCACTACAGTAAGCTTTACGGCTGTAACACCCTCAGAATAAGTAACAGTAATCACTACAGTGATTCCACTGTTAGTGATCATTACTGTTGATGATCAATCCATGATCACCTTTGATCATAGCTCTGTCACTTTCCAACCCAGATAAAATTTTCGAATTGGGTAAATTATAAATTCTCTCCAAGACTTGTGAATTCATGTCCATCATTTGATCATGGTTAAACCAAAATCACCCTAGTCATTTGCATAATCTCAAGTCAATGATAATCATGAAACCCATAAGGTTGGATTATCCAAATTGCCATAAACTTTAAAATGGAAATGAAAGTCTTTGTCAAACCAAAATTTGTGGAACATATTAAATAAAATGCCTAGCAATCATTAGGCCACGATTATATAGCAATGGTTATCATATTAAAATGGTATAGTAATATTAAGGAATGATAAATGAAATAAAACAATAGCTTTAGGAAACTATTAACTTGCCATGGAATAAAATAAACAAGTGGGAATTTTAAATGAACTAAAAATTGTGAAAGCAATTTTGTAAAATGCATAATAATCAATAGGTCATATTAAAAATGAAATGGGATTTTATTACCATGTTTAAAAATGTTAAACAAATAAAAACAGTGTCTAATCAGTGTCCATTTTAAATATAACAAAAATGAAAATGATTTTATATGAGTCCCAAACTTTTTATAGCAGTATATTAAATTGCAAATGAAATTATGGAGCAAGTCTCATATGTAACAAAAACCCTTTGTTGAACAAATAAAATAGAAACATAAAAGAATAAATAAAAGATAAATAAAAGAAATGGAAAAACCTAATCTAACGCCTGGGGCAACGGCCCACCTAGCCCAGGCCCACCCCCCCCCCCCCCCCGGTTGTCCTCTTCCTCCAACCACCCCCACCTGCCCCGTACGGCGGCGACCGTCGCCACGACGCTGCCAGCCCGGACCCGCCTCCACCTGCTCCCTCCCGACGCCGACGCGATAAGCACACCCCGGTCGACCCCCTGGACAACCCCGCATCTCCATTCCCCTCCTCCTCGCCTCCCACGCCTCGGGGAAAATCCTCCCGAGCCGCCGCCGTTCACTGTCGTGGCCACCCGCGGCCGCTCGACGAGCTAGCCCACGCCAGCGTGTCCATCACACTCGCCGCCGTCGACCCCGTCTTCAAGTGCAGCCCGTTGCCACCGGGAGCCACCACAGCACGCGGAATCTTCGTCGTCTTCAAGCTCCAGCCGCCGAGGTCGCCGTCCGATTCCGGCAGCTCCAAGCCCTCCCCGAGCCCGCTGCCAACCCCGACGCGTTCGTGGTGAGCACCCTCACCACCCCCAACCGCCCGTTGAGTCCCGATAGCGCCGTATTCTTTTCCCCCCTTTGAGCTCGCTCCGGCCGCCGTGGCTCGTCGTCGTAGTCGTCGACGTAGTCCATCCCAGCGCACGCCTTTGTCTTCGTCTGGGTCCTGCTGCCCCGTGCGTTCGATTTGGCCCGCTGGACTGCTCGATTTCGCCACCGTTGGGAACTTACCATTGGAGCCCGATGCCTGCCCCCGCCATTGACAGCCTCGAGCTCACCATAGCCCGTCCCTCTCCACCGCATCACCACAGAACGACGCGGCTTGGAGTTCCCCATCGACTGCAACAAGTGGCACCTCAAATGGTGCTCGGTATCGTGCGAACGGAGACCTCGCCGGAGTACCTCGTCGCCGTCCTTGAGCTTGCACTCGCCTCCATGCCTCCCAGCCTGCGTTACCGCCGTAGATCAACGCGGCGCCGTCTCCTCGCTAGTTTGAGCCTAGCCACGCCCCTAATGGAGCCCGATACGCAAATCCCGTGCCCCTCCCGTAGCCTCCCGCCGTCTGGAGCACGCCAGCGACTCGCCGCCGTTGCCCCCCTGACGTGGCACACCTGGGGGCAACCCCTAGGTCACTGCCAGTGGAGCCCTTGGTCCCAGTTGACTGGGTTGACCAGTCAACTGTGCTGACTGGGCAACCCCAGTCACTGACAGGTGGGTCCCCCTGTAAATAATTAACTTAATGTTTTAGGTTAATCTAATAATTAAAATTGAGTCACTGACATGTGGGTCCAAAGGAATTTCTGATTTAATAAAATGTGTTATCAATAAACAGAGGCTGACATGTGGGTCCCACATGTCAGGCACTGTTTTGGATAATGTTTTGGATAATGTTCTGGATAATGTTTAATAAATAATAAAAGAAATTCAGAAAATCATTTAAATTGATTTAAACTTTGAAATTCAATAACTTTTAAACCGTAACTCGGATTCAAAAACTTTATACATGAAAATTGATCAGAAAAATATAACGAATACAAATACGATATCCGTATGTCTACCACACCCCTCTAACACAACGAACATCGAACATTCCCCCTCCGGACCGACTGTCCGATAAATTGTCCGGTACTGTTAGAGTGCCCGGATGAATTTATTCCGAACACGAATGTTTCTCGGAATAGATCAACTAGCACGGATACACCCCCCTTATGTTGTTCCGGTAACCACGAAACCTCCGTCTTGACCCTTCCCCTCCGGACACCCGGTCCGATAATCATTCGGAGCCGGTAGTTCATCCTCAGATGAATTTCCGTTCCGAGCAATGTGCATTGCACTGCGTTAGAACACCGTTAACATTTATTCTATCATGGCATGCATCTGTTTGTATATGCTTGCTGTGTATTTACTGTTTCTTCCCCCCTTAATCTCCGGTAGACCCCGCTGCTGCCGTCGACTACACCGCTGCTGAGTACGACTACGTCGTCGACGACCCTACTACTACCGTGTCCACGGTAACAGGACGCTTTATGCTGAAGCTAGATCTTACCACTAGAAACTATTATTATTAAACTGTATGGTTCCGGGTTCTCTTCCTCGCGGGGATGCCGAGGAGGTGAACTCGGAGGCATTGTTAATTATTACAACTTATTATTATACAATGCTGCAGCAACTTCTGTTGCATTGTTACTTTATGCTTTATATAAACTGTTGGCTGATTCTTACCTCATGCTGCAAGACATCGTCGGAAGATGCTAGTCTTCGTTAGGCCTAGCTCCTTACCCTTGCTCTGGATTTCTGTCCTTCAGTCCACTATATACAGCCTCTTCTTTCCGTTGATACAATGCATAATGCTTAGTAGCGGACGTAAGACTCGCGGGTATACTAGGTACTCACCTGCTTTATTTCCTTTACTGTTTTGCCTGATCGGCCGCTGCAGCCGACGTTGGAGCCCAGGAGCAGGAGTACCCTGGAGGCGCCTACTACGACGTCGAGTTTCCCGTTGATCAGGAGTAGTTCGGTGGATCCCAGGCAGGAGGCCTCGCCTTTTCGATCTGTATCTCTGATGTGATTTGTGCTAGCCTTCTTAAGGAAAAACTTGACTAACTATGTCTGTACTCAGATATTATGGCTTGTATGACTTATACATTCGGGTCCGCGTGACCCCCTGTATGTAATATATTTGTTTATCCTTTTGTGTTTAGTCTTGTGTTGTGATATTATCACCGTGGCACCCTAATCTCAGTCGTGTACCCTGAGTGTATGATTACTATACACGGTCTGATTTTGGGGGCGTCACAATGGCTCAGGGCATCAGCCATCACATTAGCTTTGCCAGGAGTATAATGAATATCCATGTTGAAATCGGCTATTGTCTCGAGCCATCTCTGTTGGCGGAGATTCAGGTCGGGCTGAGTAAACAAGTACTTCAGGCTTTGGTGGTCGGTGTAGACTCGCAACGATTACCAACGAGGTAATGTCACCACAGCTTCAATGCATAAATTACTTCTGCCAATTCGAGATCATGCGTTGGATACTTATCTTCGTGAGAACGCAACTGACGAGAGCCATAAGAAATCACTTTGCGCTCTTGCATTAGGACATAGCCTAATCCTTGACGAGATGCGTCGCAATATATCACAAAGTCCTTCTGAGTATCAGGCGGAGCTAGCAGTAGGGGAGAAGTGAGCTTGTCCTTGAGGGCTTGGAAACTTTCCTGACATTTAAATGTCCACTCAAACTTGACGCCTTTGTGAAGCAGGTTAGTCAGAGGCCTGGCAATCTTGGAGAAGTTCTCGACGAAACGGCGGCAATAGCTGGCAAGACCGAGGAAACCTCGGACTTGCTTGACAGTCTTGGGGGGAGTCCAATCAAGAATAGCCTGGATACGTTCTGGGTTGACGGCAATGCCATCCTTGGAAATCACGTGACCAAGGTAGGTCACTTCAGGAAGCCAGAACTCACACTTAGAATACTTAGCGTAGAGTTTGTGTTCTCGAAGCTTCTCCAGTATAAGACGAAGATGTTCAGCATGCTCCCATTTATTCTTGGAGTATATTAAGATATCGTCCAGATAAACCACGACAAACTTGTCGAGGTATTCCATGAATATATAGTTCATCAATCGGGAGAAAGTGGCTGGAGCATTCGTCAAGCCAAAGGACATGACAGTGTACTCGTATGAACCATAGCGAGTAATGAAAGCGTTCTTCGGAATGTCCTCTTCACGGACCCGGATCTGATGGTAACCCAACCTCAAGTCGAGTTTCGAAAACACCGTGGATTCAGCAAGTTGATCATACAGATCGTTGATCCGGGGAAGCGGATATTTGTTCTGGATGGTGGCTTGGTTGATGGGTCGGTAATCTTGGACCAAACGATTTGTTCCATCTCTCTTCTTAACAAAGAGCGAAGGTGCTCCCCAAGAAGAGGAAGTTGGGCGAATGAATCCTTTATGAAGTGCTTCATCGATCTCCTTCTTCAGCTAAAGGAGGTGGTGAGGTGGCATCTTATAGGGACGCTTGGCAATAGGAATGGTGCCGGGTTTCAGGTCGATGACAAATTCAACCTCACGGATCGGGGGTATTCCCGGGAGTTCTTCTAGGAAGATGTCGGGAAAATCACGAACGACTAGAACGTTCTCAATCCCGTCAAGAGGTGAGACATTCAGAGAATTCATCATATAGATATGCGTTTCAGCATCACGGGTAATCCGGGTGGTGTGGTTAACAATCTCGCCGGAGGGGTGAAAAAGTTGGACAGAACTGGTGCCACAATACAGTGCGGCATCGTGGACTTTCAACCAATCCATGCCGAGAATGAGGTCTATGGTGGAAGACTTCAGGAGGATTGGGGAAGCAAGGAACTCAATTCCTTCAATTTCGACGATGGTTTTGGGCACTATCTTGGAGGTGTGGCAATGGCCTATCGGAGTGCGGACAACCATCGATGGATCCATCTTTTCTATCATGAAGTTATGCGACAATGCAAATGCTTCTGACATGAATGAATGCGATGCTCCTGAATCAAATAAAACAGTAGCAGGTACTGAATTAACAAGAAGGGTACCCATCACGGTAGCAGGTTGCTCCTGAGCTTCATCGACATTAATGTTGTAAGCATGTCCGCGAGTGTGAGAAGAAGACCCAGTGTTATAGTTGGGGGTCCTGTTGTTGCCACGGACATTTCCACGGCCAGCAGGGTGAACTACCAGTTGATTCTGTCCCTGGGGGCAGTCTCTGGAAAAGTGACCTGGCTGATGGCACTTGAAGCACAAGCCATCTTGAGGACGGAGGGGTGCAGTCTCAGTCTTTGGCTGTCTCGGCGGGGGCGGAGGCAGACGAGGTGCAACATACGACGGCCTTGGTGCAGGGGCAGGTGGACGATGCACACTGTGTGGAAGCCAAATGCGTCGCTTCTGTGTTGTGCCCGAAGATGAGCCAGCCTCACGGGGGCGCTTCGGCGAACCACCAAACTTAAGGTGAGCGGTCTCAAGAGTGATAGTCTGGTTCACCATGGTGGCGAAGTCGGGGAAGACGTGCAACGCTAGTGCAAGCTGGAGATCTGGGTTGAGCCCATCACGGAACTTCTCTTGCCTACTTGCATCATTGGGGAGGTCATTTGCAGCATAGCGGGAGAGGCCGAGGAACTCCCTCTGATATGCCTCGACAGTTTTATTGCCCTGAACGAGGTTGCGGAACTCGGCCTTCATCCGGTTCATAATCGCCTGGGGGACATAACGAGCACGGTAGGTAGTCTTGAAGTCATTCCAGGTGACGACAGTCCCTACAACTACCGAGCCCTTGTAAGTGTCCCACCACTGAGCAGCGGGGCCACGCAGGAAATAGGACGCGAAGTTGACGTAATCAGCAACGCTCACATTAGCGAACTCCATCTGTCGAGTGATGTCACGAAGCCAATCATCGGCATCCAGCGGCTGTTCAGGTTGGTGGAAGAGTGGGGAATTGAGACGCATGAAATCCCGCAGAGTAACCACAGGCGGTTGGTTCTGGTGCTGGTTCGGGTTCTGATTCTGGAGCTGATCTATGACTCCTTGCATAAACACCTGGTTCATCTGAAACTGATGCATCATCGCGGCCATGTAGTCCGGCGGCGGAGGTGGATCGTTGGAACCACGACCACGACCACCACGACCAGCCATCCTGCTAGAATTTAACAGGGGTATTTCAGCGATGAGAATTTTAACGAGATACCGGAAACGAGTAAGAGATAAAGTGACAACAAAGAGGAGGCGCGGATATATAGGAGTAGTCATATAAGACATACACATCCACACATCGAATCAATCAAAAGTCGGGCAGCGTAACGTCGTAGAAATTAAGGAAAAAGGACTCCCTAGGCGGCACGCAGACCGCGGTAAGGATTACACGACATGACATAGATTCCACTATGTCAATCACGCCGCGAGAAATCTGTTGGCCATAGGAATTAATGCCAGAGGAAGCGCGGCCTGCCCAGAATGAGAATGGGATCCGCGGTCCGGGACCTGGGGTAGAACTCCTGCGACACGAATCAATCAATGGGGAAGCACCAAAAACGTCGGGTGGAATCAAGAGAACGTGATCCTAACGTCAGAGTTTTTTAAAACTTACCAGCAAGGATAAGAGAGCAGAGTCCCAGAGCATACGTAAGGAGAAAAGGATCCTAATACCATAGATATCACACATAGTGACATCGGTGTGGGCACGTAAGCCAAATATTAAGTTAGCAAAATAGTTTTCAAAGTCTAGACTCAACTTCGACCAGGTAGTGGTGGGGTGGCTTCCTACAGGCAGTCGACTCTGATACCAACTTGTGACTCCCCCAAAATAAATCTGTGTACAGTAATCATACACGCAGGGTACACGGCTGAGATTAGGGTGCCACGGTGAGAATATCACAGCACAACTCTAAACACAAAAGGATAAACCAATATGTTACAATAAAGGGGGGTCACGCGGATCCGAATACATAAGTTATACAAGCCATAATATCTGAGTACAGACATAGTTAGTCAAGTTTTGCCTTAAGAAGGCTAGCACAAATAACATCAGAGATACAGATCGAAAAGGCAAGGCCTCCTGCCTGGGAGCCTCCGAAACTACTCCTGGTCCTGGTCAGCGGGGGTCTCGACGTAGTAGTATCCGCCTCCGGGGTACTCCTGCTCCTGGGCTCCAACGTCGACTGCAGCGGCCGATCAGGCAAAACTTAAAGGCGGGAAATAAAGGAAAGGTGAGTATCTAGCATACCCGTGAGTCTTACGTCCGCTACTCAACATTATGCATTTGTATCAACGGAAAGGGGAGGCTGTATATAGTGGACTGCAAGATAGAAATAAGAATAAGGATAAGAAGCTAGGCCTATCGAAGACTAGCATCTTCCGACGATGTCTTGCAGCATGAGGTAAGAATCAGCCAACAGTTTATATAAAACAATAAAGTAATAATGAAGCAGAAGTTGCTGGAACATTGTATAATAGTAAGTTGTAATGATTAATAATAATAATGCCTCCGAGTTCCCTTCCTCGAATCCCTGCGAGGAAGAAGACCCGGAACCATACAGTTTAATAGAAATAGTTTTTAGTGGTAAGATCCAGCTTCAGCATAGACCGTCCTGTTACCGTGGACACGGCTATTCGAATAGATTAATCTTCCCTGTTGGGGTGCACTGGTGTGTCTCTACGACGCTCGGATCTCCAGGGTGGCGGGAACCTTGTTAGGGAACGCTCCACCAAAGCTATACGACACAAAGTAGCCCATCCTTCGGCAATCAACAGAGAGGTCATCCGCCGGACTATATCCTATGTACGCCGGGCTTTGGACCCTAACCCGAACGTACTCCTGCACGGTGCGTGACTGGCCGGTGAAGCCAAATCAAAACAAACACAAATACACCGCTCGAGCAAGAGAAGACAACACCACTTCCCAGCAATCAGCCTGCGGTACTGCTGACGTCTGAAGACCCTCGAACGAGACTACGATGCAGGGGAGCCCACACTCCTCGTCCCACGTGTAGGTAGTGCGTACAAGCCAAAAGGCTACTCAAGACATCCGCCGAACCATTTAGCATTTTAATTAACCTGCGTGACAACCGTTATCCTTGCCTCGACTTAACCGACCCGCGGTCAACGACAGCAGTCAGGTCCACCAGTACATCGGTGCCTGCCCTGTCGTCCCACAAAGTCACTGCGGTTACCAACAAGGTTAACCGTCTCATTATCTTGTCTCGCGTGTGCTATTGGTAGAGCTCGACTTTCGTCGTACCCTCCCTGCCGTTCCCGACAATATACCTCTCGCGGGCACCGTTGGGTCGCCCGACTCTTACCTTTAAGGACAACCGTTGCTCAGGTACCTAGAGCGGCTATACAGATTCATCAACGAGTGGAGTACAAGGATTACTCCTTGATTGCTCACACTTGAGGGTGACGCGGCAGAGCCGAGCTAGGGGGCCTTAGGGGTGTCTGCATTGTACCGTACCTGTGCAGTTGTAATATATTGTGTCCGTGTTCACTCCCCTGAGTGGTCACGGCCCGCTAACTAATCCTAGCTAACAATGCGCAGGGCTCACTGCTGAATAATGCATAAGTAATAATAGGCAGCATAGGATAAAGGAAGGGTACATCAAGGGGCGACAAAATCAAGCTATACAATTGAATAGGATTGTAATCGTAGCAGTAGCTGTAACAATGCCTAGTGCAAGAAAGTACGGAAAGGTAGGCGATATCTAGGGAAGAGAATGGCTCTGCTTGCCTGGAAGCTCGACGGTAGCAGTAGGGTCGTCGACGTAGTAGTCGTACTCAGTAGCGGTGTAGTGGACGGCAGCAGCGGGGTCTACCGGAGATTAAGGGGGGAATAAACAGTAAATACACAGCAAGCATATACGAACAGATGCATGACAAGACGGATGAAATGTTAACGGTGTTCTAACGCAGGGCAATGCACGTTGCTCGGAGCGGGAATTCATCAGGGGATGAACGGCCAGCTCCGGGTGATTATCGGACAAGGTGTTCGGAGGGGGGAAGGATCAAGCCGGAGGTGTCGTGGGTACCGAACAAACATAAGGGGGGTGTATCCGTGCTAGTTGATCTATTCTGAGAAACATTCGTGTTCGGAATAAATTCATCCGGGCACTCTAACAGTACCGGACAGTTTATCGGACAGACAGTCCGAAGGGGGACGGTTCGATGTTCGTTGTGTTAGAGGGGTGTGATAGACATACGGATAGCGTATTCGTATTCGTTATATTTTTCTGATCAATTTTCATGTATAAAGTTTTTGAATCTGAGTTACGGTTTAAAAGTTATTGAATTTCAAAGTTTTAAATCATTTAAATGATTTTCTGAATTTGTTTTATTATTATAACAACATTATCCAGAACATTATCCAAAACAGTGCTGACAGGGTGGACCCACATGTCATACACAAAAGCAATTTAAAACATCTAATTTAATTAAATTACCAGTGGGGTCCACATGTCATACTCACCTTTTAACAAAATCATTTAATTAATTTAAACAGTAGGTGGGACCCAGCTGTCATTGTAACAGATTATCCCTAAATTTTTATTTAATCTAATAAATGACCTGGGCCCAAATGTCATACAACAGGGTTGTTTAATTTAACTAAATTAAATTTTATTAGGGGCTGGTTAATAGGGCGGCCCACATGGCAGTTGGACAGGGGGGGTTAAGCCCATGGCTAGCCATGCGCGCCCGCAGCGCTCGCCGAAGCGAGTCCAGCACGGTGGCCAGGCCATGCCAGCGAGGTGGCCACGACATGTGGGTGCAGGGGGGCGTGGCTGGCGCCGTAGGGCACACGCCAAGGGCACGGCCGAGCCCGGGGTGAGTGTGGTGAGCTCAACCGGCTCCAATGGCGGCCACGGCGGCAGGAAGCCCGGCGAGGCCACGGCCATTAGCCCCAATGATAAAAATGACCGCAGAGGGGTGAAACTGAACGAGTCCTCGGTTACGCGTTCCCTGGTGCTCGAGGTGGACGTCGGGGTCGACCACGGTGACTGCTACGGCGAGTGTCAGCGGCGGACAGGACGTGTGCGGGAGGGAAAAGCGTACTACGGCGCCAAATCGACCGCGGAGTTGGGGGAATTGAAGTTGCGCTCACCACGGTGGTGATGCCGGGCTCGGGGAGGCGTGAGGACGTTCGGGGTGGCCGGAATCGACGAAAGCCGGCCGGCGGCTGGAGGAGGAAGAAGGGCGCGATTCGCGGCGTCCGGTGCGTTCCGGCCCGGGCTTGAGGATGGGGAAGACCTGGAGGAGGACGGCGGCGTTCCTGGACGTGGTCGCACGGTTCGGGGAGGAGGGTGGCCGCGCCAGCGAGCACGTCGTGCCCACGGTGGCGGTCGGGCACAGTTTCTCCTGACCAAGGTGAGGTGGGAGAGGGGGAAATGGTGCTGCACCCGATCCACAATATCCGGGGCAGATATTAAGCTCATCCACGGCGTACTGTAGCAACACGAGGAGGTGGACGGGTTTGGTGGCAACGACGAGCGCGAGCACCTGCCGCCATGGCACGGTGGACATCTCCTGTAGCACGAGGTAGAAGAAGGGAGGGGTGGGAGTGGGCAGGGGTGGGCCTGGGGGTGGGCTACGCCCCGTGCGTTTTATAACCATTTAGAAATTTCCTTTTTCTGTTTTCTTCACTCCTTTCTCTTTTCTTTTCTGTGTATTATTTGTTTGTGCAGCCTTGGCATTTGTTTTGTAAAATGTACAACCTGGCCCATAATTAGTAAGGCATATTTCTAGAGTTCCATAAAAAGTTTAGGGTTTTTCTAAACTCTTTTGCTAATTTATTTTATTATTAAATGAGCAATTGGTATGGAATTGCTACTGTTATTAATTGTTTACAATTTTCAGTAGCCCAATAAATACCAATGATTACATGGGCATGGTCCAATGATTATTTTGGATTTTATAAAAGTGGTTCCAAGATTTTTGGAAATGATTTATTGGCACCATATTTTTAATATTCATCAAAAGGCATTTTAGGGTTTGTTTGAATTTTATTTCAAATGGCTTGGACTTTAGTTGGCCAATGATGATCAAGGTCCATGGTTCATATTTGCTTGCAACAATATCAAAGGAGAATTTGAATTTTAACTGAACTAGTTGATCAAACAAAAGTTTTGAACAGTAGAGATGAACAGTAACCCTGATTACTGTTCACTGACAGTGAGGGTGTTACACATGGCATAATCAAACATGATATAGTTATATGGCATCAACAAAGTAATCCAAGCATATGAGCTTAACATAATCAATACGTATCAAAGTAATCATTATTCATCGAAGTATAAAGCACGTTTTAAAACATGTCAAAGATTTGCAAAGCTGCAAAGGGTTTGTGGCTTGCCTTCACCAACAAGGTGTAGGAGAAAGCTCCAGATCTTCAATACCAACAAACCCTGCAAAACATTTTATAAAAAGCAATGGGAAAAAAGTCAAACACAAAATAACAACACCAAATCATGGCATGAAACCTATGCCAACATGAAGAGGAGATCAAAATAAAACCAACGCAAAAAGAATCACCCCATTTGGACTTACGGTTGCGGGGATATTTGCTGGAGAAGATCGGGGGATGATTTTTGGGTGGAATACGCTTTCTGTGTGGAGAAGGCGTACTTCGGGATGATGAAGGAGAAAAATACGCTTTCGGCGTGGGAAGGCGTATTCGAAGGAAAGCGCCTCCACTTAAAAAACGGCCCGGGGCCTCTGGCTGACAGAGGGCCCACACGTCAGCCCACCTCTCACCTCCTCTGTTTCTTCCTGCTCCCGACGTGAAACAGAGGAGAGGCCAGGCCACGCGAGGCGCCGGCGAGGGGAGGGGAAGGGGCGAGCCCTCCAGTGGGGTTGTCGAGCGCGGCGGGCCGGGGTGAGGCTGCCGGCAACCGCGGGGCCGCGCGGGAGGTGGCCGGCGGCACCACCCTCAATGGTTGGGCGCGACGTGCCAGAGGCCGTGGCCCGGGGCGAGGCTAGGCCGCGGGGCGACGACTGCAGGGTGTAGGAGGGGGTCGTGGCAGGCAGGAGGAGAGCTCGGGCACGAGCAGAGGGAGAGTGGAGAACTCGTTGACGCAAATTTTGGCCGGAGGGAGCTTGCGGCCGTGGTGGCCATGGGAGAAATGGCGGGGCTTCGGGACCAAATTGGGAAGTGGGAGCATGCTAGGAGGATGTGGAGAGGCTATTGGGTGCTACTGGAGTGCTCTGGGGCTCGAGCGCCAGCTCCCTTTTTATAGCCATGGCGAGGGCACGGATAAGAGCGTCCACGGCGGCGATCTTATCACCGCACTGGTGCTCGAGGGCGACGGGACGGGGCGGCGTGGAGCACGCGTCCTGCGCAAAACCAGGCGGCGTGGCTAGACAACAGGAAGCCGATGGGGGAGCACTGCAGTGCGATGTGGACGCCTCGGGCACGCCCGCAGCGCGTCCAGTGCACGCCGCATGCGGCCAAGAGCATGGCCACCAACGGGGAGGGTGCAACTGGGGAAGTTACTTCGTGGCCAATGTTGTCTGGGGGAGGGTCCTTCGAGTGCTGATCAAAGTGGTGCAAAAATATTAGCCAAAGGTGCATTGTGGTGAGCTGGAATCCTCTGGAAAGTCTGATGCAGCAAACTTGGAGCAGAAGCATGGCTCACATGGTGGGGTTTGGGGTGGTTCCAGGTTGTCCCAATGGCTTAGGGTTGGAAGGACTATAGTTCTGTGGAGTTTGGGTCAAATGGGTAAATGCACATGGTACTTCCTTTGCAAATGTATCATGGAGGCTGAAGGTGTTTGTGTTGTGGTATGGATTGCACATTGCTCCCTAAGCATGATTTTTGTCTGAGCCTAATCATACATCAGGGTGACTAGATGTGCCAAGTTTCACCTCAAATGGAGCAAGATATCTAGTACTTCCTTTGCAAATGTCCAAATAGGCCAGAATGCAAAGTTGAAGATAGCATTTCATAGGTTTGTTGGATTTGGCTGAAAATTGGTGGAGTGATGTTATTGGGTGGTGTGCTCATTTGTGCAAAATTTCATGGTCATTGGACAAGCCTAGATAGCACTTATTTCACAATGCCCCCTTGCTGCATCCAAACTTTGGGAATTTATCGTGGGAGTTTGGCTAGGCAAAATGTGGTGGAATTTAGTATATACCAATGATATGATCATATTAGATTGCACAAAAAGTTTAACCAACAATGGATCAAGAGAAATGGCACTCCCTTCACAAAGCTCCAATCTGCCCCCACTGACAAATGAATTTTTCTAGAGGAAAATCCACTTGGGCTATGAAATGTTTTGGGAGAATTTGGCAAGATATGATGTCAAGAAAATGTGTGAATTATTTGGGGATTTATGGAGCAATATAAATATGGGTTACTTCACAAACCTCAAATAATAGGAATATCCCTTTTATTGGAAAAGGAATAAATGGTTTGAATAAAAATGGTGGCTTGGATGAGATGGATCAAAGGAATGTCATTGGAAAGGCTTGAAAATCAAGGGCCACTTGAGCATGGAAAGAAAATATGCTCAAGTCTCAAGTCCAAAGAGGTGCTCAAAATCAAATCCAATAGCAAATCCAGAAATAAACCAGAGAGGTTTTTGGAAAAAGAAAGTTCCAAAAGCCAGGATGTCACAAACCTACCCCCCTTAGAAAAATCTCGTCCTCGAGATTTGGTTTCTCAGGGAACCATGGAAACATACCGTCCTTAGGAAACTCATTGCTTCTCGGATTTCCTTTTTCTTCATACCGTTCCCTTTGTGGCATCCAATATATTTGGCTCAGGGGGCTTGCTTCACCCAATCCATACATCTGACTTAACGTTCTTCCTGGCCATATCATATCCTTTCCTGCTAACTTCCATCCTCATGTCTGCTGACTTATATGATGAATGCTGATAATACCCATACTATTCTCGGGGTGTCTTGGGCCTTATCTGCGGCATGGTCTTGAATCCTTTCTGTTGGCATCTTCGAGGCAAAGAGCTTGGCCTTCGCAGGTAACTGCTATCTCAGGCTCATTATAGTCGTGGTGTTCCATGGTGCGAGACTTGGACTGTCTGTACCCGAGAGTTGCATTGCTTTGCCTTCGTCCAGTCCACCTTGAACATGAATCTTGGCCGGGGCACAAAATCTAAATGTCTCCTCCTGTTGAGATTCGTTTGTCATGCTGCCATATCCATGGGTGGTGATAGGCCGTGGTGTGTTCCGATGCGGTCCTTATAGTCAAACTGCTGAGCTGGGTCGCTGATCTTCAGCGAAGCAGACTGGGGTATCTCAGCGGAACCGAAAATTCTGAACTTGAGTAACTGCTTGGGCTAACAGGCTGGGTACGCGGTCCTTTGCCCATAGAGTGAGACCTCTCAGTGGTGGGTGTCCATGATGGTCCACATGGCTGCAACTGATCGAGGTAAATTTGGCCTTGATGTCCATACAATTCATCCTTTTGCCTTACCCGTCAGGCTTGCATGGATTGCATACTTTTGACAGCCTGTGAGGTGCAACCCTTACTTTGTAGCATATATTATAGTAAGACTCGACATACGCCATGTCTGTCTTCCCTGGGTCTTGTTACAGTGGCAACCATCTTTTGTGCTGGCTTCACCTTCGTCAACATTCTTTCCTTTGTACTGCTTGCATAACAACTTATTGTTCTGTCGGAATCTTCCTCCGACATAGATGGGTTACATTCACCTTTTGTCTTTTGGCTCATCATGATGATCTTGGTGGAAATGAATGGGGTCTCAAGATTATCCTTCTTCGGGGCCTTGTCGGACTTGAGGAGCTGACCCGAGTGATTGGGGCTCGTTCCAATGCTTCATTGCTTCCTTTCCTCAGGTGCTCCTTCGTGGCTTTGCCGTTCTTTCTTCCAGGCTGAGGTGTATATCTGATTCTTCTGGTGTCTTGTCTCCCGAGAGTTGAGGTTTCTCACCGCTGTTCAAGTGTGTAAATCTTTCTTGATTACGAGAATGGTGGTATCCACATCGGGGTAGCTTGCATCCTTGAGGAGAAGTGTCCATAAAATGTGCGGGTCCTGACAATGCCGAACCCTTTATTGCCTTTGAATAACTGGCTTTCTAACAATACCGTGGTAGGTATAATCATATGTCGAGGGAGACCGGGTAGCTTGTCCTTGGAGCTTCGCCGGGGTAGCTTGTTGGGGAAGGCCGGGTGTTGTACCTCAGTTTCCGGTGGTGTATCGACAAAGGCGGGGTGTCGTACACGGGAAGCTGCTTTGATAGCTTGCTGAAGAAGACTGGGTGCCTTGACTTGGAAGCTTTCTTAATAACTTACTGTCGAAGATAAGTTGTCTTGTCCCAGAAGTTTGCCTCTTATGCTGTGGATACATCGGCTCCTTATGCTGGAAGTTTCGGCGGCCGATCACTGTAGATGGTCGGGTAGCTTGTGCTGAAATCCATCGGTGGGGCGTACTGCGTACGACTGAGTGTCTTGCACCGTAAGCTTCTGCCGGTGGCCTGTGGTGGAAGACTGGGTATCTTGGACGGGAAGATAAGCGGATGGCGTACCGAGGAAGGCTGGTACACTGTATGTGTCGGCTGTGCCGGGTACCTTGTCACAGGAGGCTGAGGTTCCTTCTGTCCGACGCTTTCCCTCGATGGGGTGGGGACAAAACTGACCACGGTGCCTGAAAATTTTCTGACTGCTGGCTTATCAGAGGAAACACTCTTTCAATCATTCCTTTGCTGGATGCGAGCTTCATGATACGTTCTGACCACCTTCCGGAATATATCGAAATAATTTGAATCGGACAAGATTGTAACTGGTGCATGTCCTGCATATGCTTCTGGGTCACAATTTCTGCTTATCTTTGCCTGAATCTTTGCGGATGTCCTAGTTGATGCTAACTTGATTCAAGTGATGGCTTGGGTAGCGCCCACTCGTGAGCCATTTGCTTCCAATTCGATTGGGTATGAGTCTCGTTTGCCTTGCTGATTTTCCACATCATCGCGGCCTTTAACTAAATAAATCTTTACGATTGTACTGGTAACAGGAGAAATGTATGCCTGATGCAGATGATGGTTGCCGTATAATTCATACTTGAGTCGGAATGCTTCCGATGCAACCGGGTACGAGCCATTCATGTCTTGTTGAGTTTCCTTATTTCTTTGCGGTCTTCCACGGATGGAATCTTCATGGTCATAACGGTTACCAGACTGATGCAGACTTCATTCATTCGGGAAGAACTCATACGGGAGTTGAATATTCCTGCTACAAGCTGGTGTGGGTCCTTGATTTGGTGGCTTCATAATGCCCGGCGGTCTGTCACTGAGTCTTCGATGTATGTAGGTTTATGAGCAACTTTCCATTGGGGCGGATGAGGTGACACCAAAGAATCAATCGAAAACCGAATAAAAATCCAACGAAGACATCCAACGGAGCGAAGATCGACAGCGATCGATAGAAGAATCACTTCAAAAGAGGTAGTCGACGACCATCTGAATCCCTTGCATAAAAACCGGCAAATAACCCAGTAGCCACCAGAAAAAAATTTGCAACTCTGATCTGGGACATTTACTGGAATAGCTCAAGCGCTGCTCAAGACGGCCGACCAAGAATCAGCTCAGAGCGTGAGACAGCGTTGATAAAAAGAATGCAGAGGTCCCCTAAGACGGCCGAGAAAACAGCTCAGAACATAGGGTCGCCACTGCGAAAAGAAAATCAACAACTACCCGAGACGGCCAAAAACGAATCAGCTCAGAACACGGGTCAGCTGTTGAAAAGAGAAATAAAAAGTAGGCATCCACCCCGGACGGCCGATGACGAATCAGCTCAAAACCAGGCGTGGTGCCATATCCAAAATAAAGCGAGCCAGGGTCCGTCAGAGTCATGCACTACCTGCAAAACATATTCGTTAAACACCGAAGAACCAAATGAGAGATCGACGAAGAAATTCGACGAAGCGAAGATCAATAGCACTGAAAGTTCGTTGAGATCACACACAAACAAGAGCACATCTTATCGCTGCACACCACGACAAGCGACATGCAACATGCAAGACTACTACTACTCAAGCAAAAACCAGATGCAGCAAACAAATGCATCACACAAGCAAGCTATAACTCTAGCCCTAACGTTAATCTAATGTCCTTCTAACATTCGCGCGGCCTAGCGGATCCCACATCCAGTCCTGCTCTGATACCAAGAGTTGTGGCACCCCGGCTCAGAGGACCGGAACGCCCCGTGCTCCAGCCCAGAGATCAAGTCTTCTGGAACACGACACTGCTTGATATAGAACTGAACAGCTTTCTATTAACAAATATACGGGTACAAGGGCTTTATTACAATGCTGGCGGAGCGAGACGGAGCACAAGCTTGCTCCTCAAGCTCGCCATGGATCTACATCAAGCAGCAAACTAATTCTCTAGTAGCGGAATAACTCGGCAGCAGAACAACGGCGACGGTGATGCACTCCACTCCACAGGGACACTGGCTGGGACACCTCCTAGCTCGCAAACACTGGGAACGTCGTCCTACGCATCCAACGCATTGCCTGCAAACCTGGCATGACACGCCAGGTCAGTACATCGAATGTACTTGCAAGCTCAGAACAACCATGCATCAAGGCAAAACAATAACATGGAAACAGGTGAAAGTATATTAGTGAATTAAACATGTGAGCATCATCATCATGCAAGCAGATAATCATCACGCATATTATCATATTATCAGATTTTATCAACATTACCATTAATGCACAATCAATCATCGTTTAAGGTCACATGGACCCCACGTGATTACCTTGGAGTCCTTACAGACTCAAACACCGGGTCATCTCATGACCATCAACATACATGGGTCGTCGCACGACCATTCAACGGGTTAGGTGTCCCCCGTTGCCACCAAACCAATCCAGTCATCGTATCAACTTACCATACTTATCCAAGTAAACTCATGTTGATCATGTGTGACCTAGTACGAACTGTGTCCATTACCACGGACGCGGCTATTCGAATAGATTTGTGTGACTCAACAGAGTTTGTGCACTGTACCCACACTATGGAGATCTTCCTCCATCCAGTACCTTGGAACTTGTCCCACAGGAACCTCGGAACTCGTACCATAGGAGTGGAATAGGACTTCTCCAATGAGGTTGTTCTACCGCGTGTCCCTCTTACTGCATCACCGACATGCTTCGCAAGTCATGCCTTGGGTAGCCCTTGTGTCCTCCAGACACCTACCATCGCATGGCCCTGACCATCGCATGGTCCATAAACTTGTCCTTCGCAGGGACGGGATCCCAAAACAAAACCAGCTCTCAAGACTATCGCCGTTTACCCGGCTGTAACACCCTCAGATCGAGTACAATAATCACTACAGTGATTCCACTGTTACTGATCATTACTGTTGATGATCAAGCCATGATCACCTTTAATCATAGCTCTGTCAATTTCCAACCCAGATAAAATTTTCAAATTGGGTAAATTATAAATTCTCTCCAAGACTTGTGGATTCGTGTCCATCAGTTGATCATGGTTAAACCAAAACCACCTTAGTCATTTTATTAACCCAAGCCAAGAATAATTATGAAAACCCTAGATTTGGCATATCAAAATTATCCTGAATTTAAAATAGAAATAAAATCATAGTAAACCAAAATGGTGGAATCAAATTCTAAAATGCCTAACAATCATTAGGCCACGATTATATATCAATGGTTATTTTATTAAAATGGTATAGTAATATTAGGGAATAATAAATGAAATAAAACAATAGCTTTAGGAAATTATTAAATTGTCATGGTAATTAAAATAAACAAGTGGATATAATAATTGAACTAAAAATTATGCAATCATTTTTATTAAAAGCCTAATAATCAGTAGGCCATAATAAAAGTGATTTGGGGTTTTATTATAATGTTTTAATATTATAGATAAATAAAAACAGTAGAAAAACAGTGGCTTTTAATACCTTTTAAATAAAACAAGATATCAAATGATTTTTATAAATCATAAAAACTCTTACTAATATTCTATAATATATAACACTAATATTGGGGCCAGTCCCATGTTTTTACAATTTGATAAAGTAACTAAAATAATTACAAACAGAAAAGAAACAAAACAAAAAAAAACAAAGGAAAAAATACAAAAGGCCTATTCTACGCCTGTGGGCGAGGCCCACCCCGGCCCGGCCGCCCCCTTCCTCTCTCCTTCCCCTGCTCCCCTCCCCCACCACGACGACAGTGCCATGGCAGGGGAGCACTGTCGCCGGCGCCCCCCCCACCCACCTGCCCTACCTGCTCCCTCCTCCTCTACAAGAGGATAAGGATGGGGTCGAAGTCACCACCCCTCCTCCTCCCAACCCCAAGCCCCCCGCCTCCTCTCTGTTCCCCGGCCGCGGGCCCGTGGCCGTGCCGTCGTCGGCCGCGTGGCCGGAGAGCCCCAACCGCCGCGACGCCATGTCCGCCCGCCCCGTGGGCCTCGACTTCGTCTCCTACCGCCACCAATCGAGTCGAGCCGCCCTGCTCCGCCTGAATCACGCGCCCCTTCCCTCCACGGCCGCCGGATCCCGGCGACAAATGCGTCGCCGCCGCTGCACCAACGGCCTCCTCGAGCACGTCATCTGCACTCTGTGAGCTGCGCCATCGATTTCCTCCCCTCCCCTCCTCTAATTCGTCGTCGTTTGGCTCCATTGCCGCCGTCTCCGAGCTCGCCCGCCATGGCCGGGAGCACGGGCCTCCTCGGGCGCTCACTGTCGCCGCTGCCGGGCGGCTTGACGGGGCCGCGCGCTGGCTGCGCTCTGTCCACGCCCCTGGCTTGCCCCGCGCGCCCGTTGTCCCCCTCCCCAGCCCCTGCGTGGCTTCGCCGTGCCCACGGCCTCTGCTCACCGCCGGCGCGGGCTAATTAACCAGGGGCTAACCCCACTGGCAAAGGGGCCCCACCCCCCCCTAAGCCCCTTGGTTAACTTAACCCCCCACTTTAATTAAGTTAACAGCAGATAACCCCCCGAGTGACTTACAGTGGGCCCAAGGCCATTTGTATTTGTGTTAAAAAATATGTTAGCTAAATAACCCCTGGGTCACTTACGTATGGGCCCCGGGCCTTTAACTGTTAATAAAAATGATTTTAGCACATGTATCATTAACTAGTGGACCCCACCTGTTAATTAGTTGAATTTAAAAGTATTTATTAAAATGAGTGTATGACTTGTGGGTCCTCTGTGTTATTTATTTAAATGAAACTGAATTTAAATGTCTCTATGTATGACATGTAGGTCCCACCTGTCAGTACTTTTATGGATAATGTTTTGGATAATGTTGGATTTTTATTAATAAAAGAAAATTCAGAAAATCTTTTAAAATGATTTAAACTTCAGAAATTAATATCTTTTAAACCGTAAGTCAGATTCAAAAACTTTATACATGAAAATTGATGAAAAAAATATAACGAATACGGATCCGCTATCCGTATACCAACCACACCCCTCTAACACCACGAACATCGCATCCCCCCCCCTCCGGGCCGTTTTTCCGATAATTTGTCCGGTACTGTCAAAGTACCAAGATGAATTTATTTCGAACACGAAAGTTGTTCAGAATAGATCAACTAACCCGGATACACCACCCACACATGTGTCGGATGTCGACGACACCTCCGGCATGATATCTCCCCCTCCGGACACCCTGTCCGGTAATCACCCGGAGCTGGCCGTTCATCCCCGGATGAATTCCCGCTCCGAGTATCGTGCATCGTACTGCGTTAGAACCCCGTTTACAATTCATCTATTATGTCATGCATCTGTTTGTATATGCTTGCTGTGTATTTACTGTTTTCTTCCCCCCTTAATCTCCGGTAGACCCCGCTGCTCCCGTCGACTACACCGCTGCTGAGTACGACTACTTCGTCGACGACCCTACCCCTACCGTCGAGCTTCCAGGCAAGCAGAGCCATTCTCTTCCCCAGATATCGCCTATCTTTCCGTACATTTCTTGCACTAGGCATTGTTACTGCTGCTGCTACGTTGCTTACCTATTCAATTGCATAACCTGTCATTGTCGCCCCTTGATGTGCCTTCCTTTATCCTATGCTGCCTATTATTATTATTATGCATTATTCAGCAGTGAGCCCTACGCATTGTTAGCTAGGATTAGATAGAGGGCCGTGATCACTCAGGGGAGTGAACACGGGTACAAATATTATAACTGCACAGGTACGGTACAGAGCAGACACCGCCAAAGGCCCCTATTTGGGTTATGCCTAGTCACCTCAAGTGTGAGCTATCAAGGAGTAATCCTTGTACTCCACTCGAGGCTGACTTTGTCTTACCGCCTTAGGTTCCTGAACAACGGTTGTCCTTCAGGTAAGAAGTCGGGCGACCCAACGGTGCCCGCGAGAGGTATTGCGACGGGACGACAGGGAGGGTACGACCAGTGTACCGGTGTGCTTGGCCCCTGATCGTTGGCCGCGAGAGTTACCAAACTACGAAAGTCGAGCTCCTCCAGGAGCACACGCGAGACAAGGTAAGGATACGGTTCACCTTGTTGGTAACCGCAGTGACTTGGTGGGACGACGGGGCAGGCACCGATGTACTGGTGGTCCTGGCTGCTGTCGTTGTCCGCGGGTCAGTTAAGTCGAGGCAACGATAACGGTTGTCACGCAGGTTAATTAAAATGCTAAATGGTTCAGTGAATGTCTTGAGTTGGCTATATGCCATGTACGCACTACCTACCCGTGGGAATTACGAGTTATGGGCTCCTCTGCTTCGTAGTGTCGTCCGAGGACTCTTCAGACGTCAGAAGTATCGCGGCCTGCGCCGGGAAGTGGTGTTGCCTTATTTGCTCGCGCGGTGGTGTCTTATTTGGATTTGCTTGAACTTCACCGGCCAGCCACGCACCGTGCAGGAGTACGTTCGGGTTGGGGTCCAAGGCCCGGCGTACTTAGGATTTAGACCGGCGGATGGCCTCACTGTTGAGTTTGAAAGATAGGCTATGAAGTGTCGGATAGCCTCGGTGGAGTGTTCCCTAACAAGGTTCCCGCCACCCTGGAGATCCGTGCGTGTAGCGTAACACAAGTGCACCCCTGCAGAGAAGATTAATCTATTCGAATAGCCGTGTCCACGGTAACAGGACGCTTTATGCTGAAGCTCGAGCTTACCACTACAAACTATTATTATTAAACTGTATGGTTCCGGGTTTTCTTCCTCGCAGGGATGTCGAGGAGGTGAACTCGGAGGCATTGTTAATTATTACAACTTATTATTATACAATGCTGCAGCAACTTCTGTTGCATTGTTACTTTATGTTTTATATAACTGTTGGCTGATTCTTACCTGATGCTGCAAGACATCGTCGGAAGATGCTAGTCTTCGTTAGGCCTAGCTTCTTACCCTTGCTCTGGATTTCTTTCTTTCAGTCCACTATATACAGCCTCTTCTTTCCGTTGATACAATGCATAATGCTTAGTAGAGGACGTAAGACTCGCGGGTATACTAGATACTCACCTGCTTTATTTCCTTTACTGTTTTGCCTGATCGGCCGCTGCAGTAGACGTTGGAGCCTTGGAGTCCTGGAGCAGGAGATCCCCGTTGCCGACCACCGCAACATGAAGATCCCTGATGCTTTCTACGACGTCGAGTTCCCCTTTGACCAGGAGTAGTTTGGAGGTTCCCAGGAAGGAGGCCTTGCCTTTTCGATCGAGTGTTGATTTTGTGCTAGCCTTCTTAAGGCATCCTTGTATTCTCGTGTCTGTACTCAGATACTATTGCTTCCGCTGACTTTGTGCTCTCGAGCTGTTGTATTCGAGCCCTCGTGGACCCTGTTTTGTATTAAACAACTTGTATTATTTTATTTGTAGAGTTGTGTTATGATTTCTCATCGTGAGTCCCTGATCTCGATCGTGTACCTTGCGTGTATGATTACTGTACACGGTCTGATTTTGGGAGCGTCACACCGGCCAAGGCAACTGTCGCGCATAGCCTTCCCTCTTTGGTGATACGCATAAGAGAACCCACCGGTAGACCGAATCAAGGCCTCCCCATCCAGGCAAATGTGGCCTTACGGATAAGTTCAGTTCGGTGGCACCTGATCAACTTGGCACGGAACATATCCCCAGTAGCGAACACAAGCATCAGGTGCAACATGATCATTTAAATTAATGGCATATCAATATAAGTTTGTACTCACATCATGATTCAAATCATATTTTAGTTGATTAACTTAGTTATATAGATATGATCAAGATATGTTCATGCAACATGGCAATCTTAAGATGAGCAAAGTATGATACGGTAACAACATGGTTAAAACTTATCATGAGCATAGCATGGCACATCATTTATGAAAACATATGGATATATCCAAATCATAACATGGTCGAGCATGGCATGGCATAATCAAATATGATACAGTTATATGGCATCAACAAAGTGATCGAAGCATATGAGCATAACATAATCAATACGTATCAAAGTAATCATTATTCATCGAAGTACAAAGCACGTTTTAAAACACGTCAAAGCATTGCAAAGGTGAAAAGGTTATTGTGGCTTGCCTTCACCAACAAGGTGTAGGAGAAATCTCCAGATCTTCAATACCAATAAACTCTGCAAAACATTTTATAAAAACCAACGGGAAAAAAGTCAAACACAACTTTGACTTGATAAGAAAATAAAAACACCAAATCATGGCATGAAACCTATGCCAAAATGAAGAGGAGATCAAAATAAAACCAACACAAAAAGAATCACCCCATTTGGACTTACGGTTGCGGAGATATGAGCGGGAGAAGATCGGGGGCTGATTTTTGGGTGGAATACGCTTTCTGTGTGGAGAAGGCGTACTTCGGGCTAATGAAGGAGAAAAATACGCTTTCGGCGTGGGAAGGCGTATTTCGGGCCGAAGCAGAGAGACGTGCGCTTCTCCTGAAGGAAGGCGTATTCGAAGGAGAGATCCTCCACTTAAAAAAACCCGCCCGGGGCCTCTGGCTGACAGAGGGGCCCACATGTCAGCCCACCTCTCACCTCCTCTGTTTCTTCCTCCTGCCGATGTGGAACAGAGGACATGCCAGGCCACGCGGTGAGCCGACGAGGGTAGGGGTAGGGGCGAGCCCTCCAGTAGAGGTTTCGAGCGCGGCAGCCCGGGGTGAGGCTACCGGCAACCGCGGGGCCGCGTGGGAGGTGGCCAGCGGCACCACCCTCCATGGCTGGGCGCGACATGCCGGGAGGCCGTGGCCCGGGGCGAGGCTAGGCCACGGGGCGGCGGCTCCAGGGTGTAGGAGGGGGTCATGGGAGGCAAGAGGACAGCTCGGGCACGGGCAGAGGGAGAGTGGAGACCTCGTTGACACGAATTTTGGCCGGAGGGAGCTTGCAGCCGTGGTGGCCATGGGAGAAATGGCGGGTCTCCGAGACCAAAATGGGAAGGGGGAGCAGGCTAGGAGGGTGTGGGGAGGCTGCTGGGCGCTGCTGGAGTGCTCTGGGGCTCGAGGGCGAGCTCCCGTTTATAGCCATGGCGAGGGCACGGATAAGAGCGGCCACGGCGGCGATCTTATCACCGCACTGGTGCTCGAGGGTGACGGGACGGGGCGGCATGAAGCACGCATACTGCGCAAAGACGGGCGGCGCGGCTAGACAACGGGAAGCCGACGGGGGAGCACTGCAGCGCGATGTGGACGCCTCGGGCACGCCCGGAGCGTGTCCAGTGCACGCCGCATTCGGCCAAGAGCGTGGCCACCAAAGGGGAGGGCGCAACTGGGGAAGTTTCTTCGTGGCCAATGTTGTCTGGGGAGGGTCCTTCGAGTGTTGATCATAGTGGTTCAAAAATATTGGCCAAATGTGCACTGTGGTGAGCTGGAATCCTTTGGAAAGTATGATGCAGCAAATTTGGAGTAGAAGCATGGCTCACATGGTGGGGTTTGGGGTGGTTGCAGGTTGTCCCAATGCCTTAGGGTTGGAAGGACTATAGTTCTGTGGAGTTTGGGGTAAATGGGTAAATGCACATGGTACTTCCTTTGCAAATGTACCATGGAGGCTGAAGGTGTTTGTGTTGTGGTATGGATTGCACATTGCTCCCCTAAGCATGATTTTTGGTTGAGCCTAATCATACATCAGGTTGAGTAGATGTGCCAAGTTTCACCTCAAATGGACCAAGATATCTAGTACTTCCTTTGCAAATGTCCAAATATGCCAGAATGAAAAGTTGAAGCTAGCATCTCATAGGATTGTTGTATTTGGCTGAAAATTTTTGGAGTGAGGTTATTTGGTGGTGTGCTCATGTGTGCAAAATTTCATGGTCATTGGACAAGCCAAGCTATCACTTGCTTCACAATGCCCCCTTGCTGCATCCAAACTTCGGGAATTTATTGTGGGAGTTTGGCTAGGCAAAATGTGGTGAAATTTTGTGTAGGACAATGATATGATCATATTAGATTGCACAAAAAGTTTCACCTGCAATGGATCAAGAGAAATGGCACTCCCTTCACAAACTCCAATCTTCCCCCATAGACAAATGAATTTTTCTAGAGGAAAAATCCACTTGGGCTATGAAATGTTTTTGGAGAATTTTGCAAGATATGATGTCAAGAGAATGTGTGGATTATTTAGGGATTTATGGACTAATATAAATATGGGTTGCTTCACAAACCTCAAATAATAGGAATATCCCTTTTATTGGAAAAGGAATATATGGTTTGAGTAAAAATGGTGGCTTGGATGAGATGGATCAAAGGAATGTCATGGGAAAGGCTTGGAAATCAAGGGCCACTTGAGCATGGAAAGAAAATATGCTCAAGCCTCAAGTCCAAAGAGGTGCTCAAAATCAAATCCAATGGCAAATCCAGAAATAAATCAGAGAGGTTTTTGGAAAAAGAAAGTTCCAAAATCCAGGATGTCACACATAACCAGGTAACCATATTCAAATGTCAAGGCCAAATCGATGGCACAAATGCCAATATGAGGCTTAAATCCATGCACAACAAAGTAATAAACTCTAAAAGACTAATTGTTTTAAGCTTCTAATCAGAATCATTGGCATCATCTTCAGATGAACTAGATAAACCATCAGATTGATTTTGGGTAAATGTATATGTGGTCTTATAATTTACTTACTTTTGAAAATATGGAAGTAGGTGGAATTCTGGTATCTAGTCGGAATAAAGCTTTCGAACAAGACTTTCGATGACCAACACCTGGTTACAAGATATTTCATACTCATTAACCATAAGAGGGTCTATGAAATCCACGCGTTGCATCTTTCGATCTCTAGACGACGACGCCAAAGCCCTGAGTAAATTATACAGTTAGATATAATTCGTTCCTGGTCTTATATGAGAGGTTTATTGAATTTCTGAAGTACTTACAAGACGACGAATCGAATTAAACCCAATTCAAGCATATCGAAGTTGAAGAGGTCATAAAACTCTTCGAATGTTATTTGTAAGTCATCGTGCTTTGTACCTATACCGAATTGTGTGCCATGGTATATAGTGATACCAGCTTCATCGGTTTTTCGCATTTCACCTACTAAATATGCATGCACCTTTTTGCAGTAAGCATCTGCCTTACTCAGATATTTGGTAGACAGATATGGTAGGCCACGTGCAAACTTACGTGCTTGTCCTGTATCTACATGACACAAGTTGTCCATATTTCCATTGAAGCCTGATTTCAGTTTTGCAATAATTACCTCGTTGTTCTTGTCCAGGTTCAAGATTGTTTGCAGCTGTGATTCATCAGCATCATCGGATTCATCAACACCTGTATTGTTGAGTCGGGCTGATCGTCTGGGCGCCTTCTTCCTGGGGATTGATGTGGCCGTAGTCTGAACTTTATAGGTTTTCCTTCTCTTTCTCACTTCATGGTTATGAGCAGTAGGTGCCAGTATGCTTGCATGATCTACTGACATTGCAGCTAGAGGTAGAGGTGCATCGGACTTGTTATTAGCTGGTGATGTAGTCGCTTCACAATGTGGTCCTTGTTGTATGAGTGAATCAGACTTTTGCGCTGTTGCTGCAAGTGCGCTGGACTGCGAAGCTGGTTGTCCAGAATTGTCAGACTTTTGAGTTGTTGATTCAAGGTCCCCAAACAGTGGAGGTTGTGTTGGAATATTGTTAGACTAGTGAGATGGTGTCCATGCTCTGTCGAGCTGAGGAGCGAGCGGTGCGGACGTGTGATCCATGGTTGCTGCCTTGTCGGTCTGCTGAGCAACCACTGCAGCTGGCACTGTCTGCTTATCAGGTGTTGCCGGTGTGTGGGACACGGTGGCTTGAACGGGCAGCATCAGAACAGGTGGTGTAACATCCCAAATTTACTATTTTGGATGAGTTACTAGAGCATATGCATATCATTTTTGTGTGTGCATTTTGGATCTTATTTGAGAGTTTGTTTGAATTTATTGAATAAAGTTTTTCTTTAGTATTTTATTTTGTATAAATAACTGATTGAAAATATTATTTATGTTTTTGTAATATTTTAGAAATTTATTTCGTATTTTTTTCCGATTTATATTTTATGTTATAAAACTCTTTGAAGTTTAAGAAAAGTACGTATATCTATATAAACGTAATTACGTTTTACGTATTTTTTATTATTTTAAAAATATAAGATGTTATTTTTTTTGGGCTACTTTTATTATATTAAAAATACCTCTATACTTATTTATTTTTTCTTTTAAAAAAATCGCGAAAAAAAACTGGACGGGCCGGCCTGCTGGCCGAGCTAGCCAGCCGGGCCAGGCCAGGCCGAGCGAGCAGGCGTTCCGCACGTGCTCGTCTTCCTCGTCGTCTCCAATTCGAACTGAACACAGAGTCCAGAACGGACTCGCACCGCGTGAGCCGCAACCCGTGGTAGCTATGGACTCCGACTCGATTGCCCCCTGCCCACGAAATCTTGTCCCATAAATACCCCATGACCCCCTCCATCAATTCCCCACAAAATTTCGCAGCAAACCGTTCCAAATCGAGCTAATTTCGGGGTAGATCTAAGTCCAACGGAGCTCCATTGTTGGACGAATTTCTTCACCGGTGAGCCTCCCCTTGACCCCAAATTCTGCAGGCCGACTCCCCTCTTCATTGTGCATCTAATTGACATCTTTTTCCCTCTTCTATTCTTGCGCAAGATTGATCCCCAAATTGTACGCGCACCGCGGGAGTTCATCGGAACGCGCTCGGTTCACCGCGTTGCCACGCCCGTACGGACGACGTTGGAGATCATCACCACCACCGTTGTGATCTCCTAATCAAGCCCTACATCCTAGAGGTCCTCGTTGACGCCGAAGATCGACGGAATTGTCGTCTTCGTCGCGTCTAATCTACACGCCGCGGTTAGTAAAAACGCCGTAAAAAAAGTTATCCGTTGCCTTGTTTTAGACGAAACCAGTGGCAAAATCGTTGTTTTAAAACCCTCTAAATATTGTATACTATAGATCCAAGTTTTGAGAAAATTATTTTTTCCGTTTGATCAAAAAAAATTCCTAAATCCTATGCAAAACCGTTCTAGTAATATCTTTTTACTCGTAGATCCGTTTTGCGTGATTCCAAAGCCCACGGTTTTCTTTCGAATCCCTCTATTCAGTTCAACCACAAAGTTTGTTTTGGTATTTTCGAAAATATTCAGATCTGATCAGATTCTATTTTAAACTTTAGTTGATCCTATCTTTTGTTTTACAACTCGGATTTGATTGATTCTTTTTGAAAACTAAAACCCTAGCTAAACCCTATATTCTAGACAGTTTGCAACCCACTTTTAAAATCAATCTAGATCTGTTTTGCAAAATCTTTTATTTGGTTTTTATTTTGGAGTTCCTGAACATTGTTTTGCTTTTGGTTGTGTATTGATTGTGTGTATCTTTGTTTGCTCACGATAGATTATCCGGAGTGCGAAGCAGAGTACCACCAATCTTTAGAGTTCTGCAATCAACAGAAAGGCAAGTCATACCTTTGGTCATACTCCCTATTACCTATGTTTTCAATGCATTAGTTCTTCTTCTTTAGATTGCATGATAGGGTATGCTATGCTATTACACCCAGTAGTTCATTGAGGTAGGTCTTATCCTTACATCATTGTCACCATCGTATACCATGATATTGCTATGCTAAGTAGACGTGGATTGGGAAGTGAATCATTATGAGGTATGAGTGATAATGTAGTAATTAGGACCAAGATAAAGTTAATGAACTACCTGGGTGGGATGGTTGCGAGTATCTTGGAGATGGCCAATGATGACTGCGGAAAGCCACCCAGGCTCAAAGGGACTAATTGTGTTGTCATAACTAGAAGCTTATGTGTACAACCACAAGCTATTATGGGCTCTAGCTTAGTTGAGTAGGTTGTGTGACCTCTTTCCGGGATAGACTAACAGATGTAGATTTTTTTTATAGGTGTACCGGTTTATCCAGCGGTTAAGGGAAACACTTCTGAAAGACCATGTCTCGATCTTCCAGTTGTCATACACCATGCAGTGTGGCGAACTAAAAAGGAGGCGATTGAGTCTTGTGGGGAAAAGTGCCCAAACCTCTGCAGAGTATAAAACTAATCGATTAGCCGTGTCCCCGGTTATGGACAATTTGAGCAACTAGATGTGGTAATATTGATTTGTCTCATCATCTTTAATTAATTTATTGGTTTAATCACTTTGGGATAGATTGAGTGGATTTGTCCCATCTCAATCGTATGCTATTTGTAGAACTTAGTTATTAATATTCTATAGGCAAAACTAGCTTTTTGAAAAAATAAATGTAGAAGCTCCACCAGCCAAATTGCATGTATTATAGGGCTTTTACTTCTTTTTGTGATATGGCTTGCCGTACGATCAAAGTACTGACCCCTCTTGGGGCTGTAACTTATTTATGTTGCAGATTGTTCTGACAAGGAGTAAGGTGCGAATAGGTCGTTGTCTTATACTCAACTTTTGCCGTGGAGTCGGATGGACTCGCTACTACTACTATTTTAGCTTCCGCAAGTATTTTATTAGATGTCCTTAAGCCAAAGTATTATTGTAATATTTACTTCATTCGATGTAATAAAGACATGTTTTACTTCTGTTATTTCATCAAGTACTGTGTGTGCTAGCAAACCGATCCAGGGACTAGCACGTTAAGCACAGAGACTTGGTCCCTTCGGATCTGGTCGCTACAAGATGGTACCAGAGCACATGTTGACTGTAGGACGTGACCTTAGGAATGGAAAAGCCAGAGGATGAAAACTTTATTTTAAAACCCTCTACAGTTCTAATGATTCTCATACTCTTTCCTATACACTTCTAATCTCTTCTCTCCTTACAAATATAGATGTCGATCACCAAGTTCGCTCAGCCTGATGAGACCACACCTTTTGGACAGAGCCTGATGGAGATCGTGAAGTTTTTGAAGATCGCCTTGCCTAGTTTCACCGGGACAGTCATGACTACAGGACCAGGAGCAAAGAGCTGGAAGGTCCAAGTTCACATTCCAGGACGCACCTTTGGAAGGAAAATCAAGCCAATTAACTTCTCCGTGAAAGCACCAAACTGGAGCGTGGGAAGAAGTTGTGCCGCAATGATGAACTTAGGTCGTATTCGACAGGAGTACCATGCAGATCTTCAAGGTACCCGCTTCGAGATGTATGGATGCCGAGATCATACTGGAGAATTAGTACGCACTGTTGAGGATACATCAATGGTATCCCACATTCAAGACTTGGGGGAACATGTTCAACGTGTGGAGGAAGAAATGCTTCATTGCATGGACGTTATTGAGGGTTTGGAGGAGGAAACTAAGAGAGTCCGTGAAGAGTATGAGGAGCAAATAGACGCACTACAAGAAAGGAATGAAGAGTTGAAGCTCATGCTGGAAGAAGCAGAAGAACAACTTGACCAAGGAGAAAACATTCAGGATGATGACTCCGATGGATGCCTCGTCAGCCAAGATGAGGATTACCAGTCAAAGGAAGAGGAAAATGGAAATGATGTCTTGATGATCGATTCTTCTTCCGACTCAAACTAGTCATAGGCCACCATTATAGAATTTTCTTTTCTTTTAGTTAAATGATTAGAGTTTCGATCTGTAAGTTTTCTTAGAGTTACCATGTCGACTCTTGTGACATGGCCTATCTTAGTTAATTGTGTGAACCTTGATTTGAATGAGTGATTGATTGAAATTTCTTGCTATCATGTTGCATATGGGTAGTGTTATTCCCCTTAGGCCTATTTTCTCTCTATAAGCTCATCTATTCTAGCCCGACAGATGCCGCCAAGACGTGCCCCTTCTGCTAGTGGATCAGGGAATGGAATTACACCCGTCTTAGAGCAGTTGCTTCAGACCCAAAATCAGATGATGCAGCTTTTGATGCAGAACATGAACAACAACAACAACAACAACAACAACAACAATGCCCCACCACCACCACCACCTTTGGGAGACATCCTCACCCTTTTCCTAAGGTTGAACCCACCTTTGTTCTCTAGCAGCCCGGAGCCGATTGTTGCAGATGACTGGCTCCGCAATATGGGAAGGAAGCTAGCAACTTCTGGATGCACTGATGAGGAGAAAGTGAGATTTGCCTCGCACCAGCTAGATGGACCTGCAGCCGCATGGTGGGATAATTACACCACCACATACCCCCATGGCGAATGTGACTTGGGACCAGTTCCAGCAGACGTTCCGCACTGCTCATGTTTCAGCTGGAGCTATGAGTCTCAAGAAGAGGGAGTTTCGCAGCTTACGCCAGGGAGGTCGTTCAGTGGAAGTGTATCTAGAGGAATTCAACAAGATGTCTTGTTATCCTCCAGGAGATGTGGCCACAGATGCTACCAAGCAGGAGAAATTTCTGGAGGGACTAAATGATGAGCTTGGAGTTCAGTTGACGGTGGCAACCTTTTCTAACTACCAGGAGATGGTGGATAAGGCTATCATTCTTGAAGGCAAGCATCAGATAATGGATAATCGTAAGAGGAAGTACGGACAGGGAAAGTATCATTCTGGAACTCAACAGAAGTCCCGTTCCGCACCATTTTCAGGATATGGTGGAATAGAACCCAATAAGTTTGGAGGGCACAACCATCATAATCATGGAGGTCATTCTCAGCATGGAGGCAATGGACACAACCATGGAAACCAGAGGAATGGCAATGGAGGAAATGGGAATCAGCAGCGTTCCAACCCATCTATGCCCATGAAGAAGGACCTAAGCCACATTCTCTGCTTCAAGTGCAATAATAAAGGACATTACGCCACAGATTATCCCGAGCTGAAGAATGGAAATGGCAATGGAGGTTCTGGAAACAAGAAGCCTATTCCTTTCACCAAGGGGCAAGTGAACCATGTCAATGTGGAGGAGGTCTATGAGCAGCCGGATGCCGTGTTTGGTAAGTTTTTACTAAACTCTCAACCAGTATTAGTTATTTTTGACACTGGTGCATCACATTCATTCATATCAAGGGTAGTTGTGGATAAGTATAAGTTGCCTACCATAGTCCTTAAAACCCCAATGTTAGTAAGTTCGCCGGGAGCCGAGTCTATGGTCAATCACGGAAGTTTTCGGGTACCCCAGACCATAGGAGGGCATATTTTCCCCACCGACCTGATAGTGTTGAAATCGCAAGGTTTGGATGTAATCCTAGGTATGGATTGGATGTCGAAGTATAAAGGCAACATTGACTGTGAGGGAAGATCAATCTCTCTCACCACACCCGAGGGGAACAGGATCAAGTATGTGACCAAGCACAAGTTTAGAAGGACCCAGGTATATTCTCTTAAGGGGGATAGCCTGGAGGAAGTGCCGATAGTCAAGGAGTACCCTGACGTATTCCCGGAGGAGTTGCCCGGAATGCCACCGGACCGGGATATCGAGTTTTCGATCGAGTTATTGCCAGGCACCGAACCTATATCCAAAAGTCCGTATAGAATGACCGCATATGACTTAGAGGAAATTAAGAAGCAAATTAAGGAGTTATTGGAGAAAGGGTATATTCGCCCGAGTTCATCACCTTGGGGAGCCCCAGTGCTTTTAGTGGAGAAGAAGGATGGATCTCTAAGGATGGTCGTGGATTATCGCTCGTTGAACGAGGTGACTATCAAGAACAAGTATCCACTACCGATGATCAATGATTTGTTTGACCAGTTGGAAGGAGCTAGTGTTTTCCAAGATCGATCTCCGATCGGGATATCACCAGTTGAAGATCCGTGAGAAGGATATACCCAAGACCGATTTCACCACGAGATATGGACTCTATGAGTACACAGTCATGTCTTTCGGTCTAACCAATCCCCTGCATATTTTATGAACATGATGAACAAGGTATTCATGGAGTTTTTGGACAAATTTGTTGTGGTGTTCATTGATGATATTTTGATTTATTCCAAGAATGAAGAGGAGCATGAAGAACACCTACGCTTAGTCTTGGAGAAACTTAGGGAACATCAACTTTATGCCAACTTTAGTAAGTGTGAGTTTTGGTTGAAGGAAGTGGGATTTCTTGGACATGTTGTGTCAGGCGAAGGAATCGCAGTGGACCCCTCCAAGGTTGAAGCAGTCACAGAATGGCAGGCGCCCACATCCGTTGGTGAAATCCGTAGTTTTCTTGGACTTGCGGGTTATTACCGGAGATTCAATGAGAGTTTCTCCAAGATTGCCAAACCCATGACGGAATTGTTTAAGAAGGACACCAAGTTCGTCTGGACGGAGGAATGTGAAGCTAGTTTTCAGGAATTGAAGAAGCGTTTGGTTACAGCCCCAGTGCTGATTTTTCCCGATGTGCGCAAGGATTTTCAAGTGTATCGTGATGCCTCGCGGCAAGGACTCGGAGGCGTTCTCATGCAAGATGGAAAGGTTGTATGTTACACCTCGCGTCAGCTTCGACCTCATGAGTTGAACTATGCCACACATGATTTGGACTTAGTAGCCGTAGTACACGCACTCAAGACTTGGAGGCATTTTCTTATAGGGAACAAGTGTGACGTATACACGGATCATAAGAGTTTGAAGTATATTTTTACGCAAAAGGAGTTGAACCTCAGGCAGAGGAGGTGGTTGGAGCTTATCAAGGATTATGATATGAGATTGCATTACCACCCAGGAAAGGCCAATGTAGTGGTAGATGCCCTGAGTCGGAAAAGTTATGTAAATACCCTTATAGCAGGAGGTTTACCTCAGGAGTTGTGTGACGATCTCAGAGATCTTCGCCTGGAGATTGTTCCACGAGGATATGTCGCCACACTAGAAATTCAGTCCACGTTATTGGGAAAGATCCGAGAAGCTCAGAAGTTGGACAAGGGTATTGCACAGATCAAGGAGAGAATGGAGAAAGGAAAACAAGAAGGATTTCATGAAGATGAGTACGTAACATTATGGTTTGAGATGCGTATTTACGTGCCCAATGACCCAGAGATTAGGAAGTTGATTCTCCAAGAAGCTCATGATTCGCCTTACTCAATACGCCCGGGAAACACCCAAGATGTATTTGGACTTGAAGGAAAGTTTTTGGTGGACCGGGTTGAAAAAGGATATTGCTGAGTATGTGGCTATATGTGATGTATGTCAGAGAGTGAAGGCGGAGCATCAGAAACCGGCCGGATTACTTCAACCTTTGCCGATACCTGATTGGAAATGGGACAAACTTGGTATGGATTTTATCACAAGATTACCCAGGACGCGATCAGGCTATGACTCTATTTGGGTAGTGGTTGACCGTTTGACCAAGGTGGCTCACTTCATCCCAGTGAAAACCACCTATACTAGAGCTAAGTTGGCTAAGATATACATGACCAGGATCGTATGTCTGCATGGAGTTCCGAAGAAAATTGTGTCCGATAGAGGCACGCAGTTTACCTCAAAGTTTTGGCATCAGTTACATGAAACCTTGGGAACTAGGCTGGAGTTTAGCACAACTTTTCATCCACAGACAGATGGTCAGACTGAGAGAGTGAATGAAATTCTGGAGGACATGTTGAGAGCTTGTGCACTGGATTATGGATCCAGTTGGGATGATAATTTGCCTTATGCGGAGTTCTCGTACAACAACAGTTATCAAGCCAGTTTAAAGATGGCCCCGTTTGAAGCGTTGTATGGAAGAAGGTGTAGAACACCGTTGATGTGGGATGTAGTTGGAGACCGCAAGCTATTCGGACCAGATTTGATCAAGGATTCGGAAGAAAAGGTCAAGTTGATCCGTGATAGGCTGAAGATAGCTCAGTCTAGACAGAAAAGTTATGTCGATGCTAAACGAAAGGAAGTAACATATGAAGTGGGAGATAGAGCATACCTTCGAGTGTCTCCGCTTCGTGGCATTAAGAGATTTGGAGTTAAAGGAAAGTTAGCACCACGATTTGTGGGGCCATATAAAGTCTTGGAACGCAAAGGAGAGGTTGCTTACAAGTTAGAATGCCCGAAGGTTTGTCTGGAGTTCACGATGTGTTTCATGTGTCCCAGTGGAAGAAGTGTCATGCAGAGATGGCAAATATTCCGCTGAGAGACACCGTGCCATTGGAGGCAATTAAGCTGGAGGGTGATTTGACATATGAGGAGAAGCCTGTGAAGATTCTCGATACGGCAGAAAGAGTCACTCGTACCAAGGTTATTAAATTTTGCAAAGTTCAGTGGAGTCACCACACCGAGGAAGAAGCTACTTGGGAGCGAGAAGAGGATATCAAGCAGGATCACCCACACCTTTTTGCTGACTAACCCGAATCTCGAGGGCGAGATTCACCTTAAGGGGGGTAGGTTTTGTAACATCCCAAATTTACTATTTTGGTTGAGTTACTAGAGAGCATATGCATATCATTTTTGTGTGTGCATTTTGGATCTTATTTGAGAGTTTATTTGAATTTATTGAATAAAGTTTTTCTTTAGTATTTTATTTTGTATAAATAACTTATTGAAAATATTATTTATGTTTTTCTAAGATTTTAGAAATTTATTTCGTATTTTTTTCCGATTTATATTTTATGTTATAAAACTCTTTGAAGTTTAAGAAAAGTACGTATATATATATATATAAACGTAATTACGTTTTATGTATTTTTTATTATGTTAAAAATATAAGATGTTATTTTTTTGGCTACTTTTATTATATTAAAAACACCTCTATACTTATTATTTTTTCTTTTTTTAAAAAAAATTTCGCGAAAAAAAAGAAAAAACTGGACGGCCGGCCTGCTGGCCGAGCTAGCCAGCCGGGCCAGGCCAGGCCGAGAGGCCAGCGGCCGAGCGAGCAGGCGTTCCGCACGTGCTCGTCTTCCTTGTCGTCTCCAACTCGAACTGGACACAGAGTCTAGAACAGACTCGCACCGCGTGCGCGGCCGCCCGTGGTAGCTATGGACTCCGACTCGATTGCCCCCTGCCCACGAAATCTTCTCCCATAAATACCCCATGACCCCCTCCACCGATTCCCCACAAAATTTCGTAGCAAACCGTTCCAAATCGAGCTAATTTCGTGGTAGATCTAAGTCCAACGGAGCTCCATTGTTGGACGAATTTCGTCACCGGTGAGCCTCCCCTTGACCCCAAATTCTGCAGGCCGACTCGCCTCTTCGTTGTGCATCTAATTGACATTTTTTCCCTCTTCTATTCTTGCGCAAGATTGATCCCCAAATTGTACGCGCACCGCGGGAGTTCATCGGAGCGCGCTCAGTTCACCGTGTTGCCACGCCCGTACGGACGACGTTGGAGATTATCACCACCACCGTTGTGATCTCCTAATCAAGCCCTACATCCTAGAGGTCCTCGTTGATGCCGAAGATCGCCGGAACTTTCGTCTTCGTCGCGTCTAATCTACACGCCGCGGTTAGTAAAAACGCCGTAATTTTTTTTATCCGTTGCTCCGTTTTACACGAAACCAGTGGCAAAATCATTGTTTTAAAACCCTCTAAATATTGTATACAATAGATCCAAGTTTTGAGAAAATTATTTTTTCCGTTTGATCAAAAAAAAAATCCTAAGTCCTATGCAAAATCGTTCTAGTAATATCTTTTTACTCGTAGATCCGTTTTGCGTGATTCCAAAGCCCACGGTTTTATTTCGAATCCCTCTATTCAGTTCAACCACAAAGTTTGTTTTGGTATTTTAAAAAATATTCAGATCTGATCAGATTCTATTTTCAACTTTAGTTGATCGTATCTTTTCTTTTACAACTCGGATTTGATTGATTCTTTTTGCAAACTAAAACCCTAGCTAAACCCTATATTCTAGACACTTTGCAACCCACTTTTAAAATCAATCTTGATCTGTTTTGCAAAATCTTTTATTTGGTTTTTATTTTGGAGTTCTTGAACATTGTTTTGCTTTTGGTTGTGTATTGATTGTGTGTATCTTTGTTTTCTCACGATAGATTGTCCGGAGTGCGAAGCAGAGTACCACCAATCTTTAGAGTTCTGCAATCAACAGCAAGGCAAGTCATATCTTTGGTCATACTCCCTATTACCTATGTTTTCAATGCATTAGTTCTTCTTCTTTAGATTGCATGATAGGGTATGCTATGCTATTACACCCAGTAGTTCATTGAGGTAGGTCTGATCCTTACATCATTGTCAACATCGTATACTATGATATTGCTATGCTAAGTAGACGTGGATTGGGAAGTGAATCATTATGAGGTATGAGTGATAATGTAGTAATTAGGACCAAGATAAAGTTAATGAACTACCTGGGTGGGATGGTTGCGAGTATCTTGGAGATGGCCAATGATGACTGCGGAAAGCCACCCAGGCTCAAAGGGACTAATTGTGTTGTCATACCTAGAAGCTTACGTGTGCGTCCGCAAGCTATTATGGGCTCTGGCTTAGTTGAGTAGGTTGTGTGACCTCTTTCCGGGATAGACTAGCAGATGTAGATTTTTTTATAGGTGTACCGGTTTATCCAGCGGTTAAGGGGAAACACTTCTAAAAGACCATGTCTCGATCTTCCAGTTGTCATACACCATGAAGTGTGGCGAACGAAAAAGGAGGCGATCGAGTCTTGTGGGGAAAAGTGCACAAACCTCTGCAGAGTATAAAACTAATCGATTAGCCGTGTCCCCGGTTATGGACAATTTGAGCAACTAGATGTGGTAATATTGATTTGTCTCATCATCTTTAATTAATTTATTGGTTTAATCACTTTGGGATAGATTGAGTGGATTTTTCCCATCTGAATCGTATGCTATTTGTAGAACTTAGTTATTATTATTCTATAGGCAAAACTAGCTTTTTGCAAAAATAAATGTAGAAGCTCCACCAGCCAAATTGCATGTATTATAGGGCTTTTACTTCTTTCTGTGATATGGGTTGCCGTACGATGAAAGTACTGACCCCTCTTGGGGCTGTAACTTATTTATGTTGCAGATTGTTCTAACGAGGAGTAAGGTGCGAATAGGTCGCTGTCTTATACTCAACTTTTGCCGTGAGTCGGATGGACTCGCTACGACTACTATTTTAGCTTCCGCAAGTATTTTATTAGATGGCATTAAGCCATAGTATTATTGTAATATTTACTTCATTCGATGTAATAAAGACATGTTTTACTTCTGTTATTTCATCGAGTACTGTGTGTGCTAGCAAACCGATCCAGGGACTAGCACGTTAAGCACAGAGACTTGGTCCCTTCGGATCTGGTCGCTACAGGTGGTGTCATCATTGCAGGAGGAACTAGCACAGTCTGATACTGAGTTGGTTGTTCCTTGGATTGTGTAAGAACATTAGATTGTAGGGGATGCTCAGAGCTTGATGAATGGGCCTCATGGATGGAATTGATTTGGAAATCCATAGAAGGACGGGTAATCTGATGTGGCGTGGGTAACAGGTCGGCTTGATGGAAGGCGCCAATGGTGGATGTCGCTGGGGTTGGAGGGATCTCATCGAAGATAATTATTTCATTCCTCGGCCACTGGATCTGATGCAACAATGACTCGCCTAGGTTTTGTTGTTCATCACGGGGAAGGGGAAAATTCTTGAATGCTTCAAACACCTTGGTCACCATACATTACACGTGGCCCCGATCCAGTGGAACATTGTTTAGGAAGAGACCCCTGTCACTGAGGGGGGGGGGATAATCTGCGCGAGTGCACATCGCAATGAACGTTTATACAGTCTAAGCTCGCAAGTCAGATTCCATGTCATGCCATATAGATCAGATATAGCAGCATCATAGTCCATGAGGGTGGGGTCAGCTTATGCTCAACTACTCTTATGCGGTGTTGTTGTTATTACTACTATAAATCGTCCTACTCTACTCGGCCCTCACGTCAATTTGAGCTTCCTGGCCGCAGGATCGGGTAATGAACAGGGCCTACTGTAACGGCCCAGATTTCGCAAAAATTAAAAATTTTGTTTTAGGTGTGAGTTGTTCGATTGTCTGATTTGTTTGCGGTGTTTGCATCCCCGATTTATCGATCGGCGATTATTTTCCCCCTCTTATCTCGTACCGGACGGAGACCAACCCTCGCCATCCTGACACTCGACCTTTGTGAAAGTGCAATATATCGACCAGAGGGGGGGTGAATGGGAGATTTTCAAATATCTCGAGGAATTTCTATTTCCTCAGGACTGAGGCAATACGAAATTGAGGAAGTTGAAACCCGAAGAAGAACAAATGAAGTACAAAAGCAATGACGTGAATGGAAAACAACCTATTGCACAGCTAAGGTAAGATTGAAGCACGCACTAAGGAATCAGTGCAGAGTGAACTCAGAAAGTAAATCATCAGGATAAGTCATCAGTGCATAAACGTAATAACTGAGGTTGAAGAAATAGCACCAGGGCACTGAAGACGAAGACTTGATGAACCAGTTTGAGTTGCTGTGACAACTCTACGTCTGGTTGGAGAGGCTGAGATTGAACTCAGAAGACATAGTCTTCACCTTATTCTCCTTGAACTAAAGTCCTCAGACTCCGTCCAATAACTCAGGTGAGTCTTCAAGGTAGACTCCCGAAATCTTCACAAACTCAGTCACTCCGGGAAGTCACAATTGCATCTTGACTTCCTCAAACTAAAGACTTCTACACCGGCTGGAAGATCACAGTCTTCAAGAGAAAAAAAGCTTCGGATCACTCGAACCGACTTCCTCAGAAATGCTCAACTACTCTTGCTGGTGGTTTTCCTCACTTAGGTTCTTCAGTGTCTTCAATGAGGTGGGTTGCTCTCAGATGACAAGTGTCAGTTTTTCTCTCGGAGCAGCCAACCCACAAATGGGGCTGGGGGTGGCTATTTATAGCCGCGGAGCAACCCCAAGTGAAAGGACATAAATGCCCATGCACGCAATTACTCTCGTGCCCTCGGATATGACCGTTGCTAGACAAGTTCTAGCCTCTCACCACGCAACACGTGGCACAGTCAAACTTTTCTCTCTCCTCACAATCTTTAGAAGAATCGCAGTGGCGATCTCCAGACTCCTCAACCGAAGTTAGTTACCTCAGTGTCCTGAAGAACAACGTCTCACACACCCGAGGACTGAACTTCTACTGCAGGAGATTTCGCGCATAACCGATGCGGTGCTAACTCGAGTTAGTCGCTTTCGCGCCCCGCTCAAGTTAGTAGAGCATAAAAGGCCACCGACTCACGAAACTCGCACTCGTGTCGCTGCCGGATTCTCGACAACAAGTATAAGAACAATGAACTTAATACTAAGACATAAATATATAGAGACCAGGGCATACATCGCCACTGGAATTTATTACATCATCTCAGAGGTCCGTGGACCCATTAGTACATCATGCGACAAGCGGAAGACAATCACGACCGAGTATGGTCAAAATCCAAATTGCCCTAGAGAGGGCTACACATAAATAGTCCACCCACGGATCGTCGAAGCTCAACTATAGGATCTACTGAACGAGGTCATCCTCATCGTCGTCCTCCAGGGGCACCTCCACGAAGTAACGTCTGGTGCTCGGGTCGAGGTAGTAGTCAACTGCAGCGGCCGATCAGGCAAAACAGTAAAAGCACCAAAGGAAAACAGGGGTGAGATTATATCATTACAGGATAACTAACTTCCAACGGTAAGACAAGATAAAGGTAAAGGTTGCAGCCGCACTAGCATATATGGTGGCTATCGTTCTATTAGAATAAGGGTAAGATCCAAGAATACACGTGACATCGTGTCATAAGTCCACTATTCACCTACTTACGTCAAACATAACACAACCCGGATCTTCTCTCGGTCCCCCTGGACGAAGAAAAGCAACCAAGGCACTCACACGGTAGGCAAGTTTTAATTAAGATTCAAATTGATGTTATTCTTTGAACAAGGAGTAGGTCTCAAGTCGTCCATAACCGCGGACACGGCTTTTCGAAAAGATTTAACCCTGCAGGGGTGTACCAACTGCCCATCATAGGCTTCTCATGTACGCCCGGTTTCCACTTGGCTAGGTAAACGCCTGAAACTCCGGAACGTCAGAGTCCCTCTAACTAATAACGCACAGTTCCGGGTGGCCCCCGGTGAGTCGACATCCAACTCAAAAGCCGGCCGCTCTCTCGAATCGGCCTCTACCGTCTAGACGAGGTCGAGTTAGTTGCCCAAACAGATGTGGAGAACCCCCTAGCTCCCTGGGGTGGACCAACAAGAGAAACCAAGTCCCCACTGGCCCGGGTTTGTTTCGAAAACTACTGGGGTACCAACCAAGCACACACACGTTTGCAAATAGTAAATCAGCTCGGGCCACCACTAGAACTGTATGAAGCTAGGTAGGTAAGACAAGGGGACCCTATCGAATCCCACACACGATTAGGCACGCTCGCCAAGAAACACAATACCCAGAACTCGGGACCTAGGTGACTCAAATGTAACAAAACACCTGGCGGGAACATCCCTGTCTCCCATCATTCGTCAAGTATAATTAACATCATAATAATAATAAATATCAACCAACTTCTTTAAATAACATGATATCCCAACCATAACATAGGGTACGAAGCAAGTTTTCCTACTCATACTAAGGAATGGCTGAGCAGCGGTAACTTAGCAATACAATGTTTTGCTGGGATGTGGGGATCATGGCTGTTTGGTTTTGAATGTGGCATGAGCAAGTGGATAGGATCAAACAAATGTTCTAGAATACAGCTAGGCAGGTAGGCAGAAAGGTATCAAGTAATGGTATAAATCTTCCCTTGCCTGGGTACTCGGTCGACGGAGTAGACGTAGCAGGGTCCTTGGGCTCGGTGTCGGAAACCTCCACGTAAGTCTCCTCGGCAGTCTCAGGTGCTAACGTAAAGTACCAGCAAGGAAAAGGCATACAAGTAAGCAATGGGTGCAATGCACAGGAAAAGATGGTATGATCAAGTTTAATCGACATGATGTGACCCTATCTAGTCAGATTTAAATGAAGGTGCTGACGACACGTCAACAACTTCATATGCAATTATTATATTTTTATGTCTTTGGCCTTAGCCTTAATTTTGGTGTAAGTAACATGGCAACATGACATGATCAACAATGCAATTAATAGAAATAATTACAACGTGAAAGTAAAACATCGATTCTGGAGACGGAGATATGTCGATGAACTTGACATCGGAAACGTGCAAGAAAGAAAGGAACCCAACCACATTGCATATGACAATATGCTAGGGGCTGGCTTGATGAAGCAAATATTTGAAGATGATATGGAAAGAACTTGGAAAGAAAAGATGATCAGGAGTTCAACACGCACTGAAGTTGAAAGAACCAAAGAAAAGAAAGGCAAGGTTGGATATGGTTAGGTGATCACACGATGTCCACTGAGTTGTACGAAACATCAAATGAACATCACCATTTTAATCCCTGCAATTTTTACCCCAAAACCATATAAGGCATGGCACACTTTGAATTTTGCAAACACCATGCAAATACAAAAGAAGTGAAGGGCTTCTTTGCAAAATTACCACTACTCCAAAATTAGAGGGGGCAAACTGCAAAAGGAACATCACCACTGTGATTAGTGGGAAATTCAACCCCAAATTCATTTATGGCATGATATGCTTAAGGCAGAAAGATCAAAAGTCCCAAAACAGATTTGAATTTGAATCCAAATCAATTTTGAGAAAAAGGAAAACAGAAAAGAAAAGAAAAAAAGAGAAAAAAATGGGCATCAGCACAGGGCTGGATTCGGCAACCGGCCCATCTGTCCTCTTCTCCCTCTGGGCCAGCCCACCAGAACTGTGTCAGCTACTGGGCCAAGCCTAGTCTGCCCCGCGGGTTCAGGCAAAAGAAAAGAAATAGGAGGGGGCAAATGCAGCGGCTGGGATTTGCTTGAGATCCTGATACATCTTTGTACTGCCAGGGTGAATAGACAGCTTGGAATCATGGGCATCCTTCATGATGACCTCTCTGAGATCTCCCTCCTTGGGAACAACAACTCGCTCTTCGAACAACACGGTGCCGTCTTTATGCACCGAAAAGAAACCGTACTATGGAACTGAGGAGGCAATACCCTGCTTGATCTTATGTATCATTGAGCTGCCAGACTGAGCTTCACGAATCTTGTCATGGATAGTGGGCTCTACCACAAGGTTTGCAAGGTAGCCTGCTGGAACTAGCTCGAGATTGAGCCTTCGAAAGGACTCACACAAATCATTGTGGATCTTCTGCACCTAGATACTATTGCAATTTCCCTTGCGGCTCAGCGCATGAGCTATTACATTCGCCTTCCCAGGCGTGTACTGAATATCAACTGTGTACTCAGTAATGGTTTCAAGCCATCTTCTTTGCCTCAAGTTCAGATTTGGCTGAGTGAACAAGTACTTCAGACTCTTGTGGTCGGTGAACACATCCACCTTCCTCCCTAAGAGGAGGTGTCGCCAAGTGATCAAAGTGTGCACAACTGCTGCAAGCTCCAAGTCGTGCGTGGGATAATTTCTCTCACTTGTCTTCAACTGCCGTGAGGTATAAGCCACAATATTCCTGCCTTGCATCAAAACTCCGCCTAGACCTTGCAAGGAGGCATCACAAAACACCTGAAAAGGCTGTGACTCATCTGGCGGCGTGAGAATTGGAGCTGTGGCCAGCTTCTCTTTCAACTCCTTGAAGGCTGACTGGCAAGCTGGTGACCAAGTGTACCGCTTCCCTTTGCACAACAATACAGTCATTGGCTTTGCTATTTTGGAGAAATTCTGCACGATCCTCCTGCAATAACTGGCGAGGCCGAGAAAACTCCTTAGCTGCTTCACATTCTTCGGCGGAGCCCACTCTTGAATAGTGCAGACTCGCTCTGGATCAACAGCAATTCCTTCAGCGGAAATAACATGACCCAGAAAATTGACCTTGTCCAGCCAAAACTCACACTTGGAGAACTTGGCGTAGTACCGGTGCTCTCTAAACTTCTGCAGCACCAGGCGTAGATGTTCCTCATGTTCAGCCTCTGACTTGGAATAGACAAGAATGTCGTTGAGGTAGAGGATCACAAACACATCAAGCCATTATTGGAACAAATAGTTCATAGCTCTCATGAATGTCGGAGGGGCATTTGAGAACCCAAAAGTCATGACTGTGAACTCATACAGCCCATAACGTGTGCTGAACGCAATCTTGGGAATATCCTCTTCACGAACACAGATTTGGTGATACCCCATCCTCAAGTCAAGCTTGGAAAACACCTTAGCCCCATTCAACTGTTCGAACAGATCATTGATGCGGGGTAAAGGGTACTTGTTCTTGATGGTCTTCTTGTTGATACCGCGATAGTCCTGGACCAAGCGGCTAGTCCCATCCTTCTTCTGGACAAACAAAGCTGGTGCACCCCAAGGGGAAGTGCTCGCGCGGATAAAACCGCCTGCCTCCAACTCTATCAACTGCTTCTTGAGCTCAATCAACTCCTTGGAAGACATCTTATACGGATGCCGAGAAATTGGCTGGGTACCTAGCTCTAGCTCAATAACAAACACAATAGCTCGAACTGGGGGAATTCCTGGAAACTCCTCCGGAAAGACGTCTGGGAACTCACAGACAACTTTGACTTCTTCGAGCAAAGGTGCAACTCCTGCGTTCAAGGCGTACAACTGTGCTGGTCCTGTCATAGAGCCACAAGTGTACAAGACTTCTGCACCTGAATCATGTGTCAACTTCACTGATCTGGTCGGAAAATCAATATTGGCCTTGTGCTGCACAAGCCAATCCATGCCCAAGATGACACCGATATCTGAACTTGGCAAGGCGATGAGCGAGGCTGGGAAATGGCAACCCTGGATGGTGATCCTGACAAACGGAGCACGGAGAGATGAAGTGAACTTGGAACCGGGAGAAACAATAGGAAGAAACTTTGGGAGATCCTCCAAGAATAGGACCTGCTCATCAGCGAACTTCTGGGATACAAAGGAATGAGATGCTCCGGAATCGAACAACACAGTCGCGGGAACAGAATTAACAAGCAACCTACCAAGAACGATCTCTGAAGACCGCTGAGTATCTGTGAGCATCACGTTGTTCACCCGAACTGCACGTGGCTGTGCCTTCACCATCGCGGTGCTCGGAGTAGAGCGAGGTGGAGGCGGTGGGAGCCGAGCAAAGCGCGGATCGGTGCAGTTGGGAGACGTTTGCCCCGGCTCTCTGCACTTGAAGCAGATCACGCCTGGCCTGGGCTGCTGCTGCGGCCTGGGTGGCCTCGCGTGTGGTGGTGTAGAGCGAGGCCCCTGCTAAACTGGGACAGGAGGGCGGGCAAAAGTGCGGCAACTGCCCCCATTTGCTGGAACTGCTTCCTCTGTAGTGGTGCCTCTGTGACCCAAGTCTTTGCCTTCTTGTGGACCATCACTGCGGAACTGTGCTCTCTTTGGCGCTTTCTGTCTGCATCCCACTCTGCTCTGGCTGACTCCTGGCGGATAGCTTGATCCACGAACTGTGAGAACAGCGTGGGGCTGCACTTAGTGATCGCGTACTTGATCTTTGTGCTGAGACCCCCACGGAACCTGGAAATCTTCTTGGCCTCTGTGCTGACCTCCACCGGAGCGTACCTGGCGAGCCTGACGAAGGCCAGGTTGTACTCCTGAACTGAATTGTCACCCTGTCTCTGAGCCAAGAACTCCTCTCGCTTACTGTCCATCAGGCCACTCGGAATATGTGCTGCTCTAAAGTCTGCTACGAAATCTGCCCACGTGATGACAGCATCGCCCTTGTTGGCCTTGTAGGTATCGTACCAGCTGGCTGCTGCACCCTGAAGCTGGAAGGAGGCGAAGGTGACGTAGTCGATTGGTCTGACTGTGTTTTCATTGAAGTGCTTCTTGATTTCTGCGATCCAGTCATCCGCTTCCAGCGGGTCTCGAGCCTCGGAGAACCTTGCGGGCGGGGGGGGGGGGGGGGGGGTTGATAGCAAGGAACTGCTGCAGAGTGGTGTACTGTGGTCGATCATTCCTCTGGGCAGTCTGGTTCTGCAGCATCTGTAAGATCGCAGCTATGCCCCGAGCCACCGCGGTCACAGCCTCCCCAAGGAGAGGGTTCTCTGGGGGCAGCATGTTCGCTCTTGGCATCCTGTATACAGGAACACTTATGAGAACATGGTTAAAACATTGACGAAACCAGAAGATAAAGCAAATATTGAAAACAAAACTTCTCACGAGGTATGAGAAAGCTGAAGGCTGAAATTCCACCAAGGTTAACCCGGAAGGTCGAAGGCTAGGTGCTACTGGAATCCCCAAACCGAGATCACCCGAATCCAAGATAATAATCTGCTAGCGAGCACACAACAATATATACGAGTGGTTGAAAACCTGAATGTTGAGACATCTGCCCTGAGCGGCCCGCCGAAGCGGTCTCCTATAGAGGGAGGAACCACATCCGGAGGATGCCAACCATCCATGTATAGGAGTTTCACCTGAGGTACGCCGTAAGCGAGGTGGAGCTGTCAACCCCAAGTGGAGGCACAGTGTTCTCAACGTACGCCAACCCTTCTCGTCGCTAGCAAAAAAAATTATAGAGGAATCGGAGCCTCATGTAAACGAGAATCGGGATTTGTTTTGAAAGGGGATAAGTTGCAGAGAGAAAACAGAGTTTCACTTCCTCACGGAAAAAGGGGTGGGAGGATGGGGTAAGAAGAAAAAGAAAGAGATCCTACTCTCCGATTTTTCCTTAATAACTACAAAATAGTTTCTAGACTCAACTTCGGCCAGTAAGGGGTCCTACAGTCACTCCTGCTCTGATAGCAAGTGGTAAGGCCCCCGATGCGATGCTAACTCGAGTTAGTCGCTTTCGCGCCCCCCTCAAGTTAGTAGCGCATAAAAGGCCACCGACTCACGACACTCGCACTCGTGTCGCTGCCGGATTCTAGACAACAGGTATAAGAACAATGAACTTAATACTAAGACATAAATATATCGAGTCCAGGGCATACATCGCCACTGGAATTTATTACATCATCTCAGAGGTCCGTGGACCCATTAGTACATCATGCGATAAGCGGAAGACAATCACGACCGAGTACAGTCAAAATCCAAATTTCCCTAGAGAGGGATGCACATAAATAGTCCACCCATGGATCGTCGACGCCCAACTATAGGATCTACTGAACGAGGTCATCCTCATCGTCGTCCTCTGGGGGCACCTCCACGAAGTAACGTCCGGTGCTCGGGTCGAGGTAGTAGTCAACTGCAGCGGCCGATCAGGCAAAACAGTAAAAGCACCAAAGGAAAACAGGGGTGAGATTATATCATTACAGGATAACTAACTTCCAACGGTAAGACAAGATAAAGGTAAAGGTTGCAGCCGCACTAGCATATATGGTGGCTATCGTTCTATTAGAATAAGGGTAAGATCCAAGAATACACGTGACATCGTGTCATAAGTCCACTATTCACCTACTTACGTCAAACATAACACAACCCGGATCTTCTCTCGGTCCCCCTGGACGAAGAAAAGCAACCAAGGCACTCACACGGTAGGCAAGTTTTAATTAAGATTCAAATTGATGTTATTCTTTGAACAAGGAGTAGGTCTCAAGTCGTCCATAACCGCGGACACGGCTTTTCGAAAAGATTTAACCCTGCAGGGGTGTACCAACTGCCCATCATAGGCTTCGCATGTACGCCCGGTTTCCACTTGGCTAGGTAAACGCCTGAAACTCCGGAACGTCAGAGTCCCTCTAACTAATAACGCACAGTTCCGGGTGGCCCCCGGTGAGTCGACATCCAACTCAAAAGCCGGCCGCTCTCTCGAATCGGCCTCTACCGTCTAGACGAGGTCGAGTTAGTTGCCCAAACAGATGTGGAGAACCCCCTAGCTCCCTGGGGTGGACCAACAAGAGAAACCAAGTCCCCACTGGCCCGGGTTTGTTTCGAAAACTACTGGGGTACCAACCAAGCACACACACGTTTGCAAATAGTAAATCAGCTCGGGCCACCACTAGAACTGTATGAAGCTAGGTAGGTAAGACAAGGGGACCCTATCGAATCCCACACACGATTAGGCACGCTCGCCAAGAAACACAATACCCAGAACTCGGGACCTAGGTGACTCAAATGTAACAAAACACCTGGCGGGAACATCCCGGTCTCCCATCATTCGTCAAGTATAATTAACATCATAATAATAATAAATATCAACCAACTTCTTTAAATAACATGATATCCCAACCATAACATAGGGTACGAAGCAAGTTTTCCTACTCATACTAAGGAATGGCTGAGCAGCGGTAACTTAGCAATACAATGTTTTGCTGGGATGTGGGGATCATGGCTGTTTGGTTTTGAATGTGGCATGAGCAAGTGGATAGGATCAAACAAATGTTCTAGAATACAGCTAGGCAGGTAGGCAGAAAGGTATCAAGTAATGGTATAAATCTTCCCTTGCCTGGGTACTCGGTCGACGGAGTAGACGTAGCAGGGTCCTTGGGCTCGGTGTCGGAAACCTCCACGTAAGTCTCCTCGGCAGTCTCAGGTGCTAACGTAAAGTACCAGCAAGGAAAAGGCACACAAGTAAGCAATGGGTGCAATGCACAGGAAAAGATGGTATGATCAAGTTTAATCGACATGATGTGACCCTATCTAGTCAGATTTAAATGAAGGTGCTGACGACACGTCAACAACTTCATATGCAATTATTATATTTTTCTGGCTTTGGTCTTAGCCTTAATTTTGGTGTAAGTAACATGGCAACATGACATGATCAACAATGCAATTAACATAAATAATAACAACGTGAAAGTAAAACATCCATTCCGGAGACGGAGAGATGTCGATGAACTTGACATCGGAAAGGTGCAACAAAGAAAGGAACCCAGCCACATTGCATATGACAATATGCTAGGGGCTGGCTTGATGAAGCAAAGATTTGAAGATGATATGGAAATAACTTGGAAAGAAAAGATGATCAGGAGTTCAACACACACTGAAGTTGAAAGAACCAAAGAAAAGAAAGGCAAGGTTGGATATGGTTAGGTGATCACACAATGTCCACTGAGTTGCACAAAACATCAAATGAACATCACCATTTTAGTCCCTGCAATTTTCTACCCCAAAACCATATAAGGCATGGCACACATTGAATTTTGCAAACACCGTGCAAATACAAAAGAAGTGAGGGGCTTCTTTTAAAAATTACCACTACTCCAAAATTAGAGGGGGCAAACTGCAAAATGAACATCACCACTGTGATCAGTGGGAAATTCTACCCCAAATTCATATATGGCATGTTATGCTTGAGGCAGAAAGATCAAAAGTCCCAAAACAGATTTGAATTTGAATCCAAATCAATTTTGAGAAAAAGGAAAACATAAAAGAAAAGAAAAAAAGAGAAAAAAATGGGCATCAGCACTGGGCTGGATTCGGCAACCGGCCCATCTCTCCTCTTCTCCCTTTGGGCCAGCCCCCCAGAACTGTGGAAGCTACTGGGCCAAGCCCAGTCTGCCCCGCGGGTCCAGGCAAAAGAAAAGAAATAGGAGGGGGCAAATGCAGCGGCTGGGATTCGAACCCAGGACGTGCCTCTCCAACTCAGCCCCCTCGACCACTACGCTACTGCACGATTGCTGAACAACTACACACAGCAGCAAACAAGAGCTACTCCAGCCACTGACACCTGACGAACAGATTCAGTGTTCAGACAGGCGACAGAGCGCAACCACGGCGAGGCTCACGTTGAGAATACGTCGCCGGCCGGCCAATGGCTGTGCGGGACCTCTTCCCCACACTACCAGCTACAGAGGTAACCAAGCCACGACCACCAAGACGCCACGGTGAGGTCTCGAGCTCACCGGGTTCAGAACAGCGGCGAGGCCAACTTCAGAACTGCACCGCGCTGCCGACGACTTCAAGCGAGGCAAACCTCACCTCTGGGGCCCTAGCTACACGATGGGCGCCTGGGAGCTGCAGGTGGGACATCCAGGTGGAGCCCAACGTCGACGGTTGGACGGAAATGACCTCGACGACGACGGCGACTCCACTGCAAAGCGGGGCGGCGCTGCAACTTCAGAGCTTCAGACCGAGGCCATCGCACTCACACTCGGGACAAAGGTGGGCGCTTTGCTGCCTTGGGCGCGCTCTGGTCACACCCAGGACATGCCCGCAATGCTACTCGACAGGCCCAGGGCACGGTGGTCACGGCTACACGGCGGCAACAGCGACACACGGCCCGAACCGAAACAGAACGCGGCCACGGCTCGGGATCTAACGCGCGGCCTACGGGGACGGTGCTGGCTCACCTTGGTGTGCTCGGGGGCGACGTCGAACGCACGGAGGAGGAGGAGGTTGACACCACCGACGACGGGGAAGACGACGGCCCACAGCGGAGGTCGCCGGCTCGAACTCGCAGCGCAGCTCCCCTCCTGCTCCTGCAGGTCGGAACGGGTTAGGAAGGGCGGCACGAAGGCGTGTGCAAACACAGGCTCAATGGAGGCGCACGACGGAGACGAATTCGAGACCTCACAGGCGGAAACAGGAGAGCTCCCCGACGAGCAGAGAGGCGGCGGCAGAACGAATTGAGAGGGGGGGAAAACAACCTATTGCACAGCTAAGGTAAGATTGAAGCACGAACTAAGGAATCAGTGCAGAGTGAACTCAGAAAGTAAATCATCAGGATAAGTCATCAGTGCATAAACGTAATAACTGAGGTTGAAGAAATAGCACCAGGGCACTGAAGACGAAGACTTGATGAACCAGTTTGAGTTGCTGTGACAACTCTACGTCTGGTTGGAGAGGCTGAGATTGAACTCAGAAGACATAGTCTTCACCTTATTCTCCTTGAACTAAAGTCCTCAGACTCCGTCCAATAACTCAGGTGAGTCTTCAAGGTAGACTCCCGAAACCTTCACAAACTCAGTCACTCCGGGAAGTCACAATTGCATCTTGACTTCCTCAAACTAAAGACTTCTACACCGGCTGGAAGATCACAGTCTTCAAGAGAAAAAAAGCTTCGGATCACTCGAACCGACTTCCTCAGAAATGCTCAACTACTCTTGCTGGTGGTTTTCCTCACTTAGGTTCTTCAGTGTCTTCAATGAGGTGGGTTGCTCTCAGATGACAAGTGTCAGTTTTTCTCTCGGAGCAGCCAACCCACAAATGGGGCTGGGGGTGGCTATTTATAGCCGCGGAGCAACCCCAGGTGAAAGGACATAAATGCCCATGCACGCAATTACTCTCGTGCCCTCGGATATGACCGGTGCTAGACAAGTTCTAGCCTCTCACCACGCAACACGTGGCACAGTCAAACTTTTCTCTCTCCTCACAATCTTTAGAAGAATCGCAGTGGCGATCTCCAGACTCCTCAACCGAAGTTAGTTACCTCAGTGTCCTGAAGAACAACGTCTCACACACCCGAGGACTGAACTTCTACTGCAGGAGATTTCGCGCATAACCGATGCGGTGCTAACTCGAGTTAGTCGCTTTCGCGCCCCGCTCAAGTTAGTAGCGCATAAAAGGCCACCGACTCACGAAACTCGCACTCGTGTCGCTGCCGGATTCTCGACAACAAGTATAAGAACAATGAACTTAATACTAAGACATAAATATATAGAGACCAGGGCATACATCGCCACTGGAATTTATTACATCATCTCAGAGGTCCGTGGACCCATTAGTACATCATGCGACAAGCGGAAGACAATCACGACCGAGTATGGTCAAAATCCAAATTTCCCTAGAGAGGGCTACACATAAATAGTCCACCCACGGATCGTCGAAGCTCAACTATAGGATCTACTGAACGAGGTCATCCTCATCGTCGTCCTCCAGGGGCACCTCCACGAAGTAACGTCTGGTGCTCAGGTCGATGTAGTAGTCAACTGCAGCGGCCGATCAGGCAAAACAGTAAAAGCACCAAAGGAAAACAGGGGTGAGATTATATCATTACAGGATAACTAACTTCCAACGGTAAGACAAGATAAAGGTAAAGGTTGCAGCCTCACTAGCATATATGGTGGCTATCGTTCTATTATAATAAGGGTAAGATCCAAGAATACACGTGACATCGTGTCATAAGTCCACTATTCACCTACTTACGTCAAACATAACACAACCCGGATCTTCTCTCGGTCCCACTGGACGAAGAAAAGAAACCAAGGCACTCACACGGTAGGCAAGTTTTAATTAAGATTCAAATTGATGTTATTCTATGAATAACGAGTAGGTCTCAAGTCGTCCAGAACCGCGGGCACGGCTTTTCGAGAAGATTTAACCCTGCAGGGGTGTACCAACTGCCCATCATAGGTTTCCCATGTACGCCCGGTTTCCACTTGGCTAGGTAAACGCCTGAAACTCCGGAACGTCAGAGTCCCTCTAACTAACAACGCACAATTCCGGGTGGCCCCTGGTGAGTCGACATCCAACTCAAAAGCCGGCCGCGCTCTCGAATCGGCCTCTATCGTCTGGACGAGGTCGGGTTAGTTTCCCAAACAGATGTGGACAAACCCCTAGCTCCCTGGGGTGGACCAACAAGAGAAACCAAGTCTCCGCTGGCCCGGGTTTGTTTCGAAAACTGCTGGGGTACCAACCAAGCTCACACACGTTTGCAAATAGTAAATCAGCTCGGGCCACCACTAGAACTGTATGAAGCTAGGTAGGTAAGAGAAGGGGACCCCATAGAATCCCACACACGATTAGGCACGCTCGCCAAGAAACACAATACCCGGAACTCGGGACCTAGGTGACTCAAATGGAACAAAACACCTGGCGGGAACAGCCCGGTCTCCCATCATTCGTCAAGTATAATTAACATCATAATAATAATAAATATCAACCAACTTCTTTAAATAACATGATATCCCAACCATAGCATAGGGTAAGTAGCAAGTTTTCCTACTCATACTAAGCAATGGCCGAGCAGCGGTAACTTAGCAATACAATGTTTTGCTGGGATGTGGGGATCATGGTTGTTTGGTTTTGAATGTGGCATGAGCAAGTGGATAGGATCAAACAAACGTTCTAGAATACAACTAGGCAGGTAGGCAGAAAGGTATCAAGTAATGGTATAAATCTTCCCCTTCCCTGGGTAATCGGTCGACGGAGCAGACGTAACAGGGTCCTCGGGCTCGGTGTCGGAAACCTCCATGTAAGTCTCCTCGGCAGTCTCAGGTGCTAACGTAAAGTACCGGCAAGGAAAAGGCACACAACTAAGCAATGGGTGCAATGCACAGGCAAAGATGGAATGATCAAGTTTAATCGACATGATGTGACCCTATCTAGTTAGATTTAAATGAAGGTGGTGACGACACGTCAACAACTTCATATGCAATTATTATATTTTTATGTCTTTGGCCTTAGCCTTAATTTTAGTGTAAGTAACATGGCAACATGACATGATCAACAATGCAATTAACAGAAATAATTACAACGTGAAAGTAAAACATCGATTCTGGAGACGGAGATATGTCGATGAACTTGACATCGGAAACGTGCAAGAAAGAAAGGAACCCAACCACATTTCCTATGACAATATGCTAGGGGCTGGCTTGATGCAGCAAATATTTGAAGATGATATGGAAAGAACTTGGAAAGAAAAGATGATCAGGAGTTCAACACGCACTGAAGTTGAAAGAACCAAAGAAAAGAAAGGCAAGGTTGGATATGGTTAGGTGATCACACCATGTCCACTGAGTTGTACGAAACATCAAATGAACATCACCATTTTAATCCCTGCAATTTTTACCCCAAAACCATATAAGGCATGGCACACTTTGAATTTTGCAAACACCATGCAAATACAAAAGAAGTGAAGGCCTTCTTTGCAAAATTACCACTACTCCAAAATTAGAGGGGGCAAACTGCAAAAGGAACATCACCACTATGATTAGTGGGAAATTCAACCCGAAATTCATTTATGGCATGATATGCTTAAGGCAGAAAGATCAAAAGTCCCAAAACAGATTTGAATTTGAATCCAAATCAATTTTGAGAAAAAGGAAAACAGAAAAGAAAAGAAAAAAAGAGAAAAAAATGGGCATCAGCACAGGGCTGGATTCGGCAACCGGCCCATCTGTCCTCTTCTCCCTCTGGGCCAGCCCACCAGAACTGTGTCAGCTACTGGGCCAAGCCTAGTCTGCCCCGCGGGTTCAGGCAAAAGAAAAGAAATAGGAGGGGGCAAATGCAGCGGCTGGGATTTGAACCCAGGCCGTGCCTCTCCAACTCAGCCCCCTCGACCACTACGCTACTACACGATTGCTGAACAACTACACACAGCAGCAAAGAAGAGCTACTCCTACCACTGACACCTGACGAACAGATTCAGTCTTCAGACCGGCGACAGAGCGCAACCACGGCGAGGCTCACGTTGAGCATACGTCGCCGGCCGGCCAGTGGCTGTGCGGGACCTCTTCCCCACACTACCAGCTACAGAGGAAACCAGGCCACGACCACCAAGACGCCACGGTGAGGTCTCGAGCTCACCGGGTTCAGAGCAGCGGCGAGGCCAACTTCAGAACAGCACCGCGCTGCCGACGACTTCAAGTGAGGCAAACCTCACCTCTGGGGCCCTAGCTACACGATGGGCGCCTGGGAGCTGCAGGTGGGACATCCTGGTGGAGCCCAATGTCGACGGTTGGCCGGAAGCGACCTCGACGGCAACGGCAAATCCACTGCAAAGCGGGGCGGCGCTGCAACTTCAGAGCTTCAGACCGAGGCCATCGCACTCACACTCGGGCCAAAGGTGGGCGCTTTGCTGCCTTGGGCGCGCTCTGGTCACACCCAGGACACGCTGTTGTATTGTATTTAAGGTAGTTGTATGCCGATTGTATGAGATGTTGTATCCTTGTATATGTAATGTTGTGATATCATGTTGGAAATCCGGGGCATATGGCTATGTCATATGTCACGGTGGGACCGATATGTGCTTCGTCCCCGGATCTCGATGGAAACATCTAGATCTGGAACAGTACCGCATATCGGGCCTTACAATAAACTTGAAGAATAACATGAGGTAACTTAAAAGTATCAGAAACCACACAAAGTATCAGTGTACAACTCATTACAAAAATGATCAGAAGAACGAGAGTTGTAACTGAGGAACCCATGATAACCCGCTTGAAGACAACTATTTCTCCCCCTTTGTCATTAAATGAACAAAAAGGAGAGACTACTGCTAACGTCCCAAAGAAGTGCCTCAGGGTTGATCATCAGGACGGAGGCACGCCGTGGCAGTGTGAGGACAAGCCGAAGTGTCTTCAACTTCTTCAGGCGAGAGTTCTTGTGCTGAAGAAAAGGAGCCCATCGCCAGAGATGGTGTCTTGCTCTTGGTGAACTGACGAGGAGGTCGAATCTCAGGAAGTGGAGGCTGTCTGAGGCCAAGCTTGGCGAGGTCTTCAGGAGTGATCACCTCAGTCAAAAGAGCATCAAGTCGCTGATATGTATGATGAGCATACTGATGAACCTTCTTCTGAGTGGTATGCATCTGCGCCATATAGCTGAGGATGTCACTGATCTGACACTTCGTCCAGTCATGATTCCGATCCACCTTCTGATGCAAACTGATGAGGAGCTCGCGATCAATCATCAGGCGAGCTTGAGTTGTTTCCTCAGTCGAGGTATGGGTGCGCTCCTCATGAGTGGTGCGAGACTGAGGCTGACGAATATTTCCACCGAGCGAGTCCTAAGGAAGTACGGCTTCATAAAAAGGCGCTTTTTCCTTGGAATTAGCGTCAAGAGTGTGTTGAAGCACTTCAACCGGAGGAACGTACGGGCGTTGATTAGCTCGGTCAGCCTTGAAGTTGAGGCCAGTCTTGGTGTAGATAAGCTTCATAATACATGGAGCGTATGGCTTCAGAATATGAGCATTCTGAGCAGCATCCACCAATGTCCTGAAGAAGAAGTCTGAGACATTAATCGGAGCCGACATACAGAGGCTATATAGAATGTTCTTCATGATGCCCACGACTTCCTCAGCAGATGATTCATATCCCTTGATGGGGCAGAAGGACTTGGCCAAAATTTTGTACAAGGTGCTAGGCAGATACTGAAGCTCAAAAACGAGGAACTGTGTTCGAGGGGGAGCTTCAGGGGCTTGCGACTTCATCAGCATATTCATCAGGTCATCCCGAAGAAGTGGAGCACCGTATGTGTTGGGGACTGAGGCTTCAGAGGGAGGGAGCTGAAAAATCTCCACAATCTCAGGTACTAAGGCAGTGTAATGCTAATGCTGAGTCATCCATTCAAGCACCCCAGTATTGATGTCTTTGGGGTCCCCTGAGACATAGAGTGTGGCATAGAACTGAAGCACAAGTTCTTCATTCCAATGAATGCACTCGGAGCAGAACTGAAGCAGCTTGGCATGATACAAATCTTGCGGCACATTGTTGAAGCATGGGATGGCCTCCATATCCAAATGAGGAATATGTTTATGAGGAAAAACCTTTTGTGCCATGTAGAGGACTGAGGCATAATAGTTCTTCTAAGTAGCCGTCCAGAACCTCAGGAGCTTGCTGGGCGGAGGAGAGTGATATGGATTCCGGATCCCAACCTGAAAGGAGCTCATGGCGTTGAAGAATGCATCAGTGTTGAAGTTGGGACGAGCATCAGCTTCAAGATTTCTATAGAATGGTTTCTTATGCTTTGGGCACAGAGTAATGGTTGAGGCAGTCTCCTGATGAGCAGGTGAGGATGAAGCAGAGGGTGGCGGTTGTGGAGAGGCATGGCCTTCAGCATGTGACTCAGGCACAGTTTTTGGCGAAGTTGAAGTCGCTGAGGGAGAAGTAACGTGTCGATCCTCAGAGCGCTTAGGTGCAGCCTCAGTGTCAGCATTGGTGTTGTGCTCGACTTCAGCTTCAGCTGCGGGGGGGTCAGTCTCAGGTTCAGCAGTAGTTGTCGCTGCAGCATCAGTATCAACAGCAAATTTGGGGGGTGCACTTGTGGCTTCAGGTTCATCAGCATCAGAGGCTGAGGACGATGCACCAACAGATTCTTCAGACCTCAGAGAGGTATCAGGAAGTACTTCAGTTGCAGTGGGGGAGTGAGGCTCTGGGAGAATATTGTATGTGTGGGGGAGTTTGTCAGCCCATAGTCCTCATCATGGACGCGAGGAGTTCCATGATCCATAATGTCAACATCCATGTCTTCGATCTCAGTGATAATCGGTGGAGGTGGGTACTGAGGTTTTGGAACAATGGGTGTTGCAGCAGTTGGTGTAGTGAAGACAATTATGCTGCGCTGAGGATTTGGAGGTGGAGTTGAAGCAACAGGAGAGTGAACAGTGGTATATGCGGCCCTAGATGACGGGGGAGCTGAGGAGAGAGGTGTAGCATCAATTGGGTCCTCAACCGTGGGCTTGTTTGCAGTAGGTGGAGTTGAGGGTTGAGCCTCGGGCAGGCGCTTGAGGCCTTTAGGGGCTGAGGCAGCAGGGGGTGCTGAGGCAGTGGGCTGTCGAAGCTTCATCAAGTTAGCCATCTGCTTAGACATCTGCTCCTTGGTTTTTCCGATGTAGGCACGGTTGGCGGCATATTCGGTGTTGAGGCGTTGAACTTCACACTAATGCTCTATGAACTCCTGAGGAGTAATATCAGTAACAGGTTTCTTTTTAAAGACACTGAGGACTTTCTTCAGTTGAGCCTTCAACTGTTTCTGAAGATCACGTTGATGAATCTCATTTATGAGGAACTGTTGAACATAGAACTTGATGTCTTTAGGGATGTCCAAATCATCAAGAGGAGTATCAGGCTTGACAGACCAGATTTCGATGTATTCCAAGATCTTCTTGGGATCAAGGAGAAGCGGGATTTCAGACCCAGTTGCTTCAGCTTTGCGTCTGGCTACAGCACACACATATTCAATCTTGTCTTCTTCAGTGGCGACGAAGCCGGCCAAATCTTCAAATTCATCATCATCATCAGAGCTCTGAGGAGTATGATGAATGGTGCCTCGCATAGCAGTTTTCTTTGGTGAGGGCCGGGGGCCGCGTTGAAGAATAATTTTGGTCTTCAGCTGAGGCTGAGGCATTGTGGTTGAGGCCTCAGGAGCACAGCCAGATTCATCAGTTCGAATCCTTGAAGCGGGGGCAGCATCGTCCGTGCGTTGACATGAGGAACCTGGAGCTTGAGGCTGAGCTGAGGATTTCTTTGAAGGCTTGATGCCAGGAGCCTTTTTGAGATACTGTGCTTGAGGTTGCGGCTTCGGCTGAGGCTGGGGCTGAGGCTGAGGTGGAATCTGTACTGAGGCAGCTAAGTCACGGGCCAGATCACGGGCGATATGTGTCGTTCGCTTGAGATAATGCTGATAAGCCTCAGGGAAATCATCACGGGTCCTCGGGGTTGTAGGATCAGTAATAACACCAGTGCAGGAGGAGGACGAGCCTTGATGCTCAAGGTCTTCAGTGGTGGATTGACAGCGAATGATTCCTCATGCTCAGGATTGATCCATTCAAATGCAGCCCATCGTTTAGCCCATTCCCGCGTGATTTTCTGAACTCGTTTCTTTCGTTCACCCGCGGTTTCACGTTCAGGAGTCTTCGGCTTCTCATAGAGCTCAGGAGGCAGGTCTTTAGTAGTATCAGTGAGCTTACGCCTCGGAGCCATTTTCTTCAGTGGTGGAGACTGAGGAATGGTATGTTCAAGCTGAGCTGCAAATGAAGTGAGACTATGAGAACCATACGATTCCTCAGCAGACATGTACCTGTGATAGAATTAAGTTGCGAGGGAAGTGGGGTACGGTTATATGCGTTCATGAGGAATAGGCTGAGGAAAGTAAAATAATGAGGCATAGGTATAGGTCTCAGAAGGCTAGCAATACTGTTGAGGATTGTAGTGGCATGAGGAAATGGGAAGGTTTCTTGAAGACACAACAGTACTGAGTAATAAACAACTAAGGAATAAGCGTACCAGAACTGAGGCAAATGCTGAGGAACCACGAGTCAGTCTTCCCCGGCGACGGCGAACTCTGGCGACGTTAGCAAGAGAGCTTGAGGATCTCAAGGGCGGCGGTGCGAGAGGGAGAGGAGAGGTGGGGGGGAAATGACCGTGGGGTGGATGGCTATTTATAGAGGGGTGAAAGTTGAGGGGTTGCGAAATTTGTGGACAAGATTACCCCTGATGGTTGGGATCCTCAGTGGTTATCATAATGGTGGATAAGCACGACGTGCGGTAAAATCGCAACAAATTGAAGAAAATCGTAACTGATAATCCTCAATTTTGGGAACTTGAGGACAAAGGCTGAGGATTAAGACAAATGGTCTCAGGCTGAGGATGAAGACAAATGGTCTTAGGCTGAGGAATACATGATTTCCAGATGAACGCATATGAGATAGAAAGAATGGATAAGTGAGCATAGAAGGACGGGTCCGATCACGTTCACCTAGATGAAGAAGCAAATGCTGAAGAACAATAACTATAGGTGAACAATATAGAGGACAAACACGTTAATCATCAGCGATGAAGAATTCAACTGAGGAAACTGAGGAAACTGAGGAACAACAGATCCTGAGGAATTTGGGCGGTGGCGCTACCCACCTTATAGGGAATGAGACACTTGATACCTTACACTTTTCGTATGGATCTTGAGTCAATTCCACGTTAATTTCTTCACACTTAGCAAGGTAGTTCCTCATGATTTGAGGAGTACGACGCATTGTGTGTTGTACATCAGGATTCTTCAATATTGTTTAAGCGTTAGGATGTGTGTCCATTCACTGGACGTTTGAGGAATCTAAGATATTTAGCTCACACCTCAGAGTGCTAAATCGCTTCTCATCCAAAGGCTTAGTGAATATATCAGCAAGTTGGTCTTCAGTCTTCACGTGGCTGATGACGATGTCTTCCTTCAATACATGATCCCGAAGAAAGTGATACCGAATCTCTATGTGCTTCGTCGTCGAGTGTTGTACTGGGTTCTGAGAGATCTTGATGGCGCTTTCATTGTCACATAGTAGTGGTACTTTCTTCAGGTTGATGTCGTAGTCCTTCAGAGTTTGCTTCATCCAAAGAAGCTGTGAGCAGCTGGCACCGGCAGCAATGTATTCAGCTTCAGCAGTGGAGAGAGAGACGCAGTTCTGCTTCTTCGATGACCAGCACACCAGAGAACGTCCGAGGAAATGACATGTTCCTGAGGTAGACTTCCGATCCACTCGATCTGCAGCATAATCTGAGTCTGAGTACCCACCGAGATGCAGTTGTGTGCCTTTTGGATACCATAAGCCTAGCGACGGGGTGTGAGCCAAATATCGAAGAATTCGTTTCAAACCATGGTGATGCGATTCCTTAGGTGCCGCTTGGAATCGGGCACACATGCAAACGCTCAACATTATATCAGGCCTAGATGCACATAGATATAGCAGAGAACCTATCATGGAACGGTATACCTTTTGATCGTAGTCCTTGCCATTTTCATCAGGGCCTAGTTGCCCATTTGTAGGCATCGGGGTTTTGATACCCTTACAGTCTTGCATCCCGAATTTCTTCAGGAACTCCTTGAGGTACTTCTCCTGAGAGATGAAGATGTCATTGCGTTGTTGACGAATTTGAAGCCCTAAGAAGAGCTTCAGTTCACCCATCATGGACATCTGGTACTGTTCACTCATCAAGAATGAAAATTCTTCACTGTATTTCTTGTTATTGCATCCAAATATGATGTCATCAACATAGATTTGACATATGAATAATGCATCATCATATCGTTTTGTGAAAAGAGTTGGATCGAGGGAACCAGACTTGAAGCCCTTGCTGATGAGGAAGTCCCTTAGTGTGTCATACCAAGCCCGAGGGGCTTGCTTCAGGCCATAGAGGGCTTTCTTCAATCTATACACCATATCATGTTTCTTTGCGTCTTCAAAGCCTGGGGGTTGAGCAACATATACTTCTTCCTTGATATTACCATTGAGGAAAGCACTTTTCACATCCATTTGATATAACTTGATATTATGATGGTTAGCGAATGCAAGCATAATACGAATGGACTCAAGTCTAGCAACAGGAGCGAAGGTTTCACCGAAGTCGATCCCCTCGACTTGTGTATATCCTTGTGCTACGAGACGAGCTTTGTTTCTGATGACTTGTCCATCTTCATCGAGTTTGTTGCGGTAGATCCACTTCGTGCCGATGACATTGTGAACTCGAGGATCAGGACGTTTGACTAATTCCCAAACATCATTCAGTTTGAACTGAAGAAGTTCGTATTGCATCGCCTGAATCCATTCCGCTTCTCGGAATGCCTCAGTGACTTTGGTGGGCTCTGAAATTGATACAAACGAGAAATGTCCACAAAAGTTAGCTATACGATTTGCTCTTGCACGAGTGAGAGTACCTGGTAGATTAACGTCGGCGAGGATTCTGTCCACTTGAACTTCATTCGCCACGTGAGGAAGACGAGGAAGATGATCTTGAGGCGCATCTTCGTCACTTCTATCAGATTCATTTGCATCTACTTTAGGTGCTTCAGGAGCTTCGGGGGTATCAGGAGCCTCAGGATCAGGATCGTCATCAGGATTATTTGCATCAGGATTTGGATGTTCTTCAGGAGCAGGAGGTATGTGTGTTTCTTCAGGATGATCCACATGAATGATATCACCAGCACCCATCTTCTTGATCTTTTATTCAGGTGGAGCTTCATCTATATCATGTGGCAGGTGCTCTCTTTGGGAGCCGTCAGATTCATCAAACCGCACGTCTAAAGTTTCAACAATTTTATGATCATTTTTGTTGAAGACTCTGTAGGTGTGCGATTCGAGGCCATAGCCAATCATGAAGCCTTCATAAGCTTTAGGCTCAAATTTAGATTGATGATGAGGCTCACGGATCCAACAAGGTGCGTCGAAGACCTTGAAGTAACTCACATTGGGTTTCTTACCAACCATTAGCTCGTATGAAGTTTTCTTGAGGAACTTATGAAGATACACCCGATTGACGATGTGGAAGGCAGTGTTGATTGCTTCAGCCCACCACATGAGAGGCGTGTTGTATTCAGCAAGCATCATTCAAGCCATCTCGATGAGGGTTCGGTTTTTCCTTTCAACGACTCCATTTTGCTGAGGAGTGTATGGAGCCGAGAACTCATGAGTGATTCCCATCTCATCGAGGAATTATTGTACGCCAGACTTCTTGAATTCGGTGCCGTTGTCGCTTTGAATGTGCTTTATCTTTAGGTTGTAGTTGTTCATGACGCGCTTGGCGAAGCGTTTGAAGACATCATGGGTTTCTGACTTAAAAGTGAGGAAATGCACCCAAGTGTAACGCGAGAAATCATCAACAATAACAAGACCATAGCAATTTCCTCCGAAGCTTGAGTACTTAGGAGGACCGAAGAGGTCCTTATGAAGAAGCTCAAGAGGGCGAGTAGTATTCATGATGGTCTTGGCAGGATGCTTGGCCTTGGTCATCTTTCCAGCTTCTCTAGCACCACACAGCCGGTCCTTTTAGAATCTGATTTCCTCAATCCCGAGGACATGTTTCTTCAGCACCAGCTTCTGGAGATTCCTCATTCCAGCGTGGCCGAGTCTTCGATGCCATAGCCAGCACTCTGAGGCTCAAGCCATGAGGCATGTAGCAACCTGAGGACCTTCAGAGAAATCTACAATATACAGATCACCTTTCCTAACTCCACTGAAGACAATGGAGTCATCTCTAACCATATAGACAGCACAACCATATTTTCCGAAGAGAACAACGAGATCAAGATCACATAGCATAGATACAGACATCAAGTTGTATCCAAGGGATTCAACAAGCATGACTTTATCAATGTGTTGGTCTCGAGATATAGCAACTCTGCCGAGACCCAATACCTTACTTTTACCTTTATCGGCGAAGGTGATGGTTTTCTTTGAAGATGGACTCAGAGATGATTCCATAAGAAGGCTTCTGTCACCAATCATGTGATTTGTGCATCCACTATCCATCACCCATTCAATCTTTCCCTGCAACGGAATTAGTATCTCATACAGCAAGTTATGAGCCAGTCTCAGTTTGAGGAATTTATGGTTCCTCAGAATTAATTCCTCAGGACGTTCCTCAGGATTGATTCTATGAAACCAAACAATATAAATATCCTTCAACTGACTCAAATGATGTTGTCCTGGGCATATAATTTGCAAAATTTATGATTCCTTCAGGACATGTCCCTGCAAAGATGATCAGTTCTTCTTTACCACCCACATCTTAATGGGTGGTTTTGAGGTATATGAGGACTGATGAGGGTGATGAGACCTAATGGGATGTGAGATGGTGGTATCAGGATAAACAAATGAATAAGCATTCTTATGAGGGGCTTCCCTGTGAACAAAATGGTTAGCTGATACATGATGATAACCATTTCCATTTGAGGTATCGTCCTCAGATGATATCCTCAGCTCATTTGCATCTGCATTCACAGGAAGGTTAGTGATGAGGTCCTTCTGAACCCAGATCTGCTTGACTGGAGGACCGTTCCTGCAGTTAGTTCCGATGTATCTGGCGAATACCTCACCATTAACATCCTTAAACAGTTTATAGTTTGAGTCAAAAGACTCAATCACCACATCTCAGGAAACAACATCATAACCAGATAAAGTATAGGGATCAGGAGGAGGCATCTTTACCCGAACCCAAGTGGTCTCTGGATATTGTTCAGGTTTCCAGTAAGACCCATCAGGGTTGAGTTTCCGAGTGAGTGCGACACCTTCTTTCCTCGGGTTCCTGTTGAGGATCTGTTTCTTGAGGATGTCACAAAGAATCTGATGTCCTTTCAGACTCTTGAACATGCCGGTTTCCAGTAGACTCTTCAACCTAGCATTTTCTTCAATAATGTCTATGGTATCCTTAGATGAGGGGTTAGATACCACAGAAACAATAGAAATAACAGAGTCTGAAGACATTGAAGAACTAGGCACAGAGGTAATATGGTAATGTTCAATGCATTTTAAACAGGGAGGATTAAATCCTTCTTGTGGCATGATGATCTGTTGGGAGAGGAGTGAATCATTTTCTTTCCTCAGATCGTCATGAGACATCCTCACGCGTTCAAGTTCTTGCTTTCTCATGAGGAACTCATGAGCCAGCTTCTCATGATCGGTGAGGAGTGCCTCATGACGACTGAACAAGTCATCAAACTTTGACTGAAGAATTTTTGATTCATCAGTCAATTTTTGAGTCTTCGTCATTTCCTCAACCAACATATCATCACTCTTATTTAGTGAGATCTGGATCTTTTCAAGTGCACGTTGTTTCTTAGATGCAAGTTTAGCAAGTTTAGGATAGTTTTCATCAGGTTCTTCATTAGAGGGATCATCCGATGATGAGTAAGTAGATACCTTGGAGGACTTGGCCATGAAGCAGAAGGCAGGGGTTGTGTCTTCAACTTCATCATCAACATGTGATGGATCAGATTCCTCAGTGTTGAAGATTGACTTGGAGACAAGTGACGTGGCAAGATCCAGACCACCCACACCCTCAGATTCTTCAGATTCTTCTTCCTCAACATCAGGGTGATGGCTTATCGCCCTTCGTTGGTTACCCCAAGTGGAAGGTTTGAGATGTAGTGCAGCAGCAGTTTTCCCTCGGTGAAGATACCAAGGTTTGTCTCCAGTAGGACTCCAGAGATGATAAGTAGGTGTCAGCGGCGCAACTGACGCGGACCTGCACACAGACACAGATAACTTTGTTCCCAACGAAGTTCAGAGAGGTCGTCAATCTCTCCGGTCTTGTTGTTCACAAAGGATAAAACGCAAGGGATAATGATAGCAAGTAAAAGCAGTAAAGTAAATATAGCTTGGAAACAGTAATGAGGATATGGACCGGGATACATGATGTTCACTAGTGATGTCTCTCTCCCAAAAGACGATAAAAATGCTATGCGAGGTAAACAAATTACAGAAGGGCAATTGACAGGATTATGAACGCACTGCAATGCTAACTATGCTACAAAAGAAAGGAAGAGGCTCAAAAGCATGGGCAGTACGCCAAAGTAAGTAGACCGAAATCCATCTACATCTACTACTAATCATCCACCTTGAAATATCTATCCAGAACATCTCGCTGGTATTAAGTTGCGAGCCCCACCCAAAGTGTAAACCCAAAGCAACAGACAACTGCATTAAAAAGAACTTTGCGTAAAGTAAACAATCCTTGTAACCGCGGTTACAAGCACCGTTGTTTTCCCCCTTGTGGAAACAGCACATCCCCTAGACTCATGTTTCTGTCACTCAAGCGTGTCATCGGGGGGCATGAACCCACAATCTAGCACAACGTTCCCTCTTGGAGTCACGTCCTACTACTTGGCCAAAGCAATAAACAGCAACGGATAACATGCAAGAATTACTTAGGAACAAAAATATAAGAGATAAAAACCAAATATATTACTCTATCACAATCTGAACATAATCTCATAATCCATCAGATCCCTCCAAACTCAGCATATCAACAGCAGAAATATTACAAAGGTGCCTCGATCATGTAGGGCAGATCACGAGGTCTAAACAATGAAGATCAAAGAGGGGAGGAGAACATCACATAGCTACTAATCACGGACCCATGGTCCAAGGAAAACTACTCACGAGACATCCGGGGAGCATCCATGGTGGAGAGGAGACTCCCGGAGGTCAATCCTCCCTCCGGCAGGGTGCCGGGAAGAGGTCTTCTGGTGCTCCCGATCTCGGAAGTGCGGCGGCGGCAGAACAGAGGCGAGTTTGCGGAATAGGGTTCCTCCTCTGGAGTTTTCCCGTGACGGAGAATAAATAGGTGAAGGGGGGCAGCCAGAGGTGGACCAGGGGCCCCAGGCGCCCCCCTGCCGCGGCCAGGGGTGGGGCCGCGTCGGGTGGCCGCCTGGGCCCCCCTGACTCCCCTCTGGCCCCTCCCGGGATCTTCTCGAAGCTTCCTGTACGCTGATTTTTCCTGTATTTTTCCCGGAATTTTTCTGGCACTTTTTATATGGGGGAAAACTGAAATAGAAAAACAACAGAAAACAGGAACTGGCACTGGGGTGCACTGAGTTAATAGGTTAGTACAAATATGATCAAAAGTGTATGAAAGTGTATCTAGATCATAGCAATATCACACAAAACATGCATGGAGCAAGCAGAAATTATAGATACGTTTTGGACGTATCAACATCCCCAAGCTTAATTCCTGCTCGTCCTCGAGTAGGTAAATGATAACAACATAATTTATGTGGTGACATGCTAGCAACCATTAAAGAACTTTGAAAAGTAAAGCAATCAAGGTTAGAGATTCAATTCAAGTCATAACATGCAAGAGTCTATATTAACATTGAAAACAAGTAACAAAAGAACAATAGGTGCAAGAGTTCTCGTTATCCGTGACTCGAATGTCTCCAAATGGTGTTTGCGTGCAAGAAGGGGGATAGGGAATACGAGAAAAAGTAATTTTTGTGTTGAGAACTCAATCTACTAAAGTTTCACACTTGGTCTTCTTTGGAATCTTATCTTGACTCGTCCCCAGACCACTAGCCAGGTACAAGTCAATTTGATCCACTCCTTTTCGATATTTTGAGCACTCATGCAATGGATGAGCGTAAGCACGAGAGTTGACACTTAAGATGGCAAAGAGAGAAGTATGGTGGAGGAGGAAGACAAAAAGGATGAGAAAGGCTCACATCAATGAGGACAATCATACGCAAGAAATGCCAAATGATAGATATGATGTGAGGAGTAGGGATTGCCATGCAAAGGATGCACATACGAGCTAAGAAGCTCTCCAAAGTAACTAGTGGGGGTGCATCTAACTTTCTCGCTCATGAAGACCTAGAGCTCGTTTGAGGAGGCTCATCCTTGGAATATGCAAGCCAAGTTCTATAGTGTGAAGGTCCCCACATAGCTATATGCATAATGATCATCTCTATGGAGTACAAGGATATAAAGGGAGTACTAGTGTTGCCCCTTTCTCTCTTTTTATTTCTTTTTCTCTTTTTCTATTTTTTTGTGGCCTCAATGGCTCTTTATATTTAACTCTCATTTGTCCTCTTTGGGATCTTTTCCTCACTTAAGGGCAACACTCTATTTTACAAGAAGGAAGGTAAAGGAGATCTTTCACAGTTTACAAGGTACTCAAAACATAAAGAAGATGTAACTATCATGATGTATGCAATGTATGTCGCTGCCTGTGTAGCAAGAACATGTATGACATGAAGATCAAGTCATGAAGAGGTGGAAGTTGCATGGCAATATAACAAGTCTATGGAAATGCCTTGATAGGTAGGTATGGTGGCTGTTTTGAGGGAAGATATAAGGAGGCTTATGATGACAAAGCGTATCATGCCAAGGGTTTGGAAGTACCGGCGAAGGTGGACACCAACTCTCGGAGTGAGAAGAAGGCAATGCACGGCACGGGAGAGGCTAGCAAAATTTGGGAAGGTGGAAGTGTCAACTTTCAATACTTACATTGGTCCGAAGAACTCATGCACTTATTATCGGTAACTCTCAGTATAATAAGGAGGTTCACAAAGAGACAAGTACCCCGAGGAGGAGTGTATGGGGGTTTGGTTATCCTTGCGCATCCTCGACTCATGGTACGTGAGTGTTCTCTGATATTCGACCCCTCGGAAGAGTAGTGATCCATCTAGTAGCTAGAGTTCTCAACTAGTTTTGTAGGTTTTGAAAATACACACGGATTGACCAAAATACGACACCTATCACTAATAGGCAAGAGCTCTTGACACCAAAAGTTCAAACATTACTCACATCAATACCTCAAAACTATTGCAAGCTACTACTAGAATTAAATAGCAACCTCAATTACCTACTTTCAAGACAAGACACAACTCAGTGCAACAACCAACTCTCTTTAACAAGATAAACATGAAAAATAAAAAGAGTTCCAGCAACAAACTAAACAAAAGCCAAGGCTCTTGCTAAAGACAAACTAAGACTAAAACTAAACTTGGCAGTAGCTATAAAAAGATAAAGAACACACAACAGCAAAAAGATAAGCAGGAAAAATCCTATGATGTGTTCTAAATTTTGAAAGTGGAGCGTGTCTCTCTCCCACACAAAGTAAGATGGGATCTAACTTGTTATGAACAGCAAGCAAAGCTAAAGAAAACTAAAGACAAAACCAAAGAGCGAGACGCTCCAAGCATAGCACATAACGCATGAAGTGATAAAAATATAATGAGACGAAGGACGAACTGATGATTGTTGATGGAGAAGGGGATGCACGGGGGCATCCCCAAGCTTAGACGCTTGAGTCTCCTTGAATATTTATTGGGGATGCATGGGGGCATCCCCAAGCTTGAGCGCTTGACACTCCTGGATCTTCTTTCATCATCTTCCATCACACACTTGAAAACTCCCTTCATACATAACTCATCATAAGTTGATTAGAGAGGTTAGTACCCTTAATAAATAATTTTTCCCACTGGATATAAAGATATTCTTGAAGAGCTACTGTTTCTCAAGAGTGCCAACAAGTTTTTGCAAAGAAAAAGAAAGCTTAAGGTTTGCAAAAGTTAGGAGAGACAAAACGTGGCAGAATCTGTGAAAAACAGAACAGCAGATAGTAAAGAATTTTTTAAGGGCACTTCTGCAACTCAAATCAAAAAACTCAGAACATACGGAAGTTTTGTAATTGTATAGAGCATACTGTGTAAAAGTTTAAGCTCAAAAAGATGAACTGGGATTTTTCTGGAATTTTTCTGGTCACGAGTACAGAATCTGTTTTCTGGACAGCATGTCACAACTTTTACTTCCCTTGCCGTAAGAGGCTATAACTTGGCACAAAGCTGAAAAATAAAGATACAATGATGTTGCTACAGAAGTAACAATCATCAAGACACAAAAAAAGCAAAAATAAAACACCTAAATTCTTTGCAGGCTGCCTCCCGAAAGCGCTTCTTTAAATCCATTAGCTAGGCATGATGCAAAAGAAGAATCAAGTTTTATCAAGAGAAAGAGAATAACTAGCCCGTGTAACGGACTCAAAAGGTAACTTGATTTTATTTCTAGGGAAGTGTTCCATCCCCTTTTTGAATGGGAATTGGAATTTTATATTCCCCTCTTTCATGTCAATAGCCGCACCAACGGTGCAAAGAAAAGGACGTCCCAAAATAATTGGACACAAAGGTTCACACTCTATATCCATAACAATAAAATCAACGGGAACATAGTTGTCATTGACAATGATAAGAACATCGTCGATCTTACCCAAAGGTTTCTTTATGGAAGAATCAACAAGACGAACACCAAAAGAACAAGGCTCAGAGGGCTTCAATTCAAACATATCAAATATTCTTTTGGGCATAACGGAGGTACTAGCTCCAACATCACATAAAGCATAGCAGGATAAGTTATTTAATTTAATTTTGATCATAGGGTCCCAACCATCATCTAGCTTCCTAGGTATGGAGGCTTCTACTCTAAGATTCTCCTCCCTAGCTTTGATGAGAGCATTTGTGATATGCTCCGTGAAGGCAAGATTAATTGTGCTAGTGTGGGGGTCTCTAGACATTTTGTGTAGCAAACTGATAACTTCTGAGAGGGTGCAACTATCAAAATCAATATCACTACTATCAAAGGTGGTAGTAGTGTCATCTAGGCTCACTTGTTTGAAACCCTGTATGTTCATAGGAGTTTCTTTTTCTACGGTTGAGGTATTAGCATCACCATTAATAGGTCCAACGGGACTAGGAATGCATTGGGTGCTAATAGTTTGGGTGTTCTCAACAATTTGGATAGTGGCAACTGTCTGGTGTATAGGAAGGCTCTTAATTCTATCCTCTTCCTCTTTTTCTCTAGTCCATCTTTCTTTAAGTTTAGCCATCATCCTAATATTTTCATTGATTTGTAACTGGATAGCATTAATAGGAGTGGCCTTATTCTCCTCAAGGGGAGAGGTTCTAATTTTAAGCATCTCAATATCAAGGGCTAAGCTTTCTACCTTCAAAGAGAGATTGTCTATTTTAGCTAATTTCTCTTCTAAATTTTTGTTGAAGGCTTTTTGGGCAGTGATAAAGTCTCTAAGCATGCTTTCTAATTCAGAGGAGGGGTTCTTGTTGCTAGGGTGGGTATTGTTGTTCCCATAGTTGGATGGAAACGGTCTAGGATTACTAGCAAAATTTCCCCTATAAGCATTGTTGTTGAAGTTGTTTCTAGCAATAAAGTTCACATCTACTTGTTCTTGGGCAACCAAAGAATTTAAAGGAACATCATGAGGATCAATAGAGGGTTGCTTCGTAAGTAGAGACATAATTAAGTCAACTTTTTCATTGAGGGAGGTGATTTCCTCGACAGAATTTACCTTCCTACATGTTGGAGCGCGTTCGGTGTGCCATTGGGAATAATTGGTCATCATTTAATCTAGAAGCTTCGTGGCAGCACCAAGTGTAGTTCACATAAAGGTTCCTCCCGCGGCCGAATCTAACAGGTTCCGTGAGGTAAAGTTCAAGCCTGCATAAAAAGTCTGGATAACCATCCAAGTAGTCAAACCATGTGTAGGGCATTTCTTAGCAAGAGATTTCATTCGTTCCCAAGCTTGGGAAACGTGTTCATTATCCAATTGCTTAAAATTCATAATATTACTCCCCAATTGGATAATCTTAGCAAGAGGGTAGTACTTCCCTATAAAATCATCTTTGCACTTATCCCAAGAATCTATGCTATTCCTAGGCAAAGATTGAAACCAGATTTTAGCATCTCCCCTTAAAGAGAAAGGAAAGAGCTTGAGCTTAACAACATCACCTTCTACTTCTTTATACTTTTGCATATCACATAATTAAACAAAATTATTCAAGTGTAAAGCAGCATCATCTCCAGCACCAGAGAATTGATCTCTCATAACAAGGTTTAGCAAAGGAGGTTTAATTTCATAAGAGGTAGCTGAAGTGGCAGGTGTGGCAATGGGAGTGCAGATAAAGTCGTGGTTGTTGTGACTAGTGAAGTCACACAACTTGGTGTTTTCAGTGGAACCCATAGTAGCAGCAAGTGTGGCAGATTTTTTTGTAAATTTTGATAAAAGACACAAAGATAAAAACTAAAAGATAAACTAACAAGACTAAAAAAGAAAGGTAAAGGGTAGTGTGCAACTCCCCTATCTTAGCACTCGGAGTCCCCGGCAACGGCGCCAGAAAAATTGCTTGATGGCTTCTCGTCCTTCGTTGGTTACCCCAAGTGGAAGGTTTGAGATGTAGTGCAGCAGCAGTTTTCCCTCGGTGAAGATACCAAGGTTTGTCTCCAGTAGGACTCCAGAGATGATAAGTAGGTGTCAGCGGCGCAACTGACGCGGACCTGCACACAGACACAGATAACTTTGTTCCCAACGAAGTTCAGAGAGGTTGTCAATCTCTCCGGTCTTGTTGTTCACAAAGGATAAAACGCAAGGGATAATGATAGCAAGTAAAAGCAGTAAAGTAAATATAGCTTGGAAACAGTAATGAGGATATGGACCGGGATACGTGATGTTCACTAGTGATGTCTCTCTCCCAAAAGACGATAAAACTTCTATGCGAGGTAAACAAATTACAGAAGGGCAATTGACAGGATTATGAACGCACCGCAATGCTAACTATGCTACAAAAGAAAGGAAGAGGCTCAAAAGCACGGGCAGTACGCCAAAATAAGTAGACCGAAATCCATCTGCATCTACTACTAATCATCCACCTTGAGATATCTATCCAGAACATCTCGCTGGTATTAATTTGCAAGCCCCACCCAAAGTGTAAACCCAAAGCAACAGACAACTGCATTAAAAAGAACTTTGCGTAAAGTAAACAATCCTTGTAACCGCGGTTACAAGCACCGTTGTTTTCCCCCTTGTGGCAACAGCACATCCCCTAGACTCATGTTTCTGTCACTCAAGCGTGTCATCGGGGGGCATGAACCCACAATCTAGGAGAACGTTCCCTCTTTGAGTCACTACCTACTACTTGGCCAAAGCAATAAACAGCAACGGAGAACATGCAAGAATTACTTAGGAACAAAAATATAAGAGATAAAAAGAAAATATATTACTCTATCACAATCTGAACATAATCTCATAATCCATCAGATCCCTCCAAACTCAGCATAGCAACAGCAGAAATATTACAAAGGTGCCTCGATCATGTAGGGAAGCTCACGAGGTCTAAACAATGAAGATGAAAGAGGGGAGGAGAACATCACATAGCTACTGATCATGGACCCATGGTCCAAGGAAAAATACTCACGAGACATTCGGGGAGCATCCATAGTGGAGAGGAGACTCCCGGAGGTCAATCCTCCCTCCGGCATGGTGCCGGGAAGAGGTCTTCTGGTGCTCCCGATCTCGGAAGTGCGGCGGCGGCGGAACAGAGGCGAGTTTGCGGAATAGGGTTCCTCCTCTGGAGTTTTCCCGTGACGGAGAATAAATAGGCGAAGGGGGGCAGCCAGAGGTGTTACTTGTTTTCTTCAGAGTCCAATTCTTTGCCAAGGTATGCGCGAGCCTTACGGGAGTTGCTATTCGTGTATCCAGCAGACTTTGAGGATCTTAAGGATTTATTCTTTGTCTTTTCATCAGAACTGTCATCTTTCCCTTTCTTTTTCTTATTCAGTCTAGCTTCCTTTTCCCATAGAGGACACTCAGTGATGTAATGCCCAGGTTTCTTGCACTTGTGGCAGACTCTCTTTCTTGTTTCGACAGAGTTATAATATTTGATTTTTCTTGAGGAAGATCTTGAGGAATTTCCGAAGCGATTCTTCTTCGTGAATCTTTGGAACTTTCTGGTGAGGAGAGCAAGTTCCCGGCTGAGGGTTTCAGGATCATCAGTATCAGCCTCAGACTCTTCATCAGAGGACATTCTTCGTGCTCTAGCTTTTAGCGCGTGGACTTTAGGCGTGGAGCTGTACAAGTCTCGTTTTTCAGAGAGCTTCAGTTCATGAGCATTGAGGCGCTCGAGAATGTCAGCTGGATCCAGAGTCTTGAATTCAGGCCTTTATTGAATCATCAATGATAGGAACTCAAATGAGTCATCCAATGACCTCAGTAGTTTCTACACCACCTCATGATCTGTCATATCAGCGGCACCCAGTGCTTGAAGTTCATTGGATATGTCAGTGAGTCTGTCAAAGGTTTGCTGCACGTGCTCGTTGTCCAGCCTCTTGAACCTGTTGAAGAGACTGCGGAGTGTATCAACTCGTGAGTCTCGTTGAGCAGAGACTCCTTCATTTACTTTTGACAGTCTTGTCCATATCTTCTTTGCAGTATCTAGACCACTGATACGGTTGACCTGAGCCTTGTTGAGATGACCACCAATAATGCTTCGAGCTTTTGCATCAAGCTGTCAGTTCTTCTTGACAACATCAGGAGCAGTCATCAGAGTTGCTTCAGGAATTCCTTGATCAACAATATCCCACAGATCCTTGTCAATGGCTTCAAGATGCATCCTCATCTTGTTCTTCCAGTATGGGTAGTCTGTCTCGTCGAAGATGGGGCAATTTGAGGCAACGCTCATTGTACCTGAGGTCGACATAACTAAAACTCCAAGTGGTTAAACCGAATCACACGGAACAAGGGAGTACCTTGCTCTGATACCAATTGAAAGTGCAATAGATCGACAAGAGGGGGGGTGAATGGGAGATTTTCAAATATCTCGACGAATTTCTATTTCCTCAGGACTGAGGCAATACGAAATTGAGGAAGTTGAAACCCGAGGAAGAACGAATGAAGTACAAAAGCAATGACGTGAATGGAAAACAACCTATTGCACAGTTAAGGTAAGATTGAAGCACGAACTGAGGAATCAGTGCAGAGTGAACTCAGAAAGTAAAGCATCAGGATAAGTCATCAGTGCATAAATGTAATAACTGAGGTTGAAGAAATAGCACCAGGGCACTGAAGACGAAGACTTGATGAACCAGTTTGAGTTGTTGTGACAACTCTACGTCTGGTTGGAGTGGCTGAGATTGAACTCAGAAGACATAGTCTTCACCTTATTCTCCTTGAACTAAAGTCCTCAGACTCCGTCCAATAACTCAGGTGAGTCTTCAAGGTAGACTCCCGAAACCTTCACAGACTCAGTCACTCTGGGAAGTCACAATTGCATCTTGACTTCCTCAAACTGAAGACTTCTACACCGGCTGGAAGATCACAGTCTTCAAGAGTAAAAAGCTTCGGATCACTCGAACCGACTTCCTCAGAAATTCTCAACTACTCTGGCTGTTGGTTTTCCTCACTTAGGTTCTGCAGTGTCTTCAATGAGGTGGGTTGCTCTCAGATGACAAGTGACATTTTTTCTCTCGGAGCATCCAACCAACAAATGGGGCTGGGGTGGCTATTTATAGCCGCGGAGCAACCCCAGGTGAAAGGACATAAATTCCCATGCACGCAATTACTCTCGTGCCCTCGGATATGACCGTTGCTAGACAAGTTCTAGCCTCTCACCATGTGATACGACCCAAACGTATCTATAATTTATGCTTGCTCCATGCATGTTTTGTGTGACTTTGCCATGTTTTGCTTGAACTTTCATACACTTTTGAGCATATTTGGACTAACCTATTAACTCAGTGCACCCAGTTGCCAGTTCCTCTTTTCTGCTGTTTTTGTATTTCAGGTTTTTCCAATATTTAAAGTGCCCAATAAATCCCGGAAAAATTATATAAAAAATCAGCGTCCCGGAAGCTTCCGTAATAACCAAGACATGGCAGGAGGGCCACCACCAGGGGCCCAGGAGGGTTCCTGGCGTGGCCCAGCTCCTGGCCGCGCCACCTGCCCTCCTGGGTGGGTCACACACCCCCTGGTGCCCTACTTTGGCCCCTATTTATTCTCCCATCGCGAAAACCCTGATTCCAGACCCCTTTTCTCCAGAAGCAATTCCGATCTCCGCCGCCATCGCCATCAAGTTTCGGGGGGACAGAATTCCTGTGCCGGCACCCTGCCGGGACGGGGAAGTGCCCCCGGATTCATCTCCATCGACGTTGCTTCCTCCCTCCATGAAGTGGGAGTAGTTATCCCTTGGGGCTGAGGTTTCTACCAGTAGCTATGTGTTCTTCTCTCTCTCCCATGATGTGATCTTCGTTGTGATCATAGGCTATGTTAATCTAGGGTGATCCCATGATATTTCCCCTTCCTCTATGTATTGGATTGATGTACTCAATTGATCTTATCTAGTATAATCCCCGAGACCAAGGTGACAGCGGTCTATTGGACATGGGTTAGAAGAATATTATCATGAGTGATTTCCTCTTTTGTGTGTTGATTGAAGATTGAGAGTCTCTTGGTGCTTGTCTTTGACTATCCTTGAGATATGTTGTGGTGATTGTGGTACTCTCTTTGGATGGCCGCGGTGACATTGGGAAATCCATAGATAGAGAACTACGAGCTTTGAGGTGTGCTTTTGTAGCCCTACATAATTCTCGTCCTCTCTTGACCACAAAGGAATGACCTTCGAGTACGTCTTCATTGCATGTTTTATGGGAAATATCATGTGATTAGGCTATCTTAATGTTGTTGAGAGTTCCCACTAGTGAAAGTATGAAGCCTAGGCCTTGTTTCCACCATTGTTACACCGTTTGTGCTCACTTTTGTCACATGTTTGCTTGCTGCACTTTTTATAACAGATTTATATTACCTTGCTTTGCCACACCTATCACTCGTATTTTACCATCTCTTCGCCGAACTAGTGCACCTATACAACTCCTAGTTGTATTGGGTGTGTTGGGGACACAAGAGACTTCTTGTATCTTAATTGCAGGGTTTCTTGAGAGAGATCATCTTCAACCTCTACTTCCCTGAGTTCGATAAACCTTAGGTCATCCACTTGAGGGAAATTGCTGCTGTCCTACAAACCTCTGCGCTTGGAGGCCCAACATAGTCTACAATAATAGAAGCGTGTGTAGACATCACCATGCAACACGTGGCACGGTCAAACTATTCTCTCTCCTCACAATCTTTAGAAGAATCGCACTGGCGATCTCCAGACTCCTCAACCGAAGTTAGTTACCTCAGTGTCCTGAAGAACAACGTCTCAGACACCCGAGGACTGAACTTCTACCGCATGAGATTTCTTCAGGGTTTTCTTCAGGATTTCTAATTGAGCACTTCCTCATAAATACAGAACTCATTTTCCTCAACCCCTCCAACAGTGCGGTGTTTTCCTACGACTCAAGAAGTATAAAAAGTCTTAGCGAAGACTACGCTTCTACTTCATCTTCAGCGCGAACGTCCTCATGATATGGTATAGCTTCAGCTTCAGGCGAACGCTTCAGGATCTGCTACTCCTTCAGCTTCAGCAGAATGCTTCAGGATCCTGATTCCTCAGGATTTCTCAGAACTTCAGTCTTCAGGAAACACACCGATTTCTCCTTTGTTCCTCAAAATTTTTGGGGGTCGGCAACGGTAGTTAACCTCATCTTCACAAACACATCAGTACCTTAACCGTTTTGTCATAAAATACTCCAAAACCTCAAAGGGGGCACTAGATGCACTTACACTTTGCGACACCGGGTTTCACCCGATCACCATCGCGAAAACCGCATGAGACCAGCCGCAGCCAACTGAACGAAAAACCCCATTTAATGAGTAAACAAGATATTTTTATAGCGCACAGGAAACTGTTCTTAGAACGGTTCCTGCACGAGGTGAACGCCGTCGGCTCGACGCGTTGATTGCGCAGTTCGAAGTTTTACCCGAATCAGAGGTCCTGCGGACCCCCGGCAGTCAGAAACGTAAACACCGCGCGCGCGAGAGAAAAACCGGGGATCTTTTTGCAAACTGCCAGCCACCTGGGCTATATAAAGACCACCACTCTCCCACCCCTTTCTAGGGTTTCCCCTAAGCTAAAATTGCAGCCACCCTCTGCAATTTCCCCAAATACCCCATTTTCGTCCAAAACACCCTAAATTCAGAGATTTTTTCCTCCCAGCGGATATGGACCGTCGGATCGGCCGATCCAACGGCCCAGATCGCGCCCTGTCCTCCACCCGTTCCCGAGCGCCCACGACCGCCGCCCCACGCCGCTGCACAGCGGCCGGCGAGCCCAGCCGCCGCCGACGAGCCCCGCAGGTCGCGCCTCTCCTCCTCCTCTCTTCTTCGCTCTCTCTCCTTCGTCTAATCTCTTCCTCTTCTCTGCGTGCAAGCCGTCACCGCCATGAACGCCCAGCCCAAGAAGCTCCGCGTCGTGCCGCACCTGTGCCCTCGCCGCTGGTCGTCGCCCTGGCCGGATCCGGCCAGATCCCGACGACCGCGACCCGTTCCACCCGTCCCCGCCGTTCTCCACGTCGCCGGAGGACCGTCCAGCTCACGCCGGAGCAAGGACGCCGCCGCCAACCTCCTGTAAAGAACGGGTAGGAGAACGACGGTCCCTCCCCTCGCTCGAACGTCCGCTTCCGCCCCTTGGCCATCGTGGCTAAGCCGGCCCAGCAAGGCCCGCGTCCCCATCGGCCAGCCAGCGGCCCGATGCGGCCCAGCCGCCTCCTCCTGCCTCTTGGTCCGAGCCCACTAAGGGTGAGCCCCTTTATTTTTCCCCCTCTATCTCTGTTATTTTTCTAAGTCTGTGAAAAATTGTTGTTGATTGCCTGTTTGCGGTCTAATATGCGATAGATCTGTAGCCCGTATGAATATGCGCCCAAAATGTTTTTTGTTCACTATGATGTGCTCTATCATAATGCTTTTGGGAGTTAATCCATTTGAGTCCATCTTGATGTTGTTAATCTATGTTGAAGTGGGCATCAGACTGTTAACTGCTAATATTTCTTGTTAGTGTGCTGCTGCAGTTATTTTATTGCAAGTTTGATTGATGATTGTCACACATCCATGAGGCCTATTGCATTGATTCTTTTTGCATACCGTTAAGCAGCATGTCTACTTTCATTATATGTAGTGAATTGTCATGTTTACATTTCTTGTCATAGATATGTTTAGCTCCAAAGTTGCTATACCACTGTTTTTGACAGCCACCTCTGTTTTTCTCTAAGTCTGTAACTTTCCGATGTCATGTTGTTTGCTTAATATCTTTTGATCTGTTATGCCTATGACCTTGATTCTTGTTTGTACCTGATCATCATCATGCCTACTCCATGCTCATATATTGCTATGTCATGTTGCTGCACTTTTGGATATAGTTTTACCCTTGTTTACACAGCATTAAAATAAATGTTTCTGCCATGTTTTCCTGATTTTCACTAAGTCATAGACCAGTAATGTTTTATTGCATTTTGCTTGGGCTATAATTAATTGTTCATGATGCCTATTTTCATGATTCCTTTTTCCATGCCTTCCCTGCCATGTCTACTTTAGTCGCATATCACTTGTGAGCTTTTTTGCATTCATTATCCTGTTTATGGATTGCTCTAAAGTGTGCTTCCTGATGTTTGGAAGACTGCGTTCCAAACTTGTTTTGCTTGTATATTTTTAACCGTAACTCCGTTTGGAGTGTTCTTTATGTGTAACTTGATTAGTTTTTCGTGTACTTTGTGTTTATGCTATTTTTTGATGTTGTTAACCAACCTAAAATATGGTTTAGGTCAGAACAGTACCAATTACTTAAATTGTCGTGGGACACTTAGTGCTATGTCGTGTTTAGGTTGTACCTCACTTGAATTGACTAGCATAGATAGTTTATCTTATGCTTCACCTCTTGTCATGTTTGTGTGATATGCCATGCTTGAGTAAGATACCATGTTAACAACCTTTCTCATGTTGTGTAGCTAAACAACTTGAACCGTTTCTAAATGTGCGGTATCGTCGTGTGTGACGAGTACTCCACTTAATCTGTTAGTAACCGCTCTCGACGATAGGTGTCATGTCTCGTGTTGCCTTCTTGTTGATGCTTGATCGTGTTTGCTTCGTAGTAATAGATGCTTGCTCGTTGATTGATTTCCAGTGTTTACCGTCTTATGTGCTTCCGCGGGTACCTCTCGGAGACGATGCGAGTTTGCGATCAACTACACCTTCGGAACCCGACTTATCAACAGGCAAGGACTAGACATTACTTATGATCCATTCTATTTCAACCAGAGGTTTGCATGCTAGTCTAGGATAGGTTCAATGTTTGATCCTACCACATGTCTACAGCCTCTTTCAAACCGATACAGCCATGTCTCCTCCCAGCAAACCTTGTACTGCTATGTTACTATTGCTCGTTGCTCAGCCCATGCTTAGTATGCATGCTTAGGATGCTACTTTGTTACCATGTTACTCCTTGGTTTGGGATATCACATTACTATTATTGTTGTTGCTGATATGATTATTATTAATGTTGACTATATTCGACGAAGGATGGAAGGTCTAGGCTATCCTTCCCCGACGCTTTGTTCCATTCGAGTCACATAGGATCCGAGTTCCGGGTATTGGTTTTAAGACTGAGCGTGCCTAACCGCGTGTGGGATTTTATGGGGTCCCCTTTTCTTACCTATCTAGCTTCAAACATTTCTAGTGGTGGCCCAAGCTGATTTACCATTTGCAAACCATGCATATATGTCTGTCGGGTCACTCCTAGCAGACATCCTTTAAACCAACCAGGGCCAGCGGGGACTTTGTTTCCTTGTTGGTCCAACCTGTCCGGCTGAGGACCCGGCCTCATGTGAGAATTACCGGCAATCCAAACCTGCGACAGACGGTAGAGACTAGATCGAGAGAGCGGTCGGCTCCTGAGCTGGATGTCGAATCACCGGGGGCCACCGAAATTTGTTCGTTGTTAGCTAGAGGGATCTGTCATTTTGGATCTCTTGGAAGTAAATCATAATATGGTTTCCTATGATTGGAAGCAACTGAGAGAGATGGGCGTGCGTGCGGAGCCTTGTAATGGGAAGTTGGTACACCCCTGCAGGGTTAAATCTTTTCGAGAAGCTGTGTCCACGATTATGGACGACTTGAGACCTACTCCTTGTTCATAGACAACAACAACTGAGATAATCTTAATATAACTTGATCAACGTGTGTGTGCCTTGACTGCTTCTCCTTCGTCGGGATGCGAAGAGGAGGACAAGGATAGGATAGGTGTTATTCTTGCGTAAGTAGGTGGATAGCAGACTTGTTGGAGGTGATTCCTCATCGAATGCTTGGCTTCTTATCTTACTCTCTAGATCGTTAGACACTTCATAAATGCTAGTGCGGCAGCAACCTCACCACTTACCCCATCCTTACCGTAAACTACTAGTTGTCCTAGAATGACGAGTGATGAAGTCCTTGCTGGGTCAGTTGACCACTACAGTTGGATGCTGAGTACTTCTGTACTCATGATACTATCCCCAAACTCATTTAAGGGTTCCTGATCGACAACAGGTATGGTGATCAACGTTTCACGTGGAGACTCGACGACGACTAGTTAGGCGGATCCCGGCGGAGGGCCTGGACCCGTGTGGTTATGGGGATCGATGATTTTCTCTTCACCACTAGGCAATTGATTGTAGTCTGTACTCAGACATGTATCTTCTGCTGTTGTATTGTATTAAGGCATGTTCTATGCCGATTGTATGAGATGTTGTATCCTTGTATCTGTAATGTTGTGATATCATGTTGGAAATCCGGGCATATGGCTATGTCATATGTCGCGGTGGGACCGATATGTGCTTCGTCCTCGGATCTCGATGGAAACATCTAGATCTGGAACAGTACCGCATACCGGGCCTTACACCTACGCTGGTGCTGGCGCTCTAATCCAGCGTTCATTTCAATTAGCGCGCGGTAATTTTTGTGTTAATTCCATGCCGGTAGCCCCTACGCTCGTTGGTCGTCTCAGGCCGCGGTGAAAAAAACGGTGAGAAAAGGTGGTGCTCGTTGTTGCGCTCCGTGGTTGGCTGCGCCCTCTAGTAGGTAATATCGGGCCGCGTTCGTCTCGCTGCGGTTGGGTCCCAATGGCGTAGAAACCGACGACGCCCACCCATGTCCCACCCTGCCACCCCCCTAAGGGCATCTCCAACAGTTTGTATGTAAGTGTTGTTGGTATATTGTCCATGTCATCAACCAACAAGCTATCATACAAGTACTCTAATGTGTTGTATGTAATACATTCAATAAAAAATGAGAAAGTAAATGCGGTTGTTCTCTATTCTACCTTGGAGCTTGTGGAAGAGGTGTTTGTTAATGTACATACAACTTTGCTCGCTCATCTCATTTATTGCATGACACATCATCATTTTATCCTATGTGGCAAACTTACCAACACCTATCTTACAACCATTGAAGATGGCCTAAAGCCTTTCCCCCAGCGCCGCACGCCTCCTCTCCCGCCCCTCCTCTTTTCCTTCCCCAGCGCTGCCGCCCCCTCCTCTCTTCCCCCCAGCGCCACCGCCCCATTCTCTCTTCCTTCCCCCAGCGCCGACGCCCCTCCTCCCTCCCTTCCCTAGTGCCGCGGCCCCTCTCTCCCGGAGTAGGCCAGCGAGGAGGGCGGGGAAGGGGGACAAGCGCGGCCAGCGGTTGGAGGGGAAAACCGACGCTCCGCGCGGCCCGCCTCCGCCTCTAGTGCGCAGCCACCAACCGGTGCGGCCTCCCAGGGCCCCATCCTTCGCCTGCTGCGACGATGAGGCCCACTCGCCTCCCCGGGCTCCCTGCCCTCGCCCACGACGATGTCAAGGAGGAGGAACTCGCCTCCAGTGCGGCCGCCAACGGCACGCCCCCACCCCCCACCCCCCCCCCCCCCCCGCCGCCAATCTCGAGCTTGTTCAGGTGTGTCTCCACCTCCCTCTCTCTCCCCTCTCTCCCTGCGTCACTCATATTCTCTCCTTCCTGGAGCAGCAGGGTAAACCGAGGGAGGATGAGCTCAACTGGGCGTCATCATCGCAGAGGGCAAAGTCCGGGGAGCACCAAAGTGCATCTGGTTCATGCGGAGGTGAGATTTCCCATGTCCTGAGATCTTTGCTAATTTTTCTCTTCCTTGTTGAATCTAATGCAAATATTGCCTCTGGGATATAATGGAGTTGTTGAATCTGAATGTAAATAATTTGTTTCTCAATTATTTCTCCATCTGGGATTTTTGTGTAGGACTGGGTAGTTTCAACAAATCCCAGATGGAGGTGCTCTTGGATAGTTTCTCATGTAAATAGCCTTTAAGAGCAGATGATTTTAGCTAGGCCTAACAAGAGGTCTGCAATTGCATTGTCAAAAACTCGCATAGGGTATTTAAATGGTGTTTCTTATAGCTAGGACTAACAAGAGGTCTGCAATTGCATTTTCAAAAACTTCTCTTTCACTTCTCTTTCTTACTTTTCCTCTCTATCCATAGATCCGACCTCACATGAGCCGGCGGGGTCGCGGGCTACGTGATGGCACCGCTCCGTGAGATCTTCTTCAACTGATGTGGGGATGCGCGGTGGCTCGGTGATGAGAAGCAGGTGTTGCAGATGGCAGACAGAGGAGGTCAACCTCGGCCATGGCTACGTGCTCGGATCGATGGACGGAGCCCATCTGGCTGCGCCCCAGCGCCCTGCTCATACACGATATGTTGCAGGTAATTCCTTGTTTTGGCCGTTTCTCTACTTCGCCTATGTTTCCTTTTAAATTTTCTGGTCATATACTCAATATATGCATATTTTGAGTTCTTAAATTGGTCTAGCTTACCCAGCTCATAAAAAAATGCTCATGCTGATTTGATGTTATTTTTGCAGCTTTGCCGTAAATATTTCTTATGGGTACATACACTCTATTACTTTATAGATCTATTGACAAAATAAATGCTTTTGTATCACTGTGCGATGATCATTGTGTGATGATATTTTTATATTTGATTCATAAGATAGTAATATTTATGTTTACTAAGATGAATTAAGGTTGGATGGAAGATCACATTTCTCTAAAAAAATTATACATATGCCCCTTCCTTTGATATTCTTATTTTAATTTATCTCTTCATGTTTTTCCTAGTTGTCTACAGATCCGAAGAAGAAGAAGAGGAGGAATCTTGAAGAAAGGCTTCATGAAGAATAAAAAGGTAAATTATCTCTCTCTCACTCTCTCTCTATGCATTTGTACCATGCTTTTTATATTACCTATCTTCTATGCTAACAATTAAAGGATTACTCCGATTTCATCCTCTACTAATTTGTGTATTACACAGGTCCTAATTTATTGTGGGTTCTGTCGGCGCTGCACGTAAGAGGGATCTGCAAATTGGTCTGTTGGCTATGCTTCGGTGAGTTCTTCCCATTTCCCTCTTTGATGTTTTTGCCTCTATGTTTTTGACATGCTCCTGTTTGCAAGATTATCATGGTTTTCATGGTAGTATGGTTGCTGACAGTTTATAGTTGCATGTTTATCTGACATGATTGTTTGTGACCAAGATCAACCATAACTGAGAAACTTAGTTAAAACATTTTAGGTATTACCATCTATAAATGCAGGCCAATTCTTTAGTTATTTTAAAAATTTCAATTACATCTTATCACAAAATTTGTACTCTTTTTTTCAAGGTGATATGTACATAATGTATTTATTCTGCCGGCCCGGGGGAACTTTATGCTTGTGCCGAGGAATACATATATTAATAGAAAAAAGTGCAGGAATTAGCCATTCGTTTGGTCTAGGATTTAGTTGCAGGTTTGTTCCTACTTCCTACCAATGATCTGTCGGTTCTGCTGTTGGTTATTCATTTTTTTACCATCTAGAAATGCAGACCAATTGTGGTTTGTACATCATGTATTTATTCTGCCGGGCCGGGGGAACTTTATACTTGTGCCGAGGAATACATATATTAATAGATCTGCATGAAACATTATGCATTCTTCGTTTTTACCAACGATTGTAGTATTGCTTATTCAGGTGTTTTAGGTTGCAATTTTTTTTATCCTCACTAGGCCTGGTGCACCGAGTATATAGTTTTGATTTAACTAATTATAAAGGGTGCGTCCATTGTGTCATGAAGAGGAAAACAATTGATCCATCTACTAAAATCTTGGTTTTTGTTGTGTATATCCACAATAGGCCTCGTGCACCGAGTACATGTGCAGACTTCTGAAAGACGCAACGCCCTCTGCAACGCAAGTGCAACGACATCGTGTGGTTAGTTTATTTCCCATTGCTTCCACTCCCCTTCCTTAAGAGTAATTATTTCTCTGTACGGTTCAGTTGTTACCGCAGAGATTTTTTTTAGATGGGCATCAGATGGTTTGGCCTGCTTTAGTTTAGCTTAGATGATTTGTCCCACATTATTTTGGTTTCTTGATCAATTGCATGATTTCTTATGTGAATCAGTTTCTTAATTTTAGCCTAGAAAATACATATGTAATGACCTGAATATTTATTTTGGGCTTTAATTTATCGATGGATATCTTGCCCTTTATGTTCCCTATCATTGACTGAATGGTTAATTGATTTGAAGGGGCTATTGGTTCTTCTTGTCTTGTAGGGAGCTCTCTGATGATTGATAGGGAGAGAAACACCTTCTATTGCTAGAATACTCAATCCTGGTTTTGATGGGTTCCTGAATCTTTTCTTTGGATATGAAGAGTTTGCTATTATAGTTCATCCTATGTGATCTCTCTGCCCCCTCATTTTTTTGATTGAACAAGAATGCAGTTCGTATTTCGGATGGAGGAATATTATATTAGCACTTTGCTAGCGACATTTATGTGTGAACAATTTATTTTAGTGGAATTGAAGCTACCTGCATTGACTTAGTTTGTATTTGTCCCTTTTTACACGTAAATTTCGTGAATCTTAGTGTGTGGCCTAGGGTGGCAAATGATGTGAAATGTTTATTGTAAACACTGAATCTTTGATATGTTCACAAAACTCCGCTTATTATCTGATGTTACCCATAAGCTCTAAATCTTCTTTGTAACTTCTGATAGATTATGTTGGTGCACTGATGCTTTCTTGATTGATGGCTGTAATTTAACTCTTCCAGCGCTTCTGATTAAAATATGCCATATGACAGTGTACCTTCTTCTGAATTTACATGGCTGTGATAGTAAGCACTTTCAACAAACATGCCAGTTCTGCTTCTAAGAATTCATGACTGAAACTGATGTTTATATAAAATCTGAGCCATTGCATTAGAGCAAATCTGTGAGGGTATGTACAAGCTGTGTGGTCCAATCTTATGGTGCTTCCAACTCTGAGCTTCCGACTAAACCTGAAGAGATGATACAACTTAATTTATTAGATTACTAACCTTTTTTCGAAAAGGGGATTACTAAACCTGAAATTATGAAATTAAATATCTAGCCATTTATTGCCCCCTTGACAAAATGCACACACCAATTAAATTGATCAGTTAAAAAATCAAGAACGGGCAACCTGATTGATATATTGACAAATGTGTTTGACATACTATGTTCAGCCAAACCATTCCTTAACAGTGAATATGTGGGGGGCGTGTTTATGGATGTGCATTGCCCCTTAATGTGGAGAGCTATTAAATGGCAGTAAGCCCGTCACCTTTCTTGCTGCACTTTAATTTTCTCTAATCTATTTCGATCCATGTAGCTTGGAGGTGCATAAAAAGATATGCGAAAATCATTTTGCTGCTGTTATTGTCAATAGTTTCTGATGTAACCTAATCTATTTAGATCCATTCTGCTGTTGTTATTGTCAACAGACTTAAATCTTGCCAACTGCATCTGCAGGAACTGTGATCAGATTCGTCTCAGCATGTTCGCTCAGCTTTGACTGCAATCATTATGGGAATGGCCCCTGTCTCATCAAACTGAGTCATGTTTTATTGTTTTAAGTGCTTGATTCCGGTGCCGGATATGGTTTCGGTTGCTTATAAATCATAGTTTTCTAATTAGCCAATCCACAATAAAGCATTTCATTGATTTCCTTTTCTGATATGTGGTCTATCATTTGCCCTTTATTCTTGTTACCATCGTGTCGAAATTTGTGACATTTGTTGGATGTTGCGGTATTTGTCAACATTAGTTTATGATTTGGTTAGAGAATATTTTGTTACCACTATCCTCTATTTTCTTTATGAAAATACCCTGTTTTAGCAACAACAACAAAGATCAAGGATGCCTCTATGCTTGTAGTGGTTGCCCAAATCCCAGCAGTGCGTGTAAGCCCGTGTCTCTTCCGAGAGCTGGATCTCCTTGCCGTCGACCTCACCATCATCACTCCCTTCATAGGTATGGTAGCTCCTGCTCACCCCCTCTCTATCTTCAGGGAGAGGTGCAGATCTAGAAATTTACTTGTTTGTTCATACTTTAATGTTACCAGGGTTAAATGTACTATTTAGCACATGTGTATATGATGACTCTTTTCTTTCTTTGATCTCTTTTTGCAGATATATGCTTGTTGTTCATTCTTTAATGTTACTAAAGTTTAATTTACCATCTAGCACATGTTTATATGATGTCTCCCTTTATCCTTGAAGGTATTGGATATCTTGAAGGGTTTATAATAATGGTATATAAACTGGTGTGGCAAAATGTGTGCCTTTGTGGGCATTATTATCTTTGAGTGAAATTTTGATGTGTTGTCATTTTCAAAACTATAATTCTTTACGTACATTATATTGAAGGGAGCAATAATTCTATACTTATTTACCGATGCTTTAGAAAGTTTGTGTACTAAAAACAGAATTTGAGAACAGTCTTGTTTGTGGGAATTCTCAGTTTTTTCCCCAGAATTTAGTTCCAGTCACCATTCATTTTTTTGTTGGGTGAGCTGAAGAAGGAAGGCAAATGGAAAGAATATAAGATGCACATATTAGAAGCTGGAACTTGGTAGTGGATCTGCACCATGTCATGTTAATATTCATTCTTCTGAAAATCCTCTATTTTCTTGATGAAAATACCCTGTTTAATGTTGAATATGCACTATATTTACTTGATGCTAAATGACTTGCTTGGATCTGTTCTAGCAATTAATTTTACGCTTACACAAATATCTAATAGGATATGTGCATCTTAGAAGCACAAACCATGCTTTGTTCTGATGGATTTCTTTGTAGTGTATCATGTAGTTTTTTTTATATAATGTGATTTTTAGCCATGGAGTGTATATGCATTATTTAAAGAGGTTAGAAAGATGGAACCTTAGTAGTATCTATTTGAAGAAACATGGGAGATCGAAAAACGATGCCCAAGTTAACCTCATGGTAAGGCTGAACAACAAGATGTTTACCTCCTCGACTTTGTTCAAATTTTATCGCTGGCCACTCCAAGTAGCTATGTATGGGAAATTTTAAATACCAACCTTTGACATGTTCATACCTTTTTATTTCTCTCTATATTATGCAACAATTAAATGTGACTATTAATAGTCACCTTACTACTAAAATGTGCTTACCTCAGATTTTTCTTTCCTTTACAGTATTTCAAGAATCACTTCTCCAAGACCCATCTGCTCGCTCATATGCCCCAGAAAAACAATGTGCTCCCAATCCCAAGCGGAGATAGAACATGTATTTTGTCGAACTCACTATGTATATGTTTATGTGCCTATGTTTATGCTTGAGAACAGTTGTGCGCTTCGGGTGTTTTTGTCGATCTATCTATTTCTGTTTTCAGGCGAAGCATGCCCTATATAAGCATATGTTATGTAGGATTCACTATGTACATATTTATATACCTATGTTTATGCTTAAGGAAAATTGTGCACTGTGTTACTATGCCTATCCCCTGTTTGTACTGTATTGCTGTTCTTTATTATGCCTCACATCAACACAAATACATTGCTGCGCCTACCTGGTATTCTATATCCCCTTGCGCCATTGGCGCAACGGGTCATCTAGTAAGATCAGAATCCGACATGTTGACCTCCTGCGACAGGAACAATTGAGCATGTCTTCAGAATCCTTTCATAAGATCCATCTTCACCAAGGTAGCAATATCTTGATTCTTCAATGCTTTCTTCTCTTTCCTTATCTGCTTTTTCTCATCAATGCTTTTATGAGGGATATTCACTCCTATACCCCTTGCATGACCAGGGGGCTCATTGGTCTCCAAAGCAGCATGCAGAACATCCCAGGGCCTCTGTTCCGGTAGACCCTTCCAGGTTCCGATGAAAATTTTACCATCTTGTCGTATAGTGCTTTGTCCTCAACTTTTTCAAAGTAATATTGTCATTTCTCATTCCTTGAGGCACGTTCCCGAATGAAGTATCTAGCACGAGTACCCTTAATTTCACTGAAGGGGGGCTGACCAGTAGCGACTGCTTCCTGGTCCTCCTTGTCCCATGTTGGTTTCTTGCCATAGTATCCACACACACCCATGCGGTGGGGATGTGTGTTCCTCATCTGAAGCTTCGATTGCATGGCACTTTTTAAAGAAAAATCCTTAGATGACCTTCCTCCAAATCTGGCTTCGTAATCATGGTGTATGAAGAGAAGGGGTCCTTGCCTTTACACATGTATTCCTTGTACAACACATGCTTCAATTTCTCCAAGCATCCCTTGCCTTACCTAGCGCACAACTTTCTAGTCGTCGTATGAACTCATCTGGCGCGGTGAAGTGCGACATGATCTCTGTGGTTATCATGTCCCGATGTGCTGGGTCAACCTTGCAAAAATCTGCCACATTGATGTTGATCCTTGCCCTGCCAACGTATCCACACACACTCCTGAACTTTGTTCGTTCTTTATCTGGAGAGTTTGGAGCCCAAGTATACTCATCAATATTGTGTATTTCATATACACCTTTGGGCTCAAGGGTAGGCCTTCTGGGAGCGTTCTTCCATTTCTGGGACCTGATAGTGGTGATTGATGGTGGCGTATGCAGCTCCGGCTGAGTTGATTGCGTGGTATTTGTCGGGTCAGGCGAATGAGTCGTAGGACTGTCGGACTCGAATTCTGACATGCTCTCCTCACTATTGTGGGTGCTGTTGTCCGAGCTCGACATCTATGGAACAAAGCACAAGCGAAACTCGGTCAATCTAGCAGCTTGGTCTATATGCAGCTGACTGAATGCAACATTTTATTAAATTTAGACGTCAACGATAACAAAATTTGGGTCATACGGAGCGAAATGTATGAACGATCGAGCTAATGAATGATAGACTCGCCTCGATAGATAGAAGGACCGTTGGTTCGGTCTGGCCGGCCGGATGGCGCGAGGGCTCGCCGACGAAAGGTGAGCAGACCGGGACGCGTACGAGCTAGTGGAGAGAGATGCACGGGTTTTCACACAGACGATGGAGGCCGAAACCTTGGTACTGCAGCGGCGAAAAATAACGATGGTGAAGCGGGGGGACACGCGGAAACATTGCTATGCAGACGGTTATATCTAACAAACCATGTGCGTTTATCGAATTCTTTTGTTCAAACATGTTGGCCGCTCGTTTGTTCGATGACTTTACCTCCCATGTTTTCGGTACACGACACTATCCCACCGCCAAAACTCGTCGGTAACACGGCATGTCCTAGTGAACTTGAACAACTTTGTGGTAACTACTTCTCTTTGTATATATTTAATGCATTACTCGATATTATATATATTAAATGATTTTAAATCATATATACTCCCTCCATTCCATATTATAGTGCGTATAAGTTTTTCACAAAAATTCTAGAATGTAGTGTGTGATTCCGGCTATGGACTAAAATACCCTCCCACCACCGAGCGAACAAAACAGCCCAGCGCATCGGTGCCCCCAGCCCACTGCTTCGTCTCTCTCCCTTATCTCTTTCTCCCTGCTTTTCCCCACTTCCCTTCACACATCGATCCCCACCATCCCACACCTCCATTGTTGATCCCCACAGATCCACACCTACAACCCTCCTCGATGCACGAGGTTTAATCCATCCTGTAGCTCGAGCTTGGCGGCGGGGCGGGTGGACTGGGCGACGGGGCAGACTTGACCCATGGCCGTGGCTGGTGTCTCCATGACCATGGATGGCGTCTCCACGTCCATAAAAAGCCACACCAACCCGCGAGGCCACGCCGCCGGCAAGACCAAGTCGCCACAGGACACTGCTGCTACCTTCTCCAACTTCAAGTACACGCTTGCGCTTGCCGGTGCTTTTACTTTCTTCTCCAGGATTTTGTACAGGGGTGGGCAGAGCTTGAGCATGCACATGCTCATGAGGTTCATCCTCTGGTCAAATAAATCAATCAACCAAGGAGGAAGCAGATGAGCAAGAAGAAATCAGGAACTCTGACAAAAATATGAACTGCAGCAAGGAGAGAAGACCTACCTTCATCCGAAAAGATCAGCTCGAGATCGTAGTCGAGCTCTCCGGCAATGTGCATGTTTAAATCTAATTCTGCCATCGCAGGGTGAAAAACCGGAAATAAATTAGATGGAGAGAGATAAATGGTGTACTAGTACACTCTTGATCTCGTCCTGGAGAGTTGATTGAAAGCTAGTGGAGGGGTTGAGGCGATGTGCACATGGGTCTGGACATAGGTAGTGGAGGGGTACATCGGTCCAAAGTACATGCGCCAGCACACACATTGGTATTGGAGCTGAACAAAATGCGCATTACATTTAGGAACGGAGGGAGTACGCACCAAGATAACGAAATTCTGGAATGTTTTCTAAACATGGCCTTGCAAGATCGTGCAAAAAAATAAAACTATGTACGAAATGTCACGACCACGATCCCCGTGTGACCTAAGCATACATCTCACGTGAGGGGAATATTAGTTCTCGTACGATTTGTTTTGGTTTGAATCAAACCTTAATGTTATTACATTGGTTGGCATTGGCTTTTGTTTACATATGAACACGTGATGATCACGGTATGACTTCAAAATCGGAGTAATTCTTGGTTAGTTCGATACATGTAATTCATTATTCCTTATGTAGTCAATCAATGGAGTTAGATAAATAAAACATTAGAACGTTGGGTTTTTCATGTAGATTGGTTACGAAAATAAGTCATGTGTTGCATGTTAAAAGGCCAATAAAGCTTTCTATCATTCTCTTAAAGTTTCGATGACATCGACTCTTGCAAACAAAGTCATCTCACACGGATGATCATGGTTCATGTATCCCACGCGTTGTCGTATGGTCATGGTTCCTTTTCTATGAATCATGGTCTGCATCAATGGTGTTAAGTTAAAATTCGACACCCCATGGATATCTTTGATAATGTGCATTAAGTGCATTCTAATCAATTGATATGAAATTTTCGAATTTGAACTCCAAATGTATCAAAAAATGCGCAAAGGTGTGTTGAACATTCGTATGCGTGTTCTCGGGTTACCACGTAGTACCCATGCATGGAATTTGAGTGAATTCGGACCACATTGGCAAGGTCTTTCGGTCAGAAACATTGCGGTCGTCAGTTTTAAAATTCCAAAAAATTCAAAACCACTCCGAAATTGTCGAGGCTTTGCGTGGCGCCGTGGTTAGGTGCAAGTAGGGTGTGGTAAAAATTTCAGCCGTTTTGGAAAAGGGTTATAATGCATTCGCCTTGCAAAATGGGGGGTCTCGCAGGAAGGATCATGGTTTCGATAAGGAAAGAGACGTGAGGTGTTCAAGTTTCAAGTAAAATGTGTTTTCACGTCATCGATTGTCATTGTTATTTTTTTCACAGCTAGCACGCATCTACATGTGACCTGTGTTCAAATTAGGACTCATTCCTTGCTAATTTCTTATATTTAAACATTTTATTACACTTAAAAACATGAAATTATTTAAATAGAATATCCGCTTGAACTGCAGGTACAAGGGGTGGCTTCCTCGGTGGACGTTTGATCCTGGTGCATTTGACCGTGCGGGCGTGCGATCTGTGGTGTTGCCTTTTCGCCAATCAGAACGCACGGTCGAACGACCCGTGTTTGAGGTTATACACACAGTTTTTCATTACGACCGTGTGCAGTGCAATATGAGCTGGAACATCAAGTACTTTCCACGGGTAAGGCCTCCTCGGTGGCTGTTGGATCCTGGTGCATTGGACGGTGCAGGTGTGCGATCCGTGGTGTTGCCTTTTGGCCAATCAGAACGCATGGTCGAACGGCCCGTGTTTGAGGTTATACACACAGTTTTTCAATACGACCGTGTGCGTTGCAATATGAGATGGAACAACAAGTAATTTCCACGGGCAAGGCCTCCTAGTTGGCCGTTGGATCCTGGTGCATTGGACGGTACAGGCGTGCGATCCGTGGTGCTTCCTTTTGGCCAATCAGAACACACGGTCGAACGGCCCGTGTTTGAGGTTATACATTTTCATTACGACCGTGTGCGTTGCAATATGAGCTGGAACAACAAGTACTTTCCACGGGTAAGGCCTCCTCGGTGGCCGTTGGATCCTGGTACATTGGACGGTGCGGGCGTGCGATCCGTGGTGCTGCCTTTTGGCCAATCAGAACGCATGGTCAAATAGCCCGTGTGTGAGGTTATCCAAACAATTATATATTTATGACCGTGTGAGCTGAAAGCGTAACCAGATAAATCCTAAAATTCCCCATAGCTGGACTAATCGTCATTACTAAGACCTCCTACAATGGTAGTATCATAAGGTTAGTATCATGCACATGATACTAGTGCATAATACTACCTCCACAATGCATAGTATCATAGCTTAGTATCATAAGTAGTATTATTTATTTCCATGCAAGAAACATACTAGCTTAACATTTATTATGATACGGTATCATAATATGATACTCAATCCTCTCTTTCTTCATTTAATTCTATGCCACATCATCAAATTTTCTTAGTTTGCATGCATGATACTAGCTATGATACTCCCATTGCGGGAGGTCTAAGTCATTCAATGAAAATGATCAGACACATCCACGACGTTTAGGCTGGTCACAATGGGCAGTAACTTAAAATATTAACATATACACATATTACGATTTTATGTTACCCCGTTCACATTGGTAACATGTATGTGGTGTACTGCAACACCTTATTTATTAGGTTATAGACTCATCTTTCTTTGGTATGTCTGTTGTTACATTAACTACTAGCTAAGTTACCACAAACATGTCTCTACTCATTAACTACATGCCACATAAGCATTTTTCCTTGAAATGTGTGATGTTACCACCTACTCCCTCCGTCCTTTGAAGAGTGTACTTCCATTTTTGTTGGAAAGTCAAACTTTTACAACTTTGACCATGATTATATAAAAATACACGCCACTATGGCCAAACACTTCTCTACTCATTAACTACATGCCCATTGTAAGTTACTCCCATTGTGGCCAGCCTTATGCTACTCAATCATATATAGTGGGGTGTATCGTATGATACTATTATATGATAATACCTTCATAATCCTAATGCATAATATCATAAACTAGTATCATAGATGATCTCATTTATCGACATGCATGACACATAGTAGCATGGCATTTATCATGACACAGTATCTACCTATGTTACTCCAACACTCTCCCTCTCATTTTTAATTATTTTTCACATAAGCATTTTGCTAGTCCCAAGTATATGTTCCTAGCTATGATACCCCCACTATGGCCAATCTTAGTATACATCTGAGCCATTTCTCGTAGTTCTCTACATTTAATTCACTAATTGCATACAGAGACATTCATACTAGTTATACCGAATAACCCCTTGGACTTTGTGTTTACTAAGGCAGAATGGTTTGAAAATTACCCCCATGTCGCATGGTAGATGAGAGCATAACTTTCTGCCGTTTTCAGAAAGTTACGCCGTCATGCTCTTGCACACTAGGTCATCACACATGAATGATCGTGGTCTCTGTTTACTAATGTGTTAGGGTTGAACGCAAACATGACATTTCCTTTGTCGGATGGCACTGTTTCCTTTTCTACAAACCACTGATTGTACCCCTGCGTTAAGCTAAAATTTTCCATTTTTACTGAATGCATTTGATATTTTTTAGTCATTAAGTTAAGCAATCCATATTAATTTTTCTAAATGTAGCCACAAGTAAACGAAATTTGCACGAGTTGTGCTAAAACCGTATGTGTGCTCCCGGGTAAATGCGTACTAACCACCCATGGAATTGGAATAAAATTGGAACACATTGGCAAGGGATTTCGTCCGAAAACATTGAGGTCGATGGTTTCTTAATTCCAAAAAAACTAAAATCAATCGGAAATTGGCGAGTTTTTGCTAAATGTGTCTTGTGTTCAAATTAGGACGCATTCCTTGTTAATTTCCTATATTTAAACAATTTATTACACTTAAAAACATTAAAATGATTTAAACAGAATATCCAGTGGAATTACAGGTACAAACGGTGGGTTTTTTGGTGGCCGTTGGATCCGGGTGCACGGACGGTGATGAAGACGTGCGATCCATGGTAGTGCGTTCTGTCCAATCAGAACGCGGCGCCGAACGACTCAGGGTTGAGGTTATCCACACGTTTGTACAATTAAAACCGTGCGCGTTGATAGCCTCACCATGGTTCAAGGTTGAGGTTTCTTCTACTCAGCTGACCGAGGTTCGAATCCCCTCGGGACGAATTTGTGGTTTCTCATTAAGTTGACTTCTATCTTAATTCTAGGCCATGTCGGGTACGTCCCCGTTATATTGGACCTCGTTTTTTTTTCATCAAAATACATCAATGTGGGTGGCAACACCATATATAGACATTTATATGACATACACACTCAGAATATAGGATTTCGCCACAATTCATAGATAAAGCCACGACCAGAAATCAGAGTTGAAGTTACAAGCAAACACAACATCCATTGTGGGCACAGCAAAAACAAGCCCAATAGATAAAGGGCAAGGACATACACACTCGTTCAGATAATTAGTTAGTGAACTGGTTCTTCTTCGCCTGGCTTGTCTCCAAGCTTGTACCTGTGAACATCATCAGCACCAACCCCCTGAGGTACACAGGATCTGTGATGGTATTTTCATTCATTGATGCCTCGATTCGTGCACCAACTGTTGGCAAATCATGAAAGTAATTGTACTCTTCTTCATCAACAACATTTTCAACTCCTAATAACCTCCTCTTCCCAAACATAACCACATGGTAACCGGCATTCAACGTGTCTGTCACATAGAAAATTTGGGTAGCTTGACTGGCGAGAATGAACATGTCACCCTGGTAGGCCATATTGTTGAGATTCACACAGGTCCTCCCATATTCATCAACTATCACTTATTCAGGATCGACCCATTTACACTGGAATAGTGCCACCTTAATTTGCACATAGTCAAGCTCCCAAATCTCCTGGATGGTTCCATAGTGAACAATAGACTTAGGATTTTTTTACCGGCACTCGGGGATTCTATTTTAACAGAGCTATTCTGACACGTGGTCCTCTCATCACGATTGATCGTGTAGAACGTGTTCCCATTAATGTCATATGCTTGGTATTTCACAATTGTAGGTGATGGTTTTTGCGCCAACCACGTTAGCACGTCACTGTTGGGTCCATTTTTCAAAAAATCCTTCAGCCATCCAATGTACTCTGCATTGTGTGTATTGTTCAGTGTGCGTACCGATGGCCTCTTTAGACGATCTCTATTTTTTATAAACTCCAAGTGATCATCCTCATAAACGGAGAAACGACTGGTGTGATGCAATACCGTCAAATGGGATTCATCTAACATTGAGGAACTACAATGGCACGGTGTTCCCTTAAGGACCGGATAACCAGCCAGCCTTCCCTCGTGCGGAAACATAGGCACACCAATAGGTTGTTGTTTCATGTATTCCGTGCAAAACTCAACCACCTCCTGCGATACATAACCTTGCACGATGTTGGCCTCTGGATGATACCGGTTCCGACATAGGTGCTTCAATATTTCCATGAACCGCTCAAAACAATACATGTTGCATAGAAACACAGGACCACACAACTTTATCTCGTCGACGAGGTGCACACTAAGATGGACCATGATATCAAAGAACGCCGGAGGAAAAACATCTCAAGCTCTGACAATATTCTCGCAATATCTTTTTGCGTACCATCTAGTTCATCAGGGTCGACGACCTTCTTCCATAATTTATTGAAGAAGTCACCGAGAGCGATGATCGTGTCTCGAATCTGTTTGTGCATCATATTCCCTGTTAGCCACTGGGAGGATTTGTGTCGGCATAACATGGCAATCATGTGACTCCATGTGTGTCAACTTCTTATTATCTAAAACGACTAGGTTCCTGATGCTTGCAGAGTAAGAAGAGGGTGTCTTAACTGACAACAAAAACTCAAAGAACTGTTTCACTTCCGGTTTTGTTATACTGTAACTCCGGAGTTGGAGAGTATACTCACCGTCTCTGTCATGTTGCACACCAGTTGGTTGACCACCAAGCATGTCCAGCCTTGCATTTTCCTCATCCTTTTTTTTGCCTTTTATCCGGAGAAGCGTACCAAGCAGGCTTTCACAAATGTTTTTCTCTACGTGCATGACATCGATACAGTGACACACAGTTAGAATCTTCCAGTAAGGTAATTTCCAGAACACTGATTTATTCTTAAACACTTGGTCCTGAGGTGTTGTTTTCTAAGAAGACCCCTTTCCCTTGCCAAGCAGGACATTTATTTTGTTTACCTTATCACGGATCTCTTCCCCGGTATAAGGTCTTAGAGCTTCTCCTTTCTCCATTGTATTGTCAAATTCTGCCATCATCTTTCTGTATGGGTGACCTCTTCTTAAGAACCTACGGTGACGCATGTACACGGTTTTATGTGAGTTTGTAAGATAACGACTCGCAGTTCTATCCATGCATGTCACACATCCCACTTTCCCCTTACTTTTCTTCCCCGATGTGTTGCCTAATGCAGACATATCTTGGATGGTGTGTAACAGCACGGCACGAAAGTTGAAAAACTTCGTTTTGTAAGCATCATAACATCTTACACCTGGTGTAGCCCACAACTCCTTCATTTCATTCACCAGTAGCTGAAAGTAAATGTAAATGTCATTTCTAGGTTGCTTCGGGCCTTGGATAATCATTGACACCATGATGTATTTTTCTTCATACACAACCAAGGTGCTAAGTTGTATATGCACAAAAGCACCGGCCAGGTCTTGTGCTAAGTGCTCAACTCGCCAAATGGGTTTATCCCTTAAGTACACTCTACAAGTCTCAAATTTCTAGGGTCCTTTCTGAACCTTTTATACTTATCATCGATTGCGCGCCACTGTTGAGAATCTGTCGGGTGCCTCAAATATTTACCTTTTTCCGGGTTTTATGCCAGCGTAACCGCTCTTCCTCTTTGGGGTTTGCATACAAATGCCTCAACCTAGGAATTAAAGGCAAGTACCAAACAACTGTAAATGGGATTCCCGTCTTCATCTCGTCGTCAGCCTTGTTCTTGTCCTTTGCGAGCTTGCGCTTGTATCGTGGTTGGTGGCATATGCGACATTCACACAAATCTTTGGCTGGACCGTCGTACATCATGAAGTCATTCACACATGCATGTATCTTCCAGACTTCAAGTGACAATGGGCAAACCACCTTCATGGATTCGTTGTTCGTAACTGGTAGCACACTGTTGTCTGGAAACATTTCTTGCAAACCTGTTAGCAATTTTTCCATGCCCTTGTTGGTACACCGTATTTTGCTTTATATCTGAGAAATATTAGTGTGGCACTCAGCTTGGAATATTTCCTTTTGCATCCTAGATACAAATATGTCTTGGCGTCGACCTTAAGGGTAGCCTTATACTCCCCTGGTACATGTGCCCCCTCGAAATATCCAAGCATGGCATCGAAATCTGGCATGTCATAGTCATCATCATAAGATGGCATCACACAATCTCGATTTTGTTTCGACCGGTTTGGGTTCTCACATTTTGCGTTCTGTTGGGGTTTTTCATCCCACCCATGCAGTTGTATTCAATATCAGTGTGCCCCGGTTCAGAGTTTTGTATATTACCACCCGGGTTGTTACCTTCACCCATGACCACATCTTCACCATGTTTGGTCCAACAAGTGTATCCCACCATGAACCCATGAAGGAATAAGTGATCTTGCACTGTGTTAATACAATGTAATAAATTGTTGACACAAGTTCTGCATGGAGACTGTATTATCCGGGTATTCCTCTTCACCATTTCTTTCTCAGCAGCTGAAATGAACCCACTCATGCCCACAATATATCTACCGCTAGTTCGGCTCCCTGACATCAAAGATCGATCCATCTTCACACACGAAGGCGTTATTCAAAATGCATAATGACTGTCCGAAGATGGACATATAATTCATAGTATATTGTCCAAGTCTATGCATAATTTATAGACATCATATAGATAACTACTCCCTGTCTGTAATGTGTGATATGGGATATAATTAAAGACCAGTACATTGAACATGGATATTTATGAATCGACCGAATACCTGAATTAATTAGTTGGGCAGTGTCCTCATCCACACAGCTAGCAGGAACGTATAGTGTGGCGTAGCCAAGCGAAGGCGAGTCGGAGACAGAGCAGGGATGATGGAGCAAAGTGTATCCAGCAATGACAAGAGACGCAAACGTCGGCGCCGTCGACCAAGGAATAAATTCCTCCAATCACGCCGGCCGGCAACACCGTCGACCAAGTAATGAGCTCTGCCAATCACGCTGACCAGCAACACCGCCGACCAAGGAATGAACTCCTCCAATCACGTCGGCCGGCAACGCCATCGACCGAGGAATGAGCTCCTCCAATCACGCCGGCTGGCAACGCCGCCGACCTAAGATTGAGATCATATGCCGCCTGCGACCCAGGAAAGAACGCCCTACCCCGCCGACGACCAAGGATTGAGTTCTTTTTCCGCAGCCGCAGAGCAAGGTCAGTGCTATGAAGTAGTCTAAAATATTCCCCATGCACCATCCACAAGCCCGCATCCCTTTATGGGCTAGACGGTAGGGTTATAACAAAACACACGGTTATTAATTTTTAAGCGTTTGGTTACGTGCACACATAAGCTACAAAAAACACCATTTGTGATTCAGAATAGGGTGCCATATAAGTACTTGCGATTTCATCGACCGTTATCTCATCCACATTTCCCCCAAATTCCTAGAGTGTTGGTGTGTGTTTGCGGCGATGACTTTCAACCGAACGAGGCATCCAGATGCTCCGGCGGAGATCTCAAGCGCAATGGGCATCGCCGCCAGTACGGTCGACGAGGAGAAATTGCCTAAGGTAGTCAAAAGGGTTGTGTACTACGGTTCAGAATCGTCTCGTCAGGTGAAAATTCGATCTAGATTTACATTTTAATTTCTCCAAACTCTCTCAATCCTTCTTCCTAAATGGATCCACATTTAGGAAATCGATGAACCGCTGGATCTCAGATATCCGCCACAAGATTTTAACCCGGAGTTTGGTGGCACTGAGAAGTACTGAAATGTTAGTTGTGTCCACGGGCAGACTCTCGCACGACGGATATGCAGGGAGGGATTCGACATAGGCAGACGGTTTCTTAATTGTCCCTTACAGGTTAGCGCCAATATTAGTACATTTAACGCCCTTTTATCCACTGGCTTGATGGTGCATAATAATATTTATAACATTATTTCCCAGGGAAACAGAGCTTGTGCTTTTGTCAAGTGGTTTGATGATGCTTCGGAGGGCAGGGCTAGGACTGTTATAACCAAGCTTGCAGAAGATAACGGGGAGTTTAATAAGAAAGTTGCTGATATGGAGTGTATAATTACTAGGTTGAAGCTAGATAGAATCAAGCACAGGCAGCAGATGAAAGAAAGAGACAAGTATGAAGTAGCATGTGTAGTTGCAGTTGAGGCATTGGCCATCTTCTATGCAATTTTTGCAATGATGATTAGGGGCTTTGTTTGAATGCACTTTGGGTTGAATGATGTGTTGATTTCATAAATTTGCTACTTATGCATTCATGTACTTGTTGCGAAGAAGGCTAGCGATTCATTGTTTGCAACCGTACGCGTTCTCAATTCTCATAGCTTCCGCCCACGAAAGGATTTCCAAAAGCGTTCCTGATAGAGTATACATCCCAAACATTTCACTAACTACCACCGATTGGTAAGAAGGGCTAGCGGTTCCTTCTTTGAAACCGTGGGTTTTCTGAATGTACATACTCGACGGTTGTTTAGAGAAAACCGTGAGCTAGATTCATCCAACGAAAGGATTTTAAGAACCGTGCCTAATACATAATACATCCCACACATTTCGATAACTATGAACGATTGCGAATACGGGCTAGCGGTCCATTATTTGCAACCGTGGGTTTTCACCCTCAATATCACAGACGATTGTTTATCGGAACTGTCAGCCCTATATCGCCCACGAAATAATTTTTGTCATCGTGGCGGATAGCCAATGTTTCCCAGACGTTTCAGTTTCGAATACACGGTTTTTTATTTATACGGTTTGCGTTGATAGCATCGCAAATAGATTCATACAAGGGACTGGGCAAGGAGTATCGTGTTATCCCCTCTTTGCAGTAGTGATAAGATGGATCGTTCATGCCGGCATAATTAGGGGAGGGAATCATCTCCTTCGTGAGACTCCCTCTCCAACTTTCTCCTTTCCCTTTACCTTCCCCTTGTGCCCTTCTTGCACAAATACAACTTGTTGTTGAGGAGGAGTAGCTTGGTGCTTCTTCTTCTTCTTCTTCTTCTTCTTGTGCTTGTTCTTTTTCTTCTTTTCAGAAGGGTCATACCCAATACCCTCCTTGGCCACACATTCATTTTGATTGCTCAAAATCTCATTCAAGTTCTTTTCACCTTGAATGAAAGACACAATACCTTTCTCAAGTTCATCTTTCAACTTCTTGTTTTCATCAAGTATAGATGCATAATAAATGGAGTTAGAAGCACATGCATCACTAGGAGAGAAAGTAGCAAGAGATTTAAGAGTTGAGGCTTTAAGTTGATTGTAATCCTCGGTGATATTTATAAGCTCCCCCTTTATGAGCTTGTGAATTTTTTCAAGAAGCTTATACTCCTCACCGAGTTCACCATGAACAACTTTAAGCTTAGCAATTTTATCCAAGAGATCATGCTTAATTTCAAGAGAGAGTTCTAGAGCATCATTTACTTTAACAAAGTCTATCTCATGAGAGGTGACGGTTTCCTCAAGTGAGGCTTTCATGGTTTCAACCTCATGGAGATTTTGCTCGAGGAGATCATTTCTCTCCTTTTCCTCTATTAGGAGGGTTTCCACATTATCGATGTAGCCATCACGTTCGGTGAGTGACTTCATCATGTTGAGGAAACGAGCAAGTGATTCTCCCTTAAGTGTCTTCATGAAAGCCAATGAGGCTTCCTCACCATAATCAACACCATCATCTTCACACTCATCCTCCAACTCCTCGACCGAAGAGTTGAGAGTGGGAGATTGTAACAGCCCAGTTTTTGCAAAAATTAAAATTTTTGTTTTCGGTGTGAATTGATTGATTGCCTGATTTGTTTGCGGTGTTTGCATCCCAGATCTATCGATCAACGATTATTTTTCCCCCCTCTTATCTCGTATCGGACGGAGACCGACCCTTGCCACTCTAACACTCGACCTTTGCGACACCGGGTTTCTCCCGATCACCGTCGCGAAAACCGCACAAGACCAGCCGCAGCCAACGGAACGAAATACCCCGTTTAATAATTAAACGGGATATTTTTATAGCGCGTCGGAAAGTGTTTTCGGAACGGTTCCAGCGCGAGGTGAACGCCTCCTGCTCGACTAGCTGTTCGCGCAGTTCGAAGTTTTACCCGAATCGGAGGTACTGCGGACCCCCGGCGGTCAGAAACTTGAGCACCATGCGCGCGAGACAAAAACCGATGATGTTTTTGCAAACTGCCAGCCACCCATGCTATATAAAGACCACCACACTCCCACCCATTTTTAGGGTTTCCCTAAGCCAAAATTGCAGCCACACCCCCAGTTTTATCCCCAATTTTCGTAACCCTAGCTCCCAGATCCGTTTTCGGCCGCCGGATCGCAGATCGGACGCGCCCGGAGGCTGCCACGTCGCCACCCACTCCTTCTCCCTCCTCTCTCTCACCCGAAGCCGCCGCCCGTGCCCGTGGGCAACCACGGCGCCGCCGCCTGCGCCTCCGGCCGCCGGCAGCAGCCCGGCCACCCTCCTCTCCTTCCTCTCCTCTCCCTTCCCTCTCCTCTTCCTCTCACCTCTCTGCCTTCCCTCGCCCTGCAGGTCCACCCACCATGGCGACATGGACAGGAGGTCCAAGCTCGGGCCGCCATGGGCGTCGAGCAGCCGCGCTGGTCCTCCCCTCCGCATCCTCGCCGTCGGGACGGATCCGGCCTGCCTCCAGCGCCCTCGTCCGTCGCCTGCGTCCCCGCCCCGCCCGGCCTCCTCGCTCCAGCAGCCTGCGCCGGGTGGCCTCGCCATGGCCGAGCCGCTCGGGACCTCGAGGCCGAGCGCCTCCTCCGTGGCTGGGCCGGCTCCAGCGCGCCCACGTGGGCCGGCCGCTCCCCTCAAGGCCCAGGCCAGCCAGCGCCCCCCAGCCCAAGCCGCCTCCAGGCCAGTGGGCCTCGGCCCAGGGTGAGGAGCCCAAGCCTCTATTTTTTTTATTTTGCGCAGGACTTCAAATTTTCACTAAGTCTGGTATGTTTTAGCTGCTGATTCGATATTGCGTTGAAGTTTGCGAGTGATCCGTAGCTCCGATGACGTTGCCCCCAAAACGAAAGTTGCTCAAATTTGTGTGTACTTTAATTCATCTTTTGTGAGCATTTGCATTTGAGCTCATCTTGATTGTGTAATTGTGTGCTGAACAGGGCATCAAGCCGTTAATTGCATTTATTTCCTGTTATTGTGCTGCTGTTATTATTTTGTTGCAACTTTGCATGATGATTGTAACAAATCCATGAGGCCTATTGCATTGATTCCTTTTGCGTTGCGTTAAGCAATGTTTCTACTTCAGTTTCATGCATTCACATGCCATAATTTCCTGCTGCATAATAATTATATCTTGCTCCAAAGTAGCTATCATGATGTTATTGTGTTGCTTTTGCTGAAACTGTTATTTTGTCGCAACTTCGGATGACGATTTCTTCGCAACCGTTTATCGGAATTGAGTGATTACAGTTGCATATTGTTAAGCATCATGTCTACTTTCATCTCATGTATTGCTATGTCATGTTGCTGCACTTTTGCATATAGATTTACCCCTGTTTATACAGCATGTGTGCATAAATTGTTTTGCTTGTATCTTTTTAACCGTAACTCCGTTTGGGGTGTTCTTTATATGTAACTTGATTAGTTTTTCGTGTTCTTTGTGTTTATGCTATTGTTTTCTGTTGTTAACCAAGATAAAATATGGTTTAGGGCAGAACAGTACCAAATCTTTTAATCATCGTGCGACACTTAGTGCTATGCCATGTTTAGGTTGTGCCTCACTTAAATTGTCTAGCATAGATAGTTTATTTTGTGCTTCACCTCTTGACCTGTTTGTGTGCTATGCCATGCTTGCTTGAGTTGCCATGTTAATAACCATTGTTTGGTCACTTGTAGCTAAATAACTTGAACCACCGTAAATGTGCGGTATCGTCGTGTGTGACGGGTACTCCACTTAAATCGTTAGTAACCGCTCTCGACGGTAGGTGCGATGTCTCGTGTTGCTTTTGTTGATGCTTGCTCTTGTATTGCTCCGTAGTAATAGTGGTGCACCGTTGATTTGTTTCCAGTGTTTACTTCTTGTGTGCTCCCGCGGGTACCTCTCGGAGACGATGCGAGCTTGCGATCGACTACACCTTCGGAACCCGACTTATCAACAGGCAAGGACTTGCATTACTTATGATCCATTCTATTTCAACCAGCGGTTTGCATGCTAGTCTAGGTTAGGTTCGATGTTTGATCCTACCACATGTTTACAGCCTCTTTCAAACCCATACAGCCATGTCCCTTCCCAGCAAACCTTGTACTGCTATGTTACTTTTGCTCGTTGCTCAGCCCCTGCTTAGTATGCATGCTTAGGATGCTACGATGTTACCCTGTTAATCTTTGGGTTGGGTTATCACATGATCATTATTATATTATTGTTGATGATATGATTATTATTATAATGTTGACTATATTCGACGAAGGATGGAAGGTCTAGGCTATCCCGCCCCGACGCTTTGTTCCATTCGAGTCACCTAGGATCCGAGTTCCGGGTATTGGTTTTAAGACTGAGCGTGCCTAACCGCGTGTGGGATTTTATGGGGTCCCCTTTTCTTACCTATCTAGCTTCAAACATTTCTAGTGGTGGCCCAAGCTGATTTTACCATTTGAAAACCGTGTGTGTGTCTGTTGGGTCGCTCCTGGCAGATATTGTTTTAAAACAACTTGGGCCAGCGGAGACATGGTTTCTTTGTTGGTCCACCCAGGGAGCTAGGGGGTTGTCCACATATGTTTGGGCAACCTATCCGACCTCATCCAGACGGTAGAGGCCGATTCGAGAGCGCGGACGGCTTTTGAGTTGGATGTCGACTCACCGGGGGCCACCCGGATTTTTTCGTTGTTAGCGAGAGGGACTTGTCGTTTCGGATCTCTTGGAACTAAATCATAAAATGGTTGCCTATGATGGGTAGCAACTGAGAGTGATGGACGTGCGTGCGGAGCCTCGTAATGGGCAGTTGGTACACCCCTGCAGCGTTAAATCTTTTCGAGAAGCCGTGTCCACGGTTATGGACGACTTGAGACCTACTCCTTGTTCATAGACAACAACAACTGAGATAATCTTATTATAACTTGATCAACGTGTGTGTGTGCCTTGACTGCTTCTTCTTCGTCGGGATGCGAAGAGGAGGACAAGGATAGGATAGGTGTTATGCTTGCGTAAGTAGTTGATAGAAAGACTTGTTGGAGGCGATTCCTCATCGAATGCTTGGCTTCTTACCTTACTCTCTAGATCGTTAGCCACTTCATAATGCTAGTGCGGCAGCAACCTCACCACTTACCCCTTCCTTACCGTAAACTACTAGTTGTCCTAGAATGATGAGTGATGAAGTCCTTGCTAGGTCAGATGACCACTACAGTTGGATGTTGAGTACCTCTGTACTCATGATACTACCCCCAAACTCTTTTCAGGGTTCTTGATCGACAACAGGTATGGTGATCGACGTTTCACGTGGAGACTCGACGACGACTAGTTAGGCGGATCCCGGCGGAGGGCCTGGACCCGTGTGGTTATGGGATCGATGCTTTTCTCTTTGCCAGTAGGCATTTGATTGTAGTCTGTACTCAGACATGTATCTTCCGCTGTTGTATTATATTTGAGGCAGTTGTATGCCGATTGTATGAGATGTTGTATCCTGTATCTGTAATTTTGTGATATCATGTTGGAAATCCGGGGCATATGGCTTTGTCATATGTCGCGGTGGGACCGATATGTGCTTCGTCCCCGGATCTGGGTGGAAACACCTAGATTTGGAACAGTACCGCATATCGGGCCTTACAACTTGGTATCAGAGCCTTACCGACCGTAGGATCCCCTCTCTGATCGAAGTCGAGTCTAGACAAAAACTATTTTGTAGCTATTAAGTTAGTTATCCGAGAGTAGGAATCTTTTTACTCCTTACCCATGCTCTGGTCAGGACAAGTGTCGTAAGTGTTTTATTCTCGACTTATCCCCCTTCAAACTTTAGGATCACGAGTGTGTGGAGTTTCGGAACCGTTACAATGCCTTGCTTGCAGCGTATTGTCTCGATTCCGAGCTCAGGTTGGGAATTCCTGTAGTACCTTTAGCTTCTCCAATTTCGGATATCATCTGGGTCATCCATTGCCATCCATTCTTTTGCCCGGTGTTTTTACGACTTGCGTCGAAAAGCACTATCCCTTTGACCAGGTTTGACTGTCGTTCCTCCTCTTGACACCGACGGTTTCGTTTTTCCGACGACGTTACCGTCTCTCTGCGAAAATTTATCTCGACAGAAGTTCGACGTCGACATGGAGCAGAGTCCCTTGTTGGTGGTGTTGAAGATCGTCTTCTCTCCTTTCTCCCCCCCTCTCCCCGGATCGTCCTGGATCTCGGGACGAGATCCCTTGTTGGTGGTGTTGTCTGTAACAGCCCAGTTTTTGCAAAAATTAAAATTTTTGTTTTCGGTGTGAATTGATTGATTGCCTGATTTGTTTGCGGTGTTTGCATCCCAGATCTATCGATCAACGATTATTTTTTCCCCCTCTTATCTCGTATCGGACGGAGACCGACCCTTGCCACTCTGACACTCGACCTTTGCGACACCGGGTTTCTCCCGATCACCGTCGCGAAAACCGCACAAGACCAGCCGCAGCCAACGGAACGAAATACCCCGTTTAATAATTAAACGGGATATTTTTATAGCGCGTCGGAAAGTGTTTTCGGAACGGTTCCAGCGCGAGGTGAACGCCTCCTGCTCGACTAGCTGTTCGCGCAGTTCGAAGTTTTACCCGAATCGGAGGTACTGCGGACCCCCGGCGGTCAGAAACTTGAGCACCATGCGCGCGAGACAAAAACCGATGATGTTTTTGCAAACTGCCAGCCACCCATGCTATATAAAGACCACCACACTCCCACCCATTTTTAGGGTTTCCCTAAGCCAAAATTGCAGCCACACCCCCAGTTTTATCCCCAATTTTCGTAACCCTAGCTCCCAGATCCGTTTTCGGCCGCCGGATCGCAGATCGGACGCGCCCGGAGGCTGCCACGTCGCCACCCACTCCTTCTCCCTCCTCTCTCTCACCCGAAGCCGCCGCCCGTGCCCGTGGGCAACCACGGCGCCGCCGCCTGCGCCTCCGGCCGCCGGCAGCAGCCCGGCCACCCTCCTCTCCTTCCTCTCCTCTCCCTTCCCTCTCCTCTTCCTCTCACCTCTCTGCCTTCCCTCGCCCTGCAGGTCCACCCACCATGGCGCCATGGACAGGAGGTCCAAGCTCGGGCCGCCATGGGCGTCGAGCAGCCGCGCTGGTCCTCCCCTCCGCATCCTCGCCGTCGGGACGGATCCGGCCTGCCTCCAGCGCCCTCGTCCGTCGCCTGCGTCCCCGCCCCGCCCGGCCTCCTCGCTCCAGCAGCCTGCGCCGGGTGGCCTCGCCATGGCCGAGCCGCTCGGGAGCTCGAGGCCGAGCGCCTCCTCCGTGGCTGGGCCGGCTCCAGCGCGCCCACGTGGGCCGGCCGCTCCCCTCAAGGCCCAGGCCAGCCAGCGCCCCCCAGCCCAAGCCGCCTCCAGGCCAGTGGGCCTCGGCCCAGGGTGAGGAGCCCAAGCCTCTATTTTTTTTATTTTGCGCAGGACTTCAAATTTTCACTAAGTCTGGTATGTTTTAGCTGCTGATTCGATATTGCGTTGAAGTTTGCGAGTGATCCGTAGCTCCGATGACGTTGCCCCCAAAACGAAAGTTGCTCAGATTTGTGTGTACTTTAATTCATCTTTTGTGAGCATTTGCATTTGAGCTCATCTTGATTGTGTAATTGTGTGCTGAACAGGGCATCAAGCCGTTAATTGCATTTATTTCCTGTTATTGTGCTGCTGTTATTATTTTGTTGCAACTTTGCATGATGATTGTAACAAATCCATGAGGCCTATTGCATTGATTCCTTTTGCGTTGCGTTAAGCAATGTTTCTACTTCAGTTTCATGCATTCACATGCCATAATTTCCTGCTGCATCATAATTATATCTTGCTCCAAAGTAGCTATCATGATGTTATTGTGTTGCTTTTGCTGAAACTGTTATTTTGTCGCAACTTCGGATGACGATTTCTTCGCAACCGTTTATCGGAATTGAGTGATTACAGTTGCATATTGTTAAGCATCATGTCTACTTTCATCTCATGTATTGCTATGTCATGTTGCTGCACTTTTGCATATAGATTTACCCCTGTTTATACAGCATGTGTGCATAAATTGTTTTGCTTGTATCTTTTTAACCGTAACTCCGTTTGGGATGTTCTTTATATGTAACTTGATTAGTTTTTCGTGTTCTTTGTGTTTATGCTATTGTTTTCTGTTGTTAACCAAGATAAAATATGGTTTAGGGCAGAACAGTACCAAATCTTTTAATCATCGTGCGACACTTAGTGCTATGCCATGTTTAGGTTGTGCCTCACTTAAATTGTCTAGCATAGATAGTTTATTTTGTGCTTCACCTCTTGACCTGTTTGTGTGCTATGCCATGCTTGCTTGAGTTGCCATGTTAATAACCGTTGTTTGGTCACTTGTAGCTAAATAACTTGAACCACCGTAAATGTGCGGTATCGTCGTGTGTGACGGGTACTCCACTTAAATCGTTAGTAACCGCTCTCGACGGTAGGTGCGATGTCTCGTGTTGCTTTTGTTGATGCTTGCTCTTGTATTGCTCCGTAGTAATAGTGGTGCACCGTTGATTTGTTTCCAGTGTTTACTTCTTGTGTGCTCCCGCGGGTACCTCTCGGAGACGATGCGAGTTTGCGATCGACTACACCTTCGGAACCCGACTTATCAACAGGCAAGGACTTGCATTACTTATGATCCATTCTATTTCAACCAGCGGTTTGCATGCTAGTCTAGGTTAGGTTCGATGTTTGATCCTACCACATGTTTACAGCCTCTTTCAAACCCATACAGCCATGTCCCTTCCCAGCAAACCTTGTACTGCTATGTTACTTTTGCTCGTTGCTCAGCCCCTGCTTAGTATGCATGCTTAGGATGCTACGATGTTACCCTGTTAATCTTTGGGTTGGGTTATCACATGATCATTATTATATTATTGTTGATGATATGATTATTATTATAATGTTGACTATATTCGACGAAGGATGGAAGGTCTAGGCTATCCCGCCCCGACGCTTTGTTCCATTCGAGTCACCTAGGATCCGAGTTCCGGGTATTGGTTTTAAGACTGAGCGTGCCTAACCGCGTGTGGGATTTTATGGGGTCCCCTTTTCTTACCTATCTAGCTTCAAACATTTCTAGTGGTGGCCCAAGCTGATTTTACCATTTGAAAACCGTGTGTGTGTCTGTTGGGTCGCTCCTGGCAGATATTGTTTTAAAACAACTTGGGCCAGCGGAGACATGGTTTCTTTGTTGGTCCACCCAGGGAGCTAGGGGGTTGTCCACATATGTTTGGGCAACCTATCCGACCTCATCCAGACGGTAGAGGCCGATTCGAGAGCGCGGCCGGCTTTTGAGTTGGATGTCGACTCACCGGGGGCCACCCGGATTTGTTCGTTGTTAGCGAGAGGGACTTGTCGTTTCGGATCTCTTGGAACTAAATCATAAAATGGTTGCCTATGATGGGTAGCAACTGAGAGTGATGGACGTGCGTGCGGAGCCTCGTAATGGGCAGTTGGTACACCCCTGCAGGGTTAAATCTTTTCGAGAAGCCGTGTCCACGGTTATGGACGACTTGAGACCTACTCCTTGTTCATAGACAACAACAACTGAGATAATCTTATTATAACTTGATCAACGTGTGTGTGTACCTTGACTGCTTCTTCTTCGTCGGGATGCGAAGAGGAGGACAAGGATAGGATAGGTGTTATGCTTGCGTAAGTAGTTGATAGAAAGACTTGTTGGAGGCGATTCCTCATCGAATGCTTGGCTTCTTACCTTACTCTCTAGATCGTTAGCCACTTCATAATGCTAGTGCGGCAGCAACCTCACCACTTACCCCTTCCTTACCGTAAACTACTAGTTGTCCTAGAATGATGAGTGATGAAGTCCTTGCTAGGTCAGATGACCACTACAGTTGGATGTTGAGTACCTCTGTACTCATGATACTACCCCCAAACTCTTTTCAGGGTTCTTGATCGACAACAGGTATGGTGATCGACGTTTCACGTGGAGACTCGACGACGACTAGTTAGGCGGATCCCGGCGGAGGGCCTGGACCCGTGTGGTTATGGGATCGATGCTTTTCTCTTTGCCAGTAGGCATTTGATTGTAGTCTGTACTCAGACATGTATCTTCCGCTGTTGTATTATATTTGAGGCAGTTGTATGCCGATTGTATGAGATGTTGTATCCTGTATATGTAATTTTGTGATATCATGTTGGAAATCCGGGGCATATGGCTTTGTCATATGTCGCGGTGGGACCGATATGTGCTTCGTCCTCGGATCTGGGTGGAAACACCTAGATTTGGAACAGTACCGCATATCGGGCCTTACAACTTGGTATCAGAGCCTTACCGACCGTAGGATCCCCTCTCTGGTCGAAGTCGAGTCTAGACAAAAACTATTTTGTAGCTATTAAGTTAGTTATCCGAGAGTAGGAATCTTTTTACTCCTTACCCATGCTCTGGTCAGGACAAGTGTCGTAAGTGTTTTATTCTCGACTTATCCCCCTTCAAACTTTAGGATCACGAGTGTGTGGAGTTTCGGAACCGTTACAATGCCTTGCTTGCAGCGTATTGTCTCGATTCCGAGCTCAGGTTGGGAATTCCTGTAGTACCTTTAGCTTCTCCAATTTCGGATATCATCTGGGTCATCCATTGCCATCCATTCTTTTGCCCGGTGTTTTTACGACTTGCGTCGAAAAGCACTATCCCTTTGACCAGGTTTGACTGTCGTTCCTCCTCTTGACACCGACGGTTTCGTTTTTCCGACGACGTTACCGTCTCTCTGCGAAAATTTATCTCGACAGAAGTTCGACGTCGACATGGAGCAGAGTCCCTTGTTGGTGGTGTTGAAGATCGTCTTCTCTCCTTTCTCCCCCCCCTCTCCCCGGATCGTCCTGGATCTCGGGACGAGATCCCTTGTTGGTGGTGTTGTCTGTAACAGCCCAGTTTTTGCAAAAATTAAAATTTTTGTTTTCGGTGTGAATTGATTGATTGCCTGATTTGTTTGCGGTGTTTGCATCCCAGATCTATCGATCAACGATTATTTTTCCCCCCTCTTATCTCGTATCGGACGGAGACCGACCCTTGCCACTCTGACACTCGACCTTTGCGACACCGGGTTTCTCCCGATCACCGTCGCGAAAACCGCACAAGACCAGCCGCAGCCAACGGAACGAAATACCCCGTTTAATAATTAAACGGGATATTTTTATAGCGCGTCGGAAAGTGTTTTCGGAACGGTTCCAGCGCGAGGTGAACGCCTCCTGCTCGACTAGCTGTTCGCGCAGTTCGAAGTTTTACCCGAATCGGAGGTACTGCGGACCCCCGGCGGTCAGAAACTTGAGCACCATGCGCGCGAGACAAAAACCGATGATGTTTTTGCAAACTGCCAGCCACCCATGCTATATAAAGACCACCACACTCCCACCCATTTTTAGGGTTTCCCTAAGCCAAAATTGCAGCCACACCCCCAGTTTTATCCCCAATTTTCGTAACCCTAGCTCCCAGATCCGTTTTCGGCCGCCGGATCGCAGATCGGACGCGCCCGGAGGCTGCCACGTCGCCACCCACTCCTTCTCCCTCCTCTCTCTCACCCGAAGCCGCCGCCCGTGCCCGTGGGCAACCACGGCGCCGCCGCCTGCGCCTCCGGCCGCCGGCAGCAGCCCGGCCACCCTCCTCTCCTTCCTCTCCTCTCCCTTCCCTCTCCTCTTCCTCTCACCTCTCTGCCTTCCCTCGCCCTGCAGGTCCACCCACCATGGCGCCATGGACAGGAGGTCCAAGCTCGGGCCGCCATGGGCGTCGAGCAGCCGCGCTGGTCCTCCCCTCCGCATCCTCGCCGTCGGGACGGATCCGGCCTGCCTCCAGCGCCCTCGTCCGTCGCCTGCGTCCCCGCCCCGCCCGGCCTCCTCGCTCCAGCAGCCTGCGCCGGGTGGCCTCGCCATGGCCGAGCCGCTCGGGAGCTCGAGGCCGAGCGCCTCCTCCGTGGCTGGGCCGGCTCCAGCGCGCCCACGTGGGCCTGCCGCTCCCCTCAAGGCCCAGGCCAGCCAGCGCCCCCCAGCCCAAGCCGCCTCCAGGCCAGTGGGCCTCGGCCCAGGGTGAGGAGCCCAAGCCTCTATTTTTTTTATTTTGCGCAGGACTTCAAATTTTCACTAAGTCTGGTATGTTTTAGCTGCTGATTCGATATTGCGTTGAAGTTTGCGAGTGATCCGTAGCTCCGATGACGTTGCCCCCAAAACGAAAGTTGCTCAGATTTGTGTGTACTTTAATTCATCTTTTGTGAGCATTTGCATTTGAGCTCATCTTGATTGTGTAATTGTGTGCTGAACAGGGCATCAAGCCGTTAATTGCATTTATTTCCTGTTATTGTGCTGCTGTTATTATTTTGTTGCAACTTTGCATGATGATTGTAACAAATCCATGAGGCCTATTGCATTGATTCCTTTTGCGTTGCGTTAAGCAATGTTTCTACTTCAGTTTCATGCATTCACATGCCATAATTTCCTGCTGCATCATAATTATATCTTGCTCCAAAGTAGCTATCATGATGTTATTGTGTTGCTTTTGCTGAAACTGTTATTTTGTCGCAACTTCGGATGACGATTTCTTCGCAACCGTTTATCGGAATTGAGTGATTACAGTTGCATATTGTTAAGCATCATGTCTACTTTCATCTCATGTATTGCTATGTCATGTTGCTGCACTTTTGCATATAGATTTACCCCTGTTTATACAGCATGTGTGCATAAATTGTTTTGCTTGTATCTTTTTAACCGTAACTCCGTTTGGGATGTTCTTTATATGTAACTTGATTAGTTTTTCGTGTTCTTTGTGTTTATGCTATTGTTTTCTGTTGTTAACCAAGATAAAATATGGTTTAGGGCAGAACAGTACCAAATCTTTTAATCATCGTGCGACACTTAGTGCTATGCCATGTTTAGGTTGTGCCTCACTTAAATTGTCTAGCATAGATAGTTTATTTTGTGCTTCACCTCTTGACCTGTTTGTGTGCTATGCCATGCTTGCTTGAGTTGCCATGTTAATAACCGTTGTTTGGTCACTTGTAGCTAAATAACTTGAACCACCGTAAATGTGCGGTATCGTCGTGTGTGACGGGTACTCCACTTAAATCGTTAGTAACCGCTCTCGACGGTAGGTGCGATGTCTCGTGTTGCTTTTGTTGATGCTTGCTCTTGTATTGCTCCGTAGTAATAGTGGTGCACCGTTGATTTGTTTCCAGTGTTTACTTCTTGTGTGCTCCCGCGGGTACCTCTCGGAGACGATGCGAGTTTGCGATCGACTACACCTTCGGAACCCGACTTATCAACAGGCAAGGACTTGCATTACTTATGATCCATTCTATTTCAACCAGCGGTTTGCATGCTAGTCTAGGTTAGGTTCGATGTTTGATCCTACCACATGTTTACAGCCTCTTTCAAACCCATACAGCCATGTCCCTTCCCAGCAAACCTTGTACTGCTATGTTACTTTTGCTCGTTGCTCAGCCCCTGCTTAGTATGCATGCTTAGGATGCTACGATGTTACCCTGTTAATCTTTGGGTTGGGTTATCACATGATCATTATTATATTATTGTTGATGATATGATTATTATTATAATGTTGACTATATTCGACGAAGGATGGAAGGTCTAGGCTATCCCGCCCCGACGCTTTGTTCCATTCGAGTCACCTAGGATCCGAGTTCCGGGTATTGGTTTTAAGACTGAGCGTGCCTAACCGCGTGTGGGATTTTATGGGGTCCCCTTTTCTTACCTATCTAGCTTCAAACATTTCTAGTGGTGGCCCAAGCTGATTTTACCATTTGAAAACCGTGTGTGTGTCTGTTGGGTCGCTCCTGGCAGATATTGTTTTAAAACAACTTGGGCCAGCGGAGACATGGTTTCTTTGTTGGTCCACCCAGGGAGCTAGGGGGTTGTCCACATATGTTTGGGCAACCTATCCGACCTCATCCAGACGGTAGAGGCCGATTCGAGAGCGCGGCCGGCTTTTGAGTTGGATGTCGACTCACCGGGGGCCACCCGGATTTGTTCGTTGTTAGCGAGAGGGACTTGTCGTTTCGGATCTCTTGGAACTAAATCATAAAATGGTTGCCTATGATGGGTAGCAACTGAGAGTGATGGACGTGCGTGCGGAGCCTCGTAATGGGCAGTTGGTACACCCCTGCAGGGTTAAATCTTTTCGAGAAGCCGTGTCCACGGTTATGGACGACTTGAGACCTACTCCTTGTTCATAGACAACAACAACTGAGATAATCTTATTATAACTTGATCAACGTGTGTGTGTACCTTGACTGCTTCTTCTTCGTCGGGATGCGAAGAGGAGGACAAGGATAGGATAGGTGTTATGCTTGCGTAAGTAGTTGATAGAAAGACTTGTTGGAGGCGATTCCTCATCGAATGCTTGGCTTCTTACCTTACTCTCTAGATCGTTAGCCACTTCATAATGCTAGTGCGGCAGCAACCTCACCACTTACCCCTTCCTTACCGTAAACTACTAGTTGTCCTAGAATGATGAGTGATGAAGTCCTTGCTAGGTCAGATGACCACTACAGTTGGATGTTGAGTACCTCTGTACTCATGATACTACCCCCAAACTCTTTTCAGGGTTCTTGATCGACAACAGGTATGGTGATCGACGTTTCACGTGGAGACTCGACGACGACTAGTTAGGCGGATCCCGGCGGAGGGCCTGGACCCGTGTGGTTATGGGATCGATGCTTTTCTCTTTGCCAGTAGGCATTTGATTGTAGTCTGTACTCAGACATGTATCTTCCGCTGTTGTATTATATTTGAGGCAGTTGTATGCCGATTGTATGAGATGTTGTATCCTGTATATGTAATTTTGTGATATCATGTTGGAAATCCGGGGCATATGGCTTTGTCATATGTCGCGGTGGGACCGATATGTGCTTCGTCCTCGGATCTGGGTGGAAACACCTAGATTTGGAACAGTACCGCATATCGGGCCTTACAACTTGGTATCAGAGCCTTACCGACCGTAGGATCCCCTCTCTGGTCGAAGTCGAGTCTAGACAAAAACTATTTTGTAGCTATTAAGTTAGTTATCCGAGAGTAGGAATCTTTTTACTCCTTACCCATGCTCTGGTCAGGACAAGTGTCGTAAGTGTTTTATTCTCGACTTATCCCCCTTCAAACTTTAGGATCACGAGTGTGTGGAGTTTCGGAACCGTTACAATGCCTTGCTTGCAGCGTATTGTCTCGATTCCGAGCTCAGGTTGGGAATTCCTGTAGTACCTTTAGCTTCTCCAATTTCGGATATCATCTGGGTCATCCATTGCCATCCATTCTTTTGCCCGGTGTTTTTACGACTTGCGTCGAAAAGCACTATCCCTTTGACCAGGTTTGACTGTCGTTCCTCCTCTTGACACCGACGGTTTCGTTTTTCCGACGACGTTACCGTCTCTCTGCGAAAATTTATCTCGACAGAAGTTCGACGTCGACATGGAGCAGAGTCCCTTGTTGGTGGTGTTGAAGATCGTCTTCTCTCCTTTCTCCCCCCCTCTCCCCGGATCGTCCTGGATCTCGGGACGAGATCCCTTGTTGGTGGTGTTGTCTGTAACAGCCCAGTTTTTGCAAAAATTAAAATTTTTGTTTTCGGTGTGAATTGATTGATTGCCTGATTTGTTTGCGGTGTTTGCATCCCAGATCTATCGATCAACGATTATTTTTCCCCCCTCTTATCTCGTATCGGACGGAGACCGACCCTTGCCACTCTGACACTCGACCTTTGCGACACCGGGTTTCTCCCGATCACCGTCGCGAAAACCGCACAAGACCAGCCGCAGCCAACGGAACGAAATACCCCGTTTAATAATTAAACGGGATATTTTTATAGCGCGTCGGAAAGTGTTTTCGGAACGGTTCCAGCGCGAGGTGAACGCCTCCTGCTCGACTAGCTGTTCGCGCAGTTCGAAGTTTTACCCGAATCGGAGGTACTGCGGACCCCCGGCGGTCAGAAACGTGAGCACCATGCGCGCGAGACAAAAACCGATGATGTTTTTGCAAACTGCCAGCCACCCATGCTATATAAAGACCACCACACTCCCACCCATTTTTAGGGTTTCCCTAAGCCAAAATTGCAGCCACACCCCCAGTTTTATCCCCAATTTTCGTAACCCTAGCTCCCAGATCCGTTTTCGGCCGCCGGATCGCAGATCGGACGCGCCCGGAGGCTGCCACGTCGCCACCCACTCCTTCTCCCTCCTCTCTCTCACCCGAAGCCGCCGCCCGTGCCCGTGGGCAACCACGGCGCCGCCGCCTGCGCCTCCGGCCGCCGGCAGCAGCCCGGCCACCCTCCTCTCCTTCCTCTCCTCTCCCTTCCCTCTCCTCTTCCTCTCACCTCTCTGCCTTCCCTCGCCCTGCAGGTCCACCCACCATGGCGCCATGGACAGGAGGTCCAAGCTCGGGCCGCCATGGGCGTCGAGCAGCCGCGCTGGTCCTCCCCTCCGCATCCTCGCCGTCGGGACGGATCCGGCCTGCCTCCAGCGCCCTCGTCCGTCGCCTGCGTCCTCGCCCCGCCCGGCCTCCTCGCTCCAGCAGCCTGCGCCGGGTGGCCTCGCCATGGCCGAGCCGCTCGGGAGCTCGAGGCCGAGCGCCTCCTCCGTGGCTGGGCCGGCTCCAGCGCGCCCACGTGGGCCGGCCGCTCCCCTCAAGGCCCAGGCCAGCCAGTGCCCCCCAGCCCAAGCCGCCTCCAGGCCAGTGGGCCTCGGCCCAGGGTGAGGAGCCCAAGCCTCTATTTTTTTATTTTGCGCAGGACTTCAAATTTTCACTAAGTCTGGTATGTTTTAGCTGCTGATTCGATATTGCGTTGAAGTTTGCGAGTGATCCGTAGCTCCGATGACGTTGCCCCCAAAACGAAAGTTGCTCAGATTTGTGTGTACTTTAATTCATCTTTTGTGAGCATTTGCATTTGAGCTCATCTTGATTGTGTAATTGTGTGCTGAACAGGGCATCAAGCCGTTAATTGCATTTATTTCCTGTTATTGTGCTGCTGTTATTATTTTGTTGCAACTTTGCATGATGATTGTAACAAATCCATGAGGCCTATTGCATTGATTCCTTTTGCGTTGCGTTAAGCAATGTTTCTACTTCAGTTTCATGCATTCACATGCCATAATTTCCTGCTGCATCATAATTATATCTTGCTCCAAAGTAGCTATCATGATGTTATTGTGTTGCTTTTGCTGAAACTGTTATTTTGTCGCAACTTCGGATGACGATTTCTTCGCAACCGTTTATCGGAATTGAGTGATTACAGTTGCATATTGTTAAGCATCATGTCTACTTTCATCTCATGTATTGCTATGTCATGTTGCTGCACTTTTGCATATAGATTTACCCCTGTTTATACAGCATGTGTGCATAAATTGTTTTGCTTGTATCTTTTTAACCGTAACTCCGTTTGGGGTGTTCTTTATATGTAACTTGATTAGTTTTTCGTGTTCTTTGTGTTTATGCTATTGTTTTCTGTTGTTAACCAAGATAAAATATGGTTTAGGGCAGAACAGTACCAAATCTTTTAATCATCGTGCGACACTTAGTGCTATGCCATGTTTAGGTTGTGCCTCACTTAAATTGTCTAGCATAGATAGTTTATTTTGTGCTTCACCTCTTGACCTGTTTGTGTGCTATGCCATGCTTGCTTGAGTTGCCATGTTAATAACCGTTGTTTGGTCACTTGTAGCTAAATAACTTGAACCACCGTAAATGTGCGGTATCGTCGTGTGTGACGGGTACTCCACTTAAATCGTTAGTAACCGCTCTCGACGGTAGGTGCGATGTCTCGTGTTGCTTTTGTTGATGCTTGCTCTTGTATTGCTCCGTAGTAATAGTGGTGCACCGTTGATTTGTTTCCAGTGTTTACTTCTTGTGTGCTCCCGCGGGTACCTCTCGGAGACGATGCGAGTTTGCGATCGACTACACCTTCGGAACCCGACTTATCAACAGGCAAGGACTTGCATTACTTATGATCCATTCTATTTCAACCAGCGGTTTGCATGCTAGTCTAGGTTAGGTTCGATGTTTGATCCTACCACATGTTTACAGCCTCTTTCAAACCCATACAGCCATGTCCCTTCCCAGCAAACCTTGTACTGCTATGTTACTTTTGCTCGTTGCTCAGCCCCTGCTTAGTATGCATGCTTAGGATGATACGATGTTACCCTGTTAATCTTTGGGTTGGGTTATCACATGATCATTATTATATTATTGTTGATGATATGATTATTATTATAATGTTGACTATATTCGACGAAGGATGGAAGGTCTAGGCTATCCCGCCCCGACGCTTTGTTCCATTCGAGTCACCTAGGATCCGAGTTCCGGGTATTGGTTTTAAGACTGAGCGTGCCTAACCGCGTGTGGGATTTTATGGGGTCCCCTTTTCTTACCTATCTAGCTTCAAACATTTCTAGTGGTGGCCCAAGCTGATTTTACCATTTGAAAACCGTGTGTGTGTCTGTTGGGTCGCTCCTGGCAGATATTGTTTTAAAACAACTTGGGCCAGCGGAGACATGGTTTCTTTGTTGGTCCACCCAGGGAGCTAGGGGGTTGTCCACATATGTTTGGGCAACCTATCCGACCTCATCCAGACGGTAGAGGCCGATTCGAGAGCGCGGCCGGCTTTTGAGTTGGATGTCGACTCACCGGGGGCCACCCGGATTTGTTCGTTGTTAGCGAGAGGGACTTGTCGTTTCGGATCTCTTGGAACTAAATCATAAAATGGTTGCCTATGATGGGTAGCAACTGAGAGTGATGGACGTGCGTGCGGAGCCTCGTAATGGGCAGTTGGTACACCCCTGCAGGGTTAAATCTTTTCGAGAAGCCGTGTCCACGGTTATGGACGACTTGAGACCTACTCCTTGTTCATAGACAACAACAACTGAGATAATCTTATTATAACTTGATCAACGTGTGTGTGTGCCTTGACTGCTTCTTCTTCGTCGGGATGCGAAGAGGAGGACAAGGATAGGATAGGTGTTATGCTTGCGTAAGTAGTTGATAGAAAGACTTGTTGGAGGCGATTCCTCATCGAATGCTTGGCTTCTTACCTTACTCTCTAGATCGTTAGCCACTTCATAATGCTAGTGCGGCAGCAACCTCACCACTTACCCCTTCCTTACCGTAAACTACTAGTTGTCCTAGAATGATGAGTGATGAAGTCCTTGCTAGGTCAGATGACCACTACAGTTGGATGTTGAGTACCTCTGTACTCATGATACTACCCCCAAACTCTTTTCAGGGTTCTTGATCGACAACAGGTATGGTGATCGACGTTTCACGTGGAGACTCGACGACGACTAGTTAGGCGGATCCCGGCGGAGGGCCTGGACCCGTGTGGTTATGGGATCGATGCTTTTCTCTTTGCCAGTAGGCATTTGATTGTAGTCTGTACTCAGACATGTATCTTCCGCTGTTGTATTATATTTGAGGCAGTTGTATGCCGATTGTATGAGATGTTGTATCCTGTATCTGTAATTTTGTGATATCATGTTGGAAATCCGGGGCATATGGCTTTGTCATATGTCGCGGTGGGACCGATATGTGCTTCGTCCCCGGATCTGGGTGGAAACACCTAGATTTGGAACAGTACCGCATATCGGGCCTTACAACTTGGTATCAGAGCCTTACCGACCGTAGGATCCCCTCTCTGATCGAAGTCGAGTCTAGACAAAAACTATTTTGTAGCTATTAAGTTAGTTATCCGAGAGTAGGAATCTTTTTACTCCTTACCCATGCTCTGGTCAGGACAAGTGTCGTAAGTGTTTTATTCTCGACTTATCCCCCTTCAAACTTTAGGATCACGAGTGTGTGGAGTTTCGGAACCGTTACAATGCCTTGCTTGCAGCGTATTGTCTCGATTCCGAGCTCAGGTTGGGAATTCCTGTAGTACCTTTAGCTTCTCCAATTTCGGATATCATCTGGGTCATCCATTGCCATCCATTCTTTTGCCCGGTGTTTTTACGACTTGCGTCGAAAAGCACTATCCCTTTGACCAGGTTTGACTGTCGTTCCTCCTCTTGACACCGACGGTTTCGTTTTTCCGACGACGTTACCGTCTCTCTGCGAAAATTTATCTCGACAGAAGTTCGACGTCGACATGGAGCAGAGTCCCTTGTTGGTGGTGTTGAAGATCGTCTTCTCTCCTTTCTCCCCCCCCTCTCCCCGGATCGTCCTGGATCTCGGGACGAGATCCCTTGTTGGTGGTGTTGTCTGTAACAGCCCAGTTTTTGCAAAAATTAAAATTTTTGTTTTCGGTGTGAATTGATTGATTGCCTGATTTGTTTGCGGTGTTTGCATCCCAGATCTATCGATCAACGATTATTTTTCCCCCCTCTTATCTCGTATCGGACGGAGACCGACCCTTGCCACTCTGACACTCGACCTTTGCGACACCGGGTTTCTCCCGATCACCGTCGCGAAAACCGCACAAGACCAGCCGCAGCCAACGGAACGAAATACCCCGTTTAATAATTAAACGGGATATTTTTATAGCGCGTCGGAAAGTGTTTTCGGAACGGTTCCAGCGCGAGGTGAACGCCTCCTGCTCGACTAGCTGTTCGCGCAGTTCGAAGTTTTACCCGAATCGGAGGTACTGCGGACCCCCGGCGGTCAGAAACTTGAGCACCATGCGCGCGAGACAAAAACCGATGATGTTTTTGCAAACTGCCAGCCACCCATGCTATATAAAGACCACCACACTCCCACCCATTTTTAGGGTTTCCCTAAGCCAAAATTGCAGCCACACCCCCAGTTTTATCCCCAATTTTCGTAACCCTAGCTCCCAGATCCGTTTTCGGCCGCCGGATCGCAGATCGGACGCGCCCGGAGGCTGCCACGTCGCCACCCACTCCTTCTCCCTCCTCTCTCTCACCCGAAGCCGCCGCCCGTGCCCGTGGGCAACCACGGCGCCGCCGCCTGCGCCTCCGGCCGCCGGCAGCAGCCCGGCCACCCTCCTCTCCTTCCTCTCCTCTCCCTTCCCTCTCCTCTTCCTCTCACCTCTCTGCCTTCCCTCGCCCTGCAGGTCCACCCACCATGGCGCCATGGACAGGAGGTCCAAGCTCGGGCCGCCATGGGCGTCGAGCAGCCGCGCTGGTCCTCCCCTCCGCATCCTCGCCGTCGGGACGGATCCGGCCTGCCTCCAGCGCCCTCGTCCGTCGCCTGCGTCCCCGCCCCGCCCGGCCTCCTCGCTCCAGCAGCCTGCGCCGGGTGGCCTCGCCATGGCCGAGCCGCTCGGGAGCTCGAGGCCGAGCGCCTCCTCCGTGGCTGGGCCGGCTCCAGCGCGCCCACGTGGGCCTGCCGCTCCCCTCAAGGCCCAGGCCAGCCAGCGCCCCCCAGCCCAAGCCGCCTCCAGGCCAGTGGGCCTCGGCCCAGGGTGAGGAGCCCAAGCCTCTATTTTTTTTATTTTGCGCAGGACTTCAAATTTTCACTAAGTCTGGTATGTTTTAGCTGCTGATTCGATATTGCGTTGAAGTTTGCGAGTGATCCGTAGCTCCGATGACGTTGCCCCCAAAACGAAAGTTGCTCAGATTTGTGTGTACTTTAATTCATCTTTTGTGAGCATTTGCATTTGAGCTCATCTTGATTGTGTAATTGTGTGCTGAACAGGGCATCAAGCCGTTAATTGCATTTATTTCCTGTTATTGTGCTGCTGTTATTATTTTGTTGCAACTTTGCATGATGATTGTAACAAATCCATGAGGCCTATTGCATTGATTCCTTTTGCGTTGCGTTAAGCAATGTTTCTACTTCAGTTTCATGCATTCACATGCCATAATTTCCTGCTGCATCATAATTATATCTTGCTCCAAAGTAGCTATCATGATGTTATTGTGTTGCTTTTGCTGAAACTGTTATTTTGTCGCAACTTCGGATGACGATTTCTTCGCAACCGTTTATCGGAATTGAGTGATTACAGTTGCATATTGTTAAGCATCATGTCTACTTTCATCTCATGTATTGCTATGTCATGTTGCTGCACTTTTGCATATAGATTTACCCCTGTTTATACAGCATGTGTGCATAAATTGTTTTGCTTGTATCTTTTTAACCGTAACTCCGTTTGGGATGTTCTTTATATGTAACTTGATTAGTTTTTCGTGTTCTTTGTGTTTATGCTATTGTTTTCTGTTGTTAACCAAGATAAAATATGGTTTAGGGCAGAACAGTACCAAATCTTTTAATCATCGTGCGACACTTAGTGCTATGCCATGTTTAGGTTGTGCCTCACTTAAATTGTCTAGCATAGATAGTTTATTTTGTGCTTCACCTCTTGACCTGTTTGTGTGCTATGCCATGCTTGCTTGAGTTGCCATGTTAATAACCGTTGTTTGGTCACTTGTAGCTAAATAACTTGAACCACCGTAAATGTGCGGTATCGTCGTGTGTGACGGGTACTCCACTTAAATCGTTAGTAACCGCTCTCGACGGTAGGTGCGATGTCTCGTGTTGCTTTTGTTGATGCTTGCTCTTCTATTGCTCCGTAGTAATAGTGGTGCACCGTTGATTTGTTTCCAGTGTTTACTTCTTGTGTGCTCCCGCGGGTACCTCTCGGAGACGATGCGAGTTTGCGATCGACTACACCTTCGGAACCCGACTTATCAACAGGCAAGGACTTGCATTACTTATGATCCATTCTATTTCAACCAGCGGTTTGCATGCTAGTCTAGGTTAGGTTCGATGTTTGATCCTACCACATGTTTACAGCCTCTTTCAAACCCATACAGCCATGTCCCTTCCCAGCAAACCTTGTACTGCTATGTTACTTTTGCTCGTTGCTCAGCCCCTGCTTAGTATGCATGCTTAGGATGCTACGATGTTACCCTGTTAATCTTTGGGTTGGGTTATCACATGATCATTATTATATTATTGTTGATGATATGATTATTATTATAATGTTGACTATATTCGACGAAGGATGGAAGGTCTAGGCTATCCCGCCCCGACGCTTTGTTCCATTCGAGTCACCTAGGATCCGAGTTCCGGGTATTGGTTTTAAGACTGAGCGTGCCTAACCGCGTGTGGGATTTTATGGGGTCCCCTTTTCTTACCTATCTAGCTTCAAACATTTCTAGTGGTGGCCCAAGCTGATTTTACCATTTGAAAACCGTGTGTGTGTCTGTTGGGTCGCTCCTGGCAGATATTGTTTTAAAACAACTTGGGCCAGCGGAGACATGGTTTCTTTGTTGGTCCACCCAGGGAGCTAGGGGGTTGTCCACATATGTTTGGGCAACCTATCCGACCTCATCCAGACGGTAGAGGCCGATTCGAGAGCGCGGCCGGCTTTTGAGTTGGATGTCGACTCACCGGGGGCCACCCGGATTTGTTCGTTGTTAGCGAGAGGGACTTGTCGTTTCGGATCTCTTGGAACTAAATCATAAAATGGTTGCCTATGATGGGTAGCAACTGAGAGTGATGGACGTGCGTGCGGAGCCTCGTAATGGGCAGTTGGTACACCCCTGCAGGGTTAAATCTTTTCGAGAAGCCGTGTCCACGGTTATGGACGACTTGAGACCTACTCCTTGTTCATAGACAACAACAACTGAGATAATCTTATTATAACTTGATCAACGTGTGTGTGTGCCTTGACTGCTTCTTCTTCGTCGGGATGCGAAGAGGAGGACAAGGATAGGATAGGTGTTATGCTTGCGTAAGTAGTTGATAGAAAGACTTGTTGGAGGCGATTCCTCATCGAATGCTTGGCTTCTTACCTTACTCTCTAGATCGTTAGCCACTTCATAATGCTAGTGCGGCAGCAACCTCACCACTTACCCCTTCCTTACCGTAAACTACTAGTTGTCCTAGAATGATGAGTGATGAAGTCCTTGCTAGGTCAGATGACCACTACAGTTGGATGTTGAGTACCTCTGTACTCATGATACTACCCCCAAACTCTTTTCAGGGTTCTTGATCGACAACAGGTATGGTGATCGACGTTTCACGTGGAGACTCGACGACGACTAGTTAGGCGGATCCCGGCGGAGGGCCTGGACCCGTGTGGTTATGGGATCGATGCTTTTCTCTTTGCCAGTAGGCATTTGATTGTAGTCTGTACTCAGACATGTATCTTCCGCTGTTGTATTATATTTGAGGCAGTTGTATGCCGATTGTATGAGATGTTGTATCCTGTATATGTAATTTTGTGATATCATGTTGGAAATCCGGGGCATATGGCTTTGTCATATGTCGCGGTGGGACCGATATGTGCTTCGTCCCCGGATCTGGGTGGAAACACCTAGATTTGGAACAGTACCGCATATCGGGCCTTACAACTTGGTATCAGAGCCTTACCGACCGTAGGATCCCCTCTCTGGTCGAAGTCGAGTCTAGACAAAAACTATTTTGTAGCTATTAAGTTAGTTATCCGAGAGTAGGAATCTTTTTACTCCTTACCCATGCTCTGGTCAGGACAAGTGTCGTAAGTGTTTTATTCTCGACTTATCCCCCTTCAAACTTTAGGATCACGAGTGTGTGGAGTTTCGGAACCGTTACAATGCCTTGCTTGCAGCGTATTGTCTCGATTCCGAGCTCAGGTTGGGAATTCCTGTAGTACCTTTAGCTTCTCCAATTTCGGATATCATCTGGGTCATCCATTGCCATCCATTCTTTTGCCCGGTGTTTTTACGACTTGCGTCGAAAAGCACTATCCCTTTGACCAGGTTTGACTGTCGTTCCTCCTCTTGACACCGACGGTTTCGTTTTTCCGACGACTTTACCGTCTCTCTGCGAAAATTTATCTCGACAGAAGTTCGACGTCGACATGGAGCAGAGTCCCTTGTTGGTGGTGTTGAAGATCGTCTTCTCTCCTTTCTCCCCCCCTCTCCCCGGATCGTCCTGGATCTCGGGACGAGATCCCTTGTTGGTGGTGTTGTCTGTAACAGCCCAGTTTTTGCAAAAATTAAAATTTTTGTTTTCGGTGTGAATTGATTGATTGCCTGATTTGTTTGCGGTGTTTGCATCCCAGATCTATCGATCAACGATTATTTTTCCCCCCTCTTATCTCGTATCGGACGGAGACCGACCCTTGCCACTCTGACACTCGACCTTTGCGACACCGGGTTTCTCCCGATCACCGTCGCGAAAACCGCACAAGACCAGCCGCAGCCAACGGAACGAAATACCCCGTTTAATAATTAAACGGGATATTTTTATAGCGCGTCGGAAAGTGTTTTCGGAACGGTTCCAGCGCGAGGTGAACGCCTCCTGCTCGACTAGCTGTTCGCGCAGTTCGAAGTTTTACCCGAATCGGAGGTACTGCGGACCCCCGGCGGTCAGAAACTTGAGCACCATGCGCGCGAGACAAAAACCGATGATGTTTTTGCAAACTGCCAGCCACCCATGCTATATAAAGACCACCACACTCCCACCCATTTTTAGGGTTTCCCTAAGCCAAAATTGCAGCCACACCCCCAGTTTTATCCCCAATTTTCGTAACCCTAGCTCCCAGATCCGTTTTCGGCCGCCGGATCGCAGATCGGACGCGCCCGGAGGCTGCCACGTCGCCACCCACTCCTTCTCCCTCCTCTCTCTCACCCGAAGCCGCCGCCCGTGCCCGTGGGCAACCACGGCGCCGCCGCCTGCGCCTCCGGCCGCCGGCAGCAGCCCGGCCACCCTCCTCTCCTTCCTCTCCTCTCCCTTCCCTCTCCTCTTCCTCTCACCTCTCTGCCTTCCCTCGCCCTGCAGGTCCACCCACCATGGCGCCATGGACAGGAGGTCCAAGCTCGGGCCGCCATGGGCGTCGAGCAGCCGCGCTGGTCCTCCCCTCCGCATCCTCGCCGTCGGGACGGATCCGGCCTGCCTCCAGCGCCCTCGTCCGTCGCCTGCGTCCTCGCCCCGCCCGGCCTCCTCGCTCCAGCAGCCTGCGCCGGGTGGCCTCGCCATGGCCGAGCCGCTCGGGAGCTCGAGGCCGAGCGCCTCCTCCGTGGCTGGGCCGGCTCCAGCGCGCCCACGTGGGCCGGCCGCTCCCCTCAAGGCCCAGGCCAGCCAGTGCCCCCCAGCCCAAGCCGCCTCCAGGCCAGTGGGCCTCGGCCCAGGGTGAGGAGCCCAAGCCTCTATTTTTTTATTTTGCGCAGGACTTCAAATTTTCACTAAGTCTGGTATGTTTTAGCTGCTGATTCGATATTGCGTTGAAGTTTGCGAGTGATCCGTAGCTCCGATGACGTTGCCCCCAAAACGAAAGTTGCTCAGATTTGTGTGTACTTTAATTCATCTTTTGTGAGCATTTGCATTTGAGCTCATCTTGATTGTGTAATTGTGTGCTGAACAGGGCATCAAGCCGTTAATTGCATTTATTTCCTGTTATTGTGCTGCTGTTATTATTTTGTTGCAACTTTGCATGATGATTGTAACAAATCCATGAGGCCTATTGCATTGATTCCTTTTGCGTTGCGTTAAGCAATGTTTCTACTTCAGTTTCATGCATTCACATGCCATAATTTCCTGCTGCATCATAATTATATCTTGCTCCAAAGTAGCTATCATGATGTTATTGTGTTGCTTTTGCTGAAACTGTTATTTTGTCGCAACTTCGGATGACGATTTCTTCGCAACCGTTTATCGGAATTGAGTGATTACAGTTGCATATTGTTAAGCATCATGTCTACTTTCATCTCATGTATTGCTATGTCATGTTGCTGCACTTTTGCATATAGATTTACCCCTGTTTATACAGCATGTGTGCATAAATTGTTTTGCTTGTATCTTTTTAACCGTAACTCCGTTTGGGGTGTTCTTTATATGTAACTTGATTAGTTTTTCGTGTTCTTTGTGTTTATGCTATTGTTTTCTGTTGTTAACCAAGATAAAATATGGTTTAGGGCAGAACAGTACCAAATCTTTTAATCATCGTGCGACACTTAGTGCTATGCCATGTTTAGGTTGTGCCTCACTTAAATTGTCTAGCATAGATAGTTTATTTTGTGCTTCACCTCTTGACCTGTTTGTGTGCTATGCCATGCTTGCTTGAGTTGCCATGTTAATAACCGTTGTTTGGTCACTTGTAGCTAAATAACTTGAACCACCGTAAATGTGCGGTATCGTCGTGTGTGACGGGTACTCCACTTAAATCGTTAGTAACCGCTCTCGACGGTAGGTGCGATGTCTCGTGTTGCTTTTGTTGATGCTTGCTCTTGTATTGCTCCGTAGTAATAGTGGTGCACCGTTGATTTGTTTCCAGTGTTTACTTCTTGTGTGCTCCCGCGGGTACCTCTCGGAGACGATGCGAGCTTGCGATCGACTACACCTTCGGAACCCGACTTATCAACAGGCAAGGACTTGCATTACTTATGATCCATTCTATTTCAACCAGCGGTTTGCATGCTAGTCTAGGTTAGGTTCGATGTTTGATCCTACCACATGTTTACAGCCTCTTTCAAACCCATACAGCCATGTCCCTTCCCAGCAAACCTTGTACTGCTATGTTACTTTTGCTCGTTGCTCAGCCCCTGCTTAGTATGCATGCTTAGGATGCTACGATGTTACCCTGTTAATCTTTGGGTTGGGTTATCACATGATCATTATTATATTATTGTTGATGATATGATTATTATTATAATGTTGACTATATTCGACGAAGGATGGAAGGTCTAGGCTATCCCGCCCCGACGCTTTGTTCCATTCGAGTCACCTAGGATCCGAGTTCCGGGTATTGGTTTTAAGACTGAGCGTGCCTAACCGCGTGTGGGATTTTATGGGGTCCCCTTTTCTTACCTATCTAGCTTCAAACATTTCTAGTGGTGGCCCAAGCTGATTTTACCATTTGAAAACCGTGTGTGTGTCTGTTGGGTCGCTCCTGGCAGATATTGTTTTAAAACAACTTGGGCCAGCGGAGACATGGTTTCTTTGTTGGTCCACCCAGGGAGCTAGGGGGTTGTCCACATATGTTTGGGCAACCTATCCGACCTCATCCAGACGGTAGAGGCCGATTCGAGAGCGCGGCCGGCTTTTGAGTTGGATGTCGACTCACCGGGGGCCACCCGGATTTGTTCGTTGTTAGCGAGAGGGACTTGTCGTTTCGGATCTCTTGGAACTAAATCATAAAATGGTTGCCTATGATGGGTAGCAACTGAGAGTGATGGACGTGCGTGCGGAGCCTCGTAATGGGCAGTTGGTACACCCCTGCAGGGTTAAATCTTTTCGAGAAGCCGTGTCCACGGTTATGGACGACTTGAGACCTACTCCTTGTTCATAGACAACAACAACTGAGATAATCTTATTATAACTTGATCAACGTGTGTGTGTGCCTTGACTGCTTCTTCTTCGTCGGGATGCGAAGAGGAGGACAAGGATAGGATAGGTGTTATGCTTGCGTAAGTAGTTGATAGAAAGACTTGTTGGAGGCGATTCCTCATCGAATGCTTGGCTTCTTACCTTACTCTCTAGATCGTTAGCCACTTCATAATGCTAGTGCGGCAGCAACCTCACCACTTACCCCTTCCTTACCGTAAACTACTAGTTGTCCTAGAATGATGAGTGATGAAGTCCTTGCTAGGTCAGATGACCACTACAGTTGGATGCTGAGTACCTCTGTACTCATGATACTACCCCCAAACTCTTTTCAGGGTTCTTGATCGACAACAGGTATGGTGATCGACGTTTCACGTGGAGACTCGACGACGACTAGTTAGGCGGATCCCGGCGGAGGGCCTGGACCCGTGTGGTTATGGGATCGATGCTTTTCTCTTTGCCAGTAGGCATTTGATTGTAGTCTGTACTCAGACATGTATCTTCCGCTGTTGTATTATATTTGAGGCAGTTGTATGCCGATTGTATGAGATGTTGTATCCTGTATCTGTAATTTTGTGATATCATGTTGGAAATCCGGGGCATATGGCTTTGTCATATGTCGCGGTGGGACCGATATGTGCTTCGTCCCCGGATCTGGGTGGAAACACCTAGATTTGGAACAGTACCGCATATCGGGCCTTACAGAGATGGTGGTGTAAGAATAGTAGACTTTGATATTACCTCTTTAGCCATGAGGCAGAGGTGAGAGTTGGGCTTGTTCTCATTGGGGAGTCGAAGTGGCTTGATGAGGAGAAGGAGGACATGGAATGCATGGCAATTGCAGCCATGCCTTTGTTCTCATCATCACCATCTTCTTCATCTCCGGACAAGTACTCTTCATGAACAAGCGCCTTGTCACTCTGCCTCTTGGCAAACTTGTTGAAGCTCTTCTTCTTGAACACGAGTTTCTCGGACTTGTCTTCTCTTCTCTCATAGGGGCAGTCTGCAACAAAGTGCTTTGGACTATCACAATTATAGCACTTTGTTCTTCCAAAGGTCTTTCCCTTGATGTTCTTGCCTCTTGTAGCCATGGTGCCTGTATAGTTCTTGACCAAGAGGGCCAAGTCTTCGTCAAAGCCATTTTCTGGGCAAGAGGCATATTCTTCTTCATCATCCTCATGAAAATCACCCAAATATTCTATCCAAAAAATATGGGAGGACATCAGGACCTTTTGGCCTTCAAAGCAAGGTTGTTGGTGCTATTTATCCCTTGAACAAGTTCAAGAGTCGACTGATCAAAATCCATGCGTTGATGAATCATTGTGACCATGGTGTCATCTGTTAGGATCATGGACCACATGAACTTGTCTTTGCTAAAGTTGTCATCCTCCCATGTGCACCCATAGTTCCACAAATCCAACACAATGGACTACGAAATACTTGATCCACGGTCTCACCATCCTTCCTTACGAACATGTTGACCTCCGTCTCGAGGAGAGCTAATCGAGATCCTTGCACACTGATGTCTCCTTCAAATATTTCACGGAGAGTATCCCAAATTTCTTTGGACGTCTTCAATAAGTCAATGGAATCTTTGTAGTCCTCGGGCACAGCCAACCGAAGCATGTTGCAGGCAGTATCATTGAGTTTCTCATCAACCTCTTCTCTTAGAGATAAACTAGACGGGTCTTTTGGTTGAAAGCCTGTCATGATGACCCACCACAGTTGGGTGGATGCGCTCCGAATAAGTGACTCCATAGCTAATTTCCATTTACCAAACGTGTCAAGATTCAAACGGGGGGGGGGGGGGGTCCCCAACATGATTAATATGCGGCATAGGAATATGAAAACGAGCATATGAAGGAGCAGCATCATTGTAAGAAGGTCCCGTGTTGGGTGTGGGGAGTTTAGGTGTCTCCTTTACTCCATCAACATCTAACGTGACGTTATCTTTTAAAGGACTCCATGAACTTAGCAAAATCGGTCAAAATGAGTGTGCTGGAGGCACTAGAGCTAGCTTCTCCACTCTCTTGGATAGGGGGTGGTATTTTGTGGTGTTGGTAGGATGGTTGGGTTAGCAACGGGTGCACCAAGTGCTTCCCCAACCACGGGAAGGTTTTCAACTTGATTCCCTAAGTCAACCATATCCTATTAGGCGGTAAAGCCCTTAATAAGAGCCCTAGCTCTGATACCGATTGAAAGGATCGAAATGGTTAACTAAACGGGGGTGAATAGGTGACTAACAAATTTAACTTTAATTACCAACTTTTTGGGTTAAGCGGATAAATAAGATTATCTAGATGTTCTCCAGATGAATAACCCTATGTGGCAAGCAAGCTAAACTCAAATGCTAGGCAACAAATACAATAGCAAGCCAACAAGCATAAGAAGCTAGTACAAGTAAAAGTGCGGAAAGGATAGACCACAAGTGACAAGGAGACGCGGAGATTTGGTTGACCGAAGTTCACACTCTTTTGAGGGAGTGCTAATCTCTATTGGAGCGGTGCTCAATCCTTGAGAGCGCTACCAACAACGTAGCTCACCGTATTCTCCCTTTTCGAGTCACCCCCAACGGATTAGCCTCGATTCACTCGGGGTTGGTCTTGGAGGAGACCACCACACCTTTACAGACTTCCCGGAGCACACCACAAGCAAGGAAGCTTTTGGGATGGACACCTAGCCACCTAGGAGCCAAAGCTCCAAGAGTAAGAAAGTCAACGGAGTAGAAATCTTGAGGAGAACACAAATCGGTTTGGTGGAAGTGTAGATCGGGACTTGCTCTCTCAAATCCCAAAAGATCAACAAGTTTGGGTGGAGGATGTCGCGGGGATAGACCAAGCCCGTGACCCGGCATTATATCTATGGGTCGTATCGCCTATGGAAGGCCCAAGGAGGAAGACCCGGCCAGGGGCCGGCTGCGCCAAGGAAAGATGATCGAAGCCGTAGAAGGAATTCGACTTACCGTGTATAGCACGTAGCATATTTGTAAAGTAGAATAGGACTCTACCTCGTGTCGGAGTCGGACTCACGGAATCCTAGGACCCGGTACCTTTATAAGCCAAGGTCCATGGGATCTAGGGTCAAGAACAATCTCAATCTAAGATAGGACTAGACACTTGTCGGTGTAACATAGATTACCTCGAGATCAAGGTTGCGAGCTGACTCTCTTGTAATCGATCAACCGACTCTTCTTTCGAGATCCGGAACCCATAATAACAAAGCGGGAGTAGTCTTTTACCTCGAGACAAAGAGGGGCTGAAACTTGGGTAAATCGTCGAGTCTCTTGTCCATGTCGACTCTCTCCACGAAATCGCCTCGCATCAAAGGTCCCATGTTAAGTTCGACTCTTCGGACATCTATCGTGACTTTACCACGACAGTTGGCGCCCACCGTGGGGCATGCGCTTGTAGGTGTTGAGATTCTGGAGGGAGCTCTGCAAGGCATGGAGGGATTCGTCGCTGGATGGACCACCAGAAGCCGGCACGGAAAGATCTGCATCGACGATTCAACCCGGGGCCCTGAAGCCGATTCCATCGAGTCAAGATATCGAGACCAGATCGGATCCATCCACATCTTCATTGGCCAAACTGATAGATCCAAACAAGAGCCGGATTCTGAAGCTTTCGCGGATACCTCGAACCGGGTTTCCACCATGCCCTATGGCATGAAAAATGCTACGGTCACCTATCAGCAAATAAACGACTCTCAAAGTATGAGTCGGCCAAACACTGCCCCCCACCATGCCTTCATAGGATTTATTGGTGGTTCCCCAGAGAAGGAACACGCCTTTGAAATACCGACTCACGGCGACACAGAAAAACTTTCTGATGACGACTCATACCAAGAAGAGGATCAGTATGAAGACACCGGGTCGATTTGATCCGTTAAAAAAAGATGGACTCGGATCTGACCCAGAGGGGTACAACCCAGATTCTCCCTACCTCAAATCCCCTCGGGAAGGATCTGTCTACACAACAAACGCTCGTAGAAGACGGCATTCTTCAGAAGATAGGAGCCCGTCTTATGAAAATTACAAAACCGACGACATCCAGAATCCATCATACGACTCAGACACGCGAACCACCAACGTGTGGCAGCGATTGAGCCGAAACAGAGCCTAATCTGACCAAGAACTAGAAGAATGTCAGGAAAAAATCACGAGGCTGCAAAAAGAGATAGCTTGGGAACATCAAAACCTTGTAGAAGCTCAAGACCGGCTCTCACAACAATTACAGCACAACGGCCCCCAGGAGTCGATAAAGCACCGGCTTACACCTATAAAAACCGCGTTAAAGCGTATAAAGGAAGTAGCCGAAGACCCGAGGGGGCTCGTAGATGCTGTCGTCAGCTATGCCGACTCCAATGAAGCAAAATATGGGGGAGTCCCAAACCAAAGCCGGACACGCAATAAGAAGCGCAGACGCCACCTGCAAAGACACGGTGACAATCATTCCCAGAGCCACGAACAGTCATCACAGCAGGAAGTCAAATACTGCGACTGCGCACAAGCCATCCAAGAAGCTTTACCAAAGCACTCTAAACCCGGTCGCCCTGCTAATCATACTTGGGGTCAATTCTTCTTCATGCAAGATTACAAACGCCTAATTGAGGAAAGTATCCAAAAGGCAAACCAATATGACGGCGGCCCTGCCAGCTCATACTACTACAGGAGATCAAGAACATGGACCCGCCCAAAGTAAGATCTGAATCTTCATTTCTTGTTCTCAATATAAGTTGATTCTCATCGCACTAGGCTATCGCCAAATTTTGAAAGATGACTTTCGTCGCAAGTAGGCTATCGCCATATCTAATACAAGTCGATTTCCATCACACTAGGCTATCTCCACATTTAACATGTAAGTCGATTTTCATCGCAACGGGCTTTCTCCATAAACAAAGTCGATTTCCATCAAACCAGGCTTTCGCCACACCTGAAGTCGACTCTCGTCGCAACCGGCTCTCGCCACATTTGTGCATAAAGTCGATTCTCATCACAATCGACCTTCTTATTTTCGATATTTTCATATCTTCTCACATTACATTGCATCATGTTGCATCATATTACATCATAAATTACATATTTTACACCTTTTCTCAGAGACCTGGGGGCTTGATCAACCCTCTATTGGCTCTGAGCATGTATATTGCTTCGATAAGGCAAATCGGGGGGCTCGACAATACTCATCGACTCTCACCAGAAAAGCCGGCATATATATGTAAAACTTCACATGTGTCTGCTTAATCAAGGGCAATAGGGGAGTTAGATGGCTCCCATCGACTCTTAACCGAAGAAATCCCGACACATACATGAAATGGCCACCCACGCCACCCAGCCTGTAGAGCTCAGAGCTTACATAACTAACGCGCAACCGGTTGGTCTAAACTTCGGGTTTTACATAAAAACGCCTATAAAATTTAGTTCTAAGAGTCGGGCACGCTAGTCATTGAAAGCTGGATCTACAGAGAAGTTCCGACTCTTGAACCAATAATCTCTCTCAACGCGAGAAGATGAGGTCTAAGTCGACTTCTACTAGCCTTTGCATTTCATTTTTGCATGCAAACATCATGCTCAATTAACTTTAATGTTTTTTCTCTTTAAGATAAAAGTTAGACCTATGTGACTCGGCACAAGCACCACGATGCATATACTGACTCATCGGGCTCTCAAGCAAAGACTCGGGACAGCACCAAGATGCAAACACCGACTCTTGGGAGTATCACTTTAAATTCTCAAAAACTCGACACAAAACAATGATGATTGTGCCGACTCTTGGGGAGTAACACTTCAACAAATTTCTTATCAAAGGTTTGGTCGTATGGCACACACACCTACTCTTCTTCCTATGAAAATTGGCTAAAATAGTACTGGCTTTCTTCGAAAGCATAAACTCAGTCAAAGTCAAGCTCTCTCAAGGAAACAACTACTATGAGTCGACAAGCAAAAGGCCAAGGATAAAAGACCGACTTGTGCCATAAAAGGATCAGCATTCAAAGACCACAAGGCAAATCAAAGGAAAAATAGCACAACAGTATTTGACCCACACACTGGTCATAACTCATGGGACATGTTTCCCAAATATTACAAATCCGACACTATGGCTGTATCAAATGTATCATAAAGTTTTTAAAGTCGGTCGCATAAATATCGTACGCTTGATCATCGACTTTGCCTTGTGATGGTGACCCGGCACCACCTGCAGACGACATAAGGGAATTACACATCTCAACCAAGTCTTCATCCGAGATGTCATCCATCTTCAGCTCATCTTCTTCCGCACCTGAAGTCGGCTCAACAAAACCTGCCGACTCTGAAACTTTCTTCGGAGATGGAAGAATAGCAAACTCGGTTGGAGAAGGCAGATCGATTTGGCGCCTCTTGTTGGTATCATCATACCCGACTTCCAAAGAAGACAGCTCCATCCCATCAGCTATCTTGGTGGCGGCCGAACGAGTCTCTCTGCGAATCTTGGAATGATCATCCTTGAAGAACTTGGAGTTGTCGGCCTTGAACTCGGGGAAGCCGGCAGCTAACAGTTCCGGCTTTAGGCTGGGATGATTTGCTTTGGCGAGCTCTAAACGTTGCATCACACCCATACGACAAGCCGACCGCTTGCCGAGCTTCACCCATTCAGGAACAACTTAAAGAGGCCCCATCATATCAGTCACTCTCTTCATACTTGGGGGGCTTCGGCTGAGTTGCACCTATGGCCTTACAGGCACCCTCGAACAATTCCTTGACGATGGCAAAGGTACAAGTCAGCTTCATGGCAGGTGACTCCTTCACAATATCATGCTCCTTGCCTAAACAAAAAAGACAAGTCAGCAAAACAGCACATAAACACAGGAAAACAGACATTACCAAAAGTCTTTCGGACTTACCAAAAATTGTTGACATGAGCGCCTGATGCTTCCCTTCAGTGTTTCCAGCTTCTTCTCAGCCGACTCAAGTTTCTTCTCGTCCGCGTCACGCTGAGCCGTCACATCATCACATGACTTTGACAAGGCGCTCTCAACTTCAGCAGAGTCGGCTTTTGCCTGACTCAGTTCTTCATCCTTCTTCTTCAACTCGTCAAGGAGACGATCGACTTCTTTTTCAGCTTGTTCACGCTTGGCTAATTCGTCTCTATAGTTTTCTTCAAGCTGAACAGCATCAGTGCCGGCTTTTAAAGGAACAACCTGTCAAAAACAAAAGATACGATTAAGTATCTACTCAGACAAACATTGCCTAACCAGCTACTTGGGGGCTACACCTTCAAAAAATCTATAACCCGACGAGATATAATTATATCTCACCGGCTCATGGGGGCTACAGCTCAAAAAAGATTTCAACTCATAATTCTACAAGAGTGTTATGCCGACTGATGATGGGAATAACTCAATTTCCATTAAACATAACCCACCATGGCCTTCAACAACCATGACGGCTTATGGGGGCTACGGATACTACATAACAAAGGCAACATAGAAAAATACCTCATAGCACTGTCGGAGTTGAAGAACTATGCCATGTTGCTCAGTAGAACAAGCCAGCGACCGCCTATACAATTCTTCAAGAGAAGTTTTCTTCGAGATCAATTCCTGAGGCCGACTCACCACCTGCTCCTTACTATCCACAACTTTCCCCAAGACTGTCTTAGCAAGTGGGACGCCCTGGTGAGTCCCTATGATCATTACTTCATCATCAAAAACCATGTTCTCCACAGCAGGAGTCGGTTTGAATTGGGAGCTGCCTCAACCTTTTCAGGTTGAGTTTTGGCTTTTCAGCACCAGCAACAGGAGAAGTATCCTTGCAGAGACCCGAAAGACTCGACTCATTCAAGTCAGCCTTCTTCAATTCCTCAGAAACAGTAGTTTCTGGCAAACTTCCTGGAAAATCTGCCGACTCCTTCATAACTTCAGAGTCGGCCAAATCCTTGGGATCAATTCGAGCACTGCTCAAAGAAAGAGACACGACTCATCAGAAGATATACATAAGCAGATGAAGTCGGCATAATAATAAAGGAACTTACCCATGGTTGATAGGGACAGGAGCTTGGACAGATGATCCTCAGAAGAAGAGTTGTCGGCTTGCGGTTGCTCATCCTTGAAACCTTCCGACTTACGGGAAGGAGTGGACACATCAGCAGTTTTGCCACGAACGCGACGAGGTTCATTTCCATAACCAAGAGAGGGTCCCCCAAGTCGGTACTACGGGTACGCCTCTTCTGGCCTTGTGCCTAAGAGAAAATATGCGACGTAAGGATACAAAAATCCTACTAAAAAACAACATTATAGAGAGTCGGCAAAGGACATATACCGGTGGGTCCTCATTCTGACTCTCCTTTCAAGAGTCGTCTTCAACAGGAGGAACTTCGTCTTGTTCCACTTCCTCATCTTCTTCTTCCTCCTCATGATCATCTGATTCACCCTACGAAGGACGAAAAGGGTCTGGAAAAGAAATACTTTCCAGGAAAGAAGATTGATCGGCTCTTACTGTATGACATGGACTCTTAGCACTCCCGGCAAGGTCTTGACCAGCATTCCACCATGGATCATCCTCCTGGAAAGAAAATAAGTCGGGTGATCAAAGACACTTGAACAAATAGCATGTAAAAAGAATATGTGACAAAAGCATACCGCTGGAGCTGATTATCCTTGAAAAATGGAGCAAGGCTGACTTTCTTGAGATCTTCAAGACGTTCGCTAGGAATTTCTTACAAGCCGTCACCAGCTCGTTTGCGGTAAGTTCACTATGAGCGAAACGCATAGGATCAGCTTTCCCTGTGTATTCGCACATAAGTCGGTCCCTTAGGCTGAGAGGTTGGATTTGCCAAACCACCCAGCACCGAGTCAGGTCTCTGCCAGTGAGCCCGTGGGCCATCAAAGCCCTCATCCGAGCAATGATCAGTTCATTTCTCTTTTGATGAATGTCTTTGGGGAAAAGGTTCAAACCATCATGGAACACCAGCCGACTCTCACGAAAGCCAGGCAGAGGATGCTCACCTTGGATATCTCCCAAAGTATAGTAGAAATAAGATTTTTTCCAGTCCTTCACCTTGCTTGACAGCTTGGGTGCAGGGAAGATCGACTTGGCTCGCTTCTGGATGGTGACCCCACCACATTCCAGAGCCATACCACCGCTATATTCAGTCTGCCGATTGCAGTAATAGAACTCAGCAAACAAATTCAAAGTCGGCTTGATCCGCATACAAGCTTCGCAGAACACTTGGAAGTGACATATATTGAGTACCGAATTGGCACTCAAGTCCTAAGGGTGTAGCTTGTAGCAATATAACACACTTCTGAAGAATTTTGACCCGGGAGGAAGAAATCACCGGTCACATGATCAGCAAAAACTATAACTTCTCCTTCCCTAGGCGCTGGCCGGGTCTCTTATCCAGGGACCCGCCACTTAATCTCAATTTGGGGCTGGACAATTCCATCTGCCACCATTTTGTTCAATTTCTCTAGAGTCACTTGACTCTTGGCCCAATTTGCCTCTACAGTTGTTCTCTGAGTCGGCGGCTTTGGGACTGGTGGCTTTTTGCCTGCCGGTTTCCTAGAGGCAGGAACCTTCTTACCCATGGCACAAGAGTCGGACCTAGAAGATAAAAGAAAATATGTACTGAGCCGACTAAGACAAACAGAGGATAAACCTAGCTGGAATCCAAGGAGTCGGACCGAAACCGACTCTACGATGACTACGCACAAAAGTTTCACAAATCACAATCACATGAACGGATCTACTGGGCTCAAGCAAATCTACAAAAATATGAGCAGATTTATCAGCCTACAGGAAACCCTAAACGGTTAAAAACTACAGATCTATCACATCTTCTCAAAACAAGTAATGGACGCGGAGCGGTATATGGGTAATCCTAGCCTACGCGCCCACATGCACATCAAGATCTAGCACTAAAAGCTACTTCAGGTTATCAAACAGTAAAATCTCGAAGGTCCGTAACAATGGTGACGAGTGAAAACTGACTGAAGCAAGAGGTAGGGGATGAAGAACTTACTCGACTAACGTGCGGGAATGGCACGGCCCCAGTCCGTTCTTCGCAAATCGCGGAGGAAGGGAAGCTTGATGCCGCAATGGGGATAGAGCTCGGGACCTTCAGTGCGCAATGAAGAAGACGATGAAGAAGAGGTATGGACGGGATAGAAAGGGCAGATGGGAACGGGAACCTATTTATAAAGGACACCCGTCCCAGAACCCGAGGTGTCGCATGATGATGTCTAACGGCAGGAAATCCCTCAATTTTCGCAAACGAATCTAGTGGGAATTGATTGCGCCGCCAGAATCGGGATAAAAACCGTCCGAGGATTCCAAGAAAAACGGGAAAGTCGGATCTACTGTTAGAAAGTAGACCCGGGTTTAAACACTAAAGAGTGTAAGTCGGTTCAGTTACAAGAGACGGCTCAACAAAGATTGATTATCTTGAAGACCAAAAAGATCGACACCGGCTCCTTGAAAATCTCAGAAGGGTTGTGAGTCAGCCTGTAATAGCCCAAATTTCACAAAAAATTAAAAAATTTGTTTTCGGTGTGAATTGTTTGATTGTCTGATTTGTTTGCGGTGTTTGCATCCCCGATTTATCGATCGGCGATTATTTTCCCCCTCTTATCTCGTAACGGGCGGAGACCGACCCTACCCTGACACTCAACCTTTGCGACACCGGGTTTCACCCGATCACCGTCGCGAAAACCCGCACAAGACCAGCCGCACCCAACGGAACGAAAAAACCCGTTTAATAAGTAAACGGGATATTTTATAGCGCGCCGAAAAGTGTTCTCGGAACGGTTCCAGCGCGAGGTGAACGCCACCAAATCGACGCGCTGATCGCGCAGTTCGAAGTTTTACCCGAATCGGAGGTCCTGCGGACCCTCGGCAGTCAGAAACGTAAACACCGTGCGTGCAAGAGAAAACCCGGGGATGTTTTTGCAAACTGCCAGCCACCTGGGCTATATAAAGACCACCACTCACCCGCCCCTTTCTAGGGTTTCCCCTAAGCCAAAATTGCAGCCACCCCCTCACATTTGCCTCAAAACTACCCCATTTTTTGCACCAAACCATAGCTCAGATCTGGTTTTTTTCTTCCCTGCGATTTGGACCGTCGGATCGGCCGATCCGACGGCCCAGGAAGCTCCCCACCAACCAAACCTCACCTCTCTCTCTCTCTCTCTTGCGCCGCCGCCAGCCCAAGGCACCCGCCGCCGCATGACTCTGGCTAGGCCGCCCGCTGGCGGCTGACGTCGCAGCTCAGGTGAGCCGCCTCCTCCCCCGCGCACCTCCCTCTCTTCCTCCATCTCATGTTCCCTCTCAACCCATCCCTCTCCTTCCTCTCTCCCAGGAGCCGCCGGAGCGGCGCCAACTGCCGCCGCCATGAACGTTGTGTGAACGAGCTCACTATCGGCCCCCTAGACGCCATCTCCGTCCAGATCCGCCACCGTGGACGGTCCCCGCCCCTGGATCCGCCTCCTACCATCGCCGGAGTCCCTCGCCGGAGACCGGCAAGCGTTGCCGTCGCGCCGCCCGTGTGGATCGGGATCCGCTCCGATCCAGTGGCGTTGACCGCCAGGTGGGCTGGCCACGCCCATGCGGCCCAGAAACCAGCGCGCGACGGCCTGCGCCACACGGCCCACCGCGCGCCTTGGCCCGCGCGCCTCTCTCCGCCCTGGGCGAGAGTCTTCAATCCCGCGCTTACCGCGAGCTGGGCCTCGGCACGCGAGGTGAGCAACACATATTTTTTTTCTACTATTGGGCTCGGTCCAGTGCTAAGTAACGCACAGTGCGCTGTTTAGTTAAGTAGCGCCCACCCCGGTTAGGCCCAACAGTAGCAGATTCGGCCCGATAGTGTTTTTTTTGCTTATGGGCTTATTTAATTGGCAGATTGTATTATTATTTTTGCATTGCCCGTATTTTTAGACCGTAGCTCGGATCGCAACACGTTAAACATGAAACTTGCTTAGTTTTCTATGTAGATTAATAAAATGTGCTCTTTTGCCATGTTTGAGATTGTTTACATGTTGTTTACCTGCTAATTACATCGCATGACACTGTAAATGTAATCTGCCATAACTTTTTAACCGTTGCTCCGATAAAAATGTTTCTTATATGTATCTTGACCAGAATTGCGTGTAGATTGTGAAATATGCTGCTCTAGCTTGCTAATAAAGATAAAAGAATATTGTTTATGGCAAAACAGTACCAAACGTTATAATTTTCGTGGGGTAAATAGTGATAAGCATGTTTAGGAGTTTGCCCCACTTAAACTGACTAGCTTAGTTAGCTTACTTATGCTTCACCTTTTGTCATGATTGTGTGATATGACATGCTTGGGTGAGATTCCATGTTAAAAACCTTTGCTCGCCTTGTGTAGCTAAACAACTTGAATCATTCTAAATGTGCGGTATCGTCTTGTGTGACGAATGCTCCACTTAACCTGTCAGTAACCGCTCTCGACGATAGATGCGATGCCGTAGTGCGTTGTCTCATGTTGCCTTCTTGTTGATGCTTGTTCGTGATTGCTTCGTAGTAATAGACGCTTGCTCGTCGGTTTCCTTTTCCATTGTTTCCTTTTTGTGTGCTTCCGCGGGTACCTCTCGGAGACGTTGCGAGTTTGCGTTCGACTACACCTTCAACTTCTTCTTCTCATCAGGTAAGGGGGGCATATATCATGCTTATAACTTCACCTCACTCACGCCTAGGTGTAGGATAGAACGATTGCTTGATCCTACCACTTCATATTCATGCCTCTCAAAATAAACCCAAACAGCCATGTCCTCCACATCCCAGCAAACCTTGTTCGGCTATGTTACTATTGCTCGCTGCTCAGCCACTTCTTAGTATGCATGCTAGGATGTTATCAACTGTTATCCTATTGCTCCTTGGATTGGGCTATCACATTAGTATATTGTTGATGATATGATTATTATAATGTTGACTATACTCGACGAAGGATGGAAGGTCTAGGATATCCCGCCCCGACGCTTTGTTTTATTCGAGTCACCTAGGACCCGAGTTCCGGGTATTGGTTTTAAGACTGAGCGTGCCTAACCGCGTGTGGGATTTCAAGGGGTCCTATTTTCTTAACTATCTAGCTTCAAACATTTCTAGTGGTGGCCCAAGCTGATTTACCATTTGAAAACCGTGTGTGTGTCTGTCGGGTCGCTCCTAGGAGATAATCTTAAAAATAACCCGGGCCAGCGGAGACATGGTTTCTCTGTGGGTCCACACTGGTGAGCTAGGGGGCTGCCCACATGTGAGGGGATCATTTACCTCGACCTTGGCCAGACGGTAGAGGCCAATTCGAGAGCTCGGCTGGCTTTTGAGTTGGATGTCGACTCACCGGGGGCCACCCGGATTTTTTCGTTGTTGGCTAGAGGGACCTGTTGTTTCGGATCTCTCGGGACTAAATCATAAAATGGCTGCCTGTGATGGGTAGAAACTGAGAGAGATGGGCGTGCGTGCGGAGGCTTGTAATGGGCAGTTGGTACACCCCTGTAGGGTTAAATCTTTTTGAGAAGTCGTGTCCATGGTTATGGATGACTTGAGACCTACTCCTTGTTCATACACAACAACTGAGATAATCTTAATAACTTGATCAATGGGTGTGTGCCTTGACTGCTTCTTCTTCGTCGGGCTGCGAAGAGGAGGACAAGGATAGGATAGGTATTATGCTTGCGTAAGTAGTTGATAGCAAGACTTGTTGGAGGCGATTCCTCATCGAATGTTTGGTTCTCGTCTTACTCTAAAATAGACCGTTAGCCACTCATATATTGCTAGTGCGTCCAAAACCTCACCACTACCCCCATCTTACCCGTGAGAAGTTAGTTACAAGACTTTTGATATAGCTCACCTCTTTCTTTTCTCTCTTACACACGTTATGCAACGACCTTGGACCTTCAGTGGAGCTCGACGATCCTTCTTCTGGACGCCTTCGCGGAGACTCGAGGACGACTAGTTAAGTGGATCCCGGCGGAGAGCCTGGACCCGTGTGGTTACAGGGATGGTGTGTTTTACCTTTGCTACTAGGCATTTGAATGTAGTCTGTACTCAGACATGTATCTTCCGCTGATGTAATGTATTAAGGCAGTTGTATGCCGATTGAATGAGATGTTGTATCCATGTAGCTGTAATGTTGTGATATCATGTTGGAAATCCGGGGCATATGGCAATGTCATATGTAGCGGTGGGACCGATATGTGCTTTGTCCCCGAATCTGGGTGTAAATATCTAGATCTGGATAGTACCGCATATCGGGCCTTAAAACTTGGTATCAGAGCCTTACCGACCGTATAATCCCTTTTCTGGCCAAGTCAAGTCTAGACAAAAACTATTTCGTAGTTACTAAGTTAGTTATCGGAGAGTAGAAATCTTTTTACTCCTTACCCTTGCTCTGGTCAGGACAAGTTTCGTAAGAGTTTTATTCTCGTCTTATCCCCTTCAAAATCTAGGATCAAGAGTGTGTGGAGTATCGGAACCATTACAATGCCTTGCTTGCAGCGTATTGTCTCAATTCCAAATCTCAGGGTTGGGAAATCCTATAGTACCTTTAGTTCTTCGACTCCGGATAACATCTTGGTCATCTATTGACTTCTGTTCCTCTTGCCCAGTATCCTCAAGATTTGAGTGAGAGTAATTCCTTGATCGTTGCTTTGAAGTGTCGTTCTTCCTCTTGATCTCCCGATGGTTTCATTTTTCGACGTTGCCGTCTCTCTGCGGAAATTCATCTCGACAGAAGTTCGACGTCGACATGGAGCAGAGTCCCTTGTTGGTGGTGTTGAAGATTGTCGGTTCTCTTTCTCTCCCCACCTCTCCCCCGGATAGTCCAGGATCTCGGTACGAGATCCCTTTTTGGTGGTGTTGTATTGTAACAGCCCAGATTTCACAAAAAATTAAAAAAATTGTTTTCGGTGTGAATTATTTGATTCTCTTATTTGTTTGCGGTGTTTGCATCCCCGATTTATCGATCAGCGATTATTCCCCCCCCCCTCTTATCTTGTACGGGACGGAGACCGAACCTTGCCACCCTGACACTTGACCTTTGTGACACCAGGTTTCACCCGATCAACGTCGCGAAAACCCGCACAAGACCAGCCACAGCCAACGGAACGAAAAACCTCATTTAATAAGTAAACAGGATGTTTTATAGCACGCCGGAAAGTGTTCTCGGAACGGTTCCAACGCGAGGTGAACGCCACCGACTCGACGCGCTGATCGCGCAGTTCAAAGTTTTACCCGAATCGGAGGTCCTGCGGACCCTCGGCGGTCAGAAACGTAAACGCCGCGCGTGATACGTCCCAAACGTATCTATAATTTCTTCTTGCTCCATGCATGATTTGTGTGACTTTGCCATTTTTTTCTTGAACTTTCATACACTTTTGATCATATTTGGACTAACCTATTAAATCAGTGCACCTAGTTGCCAGTTCCTGTTTTCTGCTGTTTTTATATTTTAGGTTTTCCGGCAATTAAAAGTGCTCCAAAAATTCTGGAAAAATTATATAAAAAATCAGCGTCTCGGAAGCTTCCGGAATAACCAAGACATTGCAGGAGGGCCACCACCAGGGGCCCAGGAGGGTGCCCGGCGCGGGTCCCCCCTAGGCCGCGCCACCTGCCCTCCTGGCTGCACTGTGCCCCCCCTGGCCCCCTCCTTTGGCCTATATTCAGCCCCCACGGAGGAAATCCCTAATATCGAAGTACTTTTTCCAGAAGCGATTCCAATCTCCGCCGCCATCGCTGACAAGCTTCGGGGGACCAGAATTCCTGTGTCGGCACCCTGCCGGGAAGGGGAAGTGCCCCCGGATTCATCTCCATCGACGTTGCTTCCTCCCTCCATGATGTGGGAGTAGTTTCTCCTCGGGGCTAAGGTTTCTACCAGTAGCTATGTGGTCAATTCTCTCTCCCATGATGTGATCTTCGTTGTGATCATAGGCTATGTTAATCTAGGGTGATCCCATGATATTTCCACTTCTTCTATGTATTAGATTGATGTACTCACTTGATCTTGTCTAGTATAATCCCCGAGAACATGGTGACAGCGGTCTATTGGACATGGATTAGAAGAATATTTTCATGAGTGATTTCCTCTTTTGTGTGTTGATTGAAGATTGAGAGTCTCTTGGTGCTTGTCTTTGACTATCCTTGAGATATGTTGTGGTGATTGTGGTACTCTCTTTGGATGGCCGTGGTGACATTGGGAAATCCATAAATTGAGAACTACGAACTCTGAAGTGTGCTTTTGTAGCCCTACATAATTCTCGTCCTCTCTTGACCACAAAGGAATGACCTCCGAGTGCGTCTCCATTGCATGTTTTATGAAAAATATCATGTGATTAGACTATATTAATGTTGTTGAGAGTTGCCACTAGTGAAAGTATGAAGCCTATGCCTTGTTTCCACCATTGTTGTACCATTTGTGCTCACTTTTGTCACATGTTTTCTTGCTGCACTTTTCATTACAGATTTATATTACCTTGCTTTTCCACACCTATCACCCATATTTTACCATCTCTTCGCCGAACTAGTGCACCTATACAACTCCTAGTTGTATTAGGTGTGTTGGGGACACAAGAGACTTCTTGTATCTTCATTGCAGGGTTGCTTGAGAGAGACCATCTTCAACCTCTACTTCCCTGAGTTCGATAAACCTTAGGTCATCCACTTGAGGGAAATTGTTGTTGTCCTACAAACCTCTGCGCTTGGAGGCCCAACATAGTCTACAAGAATAGAAGCGTGTGTAGACATCAAGCTATTTCTGGGGCCGTTGCCGGGGAGGTAAGAGTTGAAGGTATATCTTTAGATCTTGCAATTAAATCTTTTCGTTTCTTGTTTATATTTTTACTAGTTAGGCTTATGGAAAACAACAAAAATATTATGAGAGAGCTTTATGAGCTCTACCTTGAGTTGGGACATGAAGTGTTTGAAGATAAAATCAAAAAGCCTATGGAGCTATATTATTTGCACAACACTCATGATAGTATCAATGTTATTAGCATGTCTTCTTTGAATACCTTTGATCCTAATGATATGCAAAGCTATAAGCTTGGGGATGCTACGTTTTATGAAGATGATCTTTTTAGCCCCCCAAGTTTTGATGAGGAAATTTATTTTGATGATACTTTGCCTCCTATCTATGATGATTATTGTCATGACACTTATGCTATAAAGAATAAATGTTTGCAAGTGTATCATGATAAGAATGATTCATGTGATAGCTATTTTCTTGAGTTTGCTCCCACTATTACTAATGAGAAGGATTTTTCTTATGTGGGGAGTAACAAATTTTCTACACTTGTGGATCATAATAAGAATTTTTTATGTGATACTTATATTGTTGAGTTTATTCATGATCCCACTGAAAATTATTATGAGAGGGGAACATATGCTTATAGATATTTCAATAATATCAAGTCCCCTCTCTTTATGTTGAAGCTTTTGAAGTTGCACTTGTTTTGCCTTCCTATGCTTATTGCTTTGTGCGTCAATGAATTATTCTATTGCAATATTCCTATGCATAGGAAACATGTTAGACTTAAATGTGTTTGGTATTTGCTTCTTGATGATCTCTTTTGTTCTTCAACTCCTATTCCTACGAGAGCATCATTAGAATCTTAAGCATATCCTTATGGCTATAAAGAAAGAACTCTAGGGAGACAACCCTTGATATCTTTACTTTGAGTTTTTACTTTCAGTTTTTAGTGGTCTTGATGATTATTACTACTGTAGAAACATCATTGTATCTTTATTTTCAAGCTTTGTGCCAAGTTATAGCCTCATATGACAAGGGAAGTGAAAGTTGTGACATGCTGTCCAGAAAACAGGTTATGTCCTCGTGACTGGAAAAATAAGATTAAATCACAAGTTCGTCTTTTTGAGATGAAATTTTTACACAGAGTGCTCTATACAATCAAGGAACTTTCGTATGTTCTGTGATTTTTTATTTGAGTTGTAGAAGTACCCCTAAAAAATTCTTTACTGCCTGCTGTTCTGTTTTTCACAGATTCTGCCACGTTTTTTCTCTCCTTACTTTTGCAAATCTTAAGCTTGCTTTTTCTTTGCAAAAGCCTTTTGGCAATCTTGAGAAACAGTAGCTCTTCAAGAATATCTTTATATCCAGTGGGGAAAATTATTTTATTAAGGGTACTAACCTCTCTAATCAGCTTATGATGAGTTATGTATGAAGGGAGTTTTCAAGTGTGCGATGGAAGATGATGAAAGAAGATTCGGGAGTGTCAAGCGCGCACGCTTGGGGATTCCCCATGCATCCCCAATAAGTATTCAAGGAGACTCAAGCGTATAAGCTTTGGTATGCCCCCGTGCATCCCCTTCTCCATCAACAATCATCAGTTCGTCCTTCGTCTCACTAAATTTTTATCACTTCATGCGTTATGTGCTATGCTTGGAGCGTCTTGCTCTTAGGTTTTATTTTTAGTTTTATTTAGCTTTGCTCAATGTTCATAACAAGTTAGGTCGCATCTTACCTTGTGTGGGAGAGAAACACGCTCCACTTTCAAAATCTAGAACACATCATAGGATTTTTCATGCCTATCTTTTTAGTGTTGTGTGTTCTTTATCTTTTCATAGCTACTTCCATGTTTAGTTGTACTCCTAGTTTGTCTTTAGCAAGAGCCCTGGCTTTTGTTTAGTTTGTTGCTGGAACTCTCTTTAGTTTTCATGTTTATCTTGTTAAGAGAGTTGGTTGTTGCACTGAGTTGTGTCTTTTCTTGAAAGTAGGTAATTGAGGTTGCTATTTAATTATAGTAGTAACTTGCAATAGTTTTGAGGTATTGATGTGAGTAATGTTTGAACTTTTGGTGTCAAGAGCTCTAGCCTATTAGTGATAGGTGTCGTATTTTGGGAAATTTGTGTTTATTTTCAAAACCTACAAAACTAGTTGCGAACTCTAGCTATTTTGGAGGGATCAGATATTAGAATACACTCACGTACCATGAGTCGAGGATGCGCAAGGATAACCAAACCCCCATACACTCCTCCTCGGGGTACTTGTCTCTTTGAGAACCTCCTTATTAGATTGAGAGTTACCGATAATAAGTGCATGAGTTCTTCGGACTAATGTAAGTATTGAAAGTTGACACTTCCACCTCCTCATATTTGCTAGCCTCTTCCGTGATGTGCATTGCCTCCTTCTCACTCCGAGAGTTGGTGTCCACCTTCGCCGGTACATCCAAACCCTTGGCTTGATACGCTCTGTCATCATAAACCTCCTTATATCTTTCCTCAAAACAGCCACCATACCTACCTATGAAGGCATTTCCATAGCCTTTCCGAGATATATTGCCATGCAACATCCACCTCTTCATGACTTGATCTTCATGTCATACATGTTCCTGCTACACTGGCACAGGCATACATTGCATACATCATGATAGCTACATCTTCTTTATGATTTGAGTACCTTGTAAAGTGTGAAAGATCTTCTATACCCTCTTGTAAATTAGAGTGTTGCCCTTAAGTGAGGAAAAGATCCCAAAGTGGACAAAATAAAAGATCCCAAAGAGGACAAATGAGAGTTAAATAGAAAGAGCCATTGAGGCCACCAAAAAAATACAAAAAAAGATAAAAAGAAAATAAAAAGAGAGAAAGGGGAAACACTACTATCCTTTTGAAAGATCCACACTAGTACTCCCTCTTATCCTTGTACTCCATAGAGATGATCATTCATGCATATAGCTATGTGGGGACCTTCACGCTATAGAACTTGGCTTGCATATTTCAAGGATGAGCCTCCTCAAAAGAACTCGAGGTCTTCATAAGCGAGCTAGTTAGATGCACCCCCACTAGTTCGATTGGAGAGCTTTTCAGCTCATATGTGCATCCGTTGCATGGCAATCCCTACTCCTCACATCATATCTATCATTTGGCCTTCTCGCCTATGATTGTCCTCATTGATGTGAGCCTTTCTCACCATTTTTCTCTTCCTCTTCCACCATATTTTTCTCTTTGCAATCAGAAGTGTCAACTCTCGTGCTTACGCTCATCCATTGCATGAGTGCTCAAAATATCGAAAAGGAGTGGATCAAATTGACTTGTACCTGGCTAGTGGTCTGGGGACAAGTCAAGATAAGATTCCAAAGAAGACCAAGTGTGAAACTTTAGTAGATTGAGTTGTCAACACAAAAATACTTTTTTCTCGTATTCCCTATCCCCCTTCTTGCATGCAAACACCATTTGGAGACATTCAAGTAACGGGCAGCGAGAGACCTTGCACCTAATGTTCTTTCGTTGCTTGTTTCAATGCTAATATAGACTCTTGCATGTTATGACTTGAATTGAATCACATACCTTGATTTCTTTACTTTTCAAAGTCCTTATATGGTTGCTAGCATGACACCACAGAAATTATGCTTGTTATCATTTCCCTACTCGAGGACGAGCAGGAATTAAGCTTGGGGATGTTGATACGTCCCAAACGTATCTATAATTTTTGCTTGCTACATGCATGATTTTTGTGACTTTGCCATGTTTTGCTTGAACTTTCATACACATTTGATCATATTTGGACTAACCTATTTACTCAGTGCACCTAGTCGCCAGTTCCTATTTTCTGTTGTTTTTACATTTCAGGTTTTCCGGCCAATAAAAGTGCTCCAAAAATTCCGGAAAAATTATATAAAAAATCAGCGTCCCGGAAGCTTCCGGAATAACCAAGACATGGCAGGAGGGCCACCAACAGGGGCCCAGGAGGGTGCCCGGCGCGGGTCCCCCCTAGGCCGCACCACCTGCCCTCCTGGCTGCACTGTGCCCCCTGGCCCCCTCCTTTGGCATATATTTAGCCCCCGCGGAGGAACTCCCTAATATCGAAGTATTTTTTCCCGAAGCGATTCCGATCTCCGCCGCCATCACCGACAAGCTTCGAGGGACCAGAATTCCTGTGTCGGCACCCTGACGGAACGGGGAAGTGCCCCCGGATTCATCTACATCGATGTTTCTTCCTCCCTCCATGATGCGGGAGTAGTTCCTCCTCGGGGCCAAGTTTTCTACCAGTAGCTATGTGGTCAATTCTCTCTCCCATGATGTGATCTTTGTTGTGATCATAGGCTATGTTAATCTAGTGTGATCCCATGATATTTCCCCTTCTTCTATGTATTAGATTAATGTACTCACTTGATCTTGTCTAGTATAATACCCGAGACCATGGTGACAGCGGTCTATTGGACATGGATTAGAAGAATATTTTCATGAGTGATTTCCTCTTTTGTGTGTTGATTGAAGATTGAGAGTCTCTTGGTGCTTTTCTTTGACTATCCTTGAGATATGTTGTGGTGATTGTGGTACTCTCTTTGGATGGCTGCGGTGACATTGGGAAATCCATAGATTGAGAACTACGAACTCTGAGGTGTGCTTTTGTAGCCCTACATAATTCTCGTCCTCTCTTGACCACAAAGGAATGACCTCCGAGTGCGTCTCCATTGCATGTTTTATGGGAAATATCATGTGATTAGACTATATTAATGTTGTCGAGAGTTGCCACTAGTGAAAGTATGAAGCCTAGGCCTTGTTTCCACCATTGTTACACCGTTTGTGCTCACTTTTGTCACATGTTTGCTTGCTGCACTTTTCATTACCGATTTCTATTACCTTGCTTTTCCACACCTATCACCCATATTTTACCATCTCTTCGCTGAACTAGTGCACCTTTACAACTCCTAGTTGTATTAGGTGTGTGGGGTACACAAGAGACTTCTTGTATCTTAATTTCAGGGTTGCTTGAGAGAGACCATCTTCAACCTCTACTTCCCTGAGTTCGATAAACCTTAGGTCATCCACTTGAGGTAAATTGTTGTTTTCCTACAAACCTCTGCGCTTGGAGGCCCAACATAGTCTACAATAATAGAAGCGTGTGTAGACATCAACGCGCGAGAGAGAAAAACCTGGGATGTTTTTGCAAACTGCCAGCCACCTGGGCTATATAAAGACCACCACTCCCCCACCTTTTCTAGGGTTTCCCCTAAGCCAAAATTACAGCCACCCCCTCACATTTTACTCAAAACTACCCCATTTTTCGCACCAAACCCTAGCTCAGATCTGGCTTTTTGCTTCCCTGCGATCTGGACAGTCGGATCGGCCGATCCGACGGCCCAGGAAGCTCCCCACCAACTGCACCTCACCTCTGTCTCTCTCTTACGCCGCCGCCAGCCCGAGGCACTTGCCTCCGCCCGACTCCGGCCAGGCCACCCGCTGATAACCCTCAACTGTAGGGGATCGAGATAGTCTTCACGGGCAAGATAACCCAATTTATTGATTCGAAACTTCGGGACACAAAGAATAATTACAGACTTTGACAATTGAGTTGTTGTGACGCCCTCGATTTACGATCATGTACAGTAATCATACACGCAGGGTACATGATCGAGATCAAGGTGCCATGGTGAGAATATCACAGCACAACACTAAACACAAAAGGATAAACCAAATATATTACAATGAAGGGGGTCACACGGACCCGAATACATAAGTCATACAATCATAATATCTGAGTATAGACATAGTTATTCAAGTTTTGCCTTAAGAAGGCTAGCACAAATAACATCAGAGGTACAGATCGAAAAGGCGAGGCCTCCAGCCTGGGATGCACCGAATTACTCCTGGTCAACGGGAACTCGACGTCGTAGAGGGCTCCGGGGATCTTCTGCTCCTGGACTCCAATGTCGTCTGCAGCGGCCGATCAGGCAAAGAGAAATGGGGAAATAAAGCAAAGGTGAGTATCTAGTATACCCGCGAGTCTTACGTCCGCTACTAAGCATTTATGCATGTATCAAATGGAAAGGGGAGGCTGTATATAGTGGACTGCAAGGTAGAAATCAGAATAAGGGTAAGAAGCTAGGATTATCGAAGGCTAGCATCTTCCGACGAGTCTTGCAGCATGAGGTAAGAATCAGCCAACACTTTATATAAAGCATAAAGTAACAATGCAGCAGAAGTTGCTGCAGCATTGTATAATAATAAGTTGTAATAATTAGTAATGCCTCCGAGTTCCCCTCCTCGACATCCCCGCGAGGAAGAAAACCCGAAACCAACAGTTTAATAGTAGTAGTTTGTAGTTATAGGATCTGGCTTCAGCATAAAGCGTCCTGTTACCGTGGACACGGCTATTCGAATAGATTAAAGTCCCTGCAGAGGTGCACTAGTGTGACACTACACGCTCGGATCTCCAGGGTGGCGTACACCTTGTTAGGGAATGCCCCACCGAGGCTATCCAACACAACGCAGTCCATCCTACGGCTCATCAGAGAGGTCCCCGCCGGTCTACAGCCCTAAGGGCAAGGGGGTCATGGGCCTATCACCCCTCGCTCTCCGGTTCGTTGCAAGGAGGGTGAATTCCAACGGTGCAGCGCGATCCGTCCCTTCGCTGAACTGGACGTCTTTCAGAGCTTTCGAACAAGGCTACATTGCGGAGGCGCCCAAACGCGTAATCCCACGTATAGGTAGTGCGTACAAGCCAAAAGGCTACTCAAGTCATCCGCCGAACCCGTTAAGCATTTTATTAGTTTTCTGACGAGACAACCGTTATCGTTGCCCCTTATTGAATGAGTCACGGACAACGACAGCAGTCAGGACCACCAGTAACGTTGGTGCCTGCCCTGACGTCTCACCAACTCGTGCGGTTACCAACAAGGTGAACCGTCTCCTTACCTTGTCTCGCGTTTTCTCCGAAGAGCTCAACTTTCGTACAACAGGAAATCCTTCGGCCACGAACAGTACCAGGCCCGCCGCACACCGGTGGAATACACCTGACCTGTCGTTCCGCTAAGATACCCTGCGCGGGCACCGTGGGGTCACCCAACTCCTTACCTGTAAGGACAACCGTGGTTCAGTACCCTAAGACGGATATACAGAGTCGACCACGAGTGGAGTACGGGGATTTCTCCTTGATCGCTCACCCTTGAGGTGGCTCGGCAGATCCGACGTAGGGGGCTAAAGCGGTGTCTGCTCTGAACCGTACCTGTAGCAGTTGTAATGTAACGTATCCGCATTCACTCCCAGAGTGAATACGGCCCGCTATCTAAATCTATTGACTAACAATGCGCAGGGTTCACTGCTGAATATAATATATATAATAGGAAGCATAGGATAAAGGAAAATACATCAAGGGTGACAATGACAGGCTATGCAATTGAATAGGATTGTAACGTAGCAGCAGCAATGCCTAGTGCAAGAAAGTACGGAAATATAGGCGATATCTGGGGAAGAGAATGGCTCTGCTTGCCTGTAAGCTCGACGGTAGAGGTACGGTCGTCGACGAATTAGTCGATCACAGGGGCATCAGCAGCGGACGTCGAGACTACCGGACAATAAAATAGGGGGGAGAAACAATAAATACACAGCAATAATAGCAATACAAATACAAGACATGACATATGAAATGTTAACGATGCTCTAACGTTGTACGATACACGTAGCACGGAGCGGGAATTCATCCGTGGATGAACTGTCCGCTCCGGATGATTACCGGACAGGGTGTCCGGAGGGGGAAGGTATCATGCCGGAGGTGTCATGGACATCCGACAAACGTGAGGGGGTGTATCCGGGTTAGTTGCCCTATTCCGAACAACTTTCGTGTTCGAAATAAATTCATCTGGGTACTATAGCAGTACCGAACAATTCATCGGGCAAACGGTTTGGAGGGGGGCGGTTCGATGTTCGGTATGTTAGAGGGGTGTGGTGGGTATACGGGTAGCGTATTCTTAACAGTTATATTTTTCTGATCAACTTTCATGTATAAAGTTTTTTCATCTGATACACGCTTTAAAAGATATTGATTTTTAAAGTTTAAATCAATTTTAAATCATTTTCTAAATTATTTTTATTATTTAAATCCTAACATTATCCACAGGAGGTTTGACCAGTCAATACTGACAAGTGGGACCTACCACACATTTGATAAAATAGTTTAATTTAATTAAACAGTGGGTGGGGCCCAGATGTCATTGACACGGTTTGTTATTGTTTTAATTAAATCCAGAGAGTTAATTAAGGGACTAGGCCCACATGTCATAGACGCTGGCAATTTAATTATTCTATTAACAGGGGTGGTTTAAACTAACAATTAATTAACTTGTTTAATTGGCCTTGGGCCCACTGCTCATAGACACATAAGGGGGGGGCTTAGGCTTAATCCATCTTGACAGGGGGTTAGCGGCGGCCATGCCCATGCCAGAGAGGAAGCACGGCAAGTCCGGGGCAGCACGGCCACACGGCAAGTCCACAGCCGCGGTGGGCGCACACGAGGGAGCACGGGCGCGCGGTGTGCGGGCGAGCTTATCATGGCGGGGGGGAGAGGGGAGGGCGTTGCGCCATGGGAGCTCACAAGGGGGGTGTTCGTCGCGGTCGGGCACTGCTGCCGCGGAGGCCGAGCTCGGGGGATTCGACGGAGGAGGTAGCAGGGGAGGAGGAGCCCGGGGCGGCAGGGGCCAGGCGGGGGTTGAGGAGGCGTGGCCTCCAGGGGGCGACCGTGAGGGGGTGGCGACCGAGGAGGCGCCGTGGGGGGGAGCACGGGAGGCGGCCGGCGCTAGGGCCAGGCCTGCAGGCGGCGTGCTAGGAGGGAGACGGGGGGCGCGGAGGGGGTCGGGATCGGGGCTCTGGTCCGATCCAGATCGTGGGAGGGGATCGGGGGGTGGGGAGTTGAGAGGAGTTGACCCAGGGGGGGGGGGGGTCGGCCTCTTCGTACAGGGGGCAAGGTGGGTGGGCCGGCCCAGTGGGAGGGTTGCGCTCAGGCGCAAAATAGTTTTGTTATCCTTTGTAATTGTTTTAGTTATCTAGGCCTTTTGAAAAATATGCAATGTGTCTCTAAATTAATAGTGCACTGTATAATAGTGCCACAAAAGTTTTTGTACCAAAATAAGTCCATTAGATATTTCTTTTAAATATTAAATGATTAAAACGGGCAATTCAAGCTACTATTTTATTTGTTTGAATTATTTTATGGCCCAATAAATAACCATAACCACATGGACATGATCCACTGAATATTAGTGAATTATTAAAAGTAGTTTCATAATTTTTGGAGAAAGTTTATTTGCACTTTGGTTTTAATATTACACCAAAGGCATTTCAAGATTTAATTTGATTTCAATTCAATCACATTTTATTTGGGCTTGGACTTTAGTTGACCCAAGATGATCAAGGTCCATGATCACCTTGATTTCAATAACAGCACAAGGCATTTGAAAATTTGTATTGACTCAAGTTTGATTAAAGAAAAATTTGGAACAGTAATGATCAACAGTAACTGTGATTACTGTTACAAGATCTGAGGGTGTTACAAATCTCCCCCACTACAAGAATTCTCGTCCCGAGAATTTAAGTGGTAGCGAGAAAAAGATCAGGGTATTCTTCGCGAAAACGATCTTCGCGTTCCCAAGTGGCTTCGTCTTCAGAATGATTCGACCACTGGACTTTGATAAACTTGGTCGTCTTGTTGCGGGTTTTGCGTTCAGACTGATCAAGAATGCGGCTCGGATGTTCTTGATAAGTCAAGTCCTGCTGCAGCTCAATCATATCATGCTCCACTTCACGGATAGGGTCCTTGAAGCAGCGACGGAGTTGCGACACGTGAAAAACATCGTGGACTTCGGAGAGGTTTGGCGGCAATTCCAATCGGTATGCCACGGGTCCACTCCTGGAAAGGATACGGAACGGGCCAATGTAGCGAGGAGCCAACTTCCCTTGATGCCGAAGCGATGAGTGCCTCTCATTGGAGTGACACGGAGGTAAGCGTATTCACCAGGTTGATACTCCATCTTTCGGTGTTTGCGGTCATAGTTGCTCTTCTGACGGGACTGAGCGGCCTTCAAATGTTCACGAATGACGTGAACTTGATCTTTAGCTCGCTGAACAATATCCGGACCAATGAGTGTACGTTCCCCAGTTTCTGACCAATTCAGAGGAGTTCAACACTTACTCCCATAGAGAAGTTCGTAGGGTACCATCTTCAGACTAGCGTGGTAGCTATTGTTATACGAGAACTCGACCAACGGGAGAGATTCCTCCCAATTCTTACCGAAGGAAATAACACAAGCTCAAAGCATGTCTTCCAGCACTTGATTGACTCGTTCAACTTGGCCTTGTGACTGGGGGTGATAAGCGGTGCTGAGATGCAGAATAGTCCCCAAAGCTTCTTGGAAACTCCTCCAATATCATGAGGTGAAAAGGCTGCCACGATCTGAACTGATCTCCAACGGAATACCGTGGAGTGACACAATTTGGGAGATATACAATTCTGCCAACTGAGTAGCGGTGATCTTCTCCTTGACTGGTATAAAGTGAGCAACCTTGGAGAACCGGTCGATGACGACAAAGATCGCATCGTTTCCCTTCTATGATCTAGGAAAACCAGTGACGAAGTCCATCTGGACTTTGTCCCACTTCCATTCAGGAATTTCAAGTGGCTGTAGAGCTCCAGCGGGTTTTTGATGTTCACCCTTGACGCGACAACAAACGTCACATTCAGAAACATACCGGGTAATGTCTTGCTTCATGTTAGGCCACCAGAACTGCGGACGAATGTCTTGGTACATCTGGGTGCTTCCAGGATGAATGGAAAACGGGGTATCGTGAGCCGCTTTCATGACCTTCGGGGTCATATCCAGGTTCTCATGCCTGCCCTTGCTGTGAGTAACCACTAAACGGTTCTGGTAGAACACCGCACCTTCGCTATTAATAGTGAAGGGTGAGGGTCTCCCATTTGCGATATCGCGCTTAATCTTGTGTACGAAATCATCATAAAACTGTATACCCTTGACGGATTTGACGAGATCCGGTTCGATAACCAGGTTATTTACATAACCTTGAGGAACAATCTCGAGGTTCAGCTTTTGGAACTCTTCATACAGAGGTGGTTGTTCTAGTTGCACCTCAAGTTCACTACAGTAAGCTTTACGGCTCAGGGCATCAGCCATCACATTAGCTTTGCCAGGGGTGTAATGAATATCCATGTTAAAATCGGCTACTGTCTCGAGCCATCTTTGTTGGCGGAGGTTCAGGTCGGGCTGAGTAGACAAGTACTTCAGGCTTTGGTGGTCGGTGTAGATCTCGCAACGATTACCAACGAGGTAATGTCGCCACAGCTTCAATGCATAAATTACTGCTGCCAATTCGAGATCGTGCGTTGGGTACTTATCTTCGTGAGAACGCAACTGACAAGATCCATAAGCAATCACGCGGCGCTCTTGCATTAGGACACAGCCTAGTCCTTGACGAGATGCATCGCAGTATATCACGAAGTCCTTCTTGGTATCAGTGGGAGCAAGCACTGGGGGAGAACTGAGCTTATCCTTGAGAGCTTGAAAACTTTCTTGACATTTATCAGTCCACTCAAACTTAACGCCTTTGTGAAGCAGATTAGTCAGAGGCTTGGCAATCTTGGAGAAGTTCTCGACGAACCGGCGACAGTAGCTAGCGAGGCCGAGGAAACTTCTGACTTGCTTTATAGTCCTGGGAGGAGTCCAGTCAAGAATAGCCTGAATACGTTCCGGGTTGAAGGCAACGCCATCCTTGGAAATCACATGACCAAGGTAGGTTACTTCGGGAAGCCAGAATACACACTTGGAATACTTAGCATAGAGTTTGTGTTCTCTAAGCTTTTCCAGTATAAGACGAAGGTGTTCAGCATGTTCTTCTTCATTCTTGGAGTATACCAAGATATCATCCAGATAAACCACGACGAACTTGTCGAGGTATTCCATGAATATATAGTTCATCAACCGAGAGAAGGTGGTTGGGGCATTGGTCAGGCCAAAAGACATGACGGTGTACTCGTATGAACCATAGAGGGTAATGAAAGCGATCTTCGGAATGTCCTCTTCGCGGACCCGGATCTGATGGTAACCCAATCTCAAGTCGAGTTTCGAGAACACAGTAGATCCAGCAAGTTGATCATATAGATCGTTGATCCGAGGGAGCGGATACTTGTTCTGTATTGTTGCCTGGTTGATAGGTCGGTAATCTTGGACCAAACGGTTCGTTCCATCGCTCTTCTTGACAAAGAGCGAAGGTGCTCCCCAAGCAGAGGAACTTGGACGGATGAAGCCCTTTTGAAGTGTTGTGTCGACCTCCTTCTTCAGTTCAAGGAGGTGGTGAGGCGGCATCTTATAAGGGCGCTTAGAAATAGGGACGGTGCCAGGCTTCAAGTCGATGACGAATTCGACATCTCTGATCGGGGGTATTCCTGGCAGTTCTTCTGGGAAGACGTCAAGAAAATCGCGAACAACTGGAACATTCTCGATCCCTTCAAGAGGTGAGGTATTCAAAGCATTCAGGGCATATATCTGGCCTTCGGCATGCTGAGCTGTTCGGGCCGAGTACAGAATCTTTTTTCCAGAAGGGTGCGTGAGTTGAACTGTCTTAGTGGCACAGTGGATACGGGCATCATGTGCCGCCAACCAATCCATACCGAGTATGACATCAATGTTGGACAACTTCAGGACAATAAGAGGAGCAGGGAACAACAGACCCACAATTGCAATGGTGGTATCGGGGCTCATCATGGTGGCACGGCTCTGAGATCCAACAGCATTTACCTCTAAAGGAGTGGCCAAGGGTTTCGTAGCTATACCATGCAACTGAGCAAACGATTGGGACATAAAGGAATGCGATGCCCCGGAATCAAAAAGAACAGAAGCTGGCGTTGAATTGACGAGTAAAGTGCCCATCACTATTTTTGGCGACTCGCGAGCTTCTTCCATCTTGACATGAGTGACCTGAGCACAACTCATAGTACACTGTTTGGTGTTGCGGTTACTGGAATGACGGCTTCTACAACTTATTTTTCTGCCAACAGGAGGACAAGGTGCGCGGTGACCTGGCTGTCCACACTGGCGACATAAGCCATCGTTCTGGGGAGGAGCCATAATATTGGGCTGTTTAGTCGGAATCAATAGTTGTCTCGGAGGCGGAGGCAGACGAGGTGCAGCATAAGACGGCCTTGGCGTTGGAGCAGGCCGGTGAAAAACATTGTGCGGGAGACAGACTCAAAGTTTCTGAACGGGCCGACCCGAAGATGGGCCAGCATCTCGAGCATGCTTGAACGACTCATGGTGCTTAGTCAGAGCAGTTTCGACTTGGAAAGCCTTGCTGACAAGGGTCGCCAAGTCCGCACAATCATGAAGGACAAGTGCAAGCTCTATATCAGGACGCGGTCCTTCTCGTAATTTCTCATGTTTGCGAGCGTCGGTGGCGACGTCTCTCGCAGCATAGCGGGACAACTCAAGGAATTTCCTATGATATTCATCAATAGTCGTCTGGTCCTAACGGAGTTTGCTGAACTCCTCCTTCTTCTGGTCCATTAGACCTTGAGGAAGGTGCCATGCATGAAAGGCTAACTGGAATTCTTGCCAAGTGGATACAGTTTCATCTGGCAACGCAAGCCGGTGGCTTTCCCACCACTGAGCAGCTGGACCCCTCAGATGATACGTCGCAAAGGTGAGGTAACTGGCAGGGGCAACATCAGCTGACTCCATCTGAAAAGCAATATCACGGAGCCAATCATCGGCATCCATAGGGTTGGCGGAGCTACGGAAGGTGGACGGACTGAGGCGCACGAACTCCTGCAGTGTTATTGGGGAATTCTAAGTTGAAAGCTGGGTCATTACTCCGGCCATAAACTGACGGTTCAAATCAAACTGTTGCAGTACTGCGGCCATAAAAGGTGGAGGTGGGGGATCGTCAGCCATCCTGCCTGAACAGCAGGGGTTAGTTCAGACAAGCGTTTGCAAGGATAAGAAGTCATACATGATGTAGTATGAGCAATGAACGAGAAGTGCAGTAGATACACAATAGTAGTCATATAGAAATAAAGATCTTTGCACATAGTCGGTCAAAATCAGACAGCGTAACGTCGTAGAAATTAAGGAAAAAGGACTCAGTAGGCGGCGCGCAGACCGCGGTAAGGATTACACGATGCGACATAGATTCCACTATGTCAATCACACCGCAAGAAAACTGTTGGCCACAGGAGTTAATGCCAGAGGACGCGCGGCCTGCCCAGAATGAGAATGGGATCCGCGGTCCGGGGCCTGGGGTAGAACTCCTGCGACACGACTCAATCAATGGGGTAGCACCAGAACGCCGGATGGAATCAAGAGAACGTGATCCTAATGTCAGAGTTTGTAAAACTTACCAGCAAGGAAAAGAGAGCAGATTCCCAGAGCATAGGTACGAAGAAAAGGATCCTAATACCATAGATATCACAGGTAGTGACATCGATGTGGGCCCGTAAGCCAAATATTAATTTAGCAAAATAGTTTTTTCAAAGTCTAGACTCAACTTCGACCAGGTAGTGGTTGGGTGGCTTCCTACAGGCAGTCGGCTCTGATACCAACTTGTGACGCCCTCGATCTACGATCATGTACAGTAATCATACACGCAGGGTACATGATCAAGATCAAGGTGCCACGGTGAGAATATCACAGCACAACACTAAACACAAAAGGATAAACCAAATATATTACAATGAAGGGGGGTCACACGGACCCGAATACATAAGTCATACAATCATAATATCTGAGTACAGACATAGTTAGTCAAGTTTTGCCTTAAGAAGGCTAGCACAAATAACATCAGAGGTACAGATCGAAAAGGCGAGGCCTCCTGCCTGGGATGCACCGAATTACTCCTGGTCAACGGGAGCTCGACGTCGTAGAGGGCTCCGGGGATGTTCTGCTCCTGGACTCCAATGTCGTCTGCAGCGGCCGATCAGGCAAAGCGAAAAGGGGAAATAAATCAAAGGTGAGTATCTAGTATACCCGCGAGTCTTACGTCCGCTACTAAGCGTTTATGCATGTATCAAATGGAAAGGGGAGGTTGTATATAGTGGACTGCAAGGTAGAAATCAGAATAAGGGTAAGAAGCTAGGCCTATCGAAGGCTAGCATCTTCCGACGAGTCTTGCAGCATGAGGTAAGAATCAGCCAACAGTTTATATAAAGCATAAAGTAACAATGCAGCAGAAGTTGCTGCAGCATTGTATAATAATAAGTTGTAATAATTAGCAGTGCCTCCGAGTTCCCCTCCTCGACATCCCCGCGAGGAAGAAAACCCGGAACCAATAGTTTAATAGTAGTAGTTTGTAGTTATAGGATCTGCTTCAGCATAAAGCGTCCTGTTACCGTGGACACGGCTATTCGAATAGATTAAACTCCCTGCAGGGGTGCACTAGTGTGACACTACACGCTCGGATCTCCAGGGTGGCGTACACCTTGTTAGGGAATGCCCCACCGAGGCTATCCGACACAACGCAGTCCATCCTACGGCTCATCAGAGAGGTCCCCGCTGGTCTACAGCCCTTATGGCAAGGGGGTCATGGGCCTATCACCCCTCGCTCTCCGGGTCGTTGCGAGGAGGGTGAATTCCAATGCCGCAGCGCGATCCGTCCCTGCCGCAATGCTGAACTGGACGTCTTTCAGAGCTTTCGAATGAGGCAACATTGCGGAGGCGCCCAAACGCGCAATCCCACGTATAGGTAGTGCGTACAAGCCAAAAGGCTACTCAAGTCATCCGCCGAACCCGTTAAGCATTTTATTAGTTTTATGAAGAGACAACCGTTATCGTTTCCCCTTATTGAATGAGTCGCGGACAACGACAGCAGTCAGGACCACCAGTAACGTCGGTGCCTGCCCTGACATCCCACCAACTCGTGCGGTTACCAACAAGGTGAACCGTCTCCTTACCTTATCTCGCGTTTGCTCCGAAGAGCTCGACTTTCGTACAACGGGAAATCCTTCGGCCACGAACAGTACCAGGCCCGCCACACACCTGTGGAATACACCTGACCTGTCGTTCCGCTAAGATACCTTGCGCGGGCACCGTGGGGTCACCCGACTCCTTACCTGTAAGGACAACCGTGGTTCAGTACCCTAAGACGGATATACAGAGTCGACCACGAGTGGAGTACGAGGATTTCTCCTCGATCGCTCACCCTTGAGGTGGCTCGGCAGATCCGACGTAGGGGGCTGAAGCGGTGTCTGCTCTGAACCGTACCTGTAGCAGTTGTAATGTAACGTATCCGCATTCACTCCTAGAGTGAACACGGCCCGCTATCTAACCCTATTGACTAACAATGCGCAGGGTTCACTGCTGAATATAATATATATAATAGGCACCATAGGATAAAGTAAAATACATCAAGGGTGACAATGACAGGCTATGCAATTGAATAGGATTGTAACGTAGCAGCAGCAGCAATGCCTAGTGCAAGAAAGTAAGGAAAGATAGGCGATATCCGGGGAAGAGAATGGCTCTGCTTGCCTGTAAGCTCAACGGTAGAGGTACGGTCGTCGACGAAGTAGACGATCACAGGGGCATCAGCAGCGGACGTCGAGACTATCGGACAATCAAATAGGGGGGGAAACAATAAATACACAGCAATAACAGCAATACAAATACAAGACATGACATATGAAATGTTAACGATGCTCTAACGTTGTACGATACACGTAGCACGGAGCGGGAATTCATCCGTGGATGAACTGTCAGCTCCGGGTGATTACCGAACAGGGTGTACGGAGGGGGAAGGTATCATGCCGGAGGTGTCATGGACATCCGAAAAACGTGAGGGGGTGTATCCGGGTTAGTTGCCCTATTCCGAACAACTTTCGTGTTCGAAATAAATTCATCCGGGTACTATAGCAGTACCGGACAATTCATCGGGCGAACGGTTCGGAGGGGGGCGGTTCATGTTCGGTATGTTAGAGGGGTGTGGTGGGTATACGGGTAGCGTATTCTTAACCGTTATATTTTTCTGACCAACTTTCATGTATAAAGTTTTTTCATCTGATACACGGTTTAAAAGATATTGATTTTTGAAGTTTAAATCAATTTTAAATCATTTTATAAATTATTTTTATTATTTATACCTAACATTATCCACAGGAGGTTTGACCAGTCAATACTAACAAGTGGGACCTACTGACCAGTGGGTCCCACATGTCAGCCACACATTTGATAAAATAGTTTAATTTAATTAAACAGTGGGTGGGACCCAGATGTCATTGACACAGTTTGTTATTGCTTTATTTAAATCCAGAGAGTTAATTAAGGGACTGCGGCCACATGTCATAGACCCTGGCAATTTAATTATTCTATTAACAGGGCTGGTTTAAACTAACAATTAATTAACTTGTTTAATTGGCCTTGGGCCCACTGCTCATAGACACATAAGGGGGGGCTTAGGCTTAATCCATCTTGACAGGGGGGTTAGCGGCAGCCATGCCCATGCCGGAGAGGAAGCACGGCGAGGCCGGGGCAGCACGGCCGCGCGGCAAGTCCACAGCCGCGGCGGGCGCACGTGAGGGAGCACGGGCGCGCGGCGTGCGGGCGAGCTTATCACGGCAGGGGGGAGAGGGGATGGCGCTGCGCCATGGGAGCTCACAAGGGGGGTGTTCGTCGCGGCCGGGCACTGCTGCCGGGGAGGCCGAGCTCGGGGGCATGAGGAGGCGTGGCCTCCAGCGGGCGACCGTGAGGGGGGCGACCGAGGAGGTGCCGTGGGGGGGAGCACGGGAGCCGGCCGGCGCTGGGGCCAGGCCTGCCGGCGGCGTGCTAGGAGGGAGACGGGGGGCGCAGAGGGGGTCGGGATCGGGGCTCTGGTCCGATCCAGAACGGGGGAGGGGATCGGGGGGTGGGGAGTTGAGAGGAGTTGACCCGGGGGGGTCGGCCTCTTTGTACAGGGGGCAAGGTGGGTGGGCCGGCCCAGTGGGAGGGTTGCGCCCAGGCGCAAAATAGTTTTTTTATTTTTTTTATCCTTTGTAATTGTTTTAGTTATCTAGGCATTTTGAAAAATATGCAATGTGTCTCTAAATTAATAGTGCACTGTATAACAGTGCCACAAAAGTTTTTGTAGCAAAATAAGTCCATTAGATATTTCTTTTAATTATTAAATGATTAAAACGGGCAATTCAAGCTACTATTTTATTTGTTTGAATTATTTTATGGCCCAATAAATAACCATAACCACATGGACATGATCCACTGAATATTAGTGAATTATTAAAAGTAGTTTCATAATTTTTGGAGAAAGTTTATTTGCACTTTGGTTTTAATATTACACCAAAGGCATTTCAAGATTTAATTTGATTTCAATTCAATCGCATTTTATTTGGGCTTGGACTTTAGTTGACCCAAGATGATCAAGGTCCATGATCACCTTGATTTCAATAACAGCACAAGGCATTTGAAAATTTGTATTGACTCAAGTTTGATTAAAGAAAAATTTGGAATAGTAATGATCAACAGTAACCGTGATTACTGTTACAAGATCTGAGGGTGTTACAGTTGTAAATTCAACCGCACCTGAAATAAACACTTGCTTGCACAAAGGTATTAGTAGCAACTGTGATACGGTGGTAGTAGTGGTGATGATAATAGTGGTGATGGTGGTGGTGAAACAGCAAAAGTAAAACAGCAAAAGTAAACAACTAGTAACCAGCAGGAAAGAAAACACTGTAGGCTACGGAGATGGATGGTTGGGCGCTGCTTGGATGAGAACGAACATGTAATAGATTCTAACACGGGCAAGGCTCACAGAAAAGAAAGGATCATCTAGGCAAATATCAAATATCAGGCGTGTATCCCAGGGTAGTTGTACGTACTTGCAATAAGAACTTTGCACAACATCTTTTGTCCTACCCTCCCGCTACAAATGGGCCAAAAGGAACTTAGGGAGATTAAGGTACTCCTGTCAACGAGCACCGGAACAAAGCGTTAACACTTCATGGATACACAGAATCCTCAAATTATTGTCCATCCCCTTTGGTGTCCCAAGCTGTCACAATTGGGATCGCCGGTGCCGGACTATAATAGGTGCATACAACTCATAGATAGGATCAAGAACAGCACAAACTCAAGAAACAAAAGGGTGATCAGATCTGAAATCATGGCACTCGGGCCCAAAGTGACAAGCATTAAGAGCAACAAGTTGTAACAGAGATGATAAACACCAAGTAGATGATAGGCAACATGCCCCCAACAATCTGATTGAACTATTACATGATCTAACTAATCCAATCCCTACCATCCCCTTTGCCTACAGCAAGGAATTACTCACACATGAGAGAGGAATTCATGGAGGGTGATGGAGAGGCGACGATGATGACGATGGCGATGATTTCCCCTCACCGGAGGCCAAAGCAGCCTCTAGATTAGCTCTCCCGGAGAAGAACAGAGGGTTGCGGCTGCTCTTCCACGTAGATTGGAAAAGTGACTTCTGTTCTGGGGTTTCTGCGTCGGGAGAATAAATAGGGCCAAAGTAGGGCACCGGGGGACGTGGGACCAAGCCAGGAGGGCAGGTGGCGCGGCCAGGGGCTGGGCCGCGCCAGGCACCCTCCTGGCTGCCCCCTGGCTGCCCTCTGCCCCCCCTTTGGACTTGCGGAAGCTTCCGGAACGCTAATTTTTTATATATATTTTTGGGATTTTTCCAGCGTACCTAAATATCCAGAAACCTGCACAAAAGAAAACAGCACTGGTAGCTCTGCTGAAAACAGCGTCAGTCCGGGTTAGTTTCGTTCAAATCATGCAAGAATGAAGCCAAAACAATAGCAAAAGTGTTTGGAAAAGTAGATACGTTTGAGATGTATCAACTCCCCCAAGCTTAGCTATTGCTTGTCCTCAAGCAATTCAGTTCAACGAACTGGACGCGACAAAAAAAACTTTGACAAACTCTTTTGCTTCATTAGATGTATATAAGCATGCACTACGAAGGAGTTTAGCAAGTTTTGACACCAGGCTACAAGGACAATGCACGAAGCAATCCTTCTTTCATGTAATCAGTCACAAACAAACAAAAAGTAAATAATATGCTGCTGAGAATCAATTTAAGATCACAATGCACATAGCATGAACATATCAGAGTGGTATCTCGCTAGCCTCCATGAGTGAAGCAAAACATAAATGCAGAAACTCCTCCGGAGTTTTAAAGGAGGCTAGAACTCAGAACTCAAAGTAAGAAACATCACAAGCATGCAGAAGACAATGTGATACTTTGGGACAATGCATGTTACACTAAGAATGACAATTATGCTCTCATAGTTGGTGCTTTGGAGAAAGGAAGGTGGAGACTCTCGAGACGTGGCTTTTGATGGCAAGGTTGAAAACCCGTGAAAGGAAGCAAAGACTAAACATGTGCCAGAGCTCTTGGTTTTGAAAAAAGAGATAAAACTCTTTTGAGAAGTGCAACTTTCCAGTCAACGGTGAACGGTAAAGGTCTCTCAATATCTCCCATGCCAACCATATTAATGCCTTTTGCTTACACATGTTCCCTTATCCATAAATCCTTTGATGGTCTACGGAACCTTTTATTTTGCCTCAAGGATGGAAGGAGGATATCGTTCCATCTTTCATAAGCAGCATTTGGTCCATTTCACTCCATCATCAAGTATGGGGGAGGTGTAACTCTCATATATTTTTTATTGACTAGTTAAAACTTCCGTCAAAATATTTTTGGCATGAAAGAACTGATTTTCCCTCACCGCACCATGAGCTTGTACGGTTACAAAGGGGAAGCTTTTGAATAAATTCCGAGATGGCACAAGAAAGTCTAAGTTAGGAGTGGCCGGTAAATACCACATATAGGTAGGTATGGTGGACTCAAATGGAACAACTCGTTTGAAAAGGAGTTTGGATGCACAAGCAGAATTCCCATTGGTGCTGGAGGAAGGCTAGCAAAAGACGGGGAAGCGACCAAACAGAGAGCATAACGGTCATAATCATGCAGAGCGACAAAGCAACATTGAATCGGGCATGAAAGTGATATAGCTCACTCTGAAGTAAAAATATCATCAAGGCAGAACAGACTTTTTAGTCTTAACATGCGTGAACATGTGCCAAGTTGATGTCTATGCACGCTTCTATTCTTGTAGACTATGTTGGGCCTCCAAGCGCAGAGGTTTGTAGGACAGCAGCAATTTCCCTCAAGTGGATGACCTAAGGTTTATCGAACTCAGGGAAGTAGAGGTTGAAGATGGTCTCTCTCAAGCAACCCTGCAATTAAGATACAAGAAGTCTCTTGTGTCCCCAACACACCTAATACAACTAGGAGTTGTATAGGTGCACTAGTTCGGCGAAGAGATGGTAAAATATGGGTGATAGGTGTGGAAAAACAAAGTAATATAAATCTGTAATAAAAAGTGCAGCAAGCAAACATGTAACAAAAGTGAGTGCAAACGGTGTAACAATGATGGAAACAAGGCCTAGGCTTCATACTTTCACTAGTGGTAACTCTCAACAACATTAACATAGTCTAATCACATGATATTTCCCATAAAACATGCAATGAGGACGCACTCGGAGGTCATTCCTTTGTGGTCAAGAGAGGACGAGAATTATGTAGGGCTACAAAAGCACACCTCAAAGTTCGTAGTTCTCAATCTATGGATTTCCCAATGTCACCGCGGCCATCCAAAGAGAGTACCACAATCACCACAACATATCTCGAGGATAGTCAAAGACAAGCACCAAGAGACTCTCAATCTTCAATCAACACACAAAAGAGGAAATCACTCATGATAATATTCTTCTAACCCATGTCCAGTAGACCGCTGTCACCATGGTCTCGGGGATTATACTAGATAAGATCAATTGAGTACATCAAACCAATACATAGAGGAAGGGGAAATATCATGGGATCACCCTAGATTAACATAGCCTATGATCACAACGAAGATCACATCATGGGAGAGAGAGAAGAACACATAGCTACTGGTAGAAACCTTAGCCCCGAGGGAGAACTACTCCCGCTTCATGGAGGAGGGAAGCAATGTCGATGGAGATGAATACGGGGGCACTTCCCCGTCCCGGCAGGGTGCCGGCACAGGAATTCTGTCCCCCCGAAACTTTTTTTCGATGGCGGCGGAGATCGGAATTGCTTCTTGAGAAAAGGGGTCTGGAATCAGGGTTTCCTCCGTGGGGGTAAAAATAGGGGCCAAAGGGGGCACCGAGAGGGGCCACGAGGCAGTCAGAAGGGCAGGTGGCGCAGCCTAGGGATGGGCCGCGCTAGGCACCCTCCTGGCTGCCTGGTGGTGGCCCTCCCTTCCTTGGTGATTCCGCAAGCTTCTGGGACGCTGATTTTTTATATAATTTTTCTGGAATTTTTGGAGCACTTTTAATGGCCGGAAAACCTGAAATACAAAAACAGCAGAAAACAGGAACTGGCAACTGGGTGCACTGAGTTAATAAGTTAGTCCAAATATGATCAAAAGTGTATGGAAGTGTATGTAAAACATGGCAAAGTCACACAAAACATGCATGGCACAAGCAGAAATTATAGATACGTTTGGGACGTATCACAAGTCAACCCAAGAATTCCCTGGAGGGAAATACCACTTCAATATGCCACACCATGACCAATGCAATGCATGTCAATCATTTCAAGCAACGCATTATAAACTCTAGCTATTTGAGACTAACCACAAAGAAAGCAGGAACCATTGGGAAAGCATTGTAAACATAGCACTATGTCGCTACAAGCTGGTCTCTAATTATAAGTACAGGCATATGTACAAAAGTAGAAACAAAAAGAGTTCATACTGGCTTTCCTTGTTGCATCCCTTCCGTCGATCTTCGTCATTACTGCCTTGTCACTTGCACGATCGAACGTAGGAAATTATAATCATCACGGATTCGAGCTGAACTCTGAAACAAAGCAAACTAAAGATCACAGGAAACATATTTTTGGGTTTTTTTAAGATTTATCGAAATAAAAAGAAAGGATAAATCTTATTGGGGTTTTTCAAACTAAAAGAACAAATAAGAACAGGCAAAAACTTGCAAAAAGATAAAAAAGAACCAATGGTAGATACAATGGAAAGGGGAGGAGAGCACGTACTCCCCCAAGCTTAGGCTTTTGGCCTAAGTTGGGGCTCGTCTACTGCGGTCCAGAGGAGCCTTCTGCTCCCGGGTAGTACTGGTATGCCCATGGGTCGTATGCGTTCTCCGGTGCGTACACTAAAGTCCTGGGTTCCTCCCACGTGGAAGAGGAAGGTCCCGCCCCCCATCCAGAGGAAGACCCTTCACCCCAGGGGGTGACGGTCTCCTCCTGAACTAGTGGATATACCACTTGCTCCTCCTGAACGGGCGGATACACGACGCTCTCCTCCTCGTCTGGCTCGACCCCCTCCGTGGGGTCTTGAAACTGGTATCTCCCCGTGATCTCATCAAACTCGGCCACTGAAAAACAAAATCTGTTCCTGCGAGAAAAATCAAACACAAGTGGTGCAGGTAGACGGACGGTGCGTGCCACACCGTCTTTAAACCGCAAATATAATCAAGTGTGTAGTGGTCAGAGGTCTTAGTAACAAAGAAATGCCTCTTCATGGCAGCCAAGTCAAGGCTAACAAAAGGAAAGATTGCATCATCTGGGCGCAGTTCTCCTTGGAGAAACTGCAAAAGAAGTGTGGCATAGACGCCACCAAAGAGTTCCCCCTTTTTACTATTAGTAGCAAGGCGTTTCGCAATAAGCGAACCCACATGATACTCGTGCTTCCCTGAGAGGGCATTCTCCATGATAGCAGTATCAGGCGTAGAAGTTTTGCTCGTGTTGTCTCGAGCCAACACTCCTCTAGCAATATAATAGGCGAAATACCTGAGGTGAGGCAACATAATGTTGGAAATATTCTGACGGTTGGATGGCCTCACTTTAGTGTTACAGAACAAGTCGAGGAGGGTGTTGAGTGCAACAGTTTGGAAATTTCTCCTCTTCTTCTTCTCGACCAAGCCTGGAAAACCTAAAGCTTCACAAAATATACTCATAGGCATGGTCAGCAATCTTTCATAAAGTCGAAACACCACAGTATCATTGTCAGAATAAAACTTGAAACTGTTAACAAAAATAGCGGTGAGTGTCTCGTACTGTGGTACACGGCTCGTAACAAGCCGTGTCAAACCGGCATTGGCACACAGAGCATAGAACTCTTCTTATATGCCGACATCCTCCATGAAATCTTCGCATGGAAATGCCATGGATTTCGCGGGTGACGCGTCCAACATCTCTATGGGTACGATATCTTCATTGTAGCTCACCCTCGTGGTCGAAGGTGAAGCTGCGGAACGCGTAACACGGCTAGAGTGCTCGGGTTTCTTCTTCCCAAGCCACTTTCCTAGCCTCTCCATTTCTGAAATTTTTAACAATTCACAAAAACGAAGATTTAAACAAAACTAGTTTGGGTGTTCTTTAGTAACTCTTGCATGTTCTTGAGTAACTCTTGCATGTTCTCCGTTGTTGTTTATTGCTTTGGCCAAGTAGTAGGTAGTGACTCCAAGAGGGAGCGTTATGCATGATTGTGGGTTCATGCCCCCCGATGACTAGCTTGAGTGACAGAAACATGAGTCTAGGGGATGTGTTGTTGCCACAAGGGGGAAAACAACGGTGCTTGTACTTGCGGGTGCAAGGATTGTTTACTTTACGCAAAGTTCTTTAATGCAGTTGTCTATTGCTTTGAGTTTACACTTTGGGTGGGATTCACAACTTAATACCAACGAGATGTTCTGGATAGATATCTCAAGGTGGATGATTAGTAGGTAGATGCAGATGGATTTCGGTCTACTTGTCTTGGCGTAGCGCCCATGCTTTTGAGCCTCTTCCTTTCTTTATAGCATAATTAGCATTGGTTTGCGCACATAATCCTGTCAATTTCCCAGCTGTAATTTGTTTACCTCGCATGGCTATTTTATCGTCTTTTGGGAGAGAGACATCACTAGTGAACATCATAGGACCCCGGTCCATATTTCCAATACTTTTTACACCTTCAATTTACTTTCAGTATTTACTTTTCCATATCTATCACTATCATTATTATCCCGTGCGTTTTATCCTTTGTAAACAACAAGGCCGGAGGAATTGACAACTCCTGTGTACTCGTTGGGAGCAAAGCTATCTGTTGTGTGTGCAGGTCCAGGTGAAGTTAGCAACCTAGGTTGTAAACGGCGCCATTGTTCACTTCACCACCTACTTTTCGATCTTGGAGTCCTACTAGAGACAATCTAAACCTTAGCAACTTTGCTAAGGGAAATTTGCCACTACGCTACATCTCACCTTCCACTTGGGGTAACCAACGAGGGGCGAGTATTATCTCGTGTATCAAGAAAATTTCTGGCGCCGTTGCCGGGGACTCCACTCTTCAAGATAGGGGAGTTGCACACTATCTTTTATCTTTGCTTTTTAGTCTTGTTAGTTTACCTTTTAGTTTCTGCTTTAGTCTTTTATCAAAAATCAAAAAAATAGTTATCTTGCCTGCTGCTACTATGGGTTCCTCTGAGAACACCAAGTTGTGTGACTTCACTAGTCACAACAACAGTGACTTTATCTGCACTCCTATTGCTACACTTGCTACTTCACCACCTTCTTATGAGATTAAACCTGCTTTGCTAAACCTTGTTATGAAAGATAAATTCTCTGGTGCTAGAGATGATGCTGCTTTGCACTTAAATAGTTTTATTGAGCTTTGTTATATGCAAAAGTAAAAAGAAGTAGATGGTGATATTGTTAAGCTTAAGCTTTTTCCTTTCTCCTTGAGGGATGAAGCTAAAATCTGGTTTCAATCCTTGCCTAAGAATAGCATAGATTCTTGGGATAAGTGCAAGGATGCTTTTTTTTTGGAAGTACTATCCCCCTGCTAAGATTATCCAATTGAGGAGCTTTATTATGAATTTTAATCAATTGGATAATGAACACGTTGCCCAAGCTTGGGAACGCATGAAATCTCTTGTTAAGAATTGCCCTACGCATGGTTTGACCACTTGGATGGTTATCCAAACTTTTTATGCAGGCTTGAACTTTACCTCGCGGAACTTGCTAGATTCGGCCGCGGGAGGAACCTTTATGTCAACTACACTTGGTGCTGCCACAAAACTTCTCGATGAGATGATGACCAACTATTCCCAATGGCACACCGAAAGAGCTCCAACAGGTAGGAAGGTAAACTCTGTCAACGAGATCTCCTCCCTAAATGAAAAAGTTGGCTTGATTATGTCTCTACTTACCAAGCAATCTCCTATTGATCCTCAACATGTACCTTTAAATTCTTTGATTGCTCAAGATCAAGTAGATGTGAACTTTATCTCTAGAAACAACTTCAACAACAATGCTTATAGGAGTAACTTTGGTAGCAATCCTAGACTGTTCCCCTCCAACAACTATGGGAACAACAACACTTATCCTAGCACCAAAAACTCCACTTCAGAATTAGAGAGTATGCTTAAAGACTTTCTCACTACCCAATTAGCCTTCAACAAGAGTGTAGAGGAAAAACTAGACAAACTAGATAACCTCTCGTCGAAGGTAGACAATTTAGCCCACGAAGTAGAATTGCTTAAAATTAGAACTTCTCCCCTTGAGGAGAGAAAGGTCACTCCTATGAATGTTATCCAATTGCAAATTAATGAAAACATTAGGATGATGGCTAAACTTAAAGAGAGATGGGCTAGAGAAAAGGAGGAAGAAGATAGGATTAAGAGCCTTCCTACACACCATACTGTTGCTACTATCCAAGTGGTTGAGGATATCCAAACTCTTAGCACCCAATGCACCCCTAGTCCCATAGGACCTATTAATGGTGATGCTATGACCTCAACCGTAGAAGAAGAAATTCCTATGACTATAGAAGCTACCAAACAAGTGAGCCTAAAGGACACCACTACTACTCTACTTGATAGTAGTGACCTTGATTTTGATACTTGAACCCTTTCTGAAGTTATTCGTTTCCTTCACAAGATGTCTAGAGACCCCCACACTAGCTCACTTAATCTTGCCTTCACGGAGCATATCACTAATGCTCTCATCAAAGCTAGGGAGGAGAAGCTTAGGGTAGAAGCTTCCATACCTATAAAGCTAGAAGATGGTTGCGATCCTATGATTAAAATTAAGTTGAATAACTTTTCTTGCTATGCTTTATGTGATGTTGGAGCTAGTACCTCTGTTATGCCCAAAAGAATGTATGACATATTTGAATTAAAACCTTTTGATGCTTGTTCTTTTGGTGTTCGTCTCGTCGATTCTTCCGTACATAAACCTTTGGCGAAGATAGATGATGTTCTTATAATTGTCAATGACAATTATGTTCCCGTTGATTTTACTATTATGGACATTGAATGTGAACCTTCTTGTCCAATTATTCCGGGACGTCCTTTTCTTCGCACCGTGGGTGCTGTTATTGATATGAAAGAGGGGATTATAAAATTACAATTCCCTCTCAAGAAAGTAATGGAACACTTCCCTAGCAAAAATTTTAAGTTGCCTTTTGAGTCCGTCACACGGGCTAGTTATTTCCTTGAAAAGACTTGATCTATTTGCATTAAGCCTAGCTAATGGCTTTAAAGAAGCGCTTTCGGGAGGTAGCCCGCAACGAATTAAGGATTTCCTTTTTGTTTTCATTCTGTTTTTAGTGGTCTTGATGATTTTTACTAATGTAGAAACATCATTGTATCTTTACTTTTCAAGCTTTGTTCCTTTTATAGCCTCATACGACAAGGGAAGTGAAAGTTGTGACATGCTGTCCAGAAAACAGATTCTGTCCTCGTGACTAGAAAAATCAGAGAAAAATCCCAGTTCATCTATTTTAGCTGAATTTTTTACACAGCTTGCTCTATACAATTACGAAACTTTCGTATGTTCTGAGTTTTTTTATTTGAGTTGCAGAAGTATCCCTAAAAATTCTTTACTACCTGCTGGTCTGTTTTTCACAGATTCTGTCCTGTTTTGCCATTTCTTCGTTTTACAAATCTTAAGCTTGCTATTTCTTTGCAAAAACTTTTTGGAAATCTTGAGAAACAGTATCCCTTCAAGATTATCTTTATTTCCAGTAGAGAAAAATTATTTTATTATGGGTACTAACCTCGCTAATCAGATTATGATGAGTTATGTATAAAGGGAGTTTTCAAGTGTGCGAGTGAAGATGATGAAAGAAGATTCAGGATTGTAAAGCACTCAAGCTTGTGGATGCCCCCATGCATCCCCAAGAAATATTCAAGGAGACTCAAGCGTCTAATCTTGGGGATGCCCCCGTGCATCCCATTCTCCATCAACAATTATCAGTTCGTCTCTCGTTTCACTATATTTTTATCACTTCATGCATTATTTGCTATTCTTGGAGCGTCTCGCTCTTAGGTTTTATTTTTAGTTTTCTTTAGCTTTGCTTGCTGTTCAAAACAAGTTAGAACCCAAATTTCTTTGTGTGGGAGAGAAACACGCTCCACTTCCAAAATCTAGAACACAACATAGGACTTTTCATGCTTATCTTTGCGGTGTGTGTTCTTTATCTTTTCGTAGCTACTGTCATGTTTAGCTCTTGGTTTTCATGTTTATCTTTTCAAAGAGCTTTTATTTAGTTTGTTGCTGGAACTCTCTTGAGTTTTCATGTTTATCTTGTTTAGAGATTTTGCCTGTTGCACTGAGTTGTGTGTCTTGACTTGAAGTAGGTAATTGAGGTTGCTATTCTTTTTGTAGTAGTAACTTGCAATAGTTTTGAGGTATTGTTTTGAGTAATGTTTGGACTTTTGGCGTCAAGAGCTTTAGCCTATTAGTGATAGATGTCGTATTTTGGGCAATCCGTGTTTATTTTCAAAAACCTACAAATTAGTTGAGAACTCTAGCTACCAGGCGGATCACTACTCTTCTGAGGGGTCGAATATTAGAGTACACTCACGTACCATGACTTGAGGATGCGCAAGGATAACCAAACCCCCATGCACTCCTCCTCGGGGTACTTGTATCTTTGTGAAACCTCCTTATTAGATTGAGAGTTACCGATAATAAGTGCATGAGTTCTTCGGACTAATGTGAGTATTCGAAAGTTGACACTTCCAGCTTCCCATATTTTCTAGCCTCTCCTGTGTCGCGCATTGCTTTCTTCTCACTCCGAGAGTTGGTGTCCACCTTCGCCGGTACATCCAAACCCTTGGCATGATACGCTCTGTCATCATAAACCTCCTTATATCCTTCTCAAAACAGCTACCATACCTACCTATCAAGGCATTTCCATAGCCTTTCCGAGATACATTGCCATGCAACATCCATCTTCTCATGACTTGATCTTCATGTCATACATGCTACTTGCTTGATCGATGAGCCGCATGCTAGTTGGGCCTTGCCCTAATCATTGCTACATGACGCGCTAGTATCATTGCATATCATCCTACACTGGCAGAGGCATACATTTGCATGCTTCATGATAGTTACATCTTCTTTATGATTAGAGTACTTTGTAAAGTGTAAAAGATCTTCTATACTTCTTGTAATATATAGAGTGTTGCCCCTAAAGTGAGGAAAAGATCCCATGGACAAATTAAAAGATCCCAAAGAGGACAAAATTAAAAGATCCCAAAGAGGACAAATGAGAGAAATAGAGAGAGCCATTGAGGCCACAAAAAAATACAAAAAAATAGAAAAAATAGAAAAAGAAAATAAAAAGAGAGAAGGGGGCACACTAATATTCCTTTTGAGAGATCCACACTCGTACTCCCTCTTATATCTTGTACTCCATAGAGATTATCATTCATGCATATAGCTATGTGGGGACCTTCACACTATAGAACTTGGCTTGTATATTCCAATGATGAGCCTCCTCAAATGAGATCTAGGTCTTCTTGAGCAAGCAAGTTGGATGCACCTCCACTAGTTCCATTTGGAGAGCTTTTAGCTCATATGTGCATCTGTTGCATGGCAATCCCCCTTATTTAAAGTGCCAGATAAATTCCAGGAAAAATATAGGAAAAATCAGCGTACGGGAACCTTCCAGAAGAGCCAAAGTGGGGGCCGAGGGGGGCCAAGGGGCCCAGGCGGCCAGAGGGCGCGGCCCCACCTCTGGTCGCGCCAGGGGGGCGCCTGGAGCCCCTGGCCCACCTCTGGCTGCCCCCCTTCGCCTATTTATTCCACGTGACGAAAAACCCCCGGGGACGGAACCCTTTTTCGCGATCTCTCCTCTGTTCCACCGCCGCCGCGCTTCCAAGATCAGGAGCACCAGAAGACCTCTTCCCGGCACCCTGCCGGAAGGAGGAATCACCTCCGGGAGCTTCTCCACCACCATGGATGCTTCCCGGATGAACCGTGAGTAGTTCACCTTGGACCATGGGTCTATGATCAGTAGCTATGTGATGTAATCCTCCCCTCTTTTTTCTTCATGAATTAGACCTTGTGAGCTTCCCTACATGATCGAGGCACTTATGCAATATTTCTTTTATTGTATGCTGAGTTTGCTGGGATCCGATGGATTATGAGATTATGTTCAGATTGTGTTTGAGTTATATATTTGATTCTCTTCTTTTATATTTATGTTCTTGAGTAATTCTTGCATTTTCTCTATTGATGTTTATTGCTTTGGCCAAGTAGTAGGTAGTGACTCCAAGAGGGAGCGTTATGCATGATTGTGGGTTCATGCCCCCCGATGACTAGCTTGAGTGACAGAAACATGAGTCTAGGGGATGTGATGTTGCCACAAGGGGGAAAACAACGGTGCTTGTACTTGCGGGTGCAAGGATTGTTTACTTTACGCAAAGTTCTTTAATGCAGTTGTCTGTTGCTTTGAGTTTACACTTTGGGTGGGATTCACAACTTAATACCAACGAGATGTTCTGGATAGATATCTCAAGGTGGATGATTAGTAGGTAGATGCAGATGGATTTCGGTCTACTTGTCTTGGCGTACCGCCCATGCTTTTGAGCCTCTTCCTTTCTTTATAGCATAATTAGCATTGGTTTGCGCACATAATCCTTTCAATTGCCCAGCTGTAATTTGTTTACCTCGCATGGCTATTTTATCGTCTTTTGGGAGAGAGACATCACTAGTGAACATCATAGGACCCCGGTCCATATTTCCAATACTGTTTACACCTTCAATTTACTTTCAGTATTTACTTTTCCGTAGCTATCACTATCATTATTATCCCGTGTGTTTTATCCTTTGTAAACAACAAGGCCGGAGGAATTGACAACTCCCCAGTACTCGTTGGGAGCAAAGCTATTGTGTGCAGGTCCAGGTGAAGTTAGCAACCTAGGTTGTAAACGGCGCCATTGTTCACTTCACCACCTACTTGTCGATCTTGGAGTCCTACTGGAGACAATCTAAACCTTAGCATCTTCGCTAAGGGAAATTTGCCACTATGCTACATCTCACCTTCCACTTGGGGTAACCAACGAGGGGTGAGTATTATCTTGTGTATCAGTCTCGTGATGGAGAAAGCAACGCTCAAGTTTGGGGAGACTGAAATCCCTAATGCTCAAATGCGCTATTCATGAGCTCCCCAAGAAAACTATACTTAAAAACTTTTATGCTAGACTTTCTCGTCAGGATAAGGAGATGATGGATGCCTCCTCTAGTGGGGTATTTCAGACGAAAAGCGTTGAAGAAAGATGGGATCTCCTTGAAAGGATCCAGAAGAATACCGAAGATTGGGAAATAGATAAAGGTATTGAACCCACTATAAATTATGAGCATGATTATATAGAGAGCTATGTGAAAACTGATTACTTTAGTACCTTTTGCTCTAAGATTGGTCTTGATTCCCATCTAATGATTGATTTTTGTAAGGACTTTGCCTCTCATATTGACTCTTCTAAGAAGAAGAAGGATCAGCATCATAAACCCTTCAAAGACATACCTATTGATATTCATGTTGCTGACCCTATTTTGCCTGCAATTATATATGAAAAGCCCCCTTTTCCCGTAAGAATAAGGGAGCACTCTTTTGTGACAGGCATATTAAATAAAAGTGAGAGAAGAATTGATGATCCTGAGGACCAGATCAAGGTCGATCCTCAAGTTGCATTGGCTAAGGATCTTGTTACTAATGATGCTTTAGATTCCAATATAATTTTTTTTGCTGTTTCCACTAACCTTGTCACAGCCAAGAATAAAGGCCCAATTTCAGGTACTCCAGTAGTATCTGTTAAAATAGGAGATCACAATTATTATGGGCTATGCGATTTGGGATCGAGTGCCAGTGCTATCCCGTATTCACTTTATCAAGAGATCGTAGGTGACATTTCACCTTGTGAACTTGAAGAAGTTGATGTTACTATTCATCTTGCAAACAGAGCAATTATCTCTCCTATCAGAATTGTGAGAGACGTTGAAGTCTTATGAGGAAAGGTAAAATACCCTACCGACTTTCTAGTACTTGGTTCAGTAAGGGATAATTTTTGTCCTATTATTTTCGGTAGACCTTTTCTCAGAACTTGTGGAGCTATAATAGATTGCAAGAAAGGTAAAGTTTCTATTGAATTCAATGGTGAGCCATATGAATTTAACTTTTCTAAGTTCTCTAAGCAGCCTCGTGGTACTAACTTGCCTAGTAATGATAAGATTATTGAAGATATTGCTTCCATTGCTATTCCTCCTAATGATCCTTTGCAGCAATATATGGAGGACCACGAGAATGATTTGCATATGCAAGATAGAAATGAGTTGGACGACATATTCTTAAGACAACCTGCTATCCTAAAGCACAACCTTCCAGTTGAGCCTTTGGGAATTTTATCGAAACCAAAAGAAGATCCAGTGTTTGATCTTAAACCTCTTCCTGATATGCTCAAATATGCTTATTTAGATGAAAAGAAAGTATATCCTGTTATTATCAACTCTAACCTTTCAGGGTATGAAGAAGAGCGACTATTGGAAGTACTTCGCAAACATCGAGGTGCAATTGACTATACCCTTGATGACCTTAAGGAGATTAGTCCATCTATTTGTCAACATACCATCAACCTTGAGCCTGATGCTAAACCAGTTGTTGATCATCAATGACGGCTGAATCCGAAGATGATGGATGTTGTAAGGACAGATATTCTCAAGCTTCTAGCCGCAGGTATTATCTACACTATAGCTGATAGTAAGTGGGTAAGGCCGGTTCATTGTGTTCCAAAGAAAGGAGGAACAACTGTGGTTCCTAATGATAAGAATGAACTAATACCTCAGAGAATTATTATTGGATATAGAATGTGTATTGATTACAGGAAGCTCAACAAGGCAACCACGAAGGACCACTACCCATTGCCGCTCATCGACCAAATGCTTGAAAGGTTATCCAAAAATACTCACTTTTGTTATCTAGATGGTTATTCTGGCTTCTCTCAAATTCATGTTAACACTGCTGATCAAGAGAAAACCACTTTTACTTGTCCCTATGGTACTTATGCTTACAAACGTATGCCTTTTGGTTTATGTAATGCCCCTGCTAATTTTCAAAGGTGTATGTCTGCTATCTTTCATGGTTTTTGTGAAGAAATTCTGGAGGTATTCATGGACGATTTCTCCGTCTATGGAACCTCTTTTGACCATTGTCTCCACAACCTTAATAAAGTTTTGCAGAGATGTGAGGAGACAAATCTGGTGCTTAAATGGGAGAAGTGTCAATTTATGGTCAACGAGGGAATTGTCCTTGGCCACAAAATTTCCGAGAGGGGAATTGAGGTGGACAGGGCTAAGATCGAGGCAATTGAAAGGATGCCCTATCCAAGGGACATCAAAGGTATTCATAGTTTTCTCGGTCATGCTGGTTTCTATAGAAGATTTATTAAAGACTTTTCTAAGACTTCAAGACCCCTCACTAATCTTCTCCATAAGGACGTTCCTTCTGTTTTTGATGAAGATTGTAAGGAAGCCTTCGAAGTTCTTAAGAAAGCTTTAATAACATCTCCTATAGTACAACCACCTGATTGGAATTTACCTTTTGAAATTATGTGTGATGCTAGTGATTTTGCTGTTGGAGCTGTTTTAGGGCAAAGGGTTGATAATAAATTGAATGTTATATATTATGCTAGCAAAACCCTTGATAGTGCTCAAAAGAACTATGCTACTACTAAGAAGGAATTCTTAGCAATAGTGTTTGCTTGTGATAAGTTTAGGCAATATATTGTTGACTCTAAGATTATTATTCATACTGACCATGCTGCCATTAAGTATCTTATGGAGAAGAAGGATGCCAAACCCAGACACATTCGATGGGTACTCCTTCTCCAAGAATTTGATTTGCAGATTGTCGATAGGAAAATCTTTCAAGGATGGAAGATATACCGCATGATCCCATTCCAGTCAACGACAGTTTTCCAGATGAATAGCTAGCTATTGTAAAAATACATTCTCTCTCTGATCCTTGGTTTGCAGATTATGCTAACTTTATCGTTGCAAAGTTCTTGCCTCCAGGTTTAACATTTCAGCAAAGGAAGAAGTTCTTCCACGATTTGAGGCATTACTTTTGGGATAACCCACATCTTTTCAAAGAAGGTCCAGATGGTATCGTGAGGAGATGCATACCGGAACACGAGCAGAAGGACATTCTCAAACAATGTCATGATAGTCCATATGGAGGACATCATGCTGGTGAGAGGACCGCACATAAGGTTCTTCAATCAGGTTTTTATTGGCCTACTCTCTTTAAAGATGCTAGAAATTATGTCTTATCCTGTGATAAGTGTCAGAGAGTTGGTAATATTAGTAGAAGGAATGAGATGCCTATGAATTACTCTCTAGTGATTGAGCCTTTTGATTGCTGGGGTTTTGATTTTATGGGTCCTTTTCCTCCCTCGCACAAGTACACTCACATTTTAGTTGCTGTTGATTATGTAACCAAGTGGGTAGAGGCAATCCCCACTGAAAGTGCTGATCACAAGACATCTTTGAAAATGCTCAAGGATGTAATTTTTCCTATGTCTAGAGTACCCAGGTACCTCATGACTGATGGGGGTTCACACTTTATACATGGAGCTTTTAGAAAAGCTTTAACCAAGTACGATGTCAATCATAGAATTGCTTCACCGTACCACCCTCAAACTAGTGGGCAAGTTGAGCTCACCAATATAGAGATCAATTTGATCTTACAGAAGACAGTCAATAGAAATAGAAAAGATTGGTCAAATAAGTTAGGAGATGCTTTGTGGGCGTATAGAACTGCTTACAAAAACCCCATGGGCATGTCTCCCTATAAGATGGTCTACGGCAAAGCTTGCCATTTGCCATTAGAACTAGAACACAAAGCTTACTGGGCTATTAGAGAGCTTAATGCGGACCCGAAATTAGCGGGTGAAAAGCATCTCATGAACTTGACTTCTCTAGATGAGTGGAGAAGTGAAGCTTACGAGAGCGCTAAAATGTTCAAGGAAAAGGTAAAGAAGTGGCATGATACGAGGATTCTGAAACGTGAATTTAATGTTGGTGATAAAGTTTTGTTGTTTAGATCCCGTTTCAGGTTTTCTCCAGGTAAACTACTTTACAGGTGGGAAGGGCCATTTCATATTGAAGAAGTCTACCACTCGGGTGCAATCAAGATTAACAATTTTGAAGGCATCAAACCTCAAGTTGTGAATGGGAAAAGACTTAAGCATTACATAGCATGAGACCCTGTCAATGTTGATGTGGATTTGGTATACACAATAGCTCATGAAGAACATGTTGCAGCCTTGTTTCAGACACCAGCAGAAGCAGAATAAAGAAAGGTATGTATTACGGTAAGGAAACATCGCGAACCGCCATAAAAATCCCATATTATGAGTTTCTGTAAAAATAGGAAAATTTGAGGCCTAAGTGGAGCCGGAGACAAGCTCCAGGGGGCCCAGGCGCCCCCCTGGCGCGGTCTACCCCCTGGCTGCGCCGGGAGGCCGCCTGGGCACCCCGGAGTCCGTCATCGACCCCGCTTTGGCTCGTTACCTTCCTTTCTGTGCAGAAATTTTTGCTATATATTTGCCCGGATTGTTCCGGCAACGTATCTCGCTATTTCGTGTGTTTTCTTTTCGAGCTGTTTCTGCCAGGACTAAAAGTTGAGTAGTAGAGATGTCTTCTTGTGGCTCGAGCGGAGAGGACTTCTTGGGATGGCGTCTACGTCAAGTCCAGAAGGATCTTAATCAAGGGAAGCACGTTGATTGGGATACCAAAGAAGAAATCGTTGCAAGACAAGCGGATATGGAGCGTTCTGTGAGAGAGGAAGTCAAGACTATCACTGCCCAACAGCAAGGAGGTCCAAGCAATCCCTTCATGGTGGGATCTATGCAACCTCAATATGATCTTTATCTTAACCTTTCAGGGCCCTACACTTCACTTGAGGATCAACGCATGCTTTCCACAATCTCCGAGGCCTACCGCATCACCAACCAACTTTGTGAAGATTTCCGTGTACTGAAAGTGCAAGTGGAAATCCTGGAAGCTGAAAACCAAACCCTTCGACGTATAATAAGCGACCTCAGCAAGAACAAGAATGAGGAGTAAATCTCCTTGGGTAATGGCATCCCCTTAGCTTGTTCCAAGCTTGCGGGAGTGCCCGGTATCTTTATCTTTATCTTTGTCTTTTAGAGTCAAGTATAGTCGTATCATGTCTAGGGAAGTTATCTTATAAAATAGGTGTTTGCATTGAGGTTTATCACTCCTTTTTGGAGAGTTATGTATCCGTGAGTGTGGAGTCGTCTATGATGGAATATTAATGAGAAGTCTATTGATCCCCTCGCTGCACTCGGTATTCTCTTCACGCAATCGACCTTATGATGATTCTTATGGGGAGTATTGACCTTATATCAGGTATGGCTTTGAAAACTTTATTTAATATTGGCAAACATAGCTTTGGTCACAACAACAAGCATGATTTTCTTAAAGTAGCGACATAGCCAAAACCTTTATGTTATTATGCTTGAAGTGTTATGTTGACAAGGAAGACAACTTGATGTGCTATGCTTATTTTAATGTTTATGCTTTATATTGCTTTGCATCTAAGTCATCATCAATTGTCTGTTCTCTGAAAGCCTTTGCTAGCCAAACCTCTGTACTAAGCGGAATTATGCTTGTGCATCCATACCCTGAAACCAATATTTTCCATATGAGTCCACCATACCTTCCTATTCGTGGTATTCCACTACCACTCCTAAAGTATAGAATTTTTGTGGTATCCTTAAATGTTCAAAATCCTCTATTTTGTGCCCCTGTTTTATCTCATGAGGAAGTAGTAGTTAATTCATGATCTTCTTAAGTTGGACAAGTTTTATCCCGGGATTGCATGTCTATCTGCAAACCCCTAATACGAGGAGGAACTGGCATGAGTGCGCCCAGCTCACAAAAGATAATACAACAAACAAACCCTCCTTCACGCTTTGTTCGTGAGAAATCAGAAAACTTTGGCAGTGATAAACAAAGGAGATTGCGGGGATGTGATCGTCCCCGTGTGGGAGACGTTCCTCGAAACTTGTCCAATCTGAGAAGTAATTGAGTTATCTATTAGCATTCGTTGACAAATCATGCACCTCTCAAAACTTGTTTTCATTCTGTTTGATTTAAGGATAGCACTTGAGTTTTTCCTGCTTGCCTTTAACAAGGCCTTTCCTTTACTTTTATGTTGAGTCAGTCTCCTACTTCTTCCTTTCCCAAAGAGAACAGACACTTGATGTTGATGAGGATTCATCCATATAATGCTGCATTAAGTTTTGTCATGCCATATTATTGTTGACATTATCTTTTGATAAGTAAGTTGTTTGCAAAGGTTTCCGCCACGGAAGGGGAGATCATCGCCATCGTCATCACCATCATCACGGGCATCATCGATATCATCATCAACATCATCCCCAACATCAGCACCATCTTCATCTTCATCCAATCTCATCTCGCAATTGCAACTTGCGTTGTAACTCGTACTATCTATCCTCTCTACTCTACCGGTGTTGATTACTACTTTGTGGTGAATGCTATTGAGTTTTCTTGGAGAAATATCGTTATGACCAGATTGTTTAACACCTATTTATCACCTCTGATCATGATCTCTTTTATGTCCTGTGAGTAGTTACTTTAGTTCTTGAGCACATGGTAGAAGTCTTGTTGTTAGTAGTCATATGATGTTGAAGTAATATGTGTTGTTTGATATTTAAGTTGTGTTGTTATTTTCCTAGTGGTGTTGTGTGAGTCGAACACTCAACACTTCGCCTTATTAAGGACCTAGGGGAATACATTGTGTATAAAGAATGCTTACGGTGGGTAGCCGGAGTGATAGAAACCTGAACCCCAGTTTGCACACTTTTGCATAAGGGAACAATGGATCCTTGATCTTATTGCTGTGGTTAGGCTTTGCCTTAATTTCTATCTTGTATTTGCGGATGCTTGCAAGATGTTTAATAATAAGAGTGCACTTATCTTAGTCTAGAAGGTGTGCTAGCATAGATCCACCCACTCAACACTTATCAACACTACACACAGTGCCGATACGGAGTATGGCGAAAGCACGTGACTACCTCTCCATGTGTCCTCAAGAACGCCTTAGTCTTTATAAGTTCAGTTGTCAGGCTTATCCTTTGCTCAAAAGGATTGGGCAACTTTCTGCTCCACGTCACTATTTACTTTACTTGCTTTTATCTTATTGTTACTTATATCGAAAACCCTAAAAAGTTATCTTTCAGTGCTTGCAGTTATTCCTTGTCCAAAATCACTTATCAATACCTTTCGCTCCTCGTTGGGTTCGACACTCTTACTTATCGAAAACACTGCAATAGATCCCATCAAACTTCTTCACAGCAGACCACCCCTCAGCAGGACAAGCAGCAGCCTGCAATTCCCCCAACTCCCATCAAGGTGATGCAAGCCATTGGGGAGGATCTTCAGATAGATCCTGCTTTGCTCACAAAGGAAAATCTTATGGCTAATCCTCATGGAGGCTCCCCTGTTGTTTCTCATGATTAGTTCTAGCTATCATGCTGTGTTTGGCAAGCCCATGAATTGGCCAAGTTGTTTTACTTTTGGTATGATCAGACTTTATGTGGTTGTGCTTGTGGTACTCGGGAATTTGCAATGTTTGAATTCCTTTGCTTTTGCTCTCTATTATCAGTCTTTTAATGAATCAAACTAGAAGTTGGAAAAATTTATGTTCGAATGTCAGAGGGCTCAACTCAATTACCAGACAAAGAGCAGTTCGAGCTAAAGTGGAAGAAAGCAAATGTGCCATTATTTGCTTGCAAGAAACTAAGATTGAAAACTTTGATTTGAAAATACTAAGAAACTGCTGCCCCAAAAGATTTGATCAATCTGCTTTCTCTCCTTCTGTGGGAGCTTCTGGGGGATTGGTCATCATCTGGAATTCTACCAGCTTTCATGGGATTTTGCTGGATGCACAACAATTTGGGCTTTCAATCAGGTTTACTTCCCTTCACAATAATAAATACTGGACTTTAGTTAATGTTTATGGACCCTGTGATACTGTCAGGAGGAATGCTTTTGTGCAGTGGTTGTATCATCTCTCCATTCCCTCTGACCTCTGATGATAATTGGTTTCTCTTGGGAGATTTTAATTTCATAAGGTCTGAGGAAAACAGAAACCAACCTGGTGGTGACACCAATGACATGTTCATTTTTAATGAAATCATTGGTCATCTTGGACTGTTAGAAATACCCATAAATGGGAGGAGATATACTTGGTCAAATATGGAGGACAACCCTTTATTGGAACAATTGGAGTGTTTTTTCACTTTTGCAAATTGGATATTTGATTATCCTATGACCCAAGTGATACCCCTTGCTAAGACTGTCTCTGATCATGTTCCATGTGTGGTGTCCATTGGTACTTCCATCCCTAGAGCCAATATCTTCAGGTTTGGAAATTATTGGGTGGAGCAGGAAGGCTTCATGGAATGTGTACAACAATCCTGGGACAAGGTTTCAGATAAGTCTCACATCACTGCCAGGCTGGTTCACAAATTTAAAACTCTAAGGAAAGATATCAAACCTTGGCAGCAGAGCATATCCAAACTTAAACTTCTGATCCAAAAATTTACAAGAGTGGTTTACATCTTGGATTTTTTGCAGGAACTAATAGCTCTGACAACACTTGAATTCAATTTTAGGAAAATTGTAAAACTGTATCATGAAAAGTTGTTGCACTTTCAGTTCCTATACTAGAAGAAAATGTGTACACAAAGGTTCATTAAGGTGGGTGAAGAGAACTTCAAATTCTTCCATGCAATGGCCACTAAGAGGCGCAAAAGGAACTCCATTGCATCACTCACATTGGACAATGGATCTATTTGCTCTGACCATGAGGGTTTAGCATCTGCCTTCCATAAGGCTTTCAAAAATCGAATGGGTGTGGCTAAAGGCATTACAATGGACTTTGATCTCAGCACTTTGCTTTCCCAGGTGGATGGATTGGATGTCCTCACAAGGCCTTTTGAGAAAGATGAAATGGATGAGGTTATTAAGCACATGCCCTCTGACAAGGCACCTGGCCCTGATGGCTTCAATGGAATGTTTCTGAAAAAGTGTTGGTCAATAGTTGGTGAGGATTTTTATGAGTTGGCCAAGCCTTTTCATGGTGGGCAGGCTAGTCTAGATAATTTGAATGGGTCTTTCATCACCTTGATCCCCAAGAAGGTGGCTCCTGAAGTGGTTTCTGATTTTACGCCCATTTCCCTCACCAGTGTGGGTTTGAAATTTCTGACAAAGATGGGTGCTAATAGATTTCAAAGTGAGATCATGAGGTGTATCCATAAGAACCAACATGGTTTTATTAAGTCAAGAACTATACATGATTGTCTAGCTTGGACTTTTGAATGCCTACATCAATGCCACCAATCCAAGAGGCCTCTGGTCATACTGAAGTTGGACTTTGAAAAAGCTTTTGACTCCATTTAACATGAAGCCATTCTGGAGATCCTTAAATATAAAGGTTTTAATGAGACATGGAGAAGATGGGTCAAGGAGATGATGTATTCAGGTTCATCCTCTGTGTTGCTTAATGGGGTACTTGGTAGCAGTTTAGATGTAGGAGAGGGGTGAGACAAGGAGATCCCCTTTCCCCTTTGCTATTTGTTTTTGCTGCTGATTTTTTACAATCAGTGGTCAATAATCTGCTTCAGGAAAAAAAATCAGCTGCCTTTCCCCAGTCATGACAGAGATTTCCCAATTGTGTAATATGTTGATGATACCATTCTTGTCATGCCTGCTGATGAGCAATAGATCCAACATTTGAAAGAGTCTCTACAACTTTTTTTCTCCTCCACTGGTTTGGATATTAATTTTCATAAGTCATGCATGACCCCCATCAATATATCTGAGCAGAGGCTCTAGGATCTTGCCCAGCTTTTTGGTTGTCAAATGGGCAAGTTGCTTTTTACCTATCTGGGTTTACCTGTGGGCACCACTGGACCCAAGATGTCTGATTTCTTGCCTCTGGTGGATTGCATGGAGAGAAGGCTCACAGCCAGTTCCACTTTCCTCGCTCAGGGTGTAAGGCTTCAATTTTTAAACTCTGTGATCTCAATCCATGCCAATCTACTTTCTCTGCACACTGCAGATCCCACCTGGTATCATCAAACAACTAGAGAGGATCCAGAGACAATGCCTGTGGAGGAAACATGGACAAGAGTATGGGCACTCCTTGGCTTCTTGGTATTTAATCTGGAGGCCTAAGAAAAAGGGTGGTTTAGGCATTCTAAACCTCAGCCTGCAGAATGATGCCTTGCTCATGAAACACTTGGCCAAATTTATAATAAGGTAGATGTGCCTTGGGTTCAATTGATGTGGAACTCCTATTACTATAATAGGGTACCTCATGGTACTGTTGAATGTGGGTATTTTTGGTGGAAAGATGTCTGCAAACTCATGGACAAATTCAGAGCATGTTTTGCCATTGCTGCTAGGACTAGTGATATTGTGTTGTTTTGGTCTGATAACTGACAATTGGGAGGTTCCAAGATCACTATGCAACACAGATTTAAGCGTCTGTTCTCCTTCACGAAAGATTCCTACCTATCTCTGGAGGAGTTCAGAAACACAGTGGATATCACATCTTTGTTCCACCTACCTCTTTCTCTTCAGGCATATGAGGAGACGGTCCAGGTTCAGACATTGTTGGAAGGGTACACCTTCACTGATTACAATGATGCTTGGTTATGGAAAGAGGGGCCAAAAGGAGAGTATACAACTAAGAAATACTATAATATGGTTCACTCTCCAGTCCAACCTAACCCACTATTGAAATGGATTTGGAGAAGCTGTTGCACTTTGAAAATCAAAGTTTTTGCCTCGCTGGTAATCATGAACAGGATTAACACCAAAGACATGCTACAGAGGCGCCACTGGAGAATTGATGATGGCCCTAAGTGTTCTTTGTGCTGCTCACACTTTGGATGATAGAGCCCACTTGTTCTTTCAGTGTAATTTCATTTGTAGAATCTGGAACTATCTACAGATTGACTGGTCCTCAGGGAGTGACATGGTGCAGATCACCAATCAGGCTAGATTCTCTTTCAATAAACCTTTTTTCACTGAGGTGGCATTCCTGGCCTGGTGGAACATCTAGTTGTCAGAAATGCCAAGGTGTTTAAACCTGAAAGACGGTCCTTTGCTAAGTGGAGAGGAGGTTTTATCCATGATGCCACCTTGCTGGCTCACAGGATCAAGTCAAGGTTTAAGGAGGAACTGCTTAGATGGATAGATTTTTTGCCACCCTAATTGTATATACCTCATACAATTGTTTTTGTTTTCCGTAATGGTTTCTACTTTTGGTAGATCAGTTTGTACATTTGTAAATATCTATTTATAATTCAATAAAATGATGTGGGGCACTCTGCCTTCAGTTCTTAGTTTCAAAAAAAAAACTTTATTAACCGAACTCATCATGTTGTTCATCGGCACATGGATTTCTAGGGTTGCCGATGCATGAGAGTTGGAATACATATGGTGCATGTTACTAGTATCATAAGAAATTTAAGCATGTAAATTACTTTGAATCGACCTTTGCACTTAATTAGATATATAATTGATAAAACCAGGGTTGACCGATAGAGTATACTCATTGAACGATCTATTACACCATATGAAGTATTTGCATCTACATGAAGGGATCGAGTATTCATATTATCTTAGTAGATAGCAAATCTTTGATGACGATCTCTTCGTAGCAAGAACGGGTTGTAGACCGTTCAAAGCTTCGTCCCCAGCGGAGTCATCAAAAAGTGTATTGACACACGAACACGTCAGGTGTACCCTCGATGCCGGGGGCGATGCACCACAGCTCACGTCGAAGGAGATCCGACCGGCAGCGCGATACGCGAGACAACCGATGAATGCTTTGTAGACCCAAAACTCCACACTCCCGAGAGGGACCCCGTTAGGGAGCACGATGGATATGGGATGGCCTAGGTCGACCTGATCGCCCCTAAGACCTCGTGGATCGCCGCCCTGCAAAAAGAAGAACGACGAAGAACGAGGAAGAAGATACAAAGGATGGGGATAGATGAACACGAAAAAGATGTAGATGTGTTTGTTCGATTGTGTGTTGTTCAATCGACCATCACCTCTCATCTATATATGAGGCGGCTGGACTTTCCGTACAAGATAAGGACATGAAAAACCGACCAAGAGGCCAAACCTAGCCCGACTCGGACAAAAACCGCGTCCCGCAAAGTCGGACATAAGGTCAGAACATTTGACTTAAGTCGGGTATTGAGGTCGGAACATCTGACCGAAGTCTGATGTCGGGACAGACCTTTACAGAATGTTTTTTTTCGATAAGTCGGACATAAGGTCGGAATGTTCGACTTATCTGCTTCAGCTTTTTTCTCTGTTGTTCTTTCATATGCCTTCATATGCCAGGTTGCATACGAGTTCGGATTGAGATGATTCAAATATCAAAATCAACGGCTCGACGAGAGGAAGACAATTCATCTAGATTTCTTTTTTCATTTGAGGTCGTCTTGAGGGCATAATAGTCCAAATATTAGACCGATTACCAAACATTATCACTTTAATCACAACTTCGGCCTCAGAGATGACTCGGATGACGATGACCCAAACTTTAAAGACGTAACTTTTTATGTAATGCACTTTCCAATTTAAGGTCATCTTATATACGTTTATTGTTTTATATACGTTTATTGTTGTGCCAAAAATTGATATCAACACAAACAAAGCCTAGAGATCAAAGCTGGGCACACGGGCCGTGCTTAACGGGCCAGCACGTCAGCCCGGTTTTTCGGCTCTTCACGGGCCGGCCCAGCACGTGGCTTAATGGGTCGTGCCCGGCACGTGGCCCGGCTAGGGTCGTGCCTGGGCTGCGAAGCCTGGCACGCGTGCCAGCCCGGCACGGCACGCTAAGCTGCCAGCCCGGCACGGCACAGCACGGGAACGACCCGGCACGAGCGGCACGAGCGGCACGGGAGGGCGGGAGTGGGACTGGGAGGAGCAGGCGGGAGCGGGAGAGAGCCGTTGGGGTGGGGCCTTGCGAGGGAGAGAGCCGTTGGGAGGATGGCGGGGGGGAGGAGAGCCGTTGGGGGAGCGGGGGAGAGGGTTTAGGGAGGGTTTTAGTGGGGTTTAGGGGTAGTTTAGGTCTGTTTAGGGTATTTTTTCTTTGAATTTCAAATTTTAAATCGTTGGAGGGCTAAATTAGTCCCAAAAAATTGTATTTTTTCCTATAAAAAGGGCAGACCACCCCTCTCATTTCTCACACTCAAACCTTCTCTCCCTTTCATTTCTCACATTCAAACATGGGTGATCCTTTGGATCCCATGAGTAGTGACCACAACAACCTCACCTCAGACTCCACCCACTACACTTTAGATGCTAGCGATTTCGAGATCCCCTTATGGATGAGTGGGAACCCCGATGCCCACACCGTCGGCGAGGAGTTACCGTCCGGTAGCCAATCCGCCAACACCTCCACCTCCATCGGCTCAAAGAAGCGCCGGAAGTACTCAAAGTGTTGGGACTATTTCGATGAAGAAGTCGTCGAGGAGGATGGCAAGAAGGTGGTGAAAGCTCGATGCAAAAGATGCAGCGTCTTGTATTCCACCGGGGGGCAAGGAGGAACCGACCACCTCAACAGGCACCACAAGGCGCACGTGAAGAAGGACGAGGAGGTTGCGGGCATACAAACGACACTCAAGTTCAACCCCGACGGTTCGGTACGTAACTTCACATATGATCCTAGTATTGCAAGAGATGCACTTTGCCGCTTAATTGCTTCCAATGATTTACCATTAGGTTTTGGTGAGTCTGAAGCGTTTGTCGAATATATTCAAACTGTTCACACTCCTACTTTTAGACCAGTTTCTAGGCAATCTACAACTAGAGATATGAAAAAATTAGGCAAAACTGGACTACAACAAATAAAAGATGACTTTACCACATGCAATTTTTCAGTATCATTAACATCTGATATTTGGAGTGGTCGGGCAAAACAAGACTACATTAGCGTGGTATCTCATTATGTTAACACAAAATGGGAACTACAAAAAAGGATCATAGGATTCAAATTGCTTGAGGTAGCCCATACTGGTGCTAACATAGCGGAAATGGTAATTAACGTTGTGGCAAACTTTGGTTTATCCGACAAGATCTTTGCAACAACTTTAGATAATGCTTCATCAAATACATGTGCAATGGAGGGCATCACTCCGATATTTTCTGTATATGCTGCATCTTTTTTACTGCATCAACGTTGTGCCTGCCATATCATTAATCTTATTGCTAAATGTGCTATGAAGAGATGCGCGGTACAACTTGATATTATGCGCAGTGCAATTTCTTATCTTGGTAACTCTAATCAACGAATTAGTAGCTATAGACAATATTGCTTAGCTACACAACAAACCCCACATAAGTTTAATTTAGACATGGCTGTTAGATGGAACTCTACATATATGATGCTTAAGGCAGTTATCCAAGATGAAGTTGCATTCTCGGGATGGATTAATGCAAATTATCCAGGACTAATCTCTGCTGAAACTTGGCATATTTGTAAACATTTGTTCAAGTTTTTAGAGATATTTTATGATGCAACCATTTCTTTGTCGGGGGTTTACTATCCCACATCCCCTTTAATGATGCACACTCTTGTAGACATTGCATCTCACTTGAAAGCCTACGAACAAGATAATTTATTAAGGACTATGGTTTCTCGCATGAAACTTAAGTATTGCAAATATTGGGTCGAAATTCCTATTTTATATGCATTTGCATTCATCTTGGATCCTAGAGTTAAACTAGAACTGTTTGCTAGTGCACTTGCTGTTATAACTGGGGCTCTAGGCATAGATTATATTGCTTATTCCACCGATGTTCGTGATAAGCTTACTTCAGTATATGCTAAGTATGATCAAAAGTATGCCGGAGTTCGCACGCAACGCCCTCCACTAGTGCCAACTACAGGAAAAAAGAAAGGAGCGTGGAGCAAGTTATTCGGTTCTTCCACCTCTGCTCCAAGCTCTTCCACATCAGGACCATCTCCTGTTCTTTTAGGTAGCGGAGAGTTATCAAAGTACCTCAACAGCGATAAAGAAAGCTTCAATGAAGATGATGATGACTTTGACATACTTCATTGGTGGCATGAACACAAAGTTACATATCCGGTGCTTTCCATATTAGCACGAGATGTGTTATCAGTTCCCGTCTCATCGACATCATCGGAGTCTGCTTTCAGCGTACCTGGAAGAATACTTGAGGACAGAAGAACCAGTCTAACCCCAGATATGGTGAGAACACTCATGGCCGTGAAAGATGGGGAGCTAGCCAGAAGGAGATCCCAACACACTTCACATGACAAAGAGCTATTGGCCAACTTTGAAAATTTGGCCATCGAAGATGAAGATTAGTTGTAGACTTGTAGCTGTAGTTTTTTTTATCTTTTTGTATTTTTGTTCTTTTGTAATTTAGAGCGTGGCTTTGTACTCTTTTACTTCCCAGGGATGGAAGGTTTTAATGAGGCATCCACTAATAAAGCTCAAGATTTATCCCAAACGATGACTTTATGCCTCATTTATTTTTTCTGCATTTTTTAAGTTACTTGGGCCAAACGTGCCTAACATGTGTTTTTGGGCCAAACGTGCCAAACGTGCCAGACGTGCCTAAAAGGGCTGTTTTTTTGCTATAAAAGAGCTCCCCGTCCTTCTCATTTCTCACACTAAAAAATCTCATCTCTTCCCCCACACTCAAACATGGATGCTCCAAATGTTCATCGTAGATCGCTAGCGTGGACCTACTTTGATGAAGTAACAATTCTGGAGCGCGGTGTCGATGTGCCTAAAGCTAAGTGCAAAAGATGCAGAGCCTTGCTACCTATTTATCCGCATGGATCAATCGGTCATCTAACTCGGCACAAACAAGCACACATCAAGAGAGACGAGCAAGTCGCGGCCGCAGGGCAACAAGCCGACATGTAGTATTTTAGTTGTAGTGTTGTACTGTTAGTATATTTTGTTTTGTAATCTAGAGCATGACATTGTACTCTTTTACTTCTTAGGGATGGAAGGTTTTAATGAGGCAGCCATTAATAAAGCTTAATATTTATTCCAACATTTTTTTTTTCCTGATTTTTTTAAATATTTTTTTGACTTTAAAGGGCCAGATGGGCCAGATGTGCTAGAAGGGTCGCCGTGCGAAATCGGGTCAACGTGCCAATCGGCCCGGCCCAAGTAGCTTCGTGCTGTGCCTGGGCCTCGAAGCTCGGCCCGCGTGCCGGCACGGCACGACCCGTGAGTGAAACGTGCCGACGTGGGTCGTGCCGTGCCTGACCCGTTTCGGAGCTGGCGTGCCGACCGTGCCGGCCCATATGGCCAGCTTTGCTAGAGATAGACAGTAGGGCTCTCTCTATCTCTCGTGAACCGGCGATGAATTGACCGAGGCAAAGAAAAACAATCGTTTAGCTAACGGGGGAAAATTACACGGTCGACACACCACTTTGCAAAGGGGCAACAAAATCGAACCAAGGCACACAAGAAGGGAGGGACACGCCACTACCATGGCGACCACGCGCTTCCACCTTCATCTCTGCCCCCGCTTCCGCGCCTTGGCGTCCTTCTCCTCTCGCCCCCTCCTCGCTACCTACCCCAGGACTCTCCCCCTACCGCGCACCAGCCCGGCTACGCCACTCGCCGCCCGCACGCGCCGCGGGTTGGGCTCCTCCATAGCCGCCGCCCCGCCAGACGAGGATGACGACTTTGCCACAGGTTAGCAGCCGCACCCGTTCTTCGATACTCGGATTGTAGCTTTCTATCTCTAACTCGGTTGTCGTTATTGCACGGTGTAGCTGCGGACCTGCGGTTCGAGCCGCCGCTCAAGGTGGTGCAGTACCCCGACCCCGTCCTGCGCGCGCGCAACAAGCGCATCAACACCTTCGACGATAACCTTCGCTCCCTTGCTGACGAGATGTTCGATGTCATGTACAAGTGAGTCTGGATGCAGAGCCACGTTCTTTTTTTACCTTGCCTCTGCTATGCGCACCGGAGCTGTTTGCTGAAATGCTGAAATGGCCAAGTCATGTTCTAGTGGGAGGAAATATCCAATCATAGATAGCCTCATAGGCTGCTGTTCTCAGAAAGGATTGACCTGGTTTCATGCTACAGGACTGATGGCATTGGTCTCTCAGCTCCACAAGTTGGAGTGAACGTGCAGCTCATGGTATTCAACCCAGCTGGGGTGAAAGGGGAAGGAGAGGAGATTGTCCTTGTAAACCCAGTAGTGTACAAGTTCTCGAAGCGATTGTTAGTCTATGAAGAAGGGTGCCTGTCATTCCCTGGGATATATGCCAATGTGCTGGTGAGAATCATCTTTATCTTTAATTCTTATAAAAATCTTAGTTGTTGGCGGGCTCTTCACCTCTTGCCATCCATTCTACGGAGGACATACGGTTGATTCAACTGATATATTTTTTGAGTTTTTGAGATAACTTTTCAACATTGCACAAAACCAGGTGCTATGGTGGCACACGCATTTAACTGAAAATATATAACAAAAGTAAAGCACAAGGATTAGCTAGTCTCCACACCAATACCAGTTGTGTTCTTCTTTGATAGTGAGAACGATACATCTTTCACGTGTTGAAGTTAGTATGTGCCTCATTTGTCCTGTGTTGTTGCTAAGTTCCGAATATGTGTATTGTTATAGAAAAATGTCCACTTCACAAATCACAACCCTGAACTATTGCAGGAGCCAGGAGTTCATTTTTCAAACTTTAACTGTAAAACCCCAGTTGTTTGAACCTTGAACTCTTGAATCAGTATACTTTACCCCTGGCTCTATCTCAAGCAGTTTTGTGCTGACCAAGACAACAAGTGGCATCACCTTGCCATGTCAGCAACTGATGTGAAAAAAGTAAGAACTAAATAATTCAGATAATAATGAAATAATAATAACATTCAGTTTTCTTTTGGAGAGATCTGAAACTTCCAAGCATTCACAACTAGTCAAAAGTCAATAAAAAAAGCAGTTTTTTGTTGTTGAGAAAATAACAGATTCAGTAGTTCTCAGATGACATGTAGCTAAACCTTTTTTTAGTGTCAATCTGAAAAAACCCCTAAGACACACTAAATATAATTTGATTGCATTTACTTTAAATCAAGTATGACCTGCATTACTGCAAAAATATTATGTTTTCACACGTTCCAATTGCTGACTGGAAAATCTAAGTGCATGAGATTTTGGGTTTAAAGCTTGTTAACATTCACCGTAATTATTATCTTAACTTTTTGAAGGGGAGCCTTGGCGCAGTGGTAAAGCTGCTGCCTTGTGACCATGAGGTCACGGGTTCAAGTCCTGGAAACAGCCTCTTGCAGAAATGTAGGGAAAGGCTGCGCACAATAGACCCAAAGTGGTCGGACCCTTCCCCGGACCCTGCGCAAGCGGGAGCTACATGCACCGGGCTGCCCTTTTATTATCTTTACTTTCTATATCATTTCACTAAGTGTTCATATAAGACAAAAGTATCAGATATCCACCTTTGTTGATGACCAGTTAAAATGCAACTAGTATCCACCGTTGTTGATCCTATTATTTGGTACTCTATTATATTTTATATTTGCGTGCTTGTGAAAAAGGATGGATTTTACTAATTTATGAGATTATGGCATTTGTGACTGTCTTTCACCACTGTGCTCATGCAGAGACCAGCCTCTGTTAAAATTGATGCTCAAGATGTTAGTGGGGCAAAGATCAAAGTTAAATTATCAGAACTATCTGCTAGAGTTTTCCAGCATGAGTTTGATCATTTAAAGGTATGGGATTAGCCATGATGAAACTTAAATTTTTCATGTATTTATGCAATAGTTTTTAATTAAATCTTCCACTCGAGTTTGTTTTTGTGAATGACATATTCAAATATTCAATGGCCAACTAAATCAAGTCTGTTTTTCTTTACTTCACTGTCCATGTTACTTTTGATCCAACAAGCCAATTGGATCTAAGGACACCTTGATTTTCGTAATGAAGGACTTATATTTGTATGGGAATAAATTCAGCACTATCGTCATATGACCACTCACCATCAATTTGTGGATTTGCAGGGAATCCTTTTCTTTGACAGAATGACTATGGATGTTGTTGAGAGCATACATGAGCAGCTGAAGGTTAGTAAATGCGATTCTAATCCAAAGTAGGGAAGTTACACTGGGCAAATCATTTGATATTAGTTCTTGTGCTTATATGCTCTCTCAAAAGCCAGCAGTGTTGTTATTAATGGAATAGTGGGGCGTTGTGGTAGGAACTAGGGTTCTACCGGGTCTAGGGCGTAGGTTGTAGGGGATGGTGGTGGCTGGTCGGAGGCGAGGTCACGGCGGCCGGCGGCAGGGCGCCGTCTTGCGCGAGGAGGAGGAAGGCGGGGGCGCAGGGAGGAGAGGGGCGGCTAGGGTTTAGGGTTCCGGCTCCTCAGGGAGCCGGCAATAATAATGACTTATTGCTTGCCTTCAAAGAGAGTCTTTACACGAGTATATATAATTGAACGGAAAAGTAAACCTAAGATAATTTGGGCTAAGCCCCTGCGCCCACGTTGGGCCTTGCGCCTTGGGCCCGGCGCCGACCATAGGTGGCGCCGGTCATAACATCTCTTCCCGCCTCCGCAAACAGCTCGTCCTCGAGCTGGAAGTCTGGAAAATGCTGGTGGAAAATTGCGCATGTATTTATAGTTTGTTATGCAATATCTTGTTTTGCAACTTTACTTACGTCTAGCCAAACTTTCTCGTTTATAATAGAGTCTGGAGGACAAATACGAGGAAATATCAGGACAAGCAAGCCCTGAAACTATCGAAAATTACAGAGCCACAAAGGACGTCATTAGTTTATCAAGATGATTGCGTCAGTCTTTTTCGTCTTAAACCTGTCTAGTTCGTGTGACTTTTCATGTTCTATTTAGCAATTCTGAAATCTTTGTCTGCTACTGTACAAACAGGTTATACAAACTTTCGAAGTGCATCATCAAGCCGAGCTTCACATTCAAATGTTTGTGGAACAGTTTATTTGTGCATACACTGCTGTCATTCTAGTTTTGGCAGTTTTTCTATGTCTAGTTATGTACAACATCGATGAATTTACAAGCAGAAATTTTACTATTTATGAATGAAGTATTATTTTCCAACGATGAATATCCAAATAATATTTTGTTTGCAAGCTATCATTTTTCCCTGAAACGGAGGCAAAAGATTTGCCTCATCAAATGATTACGAAGAAGATGAGTTTGTTACAACGTCCCAAACACCACATGCGGATTACTCGCGCATTACAATTACCCCAAGTTTCCTTGCACTCGCTTTTATCCAAAGTTTTGCCTCGTCGATGATGATGCCTAATAAGACCAGCGGTGGAGTGGACTTGTGTCGAAAGACACGCGCATTGCGTTCGTTCCAAATAGTCCAAGATACAAGCAAAGTGAGGGAAGCCATGGCCTTCACGTGTGAGTTGCCCACGTCGATTGTGGAAATCCACCAATCCTTGATGGAGTCCCTCGAATGCCAAGTTGAGTTGTCCATGTTCTCAATGCCAAATTTATGTATGACCAAGCCCCAAAGTCAAGTGTGAAGCGACACTTGTAGAAGAGAGAGATGAGCCCCATTTTCTTGGCCCCTTTTACAAAACGGGCACAACCCACAACTTGTCTACCCCTTTTTTTCCAATCTATCGGCAATCCAAATATGATCTTGAATTGCCAACCATGCAAAGAATTTGACTTTGGGCGGGGCCCATGCCTTCCAAATTATTGATTCCAAGGTTGATGAGATAAAGCCAAGGAATTGGGCCTTGTAAGCTGATGCGGCTAAGTATTGCCAGCTAGTTGAGTGCTTCCAAATGATGTCGTTCTCGGAATGCACGTCGAGGTGGAAGTCTCCGATGAGTCTCCAATGGGTGAAGAATTGCGTAATATGCTCAATGGAAATGACGGTGTTTGGGTTGACCCTTAGAATCCAAGTGTTAGAGCATCTCCAGCCGCCTCCCAATAGGCCCCCAGGGCGCCTTTTTTATCGTCAGCGCATAAAAAATCGCCCAGTCGTGACCCCAAAGTCTTGTTTTTCGCCGGATTGGGCCAAAATTACATCCGGCGAAACCAAGCCGAACCTAGTGCGCCGGGGGGCTTCTAGGGGCGCTGGGGGAAAGAAATCTGGCGCGAAAACAAACCGTGCCGATTCCCGCCTAGAGGGCCCGCCGAGTTAGTGACTCGAGCCTCGTCGTCCTCATCGCTTCGCCTCGCCCTCCCCGCGCGAATCGAACCCTGCCGCCGTTCAGCCTTCTGCAGGCGAATCAATGCTGCCGCCGAGCAGTCTAATCGACCAAGTGGCGCAGTTACGCCCGTCGCCGCCTCGCGTACCCCGCCCTTTCGCGCCACGCGGCCACACCTCTCCCCGCTCTTTCATCGCTATAAAAGTCAGCGCTCGCCGACGATCGCCACACTCATCTCCTCTTGCCTCCAACTCCTTTCTCGCCTCCAACTCCTCTCTTGCCGCCCACGCACCCCTCCAGCAGCATGGGCGAAAGGTTTGTCAGCGATGGGGCGACGACCAACAGCTTCGCCCGCCGTTGGCTTCACGAGTGGGAGGCGCGTCTCCTGCAGGAGGCCAACTATCCCATGCCGCCGGACATGCGTGTCCCCAACGCATTGAAGCGGAGTGCCGGAGGCGTCCCCGTCCCTCCCCCGCCGACGGGAGCCGAGCGCGCTGCCGAGATCGCCTCCATCCGCGAGAACATGCCGGCGGCGGTGCGTGACGAAGTGCCCTTCGCGGCGGACAACCACCCCCTATGGACCGCCTACTTCGACAAGCGCTACGCCGACCTCGCCACCAACGACACAACACCGATAGGACGCCAGAACTCCGAAGGTCGCCGCTAGTGGTGGGGCATGCCTGGCCGGACTCTCTCCGCCGTGCTCGAGCACATCGAGGGTGGCAACGTGCCGCCTCTGGAGTACCCGGCGCCATCCTTCTCACGCCGCCGCGGGAGCTCGGGCTCCTGGATGCCAAGGCGGATGGATCAGGTGGTGACGTCCTCGTCCTTGGGCTTGGAACCTGCTCCGGCGGGTCGGCTCCGCCGCTGCCGCTCATTCCCGTCAAACCGGAGCTGCAGACGCCGCTGTTCCATCGGCGTGCTGGTGGTGGCGGCCTCGTCATTAACGAGGGCCGCCGCGCCTCATCTCCTTCCCGCAGCCTCCTCAGCCGCCTCGTCAAGTCGAAGGAGCCGGTGGTCGACGTAAAGGAGCACGAGGCCATGGCCGCCGACCTCGAGGACGCTGTCGCTTGGTCCAAAGAGGACTATGCGCGGGAGGAGATGGCGCGCTAGCGCAAGGTGCTGGAGGAGATCGCCGAGTGGCGTCGCGGACGCGAGCAGGACGACGTCGTTGTGCTCGACGAGGACAGCGCACCGCTGGTGAGAAGGAGGTGGAAGCCAGCCCACGGACACAGCGACGGCGATCCAGGGCAGAGCTGCAGCAGCACCGCTGCCTCGAAGAAGGAATCGCCGAGCGACGACGACGACGACGATGACTACACCGTGTTCTACAGGCTCCTCGACATGAACTGGCTGTAGTTTTTATTTATTTATTATTTATGTTTGATGTAATCCGCCCAAATATCTATGAAATCGCCTATGTATCATTCAATTTGAGTGAATTTCGGCGAGTTCGGTCGTTCGTATTTTTTTTCTCGTCGGGTTCATGACTGGGAAGTTAACTCCGCCTATGTTTTTTTAGACGTAGCTGGTCCCAAGCCCGGGTAAAGGAGGAGGGTTGTGTTAGGCTTGGCGAGCCAACGTGAAAACCCAGCCACTCTTATGGATATGAAACCCAAAAGAACATCGTTGGGGCGTAACCCTCTTAGCGACGCGCCACATCGGAACCCGGGTGTGGTGACAAATGAGCAAGGGCCGGGCCGTCACCCCCCTGGTGGCGCGCCGTATCTTGATCTGGATACGGTGACAAGTGAGCAAGGATCGGGTCGTCGCAGCCTTAGTGGCGCGCTACATCGTCGCCGGGGTGTAGTGAAAAATAAGCAAGGGTCTTCGCATTTGACTCGACGAGTGCGAAGGGTAAGGAAGCTAGCCGAGCCTAAGAGGATTCGCATAGGTAGTTGGAACGTAGGGTCCTTGACAGGTAAGTTGCGGGAGTTAGTGGATGCAGCAGTGAGGAGAGGTGTTGATATCCTATGCATCCAAGAAACAAAGTGGAAGGGACAGAAGGCGAAGGAGGTAGAGGAGACCGGTTTCAAGTTGTGGTACACGGGGACCACTGCGAACAGAAACGGAGTGGGTATCTTGATCAACAAGAGCCTCAAGGATGGAGTGGTAGACGTCAAGAGGCAAGGTGATCGGATTATCCTGGTCAAGCTGGTCGTTGGGGACCTAGTTCTCAATGTTATCAGCGCCTATGCCCCGCAAGTAGGCCACAGTGAGAGCACCAAGTTGGAGTTCTGGGAAGGCCTGGAGGACTTGGTTAGGAGTGTTCCTATTGGCGAGCGGCTCTTCATAGGAGGAGACCTTAATGGCCATGTAGGCACATCTAACACAGGTTTTGAAGGGGTGCATGGGGGCTTTGGATATGGCTGCAGGAATCAAGAGGGAGAAGATGTCTTAAGCTTCGCTTTAGCCTACGACATGATCGTAGCTAACACCCTCTTTAGAAAGAGAGAATCTCATCTAGTGACTTTTACTAGCGGACAACACTCTAGCCAGATTGATTTCATCCTCTCAAGAAGAGAAGATAGGCGTGCTTGCCTAGATTGTAAGGTGATACCTGGGGAGAGTGTTGTCGCTCAACATAAGCTTGTGTTGGCTGACTTCCGCTTTCGGATTCGTGTCTAGCGGGATAAGCGCACCAAAGTCGCTAGAACGAAGTGGTGGAAGCTGAAGGGGGAGGCGGCTCAGGCTTTCAAGGAGAGGGTCATGAAGGAGGGCCCTTGGGAGGAAGGAGGTGATGCAAACAATATGTGGATGAAGATGGCGACCTGCGTCCGAAGGATAGCTTCAGAGGAGTTTGGGGTAACCAAGGGTAGTAGAGTCGAAGCTAAAGATACCTTGTGGTGGAACGAGGATGTCCAGAAGGCTATTAAGAAGAAGAAAGTCTGTTTCCGACGCTTATACCTCGATAGGAGTGCGGACAACATAGAGAAGTACAAGGTGGCGAAGAAGACAGCGAAGTGAGCTGTGAGCGAAGCTAGGGGGCGGGCGTATGAGGACCTCTACCAGCGTTTAAACACGAAGCAAGGTGAAAGGGACATCTATAAGATGGCCAAGATCCGAGAGAGGAAGACGAGGGATGTCGATCAGGTGAGATGCATCAAGGACGAAGCAGATGAACTTCTGGTGAAGGGCGAAGACATCAGGCATAGATGGAGGCAATACTTTGACAAGTTGTTCAATGAGGAGAATGGGAGCTCTACCATTGAGCTGGATGACTCCTTTGATGAGATGAACAGACGTTTTGTGCGGCGAATCCAGGAGGCCGAGGTCAAGGAGGCTTTAAAAAGGATGAAAGGAAGCAAGGCGATGGGCCCCGACTGTATCCCCATCGAGGTGTGGAGAGGCCTTGGAGACAAAGCGATAGTATGGCTAACCAAGCTTTTCAACCTCATTTTTCGGTCAAACAAGATGCCTGAAGAATGGAGGCGGAGTATATTAGTACCAATCTTCAAGAACAAAGGGGATGTTCAGAGTTGTACTAATTACCGCGGGATTAAGCTAATGAGCCATACAATTAAGCTATGGGAGAGAGTCATTGAGCACCGTGTAAGAGGAATGACACGCGTGACCAAAAATCAATTTGGTTTCATGCCTGGGAGGTCGACCATGGAAGCCATTTTCTTGGTACGACAACTTATGGAGAGATACAAGGAGCAAAAGAAGGACCTGCATATGGTGTTCATTGACTTGGAGAAGGCCTACGATAAGATACCGCGGAATGTCATGTGGTGGGCGTTGGAAAAACACAAAGTCCCGACAAAGTACATTACCCTCATCAAGGATATGTACGACAATGTTGTGACAAGTGTGCGAACAAGCGATGGCGACACTGATGACTTCCCAATCAAAATAGGACAGCACCAGGGGTCAGCTTTGAGCCCTTATCTTTTCACATTGGTGATGGATGAGGTCACACGGGATATACAAGGGGACATCCCATGGTGTATGCTCTTTGCAGATGATGTGGTGCTAGTCGACGATAGTCGGGCGGGGGTTAATAGGAAGCTGGAGCCGTGGAGACAGACTTTGGAATCGAAAGGTTTTAGGCTTAGTAGAACTAAAACTGAGTACATGAGGTGCGGTTTTAGTACTACTAACCATGGGGAAGAGGAGGAAGTTAGCCTGGAGGGGTAAGTGGTACCTCAGAAGGACACCTTTCGATATTTGGGGTCAATGTTGCAGAAGGATGGTGATATTGATGAAGACGTTAGCCATCGAATCAAAGTTGGATGGCTAAAGTGGCGCCAAGCTTCTGGTGTTCTCTGTGATAAGAGAGTGCCACAAAAGCTAAAAGGCAAGTTCTATAGAACGGCGATTCGACCTGCGATGTTGTATGGTGCTGAATGTTGGCCAACTAAAAGGCGACATGTCCAACAACTAGGTGTGGCAGAGATGCGCATGTTGAGATGGGCATGTGGCCACACAAGGAAGGATCGGATCCAGAATGATGTTATACGGGAGAGAGTTGGGGTGGCACCAATTGAAGAGAAGCTTGTCCAACATCGCCTGAGATGGTTTGGGCATATTCAACGTAGGCCTTCTGAAGCGCCTGTGCATATCGGGCGGTTAAGGCGTGCTGATAATGTCAGGAGAGGTCGGGAGAGGCCAAACTTGACTTGGGAGGAGTCTGTGAAGAGAGACCTGAAGGACTCGGCTATCAACAAAGATCTAGCTCTGGACAGGGGTGCGTGGAACTTAGCTATCCACGTGCCAGAACCGTGATTTGGTTACGATATCTTTTGGGTTTCAGCTCTAGCCTACCCCAACTTGTTTGGGACTGACCGGCTTTGTTGTTGTTGTTGTTGTTGGGTTCATGACTGGGAAGCAGATCGCCCCCACGCTGAAAATAGCGTTGGCGACGCCCCAAGTGGCGCTATTTTAGCCTGAAAACTGCACTTGGGGGGCCGAACGGCTGGAGATGCTCTTATCATTGAGTGCTTCTTTGACCGTCCACTTCTTTCTCAAGGAAGCCACATGGATGAGGGGAGCAATGTCTTTGGGCTTGCGCCCAAGCAACCAAGGGGGTGTCCAAAAGGGGGTTCAGGCGCCGTCCCCCACCGTTATGGAAGTTGAATCATAGAAGAAATCGAGGTCCTCTTCATCACGCCAGCCACATCTTGATCGGGGTCCTCCATTCCTGCCAAGGCCATCGCAACCGCAAGGCGTGCACGAACTTATCGGTGTTGATCACCCCAAGCCCACCAAACTCACGGGGTCGACAAGCCACCCCCCAATTGACCTTGCATTTAGCGCCCGTAGTCTTGTCGGAACTGGATCAAACGAAAGCTCTCTTGAGCTTGTTGATGTTGTTAAGGGTGCTAGTCGGTAGCACAAGAAGTGTAATGAAGTACACCGCTTGGGAGGCGATGGTCAGTTTGACAAGCGTTGTGCGGCCGAGAGTGGTGATGTTTTGGCCCTCGTAAGTGACGAGCCTGTTGGAAACTTTGTCTTCAAGAAATTGAAGGTCCACCTTCTTTAGTTGACAAACGGAGAGGGGAAGGCCAAAGTACCTCATTGGAAAGGATGCCCTTGAAGCTGGTAGATTTTGGAGGATGTGCCCCAAGTCAAGGTTTTAAGGAAGTTTGTACATAGCCCCGTGACCTCTCCAAAATTCCGCAAAATGATGGAGAGATTGTCAGTGTCCTGTTTTATAGGTGAAATGAAAACCGCCGCATCGTCCGCATAAAGGGATGTTCTCACCATGGCTCTCATTCCCCGTATGTTATGAAGAAAGACTTTCCTAGTTGTCGCGTCAAGTAGTTGGTGGAGCGGGTCAATTGCACTGACAAAGAGGAGGGGGAAAGCAGGTCTCCCTGACGGAGGTCCCTCTCATGCTTGATTGGCGGACTCGGCAACCCATTTGACATGATTCTCGATGAGGAAGAGCCAAAAAGTGTTGTGATCCAACCTCAAAATTTGTTGGGGAAGCCAAGAAGCGTTGTGATCCAACCCCGAAATTTGTTGGGGAATCCCTTATGTTGTCGAAGGTCAAGAATGCACCTCCACTTGACCAAGTCAAAAGCCTTACAGATGTCGAGCTTGAAGAGAAGAGAAGGTGTCTTGCTTTTATGGAGACGTCTAGCGAGGTTGCAAACATACATAAAGTTACCATGGATGCTCCTTGTCTAAATGAAAGCACTTTGGTCATTGGAGATAAACATATTCATGTGCGGTCCAAGCCTCAAGGATAGCACTTTGGCATTGATCTTGGCAATCGCATGAATAAGGCTAATAGGCCTATAGTCGGAGACTCCCTTTGTCCCTTCTTTCGACAACATGGGCCGGGTTGAGCCAATGGAGGTTGTAGGAGTGGAGGTTCTCAAAGAGGTGGATCACCCTCATGATGTCGTCTTTTATGGTGTCCCAACATTTCTTGAAGAATGCCCGTGTGAAACCATCTGGCCTGGGTGCCTTATCACTAGGTATCACGTTGATGGCATCCCGAACCTCTTTTTCGGAAAACGGGAAGTCAAGCTCATTAAGATCATGATTTTCCAAGCCAAGCTCCTCCCAATTGAAATCTTTAGCACTTTTGCCCCCTTCCCCTCTTCATTACATCGGAGAAGTGGTCATGGATGATTTTCTCTTTGGACACATGCTCGGTGACCCAACCTTCTCCATTTTTTATCCTATGGATGTGGTTTTTTCTCCTCCGGCCGTTGACATGGTGGTAAAAGAACTTAGTGTTGGCGTCCCCTTCCACCAGGTTAGAGATTCTAGCGCCTCTTGCATGCCGTCTCGAGAACCGCCAAGCCAATGATCCTCCTCTTGAACCTAGCACGAAGGTCAATCTCTTCGGGGGAAAGTTATCAATTCTCTTGGGCAATGTCAAGCCTAAGGATCACCAAGAGGGCGGTGTGGAAGAGAATCTTGGCCTTAGAGAAGAGACCCCTACTTTTTAGCTTATAGTGCAAGACATGGTGAGGCTCGAAGTGGGCAACATTTTCGTTCCAATACTTTTGCACCACCTCATTGAATCCGGGCATGGAAGTCCGAAAATTCTCGAACTTGAAAGATTGAGTCCTCCTCGGCCCCTCATCATCCGCAAGCAGTAACGGGCAATGGTCAGATAGCGATGATGATAGGGCACTGAGGATATGGGTGTTGAAGGAAGCTATGATATTTGGGATACATTGTACTTTCTCTCTTTCCACGAGATTGTGTTGGCCTCTTCCTTTCTCAAAATCCAGTTGTAAGTAAAGACTACATCCTGGCTTTAGTAGTAATAAATAAATAACCGAGCCATGAATTTGTATCTTCTATATCTAAATAGCTAGCCCCCACTAGCATATTTCTCTCGACATGCAAGCGTGCCACCTCATCATTCAAAATGCATGAGAAAGGTCCACCTTAATATGCTACTATGCATAATAAAACCCACATGCAACATGCATGCATGGAAATTTTCATTCTATTATGATATTTATATTAAATTCATACAGTAGTTCAAAAATTATTATTTCAAATATACATGTTTTATTTAACCAAACATTTTAGTAAAATATTTGTATGATTTATATTAAATTCATATATTAGTTCAAAAATTATTGCTTCAAATATACATGTTTCATTTAACCAAACATTTCATTGAAATATTTTGCAAAAAAATCCTGCAACAACGTGCAGGGCATCATCTAGTTTTATACAATGACAAGCTCATGGCTTTTAACTGGATAACGCAGTGTATACTTGAGAACACATCATATGCAGTATATCTTTGTATAACATGTATGTATGGCCCTATGTTTTTTTTCCATTTTTGTTTCTTTCTTAAAAAAGAGCAGCCTGGTGCACGCAGCTCCCACTTGCGCAAGGTCCAGGGAAAGGTTCGGACACTTTGGGTCTTTTGTACGCAGCCTTTTCCTGCATTTCTATGAGGCAACAGCTTTACCGCCGGTTCATCCAATTTGTTAACACGGGGAAAAAAGAGCTGATCGGTCTGCCCACCCCCGCGTCGCCCTCCCCTGGCGACACGGGGGGACCCTAGCCGCCGCCGGACAACTTCCTTCAGCCGCCCCCGCTACGCCGCCGCCGGAGGGCCGGCCGACGAAGCTGCGCCGCGCCCTAGGATGGTGGCGGCGGGGCGGCCTCTTCCTTCCACGCGCCCGTCCTTTCCATCCCCGCAACCCCGATCTGACGATGGCGCGCCACGGGGCTGCTGCGCCCAACTCTGCTTGTCCGACGGTGGAGCGGCGTGCGTAGGCCGCGGTGAGGACTGCCCTCCCTCGCAGCAATCCCTCCCCTCGCCGGCGACACAGCCTAGCCTGCTGCTGGTGCTGCTGTTGGCTGAGATCGGGCATGGGTGCTGCGGCCGATGCGGGGTCACCCGGCCGGCCTCGTGCAGTCCATCCCCTTCCTCCGGCGGCCCTGGTGATGGCCGGCAGATCGGAGAGGTGGCGTTGAGATGGTGGGGCGCTGCTGGCGGCCAGCTAATCTGGTGTTTGGCGTTCAGATCGATCCTGCTCACGGCGTTGGGATCCGATGCCTCGACCCCGCCTTCGCGTCGATCTGAGATGTTGGATCCGGCCAAAACCATGGGGGTGCAGGTGGTTGGTGGTGATGTGGTGCGGTCCTAGGGTTTCATATCGCGCTAGGAATTTGATCTGCCGGACGTATATCCTCTTTGATCTGGCTGAAGTGACGGGTTCTGGAAGGCTCCGCCGGTGATTTCCCGTGGGCATATGCCTGGAGATTACTGGATCGAATGGGATTCGGTCGCAACGCAAAAAGTGGCGCGAAGCTCTGCTCTGTTGCCATCATGGGCAAATCCATGGTGAAGTCAGAGGTGAGAATGTCATGAAGGCTGAGATTGGAGGACTTGCAATGGCGATTGGAGTCCTTGCATCGATGAGGAACTGGCTCAGAGTTTCAGGAATCGTGGCAGCAGTATGGCAGCGGGGGCGACAGCACAGGTGAAGTTCAAAGTCCCACCTTTCTGGATGAAAATCCAAGGTCTGGCCTTAATTGGTTATGCCTCGCAATGGTCTTGCTGAAGACATTGTTTCGAGAGCGGGGACTGTCTTCAGGGTGAAAACCCAAGGTCTGGCTTAATTGGTTGTGCCTGGCACTGATTCCTTCTTGAAGGCGGTGCTTTTGATGAATTGAACATCAGGTGTTGGCTTGGTGGTGGTTGTGCTGATGCTGCAAGGATTGTAACTCTGTAGCGAGACTTTTCATTTCATTTCTTTTTTTTTTAATTTTCGTTGGCTGAGTGCATTCGTACTGACTCTTGGGCAGTGCGTAGTTGCAGAGGCCGGGTGTAATTGGTATCATTTTGATATTAATATATTCTCCTTTTCCAAAAAAAAACAGCTTTACCGCTGCACCAAGGCTTCCCTGCATTTGTGTTTGTTTCTAGCAATATTTATATCTAACAAAGCACTGAGAAGTTCTAATTTTTCCATGGTGTCCAATCTGGTGCAACGTACGAAGCCCATGCAAACATGAAACTTCTTCACAAGCTGTTTGCCCAACATAAATAAGGATTATTATCAAAAGTGTTGCGTGAAAGCACATTGGTAGCAATACGATAATATCTCAATGAGAATAGTGGCTGTGGTACATTTTCATTTTTATCAATTGACTTAAATTGAGTTCACATTTATGCTATCATTATGTATGATGAAATCCCTAATAATATCGTTATGTATGATGAAATCCCTAATAATATCGTTATGTATGATGAAATCCCTAGAAAACTCTACTTTTAAATAATAATTTGTATAGTTGAAAAATTATGGTTAATGTGGATAGTGACATCCATTTCAAAATAGATGTTATATCAGCAAACTAGTTTTAGTATGCAAATATTATAATTTTGATTTCTTATGGCAGCACTTTATTTAGTTAATTTTGGTAGTGATAACATAGAGATGGGAATATAAGCTGTAGGGGTGAACTCTGTAAAAGTTAATGCCTTAGCTCATTCCATATTTCGTGTGCATGGAAATGACAGGTAATTCAGATTAGAAGTTATAATAATGCTAAAAAATGGTAAAAATGCTTATGCGTGAGATCACATTGCAAGATTCAGTGAGTGTTCCACCAATCTACGTTATCTTCCAATATAGCCTATGGTTCGTTCCCTTATTCAAAGATAGCTGATTCTCGTCGAGTTATAATGCTAGAAAGATTGTAAAAATGCTTATGAGTGAACCGCTATTTATAACCTCGTTAACAAATGGTCACTTCTCTGTCATATTCTAATGATTAATTCACTTTCAATCATTCTACTTTGACACCATTATTATGTACTTCGTAGTAATTAAGTTGATATGTTGGAAGAAAAAATATATTCTAGTCGTCCTGTCAAAACCTTTCCAGCTAAGCCAACAAAACGCCGTGTCCTTTTCGCGCTGCACTGCTACATGTCTTGAACTTGAATACAGAATGTGTACATTTCAAAGGCTTTTAGCATTTATTGCTTAGAAACTGGATGTATCGTACTCCCAATGTCACATAATTCTTGTCATGGCTAAAACCATGACAAGAATTATGGGACGGAGGGAGTACTTGTCATTTTCTCTAACAGTTCACTGTAATACAGTATCAGTTTTCTGTTCCTTCTGCTCAAGTGCCAAAGCAAACTTTTTTCTTCGATTGATCAGTATCTCTATTGGTCATCTAAACCTTTATTGTATTGTAGCAATCCGTTTCTGAATCTTAATTGAGTTATTCCATATTGTACATTGAACATTGTCATTGGGATTCTTGGGTCGTTAACATTTGCTTCATATTTACCGGTGTTAGTACCGTTTTTATTAAACAGTAACGTGTAGCAATGTGCAAAAATGCTGTAATATTATTTTTAACACTTATACTTTGTATCAACAAAGAATAATATGCTCCATATTTTTGTCAGCTCACACACATAATCTGTCTACCTGGCCATTTCATATGAAAATATCTATGTTTGCTTTACCACAAACATGGCACACTTGCCATGATAACAAAACATAAATTAACTGTGTATATATGCACATGACTAAGCTATATGGTGCAAAAGGGGTCGGAAGCATCACAACGACCACTCAGAATAAGCAGCTACTAATGGATGACGGTACTATCTGTTTCAGCATAGGTCATGGTATGACTGCAAGTTGTTCCCAGCAGGTTTTCCAATCTGCAAACAAGCTATGGGAGGGATGGCCGGAGTGAAGAGTTCCCCAAAAGCTTGCCAGCAGAATGGATTGTTTAGGTGGTAGTGGGCTATTTGCACGGGTTTAAGTTGTACTCCAGTAAGTGTGATCCCTGAACAAGGTGAGCTGTCACTGCATGCAAAATGGACAGGCTTGATTGTAAATGTCCCTCTGATGTTCTCATACTGAACGCCTGATACAGCCACTGCTGATGTTTGATTTGTGCAGGTTCGTTTGTCACAATAGAACTGGTCTATCATGATAGGTGTTTGAACTTGGGAGACTTGTATGTTTGAGAACCTGATGTCTTGAACCAGCCCTATACCACCCTGCAAGGAGAATTCATTTGGTTGAGCTCAGTAGGTATTGTGAGTTTATTCTGCAAGCTCTTTCCTTTGACAAAGCAATGTCTCATGTCCGTAATTATTGATCTTACCTGCCAGGTCTTGATTCTGACACCAGTCATTGTTCTGAACATGTTGACATCTCTTATTGTAACATTAGAGACGCATGCTTTTGTGTTGTCCCGGCCTAGTCCTCCAATGCTGATTCCATGGCCTGGTCCACAATTCACATTGTGAATATATATGTTGCTACATCCTGTCTGGATGGAGATACAATCGTCACCTGCATGGAACAAGACAAAGATGCCATGTGATCTGTATTATATACTAGCTAATTGTCCGTGCACTGCAACGGGGGCGATACACATTCTAATGGTTTAACATTGATCATGTACCTTTAGAATACTCATGTACATTAGGCGGTATTGCAATTTGATTTACCGTTAATTAATTTCTCCTCTTCCCCTAACCCCTCTATCTTTCTCTAAAAACAAAGACTTGATTAACCTTAAAGAAATAAAAGTGGTGTATGCGACACCTCCTTGTGCTCCTCCTCGGGCGATGCCGAGAAGGTGGACGTCCAGGACCATATGTGGCGCACCATGTTCTGGAGCAGCCACGGCTCTCACGGCGATGAGGGGACGAGGGTAGGCACGGTGGCCAATGCGCGGACCCGACCCAATTTTAGATCGGAAATGGGTCTGCGTGAACACAAAACAGACATGCTGGCGAAATGGATCTCTGTGTTGGGTCGCGTTTTCATCCGCGAGGATCCAAATGGACGCAAGCGGACAAAATGCATCTTCTGGTCGGAGTTGCCCTTACAGAATAGAGGGACATACTTTCGGTTGATCATATGGCTTATACATATTATATAGTTTATATGGAATATATAATTTGTCTTGTGTCCTCAAATTCTTGTGGAAGATATGATTCATGTGGACAAAGTAGTGTTGGCAAAAGAGAATTACTGAACATATTATGAATGCATATAAAGGGGAATTACCGCAAGCTAAGTTGGTATGATGAATGCTGACATCTTTGGAGTTCTGCAGGTGTATTCCGTCAGTGTTGAGACTGTACTCAGGGGAGGATATTGTCAGGCCGTGGACCAGCACCCCTTGACAGTTGTCGAACTTTAGATGGCACTTTGAGCTGTTGACAATAGTGATACCAGACACTACAACATTTGAAGAACCATAGAACCTCAATGCCTGCATGAGAGTGGAATCAGAACTGCCAGAAGTTTGTTTCGGTATGCAGTACTGAATGTGCACTAAGATGGTGATCTTACCGTAGGTTTAACCCGTGGCATCCTCTCAAGCTCCTCATTGTACTGCTGTCATGTATTCAAGGTTAGTGATTAATAAACCAACTTTTGAATTGTGTGATATCGTAATGCTGAATGGCCGGGTCTTACTGTGTCATCATCCTCATCGTCGTTTGGGTCTGAGTACGTCCACCATTGTTGCCCTCTACCATTTATGGTGCCACTGCCTTGAATTGATAATCCACTTAGTTTGGTGAATTCAAGCCATTGAAGCAAGACAGAACTCCATGCTTTAGCATTTGTTGGGGCTAAGATCGTTCCTTCCAGCTACAAAATTAGCACATCTTTTAACCCCATTTTGTTTTGTGTTGGAGTTTGTTTCTCTTTGTACACTGATTAAAGCACATGAACATTTCGTTCCATTCTTATTTTCAAATGTCACGCCACTTGAAACCTGCTGCGGCATGATCTTAGAGATAGAAACAATTAAAAGTATTATGTTCTATCAATGTAGGATTGGAAATATTTTGCCATCTCAAACATGAAAACACTTTGAATTATTTTGACATATCAAATGAACATTGTAATCTTTTAAATGCTCATTTTGTAAACATCAAGATACCATTTTCCCTGCATATATAAGATTACATAGGATGGTGCATCTATGCTAACATACATTTTTTTTATCTCTATAACAAGGTGGGTTTTCAGATGCTGTCAACACCTAGCGCTTCTCTAGAATAAGGAGTTGTGCTGTTCAATGCAGGTAATGGGGAAAGATTTTTCAGGCATATATTTGGCATTAAGTGTGTACCTGGAAAATAATGTTTGGTTTGCAGTAAGGCCCAGAAAACGAGACTGGCCCTACAAGGAAGTCTAGTTCTGATGGTACGAGAACTGTAGACGCTCCCTGCTTGCACGCAGCAGCCCACGCTGCTTGAAAAGCCTGCTTGCACACTCATTTATTAGAAGTTTGTTCTAAAAAAACTGTCCTGTAGTGTCTAAGACTCTAGTACCATAAAATGAACCCCTGCGGCAAAACACACTTGTAAAGCTTAGATCCCTAAACTAATCATGGTATATAGTTCCACTGTGTCCCTATGGTTTTCTCGGAATGGAAACTATCCAAAATCATATCAAAGAAAATGAGGATTTCGTTTGGTTGAAAAGGAGCCCAAATACACTGTTAAATGTTATTTTTCAGAAACTTATAATGGGCCTCTCAATTTCCATGAATTTAACTACCATTGAATACTTTTTTCTGGTACATATTTTGGATTTCAAATATGCTTCTACATAAAACATTTCAATCGATTTACAAAAATAAAATTTCAAGAATTGCTTTTCCAGAACTACAACAGTAAAAAGGATTGTTTTTTGAGAGTACGCAATTGCGTACTGTAGATTTATAGAAGGCAGAGATATTTACAAGAGTAAAAAGGATTTGTTGGTTCATCTTGATTTTGCCATCGATATGTTCCTCGCGTGCAATAAATATTTTGAAAGAATTTTGATATTTTTCTTGTGAACCCTGAATTGATGGCCACATTGTTCACCAAGAGACTGGGATGCCTAAAAAATAAAAAAGATAAGCCGTACCAGCTTGAAGTGTGGACACGTGAAGAACAGAACAAGCCAAAAAAGAAACAAATAAAAATTCTGGTCAGCTCAGGCGGTCATGCAAGTACTGACTAAATAAAAGTAAGTGGCACTAGTGACAATCCGTGAGGGCGTCGATGATCATGGATCATGGACTGATCAACACGTAGCCGTCATGCATGCCATGCCCTTTATGGATTATAGAAAGAAATGTGCAATGCAAAATAGAGGAACAACGAATCGGCAGTGAGAATTTCTGAGTGGGAGAATGCATGATGCTATGCAAATTAGCAATCTCCCTGTCGACCAAACAGCATTTTGAGGGGCGGCGATATTGACCTTTGTATCGTCTGAAACTCCATCGCCCTTGGCTCCGAAACCAACCACGTTGAATACACCCTGTGAGGGTGAGGGTGAGGCTGCTGCTGGTGGCTGCGGCTGTGGCTGATTGCCCTTCCCACAGCTTGGAGATGGAGGTTTTGGACTTGTATGCCCATTGCTTTTGGCAGGGATGGGCTTCGGGCTTGGGCTCGAACTTACAGGTGCATTGGGGCTTGGTGGCGGGCTGACAGGCAGCTCCGGGCTCGGCCGGTTGCCCCCGTGCTGCCGGTGGGAGCTACCCTTCTTTGGCTTTCCTTTCTTCTTGAGCAGAGAGGAGCTTGGGGAGCTCCTTGGTCTCCAATGCTTTCCTCTCCTTGCGTCGCAGACATCAATGGTGGAGCATAGAGCAAGCAAGACAAGGAGAAGCAGGAGGCCGAGGCCTTTTACTCTGAGCTTCATCCTTGTGCCTGTATCTGTTAGCTAGCTGTGTGGAGAGTGCTTGGACGTGCTTGTGAAGTAGATAGATAAGAAGTAACAAGTGCAGACTGTGAGGAGGGGGAGGGTCTAAATAACAATCTTCAGGGGTGGCCATGTTTGCGCCTCTCAAGATTAGATGAAACTTAATGGGGGAAATGGGCCCCCTGTTCACGTGCATGCAAAGGTCTTGTGGCTGCACAGGGAATGGTAGTGATGTCTTCTTGTTGCTTATGTTCCTCGCCATAATCAATACGTACTTTGCAATTTCATTACAGTGGTGGCCGAAATCTATCCTTTTGGCTGTTGCCAGAATCGAAAATCCTACACCAACGTAATGCTACGTAGCATTACATAGCTTTTACGTAAATCTATGGTCTTGTTTGGTTCAGCTTTCTCAATCAGATTTCGGAAATCCACAGCCGAAGCAAACAGGATTTCATCAAAGCAAACAATTTTTGATGCCGGATTCCACCAAACCTCAGCCGGAAAATACACGTACGAGCGAACCAAAAAGCGAACCATCGAACGATTTCTGAAAAGCTGCTGCGGAAAATCAAAATCTGCCCGAGAGGTGCTTCCGATCTTCCGCAGCTGATTCTCCGCAGCTGATTTTCAGAAATCCGCAGCCGAACCAAACAGGGCCTATAACCCCCCTCCACCCCCCGAATTCCAAGGGGTGTGGGCCTCATCCTTACTTTTAATCCAACCTAACATTGCCAAGTAGACCCATATGTAAGTCTACCTAAATATTTACGTGGATGTGGCAAAGCTCTGCCATAATCGGCGATGGTAGGGTTGGTACTGTGTAGCGGCATGGTCAACGGTGGTATGCCCTTGGTCAACGCTGCCCCACGGATAGGAGATCATGCCTACGTGGCAAAGAGTGCACCGTCGTTTTCTCCGGTGGTAGCATGTACTCTAGTACTGTATCATCAGAGGGGACGGTGATACGATTTTTATTCTTTTTCAGAACCCTACCGCCAAAGATTGTCGGCGATAGGTTTCTAATCTATGATATTTTTTCTATCATTTTTATACACATTTCAACAAACAAACATGTACTGTATGCTACCGCCGGTTTGTAACTATCAAAATTTTCTTTCTGATAAACTTAAAATGTATTCATAAATCATAAATTACAGGTTGCTCCTAAGATGACTGTAAATTGTACTACATCCTCTCTTTTCTGCACTTACCATCAGTTGAGGTATTTCTAACATTGATATGATTTTGAAGTTATAATCCAATGACTGTACTGCATGCTGACTATATATTCGTAGAAAGCAGTGACTATTTGGTAAAGTAGGTTACATCAATTATAGTACGAGAAAAAAATGATTCTACAAATGCATAATATTTTAATAACTCACATTTTTCATTTTTTCCTCCTAGAAAAATAAACTTTCTGTCCATGAAGAAAACCAATAGTTGTTTCCCTTGTGGTAATTGATCTTCTATACTTCTGAAACGGCTTGAAATTCACTGTTAAAACGTGCAATTTTGTAACAATTTATATGATCTTTACACCTTTATGTTTTAAATTTTTGTATTAATTAGTTGTTTCAGTTTTAATTTGATCAACTGCAAGCTAGTTTTACTAGAACTACCTAGCTGATGCTTCAAGATATTTCAGTTTCGGTAAAACTACTACAGAAAATTTGCGGTGTGTGATCTATACGTACTATGATTGTTTGTCTTAGGCATAATCTCTCTTCTTCATTAGATGTGATCGTTTTTTGTTGTTGTACCTTCTTGTTAGCAACATTCTCAAGCTAACTACATAGTCAATCTGAGTAAAAGGTAATCCATATGTGCCTGAAGGTATCACTTTGCCTATGTAGCGGATGTTAATAGTACCTGCCAATGCACGTCGATGCTCAAAGTTCATGTTCAGTTGTTTCACACTTCAAAGTATTTTAGTACTTGAATCTGATGTGATATATGCTCCATGGGTTAAAACCTACCAGGTTTAAAAGTCACGAATTGTTCAATCTATTGCATGTTTGTTTGTTAAAATCCTTCCCATACATATCAATATTGGGATCTTCCTCATACATATCTTGTGTATCATACTCTTGGGAGGGAATTGCATCATCATCAAATTCTTGATTTCAAAAACTCAAATCGTGCAAAAAATTGTTTCATCATCAACACTACAATCAAAATGATAGAACACAATCAACACAATTCAACCCCAATTACATTTCACACAATGAACAAGAGACTTATTTAACTTTGCAAAATTTCATCGCATAGGTTGTGTACCGGTGACCGTGGCGACGGGAGAAGCCGACTCTTCTACCTTGGATGACAGCCGGACGAATGGGGGAGGTGGAGGTGTTGCAACAACCTTCGATGGAGCCGCAACCACTGGTGGAGCCGACAAAGCGGCCTTGAATATCTTTTTTTGTGTCGGCGCCAACATGTTCAGGTTGCGCGGCTGCTGCTTCGTGCACGGTTTCAGTGAAGGTTGGTCTTCGGTGATGGTGTGACGTTGACTGTTGCGTCTTTAGCTGGTCGTGGAGCAAAAAAAAAACTTTGCGATGACATGACATTTTGGAGGAGATCATGACGGTGGTGGGCGGAGCTAGAAGAGTGGTAAGAGCTTGGTGGAGGCGGCGAGGGGGGTGGCCGGGTAGGCGGTGTTGTCATAGGACTGATCCATGGCCGTCTGCTGGTCGGCGGCGATAAAAAGCGGGCAGGGAAGCAAGGGTGGCGTCGGGCACGTGAAATTAAAAGGCAACGATTGGAATGTGTGCGATTGTGCTTTGTGTTTGGGGTAGCAACGTTGCTACCGCAAATACACAGTGTCGACTGTCGCTTTTTTAGGTTATCCAACAACCAAAACATTTTTAAGGCATCCATTGGAGGGGCATTTTTTTGCTCCAAATGCCCAAAAATATAAGTCGACGGAGCGGCCTTGAATATCTTTGTGTCGGCGCCAACATGTTCGGGTTGCGTTGCTGCTGCTGCTGCTTCATGCACGGTTTCAGTGGACGTTGGTCTTCGGTGGTGACGTGACGTTGACTGTTGCGCCTTCGGCTGGTCGTGGAGCAGAAAAAACTTCGTGATGACATGACATTTTGGAGGAGATCATGGCGGTGGTGGGCGGATCCAGAAGAGTAGTAAGAGCTTGGTGGAGGCGGCGACGGGGGTGGCCGGGTAGGCGGTGTCGTCATAGGGCTGACCCATGGCCGCCTGGTGGTCGGCGGCGATCGAAAGCGGGCAGGGAAGCAAGGGTGGCGTAGGGCACGCGAAATTGAAAGGCAACAATTAGGATGTGTGGGATTGTACTTTGTGTTTGGGGCAGCAACGTTGCTACCGCAAATATACAGTGTCGACTGTTGCTTTTTTAGGTTATCCAAAAACCAAAACCATTTTTAAAGCATCCATTGGATGGGCATTTTTGGCTCCAAATGCCCAAAAATATAATTATGCCCTTAGAGCAGTTGTTGAAGGTGTTGTAAGGGCATCTTTAACATTTATCCTTAAAATGAACACATTATATGTGGATTGGTTTGGACTCGTTTGCGGATATGAGTATGAAAGTCCATTCAATCCGGTCTCCTAAACACGTGTCTAATTTTTTCTAGTCCGGAAGACTAAAAATAATTATACTTCCTCCGATCCATATTACTTGTCCTAAAATTGATGTATCTATCACTAAAATGCATCTAGATACATCCATTTTAAGACAAGTAATATGAATCGGAGGGAATAGAAAAAATAGTAAAACTATTTTATAATTAACTTGTAAATATCTCTGACGCAACAGTAGTTTAAATATAAATATTACATTCAAGATATCAAATTTCAACAAATTTTTTGAATCCATCAATTTCATTTTCAACGATACTCAATTCAAAATACGGACATGTCTTTTCACACACTGTGTCACTTGAGCTTCATTCAACACTATATGGAACTATGCACATAAATAACCTTCTCTCGGTTATGTGGTACAACCAACCACGCATCGCACGTCAGCTAATCCATCATCACTTAGTACCATCGATGTCATGCTTACTCTAGAAAACAACGAAAAGGTAGGAAAACTCAATGAAATTTGACCCAACACCTGCCTAGCCTGGTATGATCATGAACATCAACAAGTTGGCGAGAGGGGAGTACCTAGTTGTGGACGAATACGGTATGGACGATGACTTAGTCCAAGATGGGTAAGCATGTGAACAGAGGCTGTAGACATGCGACAATGCATGGGCCGTGGACGGAGAGATATAACGACAGTGTTGAACGAGAAGTGTACGAATGCAGAGAGGGGGGCAAGGGCAAAGTGAAACAAAAGTGTCCCAGAAGAAGATTGAGTGGATCGGGGTGTTTGGTTCTATATGGAAACGCTCTGAATCTCACAAACCTTTTACAGTTTATGCTCGATTTTATGAAAAAATGAACAAGAGAATGCATCCACGAATAAATAAGTATCTTTATTGAATGATAAACTACATTCAAATAGCTTGATCCAAATTTTACGAGTAGTTTGAGAGCCAACATTGAAGATGCATTAATATATTATCAATCGCGAATAAGCTTCTCAAATTAGTATAAGACACAAAATGATGACGACAAATCTATGTGTGTCATGAGTCGCCGCACGTATAAGCGCGCCGTACCCTTTGTCTCTCCTCCCTTTCCTCTATGTTGCTCAGCTCTTCCCATACCCCCCGATGCTCCCTCTCCTCTCCTCCTTCGTTGGTTCGTCCGACTGGAGCTAGGGGGAAAGGCTCAGATCTTATTTTCCCTCTAATTATCCATTGATATATGCGTCCTATATGGCTAGATCTAGGGGCTCTTCGTCAGATTGGAGGCTCTGGCGTTCACTCGTGGCTGCCTTAGTCATTGTCGTTCTTGTCCTCACCGATGACAATAGTGCCTTCGTCCCATCCTAAATAACCTCCACCCCTTTCTAGTGCTCTTTCATGGCATTTTCTCCCCTTTTGAAGTTTGGCATTACGATAATGCGAAGCTGTTGCTTAAGGGTTCCTCCTTGAATCTCGCTGGATTGGCCTTCTTTTGTTTTTCTTTGTTGGTCGCATGCCTGTCTTTCCCCTATCCTATTTCCGAAGATGCAACAATCATCTCGATCTGGAAATTTAGAGCTTCTATTTTGGCTTATTGAAAGTCAAAACGGTCTCTCTTGGATCCGATGCATGGTTTCCTTCGCTTGATTTGGTGCCGGATTTCTTCACAGGAGCAGGGGATATTTTTTCGGTTCATTATTTTGTTCCTGCTTGATGGGAGTCTCATACGAGTTCACGCAAGTTCTGTGGATGCCGCCCCTCTCAACCTCCTTCACTGAATGCCCACATAGTGGTCTTTGAATGTGGTTTCCGGTCTTGTGGGTACCTGAATCGCCCAGTCTTCCATTGGGGCCAATACCTATTCTAGGGGATTTTCCCTTTCTTTTAGAACGAAGACGCAAGAAGCGCCCGACTTTAAATTAATAAAGCCACCACCAGCCAACGTACGAATGCAGGAGTCTGTTACACGAGTTACTAGGAGCTCACATCAGGGGCGCATCCTAAAGACAGGAGACTACAAAAGAAACATGAGTCGTTGACCATCCTAAAACACAACCAAAAGCGGCTACACTACAGCCACCGCACGAGTTGCGGAGATGGTAAGATTGATCTTGTCCAGCGTAGATTGCATTGCATCCGTGTCACGTGCCGTCCCATCGGGCTCTACAGCTGCAAGAAAAGGTGACATTTGAATATAACGTCAGCGCGGTGACGAGGGAAGCATGCTTCAATGGTAAATTTGTTGCGAGTAGTCCATAGAGCCCACAACATGTTGGATACCACCAGCCACGCGATCCACCTGCTCGACCCGAGTGATGGTACGCGAGATGATAATGGCTTCTCTCCCTTCGTTGGTTACCCCAAGTGGAAGGTTGAGATGTAGATAGCGGAAAATTCCCCTTGGTGAAGATACCAAGGTTTGTCTCCGTAGGACTCCAAAGACGACAAGTAGGTGGTTCGGCAAGTGACGCGCTGTTTATGATAATCACTTGCTTTACTTGGACCTGCACACAAATACAAATAACTTTGCTCCCAACGAGTACACAGAGGTTGTCAATCTCTCTGGCCTTGCCATTTACAAGGGATCAAACGCAAGAGATAATGATAGTGATAATTTCAACTAAAAAGTAAAAGCAGGAAGTAAATTGAGGGTGTAAACAGTGCTGAAAATATGGACCGGGGTCCTATGAAGTTCACTAGTGATGTCTCGCTCCCAAAAGATGATAAATAACTATGCAACGTGAACAAATTACAACTGTGCAATTGACAGTATTAAAAACCCACGACAATGCTAACTATGCCACAAAAGAAAGGAAGAGGCTCAAAAGCATGGGAAGTACACCAAGAAGAGTAGAACGAAATCCATCTTCATCTACTCACTAATCATCCACCTTGAGATATCTATCCAGAACATCTCGCTGGTATTAAGTTGCGAGCCCCACCCAAAGTGTAAACCCAAAGCAACAGACAACTGCATTAAAAGAACTTTGCATAAAGTAAACAATCCTTGCACCCGCAACAAGCACCGTTGTTTTCCCCTTGTGGCAACATCACAGACCCTAGACTCATGTTTCTGTCACTCAAGCTAGTCATTAGGGGGCATGAACCCACAATCGTGCATAACGCTCCCTCTTGGAGTTGCTACCTACCACTTGGCCAAAGCAATAACAGCAACGGAGTACATGCAAAAATTACTCAAGAACATAAATATAAAGGGTGAAGAACCAAATATATTACTCATCACAATCTGAACATAATCTCATAATCCATCAGATCCCAGCAAACTCAACATAGCAAAATCAGAAAGAATTACATATGTGCCTTGATCATATAGGGCAGCTCACAAGGTCTAATCAATGAAGAACAAAGAGGGGGAGAGGACATCACATAGCTACTGACCATGGACCCATGGTCCAAGGTGGACTACTCACGGCTCATCAGGGAAACGTTCACGGTGGTGAAGAAGCTCCCGGAGGTCAATCCTCCCTCCGAAGGGTGCTGGGAAGGGATCTTCTGGCGCTCCCGATTGTAACAGCCCAGATTTCACAAAAATTAAAAAATTTGTTTTCGGTGTGGATTGTTTGATTATCTGATTTGTTTGCGGTGTTTGCATCCCCAATTTATCGATCGGCGATTATTTTTCCCCTCTTATCTCGTATCGGACGGAGACCGACCCATTCCACCCTGACACTCGACCTTTGCGACACCGGGTTTCACCCGATCACCGTCGCGAAAACCGCACAAGACCAGCCGCAGCCAACGGAACGAAAACCCCGTTTAATAATTAAACGGGTTATTTTTATAGCGCGCCAGAAAGTGTTCTTAGAACGGTTCCAGCGCGAGGTGAACACCGCCGGCTAGTGTTTCCTTCTTGTGTGCTTCCGCGGGTACCTCTCGGAGACGTTGCGAGCTTGCGATCGGCTTCACCTTCAGTTTCGTGTTCTCATCAAGTAAGGGGGAGCGTATATCATGCTTATAACTTTCAGCTCACTCGCGTCTAGGTGTAGGATAGAACGATTGCTTGATCCTACCACTTTATATTCATGCCTCTCAAATAAACCCAAACAGCCATGTGCTCCACATCCCAGCAAACCTTGTTCGGCTATGTTACTATTGCTCGCTGCTCAGCCACTGCTTAATATGCATGCTCAGATGTTATCAATTGTTATCCTGTTACTCCTTGGTTTGGGCTATCACATTATTATATTTATTGTGGACGATATGATTATTATAAATGTTGACTATATTCGACGAAGGATTGAAGGTCTAGGCTATCCCGCCCCAACGCTTTGTTCCATTCGAGTCACCTAGGATCCGAGTTCCGGGTATTGGTTTTAAGACTGAGCGTGCCTATCCGCATGTGGGATTTTATGGGGTCCCCTTTTCTTACCTATCTAGCTTCAAACATTTCTAGAGGTGGCCCAAGCTGATTTACCATTTGAAACCATGCATATATATCTGTCGGGTCGCTCCTAAAAGATATGCTTTAAAACAACCCGGGCCAGCGGAGACATGGTTTCTCTGTTGGTCCACACTTGTGAGCTAGAGGTCTGCCCGCATGTGAGGGGATTAGTTACCTCGACCTTGGCCAGACGGAAGAGTCCGATCCGAGAGCATGGTCAACTTTTGGATTGAGTGTCGACTCCCCGAGGGCCACCCGGATTTGTTCGTTGTTAGCTAGAGGGACCTGTCGTTTCGGATCTCTCGGGACTAAATCATAAAATGGCTGCCTGTGATGGGTAGAAACTGAGAGAGATGGGCGTGCGTGCGGAGCCTTTTAATGGGGAGTTGGTACACCCTTGCAGGGTTAAATCTTTTTGAGAAGCCATGTCCACGGTTATGGGCAACTTGGAACCTACGTCCTGTTCATAGATAACATCAACTGAATCATATTTAATTACTTTTGTGTGCCTTGACTGTTTCTTCTTCGTCGGGATGCGAAGAGGAGGACAAGGAGAGGATAGATGTTATGCTTGCAAAATTAGTGGATAGCAAGACTTGTTGGAGGTGATTCCTCATCGAATGCTTGGTTCTCATCTTACTATAAATTAGACCGTTAGCCACTCATATATTTCTAGTGCGTCTGCAAGCTCACCACTACCCCCATCTAACCTGTTAGAAGTTAGTTACAAGACTTTTGATATATTCTCACCCCTCCCTTTTCTTTCCCCTTTTATGTTTTGCCTAATCGGCCACTGCAGTTGATTACTACCTCGGCTCTTCTTCTAGACGCCTTCGTGGAGACTCGACGAAGACTAGTTAGGCGGATCCCGACGGAGAGCCTGGACTCGTGTGGTTACGGGAATGGTGTGTTTTACCTTTGCTACTAGACATTTGATTGTAGTCTGTACTCAGACACATATCTTCCGCTGACGTATTGTATTAAGGCAGTTGTATGCCGATTGTATGAGATGTTGTATCCATGTAGCTGTAATGTTGTGATATCATGTTGGAAATCCGGGGCATATGGCAATGTCATATGTCGCGGTGGGACCGATATGTGCTTCGTCCCCGGATCTGGATGGAAACATCTAGATCTGGAACAGCACCGCATATAGGGCCTTACAACTTGGTATCAGAGCCTTACCGACCGTAGGATCCCTTCTCTGGTCGAAGTCGGGTCTAGACAAAAACTATTTTATAGTTACTAAGTTAGCTATCGGAGAGTAGGAATCTTTTTACTCCTTACCCTTTCTCTGGTAAGGACAAGTGTCGTAAGTGTTTTATTCTCGCTTTATCCCCTTCATAACTCTAGGATCTCGAGTGTGGGGAGTTTCTCAATAGTTACAATGCCTTGCTTTGCAGCGTATTGTCTCGATTCCGATCTCAGGTTGGGAAATCCTGTAGTACCTTTAGTTTCTTCGACTCCGGGTAACATCTTGGCCGTCTATTGACTTCCGTTCTCTTGCCCAGTATCCTCACGATTTCAGCGAGAATGCTTTCCTTGATCGTCACTTTCAACTATCGTTCTTCCTCTTGATCTCCCGATGGTTTCGTTATCCGACATTGCTGTCTCTCTGCGGAAATTTATCTCGACAGAAGTTCGAAGACGACATGGAGCAGAGTCCCTTGTTGGTGGTGTTGAAGATCGTCGTCTCTCTTCTTTCCACCTTCCCCTCTCCCCCGGATAAGCTTGGATCTCGGGACGAGATCCCTTGTTGGTGGTGTTGTATTCTAAAAACCCAGATTTCACAAAAATTAAAATTTTAGTTTTCGGTGTGAATTGTTTGATTGTCTGATTTGTTTGCGGTGTTTGCATCCCCGATTTATCGATCAACGTTTATTTTCCCCCTCTTATCTCGTATCGGACGGAGACCGACCCTTGCCACCCTGACACTCGATCTTTGCCACACCGGGTTTCACCCGATCACCGTCGCGAAAACCGAACAAGACCAGCCGCAGCCAACGGAACGAAAACCCCGTTTAATAATTAAATGGGTTATTTTTATAGCGCGCCGGAAAGTGTTCTCAGAACGGTCCAGCGGGAGGTGAACGCCGCCGGATTGACGTGCTGATCGCGCAGTTCGAAGTTTTACCCGAATAGGAGGTCCTCCGGATCCCCGGCGGTCAGAAACGTAAACACCACGCGCGCGCGAGAAAAACCGGGATGTTTTGCAAACTGCCAGCTACCTGGGCTATATAAAGACCACCACTCTCCCACCCCTTTCTAGGGTTTCCCTAGCCTAAAAAATTGCAGCCACCCCCCTCACAATTGCCCCAGATCCAGTTTTAGCCCCAAATTCGTCAAACCTAGATCCCAAATATTTTCTGCCGTCGGATTTCGCGATCAGAGGGCCCTGGATGCGCCACGTCAGCCCCTGGAGATCCACCAACCTCTCTTCTCTCTCCTGCTCGTGGAGGAGTCGCGCCGCCGCCCGTAGCCTCCTCGCTCCGGCCGCCGCCGGCTGCCCCAGCCCGGTGAGACTCACCGCGCGAGCCTCCTCTCCTCCTCCCTCTTTCCCCACCTCCTTCCTCCCCTCCTCGCAGGCACAGACGCACCGCTGCCATGTCCATGTGCGGCCGGACCAGGGAGCTCGCGCCGCCGCATGACAGGGCCGCTGCCGGCGACCCCTCCACCAGATCTGGCGCCCCGGCCTAGCCTCTCCCGACTCCGGCCTCCCCACCGCCGCCCTACGTCCTCCTCTGCTCCGCGCTGCCTCGCCGGTGACGGGCGCCGCCGCCGCCGCACGGGATCGGGGTCGAGCCGTCCGACCTCCAACCGCTGTGGGCCCGACGCCCCTGCAGCCTGCCAGCACACCGGCCCAGGCCGCCACAGCCCAGCCCGAGCCAGACCTCCAGCCCAAGCCAGCGCCAGGCCGCCCCCTGGCCTGATGGGCCTCGGCCCACGAGGTCTAGCCCCTTTTTTTCTTTTATTTATTTTTTATTATTTGTTTTTTGGTCAGTGGTTATTTTTTGCTAAGTCCCAGAATCTGTTATTTTATTCAGTTTTGCGAGTAGATTTGCGAGTAAACCGTAGCCCGGATGACGTTGCACCCAAAAGGAACATTGTTTAGAATTGTGTGTACTTCAGTTCATCTTTTGTGAGCATTTTGATTTGAGACCATCTTGATAATGTTAATCACTGTTGAAGTGGGCACCAGGCTGTTAACTGCTGCTAATTTCTGTCAAGTGCTGCTGTTCTTATTTTATTGCAAGTTTGATTGATGACTGTGACACATCCATGATGCCTATTGCATTGATTCATGTTGCATACTGTTAAACATCATGTATAATTCAATGCTATGCATTCACATGTCATGTTTGCATTTCTGGTCATAGATATGTTTACCTCCAAAGTTGCTATGCTGTTGTCGTTGACAGTCACCTCTATTTTTCTCTAAGTATGTAACTTTCCGAAGCCATGTTGCATGCTGAATATCTTTTGATCTGTTATGCCTATGACCTTGATTCTTGTTTTGACCCGATCACCATCATGTCTAGTTCATGCCCATATATTGCAATGTCATGTTTCTGTACATTTGCATATAGCTTTACCCCTGTTTATACAGCATAAAAATAACAGTTTCTTCCCTGTTTTCCTGATTTTGACAAAGTCGTTGACCAGTAATGTTTTATAGCTTTTTGTGTTGCTTATAACTAGTAAACCATGATGCCTATTTGCATGATTACTTTTGCCATGCCTTCCCTGCCATGTCTACTTTAGTTGCATATCATTTGTGAGCATGTTTGCATTCATTATCCTGTTTATGCATTGCTCTAAAGTGTGCTTCCTAATGTTTGCAGATTGTGTTCCAAACTTGTTTTGCTTGTATCTTTTTAACCGTAACTCCGTTTGCAGTGTTATTTATATGTAACTTGATTACAATTTCATGTACTTTGTGTTTACGCTATTGTTTGATGTTGTTAACCAACCTAAAATATGGTTTAGGTCAGAAAAGTATCAAATCCTTTAATTGTCGTGCGACACTTAGTGTATGCCATGTTTAGGTTGTGCCTCACCTAAATTGGCTAGCATAGATAGTTTCCTTTATGCTTCACATCTTGCCATGTTTGTGTGCTATGCCATGCTTGAGTGACATGCCTTGTTAATAACCTTTGCTCATCTACTGTAGCTAAACAACTTGAACCAATATAAATGTGCGGTATCGTCGTGTGTGACGAGTACTCCACTTAACTTGTTAGTAGCCGCTCTCGACGATAAATGCGATGTCGTATTGCGTTGTCTCGTGTTGACTTCTTGTTGATGATTGTTCGTGATTGCTTCGGAGTAATAGAGTGCTTTCTCGTCGATTGCCTTTTCCAGTGTTTCCTTCTTGTGTGCTTCCGCGGGTACCTCTCGGAGACGTTGCGAGCTTGCTATCGGCTTCACCTTCGGTTTCGTCTTCTCATCAGGTAAGGGGGAGCGTATAATATGGTTATAACTTTCAGCTCACTCACGCCTAGGTGTAGGATAGAACGATTGCTTGATCCTACCACTTTATATTCATGCCTCTCAAATAAACCCAAACAGCCATGTGCTCCACATCCCAGCAAACCTTGTTCGGCTATGTTACTATTGCTCGCTGCTCAGCCACTGCTTAATATGCATGCTAGGATGTTATCAATTGTTATCCTATTACTCCATGGTTTGGGCTATCACATTATTATATTTATTGTGGATGATATGATTATTATAAATGTTGACTATATTCGACGAAGGATGGAAGGTCTAGGCTATCCCGCCCCGACGCTTTGTTCCATTCGAGTCACCTAGGATCCGAGTTCCGGGTATTGGTTTTAAGACTGAGCGTGCCTAACCGCGTGTGGGATTTTATGGGGTCCCCTTTTCTTACTTATCTAGCTTCAAACATTTCTATAGGTGGCCCAAGCTGATTTACCATTTGAAACCATGCATATATATCTGTCGGGTCGCTCCTAGCAGATATCCTTTAAAACAACCTGGGCCAGCGGAGACATGGTTTATCTGTTGGTCCACACTAGTGAGATAGAGGGATGCCCACATGTGAGGGGATTAGTTACGTCAACCTTGGCCAGACGGAATAGTCCGATCCGAGAGCGTGGCCAGCTTTTGGATTGGGTGTCGACTCTCCGGGGGCCACCCGGATTTGTTCGTTGTTAGGTAGAGGGACCTGTAGTTTCGGTTCTCTCGAGACTAGATCATAAGATGGCTGCCTGTGATGGGTAGAAACTGAGAGAGATGAGCATGCGTGCGGAGCCTTGTAATGGGCAGTTGGTACACCCCTGCAGGGCTAAATCTTTTCGAGAATCCGTGTCCACGGTTATGGACGATTTGGAACCTACGTCCTGTTCATAGATAACATCAACTGAATCATAATTAATAACTTTTGTGTGCCTTGACTGTTTCTTCTTCGTCGGGATGCGAAGAGGAGGACAAGGATAGGATACGTGTTATGCTTGCGTAACTAGTTGATAGCAAGACTTGTTGGAGGCGATTCCTCATCGAATGCTTGGTTCTCATCTTACTCTAAATTAGACCGTTAGCCACTCATATATTGCTAGTGCGTCTGCAACCTCACCACTACCCCCATCTAACCCGTGAGAAGTTAGTTACAAGACTTTTGATATATTCTCACCCCTCGCTTTTCTTTCCCCTTTTATGTTTTCCCTGATCGGCCGCTGAGTTGATTACTACCTCGACTCTTCTTTTGGACGCCTTCGTGGAGACTCGACGACGACAAGTTAGGCGGATCCCGGCGGAGAGCCCGGACCCGTGTGGTTACGGGAATGGTGTGTTTTACCTTTGCTACTAGGCATTTGATTGTAGTCTTTACTCAGACACGTATCTTCCGCTGATGTATTGTATTAAGGCAGTTGTATGCCGATTGTATGAGTTGTATCCATGTAACTGTAATGTTATGATATCATGTTGAAAATCCGAGGCATATGGCAATGTCATATGTCGCGGTGGGACCGATATGTGCTTCGTCCCCGGATCTGGATGGAAACATCTAGATCTGGAACAGCACCGCATATCGGGCCTTACAACTTGGTATCACAGCCTTACCGACCGTAGGATCCCTTCTCTGGCCGAAGTCGGGTCTAGACAAAAACTATTTTATAGTTACTAAGTTAGCTATCGGAGAGTAGGAATCTTTTTACTCCTTACCCTTTCTCTGGTAAGGACAAGTGTCGTAAGTGTTTTATTCGCGCCTTATCCGCTTCAAAACTCTAGGATCTCGAGTGTGTGGAGTTTCGCAATAGTTACAATGCCTTGCTTTGCAGCGTATTGTCTCGATTCCGATCTCAGGTTGGGAAATCCTGTAGTACCTTTAGTTTCTTCGACTCCGGGTAACATCTTGGTCGTCTATTGAATTCCGTTCTCTTGCCCAGTATCCTCACGATTTCAGTGAGAATGCTTTACTTGATCGTCAGTTTCAACTATCGTTCTTCTCTTGATCTCCCGATGGTTTCGTTTTCCGACGTTGCCGTCTCTCTGTGGAAATTTATCTCGACAGAAGTTCGAAGACGACATGGAGCAGAGTCCCTTGTTGGTGGTGTTGAAGATCGTCGTCTCTCTTCTTTCCCCCTTCCCTTCTCCCCCGGATAAGCTTGGATCTCGGGACGAGATCCCTTGTTGGTAGTGTTGTATTGTAACAACCCAGATTTCACAAAAATTAAAATTTTAGTTTTCGGTGTGAATTGTTTGATTGTCTGATTTGTTTGCGGTGTTTGCATCCCCGATTTATCGATCAACGATTATTTTTCCCCCTCTTATCTCGTACCAGACGGAGACCGACCCTTGCCACCCTGACACTCGACCTTTGCGACACCGGGTTTCACCCGATCACCGTCGCGAAAACCGCACAAGACCAGCCGCAGCCAACGGAACGAAAACCTTGTTTAATTATTAAACGGGTTATTTTTATAGCGCGTCGGAAAGTGTTCTCAGAACAGTCCAGAGCGCGGTGAACGCCGCCGGCTCGACGCGCTGATCGCGCAGTTCAAAGTTTTACCCGAATCGAGGTCCTCTGGACCCCCGGCGGTCAGAAACGTAAACACCGCGCGCGCAAGAGAAAAACCGGGATGTTTTGGCAAACTGCCAGCCACCTGGGCTATATAAATACCACCACTCTCCGACCCCTTTCTAGGGTTTCCCTAACCTAAAAAATTGGATCCACCCCCCTCACAATTGCCCCAGATCTAGTTTTAGCCCCAAATTTGTCAAACCTAGATCCCAAATATTTTTCGCCATCGGTTTTCGCGATCGGAGGGCCCTGGATGCGCCACGTCTGCCCCTAGAGATCCCCCAAACTCTCTTCACTCCCCTGCTCGTGGAGGAGCCGCACCACCGCCCGTAGCCTCCTCGCTCCGGCCGCCGCCGGCTGCCCCAGCCCGGTAAGACTCACCGCGCGAGCCTCCTCTCCTCCTCCCTCTTTCCTCACCTCCTTCCTCCCCTCCTCGCAGGCACAGACGCACCGCCGCCATGTCCATGTGTGGCCGGACCAGGGAGATCGCGCCGCCGCGTGACAGGGCCGCTGCCGGCGACCCCTCCACCGGATCTGGCGCCCCGGCCTAGCTTCTCCCGTCTCCGGCCTTCCCACCGCCGCCCTACGTCCTCCTCTGCCGCACGCCGCCTCGCCGGCGACAAGCGCCGCCGCCGCCGCACGGGATCGGGGTCGAGCCGGCCGGCCTCCAACCGTCATGGGCCCGACGCCCCTGCAGCCTGCCAGCACACCGGCCCAGGCCGCCACAGCCCAGCCCGAGCCAGGCCTCCAGCCCAAGCCAGCGCCAGGCCGCCCCCTAGCCTGATGGGCCTCGGCCCACGAGGTCCAACCCCTTTTTTTATTTTTTATTATTTGTTTTTTTTCTCAGTGGTTATTTTTTTCTAAGTCCCAGAATCTGTTATTTTATTCAGTTTTGCGAGTAGATTTGCGAGTAAACCGTAGTCCGGATGACGTTGCAACCAAATGGAACATTGTTTAGAATTTTGTGTACTTCAGTTCATCTTTTGTGAGCATTTTGATTTGAGACCATCTTGATAATGTTAATCACTGTTGAAGTGGGCACCAGGCTGTTAACTGCTGCTAATTTCTGTCAAGTGCTGCTTTTATTATTTTATTGCAAGTTTGATTGAAGACCGTGACACATCAATGATGCCTATTGCATTGATTCATGTTGCATACTGTTAAACATCATGTATACTTCAATGCTATGCATTCACATGTCATGTTTGCATTTCTGGTCATAGATATGTTTACCTGCAAAGTTGCTATGCTGTTGTTGTTGACAGTCACCTCTGTTTTTCTCTAAGTCTGTAACTTTCCGATGCCATGTTGCATGCTTAATATCTTTTGATCTGTTATGCCTATGACCTTGATTCTTGTTTGTATCTGATCACCATCATGTCAAGTTCATGCCCATATATTGATGTGTCATGTTTCTGTACATTTGCATATAGCTTTACCCCTGTTTATACAGCATAAAAATAACAGTTTCTGCCCTATTTTCCTGATTTTGACTAAGTCCTTGACCAGTAAGGTTTTATAGCTTTTTGTGTTGCTTATAACTAGTAAACCATGATGCCTATTTTCATGATTCCTTTTGCCATGCCTTCCCTTCCATGTATACTTTAGTTTCATATCATTTGTGAGCATGTTTGCATTCATTATCCTGTTTATGCATTGCTCTAAAGCGTGCTTCCTGATGTTGGCAGATTGTGTTCCAAACTTGTCTTGCTTGTATCTTTTTAACCGTAACTCCGTTTGGAGTGTTCTTTATATGTAACTTGATTAGAATTTCATGTACTTTGTGTTTATGCTATTGTTTGCTGTTGTTAAACAACCTAAAATATGGTTTAGGGCAGAACAGGACCAAATCCTTTAATTGTCGTGCGACACTTAGTGTATGCCATGTTTAGGTTGTGCCTCACCTAAATTGACTAGCATAGATAGTTTCCTTTATGCTTCACATCTTGCCATGTTTGTGTGCTATGCCATGCTTGAGGATCATGCCATGTTAATAACCTTTGCTCATCTAGTGTAGCTAAACAACTTGAACCAATATAAATGTGCAGTATCGTCGTGTGTGACGAGTACTCCACTTAGCCTGTTAGTAGCCGCTCTCGACGATAGATGCGATGTCGTATTGAGTTGTCTCGTGTTGCCTTCTTGTTGATGCTTGTTCGTGATTGCTTCGGAGTAATAGAGTGCTTTCTCGTCGATTGCCTTTTCTAGTGTTTTCTTCTTGTGTGCTTCCGTGGGTACCTCTCGGAGGCGTTGCGAGCTTGCGATCGGCTTCACCTTCGGTTTCGTCTTCTCATCAGGTAAGGGGGAGCGTATATCATGCTTATAAATTTCAGCGCACTCGCGCCTAGTTGTAGGATTGAACGATTGCTTGATCCTACCACTTTATATTCATGCCTCTCAAATAAACCCAAACAGCCATGTCCTCCACATCCCAGCAAACCTTGTTTGACTATGTTACTATTGCTCGCTGCTCAGCCACTGCTTAATATGCATGCTAGGATGTTATTAATTGTTATGTTGTTACTCCATGGTTTGAGCTATCACATTATTATAATTATTGTGGATGGTATGATTATTATAAATGTTGACTATATTCGACGAAGGATGGAAGGTCTAGGCTATCCCGCCCCGACGCTTTGTTCCTTTCGAGTCACCTAGGATCCGAGTTCCGGGTATTGGTTTTAAGACTGAGCGTGCATAACTGCGTGTGGGATTTTATGGGTTCCCCTTTTCTTACCTATCTAGCTTCAAACATTTCTAGAGGTGGCCCAAGCTGATTTACCATTTGAAACCATGCATATATATCTGTCGGGTCGCTCCTAGCAGATATCCTTTAAAAAAACCCGGGCCAGTGGAGACATGGTTTCTCTGTTGGTCCACACTAGTGAGCTAGAGGGATGCCCACATGTGAGGGGATTAGTTACCTCGACCTTGGCCAGACGGAAGAGTCCGATCCGAGAGCGTGGCCAGCTTTTGGATTGGGTGTCGACTCCCTGGGGGCCACCCGGATTTGTTCGTTGTTAGCTAGAGGGACCTGTAGTTTCGGATCTCTCGGGACTAAATCATAAAATGGCTGCCTATGATCGGTAGAAACTGATAGATATGGGCGTGCGTGCGGAGCCTTGTAATGGGAAGTTGGTACATCCCAGCAGGGTTAAATCTTTTCGAGAAGCCGTGTCCACGGTTATAGACGACTTGGTACCTACGTCTTGTTTATAGATAACATCAACTGAATCATATTTAATAACTTTTGTGTGCCTTGACTGTTTCTTCTTCATCGGGATGCGAAGAGGAGGACAAGGATAGGATAGGTGTTATGCTTGCGTAAGTAGTTGATAGCAAGACTTGTTGGAGGTGATTCCTCATCGAATGCTTGGTTCTCATCTTACTCTAAATTAGACCGTTAGCCACTCATATATTGCTAGTGCGTCTGCAACCTCACCACTACCCCCATCTAACCCGTGAGAAGTTAGTTACAAGACTTTTGATATAATCTCACCCCTCGCTTTTCTTTCCCCTTTTATGTTTTGCCTGATCGACCGATGCAGTTGATTACTACCTCGACTCTTCTTCTGGACGCCTTCGTGGAGACTCGACGACGACTAGTTAGGCGGATCCCGGCAGAGAGCCTGGACCCGTGTGGTTACGGGAATGGTGTGTTTTACCTTTGCTACTAGTCATTTGATTGTAGTCTGTACTCAGACACGTATCTTCCGCTGATGTATTGTATTAAGGCAGTTGTATGCCGATTGTATCAGATGTTGTATCCATTTAGCTGCAATGTTGTGATATCATGTTGGAAATCTGGGGTATATGGCAATGTCATATGTCGCGGTGGGACCGATATGTGCTTCGTTCCCGAACTAGATGGAAACATCTAGATCTGGAACAGCACCGCATATCGGGCCTTACAACTTGGTATCACAGCCTTACCGACCGTAGGATCCCTTCTCTGGCCGAAGTCGGGTCTAGACAAAAACTATTTTATAGTTACAAAGTTAGCCATCGGAGAGTAGGAATATTTTTACTCCTTACCCTTTCTCTGGTCAGGACAAGTGTCATAAGTATTTTATTCTCGCCTTATCCCCTTCAAAACTCTAGGATCTCGAGTGTATGGAGTTTCGCAATAGTTACTATGCCTTGCTTTGCAGCGTATTGTCTTGATTCCAATCTTAGGTTGGGAAATCCTGTAGTACCTTTAGTTTCTTCGACTCCGGGTAACATCTTGGTCGTGTATTGACTTCCGTTCTCTTGCCCAGTATCCTCACGATTTTAGTGAGAATGCTTTCATTGATCGTCACTTTCAACTATAGTTCTTCCTCTTGATCTCCCGATGGTTTCGTTATCCGACGTTGCCGCCTCTCTGCGGAAATTTATCTTGACAGAAGTTCGACGACGACATGGAGCAGAGTCCCTTGTTGGTGGTGTTGATGATCGTCGTCTCTCTTCTTTCCCCCTTCCCCTCTCCCCCGGATAAGCTTGGATCTCGGGACGAGATCCCTTGTTGGTGGTGTTGTATTGTAACAACCCAGATTTCACAAAAATTAAAATTTTATTTTTCGTTGTGAATTGTTTGATTGTCTGATTTGTTTGCGGTGTTTTCATCCCCGATTTATCGATCAACGATTATTTCCCCCCCTCTTATCTCGTATCGGACGGAGACAGACCCTTGCCACCCTGACACTCGACCTTTGCGACACCGGGTTTCACCCGATCACCATCGCGAAAACCGCACAAGACCAGCTGAAGCCAACGGAACGAAAACCCCGTTTAATAATTAAACATGTTATTTTTATAGCTCACCGGAAAGTGTTCTCAGAACGGTCCAGCGCGAGGTGAACGCCGCTGGCTCGATGCAACGATCGCGTAGTTCGAAATTTTACCCGAATCGGAGGTCCTCCGGACCCCCGGCGGTCAGAAACGTAAACACCGCTTGCGCGAGAGAAAAACCAGGATGTTTTTGCAAACTGCCAGCCACCTGGGCTATATAAAGACCACCACTCTCCCACCCCTTTCTAGGGTTTCCCTAGCCTAAAAAATTGCAGCCACCTCCCTCACAATTGCCCCAGAACCAGCTTTAGCTTCAAATTCGTGAAACTTAGATCCCAAATATTTTCGGCCGTCGGATTTCACGATCGGAGGGCTCTGGATGCGCCACGTCAGCCCCTGGAGATCCACCAACCTCTCTTCTCTCTCCTGATCTCGGTGGAGCCGCGCCGCCGCCCGTTGCCTCCTCGCTCCGGCCGCCGCCGGCTGCCCCAGCCCGGTGAGACTCACCGCGCGAGCCTCCTCTCCTCCTCCCTTTTTCCTCACCTCCTCGTAGGCACAGACGCGCCGCCGCCATGTCCATGTGCGGACGGACCAGGGAGCTCGCGCCGCCGCATGACAGGGCCGCTGCCGGCGACCCCTACACCGGATCTGGCGCCCCGGCCTAGCCTCTCCCGCTTCCGGCCTCCCCATCGCCGCCCTACGTCCTCCTCTGCCGCATGCCGCCTCGCCGGCGACGGGCGCCGCCGCCGCCGCACGGGATCAGGGTCGAGCCGGCTGGCCTCCAACCGCCGTGGGCCCAACGCCCCTTCAGCCTGCGAGCACACCGGCCCAGGCCGCCACAGCCCAGCCCGAGCCAGGCGTCCAGCCCAAGCCAGCGCCAGGCCGCCCCCTGGCCTGATGGGCCTCGGCCCACGAGGTCCAGCCCCCTTTTTTTTCTTTTCTTTATTTATTATTATTTGTTTTTTTCCTCAATGGTTATTTTTTGCCAAGTCCTAGAATCTGTTATTTCATTCAGTTTTGCGAGTAGATTTGTGAGTAAACCGTAGCCCGGATGACGTTGCGCTCAAAAGGAAAATTGTTTAGAATTGTGTGTACTTGAGTTCATCTTTTGTGAGCATTTTGATTTGAGGCCATCTTGATAAAGTTAATCACTATTGAAGTGGGCTCCAGGCTGTTAACTGCTGCTAATTTCTGTCAAGTGCTGCTGTTATTATTTTATCGCAAGTTTGATTGATGATTGTGACACATCCATGAGGCCTATTGCATTGATTTTTGTTGCATACTGTTAAACATCATGTATACCTCAATGCTATGCATTCACATGTCATGTTTGCATTTCTGGTCATAGATATGTTTCCCTCCAAAGTTGCTATGCTGCTGTTGTTGACATCCACCTCTTTTTTTCTATAAGTTTGTAACTTTCCGATGCCATGTTGCATGCTTAATATCTTTTGATCTGTTATGCCTATGACCTTGATTCTTGTTTATACCTGATCACCATCATGTCTAGTTCATGCCCGTATATTGCTATGTCATGTTTCTGTAAATTTTCATATAGCTTTACCCCTGTTTATACAGCATAAAAATAACAGTTTCTGCCCTGTTTTCCTGATTTTGACTAACTCCTTGACCAGTAATGTTTTATAGCTTTTTGTGTTGCTTATAACTAGTAAACCATGATGCCTATTTGCATGATTCCTTTTGCCATGCCTTCCCTGCCATGTCTACTTTAGTTGCATATCATTTGTGAGAATGTTTGCATTCATTATCCTGTTTATGCATTGCTCTAAAGTGTGCTTCCTGATGTTGGCAGATTGTGTTCCAAACTTGTTTTGCTTGTATCTTTTTAACCGTAACTCCGTTTGGAGTGTTCTTTATATGTAACTTGATTATAATTTAATGTATTTTGTGTTTATGCTATTGTTTGCTATTGTTAACCAACCTAAAATATGGTTTTGCACAGAACAGTACCAAATCCTTTAATTGTCGTGCGACACTTAGTGTATGCCATGTTTAGGTTGTGCCTCACCTAAATTGACTAGCATAGATAGTTTCCTTTATGCTTCACATCTTCCCATGTTTGTGTGCTATGCCATGCTTGAGTGAGATTCCATGTTAATAACATTTTCTCTTCTAGTGTAGCTAAACAACTTGAACAATTATAAATGTGTGGTATCGTCGTGTGTGACGAGTACTCCACTTAACCTGTTAATAGCCGCTCTCGACGATAGATGCGATGTCGTATTGCGTTTTCTCGTGTTGCCTTCTTGTTGATGCTTGTTCGTGATTGCTTCGGAGTAATAGAGTGCTTTCTCGCTGATTGCCTTTTCCAGCGTTTCCTTCTTGTGTGCTTTCGTGGGTACCTCTCGGAGACGTTGCGATCTTGCGATCGGCTTCACCTTCGGTTTCGTCTTCTCATCAGGTAAGGGGGAGCGTATATCATGCTTATAACTTTCATCTCACTCGCGCCTAGGTGTAGGATAGAACGAGTTCTTAATCCTACCACTTTATATTCATGCCTCTCAAATAAACCCAAACAACCATGTCCTCCAGATCCCAGCAAACCTTGTTCGGCTATGTTACTATTGCTCGCTGCTCAGCCACTGCTTAATATGCATGCTAGGATGTTATCAATTGTTATCCTATTACTCCTTGGTTTGGGCTATCACATTATTATATTTTTTGTGGATGATATGGTTATTATAAATGTTGACTATATTCGACGAAGGATGGAAGGTCTAGGCTATCTCGCCCCGACGCTTTGTTCCATTTGAGTCACCTAGGATCCGAGTTCCGGGTATTGGTTTTAAGACCGAGCGTGCCTAACCGCGTGTGGGATTTTATGGGGTCCCCTTTCTTACCTATCTAGCTTCAAACATTTCTAGAGGTGGCCCAAGCTGATTTACCATTTGAAACCATGCATATATATCTGTCGGGTCGCTCCTAGCAGATATCCTTAAAAACAACCCGGGCCAGCAGAGACATGGTTTCTCTTATGGTCCACATTGGTGAGCTAGAGGGCTGCCCACATGTGAGGGGATCAGTTAAGTCGACCTTGGCCAGACGGAAGAGTCCGATCCGAGAGCGTGGCCAGCTTTTGGATTGTGTGTCGACTCCCCGGGGGCCACCCGAATTTGTTCGTTGTTAGCTAGAGGGACCTGTCGTTTCGGATCTCTCGGGACTAAATCATAAAATGGCTGCCTGTGATGGGTAGAAACTAGAGAGATGGGCGTGCGTGCGGATCCTTGTAATGGGCAGTTGGTACACCCCTGCAGGGTTAAATATTTTCGAGAAGCCGTGTCCACGGTTATGGACAACTTGGAACCTACGTCCTTTTCATAGATAACATCAACTGAATCGTATTTAATAACTTTTGTGTGCCTTGACTATTTCTTCTTCATCGGGTTGCGAAGAGGAGGACAAGGATTGTAACGACCCAATTCACACCGAATTGAAGTCTCTGTGCTCAAGTGCCAGTCCCTGGATCGAACTTGCTGGCACACACAGTATAATAGATGTATATCAAAGTACAAGTGCATCATTAATACAACGTATGATCCAGAGTAAATAAATAACAAGTTGCATAGCTCAAGGCTAGCTTAAACAATATAAATATAGCGGAAGCAAAAACAAATAACGTGGAGTCCCATCAACAGCCACATGCGAACATGCTGAGTGTAGACTCGCAACCCCTAAACGCACCTTACTGATCGTCTGAAAAACCTGCAACACCGAAGGTTACAGCCCGACAACGGGTCAGTACATCTGATTTGTACGGCAAGTGACACGAAAAAGTTTATATAAAGGACCTACATCTACATGCAAGGTAAGTCAAAGGAAAGGCTTATGGTTTAGTTTTGCAGAAAGCCAATTTTCTCCTGAACTAAACTAGTCAAAATTTTAAGTTGAGTTCTACCTGAAACACACAGCAACCCATGCTACTCTTGTCCCAAACAAATTATTATTAAGTGTTCATCTGTCAAGATCCTCCATTAACAGTAATGTCTAGTAGCTCAAGGATGTCCATAACCGGGGACACGGCTAATCATGATTAGTTTATACTCTGCAGAGGTTAGTACACTTTCCCCGCTGGACTCAACCCGAAGATTGAGACGAAGTCTTTCAGAAGAGGTCACCTACACCCAACGGCAAGCCGGTACACCTATCACATCTACATCTGCTAGCATTTCACGGGAGAGGCTTCCTACATCGTACTCAACTAAGCCAGAGCCCATATGGCCAGCGGCTGTACAGGTAAGCTTCTAGTCACCAAGTAAGTCTGATCTTTTTGAGCCTGGACGGCGCCCACTTACGTTCAGAGGGTAGAACCATGACGTATTCTCAACCACCAAACAAACCATTGGGTGCATTTAACCCCGGCATTGTCCTCAACCGAGCCACAACTACCGGGATGCAACCCGCCCGTCCAGAAGTGATTTCTATTTATTATAAAGTTGCTACACAGTTTATTAAATAGCTCACATGCACTCCATGAATTCTCACAGCCCAACCTCGTCTACAAAGCATAGCAACAAAGTAACAACACGGCTAGGTTGATCTACAGTAGACAAGTCAAAACATTTGGCTATCCTAACTGGTTTTGCAGCAACAGTAAAATAAACTACCTATCATGCAATAGAGTGATATTTCCTAACATAATGCATATAGAAAATATAGGTATGAGTATGGTCAAAGTATCACTTGCCTTATACATTCGATGAAGATCTTCGCTCTCACGTTCCAGTCAACTCTACTCGTCACACTCCGAGCAATCTATCGTCAACGAAAGAACTCAATAAGCAATCACACCACAAGGACAAAACATAAGATCAACAAAACAATCACTAAAGTTTTAGCAACAAAACAAAAAGGTTTTGAAGTGCAAAGGTGTGGATGTGCCCGAAAGTGATCGGTGGAACGTAAACTCGAGAGAGTCAACGGTTAAGGAATTGTCGATACAAGAGTATGATCAAGGCATTATGAAATCAAGGTAAAGATCATAGCAATATGTATGGTATGTCGATATTGCCGATAAGATGCCTCATACGATTCAATATGCAAAAAGAATCACGTGAAACGAAATACTACAACGCAGGTCATAGCAATAGAAATATGGAATTGAATTTGAAATTGAACAGATCAATAAACTTGTGAAATTTTGTGCACACATGATACAAACAGAAGGTACAAGACACGAGTGAGCCGACGCAAAAAGAAACGGTGCAAACGGGTGCACCGGTACAAAGTTACGGCTGCCGGAAGTTCAAATTTGGATCTGCTTGGGATCCAAATTTAAATACTTCAAACTTCTGTAACACTAGGTCTACTGGCTAGAGAATTTCTACACGGTCGCAACGCAACTGGAATCGCCCAATTCCGAGTTACGGTTTAAAAGTACTCGCGAAAACGGTTTCGGGTGAAAAACGGGGGTACCGGGGGGTTCTACTGTAAAAAGGACCGATACATAAATAAAAATTTTACAAAAAACGCGATCGGGTCCCTGGGCAGTTTTGGATCCAGATCTGAAGTTTTTTTTTTTTTTTTTTTTTTTTGCGAACCGTTTTCCAATTTTTTTTTTCAGGCCGTCATCTTCCTTGCGCGGGCACGCACAGGGCAGAGGAGCCATGGCTCGAGCTTGGAGCTCGGGGCGGCCAGGCTCCGGCCAAGGGGCGAGGGCGGCCGGGGCGGCTGCCAGCCGCGGCGGACGGAGGGCCGGCGGGGGCGCGGCCAGGGGAGCACGGCCTGGCCCGGGCGCGGCAGCGGCGCATGCCCACGGCCATGGGCGGCGGCGGCTCCGGCCTGCCGGCGGGCGGGCGGCGGCGCGGCCAGGGTGGCGCGGCGGCGCGGTGGCGGCGAGCAGGCGGCGGGGTACTCCGGCGTGGTGGGTACGGCGGCACACGACGGCACACGAAAAATTACCTCGAAAAAAACGCAAAAATCGCAACTCCGGCGATGCTCCGGCAAGATTCCGGCGAACTCCGGCGATGACGTCGGCGGCGGCGGGTCCCGCGGATTAGATTAGCTAACCCTAATAAACGCTGGCGAAAATAAATTTTAGCCCTAATCGGGCTATTTATAGCCAGCCCCTAATCCTCTATTTTTTTTTTGTAAATCCGAAATAAAAACAAATTCGGTCTGCTGGAAAAAAACAGACCAGGACCATTAGGCCCAAAACAATATTAGAAAAATCACGGAAATATATTTTAAAATTCCGTCTTCGTCAATATTTTTAAAATAATAAAATTGAATTTTTGGCTTGACCAAAATAATAAAATAAAATAAAAACTTTTCAACTTATTTTTAAATATTTTTAAATACTTTTCTGGCATTTTAAAAACACCGAAAACTCCGAAAATTGATTTAAAAACTTTTCCTGAGCATAAAGAAATTCCAAAAATAATTCTAGAAAATATTTATAACTCCAAAGTAAAATTAAAAAGTCTCACATAAATATTTTAAACTATTTTCCAACCAATTAAAAATGGGGATAAGTCCTTTTATATCCTCTCCAGCGAACTGCCATGTGTGGAAAAATGTTTAAAAATATTTTAAAAGAATTCCAATAAAAATTTAAAACATTTTCCAAACTTTTAAAAATGTTGAAGGAGTCATATTACCTTCTCTCATTTTATTTTGTTGGTTTGTTTTGTTTTTAAATAATAAATTCCAAAACACCAACGGTGAATATTAGGGAAAGTCATTTTATTCCCTCTCATTTTAATATTCAATAAACCCCAAAAGTTTTAAATCACAGAGAAAATCAAGCACATCAAACAAGCATTCATTATCTATTTAATTTATTAACATTCCAAAATTCGGAGAATTTTGGGATGTTACAAGGATAGGATAGGTGTTATGCTTGCGTAAGTAGTTGATAGGAAGACTTGTTGAAGAGATTCCTCATCGAATGCTTGGTTCTCATCTTACTCTAAATTAGACCGTTAGCCACTCATATTTTGCTAGTGCGTCTGCAAGCTCACCAGTACCCCCATCTAACCCGTGAGAAGTTAGTTACAAGACTTTTGATATATTCTCACCCTCCCTTTTCTTTTCCCTTTTATGTTTTGCCTGATCGGGCGCTGCAGTTGATTACTACCTCGACTCTTCTTCTAGACGCCTTCGTGGAGACTCGACGACGACTAGTTAGGCGGATCCCGGCAGAGAGCCTGGACCCGTGTGGTTACGGGAATGGTGTGTTTTACCTTTTCCACTAGGCATTTGATTGTAGTCTGTACTCAGACACGTATCTTCCGCTGATGTATTGTATTAAGGCAGTTGTATGCCGATTGTATGAGATGTTGTATACATGTAGCTGTAATGTTGTGATATCATGTTGGAAATCCGGGGCATATTGCAATGTCATATGTCGCGGTGGGACCGATATGTGCTTCGTCCCCGGATCTGGATGGAAACATCTAGATCTGGAACAACACCGCATATCGGGCTTTACACCGATCTTGGAAGCGCGGCGACGGCCGAACAGAGAGGAGATCACGAAAAAGGGTTCTGTCCTCGGGGGTTTCGGGATGAGAGGCATATATAGATGAAGGGGGGCAGCCAGTGGGCCACTAGGGAGTCCAGGCGGCCTCCCGGCGCGACCCCACTCTAGGCCGCGCCCCTTGGCCGCCTGGGAACCTTTGGGCGTCTGGAAGCTTCCGTTTCGCTGATTTTATTTTATTTTCACAGAATTTTTTTGGCACTTTAAGTAATGGGAAAACCTGTGTAGAGACCAGATCCGAAGGGACCATGTCTCTGTGCTTAACGTGCTAGTCCCTGGATCAGTTTGCTAACACACACAGTACTCGATGAAATAACAGAAGTAAAACATGTCTTTATTACATCAAATGAAATAAATATTACAATAATACTATGGCTTAAGGCCATCTAATCAAATACTTGCGGAAGCTATAACAGTAGTAGTAGCGAGTCCATCCGACTCCACGGCAAAAGTTGAGTATAAGACAGCGACCTATTCGCACCTTACTCCTCGTCAGAACAATCTGCAACATGAATAAGTTACAGCCCCAAAAGGGGTCAGTACTTTGATCGTACGGCAAGCCATATCACAGAAAGAAGTAAAATCCCTGTAATACATGCAATTTGGCTGGTGGAGCTTCTACATTTATTCTTGCAAAAGCTAGTTTTCCCTATAGAATAATAATAGCTAAGTTCTACAATAGCATACGATTGAGATGGGAATCCCCCCTCAATCTATCCCAAAGTGATTAAACCAATCAGTTAATTAAAGATGATGAGACAAATCAATATTTCCACAACTAGTTGCTCAAATTGTCCATAACCGGGGACACGGCTAATCGATTAGTTTTACACTCTGCAGAGGTTTGTGCACTTTTCCCCACAAGACTCGATCGCCTCCTTTGTAGTTTATCACACTGCATGGTGTATGACAACTGGAAGATCGAGACATGGTCTTTCTGAAGAGTTTCCCTTACTCCGGTAGCACCCATCCCACCTACTCACATCTACTTTCGTAGCGCTACCTAGTAAGAGTCCCTACAACTGATCAACCAAGCCAGAGCCCATAGTAGCTTGTGGCTGCGCACGTAAGCTTCTAGGTATGTCAATACAAACAGTCCCTTTGAGCCTGGGTGGCTTTCCGCAGTCATCACTGGCCACCCCCAGGATGCTCGCAACCATCCCACCCAGGTAGTTCATTAACTTTATCTTGGTCCTAATTACTACATTATCACTCATACCTCATAATGATTCACTTCCCAATCCACGTCTACTTAGCATAGCAATATTCTATTATACGATGGTGACAATGATGTAAGGATCAGACCTACCTCAATGAACTACTGGGTGTAATAGCATAGTATAACCTATCATGCAATCTAAAGAAGAAGAACTAATGCATGGAAAACATAGGTAATAGGGAGTATGGTCAAAGATATGACTTGCCTTGCTGTTGATTGCAGAACTCTAAAGATTGGTGGTACTCTGCTTCGCACTCCGGACAATCAATCGTGAGCAAACAAAGATACACACAATCAATACACAACCAAAAGCAAAACAATGTTCAAGAACTCCAAAATAAAAACCAAATAAAATATTTTGCAAAACAGATCAAGATTGATTTCAAAAGTGGGTTGCAAATTGTCTAGAATATAGGGTTTAGCTAGGGTTTTACTTTGCAAAAAGAATCAATCAAATTCGAGTTGTAAAACAAAAGTTACGATCAACTAAAGTTGAAAATAAAATCTGATCAGATCTGAATATTTTAGAAAATACCAAAACCAATTTTATGGTTGAACTGAAAAGAGGGCTTCGAAAGAAAACCGTGGGTTTTGGAATCACGCAAAACGGATCTACGAGTAAAAAGATATTGCTAGAACGGTATTGCATAGGTTTTAGGAAAAAAACATTTGCAAACGGAAAATATTTTTCTCAAAACTTGGATCTACAGTACACAATATTTAGAGGGTTTCAAAACAACGATTGGGCCGCTGGTTTCGTCTAAAACGGAGCAACGGATAAAAAATTACGACGCTTTTACTAACCGCGACGTGTAGATTAGACGCGACGAAGACGACAACTCCGGCGATCTTCGGCGTCAACAAGGACATCTAGGATGTAGGACTTGATTAGAAGATCACAACGGTGGTGGTGATGAATTCCAGCGTCGTCCGTACGGGCGTGGCAACGCGGTGAACCGAGCGCGCTCCGATGAACTCCCGCGGTACGCGTACAATTTGGGGATCAATCTTGCGCAAGAAAAGAAGAGGGAAAGTATGTCAAATAGATGCACAACGAAGAGAAGAGTCGGCCTGCAGAATTTGGGGTGAAGGGGAGGCTCACCGGTGACGAAATTCATCCAACAATGGAGCTCCGTTGGACTTAGATCTACCCCGAAATTAGCTCGATTTGGAACGGTTTGCTGCGAAATTTTGTGGGGAATCGGTGGAGGGGGTCATGGGGTATTTATGGGACAAGATTTCGTGGGCAGGGGGCAATCGAATCAGAGTCCATAGGTAGCACGAGCGCCGGCGTTTCGCTCGAGTCCGTTCTGGACTCCGAGCTCGTGTTCGAGCTGGACACGAACGAAGACGAAGAGGAGACGCACGTGCGGTGCCTAGATGGCCGCTCGGCCTGGCCTTTCGGCCGCTGGCTGGCGCGCGCCTGGGCTGCTTCGGCCGCTCGCTGGCGGCCTCGGCCCGTCCAGGTTTATTTTTCGTGATTTTTTTTTAAAAAAGTATAGAGGTATTTTTAATATAATAAAATAGCCCCGAAAAAATAACATCTTATATTTTTAAAATAATAAAAATACGTAAAACATAATTACGTTTATATAAATATATACGTACTTTTCTTAAACTTCAAAGAGTTTTATAACATAAAATATAAGTCGAAAAAATACGAAATAAATTTCTAAAATCTTGGAAAAACATAAATAATATTTTTAATAAGTTATTTATACAAAATAAAATACTAAAGAAAAACTTTATTCAATAAATTCAAATAAACTCTCAAATAAGATCCAAAATGCACACACAAAAAAGATATGCATATGCTCTAGTAACTCATCCAAAATAGTAAATTTGGGATGTTACAACCTGAAATAAAAAGACAGCAGAAAACATAAACTGACACTGGGGTGCACTGAGTTAATAGGTTAGTCCAAATATGATCAAAAGTGTATGAAAGTGTATCAAAAGCATAGCAATATCACCCAAAACATGCATGGAGCAAGCATAAATTATAGGTACGTTTGGGACGTATAAACATCCCCAAGCTTAATTCCCGCTCGTCCTCGAGTAGGTAAATGATAACAAGCGTAATTTCTGTTGTGACATGCTACCAACCATATAAGAACTTTTAAGTAAAACAAGCAAGACATGTAATTCAATTGAAGTCATAACAAGAAAGAGTCTATATTAGCATTGAAACAAACAACATAAGAACATAAAGGTGCAAGAGCTCTCGCTGTCCGTGACTCAAATGTCTCCAAATGATGTTTGCGTGTAAGAACTGAGAGATGTGAATACGAGAGAATAAAAACATACTATTTATTTTGGTTGAGAACTCAATCTACTAAAGTTTCACACTTAGTCTTCTTTGGAATCTTATCTTGACTCGTCCCCAAACCACTAGCCAGGTACAAGTCAAACTGATCCACTCCATTTCGATATTTTGAGCACTAATGCAATGGATGACCGTAAGCAAGAATGTTGACAATTAGGATGGCAAAGAGGGAGATGGTGGAGGAGGAAGACAAAAAAAGGTGTGAAAGGCTCACATCAATGAGGAAAATCATAGGTGAGAGAAAGCCAAATGATAGATATGATGTGACGTGTAGGGATTGCCATGCAACGGATGCACTTGTGAGCTATGGAAAGCTCCCCAATAAAACTAGTGGGGGTGCATACAACTTGCTTGCTGAAGAAGACCTAGAGCTCATTTGAGGAGGCTCATCATTGGAATATACAAGTAAAGTTCTATAGTGTAAAGATCCCCACATAGCTATATGCATATATGATGTTCTCTATGGAGTACAAGATATAAGAGGGAGTATGAGTGTGGATCTTTTCAAAAGGAATAGTAGTGTGCCCCCTTCTCTCTTTTTATTTTAATTTTACTCCTTTTTCTATTTTTTGTAATTTTTTGTGGCCTCAATGACTCTTTCTATCTATCTCAAATTTGTCCTCTTTGGGATCTTTTCCTCACTTTAGGAGCAACACTCTATATTACAAGAAGTATAGAAGATCTTTCACACTTTACAAAATTACTCAACATAAAGAAGATGAAGCTATCATGATGTATGCAAAGGTGTGCCTCTGCCAGTGTAGCAGGATATGCAATGATACTAGCGCGTCATGTAGCAATGATTAGGGCAAGGCCCAACTAGCATTCGGCTCATCGATCAAGCAAAAGCATGTACGACATGAAGATCAAGTCATGGGAAGGTGGAAGTGTCAACTTTCGAATACTTACATTAGTCCGAAGAACTCATGCACTTATTATCGGTAACCCTCAATCTAATCAGGAGGTTCACAAAGAGACAAGTACCCCGAGGAGGAGTGTATGGGGATTTGGTTATCCTTGCGCATCCTCGACTCGTGGTACGTGAGTGTACTCTAATATCCGATCCCTCCAAAGATTAGTGATCCATCTAGTAGCTAGAGTTCTCAACAAGTTATTTGTAGTTTTTCGAAAATAAACACGGATTGCCAAAAATACGACATCTATCACTAATAGGCTAAAGTTCTTGACACCAAAAGTTCAAACATTACTAAAAACAATACCTCAAAACTATTGCAAGTTACTACTACAATTCAATAGCAACCTCAACTACCTACTTTAAGTCAAGACACACAGCTCAGTGCAACAAGCCAACTCCCTAAACAAGATAAGCATGAAAAATCAAGAGAGTTACAGCAACAAACTAAACAAAACCTCTTAAAAAGATAAGTATGAAAACTAATAGCTAAGCATGACACCAGCTACGAGAAGATAAAGAACACACACAACAAAGAAGATAAGCAAGAAAATCCTATGATGTGTTCTAAGTTGAAGTGGAGCGTGTTTCTCTCCCACACAAAGAAAGTTGGGTTCTAAATTTTTATGAACAACAAACAAAGCTAAAAAAAACTAAAAAGTAATGAGCAAGACGCTCCAAGCATAGCACAGAACGCATGAAGTGATAAAAATATAGTACGAAGGACGAACTGATAATTGTCGATGGATAAGGGGATGCAGGGGGCATCCCCAAGCTTAGATGCTTGAGTCTCCTTGGATATTTCTTGGGGGTGCATGGGGGCATCCCCAAGCTTGATCGTTTGACACTCCCGGATCTTCTTTCATCATCTTCCCTCGCACACTTGAAAACTCCCTTCATACATAACTCATCAGAAGCTGATTAGAGAGGTTAGTACCCATAATAAAACAATTTGCCTGTGCTGGAAATAAATATATTCTTGAAGAGCTACTGTTTCTCAAGATTCCCCAAAGTTTTTGCAAAGAAAAAACTAGCGCAAGATTTGCAAAACTGGGAAAAGGAAAAACAGGGCAGAATCTGTGAAAAATTGACCAGCAGGTAGTAAATAATCTTTTTGGGGTACTTCTGCAACTCAAATAAAAAAAATCATAAAAGACGCACGAAAGCAATTGTATGGCACAGTGTCAAAAACATTCAGATCAAAAAGATGATCTGGTGATTTTAGCCGAATTTTTCTGTCCAAAGACAAAATCTGTTTTCTGGACAACATGTCACAACTTTTGAACTTTCTTGCAATTAGGGGCTAAACTTGGCACAAAGCTTGAAAATAAAGATACAATGATGTTGCTGCAGTAGTAACAATCTTCAATTCCACTAAAAATAGAAGGAAAAACATCTTGGGTTTCCTTCCAACAAGCGCTTTCTTTTACGCCTTTGAGCTAGGCACAAAGCAAAAAGATCAAGTTTTGTCAAGAGTAAGAGAATAGCTAGCCCGTGTAACGGACTCAAAAGGTAACCTAATCTTATTTCTAGGGAAGTGTTCCATGCCCTTCTTGAGAGGGAATTGGAATTTTATATTCCCCTCTTTCATATGAATGACCGCACCAACGGTGCGAAGAAAAGGACGTCCCAAAATAATTGGACATGAGGGTTCACACTCAATGTCCATAATAGTAAAATCAACGGGGACATAATTATCATTGACAATAATAAGAACATCGTCAATCTTCCCCAAAGGTTTCTTTATGGAAGAATCAACAAGACGAACACCAAAAGAACAAGGATCAAAAGGTTTCAATTAAAACATATCATACATTCTTTTGGGCATAACAGAGGTACTAGCTCCAACATCACATAAAGCATAGCAACATAAGTTATTCAATTTAATTTTGATCATAGGATCCCAACCATATTCTAGCTTCCTAGGTATGGAGGCTTCTAATCTAAGCTTCTCCTCCCTAGCTTTAATGAGAGCATTGGTGATATGCTCCATGAAGGAAAGATTTAGTGTGCTAGGGTGGGGGTCTCTAGACATTTTGTGTAGTAAACTAATAACTTCATAAAGGGTACAAGTATCAAAATCAAGGTCACTACTTTCAAGTGAGGTGGTAGTGATGTCATTTAGGCTTACTTGTTTGAAAGCCTGTATGTTCATAGGAGTTTCTTCTTCTACGGTTGAGGTAATATCATCACCATTAATAGGTCCAATGGGACTAGGGGTGTGTTGGGTGCTAAGAGTTTGGATATCCTCAAAAACTTGGATAGTAGCAATGGGCTGGTGTGTAGGAAGTCTCTTAATTCTATCTTCTTCCACTCTTTCTCTAGCCCATCTTTCTTTAAGTTTGGCCATCATCCTAATGTTTTCATTGATTTGCACTTGAATAGCATTCATAGGAGTGGTCTTCCTCTCCTCGAGGGGAGAAGTTATAATTTTAAGCATCTCAACATCAAGGACTAAGTTGTCTACCTTCAAAGTGAGACTATCTAATTTTTCTAATTTATCTTCTACACTCTTGTTGAAGGCTTTTTGGGTAGTGATAAATTCCTTAAGCATGGTCTCTAATTCAAAAGTGGAGTTCTTGTTGCTAGGATAAGTGTTGTTGTTCCCATAGTTGTTCGATGGGAACGGTCTACGATTGCTACCAAAGTTACTCCTATAAGCATTGTTGTTGAAGTTGTTTCTAGAGATAAAGTTCACATCTACTTGTTCTTGAGCAACCAAGGAATTTAAAGGAACATCATGAGGACCAATAGGAGCTTTCTTGGTAAGTAAAGACATGATCAAGTCAAAATTTTCATTTAGGGAGGAGATCTCCTCGACAGAGTTTACCTTCCTACCTGTTGGAGCTTTTTCGGTGTGCCATTGGGAGTAGTTGGTCATTATCTCATCTAGTAGTTTTGTGGCAGCACCAAGTGTTGTTGACATAAAGGTTCCTCCCGCGGCTGAATCTAACAGGTTCCACGAGGTAAAGTTCAAGTCTGCATAAAAAGTCTCGATAACCATCCAAGTAGTCAAACCATGCGTAGGGCAATTCTTAACAAGAGATTTCATACGTTCCCAAGCTTGGGCAACGTGTTCATTATCCAATTGATTAAAATTCATAATATTACTTCTCAATTGGATAATTTTAGCAGGAGGGTAGTACTTCCCAATAAAAGCATCTTTGCGCTTATCCCAATATTCTTAGCTATTCCTAGGCAAGGATTGGAACCAAATTTTAGCTCCTTCTCTCAAGGAAAAAGGAAAAAGAGTACGCTTAACAATATCACCTTCTACTTCTTTATACTTTTGCATATCAGAAAGCTCAACAAAATTATTCAAGTGTAAAGCAGCATGATCTGCAGCACCGAAGAATTGTTCTTTCATAACAAGATTCAGCAAAGTACGTTTAATTTCATAAGAAACTACTGAACTGGAAGGTGTAGCAATAGGTGTGCAGATAAATTCATTGTTGTTGTGATTAGTGAAGTCACACAACTTGGTTTTTTCACTGGTACCCATAATAGTAGCAGCAAGGAGGACAAGCAATTTATTTTGCGGTTTTTTATAAAGGACACAAAGACAAAAACTGAAAGGTAAACTAACAAGACTAAAAAGAAAATATAAAAGATAGTGTGCAACTCCCCTATCTTGAAGAGTGGAGTCCCCGTCAACAACGCCAGAAATTTTCTTGATAGTACAAGAGCTGATAATGGCTTTTCGCCCTTCATTGGTTACCCCAAGTGGAAGGTTGAGATGTAGATAGCATCAAATTTCCCTTGGTGAAGATACCAAGGTTTGTCTCCGTAGGACTCCAAAGACGACAAGTAGGTGGTTCTGCAAGTGACACGCCGTTTATGGTAATCACTTGCTTTACCTGGACCTGCACACAAATACAAATAACTTTGCTCCCAATGAGTACAGAGAGGTTGTCCATCTCTCCGACATTGCCGTTTACAAATGATCAAATGCAAGAGATAATGATAGTGATAATTGCAACTAGAAAGTAAAAGCAGGAAGTAAATTAAGGGTGTAAAAAGTGGTGGAAATATGGACCGGGGTCCCATGAAGTTCACTAGTGATGTCTCTCTCCCAAACGACGATAAACAGCTATGCAAGGTGAACCAATTAGAGCTGGGCAATTGACAGGATTAAAAACGCACCGCAATGCTAACTATGCTACAAAAAAAGGAAGAGGCTCAAAATCATGGGAAGTACGCCAAGAAATCAGACCAAAATCCATCTGCATCTACTCACTAATCATCCACCTTGAGATATCTATCCAGAACATCTCGCTGGTATTAAGTTGCGAGCCCCATCCAAAGTGTAAACCCAAAGGAACAGACAACTGCATTAAAAGAACTTTGCGTAAAGTAAACAATCCTTGCACCCGCAAGTACAAGCACCTTTGTTTTCCCCCTTGTGACAACATCACATCTCCTAGACTCATGTTTCTGTCACTCAAGCTACTCATCAGGGGGCATGAACCCACAATCATGCATAACACTCCCTCTTGGAGGTGCTACCTACCACTTGGACAAAGCAATAAACAACAACGGAGAACATGCAAGAATTACTCAAGAACATAAATATAAAAGGAGAAGAACCAAATATATTACTCAGCACAATCTGAACATAATCTCATAATCCATCAGATCCCAGCAAACACAACATAGTAACAGCAGAAAGAATTACATATGTGCCTTGATCATGTAGGGCAGCTCACAAGGTCTAATCAATGAAGAACAAATAGGGGGAGAAGACATCACATAGCTACTGATCATAGACCCATGGTCCAAGGTGGACTACTCACGGCTCATCAGGTAAGCGTCCATGGTGGTGGAGAAGCTCCCGTAGTCAATCCTCCCTCCGACAGGGTTCCGAGAAGGGGTCTTCTGGCGCTCCTGATCTTGGAAGCGCGGCGACGACAGAACAGAGAGGATATCGCAAAAAAGGGTTCTATCCTCGGGGGTTTCGGGACAAGAGGCATATAGATACGTTTGGAACGTATCACCGAGTAAGCTACCAAGCAGACGGATCAAAGACACACCAGAGTTCGGAACCCATTCCCACCCCGTGGCCTCACGGAACGCACTCCAAATGATGGTGGCTAGTGGACACCTAAATAGGATATGGTGTGCGTCTTACGGATAGAGACAAAGGGAGCACCTCCCATCGGATGTCCCTTGTCGATGGTCCACACTCAAGGCACTTGGAAGGCGATCCCTAAACACCTGCCAAAGGAAAAAAATTCACCTTGAGAGGAATGGCCGCCTTCCACACCCCCGAGATGTGTCAAACGTAGAAGATTCAACCATCTTTTCGTATAGGGACTTAATCGAGAAGGTCCGCGAGGACGTGAGTTTCCACGCCACCTCGTCATCCCAATCCGCAAGGTCGGTGGAGTCGAGAGTGTTCCACAATCTATCCCATAAGGTGACCTCCTCCCCTACCAGCGGCCTATTGAACGCAATCGCACCTGAAGAAGACTTGGCTTCTACCAGGGATATGTTGGGGTTAATAGCGAGGTGGTACAACGGAAAGAAATTTTCCAAAGGGGGGGGGGTAGTCGGGCCAACCCACAATTCGTGCCAGAACCTAATCGAGTGTTCGTTGCACGGTGCGAATTGAGCTCGGAGCGCAAAGGCTAGGCGCACTGCTTGCATCCCATTCCAAAAGGCTGAGCCCTTCGTCTTTGCCTGGAACATCATTCCCTGGGGGAAGTATTTGGCTTTGAGGAGTGCAGCCCAGAGTCCCGAGGGGTTGCGAGCCAACTTCCAAAACCACTTGGCTAAAAGCGCCACATTTTGGCGTTTAGAATTATTGATCCCTAAGCCCTCGAGCTTCTTGGTATGGCAGACCGCAACCCATGTTACCATGTGATATTTGCGCTTAGTCTCGGCACCCTCCCATAAGAACCGTGACCTAGGCGTATCTAACTTGACGTCAACCCCGTATGGGAGAAGAACATGCCCATCGTGTAAGAGGTAAGGGCCGACAAGCACGCGTTCATCAGAATTAAGCGTGCACCCAATGACCGAAATTTTCCCCTCCATGGTTTGAATCTATTTTCCACTTTAGAGTAAAGCGGTTCCCAAGCCGTGATGGATATTTTCTTATATGAGATTGTAAGACCAAGAAGCGTAATCGGGAATGACCCTAGTTTACAGTTAAGTTGGTTGGCCGTAAGTGAGCTCTCTGTGGCATCCATCCCTATGGTCACCACCTCGCACTTGTGGAAGTTGATCCTCAAGCAGAACATCATCTCGAAGAAAATCAGGAGTACTTTGATCGACGCGATGCTATGCGGGTCGGGCTCGAATAGCAGCATCGTGTCATCTGTGTACTGGAGTTTAGATACACCCCCTGGGATCAGGTGTGAAACGACTCTGCGAATGTGGCCGGCCTCGCTGGCACGGTCCAGCATAGCCGGTAAGGCGTCGACGACGAAATTAAAGAGGACCGGGGATATCGGGTCTCCCTGTCGCAACCCACGTTTTTTACGGAAAAAGGACCTATTTCTCCATTGACTGCAATCGCCGTTTGCCCCCCCCCGCCGCCGAGACCAGTTGAAGGATGCGTTGGAACCAACCCGCATCAATCCTTTAGTTAGAAGGACTTCGCGTAGGAACTCCCAGTTCACGCGGTTATAAGCCTTCTCGAAGTCAAGCTTCAGGAGAACCACTCTTTACCGTTTGCACTTCCGCTCATGAATAATCTCAAGAAGCGCAACCAGGCCCTCCAAGATGTTCCTTCGTTTGATGAATGCCGATTGACTGCGGCTAATAACCCGGTGGGCTACCGGGGAGAGTCGCGAGGAATACAACTTGGCACACAGATTGAACGGGAAATTGATCAGGGAAATCGGGACAAATTGCTTGATGTTGCCTGTGCCTTTGACTTTGGGGATGAGCAGATAATGACGAAATTTAACCATGATATGTCGATCCTGCCCAAGGCAAATCCGTTGCAAACATCAAACAAAGTTCGTTTGAGGCTTGGACAGAATCGCCGGAAGAACGCAACCGACCAGTGATGGCTTCTCGCACTTTGTTGGTTACCCCAAGTGGACGGTTGAGATGTAGCGTAGCAGCAAGTTTCCCTCAGTGAAGATACCAAGGTTTGTCTCCAGTAGGAATCCAGAGATGATAAGTAGGTGTCAGCGGCGCAACTGATGTGGACCTGCACACAGACACATATAACTTTGTTCCCAACGAAGTTTAGAGAGGTTGTCAACGTCTCCGGTCTTGTTGTTCACAAAGGGTAAAACACAAAGGATAATGATAGCAACTGAAAGTAAAAAGCAGAAAAGTAAATATAGCGCGGAAACAGTAATAAGGATATGGACCGGGATACGTGATGTTCACTAGTGATGTCTCTCTCCCAAAAGACGATAAAACTGCTATGCGAGGTAAACAAATTACAGAAGGGCAATTGACAGGATTATGAATGCACCGCAATGCTAACTATGCTACAAAAGAAAGGAAGAGGCTCAAAATCACGGGCAGTACGCCAAAATAAGTAGACCGTAATCCAACTGCATCTACTACTAATCATCCACCTTGAGATATCTATCCAGAACATCTCGCTGGTATTAAGTTGCGAGCCCCACCCAAAGTGTAAACCCAAAGCAACAGACAACTGCATTAAAAAGAACTTTGCGTAAAGTAAACAATCCTTGCAACCGCGGTTACAAGCACCGTCGTTTACCCCCTTGTGGCAATAGCACATCCCCTAGACTCATGTTTCTGTCACTCAAGCGTGTCATCGGGGGACATGAACCCACAATCGAGCATAACGTTCCCTCTTGGAGTCACTACCTACTACTTGGCCAAAGCAATAAACAACAACGGAGAACATGCAAGAATTACTTAGGAACAAAAAAAAAAGAGATAAAAACCAAATATGTTACTCTATCACAACCTGAACATAATCTCATAATCCATCAGATCCCATCAAACTCAGCATAGCAATAGCAGAAAGATTACAAAAGTGCCTCGATCATGTAGGGCAGCTCACGAGGTCTAAACCATGAAGAACAAAGAAGGGAGGAGAACATCACATAGCTTCTGATCACGGACCCATGGTCCAAGGAAAACTACTCACGAGACATCCGGGGAGCATCCATGGTGGAGAGGAGACTCCCGGAGGTCGGCCCTCCCTCCGGTAGGGTGCCGGGAAGAGGTCTTCTGGTGCTCCCGATCTCGGAAGCGCGGCGGCGGCGTAACAGTGGCGAGTTAGCGAAATAGGGTTCTGTCTTTGGAGTTTCCCCGTGACGGAGAATAAATAGGCGAAGGGGGGCAGTCAGAGGTGGACCAGGGGCCCCCCTGGAGCGACCAGGGGTGGGGCCGCGCCGGGTGGCCTCCAGGGCCCCTCTGGCTCCCCTCTGGCCCCACTCGGGCTCTTCGCGAAGCTTCATGTACGCTGATTTTTCCTGTATTTTTCCCGGAATTTTTCTGGCACTTTTTATATGGGGGAAAACTGAAATAGAAAAACAGCAGAAAACAGGAACTGGCACTGGGGTGCACTGAGTTAATAGGTTAGTCCAAATATGATCAAAAGTGTATGAAAGTGTATCTAGATCATAGCAATATCACACAAAACATGCATGGAGCAAGCAGAAATTATAGATACGTTTTGGACGTATCAACATCCCCAAGCTTAATTCCTGCTCGTCCTCGAGTAGGTAAATGATAACAGCATAATTTCTGTGGTGACATGCTAGCAACCATATAAGAACTTTGAAAAGTAAAGCAATCAAGGTTAGAGATTCAATTCAAGTCATAATTTCTAGCGCCGTTGTCGGGGACTCCGATCGCGACTACGTCCAGGACCTTTGCCACACTCTACCACGTTGTTTCCTCCCCCCAGCTCGAGCCGCCAGCCTCAGAGTCGCCGGAATCAGGCTGCTTCCTCCGCCGCCGGTCGTCCTTTTCCTCGACGAAATCCGCGCCGCTCCGGTCTCCCCCGGGCCCACTGCCAACCCCATCGTGCCCGCGGTGAGCCTGTGCTTCATTCGCTTCCTCCCGCGCTCAAATCCGTGCATCTTGTCGCCGCCTCCACCCCCGCCATGCTCCTGCCGTCGTGGCCACCATGGTTGCGTCGTGCGCCCCGTGCCCTTGGCTGCCTCGTCGCGCCGTGCCTTGCCGCGTACGGTCACATGCCCCCTCCGCTCGCCGCCGGCCACAGCCATGGCGTGCTGCGTGCCGTGGGGTGGCCAGGGGCTAACGCCGCTGACCAGTGGGACCTCCCCTGTTGGTTAAGCCACCTAATTAGCCTAAACACCCCCTGTTAAAATTAATGGTAAATAAGACCCCCTGTGAGACTTATAGTGGGCCCAAGGCCATTTGTTTTTTAGTTAATAAAATTTGTTACATAAATAACCCCCTGGGTCACTTACAGGTGGGTCCAATCATTAAGTTAATCCACTGTTTAATTATGATGCTAATTATATATAGGTCTCACTTACATGTGGGACCCCACTGTTAGTTAGTTAAATGAAATAGATTTATTAGCTGTGTGTATGACATGTAGGTCCCACCTATCAGACACTGTTCTGGATAAGTTTGTGGATAATGTTGATTTAATAATTAAAAGAAAATCCAGAAAATGATTTAAATTGAATAAAACTTTGAAATTCAATATCTTTTAAACCGTAAGTCAGATTCAAAAACTTTATACATCAAAGTTGATTAGAAAAATACAACGAATAACAATACGCTACCCATAACCCCACCACACCCCTCTAACATAACGCACACGAGACATTTCCCCTCCGGTTACTCTGTCCAGTAATTCCCGGTGCCGGTAAAACTTTCCGGATGAAAATGTTCTAAACACGAAAGTTGTTCCGAATGGATCAACTAGCACGGATACACTATCCACATGTCTGTCAGTTGTCTCTAACACTACAGACATGGAACCTTCCCCTCCGGATCATCTGTCCGGTAATCACCCGGTACTGACGAATCATCACCGGATAAATTCCCGCTCCGCCTAAAAATACTTAACACTGCGTTAGAGCACCGCCAACAATGTGTTTGCCTTGTCTTGAATTTGTATTGCTATTATTGATGTGTATTTATTGTTTCTCCCCCCCTCCTTTATTCTCCGATAGCCCCCGACACTGCCGCCGACGACACCGTTGCCGAGTACGACTACTTTGTCGAATACCCTACCCCTACCGTCGAGCTTCCAAGCAAGCAGAGCCATTCTCTTCCCCAGATATCGCCTATCTTTTCCGTACTTTCTTGCACTAGGAATTGTTACTGCTGCTGCTACGTTACCATCCTATTCAATTGCATAGCCTGTCATTGTCACCCCTTGATGTACCTTCCTTTATCCTATGATGACTGCTATAAATATATATATTATATTCAGCAATGATCCCTGCGCTTTGTTAGCTAGGATTAGATAGCAGGCCGTGACCACTCAGGGGAGTGACGCGGATACAAAATATATACAACTGCAACAGGTACGGTCCAATGCAGACGCCCCAGGGAACCTACAACGGCGAGACTCTGCCGAGTCGCTTCGAGTTTGACTTACGAGTGGACGGACTCGTATTTCACTCTCGTCGGCTCAGTAGCGTAGCATCACTAGGATGATACGAGGTTTACCTCTTTAGTTCATTCCGCTTGTGTCTCGGCACCACCGGGGTGATATGAGAATATTCCTCTTTAGTTCATTCCGCTGATGTCTCTATCGAACCTCTTTAAATGTACCATTGAGGGTGATACCTCCTGATTTCACTTAATGGTAGGCACTCGAATCAACTGGTTTCCTTAATGGTAAGGAGTTGGGTGTTCCAACGGTGCCCGCGCAGGGTATCTTAGCGGAACGACATGTCAGGTGTATTCCACCGGTGTGCGGCGGGCCTGGTACTGTTCGTGGACGAGAGGTATCCTGTTGTACGAAAGTCGAGCTCTTCGGAGCAAACACGAGACAAGGTAAGGAGACGGTTCACCTTGTTGGTAACCGCACGAGTTGGTGGGACGTCAGGGCAGGCACAAATGTTACTGGTGGACCTGGCTGATGTCGTTGTCCGCGACTCACCTGGATAGGGGCAACGATAACGGTTGTCCCAACAGATAATAATAAAATGCTAAATGGTTCGTTGGATGACTTGGGAGGCCCGTTGGTCTGTACGCACTACCTTCACGTGGGATAAGGAGTTATGGGCTCCCCTACGTCGTAGTTTGTCCGAAATCTCTTCAGACGTCAGTAGTATCGCAGTCTGATTGCCAGGAAGCGGTGTGTCTTCTTCGCTCGAGCGATGTATTTGGATTTGATTTTGCTTCACCGGCCAGCCTCGCACCGTGCAGGAGCGTGCAAGGGTGATGGTCCTAGCCCCTTGGCGCATAGGATATAGTTCGGCGGATGGCCTCTCTGTTGAGCCTAGGATGGGCTGCGACGTGTCGGATAGATTTGGTGGAGCGTTCCCTAACAAGGTTCCCTCCACCCCGGAGATCCGAGCGTGCAGGCTGAACAGTAGTGCACCCCTGCACGCAGTTTAATCTATTTGAATAGCCGTGTCCACGGTAACAGGACGCTTTATGCTGAAGCTGGATCTTACTACTACAAACTATTATTATTAAACTGTATGGTTCCGGGTTTGCTTCCTCGTCGGGGAGTCGAGGAGGTGATCTCGGAGGCATTGCTAATTATTACAACTTATTATTATACAATGCTGCAGCAACTTCTGCTGCATTGTTACTTTATGTTTTATATAAACTGTTGGCTGATTCTTACCTCATGCTTCAAGACTCGTCGGAAGATGCTAGTCTTCGATAGGCCTAGCTTCTTATCCTTGTTCTGATTTCTACCTTGCAGTCCACTATATACAGCCTCCCCTTTCCATTTGATACAAATGCATACTTGCTTAGTAGCGGACGTAAGACTCGCGGGTATGCTAGATACTCACCTGCTTTATTTTTTCCCCTTTTATTGTTTTGCTTGATCGGCCGCTGCAGTCGACGTTGGAGCCTTGGAGTCCAGGAGCAGAGATCCTCGATGCCGACCACCGCAACGTGAAGATCCCCGATGCCTTCTACGACGTCGAGTTCCCCTTTGACCAGGAGTAGTTTGGAGGTTCCTAGGCAGGAGGCCTTGCCTTTTCGATCGAGTGTTGATTTTCTGCTAGCCTTCTTAAGGCAACCTTGTATTCTGGTGTCTGTACTCAGATACTATTGCTTCCACTAACTTTGTGCTCTCGAGCTGTTGTATTCGAGCCCTCGTGGCCCCTGGCTTGTATTAAACAGCTTGTATTATTTTATTTTGTAGAGCTGTCTTGTGATATCTCACCGTGAGTCCCTAATCTCGATCGTGTACCTTGCGTGTATGATTACTGTACACGGTCTGATTTTGGGGGCGTCACAATTAAGTTGCAATAAGTAATTAATCAAACTATTAATTTTAATAAGTGCTCCCACTAAGATTAACATTTCTCATAGTTAATGCTAAGTGATTCAAGATCCAATCTAGTTGTCCGCCATTGATGTGACATCACTGATGACTTGGGCTGGACCGGTAGGCCAACTTGCCAATCACGCCAAACGTGATCCTTGTTCATCTTTCGATGGGCATTTTCCGGTAGCAAACTTTTATCCAAACCGTCAAGACAACCAAGTGTAATATGCAGCGTGTTCTTAACACACCCGTCTTTTATGCGTCACATCGTGTGCACCTATGTGACATGACCTGCTCCGATGTGAAACATAGTATAGATGGTGCTACAGTTGGAAGAACACTATCAACTTGATATTATTTTGCGAGGAATCACCCTAATAAAATACGAGTACCGTGCATCAAACAAGGGTGCATCAAAGCGATAAACATCACATGCAGTTCATAAATTTTATGTTATATGGTATAGCCCTTTGTATCGTGAAGTTATCATTGCCTTCATGACTCTATGGTTGAAGTCTCCACCCACTACCTTTTGTCCTTGGCGTCGGGACCTCCTCACGGCTTCGTCATGTGCGTCGGGGTCAACCTTCCCATCATTGATCATCACCTTGTCGCCATCTATTTCCTTGCCTCAAGCTAATAAACAGTTCTGGCACGCAGGCATAATTATGTGACAATCATATGACTCTAGTCATCATGTCGTACCATGACACCCAGGCCATGAATAAATATTACATCATATAGCATCTCATACAAGAACATTGAAAATCTTGAAGGCTATACCACATCACATGCACTCTCTGCAAAAACGAGTTAGATCGATATCTACATGGGTTATTGCAAATTTTATCGTGGTTGTTAAGTAGTTTTACATGGCAAACATAGAACCCTAAACAAAACAAACATGATACTTCTTTTTTTACTAATTTAACATACAGTGTGCATATAGCAACTAATGCCACAAAGACAAACTTCATTCAACGCATGACCCCCGTGTGGATTTGAGTTCATAAAATCCACAAGCCCGTTCTTGTGAAATTTTATATAGCAATCCTAAGATGAGATCCAAGGAATTTAATGTAGTCCATGATTAAGCCAACCAGCATACTAAAAGCAGCATAGAGGGATCATGGAAAAACTTGATCCTTGTAGCGACATCACATCATGTTGTCAAGCAAATAAAAGATTACATGACAGGGAAGAAAACAAGAAAATCAATGTCTCATATCAACATATGATCTACACCTAAATATGCATCTAATCAACGATCGCTCTGATACCACTATTGGGAAACATAGTAGAAAACAAAAAAAATCATGCCTACGAAGCAAGAACCCAAGATCATCCAAGAAGATGGCATACAAGGTTTAGGTCATAGATCACCAATGGATATAGCATAAGTAGAGTTGGTGAAGCTCGTTATAGTAGATCTCGCGAATCGTCCCACGAACCGTCCCACGAGCAAGTCCCTTGAACAATATCTCCGAGGAAGAAGAAGCTCCTCGAAGAAGGACCAAATTTATGATCCCTCTACCGGTATCGACACGTCCGGCACAGCAATCTGGCAGCGCTCGCCTTCCAGAGAAGAACGCCTCCGAGAAAACTAGAGGGAGAAAACCCTAGCGGATTCTTATCTAGAACGGAGTCTAAACCAGGGTCTAATGTGGAGCAACTAGCAAACTAGGGAAAAGGGGGGCGCAGGGGATTGTGGGGTGCGCCTCCCCCCCACCACTTGGCTCCCGTTATATAGGTGGCCAAGGGCCCCTTGGCTGGCCACCCTAGGGGTGGAGTCCAACTTGAACTCCAAGTCCCATAGGAAACTTTCCCACCGGGTACTCCTACCCCAAAGAGGATTGCAATCCTACTTGGAGTAGGATTGCTCCCCCCCCATGGCGCCCACACCTCCTGTCCGGCTAGGGCCAGCCCAGGTGGCTTCCCCCCCCCCCCAAGACAGGGGGTGGGTGCGGTGGGTGGTATTGTCTGTAAACTTCCAGAACCTTCCATGAACTTGCGGAAGCTTCTAGGACCTTCTAGGACCATCCGGGATGGTTTTGGGACATTCTGGAACCCTTTGGAATACTTCCAGGACCTTCCGGGACCGTTAACGGATGTTCTGAAACTATCTGGATAGGTTTCGGGACGATCCGGGTTACAGTCTAACATGTCCGGTTACCGTGGCAGTTTGTCGGGACATTCGTCGATTATCCGGAAACTATTCCGGTTGATCTCATACTTCCCCAGTACCATTCTTATATGCTCTCAAACCACCTCGGACAACTCCAGAGTGATCCAGATATATCCTTTGCTCTCTGAACAACTTCACTTGCTTCCACTAAACATTCAACCATTCTAGAATTCTAACAGATTACTGCACGTTAAGTGTGTGACCCAATAGGGTTCGGTATTATGTGGACATGACTTGGAACGTCTTCCGGACACATGGTCATTAGTCAATAATCAATAGCGGATCCATGTACACCCATGTTGACTCCCACACATACACGAAGAAACTTCGAGTGAACCTTTATGTTATACATGTACCATTCCCTTTGCTTCGCGATATATGACAAAGTTAGAGGAGAGAAGTTTGGCACCTATGTGTAACAACTTCTTGAACACAAGCCACCAGTTATCCTCATTGCTCCTTTGTCTTTATTCCTCGTTATTGTATTCTGGTATCCCTGTGACTGAATCACAAAGTGTCTGGCCAGACTAGAATGGATACCGTCATACCGAGTGGGACCAAAGTCAATATCTCTTCATCATGAAGGAGAAAATCCCATTCTCTTTACTATCGCAGTTACTAGACACACTATCCGATATGCCCAGAACGTATTTTACTACTTCCCAGTTACGGGAGGATTCATCTAAGAACCAAAGCATATCTTCCTGCATGAAGAAACACTATATTCTCATGGTCTAAGGAATTACGTATATGATAACAATACATGATAGACTTATAATGTAGTTAAGATGTGATCTCTAAGTATATCATTTAATACTGCGGTCGGTTCGACATCATTGTTCTGCTAACAATATGCTCTCATTGCTACCGACATCCGTGTTACAAGAACGATGTCCATGTTAAGAAAATGTAATCATCAGTTAGCACATGAGCTGATCTTATAGGCTAAACCAGGAACTCTTGTTGTTTACATTTCCACACATGCAAATGATTTTTCTTCTGAATCTCACAGTCAGGTTCATTGCAATTATAGCACAGAAATATAAACAATAATTATGAACTTGAATATTAATGATAACACACTTTATTATTGCCTCTAGGGCATATATCCAACAAGGCCACCCCCTGGCCAGGCGCCCCACTGGCGCAACCAGGGAGGTGGCCGCGCCACCTGGCCCTCAGGCTCCCCTTTGGCTTATATTTAGTCGCTGGTCCAAAAACCCTCAGAATCCCACCGTCATGCGATTTCATCTACTATTTCTCCTCTGCGGCAAGTCTGATCTCGGGATCGCCTGAAGAACCAGTCTCGGCACCCCGCGGGAGGGTGGATTGACCTCCGGCGGCTTCTCCATCACCATGATCGCCCCCCGGGTGCGCCGTGAGTAGTCCCTCTTGGACCATGGGTCCACGATCAGTAGCTAGATGGCGTCTTCTCTCCAATTTTTTGCCTCAATTCTTAGCCCTTGTGAGCTGCCCTACATGATGAAGGCATCTATGTATTAATTCTTGCTTTGCTATGATGTGTTTGCTGGGATCCGATGGATTATGAGATTATGTTCAGTTTGTGATGAGTAATATATTTGGTTTACCTTTATATTTTTTGTTCTTGAGTATTGTTGCATGTGCTCCGTTGCGTTTGTTGCTTTTCCAAGTAGTAGATTGCAACTCCAAGAGGGAGTGTTATGCTTGATTGTGGGTCCATGCCCTCCGATGTCTAGATTGAGTGACAAAAACATGAGACTAGGGGATGTGTTGTTTCCACCAGGGGTAAAACACTGGTGCTTGTGACTACGTGTTGTCTATTGCTTTGAGCCTACAATTTGGTTGGGGTTCGCAACTTACTACCAGCAAGATGTTCTGGATAGATATCTCAAGATGTATGATTAGTGAGTAGATGATGATGAATAAACGGTCTATTTGTTTTGGTGTAATGCCCATACGGTTTAGCATCTTTACTTTCCAGTAGTATAATTAGCATTGCGGTGCGTTTATAATTATGCCAATTGCCCAGCTGTAATTTATTCACCCAGGATAGTTGTTTACCGTATTTCGGGAGAGAGACATCACTAGTGAAAGTCATGACACCCCGGTCCATATTTCCATCATAGCTTACAACGCTTTTACTTTACCTCTTTTATTTCCTTTTAGATGCACAATTATTATTTCGCCTTTGTGTTTGGTCCTTTGTAAACAACAAGTCCGGAGATATTGGCAACCTCTCTGAACTCGTTGGGAGCAAAGTTATTTGTGTCTTGTGTGCAGGTCCAGGTTAAGCGAGTAATATATCAAATGGTGTGTTGCTCGTTTCGCCACCTTCTTTTTGAGATAGGAATCCTCATGGTCCGATAAACCTTACAGTCCTCGTGTAAGGGAAATTTACTGTTACTACATCCTAACCTTCCACCTGGGGTAACCAACGAGGAGGAGTTACCAACATGCCCGTCACCTGCAGAGTGGGGAATCATCACCGGAGGTCTTTTCCTCAACATGCTTGCCTCTCGGATGATGCGTGAGTAGTCCACCCTTAGACCATGGGTCCATGGCAGTAGCTAGATGGTAGTCTCTCTTCTTTGTGATTCACTAATTAATCCTTGTAAGCTACCTATCATGACGAAAGCACTTTTATGTAATTGATATGCTGTGTTTGATGGGATCCGATGGACTATGAGATTATGATTAGATTGTTCATTATTTATATATGATATCTTTGATATGTTTTTTTAGTGTTCTTGAATGCTGTCCGGTATATGTTGTTACTTTGGCTAAGTAGTGGCTTATAAATGCAAGAGGGAGTTTGTGCTCGATAGTGTTTCATGCCTCCTTGTGTCTAGGTACGAGTGACAGGAACGTCTAAGGCCGATGATGTGTTGATACTAAGGTAAAACTATGGTGTTTATGTCTATTCATTGCTCATAGATGTTACTTACATTATGTACCACGCTCATAACATTTCTCTGTTGCTTTTGCAACTTAACACACGAGAGATACGGTGGATATCGGTCTTGAGGTGGACTCTTAATTATATATATGCATTTCGATAGCGGTCTATATATGTTTGACATAATGCCTAAATGACTAGGTCCTTGAGCTTTCTTATTTCATAAATAGAATTCGGTGCGTTTATAATTCTGTCAATTGCTCAGTTGTAATTTGTTTACCCAGCGTGTTTATCGTCTTATGGAGAGACACCATTAGTGAAACTATGCCCCCGGTCCATCTTTTTCCATCAATTACAATCTTTTGTATTTACGTTTATTCATCATTTGCTTGTTGCACTTTTATTTTCCACACCATATGTTTAATATCTTCGTAAACAGCAAGATGGAAAGCTTGATAACCTTCCTGGCTAGTTGGGGTGAAAGAGTTTGTGTTCTTGTGTCCAGGTTCAAGTTTTCTGTCTCCGTTGCAGAGAACACATACTTGAAGACTCCGAAGTCTGACTGGAACAATTCCCTTGGTATGTTAACCGAGGGAAAACTTATTGCTCTACATCATACCTTCCTATTGGGGTTTCTAAAGGGTGTGTGTGATATACACTACAAGCATCAATGAGGGGATACAATGTGTCTAGTTCTACCGATATTGATGACAAGAAGTCAAGATGTCTCGAGCCCTTACCGGTATCACTTTATATATGGGTAGAGAGGCCTAGGGTTACATGGCATAGCCATCCGACAACTATGGAAGTACTAGGAGTCCTATCCTTGTGCACCAACTCAGCGTACCTTTTGAAAGGAGGGATCTGTACTGCATCCGGAGACCTTCTTTAATGCGCACTATGAGGCAACTTGGACCTTGAAAGCTCGAATAGGCCTTTTATAGGCCACCCCCGGTATTGCACACCGTTAGACTTGAGCTTCTCTGCATGCAAGTGCCTCTGAACATTCCGGATCAGTAACACCTTCAAAGAAAAAGGCAGATGATACTCTATATAATATATTGTTATCACTGCTAACCGCCACCACGATACCTCTCTCTCTCTCTCTCTCTCTCTCTCTCTTTGTCTTAAGAGGAATAATATACGTAAGTAATAGTAAAGGAAAAGTTTCCACGCCCCGGACCTAGGCCCTAAGGGCCTGGGGGTGTGCCGTAGAGCTAGAGCAAAAGCTTGTAGCTCGCGAGCTTAATGCGTGCTCTATAACTCATCTCGTTAAATTTGTAGCTCGCTTCTTAATAAACAAATCTAATCATGAATTTTAGCTTGTTAAACTTAACGAGTTTAACAAGCGAGCTAATGAGTTTCATGAGCATCTCATTAATATACGAAAAAAATTATTTGTATCTTACATAACAATAATACAAAACACCCCAGCTTATCAACTCAATCTAAATGATCTATGCGAATAGGACGAACTAAACTAGCTCACATTCCCCTTTAGACATCATATTCCATCATAAAATCCATAATCTCACCCCATAGACTGTTAACACACTGTAATCTGTTAACATGGTCTCCCAAATGTTCATGAACTTAACAAAATTTTAACGAGCATATTTGAACATGATTTTGTACTCATTAATCGTAATGAGCTTAACGAACCGGGCCTTAACAAGCATGACCTTAACGATACAAACCTTAACTACCGAGCAGCTCGCTAATCCACCTCTATGTGACATGGATGGTGATTGTTTTCTGTAAGGGCATGTGAAATATGAGCATGTTGGTCGGATTCAACGCCTCTTTGCTGATCTCTATCTTGCAGTCACAAAATCTACTTCCTTTGCTCATGTTTATTTAACATATAATTTTATTTAAAGTCAAACCACATAACATTGATTTAACTTTATAAAACTAAATCAAAATCCATAATACGTAAAGGTTACTTCATAGAAAATATTATTTTAGAGCATTGTAGTCGGGGTTCTCAAACCGTCCCTGTATGATCGGATGAACGACTTGACCACTGATAGGTCAAAAAAGTGTGATCCAAACGGGTCACTCATATCAGCCCTATACGCCTGGGGTGACCGGTATTCCTCATATCCAACCCAAATCTATGATGGATATGGGGAGGCCCGGGCTCGACCGGGCGCGTCCGCCATGTCCCACACATTGAGGGTGTCGCTTCGGCGCACTGCCTGATGACCGAAGGCCGCTTATTTAAGCCGAAGGAGGGCTAACCTAGACGCACCCACCCCTCTCCATCTGCCTCTCCCATGCACGATGTCACTCACCCATCCGTACACCATGGTCCGTTTCAAAATCACCACATATATGATGCTCAAAGCGAAGCCGCATGCAACTTTACGAGGAGAACCAATCTCGGGAAGTTCGGATCGTTGCTGGTCTGCCGGAGCGTAGGTAGTGGTGGAGGCCGACATGACCATGGAGTACGCGCTGCCGGAGGAGGACGACTTTGACACGAGCGAGGAGAATCCAGCGCCTCTGGTTGCAGATCTGGCGAACTACGAGCTGGCCCAGGCGGCAAACGCATGGAGCACGTGGCCATCTACGACTCCATCCAATCTGAGGCAGAGATGAAGGCCAACAGCCACATCATCTGAATCTGATGTCCGCAGTTGTAAATGTTATTACCTGGAAAAGACATGTACGCTGTGTAGATCGAGTGTCTCTGGATAGAGCACTAAAAATGTGGGCATCGACCATTGTCCTACTCCTAGGGCAGTGTCACGGCTGATGAAGTCACCGACCGACCAGGGCAAACTATTTTAGCCAACTAAGCGATGTATGGACGACCATGAGCGGCAGGGCGGAGATGGATGGATGTATGAATGATTGTACAAGGAGCACGGGAGAATCGGAGATGGCGACGGCGTCCGCAACCACACGCAGCCAGGAGGGCTGTGCCTGCTGGCCCGGCTGATGTGTGGACAAAGCCTCCACGATTCCTCCATTGCGCCCGTGACCGTTGCCCATGTGACCCGGAAAGGGTGGCGCATGTGCGCGCACTCATCTTCTATTGCTATTGTACCTATTTTATTGTACCGCCCCGCATATATTTTTTGAAAAATAAAAGTCTACTATTGATTAAAATAAGTATTACAATTTCCAAGGTAGATTACACTAAAACCCTAGATTACATGTGTCACTCATCCACACAGGGAGATGACACGTGAAGGGCCACACATCGAACGAAATCAATGAAAATCTAATGACGCCGCTTCACCTTAAAACATCGCCATTGACAACCATCACCGAACAGAACACGCAATCGGATGCCGAAGATAAGGATCTTGGTCGGCGACCCGAACAAGGATGAAGTCCACTTCGTCTATCTACCACTAGAATCAAAGTAGCGAGAACTAATCGATGGCATAACTTCAATGAAACTGCATGCATGAGAAAGGGAAAAGCAGGGGGAACTTGATAGATTTCGGCGATGGGTGAAACGGTAAGTGTACGGTCGCGCTCTGGAGACATGCGGGGCGAATTTGAATCAGCCTCTGCACCGCCCCGGCCATGGATTCCGGTGTCCGGCCCTCGTGTTGGAGGCCTGAGCCCGCTAGTCACGCGGTCGGCGGGGGGCGGGGAGAAGGTGTGGCCGGTGCGGAACCGGTTCTGGGCGCTGCAAGGAGAAGAAGAAGACTCCGAGCAGCAAGATGTGTTATCGGGGTGCGATGCAGTCTCTCAGACTCGCTCACCGGAATTGGGGTCCGCGCTAGGCTGACGTTGGGAGATTTCCTATGGGTGGCACAGCCGCGCCTTTGCGGGCAAGGCAGCCGCTGCCGGAAATTCGCGTCGGGCGACCGCGCTCGGGTGCAAAGGGGCTAGATTCAGGCCATGCAAGTGCGTCGGGGACAAGATGCCCCGTCGCCGGCCAGGGTCTCAACCGTGGTCGCGTCGCTGGACATGGAGCTTGGTGCTCCATTCGCCGGTGTAGGGGAGAGCTGGGGGATCTTCGGCGGGGACATCGTCTCCGTCGCCTAGTACGGACGTTGGGACGGCTAGGGTTGGCCACGAGCGCCCCCTGCTGTGCCCCACCACTGGGCTGCTATCTTCAGGGCCAGTTGGGCCATGGGATAAGGCCCCTAAGGTGGTGGGCCCAGGTTCTCCCCCCTTGGTTGATCTGGCGTCTGGGAGGTTGTCTTGGAGCAGGCTGAGTCCTCGAAGCTGATGGGATCCGTAGGCGCTTCCATCCCAAGCCCATGTCTAGCTCCTATATATGGTTTTACAAGGGGTGCGGAGACCCCTAGGGTTCCCAACCACCACCAAATCGGAGAGATGACGCTTTGCTCACCTTGCTCATCGGCTCGTCTTCCACCTAGATCTGCCGCCCCTCCTGCGTTCCTTCGCGGAGGTGGTGACCATGGGCTCGCGGGATGTCTGCTGCAAGGGCAAGATGAGGATGGAGGCCGAGCCTACGGAGGAGGATGAGCAGCGGGTCCATGCAAAGGTGCTCAAGATCCCAAGCCACGCAAGGCCAAGGACAAGGTGGGCCGCGATGGGGATTGGGGTCCCCCGTCGCCCTGGTGGGTTCAGCAACAAGAGAATCACAAGAAGAGGGGCAAGGGAGAGGACGGTGGCTCTGAGCGTGGCGGATCCTCCTATGTTGACCGTGAGGGGGGGGCAGCACCACAAGAAGCAAAGGAAGGATGCCAAGACGGCCGGAACAGGCCCCAAAGGGGCCTGGGAGTCAGGTTCGGTCATGGCTCCGATCGCCGTCGATCAGCCTGGGGGGCAGAATGTTTCAAGTGCGGGCACATCGTCCACTTCCAGGCACACTGCGAATTCGCGCCATTGTGTGTGTTGTGCAACGAGGAAGGCCATGCATCTACCAACTGTCCCTCCCGCGCCCAACAGATTCAGCTCCACTACTAAGGCCAAGGCATCTCCGACGAGGGCTTCTTCTGTGTGAGCTTCCCGGAAAACGACGAGGAGCTGGTCGACGCTAGCCAAGGGGACTCCAACAACGCGGTCATCTCCGTGGCTCCGAGGCAGCTCACCAACGACTCGCTGACTGAGGAGCTCCGACATTTGGTGGAAGGAGATTGGGATTGGCATATCTCCCGACTATAGGACAAGGAATTCTTGGTGGTTTTCCCCTCGATTGACATGATGCGCATGAAGACACGCAGCGGCAAGCTTTTGCTATCCCTGTCCAACATCACTTCCGACATCTGGGGCTCAGTCTAGCAAGCCATTCCGCCTTCGCTGCTCCCGGAGACGTGGGTCCAGCTCCACAGGATCTCCAAGAAGCACCTACATGTTGACATGCTCATGGTAGCCTTGGTCATGTTGGGTTGGCCAATTGTGGTGGATGAGCTCTCACTCATTCGCCGCGGTCCGGTGGGCATGAAGTTCGCCTGCAAGGTGATAGCCAAGATCAAAGGAATTCTCCAGGTCTTCTTCAACCATGAATGCTACTCTATCCGGGGAGACTGAAAACTTTAATGCTAAAATGTCATAACCATGGGCTCCCCAAAGATATAATTATTACTAATTTTTATGCAAGGCTCTCTCGACGGGATAAAGACCTGCTCGATGCTTCCTCCATGGGTTCTTTCATAAACGAAAATATTGATGCTAAATGGGAACTCCTTGAAAGAATTCAACGCAATACTGAAGATTGGGAGATCGACAAAGGTAAAGAGTCATGTATAAGTTATGAGTATGATTGCATTAAGTCCTTTGTTGAAACTGCAAGTTTTGATAAGTTTAGTGCTAAGTTTGGGCTTGATTCTCAACTCCTTGTTGATTTCCTCAAATATTTTGCTTCACATCTTAATATGCCTAAGGAGAATTGGATAAAGCTTCAATAACCTTTTAAATAGATTTGCAAAGAAAATGAGATTGTTCATGATGATTGCAACATGCATGATCAAATTCCTGAAAATGACGTTTTATATAAGCATGTTAATTTTTGTGGAGTGGATAGACCTTGTAAAAGGCCTATGATTGAAGAAGAGAAGTATTGTAAGCAACATAAGCATGAAAGAACAATCACTTTGGTCAAAGATTTAAATGAAATTGCTAGAGAATTGTGTGACCTTTATCCTTGTACTTGTAAACTTTGTTGCATGATCTTTCAAAGCATAACTGTTAATCAGTTGTGTGATAACATGATCACTTATGATATTTATGATGAACTTATGTTATTATTTATGTGTGAAGAGCTATCAGAAAAAACTTCTTGGCTAGATGTTAATGCTTTAGGAATAAACAACACTTTGCAAAATTTCCATCTCTATTGTGTTGTTAATTGCCATGAAAATTATTACATAAGTAATATTAGAAAGCAGTGAACTTTACCAAAGTATAAAGATGTCTCTTATATTTCTACTAATAAAAAGTAGAGTTTCTCCCAAGTTTCCCCTATTGTTTCTAATGATAAATCAGGATATGTGGAGAAGCTTCATCTCCAACCACTCCCTCCTAAGGTGAAGAAGAAGAAAAAGAAGAGGAGGAGGAAGAGGAGGAAGAAGGAAGAAGAATGGGTATCAACCTGGCCTGAGAATATTCCTCGGATCAATTTTTATCCTAACGGACAGAAATTTTTGGAGGAAGGTGAGCTTGATTGCATTCATTATTATCCTGATGTTATGTCCATAGGCACTATTGAATATGATTTCGATTATGATATGCATGTTACTTTTTGTGATTGGGAAAATGATGATAATGCTACTTATGATCTTGAAAATCTTTTTGGTACCAACTCTGAGAGTGATGATATGGAAAGCTCTAAGCTTGGGGATGATAATATTGCAAGTCCTTTACCCATTAGTTATGTGTTAATTGATAATTCTTTTGCTAGCAATGATAATGCTCTTCTCTACTATGATGATGGTATAACTCCTATCTATAGTGATTGTAAATGTACCTATGACCTAAGGAGAAATTATCCTTATGAAACTTGTCATAATCATGGAGGGAATTACTCCCTTTCTGAACACCATCTTCCTAATACACAATTAATCTATAGTGTTCAAGTTGTTTATGATAGTCCTACTCCCACTATTACCAATGAGAAAGATTATGCTTATGTGGAGAGTAAGAGTACCTTTTTGCATGTGGATCATGGTAACAATGCTTTTTGTGATAATTATATTGTTGATTTTAGATCCCACTTAAATTTATTATGAGAAGGGGACATATGCTTATAGATATTTCAATAATATCATGTTCCCTCTCTTTATGTTGAAGGTTTTGAAGATGCACTTGTTTTGCCTTCCTATGCTTATTGCTTTGTGCTTCAATGAATTATTCTATTGCAATATTCCTATGCATAGGAAGCATGTTAGACTTAAATGTATTTGGTATTTGCTTCTTGATGTTGTCTTCTGTTCTTAAACTCTTATTCCTAAGAGAGCATCATTAAAATCTTAAGTCTATCTTTATAGCTATAAAGAAAGAGATCTAGGGAGACAACCCTTGTAACTTTACTTTGAGTTTTTACTTTCAGTTTTTAGTGGTCTTGATGATTGTTACTACTGTAACAACATCATTGTATCTTTATTTTCAAGCCTTGTGCCAAGTTTATCCTCCGATTGCAAGAAAGTTCAAAAGTTGTGACATGCTGTCCAGAAAACAGATTTTGTCCTTGGACGAAAAAATTAGCCTAAAATCACCAGATCATCTTTTAGATCTGAATTTTTTTGACAGCGTGCTCCATACAATTGAATTTTGAGCGTATGTTCTGAGTTTCTTTATTTAAGTTACAGAAGTTCCCCCAAACAATTATTTACTACCTGCTGTTCTGTTTTTCATAGATTCTCCCACGTTTTGCCTTTCCTTACTTTTGCAAACCTTAAGCTTGCTTTTTCTTTGCAAAAACTTTTTGCAATATTGAGAAATAGTAGCTCTTCAAGAATATCTTTATTTCCAGTGGGTAAAAATTATTTTATTAAGGGTACTAACCTCTCTAATCAGCTTATGATGAGTTATGTATGAAGGGAGTTTTCAAGTGTGCGAGGGAAGATGATGAAAGAAGATCCGGGAGTGTCAAACGCTCAAGCTTGGGGATGCCACCATGCATCCCCAATAAATATTCAAGGAGACTCAAGCATCTAAGTTTGGGGATGCCCCCGTGCATCCCCTTATCCATCAACAATCATCAGTTCTTCCTTCGTCTCACTATATTTTTATCACTTCATGCGTTATGTGCTATGCTTGGAGCGTCTCACTCTTAGATTTCCTTTTTAGTTTTATTTAGCTTTGCTTGCTGTTCATAAGAAGTTAGACCCCAGCTTACTTTGTGTGGGAGAGAAACATGCTCCACTCCAATCTAGAACACAACATAGGATTTTCATGTCTCTGTTTTCTCTGTTGTGTGTTCTTTATCTTTTCGTAGCTACTGCCATGTTTAGTTTTAGTTTTAGTTTGTCTTTAGCAAGAGCCATGGCTTTTGTTTAGTTTATTGCTGGAACTCTCTTTAGTTTTTATGTTTATCTTGTTAAGAGAGGTTGTTGTTGCACTAAGTTGTGTCTTGTCTTGAAAGTAGGTAATTGAGGTTGCTATTTAATTTTAGTAGTAACTTGCAATAGTTTTGAGGTCTTGTTGTGAGTAATGTTTGAATTTTTGGTGTCAAGAGATCTAGCCTGTTAGTGATAGGTGTCGTATTTTTGGCAATCCGTGTTTATTTTCAAAAACCTAAAAAACTAGTTGAGAACTCTAGCTACTAGATGGATCACTAATCTTTTGAGGGATCGGGTATTAGAGTACACTCACGTACCATGAGTCGAGGATGCGCAAGGATAACCAAACCCCCATACACTCCTCCTCGAGGTACTTGTCTCTTTGTGAACCTCCTTATTAGATTGAGAGTTACCGATAATAAGTGCATGAGTTCTTCGGACTAATGTAAGTCTTGAAAGTTGACACTTCCACCTACTCATATTTGCTAGCCTCTTTTGTACCGTGCATTGCCTTCTTCTCATTCCGAGAGTTGGCGTCCACCTTCCGGTGCATCCAAACCCTTGGAATGATACGCTCTGTCATCATAAACCTCCTTATATATTTCCTCAAAACAGCCACCATACCTACCTATCAAGACATTTCCATAGCCTTTCCGAGATATATTGCCATGCAACATCCACCTCTTCATGACCTGATCTTCATTTCATACATGTTCCGGCTACAATGGCAGAGGCATACATTTCATACATCATGATAGCTACATCTTCTTTATGTTTGAGTACCTTGTAAAGTGTGAAAGATCTTCTATACCTTCTTGTAAAATAGAGTGTTTCCCTTAAGTGAGAAAAAGATCCCAAAGTGGACAAAATAAAAGATCCAAAAGAGGAAAAATGAGAGTTAAATAGAAAGAGCCATTTAGGCCATCAAAAAAATACAAAAGGATAGAAAAAAGAGTAAAATAAATAAAAAGAGAGAAAGGGGCAACACTACTATTCCTTTTGAAAGATCCACACTAGTACTCCCTCTTATCCTTGTACTCCATAGAGATGATCATTTAGGCATATAGCTATGTGGGGACCGTCACACTATAGAACTTGGCTTGCATATTCCAAGGATGTGCCTCCTCAAATGAGCTCTAGGCCTTCATGAGCGTGAAAGTTAGATGCACCCCCACTAGTTCCATTGGAGAGCTTTTCTTAGCTCATATGTGCATCCGTTGCATGGCAATCCCTACTCCTCACATCATATCTATCATTTGTCCTTCTCGCCTATGATTGTCCTCATTGATGTGAGCCTTTCTCACCCTTTTTGTCTTCCTCATCCACCATACTTTTCTCTTTGCCATCCTAAGTGTCAACTCTCATGCTTACGCTCATCCATTGCATGAGTGCTCAAAATGTCGAAAAGGAGTGGATCAAATTGACTTGTACCTGGCTAGTGGTATGGGGACGAGTCAAGATAAGATTCCAAAGAAGATCAAGTGTGAAACTTTAGTAGATTGAGTTCTCAACAAATATATTTTTTCTCTCGTATTCCCATATCCCCCATCTTGCACGCAAACACCATTTGGAGACATTCGAGTCACGGACAGGAAGAGCTCTTGCACCTAATGTTCTTTCGTTGCTTGTTTGAATGCTAATATAGACGCTTGCCTGTTTTGACTTGAATTGAATCACATACCTTGATTGCTTTACTTTTCAAAGTTCTTATATGGTTGCTAGCATGTCAACACATAAATTATGCTTGTTATCATTTACCTACTCGAGGACGAGTAGGAATTAAGCTTGGGGATGTTGATATGTCCCAAACGTATCTATAATTTCTGCTTGATCCATGCATGTTTTGTGTGATATTGCTATGCTTTTGACACACTTTCATACACCTTTGATCATATTTGGACTAACCTATTAACTCAGTGCACCCCAGTGCCAGTTTTTGTTTTCTGATATTTTTGTATTTCAGGTTTTCCCATTATTAAAAGTGCTCAAAAAATTCCGGGAAAATATATAAAAATCAACATTCTAGAAGAGTCCACCAGGCGGATGATGGGGCCCTAGGGTGGCCCACATCCCCCAGGCGCCCTCCTGGCGCGGCCAGGGGTCCACCCGCGCCGGGTGGCCGCTGGGCGACTGCGACCTCCCCTGATTCCCCCCTTTGGCCCTTATTTATACTCGCGTCGCGAAAACCCTTATTCCAGAACCCTTTTCTCCAAAAGAAATTCCGATCTCCGCCGCCATCGCCAAGAAGCTTTGGGGGACCAGAATTCCTGTGTCGGCACCCTGCCGGGACGGGGAAGTGCCCCCGAATTCATCTCCATCGACACTGCTTCCTCCCTCCATGATGCAGGAGTAGTTCCTCCTCGGGGCTGATGTTTCTACCATTAGCTATGTGGTCAATTCTCTCTCCCATGATTATATCTTCGTTGTGATCATAGGTTATGTTAATCTAGGGTGATCCCATGATATTTGCCCTTCCTATATGAATCCCCATTGATGTACTCACTTGATCTTATCTAGTATAATCCCCGAGACCATGGTGACAGCGGTCTATTGGACATGGGTTAGAAGAATATTTTCATGAGTGATTTCCTCTGTTGTGTGTTGATTGAAGATTGAGAGTCTCTTCGTGCTTGTCTTTGACTATCCTTGAGATATGTTGTGGTGATTGTGGTACTCTCTTTGGATGGCCGCGGTGACATTGGGAAATCTGTAGATGAGAACTACGAACTCTAAGGTGTGCTTTTGTAGCCCTACAAAATTCTTGTCCTCTCTTGACCACAAAGGAATGACCTCCGAGTACGTATCCAATGCATGTTTTAGTGGAAATATCATGTGATTAGACTATGTTAATGTTGTTGGGAGTTGCCACTAGTGAAAGTATGAAGCCTAGGTCTTGTTTCACCATTGCAATACCGTTTGTGCTCACGTTTACCACTTGTTTTCTTGTTGCACTTTTTATTGCGGATTTATATTACCTTGCTTTGCCACCCATATGACTTGTATTTTACCATCTCTTCGCCGAACTAGTGCACCTATACAACTCCTAGGTGTATTAGGTGTGTTGGGGACACAAGAGACTTCTTGTATCTTAATTGCAGGGTTGCTTGAGAGAGACCATCTTCAACCTCTACTTCCCTGAGTTCGATAAACCTTAGGTCATCCACTTGAGGGAAATTGCTGCTGTCCTACAAACCTCTGCGCTTGGAGGCCCAACATACTCTACTCGAATAGAAGCGTGCATAGACATCAGCATCTCTCCCTGACCACCCTCAGTTGGTCAGGAAGGGGGCTAAAGCGGCGAGTTCGAGGGGGACTCGCCTCCGCAAACATATTGCTTGATGTGGTATATCTTTTGGAACATGCAGGGCTTTGGCCAACTGGGGCGTCGGGCTATGCTTAGAGATTTCATTTTTAAGGAGAGTTTTGACGTAATCGCGCTCCAGGAAACGATTAAGTCAGATTTTACCCACCACGATATTATTACTATTGATCCAATCCTTCGTTTTGATTGGCATTGGCTCTCGGCATCGGGGCACTCGGGCGGAATTCTCCTGGGCTGCAGTCGTGATATCCTTGAGGTGCTCAACTCAGAGTTGGGGGCCTCCTTCGTGGCTGCCATGGTTCACCACTATGCTTCTAGCGCTTCCTGGATGATCATGTCAGTATACAAGCCTACTGACCATGATCATGTCGCAGATTTCATGGGGGGGGACTCCAGGCACTTATTGATCGTTGTGACGGGTCCAACACCCCGTTGTCCTTGGAGGGGACTTTAATTTGATCCTCTCGGGAGCGGACAAGTCCTCGGACCACATAGATTGGCCCAGGGTCCACCTCTTTAACAATGACATCGCCTCCATGGCGTTGCGCGAAGTGCCAAGAGTAGGGGCTCGCTTTACCTGGACCAACAAGCAACTGCACCTGATTCTCAATACTCTTGATCGGGTTTTCATCTCCTTCGGGTGGGAAGTTTTGTTCCCCCTTGTATCTCTTCTAGAAGAGACAAGACTAGGATTGTACCACGTCCCTCCTATTCTCTCTTCAGCCGAAGAGCGGAGGAAAAGGAGCCCCCATTTCTTCTTCAAAACTAGGTGGTTTGAGGTCGAAGGCTACGAGACCCTGGTCCGAGACAGTGGACTCGGGCGGTCCAGGATTCGGCGCCCCATTGTGGCCCGATCGAGCGTTGGTGCGATTCCGTGGAGCACCTCAGGTCCTTCCTGAGAGGCTGGGGAGCCAACAGAGGTCGCTACGCCAAGGCTGAGCGGGTGCATCTCACGCAGGAGATTGCCCAGCTTGATGTGCTCCCTGACTCACGACCTTTTTCCAAAGCAGGGTGGGCTTCTCTCTACGAGCTCGATAATAAGGTGTTTGCTATCATCCGGGCGGAAGAGGAGTACTGGCGGAAGCGAGGTGGGCTGACCTAGATCACTAAAGGGGGTGCCAATACCACCTACTTCCATGCTTACGCCAATGGTTGCAAGAGCAAGTGCGTGATCCCAAGGCTGGTTACCGAGCAGGGGTCCTGATGCGCCAAGATGACATAGTAGCCCACGTGTATGACTTCTATAAGGGGTTGATGGGGACAAGTCAAAGGAAGCATTTGGGGTTGCAAATCACCTTGTGGCGGGAGGACGCTCAGGTGTCGGATGATGAACACTTAGAGTTGTCCTTTTCCCTCCTCCCGGGCCACGAAGGTTGAAACGACTCCCGGGCCAGATGGCTGGTTGATATGTCCAAAATGTATCTATAATTTCTGCTTGCTCCATGCATGTTTTGTGTGATATTGCTATGATCTAGATACACTTTTGATCATATTTAGACTAACCTATTAACTCAGTGCACCCCAGTGCCAGTTCATGTTTTCTACTGTTTTTCTATTTCAGTTTTCCCCCATATAAAAAGTGCCAGAAAAATTCCGGGAAAAATACAGGAAAAATCAGCGTACATGAAGCTTCGCGAAGAGCCCGAGTGGGGCCAGAGGGGAGCCAGGGGGGCCCAGGCGGCCACCCGGCGCGGCCCCACCCCTGGTCGCGCCAGGGGGGCGCCTGGGGCCCCTGGTCCACCTCTGACTGCCCCTCTTCGCCTATTAATTCTCCGTCACGGGGAAACTCCAAAGACAGAACCCTATTTTGCAAAATCGCCTCTGTTCCGCCGCCGCCGCGCTTCCGAGATCGGGAGCACCAGAAGACCTCTTCCCGGCACCCTGCCGGAGGGAGGGCCGACCTCCGGGAGTCTCCTCTCCACCATGGATGCTCCCCGGATGTCTCGTGAGTAGTTTTCCTTGGACCATGGGTCCGTGATCAGTAGCTATGTGATGTTCTCCTCCCCTCTTTGTTCTTCATGGTTTAGACCTCGTGAGCTGCCCTACATGATCGAGGAACTTTTTTAATCTTTCTGCTATTGCTATGCTGAGTTTGATGGGATCTGATGGATTATGAGATTATGTTCAGATTGTGATAGAGTAATATATTTGGTTTTATCTCTTATATTTTTGTTCCTAAGTAATTCTTGCATGTTCTCCGTTGTTGTTTATTGCTTTGGCCAAGTAGTAGGTAATGACTCCAAGAGGGAACGTTATGCTCGATTGTGGGTTCATGCCCCCCGATGACACGCTTGAGTGACAGAAACATGAGTCAAGGGGATGTGCTGTTGCCACAAGGGGGAAAACAACGATGCTTGTAACCGCGGTTGCAAGGATTGTTTACTTTACACAAAGTTCTTTTTAATGCAGTTGTCTGTTGCTTTGGGTTTACACTTTGGGTGGGGCTCGCAACTTAATACCAGCGAGATGTTCTAGATAGATATCTCAAGGTGGATGATTAGTAGTAGATGCAGTTGGATTACGGTCTACTTATTTTGGCGTACTGCCCGTGCTTTTGAGCCTCTTCCTTTCTTTTGTAGCATAGTTAGCATTGTGGTGCGTTCATAATCCTGTCAATTGCCCTTCTGTAATTTGTTTACCTCGCATAGCAGTTTTATCATCTTTTGGGAGAGAGACATCACTAGTGAACATCACGTATCCCGGTCCATATCCTTATTACTGTTTCCACGCTATATTTACTTTTCTGCTTTTTACTTTTAGTTGCTTTCATTATCCTTTGTGTTTTACCCTTTGTGAACAACAAGACCGGAGACATTGACAACCTCTCTGAACTTCGTTGGGAACAAAGTTATTTGTGTCTGTGTGCAGGTCCACGTCAGTTGCGCCGCTGACACCTACTTATCATCTCTGGAGTCCTACTGGAGACAAATCTTGGTATCTTCACTGAGGGAAACTTGCTGCTGCGCTACATCTCAACCTTCCACTTGGGATAACCAACGAAGGGCGAGAAGCCATCAAGCGAATTTCTGGCGCCGTTGTCGGGGACTCCGAGTGCTAAGATAGGGGATGTTATGACTAGTGCAACAACCAACTCTCTTTAACAAGATAAACATGAAAACTAAAAAGAGTTCCAGCAACAAACTAAACAAAATCCAAGGCTCTTGCTAAAGACAAACTAAGACTAAAACTAAACATTGCAGTAGCTATGAAAAGATAAAGAACACACAACAACAAAAAGATAAGCAGGAAAAATCCTATGATGTGTTCTAGATTTTGAAAGTGGAGCGTGTTTCTCTCCCACACAAAGTAAGACGGGATCTAACTTTTTATGAACAGCAAGCAAAGCTAAAGAAAACTAAAAAAAAACCTAAGAGCGAGACGCTCCAAGCATAGCACATAACGCATGAAGTGATAAAAATATAGTGAGACGGAGGACGAACTGATGATTGTTGATGGAGAAGGGGATGCACGGGGGCATCCCCAAGCTTAGAAGCTTGAGTCTCCTTGAATATTTGTTGGGGATGCATGGGGGCATCCCCAAGCTTGAGCGCTTGACACTCCTGGATCTTCTTTCATCATCTTCCATCGCACACTTGAAAACTCCCTTCATACATAACTCATCATAAGCTGATTAGAGAGGTTAGTACCCTTAATAAATAATTTTTTTCCCACTGGATATAAAGATATTCTTGAATAGCTACTGTTTCTCAAGAGTTCCAAAAAGTTTTTGCAAAGAAAAAGCAAGCTTAAGGTTTGCAAAAGTTAGGAGAGACAAAACGTGGCAGAATCTGTGAAAAACAGAACAACAGATAGTAAATAATTTTTTATGGGCACTTCTGCAACTCAAATCAAAAAACTCAGAACATATGGAAGTTTCGTAATTGTATAGAGCATACTGTGTAAAAAGTTCAGCTCAAAAAGATGAACTGGGAGTTTTCTGGAATTTTTCTGGTCACGAGGACAGAATCTGTTTTCTGGACAGCATGTCACAACTTTTACTTCCCTTGCCGTAAGAGGCTATAACTTGGCACAAAGCTGAAAAATAAAGATACAATGATGTTGCTACAGTAGTAACAATCATCAATACACAACAAAATCAAAAAGAAAAACCTAAATTCATTGCGGTCTGCCTCCCGAAAGCGCTTTCTTTTATGCCTTTAAGCTAGGGATGATGCAAAAGAAGAATCAAGGGTATCCAAGATCAGAATCATAAAAACCTTCAAATTGATTTTCAATAAGCTCATTCTTCTTCTTACTAGGAAATAGATACTTTCCTTTCGCCATACCGCGTAAGCGTATGTGCCTGTTACCAATATCAATGAAGCCTTTCATAGCACGGAGGAAGTCTCTTCCGAGCACAATATTACTTTCGTTTGGCTCCATGATGAAGAAATCCATTGGTGCAATCGTATGAAGGAATGCAACTTGGACTTTTTTTACCTTTCCTTTAATCTCTGAAATATCTCCATTAGAATGTTCATGATAAGATGATAATTTATCCATATCTAGCTTCAAAGAATCATAAACTATTTTTGGCATAGTAGAAACTGTGGATCCAATATCACAAAGAGCAAGGAAGCCTTGGTTAGAGATGCTAATCCTAACAAAGGGCTCCCAATCATCATCTATCTCCAACATTTCTTTCTTGTTGGACTTAAGTTCCTCCACTTTACTCAAGTCTAGAGCATCCAATCTTTTTTCCATAGTAGCAAGTCTATCTATGACAGTATCAACACTACGATCATAAACAAAATAACTAGATAGACTATGAAAAATATCAAGAGCCCTATCTTCATCACACTCTAGAAAATCTCCTTCAGCTATAATGTCAAGAGAGTGTTTACACCACTTAAAAAGACCATGGTAAAAATTTCTAAGCACAATTTTTATAGGTATCCAAGGCATAATTCTTTTATGTGCTTCAGAGATTCTGTCCCATGCCTTCTTCATATTTTCTCCATCTCTTTGAAGGAAATCGAGAACTTCCGATTCCCGCAAAGCACCTAGCCCTAACATGTTCATCTAAACAATGATTACTACTAAAAGCAAGATAAATAATTTTTTTGTAAATTTTGATAAAAGACACAAAGATAAAAACTGAAAGGTAAACTAACAAGACTAAAAAACAAAGGTAAAGGGTTGCTATTTAATTTTGGTAGTAACTTGCAATGGTTTTGAGGTATTGATGTGAGTAATGTTTGAACTTTTGGTGTCAAGAGCTCTAGCCTATTAGTGATAGGTGTCGTATTTTGGGCAATCCGTGTGTATTTTCAAAACCTACAAACTAGTTGAGAACTCTAGCTACTAGATGGATCACTAATCTTTGGAGGGATCGAATATTAGAGAACACTCACGTACCATGAGTCGAGGATGCGCAAGGATAACCAAACCCCCATACACTCCTCCTCGGGGTACTTGTCTCTTTGTGAACCTCCTTATTAGATTGAGAGTTACCGATAATAAGTGCATGAGTTCTTCGGACTAATGTAAGTATTGAAAGTTGACACTTCCACCTTCCCATATTTTGCTAGCCTCTCTCGTGCCGTGCATTGCCTTCTTCTCACTCCGAGAGTTGGTGTCCACCTTCGCCGGTACATCCAAATCCTTGGCATCATGCGCTCTGTTATCATAAACCTCCTTATATCTTTCCTCAAAACAGCCACCATACCTACCTATTAAGGCATTTCCATAGCCTTTCCGAGATATATTGCCATGCAACATCCACCTCTTCATGACTTGATCTTCATGTCATACATGTTCCTGCTACACTGGCAGCGACATACATTGCATACATCATGATAGTTACATCTTCTTTATGATTTTGAGTACCTTGTAAAGTGTGAAAGATGACCTTTACCTTTTTGTAAAATAGAGTGTTGCCCTTAAGTGAGGAAAAGATCCCAAAGTGGACACAATAAAAGATCCCAAAGTGGACACAATAAAAGATCCCAAATAGGACAAATGAGAGTTAAATAGAAAGAGCCATTGAGGCCACAAAAAAATACAAAAAAATAGAAAAAAGAAAAGAAAGAAATAAAAAGAGATAAAGGGGCAACACTACTATCCTTTTGAGAGATCCACACTAGTACTCCCTTTATATCCTTGTACTCCATAGATATGATCATTATGCAAATAGCTATGTGGGGACCTTCACACTATATAACTTGGCTTGCATATTCCAAGGATGAGCCTCCTCAAACGATCTCTAGGTCTTCATGAGCGAGCAAGTTAGATGCACCCCCACTAGTTCCATTGGAGAGCTTCCTAGCTCGTATGTGCATCCGTTGCATGGCAATCCCTACTCCTCACATCATATCTATCATTTGGCATCTCTTTCCTATGATTGTCCTCATTGATGTGAGCCTTTCTCATCCTTTTTGTCTTCCTCCTCCGTACTTATCTCTTGGCCATCCTAAGTGTCAACTCTCGTGCTTACGCTCATCCATTGCATGACTGCTCGAAATATCGAAAAGGAGTGGATCAAATTGACTTGTACCTGGCTAGTGGTCTGGGGATCGAAACGGTGGCCAGGGGGGGCACGACAATGGCGGGCTTGGACAGAGGGGAGGAGACGAATGGCGCGAGGAGAGGAGGGGTGGGGGGAACTAGGGTTTGTTGAGGGCCTGGGGGCGCTCGGGGTAGCCTTTAACCTCGCCGGCGACGGTGGGATTGAAGCCACGACGATGGGGGCGTGGCCGGTCGGGGGATGCTCGCCACGGCACCCCCCCGTGAACAGAGGTAGGGGGTGACTGGGGGTTGGGCCGGGGTGGGGAGAGGGTGGGCTTGGCCCAGTCGGGAGGGGAGGGGGGTTTTTTCCCCTGGGCGTTAGATAGCCCTTCCCATTTTCTTTTGTTTTCTTTTATTTCTTTTCTGTAATTATTTTCTATTTTTATTTTGTTTGGCAAATAATTCATTTTATAAAATGTGGCACTGATCCTAATATTCATGTTACACCATAAGGTGATGCCACAAAAAGTTTGGGCAAGAAATAAATTCATTTGCATTTTTGTTATATTTAAAATGCATTAAATTCCACTAATTTGACACTGTTTTGATTTGATTAAATTAGTAAAACATTTTAATAAACTCCTATTATAGTTTTAATATGATATACTGATTATTAGAGATTTTAAAAAAGTGGTTGCACAGTTTTCGGACAAAGTTCATTTTTCCCATTGTTTTAATATCAAGAAAAAGGGATTTTTGGATTTTCATTTGAACCATGATGACCAAGGCATAGATGGCACATTGGTTTTAATATCAACCATCATGATTAATGAAATGATCAAAAGAAAAATTGGCCATGGCATGACGAGCAACAGTGATTAACAACAGTGATGGTCAACAGTGATAGTGATTACTGTTACAGACACTGAGGGTGTTACATTAATTATGAACATTGTCTTAGTGAAACTTGTGTTTATGTTGTAGATTTAAAATGGCCCGTGTCAATCCCCAGTTTAACTTAGGTCCGTTGATTGAGAAAGAGAAATTGAAAGCTGATGGAAGCAACTATGCGGACTGGGTATGATGGGGATGTACCCGGCAAATCCCATTGTCAGGGACCCTGGGTTAGTCATGAGAGGCACAGGTTGGACGATAGCTCGTCGGCTAACAGGAGGAGACGTTCCTGCTCGTTATAATTGCTTGGAGATGGCGATTACAGGAAGTCCAAGGCTAGGCTTACATATTGTGTATTGGTTCGTCTCGGACGGCAGACAAGCGACACATGGGGCATGATTTACCCAGCTTCAGGCCCCCGGAAGGAAACCCTACATGCTGCTTGTCGGATCTTGTATTGATGATGATGTACAGGGGTGCCGTGAGGGCTTTGGTGGAGAGAGATCTGTCTAGTCCTATGCGTGGGGATTGAGAGCTTGTGTCTTGAGTTGTGGGATGTCTAAAGAGGTGCCCCTGCCTCGGTTTATATAGATAGCTAGGTAGGGGTTTACATGAGTCCTAGTCGACTACAAGTAGGAGTCCTTGTCTTGCGCCTGAATCTTCGGCTTCATGTCTTATTCCATCATGTCGGTGTCCACGAGTGGGCCCCTGGTGGGCCGCCAGCCATGACACGCACCAGGTACCCTCACGTAGAGGAGTCGTGGGGTCACCCCCTCGTCAGTAGCCCCAGAGTGCCTGGGGGACTCGAAGAGTCGCGCAGGGACTCGACTCTGCAGTAGCCGCCGTAGTGCGTGTCGATCATTTGCTGATGAGCAGTCAAAGTTGTCGTGAGTATGCTCCCGATGGGAGTATTTGGATGAAGCATTGAAATTGCAGTCCGGTTCGTCTTCGTATTTCGTCGTCGGGTGGGGAGAAGTTGCCCAGTCGAGCGATCGTCGGGTGCGCGTCAGCGCTCCCGATGGGAGTATCCCCCGAGGCTACGTGCGACTCGTAGAGTCGCACATAGGCTCAAGTTGTTTTTAAGCTAACCCCGTCGTTCTTGTCAGCTGCGCGAGTAGTGCTCGTTGGGTGCGCGTCAGCGCTCCCGATGGGATTAGCCCCCGAGGCTATGTTCGACTTCTTGCAGTCGAGCATAGACTCAAGACTTCTTCGTCGTCGAGTAATTTTCATCCGAGGAAGTGCTCGACTCTGGTCTTGCGTCGTAGGCGTGAGTTGTTGTAGGGATCAGTCGTGGACGAGGAGGTTGGCGTCGCCGCGTCATGAGGGCGCCCAGCCCCTGAGCATCTGCTGAGAAGGAGAAAAAGGTGTAACTGTATTAAGGTGTACTTGTGCGAAAAACAATTGTAAGGTACGTGATTTGTAGACATTGCACTTTTGTCGAGTGGAAAATGTAGCTGCATATATGGTTTAAGCGTGACTATTTGTGAGTAGGCCCTCCAGCAGCAAACTCCTACCGGGTAATAGGGACGCGATGCCAGACTTGTTGAACCCGGAGACAAGAGCGGCCTTTTGGTACCCAGCCTCAGTATTTTGACGAACGCGAATAAACATCATATAAAACTAAGCATGATCCAAAGAATGATTTTGTAGCCCTCAAATGTTTGTGTGCGACTGCGTAGTCATCTTTGGCGACTGATCGAGAATGTATAAAGGTTTTGGAATCATAGCATAAGAATGTAAAGAAAACTTAGCTGTAGGATCGACGCGGCGGAGGATGTCGAAGATGAGCAGTCAACGATGAGCAGTCGACGAGGCGAGAACGAAGTCCATGTTATGGCGATTGCGACGTTCAACCCCCGAGTCCGCGAGCCCCCGAGTGTTGAGGAGGCGGAGTTGCGTGGAGAAGTCGTCGTGATGAATTTATTCGGCGAGTGACGAGAGGACTCGGTGCGGCGATTCCTGCACGATGGAGCTCTGTACGGGTAGAGCCCATACAAAGGAGCTCGGCGCAGGATGTTTTGTGTGCTTGGAGTCGACGGTGCGGCGAGTGACCGAGAAGGACTCGACGCGTCGGGCGGGGTCCTTAGATTGCTCGTTGTGTGATGTCGTTGTAGAAGCACGAGTCGATGTAGAAACCTTGGCGAGTCATCTATGGCATGTCGAGTTGGAGTAGAAGCCTTGTGGGTCAAGGTTGAACCCGAATTCGCGATCTCGCGTAGATCCAAAAACGTGCTGCAGTGCGAGAGCCGCCGACAGAGATCTAACCGTTGGAATTTTCTTAAATTTTTTGTGCTTATGGGGGATTGAATCCCGCATGCTTGCACCAGAGGGATCTTCAAGTGGATGTCCGAGAAAATGTCAGGAATTTTTGTGGTGGATTCGCGCGGAGTTCCGTCAGATTCCGAGAGTGCTTCAGTACGCGGGTCGCCGAGGGAGATCCAGCCGTTGGAATTTTCTAAAATTTTGAAATATTGTCGAAAATTGGATTTCACATCTTTCCACCGAAAGGATCATCGAGATGAGCTCCGAGTCGCCGTCGCGAGTGCCTGCAACACAGATGTTTTTTTCCTGTAGGCTGCGCGTGAGCACTTTTGTTGATGTCGATCTTTGAGTGACGCGCTCAAAAATTTTCTTGTTTCCTCCGTGAGCTTGATGTAGATCTTGATGTAGTTTTTGAAGAAGCCCTTGAGTTGTGACTTGCTGGAGACGGGACCGCCGAGATCGTAATTCCAACCTGTGTAGTTCCCCCAGACGGCGCCAATTGACGGGGATGTACCCCGGAAAATCCCATGGTCAGGGACCCTGGGTTAGTCATGAGAGGCACAGGTTGGACGATACCTCGTCGGCTAACAGGAGGAGACGTTCCTGCTCGATATTATTGCTTGGAGATGGCGATTACAGGAAGGCCAAGGTTAATGTGCACAAGGCTAGGCTTACAGATTGTGTATTGGTTCGTCTCGGACGGCGGACAAACGACACATGGGGCACGATTTACCCAGCTTCAGGCCCCCGGAGGGAAACCCTACATGCTGCTTGTCTGATCTTGTATTGATGATGATGTACAGGGGTGCCGTGAGGGCTTTGGTGGAGAGAGATCTGTCTAGTCCTATGCGTGGGGATTAAGAGTTTGTGTCTTGAGTTGTGGGATGTCTAAAGAGGTGCCCCTGCCTCGCTTTATATAAATAGCTAGGTAGGGGTTTACATGAGTCCTAGTCGACTACAAGTAGGAATCCTTGTCTTTTACCTCAAGTCTTAGGCTTTACGTCTTATTCCATTATGTCGGTGTCCACGAGTGGGCCCCTGGTGGCCGCCAGCCATGACACGCACCAGGTAACCTCACGTAGAGGAGTCGTGGGGTCACCCCCTCGTCAGGGTACGTTCCCTGAGAATTGTACTCAGGAGCGCTAAGAAGGTCTATGTCCCGACGACACCTATCCCAGAAGCACCGGGGCCTGACACCTCGGTTGCTAAGTAGAATGTGCACCAGACCAAGCTTGATGATAGCACCGCAGTTCAATGTCTTATGACTGCGTGTATGGAATCAGAGTTGCAGGGGAGGTTTGAAAATACCGTTCCCCACTTGATTATTCAAGAGTTATATGCTCTGTATGCCAAACACGCTAGAACTGAACACTATCAGGTTACGCATGCCTTATAGAACTGTAAGATGAAGGAAGGATCACCTGTGAGTGAGAACGTGATAAATATCATGGGCTTTGGGCAAAGGTTGACTCAACTGGGATTTCCAATTCTAGAATCACTAGGTACATATATCGTCCTCATATCACTCCTGCCGAGCTTTAAGAGCTTTCTTCAAAACTATCGGATGAACGGGATGGATAATCTGGTTAATGAACTGCTTGCAATGCTGAAGAATGCGGAGACTACCATGCAGGCTGACCCTAACTACACGTTGGCGATCAGCAAGACCACCAGTTTCAAGAAAAAGGGCAAGTCCAAGGGCATGGGCGCCGACAAGCCTGGCGCCAAGACCAAGAAACCCTTTGGCACTGGCCCTAACAAGGATACTGAGTGTTTCTACTGCAAAGTTAAAGGTCACTTGAAGAGGAGATGCAAGAAGTATCTGGCACATAGAAAGAAGCCTGGTTTTACCGACGAAGGTATAAAATTTATATGTGTTATAGATGTCTTTCTTTCCAGCCCTTACTCTAAGTTATGGGTATTTGATACTAGAGCTGTTGCTCATATCTGTAATTCATTACACGGAGTAAGGAGAATAAGGATACTGGAAAAGAATGAAGTGACGATGCGGGAATGGAGCTACGATCTCTGCGAAAGCCGTCGGCGTCTGCACTCTACATCTACCTTCAGGATTTACCATAGAACTAGATAATTGTCATTTCGTCCCTGCTATTCGTAAGAACATTATGTCGGGATCATGTTTAATTCGCGACGGTTATAGTTTTAAGTCTGAGAACAATGGTTTCTCTATTTACTTAAAGAATATGTTCTATGGTTTTCTACCTATTAAGAATGGGTTATTTTATATAGACCTTGATAGTACTAACGATGTAATAAACATAAGCTTTAAATGTCTTAAGAAGGATGAAATGCCATCGGAAAGAAACGCATGCAGAAACTTCATAAAGATGGGATTTTTCAATCTTTTGATTTCAAATCATTTGATAAGTCTGAGGCTTGTCTGATGGGCAAATTGACTCGGACGCCGTTGATGACTGATACGTCCCAAACGTATCTATAATTTCTGCTTGCTTCATGCATGTTTTGTGTGACATTGCTATGATTTTGATACACTTTCATACACTTTTGATCATATTTGGACTAACCTATTAACTCAGTGCACCCCAGTGCCAGTTTCTGTTTTCTGCTGTTTTTGTATTTCAGGTTTTGCCATTATTAAAAGTCCTCAGAAAATTCCGGGAAAAATATATAAAACTCAGCGTTCTAGAAGAGTCCTCCAGCCGGAGGATGGGGACCTGGAGTGCCCCACAGCCCCCAGGCACCCTCCTGGAGCGGCCAGGGGTCCAACCGCGCCGGGTGGCCGCTTGGGCGACTGGGACCTCCCCCGGTGCCCCCCTTTGGCCCTTATTTATACCCGCTTCGCGAAAACCCTGATTCCAGAACCCTTTTCTCCAGAAGCAATTCCGATCTCCGCCGCCATCGCCAACAAGCTTTGGGGCACCAGAACTCCTGTGCCAGCACCCTGCCGGGACGGGGAAGTGCCCCCGTATTCATCTCCATCGAAGTTGCTTCCTCCCTCCATGATGCGGGAGTAATTCCTCCTCGGGACTGAGGTTTCTACCAGTAGCTATGTGGTCAATTCTCTCTCCCATGATGTGATCTTCGTTGTGATCATAGGCTATGTTAATCTAGGGTGATCCCATGATGTTTCCCCTTCTTCTATGTATTGGATTTGATGTACTCACTTTTCTTTATCTAGTATAATCACCGAGACCAAGGTAACAGCGGTCTATTGGACATGGATTAGAAGAATATTTTCATGAGTGATTTCCTCTTTTGTGCATTGATTGAAGATTGAGAGTCTCTTGGTGCTTTTCTTTGACTATCCTTGAGATATGTTGTGGTGATTGTGGTACTCTCTTTGGATGGCCGCGGTGACATTGGGAAATCCATAGATTGATAACTACAAACTTTGAGGTGTGCTTTTGTAGCCCTACATAATTCTCGTCCTCTCTTGACCACAAAGGAATGACCTCCGAGTGCGTCTCCATTGCATGTTTTATGGGAAATATCATGTGATTAGACTATGTTAATGTTGTTGGGAGTTGCCACTAGGGAAAGTATGAAGCCTAGGCCTTGTTTCCACCATTGCAATACCGTTTGTGCTCACGTTTGTCACATATTTTCTTGCTGCACTTTTTATTACAGATTTTATTACCTTGCTTTTCCACACCTATCACCCATATTTTACCATCTCTTCGCCGAACTAGTGCACCTATACAACTCCTAGTTGTATTAGGTGTGTTGGGGACACAAGAGACTTCTTGTATCTTAATTGCAGGGTTGCTTGAGAGAGACCATCTTCAACCTCTATTTCCCTGAGTTCGATAAACCTTAGTTCATCCACTTGAGGGAAATTGCTGCTATCCTACAAACTTCTGCGCTTGGAAGCCCAACATAGTCTAAAAGAAGAAGCATGCGTAGACATCAAGCTATTTCTGGCGCCGTTGCCGGGGAGGTAAGGTTTGAAGTTATATCTTTAGATCTTGCAATTAATTCTTTTCGTTTCTTGTTTTTATTTTCACTAGTTAGGCTTATGAAAAACAACACAAAAATTATGAGAGAGCTTTATGAGATCTATCTTGAGTTAGGACATGAAGTGTTTGAAGAGAAAATCAAAAAACAGATGGAAATTTATTTGCATACACTTCATGATTACAATGTTACTAGTATGTCTTCTTTGAATACCTTTGATGCTAATGATATGCAAAGTTATAAGCTTGGGGATGCTACGTTTTATGAAGATGATCTTTTTAGCCCCCAAGTTTTCATGAGAAAAATTATTTTGATGATACTTTGCCTCCTATCTATGATGATTATTATGATGACACTTATGCAATAAATAATAAATGTTTGCAAGTGTATCATGAAAAGAATGATTCATGTGACAACTATTTTCTTGAGTTTTCTCCCACTATTACTAATGGGAAGGATTTTGCTTATGTGGGAGTAATAAATTTTCTATGCTTGTGGATCATGATAAGAATTTTTTATGTGATACTTATGTTGTTGAGTTTATTCATGATCCCACTGAAAATTATTATGAGAAGGGAACATATGCTTATAGATATTTCAATAATATCAAGTTCCCTCTCTTTATGTTGAAGGTTTTGAAGTTGCACTTATTTTGCCTTCCTATGCTTATTTCTTTGTGCTTCAATGAATTATTATATTGCAATATTCCTATGCATAGGAAGCATGGTAGACTTAAATGGTATTTGCTTCTTGATGCTCTTTTTTTTCTTCAACTCTTATTCCTACAAGAGCATCATTAAAATCTTATGCCTATCTTTATGGCTATAAAGAAAGAGCTCTAGGGAGACAACCCTTGTTATCTTTACTTTGAGTTTTTACTTTTGTTTGTAGTGGTATTGATGATTTTTACTATTGTAGCAACATCATTGTATCTTTATTGTCAAGCTTTGTGCCAAGTTTAGCCTCATATGATAAGGGAAGCAAAAGTTGTGACATGCTGTCCAGAAAACAGATTCTGTCTGCTTGACAGAAAAAATAGAAACAAATCACCAGTTCATATTTTTGAGCTGAATTTTTTACACAACATGCTCTATACAATTGTTAAACTTCCGTATATTCTGAGTTTTTTTATTTGAGTTGGAAAAGTAACCCAAAATAATTATTTACTACCTGCTGTTCTGTTTTTCACAGATTCTGCAACATTTTGCCTTTCCTTACTTTTGCAAACCTTAAGCTTGCTTTTTCTTTGCAAAAACTTTTTGGCAATCTTGAGAAACATTATCTCTTCAAGAATATCTTTATTTCCAGCAGGGAATTTTTATTATTTTATTAAGGGTACTAACCTCTCTAATCAGCTTATGATGAGTTATGTATGAAGGGAGTTTTCAAGTGTGCGAGTGAAGATGATGAAAGAAGATCCGGGAGTGTCAAACACTCAAGATTGGGGATGCACCCATGCATCCCGAATAAATTTTCAAGGAGAATCAAGCGTCTAAGCTTGGGGATGCCACCGTGCATCCCCTTCTCCATCAACAATCATCAGTTCGTCCTTCGTCTCACTATATTTTTATCACTTCATGCATTATGTGCTATGCTTGGAGCGTCTCGCTCTTAGGTTTACTTTTTTGTTTCCTTTAGCTTTGTTTTCTGTTCATAACAAGTTATAACCCAGATTTATTCGTGTGGGCGAGAAACACGCTCAACTTCAAACTAGAACACATCATAACATTTTTCATGCTTATCTTTCTCTGTTGTGTGTTCTTTATCTTTTCGTAGCTACATCCATGTTTAGCTTTAGTTTTAGTTTGTCTTTAGCAAGAGCCTTGGATTTTGTTTAGTTTGTTGCTGGAACTCTCTTTAGTTTTCATGTTTATCTTGTCAAGAGAGTTGGTTGTTGCACTGAGTTGTGTCTTGTCTTGAAAGTAGGTAATTGAGGTTGCTATTTAATTGTAGTAGTAACTTGCAATAGTTTTGAGGTATTGATTTGAGTAATGTTTGAACTTTTGGTGTCAAGAGCTCTAGCCTATTAGTGATAGGTGTCATATTTTGGGAAATCCCTGTTTATTTTCAAAACCTACAAAACTAGTTGAGAACTCTAGCTACTAGATGGATCACTAATCTTTTGAGGAATCAGATATTAGAGTACACTCACGTACCATGAGTCGAGTATGCGCAAGGATAACCAAACCCCCATCCACTCCTCCTCAGGGTACTTGTCTCTTTGTGAGCCTCCTCATTAGATTGAGAGTTACCGATAATAAGTGCATGAGTTCTTCGGACTAATGTAAGTATTGAAAGTTGACACTTCCACCTCCTCATATTTGATAGCCTCTTCCGTACCGTGCATTGCCCTCTTCTCACTCCGAGAGTTGGTGTCCACCTTCGCTGGTGCATCGAAACCCTATGCATGATATGCTCTATCATCATAAACCTCCCTATATATTTCCTCAAAACAGCCACCATACCTACCTATCAAGGCATTTCCATAGCCTTTTCGAGATATATTGCCATGCAACATCCACCTCTTCATGACTTGATCTTCATGTCATACATGTTCCTGCTACACTGGCAGAGGCATAGATTGTATACATCATGATAGCTACATCTTCTTTATGTTTGAGTACCTTGTAAACTGTGAAGATCTTCTATACCTTCTTGTAAAATAGAGTGTTGCCCTTAAGTGAGGAAAAGATCCCAAAGTGGACAAAATAAAATATGCCAAAGAGAAAAAATGAAAGTTAAATAGAAAGAGCCATTGAGGCCACCAAAAAATACATAAAATAGAAAAAAGATAAAAATTAAATAAAAAGAGAGAAAGGGGTACCACTACTATTCCTTTTGAAAGATCCACACTAGTAATCCCTCTTATCCTTGTACTCCATAGAGAAGATCATTTATGCATATAGCTATGTCGGGACCTTCACACTATAGAACTTGGCTTGCATATTCCAAGGATGAGCCTCCTCAAACGAGCTCTAGGTCTTCATGAGCGAGCAAGTTGGATGCACCCCCACTAGTTCCATTGGAGAGTTTTTATTAGCTCTTATGTGCATCCGTTGCATGGCAATCCCTACTCCTCACATCATATCTATCATTTGGCCTTCTCGCCTATGATTGTTCTCATTGAACTGAGCCTTTCTCACCCTTTTTGTCTTCCTCCTCCACCATACTTCTCTCTTTGCCATCCTAAGTGTCAACTTTCATGCTTACGCTCATCCATTGCATGAGTGCTCAAAATATCGAAAAGGAGTGGATCAAATTGACTTGGACCTGGCTAGTGGTTTGGGGACGAGTCAAGATAAGATTCCAAAGAAGACCAAGTGTGAAACTTTAGTAGATTGAGTTCTCAACAAAAAATACATTTTTCTCGTAATCCCATCTCCCCCTTCTTGCACGGAAACACCATTTTGACAAATACGAGTCACGGACAGCGAGAGCTCTTGCACTTAATGTTCTTTTGTTGCTTGTTTCAATGCACACATAGACTCTTGCCTGTTATGACTTGAATTGAATCACATACCTTGATTGCTTTACTTTCAAAGTTCTTATATGTTTGCTAGCATGTCACCACAGAAATTATGGTTGTTATCATTTACCTACTCAAGGACGAGCAGTAATTAAGCTTGGGGATGTTGATACGTCCCAAACGTATCTATAATTTCTGCTTGCTCCATGCATGTTTTGTGTGATGTTGCTATGCTTTCGATACACTTTCATACACTTTTGATCATATTTGGACTAACCTATTAACTCAGTGCACCCCTGTGCCAGTTTCTATTTTCTGCTATTTTTGTATTTCAGGTTGACCCAATACTAAAACTTCTCAGAAATTTCCGGAAAAAATATATAAAAATTAGCGTTCTAGAAGAGTCCTCCAGCCGGAGGATGGGGCCCTGGGGTGTCCCACAACCCCCAAGCTCCCTCCTGGCGCGGCCAGGGGTCCACCCGCGCAGGGTGGCCGCCTGGGCGACTGGGACCTCCCCCGGTCCCCCCCTTTGGCCCTTATTTATACTCGCGTCACGAAAACCCTGATTCCAGAACCCTTTTCTCCAGAAGCAATTCCGATCTCCGCCGCCATCGCCAACAAGCTTCGGGGGACCATAATTCCTATGCCAGCACCCTGCCGGGACGGGGAAGTGCCCCCAGATTCATGTCCATCGACGTTGGTTCCTCCCTCCATGATGCGGGAGTAGTTCCTCCTCGGGGCCGAGGTTTCTACTAGCATCTATGTGATCAATTCTCTCTCCCATGATGTGATCTTCGTTGTGATCATAGGCTATGTTAATCTAGGGGGATCTCATGATGATTCCCCTTCTTCTATGTATTGGATTTGATGTACTCACTTGTCTTTATCTAGTATAATCCCCGAGACCAAGGTGACAACGGTCTATTGGACATGGATTGAAAGAATATTTTCATGAGTGATTTCCTCTTTTGTGTGTTGATTGAAGATTGAGAGTCTCTTGGTGCTTGTCTTTGACTATCCTTGAGATATGTTGTGGTGATTGTGGTACTCTCTTTGGATGGCCGCGGTGACATTGGGAAAGCCATAGATTGAGAACTACAAACTTTGATGTGTCCTTTTGTAGCCCTACATAATTCTCGTCCTCTCTTGACCACAAAGGAATGACCTCCGAGTGCGTCTCCATTCCATGTTTTATGGGAAATATCATGTGATTAGACTATGTTAATGTTGTTGGGAGTTGCCACTAGTGAAAGTATGAAGCCTAGGCCTTGTTTCCACCAGTGCAATACCGTTTGTGCTCACGTTTGTCACATATTTGCTTGCTGCACTTTTTATTACAGATTTATATTACCTTGCTTTTCCACACCTATCACCCATATTTTACCATGTTTTCGCCGAACTAGTGCACCTATACAACTCCTAGTTGTATTAGGTGTGTTGGGGACACAAGAGACTTCTTGTATCTTAATTGCAGGGTTGCTTGAGAGAGACCATCTTCAACCTCTACTTCCCTGAGTTCGATAAACCTTAGGTTATCCACTTGAGGGAAATTGCTACTGCACTACAAACCTCTTTGCTTGGAGGCCCAACATAGTCTACAAGAATAGAAGCGTGCGTAGACATCATTGACCCACAAGTGTAGGGGGTCTATTTTATCCTTTTCGATAAGTAAGAGTGTCGAACCCAACGAGGAGCAGAAAGTACTGACAAGTGATCTTGAGAAAGGAATAACTTCAAGTACTGAAAGGTAACTTTTTATGGGTTTTCTGGTATAAGCAACAAGGAAATAAAAGCAAGGAAAGTAAATTGTGCTAAGGTGCAATAAGTGGCCTAATCCCTTTTAACAAAGGATAAGCCGAAGGATTAAACTTATAAATACTAAAGCGTTCCTGAGGACACATGGGAGAGGTAGTCATGTGATTTCACCATATTTCGTCTAGTACTATGTTTTGTGTTGATAAGTGTTGTGTGGATGGACCTATGCTAGTGCACCGTTGATACATCCCAAACGTATCTATAATTTCTGCTTGCTCCATGCATGTTTTGTGTGATAGTGCTATGCTTTTGATACACTTCCATACACTTTTGATCATATTTGGACTAACATATTAACTCAGTTCACCCCAGTGCCAGTTCCTGTTTTCTGCTGTCTTTTTATTTCAGGTTTAACCCGTATTAAAAGTGCTCCAAAAATTCCGGAAAAATCCAATAAAAAATCAGCATACGGGAACCTTCCAGAGCCCCGAAGGAGAGCCAGGGGCCCACCATGGTGCCTAGGCGGCGCCGGGGGGGGGGGGGGGGGCTGCACTCCCTGGTGGCCCCCCGGCTGCCCCCTTCGCCTATATATTTGTCTCGCCCCGAAACCTCCGAAGACATAACACTTTTTCGTGATCTCGCCTCTGTTCCACCACCGCCGCGCTTCGAAAATCGGGAGCGCCAGAAGACCTCTTCCCGGCACCCTGCCGGAGGGAGGGTTGACCTCCGGGAGCTTCTCCACCACCATGGGTGCTTCCCGGATGATCCGTGAGTAGTCCACCTTGGACAATGGGTCCATGATCAGTAGCTATGTGATGTTCTCCTACCCTCTTTGTTCTTCATGGATTAGACCTTGTGAGCTGCCCTACATGATCAAGGCACACATGTAATTCTTTCTGCTGTTGCTATGTTGAGTTTGCTGGGATCTGATGGATTATGAGACTATGTTTAGATTGTGATGAGTAATATATTTGGTTCTTCTCTTTTATATTTTTGTTCTTGAGTAATTCTTGCTTGTTCTCCGTTGCTATTTATTGCTTTGGATAAGTAGTAGGTAGTGAATCCAAGAGGGAGCGTTATACTTGATTGTGGGTTCATGCCCCCTGATGACTATCTTGAGTTGCAGAAACACGAGTCTAGGGGATGTGTTGTTGCCACAAGGGGGAAAACAACGGTGCTTGTATCCGTGGTTGCAAGGATTGTTTACTTTACGCAAAGTTCTTTTAATGTAGTTGTCTGTTGCTTTGGGTCTACACTTTGGGTGGGGCTTGCAACTTAATACCAGCGAGATGTTCTGTATAGATATCTCAAGGTGGATGATTAGTAGTAGATGCATATGGATTTCAGTCTACTTATCTTGGCGTACTGCCCATGCTTTTGAGCCTCTTCCTTTCTTTTGTAGCATAGTTAGCATTGCGGTGCGCTTTTAATCCTGTCAATTTCCCAGCTGTGATTTATTTACCTCGCATAACAATTTATCGTCTTTTGGGAGAGAGACATCACTAGTGAACATCATGGGACCTCGATCCATATTTCCACCACTGTTTACACCCTCAATTTACTTCTTGCTTTTACTTTCTAGTTGCAGTTATCATTATCTTTTATCTGTTGCGTTTGATCCTTTGTAAACGGCAAGGCCGGAGAGATTGACAACCTCTTTGTACTCGTTGGGAGCAAAGTTATTTGTCGTGTGTGCAGGTCTAGGTTAAGCAAGTGATTCTTTTCAGACGACGCATCATTTGCCGACCCACCTACTTGTAGTTATCGGAGTCCTACGGGAGACACTCTAAACCTTGGCATATTTGCCAAGGGGAATTTGCTGATAGGCTACATCCAACCTTCCACTTGGGGTAACCAACGAGGAGCACTACTTTAGTGCCATCAAGCTAATTTCTGGCGCCGTTGCCGGGGAAGCAAACAAAACTACACCCGTCAACTGTCGCGCCATCAAGTAATTTCTAGCGCCGTTGCCGGGGACTCCAATCTTCAAGATAGGGGAGTTGCTCATTATCTTTTATCTTTGCTGTTTAGTCTTGTTAGTTTACCTTTCAATTTTTATCTTCGCGTCCTTTATTAAAAAAAATTGCTTGTCCTGTTTGCTGCTACTATGGGTACCACTGAAAACACTAAGTTGTGTGACTTCACCAGTCACAACAACAATGATTTTATCTGCACTCCTATTGCTACACCAACTACTTCAACAACTTCTTATGAAATTAAACCTGCTTTGCTGAACCTTGTTATGAGAGATCAATTCTCCGGTGTTGGAGATGATGCTGCTTTACACTTAAATAATTTTTTTGAACTTTGTGATATGCAAAAGTATAAAGAAGTAGAAGGTGATATTGTTAAGCTAAAGCTTTTTTACTTTCTCCTTGAGGGAAGGAGCTAAAATTTGGTTTCAATCCTTGCCTAGGAATATCATAGATTCTTGGGATAAGTGCAAGGATGCTTTTATTGGGAAGTATTATCCACCTGCTAAAATTATCCAATTGAGGAGTAATATTATGAATTTTAAGCAATTGGATAATGAACACGTTTCCCAAGCTTGGGAACGTATGAAATCTCTTTTTAAGAAATACCCTACACATGGTTTGACTACTTTGATGGTTATCCATACTTTTTATGCAGGCTTGAACTTTACCTCGCGAAACCTGTTAAATTCAGCCGCGGGAAGAACCTTTATGTCAACAACACTTGGTGCTTCCACAAAACTACTAGATGTGATGATGACCAACTATTCCCAATGGCACACCAAACGAGCTCCAACAGGTAGGAAGGTAAACTCTGTCGAGGAGCTTTCCTCCCTAAATGAAAAAGTTGACTTGATTATGTCTTTACTTACCAAGAAAGCTCCTATTGATCCTCATGATGTTCCTCTAAATTCCTTGGTTGCTCAAGAATAAGTAGATGTGAACTTTATCTCTAGAAAAAACTTTAATAACAATGCTTATAGGAGTAACTTTGCTAGAAATCCTAGACCGTTCCTGTCCAACAACTATGGGAACACCAACACTTATCCTAGCAACAAGAATTCCACTTCTGAATTAGAGAGCATGATTAAGGAATTTATCACTACTCAAAAAGCCTCAGCAAGACTGTAAAAGATAAATTAGACAAATTATATAATCTCTCTTTGAAGGTAGACGGCTTATCCCTTGATATTGAGATGCTTAAAATTAGAACTTCTCCCCTTGAGGAGAGGAAGGCCACTACTATTAATGCTATTCAAATGCAAATTAATGAAAATATTAGGATGATGGCTAAACTTAAAGAAAGATGGGCTAGATAAAAGGAGGAAAAATATAGAATTAAGAGCCTTCCTACACACGACACCGTTTCTGCTATCCAAGTTGTTGAGGATACCCAAACTTTTAGCACCCAACACACTCCTAGTCCCATTGGACCTATTAATGGTGATGCTATTACCTCAACCGTAGAAGAAGAAACTCTAATGTACATAGAGGCTTTCAAACAAGTGAGCCTAGATGACACCAGTACTACTTTTGATAGTAGTGACATTGATTTTGATAGTTGCACCCTTTCTGAAGTTATTAGCTTACTACACAAAATGTCTAGAGACCCCCACACTAGCACACTAAATCTTGCCTTCACGGAGCATATCACTAATGCTCTCATTAAAGCTAGGGAGGAGAAGCTTAGAGTAGAATCCTCCATACCTAGAAAGCTAGAAGATGGTTGGGATCCTGTGATAAAAATTTGTAAGAGAAAAGTTATGCCCCCATGAGTTTTGGATATTGTTGGACAAACCAGTAGAGGAACTAACAAGTTTTCTAGTATAAAACCGATGGTTAGGTTCCTGAAGTTATCGGTTGGTGATAAATCTTCAACGAAGATTTACATATTTACTGAAGCATATCCTCTGGAGGGAAGCTCATCACAGATGTCGACCCCCAAAAAGATAAGGAATCCTAAAGCACGTCTCATCGAAGGAGTTGACCAAGATGGCGCAAGACTTAGTAGTTTTTGCGTAGTTCTTTTTCACTTCTTTGAGTCGTAGGAAAAACCGTACTATCAAGAGGGGTTTAGTAAATGTACTCCGAAGGTTTTGGTGAAAAGAATCAGATCGAATCTAAACCTGTGAGAAGACAGAGATGAGAAATCTCATGTGCACTAGGTAATGCTTCACCAGCGAAGACTTTGTTCTTTCGGCTCATGAAGCATAACCAAGTCCGTGAGTCAGCTTTACTTTTTCCGCAAGTAAAGTTGCGCATTGATTAGAAATCCGACTGTTGCGGACAGGGGTCAAGCTGTCGCATCGGGTCACTTCAGTCATTTCGCACCTTGGGATCGCCACCTATAAATAGGCTACCCCCGCCCTCATTGGTGGGTGGCTGCTCTAAGATTATTTTCCGACAGTGAAGAGAAAGAGCAACCCCACCGAAGAAAACCAAAAACCCATCCACCGAAGCATAAGTCCTATTGATCTGAGTTGATTCTCTATGACTTAGGAAGAAGTTTGCTAGCCTTTTTATCTTGGAGAACTGCAATTCTCCTAGACGGTTAGAGAGTTGTTCTTCAGAGAGCGAAGAGTTATTGTCTCCTCGAAGTCCAGTTTGTCAAAGGTTTCGGTGATTCCCTCAATAATCAACCACGAGTGAAGAACTGACCAAGCTCAAGGAGATTGGTGCTGTGGAGATACGGACGGAGAGAGGTTAGCTCCTGTGTTCAATCACAAGCCCCTCCAACCAGACGTAGCACTTTGCAGAGTGTGAACTGGTCGAACAAACATCGCTGAGTCAAGAGTTCATTTTACATTCCGCACTTACATTCAGTTTAGCAATTGCTTTAGTGATTTGATTTAATGCAATTGATTCGATGCTTTTGATTCGCTATGTTTTGCTTCACTCTTGTTCTGCTTCACTGATTACCTTTCTGTTGAATTCCTTCTTCTGCTAAGTTATGCTTCACTTCGTAGTTTCATGCAAAAATTTGAAGTGATCATTCACCCCCTCACCCTCTGATCACATACTTGGACTTTCAAAATTAAATTGAATAACTTCTCTTGCTATGCTTTATGTGATGTTGGAGCTAGTACCTCCGTTATGCCCAATTGAATGTATGCTATGTTTGAATTGAAACCTTTTGATCCTTGTTCTTTTGGTGTTCGTCTCGTTGATTCTTCCTTAAAGAAACCTTTGGGGAAGATTGACGATGTTCTTATCATTGTCAACGACAATTATGTTCCTATTGATTTTACTATTATGGACATTGAGTGTGAACCTCTATGTCCAATTATTTTGGGACGTCCTTTTCTTCGCACCGTTGGTTCTGTCATTGATATGAAAGAGGGGAATATAAAATTTCAATTACCTCTCAAAAAGGGGATGGAACACTTCCCTAGGAAGAAGATTAAGTTATCTTTTGAGTCCGTTACACGGGCTAGCTATTCTCTTTCTCTTGATAAAACTTGATCTTTTTTCTTCTTTCCTAGCTTAAAGGCGTAAAAGAAATCGCTTGTTGGGAGGCAACCCAAGATGTTTTTACTTCTGTTTTTAGTGGTCTTGATGATTTTTACTATATTAGCAACATCATTGTATCTTTATTTTCAAGATTTGTGCCAAGTTTAGCCGCCGACTGCAAGAAAGTTCAAGAGTTGTCCCATGCTGTCCAGAAAACAGATTCTGTCCTTGGACGAAAAATTTCACGATAAATTACAGATGATCTATTTGATCTGAATTTTTTGACAGAATGCTAGCTCTATACAATTAGCTTTCGGGCGTCTGTTATGAGTTTTTTGATTTGACTTGCAGAAGTACCCAAAAAAAATTATTTACTACCTACTAGTCTGTTTTTCACAGATTCTTCCACGTTTTGACTTTCCTCAATTTTGCAAGTCTTGCGCTAGATTTTTCTTTGCAAAAACCTTTTGGCAATCTTGAGAAATAGTAGCCCTTCAAGAAAATCTTTATTTCTAGTGGAGGCAAATTGTTTATTTATGGGTACTAAACTCTCTAATCAGCTTATGATGAGTTATGTATGAAGGGAGTTTTCAAGTGTGCGAGGGAAGATGATGAAAGAAGATCCGGGAGTGTTAAATGCTCAATCTTGGGGATGCCCCCAAGCATCCCCAAGAAATATTCAAGGAGACTCAAGCGCCTAAGCTTGGGGATGCCCTCTTGCATCCCCTTCTCCATCAACAATCATCAGTTCGTCCTTCGCTCCACTATATTCTTATCACTTCATGCATTATGTGCTATGTTTGGAGCGTCTTGCTCTTTACTTTTTTGTTTTCTTTTAGCTTTGTTTTCTGTTCATAACAAGTTAGAACCAAGATTTCTTTGTGTGAGAGAAACACGCTCCACTTTAAACTAGAACACATCATAGGATTTTCATGCTTATCTTTCTCTTTGTTGCGTGTTTTTTATATTTTCGTAGCTGCTGTCATGTTTAGCTCTTAGTTTTCATGCTTATCTTTTTCATGAGCTTTTGTTTAGTTTGTTGCTCGAACTCTCTTTAGTTTTCATGTTTATCTTTTTTAGAGAGTTGGCTTGTTGCACTGAGTTGTGTCTTGACTTGAAGTAGGTAATTGAGGTTTCTATTCAATTGTAGTAGTAACTTGCAATAGTTTTGAGGTATTGTTGTGAGGAATGTTTGAAGTTTTGGTGACAAGAGCTCTAGCCTATTAGTGTTAGATGTCGTATTTTGGGCAATCCGTGTTTATTTTCAAAAACTACAAAAACTACTTGAGAACTCTAGCTACTAGATGGATCACTAATCTTTGGAGGGATCGGATATTAGAGTACTCTCACATACCATGAGTCGAGGGTGCACAAGGATAACCAAACAACCATACACTCCTCCTCGGGGTACTTGTCTCTTTGTGAACCTCCTGATTAGATTCAGAGTTACCGATAATAAGTGCATGAGTTCTTCAGACTAATGTAGGTATTGAAAGGTGACACTTCCACCTCCTCATATTTGTTAGCCTCTTCGGTACCGTGCATTGCCCTCTTCTCAGTCCGAGAGTTGGCGTCCACCTCGCTGGTGCATCCAAACCCTTGGCATGATATGCTCTGTCATCTTAAACCTCCTTATATCTTTTCTCAAAACAACCACCATACCTACCTATCAAGGCATTTCCATAGCCTTTCCGAGATACATTAACATGCAACTTCCACCTTCTCATGACTTGATCTTCATGTCACACATGTTTATGCTACACTGGCAGAGGCATACATTTGCATACATCATGATAGCTACATCTTCTTTATGCTGAGTACTCTTGTAAAGTGTGAACGATCTTCTATACTCCTTGTAAAATAGAGTGTTTCCCCTAAGTGAGGAAAATATCCCAAAGAGGACACATTTAAAATATCCCAAAGAGGACAAATGAGGGTCAAATAGAAAGAGCCATTGAGGCCACCAAAAAATACAAAAAGATAGAAAAAAGAGAAAAAGAAAATAAAAAGAGAGAAGGGGGCAACACTGTAACACCCCGGGAGTCAGGCTACAGTTATCACCTTGTGCTAATGCCAAATCACCTTGATTAACTTGTGATGATCACCTTGATCAAAGCTTGTTCAAATTCAAACCAAATAAAAATTCCAGATACAAGTGGAAATAAAACTTAATCCAAAAATATTGCAACCACTTTTGTAAAATGCCCAATATTCAGTGGACCATGTCCATGTGGGTATGGGAATTTATTAAGCTATACAATAAATCAAACAATTCAAACATTAGCAAAACAGTGGCATTTAATACCTTTTAATAAAACCAAAAATGCAAAAGAATTTATAAAAACTCCAAATCTTTTTGTGGCAGTTAAGTTTGGTGCAACAATAATTTAGGAGCAAGTTTCATGTTGTAGAAAAATATAAAGGATATTAAACTAATTACAATCAGAAAGAAATAAAAGAAAGAAAACAAAAAATAAATAGAAAAACCCCTATCCCTCGCACTGGGCGAAGCCCACCCTGGGCCCAACCACTTCCCTCCCCTTCTTCTTCCTTGCTACAGGAGGAGGCGGCACCGTGGCGTAGATCTGGCCGGTCCTGGACGCGGACGTTGCCGTGGCGGCCATCCCCCGGTCGCCGGCTCGTATAAGGAGACGCCGAGACCCAGCGCAACCCTTTCCGCCTTCCCCAAATCCCCCTCGTGCCTCCCTCTCGGGCCGAGGACACTGCACGCCCGCCGCGGGCACATCGTCACCGACGACACGGCCAGGGGCCTCGCCGGGCCGCTCCGCTTTGTCCGGGAGGTTCCCCGTCGACTGACTCGTGCTCTCGCGCAAGCCATTGGAGCCAGGAACCCTAGGGACTTCACAATCGAGATCGCGATTCCACCATGGTCGCTGCACCTCGACGTTTGATTCGCGGCCGTCGATGCCTCCACGAGCCCACCGCCACCCACTGCAGCCTCGCCGTGAGCTCCTCGCCCCGCTCGCCCCTTTTTCCCTTTGCTTTTCCACCTCCGTCACCGTTTTCCGTGGAGCCACGCTCCGGCCACCGCCATGCCTGGTCACATGCGTGCTCTCGTACGTTTCAGCACGCGCCCGTGGCACAGACACGCTCGTACTGGCCGTAGACCCCATCCTGCTAGCCCCCCTCTATTTCGCGCGCTAGGTCGTCGCCTTTGTCTTCGCTGGATTCTGTTCGCCGCCTTGCTCAAGCGTGAGGTCTTCTCCGGCCAACTCCGGCCGCCCTATGACTACCTCTCGACGCGGCTTGTCGCGCTGCTCACATGGGTTCCACCCGCGCCCGATTTGGTGCCCCACGGCGTGCACATGCTCACCGCCGCCGTGTCGGGCTCGCCGCCAGCTGCACTGGCCGTGGTGTGTGCCCTGCCAGTGGGCCGGCCCCGGATTTGATTAGAGGGGCCTAATCCCCTGTTAATAATAAACCCACCCCCTATGTGAATGACTAGTGGGCCCTAGGCCACTTGATTAAATTAATAAACTGTTAAATTAAATCCCCCCCACAGCCAATGACACCTGCGCCCCACTGGGTTATTAGTTTAATTTAAATGGATTATTAAAATGAGTCACTGACATGTGGGACCCCAATGTTATTTAAATTAATAAAATGGTTTTATTAACCGTGAGGCTGACCAGTGGGACCCACTGGTCAGGTTTGACCAGTCAACCCACTGTTCTGGATAATGTTGATTTTAATAATAGAAGAAATTCCAGAAATTCCAAAAATCATTTTAAATATTAGAAAATCAATATCTTTTAAACCGTAAGTCAGATTCAAAAACTTTATACATGAAAATTAATCAGAAAAATATAACGAATACGGATACGCTATCCGTCTACGAACCACACCCATCTAACGCACCGAACATCGAACCGTCCCCCTCCGGACCGTCTGTCCGATGATTTGTCTGGTACTGTTAAAGTATCCAGATGAATTTATTCTGAACACGAAAGTTGTTCGGAATGTTTCAACTAGCATGGTTACAACATCCACATGTTTGTTGGATGTTCATGACACCTCCGACAAGAACCCTTCCCCCCTCCGGACACCCTGTCCGGTAATCACCCGGAGCTGGTAGTTCATCCTCGGATGGACTCCCTCTTCGAGCAACGTGCATTGCACTGCGTTAGAGCACCGTTAACATTGCATACGTCATCCTATTCATCTGTTTGCTATGATTGCTTTATATTTACTATTTATTACCCCTTTATTCTCCGGTAGACCCCGCTGCTACCGCCGAGTACACCGCTGCCGGGTACGAGTACTTCGTCGACGACCGTACCCCTACCGTCGAGCTACCAGGAAAGCATAGCCATTCTCTTTCCCAGATGTCGCCTATCGTTTTTGTACATTTCTTGCACTAGGCATGGTTACTGTTGCTGCTATGATTACAATCCTATTCAATTGCATAGCCTATTTTTGTCGCCCCTTGATGTACCTTCCTTTATCCTATGCTGCCTATAATATATATATCTTATTCAGCAGTGAGCCTTGCGTATTTTTAGCTAGGATTAGATAGCAGGGCCGTGGCCACTCAGGGGAGTGACGCGGATACAAAATATATACAACTGCAATAGGTATGGATCAATGCAGACGCCCTAGGGAACCTACAACGGCGAGACTCTGCCGAGTCGCTTCGAGTTTGACTTACGAGTGGACGAACTCGTATTTCACTCTCGTCGGCTCAGTAGCGTAGCATCACAGGGATGATACGAGAATATTCCTCTTTAGTTCATTCCGCCGATGTCTCTGTCAAACCCCTCTAAAGTGTGCCATCGAGGGTGATTCCTCCTGGTTTCACTTAATGGTAGGCACTCGAATCAACTGGTGTCCTTAAAGGTAAGAGTCGGGAGACCCAATGGTTCCCGCGAGCGGTATATTGTCAGGAGCGACAGGGAGGGTACGACCGACGTTACTGGCGTGTTTGGCCCCTTCTCGTATCTCGCGAGAGTTACCAAACCACGAAAAAGTCGAGCTGTACCAAGAGCACACGCGAGATAAGGTAAGGACTCGGTTCACCTTGTTGGTAGCCGCAGAGACTTGGTGGGACGACAGGGAAGGCACCGATGTACTGGTGGTCCTGACTGCTGTCGTTGTCCGCGGGTCAGTTAAGTCGAGGCAACGATAACGGTTGTCACGCAGGTTAATTAAAATGCTAAATGGTTCGGCGGATGACTTGAGAGGCCGCAAAGGCCTGTACGCACTACCTTCACGTGGGATAAGGAGTTATGGGCTCCCCTGTGTCGTAGTTTGTCCGAAAGCTCTTCAGACGTCAGCAGTACCACGGGCTGATAGCCGGGAAGCGGTCTTGTCTTCTTTGCTGCAGCAGGTGTGTTTAGGATTTGCTTTTGCTTCACCGGCCAGTCTCGTACCGTGCAGGAGCGTGCAAGGGTGAGGGACCTAGACCCCTTGGCGCATAGGATATAGTCCGGCGGATGGCCTCTCTGCCGAGCCTAGGATGGGCTGCGATGTGTTGGATAGCCTCGGTGGCGCATTCCCTAACAAGGTGTACGCCACCCTGGAGATCCGAGCATGCAGGCTGAACAGTAGTGCACCCCTGCAGGGAGTTTAATCTATTCAAATAGCCGTGTCCACGGTAACAGGGCGCTTTATGCTGAAGCTGGATCTTACCACTACAAACTACTACTATTAAACTGTATGGTTCCGGGTCTTGTTCCTCGCAGGGAAGTCGAGGAGGGGAACTCGGAGGCATTATTATTATTAATCATTACAACTTACTATTATACAATGTTGTAGCAACTTCTGCTTCATTGCTACTTTATGCTTTATATAAACTATTAGCTGTTTTCATCTTGTGCTGCAAGACTCGTCGGAAGGTGCTAGTCTTCGATAGGCCTAGCTTCTTATCCTTATTCTGATTTCTACCTTGCAGTCCACTATATACATCCTCCCCTTTCCATTTGATACAAATGCATAAATGCTTAGTAAGGGACGTAAGACTCGCGGGTATGCTAGATACTCACCCTTGCTTTATTTCCCCTTTGCCTGATCGGTCGCTGAAGTCGACGTTGGAGCCCAGGGGCAGGAGTACCCCGGAGGCGCCTACTACTACGTCGAGCCCCCCTTTGACCAGGACTAGGAGTAGTTTTGGAGGTTCCCAGGCAGGAGGCCTCTCCTTTTCGATCTGTTGTTATTTGTGCTAGCCTTCTTAAGGCAACCTTGTATTCTTCTGTCTGTGCTCAGATACTTTTGCTTCCGCTAACTTTGTGCTTTCGAGCTGTTGTATTCGAGCCCTCGTGGCCCCTGGCTTGTATTAAACAGCTTGTATTATTTTATTTGTAGAGTTGTGCTGTGATATCTCACCGTGAGTCCCTAATATCAATCGTGTACCTTGCGTGTATGATTACTGTACACGGTCTGATTTTGGGGGCCTCACAAGTTGGTATCAGAGCCGACTGCCTGTAGGACACCCCTTCCAACTCCTTGGTCAAAGTCGAGTCTAGTCTTTGCGAAACTACTTCACTAACAGCGTCGTGTGGCTTATCGGCCCGCGTCGCAAACTGGGTGGTATTAGGATCTTTTTCTCCGTACCCTTACTCTGGGACTCTGATCTCTCTTCTCTTTCGGGTTAAAGATTTTGCTAACTCTGACATTAGGTTCTCGTGGCTACTTCCTCCCGGAGAGCCTCTCATTACAGATGATCGCCTGCTTCACAAGAAAATTCTGAAGATTACTCTCCGATAAAATCCCCAAGACCATATGTGCCAATCACCTTTGCAATTCCCTGCCACCGATAAGTCCCTATGTACAACCACATACACCTTTCGTTCATCCATTAAATCCCAGTTTCTCTTGTGTTCACAAGATGCATCGAAATACTTTCCATTGTTTCGGGAATCCGTTGAGCCTACTACCTTGCAACTTCTTTTGACCCTGCGGATAATTCCTCACATTTATCGAGGATCCGTTCATCCTAAGTGGTTCCTGTGATTCCAAAAATACTTTGAAATACTATTCGATCTCACGACAATCCTCGGCAGCCTACTGCTTTGGAGATTCTTCTTACCTGCTTGCACTATGATTAATCCCGTTTGTCTTGTAGTCTTTGATGACCTCCCTTGGCATTGCCATTCTGATCTGTTAAATCATCGTGTGTGCTAGTGCACGCAATCATCAGTTGATCCCTAGGAATCCATTCTTCCGGCTCAGACGTCATTCCGGACCTGAGCTGGTTCTCGGTAAATCAAACCTTGATTGATTAACCTCCAAGCTTCTATTCGACTTATTCATGTTTGATCAATGTATCTGAATCTGATACACCAATATGGAAGTCATAATTCCTTTGTACTTAAGCATCTAATTATTTTGATGCTTCTATCTCCAATGCTTTGGCATTCTTTTCTTCTTATGGTTGAGTACCGATACTCACACCAGACTCTCTGTACGCCGCTTGACCTTTTTGGTTGATTACTACCTACCGTACCCTTGTGACCTCAGTCATTCATGAATTTTCCCGGATATCAGATGCCTCTGGCGAATGATATCATCTACTCGGTGTCGTCAGCCTTCTGCTTTCGAATTGGTATCCCTCGATTATCATGTTTGTTGTATGGGTTTTCAAAATGCCCCGATGGGTTAACCCTATGCTTCTCTTAATCCGTATGAACCCAAACTTCTACGGGTCTTACTCTACTGGTGTTATGCCAGATAAATTTTTAAATGCTAAAAATTCATCGACGGCGAGAAGTGAATAAAAGGCTATGCATTGAAGAAGTGGGAGTCGACCCTGAACCTTTGTGTTCAAGCCCATGGATACTATGCAGAACTTATCGTGAAATCTTCTCGTAAAGATAATTAACCCCCTTGGTATAAATTCTTCTACACCTGTGATCCACCATTCTACCATCGAGTATTACCCCTAGTATCTCGAGGATATCATGCCTTTGCCCTACATCTTAAGAATTTTGATGAAACAATACCTTTCCCTGTCGTAACCACTCCATGAGTTCTGGGTTGTCGTCAACTGAGAACACCGCTTACCTTTTGCTCCACCACCCCTTTTGTTTGGTGATGTTGCTATTCGATTGCTTTCTCTCGGAACCTCTCGACATAATGTGTTGTGATCATAATCAACATTTTGACTTCTCCCAAGTGTTAATTGAATTCATGGTGAGAAATACCATCCTTGCCCCTCGATGATTTGTGTTATCATCGACAACATCCTTTGACTCCCTGCCAATACAAACTTGGTCATATATCTTGCTCTGTTTTACCTTGGGAAAGATATACATGTGATACTTGTGTATCATTACTTTTCCCTTCCATTGGTCTGATTAATCGGATAATCACATCTTCCCTTTCATTGGTCTGTTTAACCTTTCTTGTAATGTATATTATCTGAGCAGTGTTAATTCTCTGCTGATGTAAACACTTCGGTGTACTACTTTGTCCGTACAATCTGTTACTATTGTTGATGACCTTTCGGTGACCACCGATGGACAAGAACTTTGCCAATTGTTCCGCCTCGTCTTAACGAGCAGAAAAATGCTTCTCTTCGTCCCTCTCCCTTGGCATTGATGTTGTTGCCGACATAGTTGACCAGCTGTTCCCTGACTTACCTTTCAACTTGATCGCATTGTTTGTTACCGTCCTTCTTATACGAGTGGGCCCATAACCCACAGTTCCACAGGATCGAAACCTGACTCTCTTGTACCTTTCTGTTCTCGAGGTTATTCCTCTTGTTTGACCTCCTATGCAATTCATGAGTCACCTACCTTTTGATATTCAAATCGATATCAGACTCAGTGCTTATGCCTGATGCTCTGGACCCCTTTACATCCTCTGTTATCATCGTCGAATGCATGTCTATCCGCTTGAAAACTTCTCATGCCTTCTTTTATTTCTCTCGATGTATCTCCCTAATTTTAACTCGGGAGAGACTTTGTACCCCATTCCGTTGGACAACCTCGATTGATTAACCTGGTATTGATCCGACCCCCCTTAAATTTTCCCTTCTGGCCTATCCGTAGGTACGATGAAACCCCGAAGGAAGGATGATAACCCGTTGAGATGCACTACAACAACAACAAAAACAAAGCCTGTCAGTCCCAAACAAGTTGGGGTAGGCTAGAGATGAAACCCAAAAGTTATCGTAACCAAATCACGGTTCTGGCACGTGGATAGCTAACTTCCACGCACCCCTGTCCAGAGCTATATCTTTGTTGATAGCCCAGTCCTTTAGGTCTCTCTTCACAGAGTCCTCCCAAGTCAAGTTTGGCCTCCCTAAACCTCTCTTGACATTATCAGCACGCCTTAACCGCCCGATATGCACAGGCGATTCAGAAGGCCTACGCTGGATATGCCCAAACAATCTCAGACGATTTTGGACAAGCTTCTCCTCAATTGGTGCCACCCCAATTCTCTCCCGTATAACATCATTCCGGATCCGATCCTTCCTTGTGTGGCCACATGCCCATCTCAACATGCGCATCTCTGCCACACCTAGTTGTTGGACATGTCGCCTTTTAGTTGGCCAACATTCAGCACCATAGAACATCGCAGGTCGAATTTCCGTTCTATAGAACTTGCCTTTTAGCTTTTGTGGCACTCTCTTATCACAGAGAACACCAGAAGCTTGGCGCGACTTTAGCCATCCAACTTTGATTCGATGGCTAACGTCTTCATCAATATCACCATCCTTTTGCAGCATTGACCCCAAATATCGAAAGGTGTCCTTTTGAGGTACCACTTTCCCCTCAAGGCTAACTTCCTCCTCTTCCCCATGGTTAGTAGTACTAAAACCGCACCTCATGTACTCAGTTTTAATTCTACTAAGCCTAAAACCTTTCGATTCCAAAGTCTGTCTCGACAGCTCCAGCTTCCTATTAACCCCCGCCCGACTATCATCGACTAGCACCACATCGTCTGCAAAGAGCATACACCATGGGATGTCCCCTTGTATATCCCGTGTGCCCTCATTCATCACCAATGTGAAAAGATAAGGGCTCAAAGCTGACCCCTGGTGAAGTCCTATTTTGATTGGGGAGTCATTAGTGTCGCCATCGCTTGTTCGCACACTTGTCACAACATTGTCGTACATATCCTTGATGAGGGTAATGTACTTTGTCGGGACATTGTGTTTTTCCAACGCCCACCACATGATATTCCGCGGTATCTTATCGTAGGCCTTCTCCAAGTCAATGAACACCATATGAAGGTCCTTCTTTTTCTCCTTGTATCTCTCCATAAGTTGTCGTACCAAGAAAATGGCTTCCATGGTTGAGATGCACTGGTGCAGAGAAATGAAGACCACAAAATTAAGGATCAACTCCTTCGATAAGCACCAAAAGCACCAGAAGAATCGTTAGAATACGAAACCAAAGCTTTACCCCTTTCACTACCTTTAATTCTTGGGACGAGAATTCTTTGTAGTGGGGGATATTTGTAACACCCCGGGTGTCAAGCTACAATTATCACCTTGTGCTAATGCCAAATCACCTTGATTAACCTGTGATGATCACCTTGATCAAAGCTTTATCAAATTCAAACCAAATAAAAATTCCAGATACAAATGGAAATAAAAATTAATCCAAAAATATTGCAACCACTTTTTTAAAATGGCCAATATTCAGTGGACCATGTCCATGTGGGTATGGGAATTTATTAAGCTATACAATAAATCAAACAATTCAAACATTAGCAAAACAGTGGCATTTAATACCTTTTTAATAAAACCAAAAATGCAAAAGAATTTATAAAAACTCCAAATCTTTTTGTGGCAGTTAAGTTTGGTGCAACAATAATTTAGGAGCAAGTTTCATGTGGTAGAAAAATATAAAGGCTATTAAACTAATTACAATCAAAAAGAAATAAAAGAAAGAAAACAAAAAAAGATAGAAAAACCCCTATCCCTCGCCTTGGGCGAAGCCCACCCTGGGCCCAACCACTTCCCTCCCCTCTTCTTCCTTGCTACAGGAGGAGGCGGCACCGTGGCACACATCTGGCCGGTCCTGGACGCTGACGCTGCCGTGGCGGCCATCCCCCGGTCGTCGGCTCGTATAAGGAGACCCCGAGCCCCAGCGCAACCCTAGCCGCCTTCCCCCCATCCCCCTCATGCCTCCCTCTCGGGTCAAGCTCGCTGCGCGCCCGCCGAGGGCACGTCGTCATAGACGACGCGGCCAGGGGCCTTGCTGGGCCGCTCCGCTTTGTCCGGGAGGTTCCCCGTCGACTGCCTCGTCCTCTCGCGCAAGCCATTGGAGCCAGGAACCCTAGGGACTTCGCAATCGATCTCGCGAGTCCACCATGGTCGCCGCGCCTCGACGTCTGATTCGTCGCCGCCGGTGCCTCCACGAGCCCACCGCCACCCCCTACAGCCTCGCCGTGAGCTCCCCGCCCCGCTCGCCCCTTTTTCCCTTTGCTTTTCCACCTCCGTCGCCGTTTGCCGTGGAGCCACGCTCCGGTTGCCGCCATGCCTGGTCACATGCGCGCTCCCGTATGTTTCACCATGCGCCCGTGGCACAGACACGCTCGTACTGGGCCGTAGACCCCATCCTGCTAGCCCCCCTCTATTTCGCGCGCTAGGTCGTCGCCGTTGTCTTCGCCGGATTCTATTCGCCGCCTTGCTCAAGCGTGAGCTTTGCTCCGGCCAACTCCGGCCGACCTACGACTACCTCCCGACGCGGCTCGTCGCGCTGCTCACATGGGTTCCACCCGCGCCCGATTTGGTGCCCCATGACATGCACATGCTCACCGCCGCCGTGTCGGGCTCGCCGCCAGCTGCACTGGCCGTAGTGTGTGCCCTGCTAGTGGGCCAGCCCCGGATTTGATTAGAGGGGCCTAATCCCCTGTTAATAATAAACCCATCCCCTATGTGAATGACCAGTGGGCCCTAGGCCATTTGATTAAATTAATAAACTGTTAGATTAAATCCCCCCCACAGCCAATGACACCTGGGCCCCACTGGGTTATTAGTTTAATTTAAATGGATTATTAAAATGAGTCACGGACATGTCGGACCCCACTGTTATTTAAATTAGTAAAATGGTTTTATTAACTTTGAGGCTGACCAGTGGGACCCACTGGTCAGGTTTGACCAGTCAACCCACTGTTCTGGATAATGTTGATTTTAATAATAAAAGAAATTCCAGAAATTCCAAAAATCATTTTAAATGTTAGAAAATCAATATCTTTTAAACCGTAAGTCAGATTCAAAAACTTTATACATGAAAATTGATCAGAAAAATATAACGAATACGGATACGCTATCCGTATACGAACCATACCCCTCTATCGCACCGAACATCAAACCGTCCCCCTCCGGACCGTCTGTCCGATGATTTCTCCGGTACTGTTAAAGTATCCGGATGAATTTATTCTTAACACGAAAGTTGTTCGGAATGTTTCAACTAGCACGGTTACACCATCCACATGTTTGTTGGATGTTCATGACACCTCCGACATGAACCCTTCCCCCCTCCAGACACCCTGTCCGGTAATCACCCGGAGCTGGCAGTTCATCCTCGGATGGACTCCCGCTCCAAGCAACGTGCATTGCACTGCGTTAGAGCACTGTTAACATTGCATACGTCATGCTATTCATCTATTTGCTATGATTGCTTTATATTTACTGTTTCTTCCCCCTTTATTCTCCAGTAGACCCCGCTGCTACCGCCGACTACACCGCTGCTGGGTACGACTACTTCGTCGACGACCGTACCCCTACCGTCGAGCTACCAGGCAAGCAGAGCCATTCTCTTCCCTGATATCGCCTATCTTTTCCGTACATTTCTTGCACTAGGCATGGTTACTGCTGCTGCTACGATTACAATCCTATTTAATTGCATAGCCTGTTTTTGTCTCCCCTTGATGTACCTTCCTTTATCCTATGCTTCCTATTATATATATATCTTATTCAGTAGTGAGCCCTGCGCATTGTTAGATAGGATTAGATAGCAGGGCCGTGGCCACTCAGGGGAGTGACGCGGATACAAAATATATACAACTGCAATAGGTACGGATCAATGCAGACGCCCAAGGGAACCTACAACGGCGAGACTCTGCCGAGTCGCTTCGATTTTGACTTACGAGTGGACGAACTCGTATTTCCCTCTCATCGGCTCAGTAGCGTAGCATCACTGGGATGATACGAGAATATTCCTCTTTAGTTCATCCCGCTGATGTCTCTGTCAAACCGCTTTAAAGTGTTCCATCGAGGGTGATTCCTCCTAGTTTCACTTAATGGTAGGCACTCGAATCAACTGGTGTCCTTAATAGTAAGAGTCGGGCGACCCAACGGTGCCCGCGAGCGGTATATTTTCAGGAGCGACAGGGAGGGTACGACCGACGTTACTGGCATGCTTGGCCCCTGCTCGTATCTCATGAGAGTTACCAAACCACGAAAAAGTCGAGCTCTACCAAGAGCACACGCGAGATAAGGTAAGGAGTCGGTTCACCTTGTTGGTAACCGCAGAGACTTAGTGGGACGACAGGGCAGGCAGCAATGTACATGTGTTCCTGACTGTTGTCGTTGTCCACGGGCCAGTTAAGTCGAGGCAACGATAACGGTTGTCACGCAGGTTAATTAAAATGCTAAATGGTTCGACGGATGACATGAGAGGCCGCAAAGTCCTGTACACACTACCTTCACGTGGGATAAGGAGTTATGGGCTCCCCTGCGTCGTAGTTTGTCCGAAAGCTCTTCAGACGTTAGCAGTACCACGGGCTGATAGCCGGGAAGCGGTCTTGTCTTCTTTGCTGCAGCAGGTGTGTTTTCGATTTGCTTTTGCTTCACCGGCCAGTCTCGTACCGTGCAGGAGCGTGCAAGGGTGAGGGACCTAGACCCCTTGGCGCATAGGATATAGTCCGGCGGATGGCCTCTCTGCTGAGCCTAGGATGGGCTGCGATGTGTCGGATAGCCTCGGTGGGGCATTCCCTAACAAGGTGTAGGCCACCCTGGAGATCCGAGCGTGCAGGCTGAACAGTAGTGCACCCCTGCAGGGAGGTTAATCTATTCGAATAGCCGTGTCCACGGTAACAAGACGCTTTATGCTAAAGCTGGATCTTACCACTACAAACTACTACTATTAAACTGTATGTTTCCGGGTCTTCTTCCTCGTAGGGAAGTCGAGGAGGGGAACTCGGAGGCATTATTATTATTAATAATTACAACTTACTATTACACAATGTTGCAGCAACTTCTGCTTCATTGCTACTTTATGCTTTATATAAACTGTGGGCTGTTCTCATCTTGTGCTGCAAGACTCGTCGGAAGGTGCTAGTCTTCAATAGGCCTAGCTTCTTATCCTTATTCGGATTTCTACCTTGTAGTCCAATATATACAGCCTCCCCTTTCCATTTGATACAAATGCATAAATGCTTAGTAGCGGACGTAAGACTCGCGGGTATGCTAGATACTCACCCTTGCTTTATTTCCCCTTTTATGTTTTGCCTGATCGGCCGCTGCAGTCGACCTTGGAGCCCAGGTGCAGGAGTACCCCAGAGGCACCTACTACTACGTCGAGCCCCCCTTTGACCAGGACCAGGAGTAGTTTGGGAGGTTCCCAGGCAGGAGGCCTTGCCTTTTCGATCTGTTGTTATTTGTGCTAGCCTTCTTAAGGCAACCTTGTATTCTTGTGTCTGTACTCAGATACTTTTGCTTCCACTAACTTTGTGCTTTCGAGCTGTTGTATTCGAGCCCTCGTGGCCCCTGGCTTGTATTAAACAACTTGTATTATTTTATTTGTAGAGTTGTGTTGTGATATCTCACCATGAGTCCCTAATATCAATCGTGTACCTTGCGTGTATGATTACTGTACACGGTCTGATTTTGGGGGCGTCACAAACACTACTATTCCTTTTGAGAGATCCACACTCGTACTCCCTCTTATACCTTGTGCTCCATAGAGATGATCATATATGCATATAGCTATGTGGGGATCCTGACACTACAAAACTTGGCTCGTATATTCTAATGATGAGCCTCCTCAAATGAGCTCTAGGTATTCTTGAGCAAGCAAGTTGGATGCACCCCCACTAGTTCCATTGGAGAGCTTACCCTAGCTCATATGTGCATCCGTGGCATGGAAATCCGTACTCCTCACATCATATCCATCATTTGGATTTCTCTCTCCTATGATTGTCCTCATTGATGTGAGCCTTTCACACCTTTTTGTCTTCCTCCTCCACCATATCTCTCTCTTTGCCATCCTAAGTGTCAGTTTTCGTGCTTACGATCATCCATTGCATGAGTGCTCAAAATTTCGAAAGGGATTGGATCAGTTTGACTGTACCTGGCTAGTTGTAACAACCCAGATTTCACAAAAAATAATTTTTTTGTTTTCGGTATGAATTGTTTGATTGTCTGATTTGTTTGCGGTGTTTGCATCCCTGATTTATCGATCGGCGATTATTTCCCCCCTTCTTATCTCATACCGGACGAAGACTGACCCTTGCCACCCTGACACTAGACCTTTGCGACACCGGGTTTCACCCGATCACCGTCGCGAAAACCGCACCAGACCAGCTGAAGCCAACGGAACGAAAACCCCGTTGAATAATTAAACGGGTTATTTTTATAGCGCGCCGGAAAGTGTTTTCGGAACGGTTCCAGCGCGAGGTGAACGCCGCCGGCTCGACGCGCTGATCGCGCAGTACGAAGTTTTACCCGAATCGGAGGTCCTGCGGACCCCCCAGCGGTCAGAAACGTGAGCACCGCGCGCACGAGAGAAAAACCGGGGATGTTTTGCAAACTACCAGCCACCTGGGCTATATAAAGACCACCACTCCCGCACCCCTCTTCTAGGGTTTCCCTAGACAAAAATTGCAGCCACCCCCTTGAAAAATATCCAGATCTGCCTAATCTGACCCCAGAAATCCCAAAACCCTAGCCTAGCCACCCCCGGAGCCGTCGGATCTGTGATCCGAGGGCTCCCGTGCATCCACGTCGCCCCCTGGCCTTTTCTCTCCTGGCCGTCGCCTCCTGCCCGATCTGAGATCCGATGGCTCCCATGCAGCCACGTCGCCCCCTGGCCTTCTCTCTCCTGGCCGCCGCCTCCTGCCCGTGGGCACGCAGCAGCTGCCGCCACCTCCACGGCCGTGCCGCCGCTGCGCCCCCTCCTCTCTGCCTCGCGCCCTTCTCCTTCCTCTCTTCCTCTGACCCACTTCCTCTCTCCCCTCGCAGCACGTCGCTGCCGGATGCCATGGAGCCGCCGCCGCCATGACCAACTACCCGAAGCTCGAAGCCCCGCGCCGCCCGTGCCATGGAAGGAGACCCCACGCCGCCTTGGACCTCTCCCAGACCGGATCCGCGCCGCACCGGTCCGTTCCGCCGCCCACTGCGCTCCCCTCGCCGCCGGTGGCCGGAGCACCACCGCGGCCGCCGTCTGGCGGGTCGGGACGAGGTCCCGTGACCGTGGCCTCCCGCTGCACCTCCACTGTTGGGCCGGCCCAGTTAGGGTGAGCCAGCCCAGCCGCCCTCCTTTTTTTTCATAAGCGTTTTTCTTTTTTTTCTGTTAAGTGTTGAATACTACTGCTGATTCAATTTTGCGATGCTCGTAACTTTTTAACCGTAGCTCCGATCGTGACGCGTAAAATATGAAACTTGCTTAGTTTTCTGTGAAGTTTAATAAAATGTACTTCTTTGCCATGTTTGACTTTGTTTACTTGTTGTTTACCTGTTATTTACACTGCTTGCCACTCTAAATTGTTTCTTTCATAACTTTTTAACCGTTGCTCGGATTAAAATGTTTCTTACATGTAACTTGACTAGAATTGCATGTAGATTGTGTTTATGTTGTTCTTGCTTGCTAATAAAAATAATAAAATAATGTTTAGGGGAAAAACAGTACCAAATGCAAAAATTATCGTGGGGTCCGTAATAGTTTCCATGTATAGGTTTTACCCCCACTTAAAATGACTAGATTAGATAGTTTATTTATGCTTCACCTATTATAATGTTTGTCTGCTATGCCATGCTTCTGTGCTTTACATGTTAACAACTTTGTTGATCACCTGTAGCTAAACAACTTGAACCACCGTAAACGTGCGGTATCGTCGTGTGCGACGAGTACTCCACTTAAATTGTTAGTAACCGCTCTCGATGGTAGGTGCGATGTCTTGTGTTACTCCGTAGTAATAGAGTGCTTGCTCGTTGATTGCTTTCCAGTGTTTATCGTCTTGTGTGCTTCCGCGGGTACCTTCGAAGACGTTGAGAGCGTGCGATCGACTACACCTTCGGAACCCGACTTATCAACAGGCAAGGACTATGCATTACTTATGATCCATTCTTTTTCAACTAGCGGTTTGCATGCTAGTCTAGGATAGGTTCGATGTTTGATCCTACCACATGCTTACAACCTCTTTCAAACCGATACAACCATGTCCCCTCCCAGCAAACCTTGTACTGCTATGTTACTATTGCTCGTTGCTCAGCCCCTGCTTAGTATGCATGCTTAGGATGCTACGATGTTATCTTGTTACTCCTTGGTTTGGGCTATCACATTATTATTGTTGTGGATGATATGATTATTATAAATGTTGACTATACTCGACGAAGGATGGAAGGTCTAGGCTATCCCGCCTCGACGATTTGTTCCATTCGAGTCACCTAGGATCCGAGTTCCGGGTATTGGTTTTAAGACTGAGCGTGCCTAACCGCGTGTGGGATGCTATGGGGTCCCATTTTCTTACCTACCTAGCTCCAAACATTTCTAGAGGTGGCCCAAGCTGATTTACCATTTGAAACCGTGTGCGTAACTGGTCTGCAGCCAGTGTGGATTTAAAACAACTCGGGCCAGCAGATACAGAGTTCCTTTGTTGGTCCACACTAGTGAGCTAGGGAAGTCCCCTGTTATATAGGTGAGGCTAACCCCGACTTTGGCCACACGGAAGAGTCCGATCCGAGAGCGTGGCCGGCTTTTGGGTTGGGTGTCGACTCCCCGGGGGCCACCCGGATTTGTTTGTTGTTAGTTAGAGGGACCTGTCGTTTCGGATCTCTTGGAACTAAATCATAAAATGGTTGCCTGTGATGGGTAGCAACTGAGAGAGATGGGAATGCATGCGGAGCCTTGTAATGGGCAGTTGGTACACCCCTGCAGGGTTAAATCATTTTGAGAAGCCGTGTCCACGGTTATGAACGACTTGAGACCTACTCCTTGTTCATAGAAAACAACAGCTGAGATAATCTTAATATAATTTGATCAACGTGTGTGTGCCTTGAACGCTTCTTCTTCGTCGGGATGCGAAGAGAAGGACAAGGATAGGATAGGTGTTATGTTTGCATAATTAGGTGGATAGCAAGACTTGTTGGAGGCGGTTCCTCATCGAATGCTTGGCTTCTTATCTTACTCTCTAGATTGTTAGCCACTTCATAAATGCTAGTGCGGCAGCAACCTCACCACTTACCCCATCCTTACCGTAAACTACTAGTTGTCCTAGAATGACGAGTGATGTAGTCCTTGCTGGGTCAGATGACCACTACAGTTGGATGTTGAGTACTTCTGTACTCATGATACTACCCCCAAACTCTTTTCAGGGTTTTTGATCGACAACAGGTATGGTGATCGACGTTTCATGTGGAGGCTCGACGACGACTAGTTAGGCGGATCCCGGGGGAGGGCCTGGACCCATGTGGTTATTGGGATCGATGTTTTTCTCTTTGCCACTAGGAATTTGTTTGTAGTCTGTACTCAGACATGTATCTTCCGCTGTTGTATTTTATTTGAGGCAGTTGTATGCCGATTGTATGAGATTGTTGTATCCTTGTATCTGTAATGTTGTGATGTCATGTTGGAAATCCTGGGCATATGACTTCGTCATATGTCGCGGTGGGACCGATATGTGTTTCGTCCCCGGATTTGGATGGAAACATCTAAATCTAGAAAAGTACCGCATATCGGCCTTACCGATCGTAGGATCCCTTTTCTGGCCGAAGTCGAGTCTAGAGAAAAACTATTTTGTAGTTACTAAGTTAGTTATCGATGAGTAGGAATCTTTTTACTCCTTAACCTTGCTCTGGTCAGGACAAGTGACATAAGTGTTTTAATTCTCGTCTTATCCCCTTCAAACTCTAGGATCTCGAGTGTGTTGAGTTTCAGAACCGTTACAATGCCTTGCTTGCAATGTATTGTCTCGATTCCGAGCTCAGGTGGGAAATCCAGTAGTTCCTTTAGTTCTGCCGACTCTGGGTAGATATCTTGGTCGTCTGTTGACTTTAGTCCTTTTGCCTGGTGTCTTCACGATTTTGAGTGGGAACACTATCCTTTGATCCGGATCTCGCTATCGTTCTTCCTCGTGTCACATGATGGTTTCGTTTCCGACGTTGCCGTCTCTCTTTGGAAATTTATCTCGACAGAAGTTCGGCGTCGACATGGAGCAGAGTCCCTTGTTGGTGGTGTTGAAGATCATCGACGCTCTTCTTTCCCCCTTCCCCTCTCCCCCGGATTGTCCTGGATCTCGGCACGAGATCCCTTGTTGGTGGTGTTGTATGGTAACAGCACAGATTTCACAAAAATTAAAATTTTTGTTTTCGGTATGAATTGTTTGATTGTCTGATTTTTTTGCGGTGTTTGCATCCCCGATTTATCGATCGGCGATTATTTCCCACCCTCTTATCTCGTACCGGACGAAGACTGACCCTTGCCACCCTGACCCTAGACCTTTGCGATACCGGGTTTCACCCAATCACCGTCGCGAAAACCGCACCAGACCAGTTGCAACCAACGAAACGAAAACCCCGTTTAATAATTAAACGGGTTATTTTTATAGCGCGCCGGAAAGTGTTTTCGGAACGGTTCCAGCGCGAGGTGAACGCCGCCGGCTCGACGCACTGATCGCGCAGTACGAAGTTTTACCCGAATCGGAGGTCCTGCGGACCCCCGGCGGTCAGAAACGTGAGCACCGCGCGCACGAGAGAAAAACCGGGGATGTTTTGCAAACTACCAGCCACCTGGGCTATATAAAGACCACCACTCCCCCACCCCTCTTCTAGGGTTTCCCTAGACCAAAATTGCAGCCACCCCCCTGAAAAATATCCAGATCTGCCCAATCTGACCCCAGAAATCCCGAAACCCTAGCCTAGCCACCCCCGGAGCCGTCGGATCTGAGATCCGAGGGCTCCCGTGCAGCCACGTCGCCCCTTGGCCTTCTCTCTCCTGGCCGCCGCCTCCTGCCTGTGGGAACGCAGCAGCCGCCGCCGTGCCCCTCCTCTCTGCCTCGCTCCCTCCTCCTTCCTCTCTTCCTCTGACCCGCTTCCTCTCTCCTCTCGCAGCACGTCGCCGCCGGATGCCATGGAGCCGCCGCCGCCATGACCAACTACCCGAAGCTCGAAGCCCCGCGCCGCCCGTGCCATGGAAGGAGACCCCGCGCCGCCTTGGACCTCTCCCAGACCGGATCCGCGCCGCACCGGTCCGTTTCGCCGCCCTCCGTGCTCCCCTCACCGCCAGTGGCCGGAGCACCACCGCGGCCGCCGCCTGGCGTGTCGGGACGAGGTCCCGTGACCGTGGCCTCCTGCTGCACCTCCACGTGGGCCGGCCAGCCACTGCGGCCCAGCAGGCGCCCCCAAGGCCTAGACCCAGCCGACCTCCATCACCAGCCACCGGCCACTTTTGGGCCGGCCCAGTTAGGGTGAGCCAGCCCAGCCGCCCTCCTTTTTTTTCATAAGCGTTTTTTATTCTGTTAAGTGTTGAATACTACTGCTGATTCAATTTTGCGATGCCTGTAACTTTTTAACTGTAGCTCCGATCGCGACGCGTAAAATATGATACTTGCGTAGTTTTGTGTGTAGTTTAATAAAATGTACTCCTTTGCCATGTTTGACTTTGTTTACTTGTTTTTTACCTGTTATTTGCACTGCTTGCCATTGTAAACTGTTTCTTTAATAACTTTTTAACCGTTGCTCGGATTAAAATGTTTCTTACATGTAACTTGACTAGAATTGCATGTAGATTGTGTTTATGTTGTTCTTGCTTGCTAATAAAAATAATAAAATATTGTTTAGGGTAAAACAATACCAAATGCAATAATTATCATGGGGTCCGTAATATTTGCCATGTATAGGTTTTACCCCCACTTAAAATGACTAGATTAGATAGTTTATTTATGCTTCACCTCTTATAATGTTTGTGTGCTATGCCATGCTTCTGTGCTTTCCATGTTAACAAATTTGTTGATCACCTGTAGCTAAACAACTTGAACCACCGTAAACGTGCGGTATCGTCGTGTGCGATGAGTACTCCACTTAAATTGTTAGTAACCGCTCTCGACGGTAGGTGCGATGTCTTGTGTTGCCCCGTAGTAATAGAGTGCTTGCTCGTTGATTGCTTTCCAGTATTTATCGTCTTGTGTGCTTCCGCGGGTATCTTCGAAGACGTTGCGAGCGTGCGATCGACTACACCTTCGGAACCCGACTTATCAACAGGCAAGGACTATGCATTACTTATGATCCATTCTATTTCAACCAGTGGTTTGCATGCTAGTCTAGGATAGGTTCGATGTTTGATCCTACCACATGCTTACAACCTCTTTCAAACCGATACAACCATGTCCCCTCCCAGCAAACCTTGTACTTCTATGTTACTATTGCTCGTTGCTCAGCCCCTGCTTAGTATGCATGCTTAGGATGCTATGATGTTATCCTGTTACTCCTTGGTTTGGGCTATCACATTATTATTATTGTTGTTGATGATATGATTATTATAAATGTTGACTATACTCGACGAAGGATGGAAGGTCTAGGCTATTCCGCCTCGATGCTTTGTTCCATTCGAGTCATCTAGGATCCGAGTTCCCGGTATTGGTTTTAAGACTGAGCGTGCCTGTTGACGAAGAATTTGTTCAACGCAACACAGACTTGCACCGCTTAATTGTTTAGAGTAAGGGAGTCGCCACTTCGTTTATCGTTACGAAGAACAAATGATTTACAAGCAAATCAACAAAGAGATCTTCAATTTCGGAGAAGAAACGGGTGCTTTACGAGCAAAACACCAAAGATTACCTAGAACTAGACAAAAAGTAGAAGAACTTGAAAAGTAGATATGTTTTTGGGTATATGTCGATTGTTTTTTTCAATCGGCCGTCACCTCATCTATATATGAGGAGGCTGGACTTTCCGTACAAGAAAAGGACTCCAAATCCCGTCCAAATCTTTCCAAACTTAACCGAACTCGGATTACAAGTGAGCCTGGGACAGCAGTTCGTTTTTTGGTAGTTTTGGGGCTGCAAACGATCTCTGATGAAAAAACTCAAAAGATCAAAGTTTTAGGCCTCGAAATTTCCAAGAACTTTCATGTTGAAAGTTTTTTAATTCAGGGACATATTGAAGGCCGAAATCCTCACGCTTTCCATCAGACATCAATCGTATAGGTGTCTGGCTCCGGGCGTCACTTTTTGCTCTTTGACAGGGTTGTACTCCGAGGGCTGTAACTTTTGCATACGAACTCGGATTGAGATGATTTAAAAACCAAAATCGACCGGTTCGACGAGAACAAGCCGCACCATGCAGAACATTTTTCCATTTGATGATGTATTGAAAGCCTAATTGGCCGAATAGTACTTCGAATGTCAGGATCTTATCGCTTCCAACATAGTTTCGGCCCTTGAGATGGAATCGGATGATCATGGCTCGAACTACAAAGTTGTTCATATAGACAATACCCAACCTTTTCATGTATAGCACTTCTTAATTTGAGGTCATATTATATAGGTTTATTTCCGTGCCAAAAACCGGTGTCAACACATGCCCCCCTGTTTTTCGGCAAAACTTGCGTGCCGAAAAATAACTTCCCCATGTTTGTTCTAAGGACGATGTCAACACTCCATCGGCCATATGTTTTCTAAGGGCGATAATCGTATATCGGCCATACGTATTCAAGCTTCCTGCCACACGCTAGGATAATATTTCTTCAAGTATCTCCCATTGAGAGCTTTGGACAATTTACTCCCCTGGAAAGTTTGTACAAAATATGAATTCCCAGGAACAATCCCCACAACTTCAAATGGACCTTCCCAACTCGGCGACCACTTGCCGAATTTTTTGTCCCTAGTTCCAACGGGAAAAATCGTTTTCCACACTAAATCTCCTATTTGAAACGATTTCTCCTTGACCTTTTTATTGTAAGTCTTAGCTACTCTCAACTTTTCTTTCTCAATCTCTTGCAACGCTTTTAACCTCTTTTCTGGAACCTCATCTATTCGGTCCATCATTAAATCATTGTAATCGACAGCTGACAAGTTATTTTGCCTGGCTACCCTTAGAGCTTGCAACTTGATTTCTACAGGTAACACTGCCTCTTGGCCATATACTAGCTCAAAAGGTGCAACTTGAGTAGCTCCATGCTTAGATATTCTATGAGCCCATAATGCTTGCGAAAGGACTTCATGCCACCTTCTCGGTTTCTCTTCAATTTTCTTTTTTATGAGCCGAATCAAAGTTTTATTACTGGATTCGGCTTGTCCATTAGCTTGAGCATAATAAGGTGATGAGTTTAACAATTTAATTCCAAAGGATTCGGCAAACTCACAAAATTGATGAGACATAAAAGAAGAACCTTGATCAGTTATCAAAGTTTGAGGAATGCCGAATCTATGAATAATATGCTCCAAAAAAAAACTAATCAGCTCCCTATGATTCATATTTCTTAAGGGAACTTCTTCTGTCCACTTAGTAAAATAATAGGTGGCTACTAGGACGAAGCGATGCCCTTTAGAAGACGAAGGATGTATCTCACCAATAAAATCTAAGCCCCACCCTCTAAATGGCCATGCTTTGATTATGGGATTCAACATAGCTGCAGGTGCCAATTGTATATTGCCAAACTTTTGACAAGCTTCACAACCTTTGTAGTATCTAAAGCAATCCTCTAACAAAGTCGGCCAATAGAAGCCAACTCTTTTTATTAACCAACACATCTTATGAGCCGACTGATGCGTCCCACATATGCCTTCATGCACTTCACCCATGGCTAACCTAGATTGATCAGCATCCAAGCATTTTAAAAGTAACCCATCTATAGTTCGGCGATGTAACTCATCATTATGCATAGTATATTTTAAAGCTTGCCGCCGAACCTTCCTGTCTCTAGTTTTACTCGGATCCCTTAAATGATTGATAAGAGGAACCCGCCAATCCAACACCACAGTTTCCGAATTGCTAGGTAACTCGGCGGCTTGTGGTACCTCGGGCATGCGTATCCCTTGCACTAAATCTTCCGAGCTGGGTGTAACTTGGTCCACCTCTGTTCCCGAATTAGCAGCAACTCGATATAACTCGGTGCAACTTGAAGCATCTTCCGAATTACCATCTGTTAGTCGGTGTATGTCCCGAATTAGTTGCAACTCGGCCTCATCCCTTGCAGCGACAAGCATTGGTTTTTCTAGTATAAGAAACTTTCCCCTATTGACATGGTAACCAGATGCTTGGTGTGCTAGATAGTTTGCTCTAGAAATTTCCTCCCTAGGTGTATGACTAATAGTGAAAGTATCCAGGGATTTGATTATATCTAAACATCGGTCTAAGTAACTATTTAGCAATCCATCAAAACATTGGAATTCGCCTTTAACTTGTTGCACTACCAGAAGCGAATCACCAAAAGCATCTATATCTTTGACACCCATATCAGCTAAATATTGTAAACCGAATAGCAAAGCTTCATATTCGGCTTGATTATTAGTACAATTATACTCTAAACGAACCGATGTTTCATATATCACATTATTAGGAGAAATTAAAACGGTACCAACACCTTGACCTTCCCTACAAACCGATCCATCAAAATAAAGTTTCCATGGGCATATGCTAACGTAATCAATGTCTCCTTCATCTTTAACTCTATGATCAACAATGAAATCGGCAATAACTTGAACTTTCATAGCACGCAATGATTCATATGTCAAGTCATATTCAATGAATGCATAAGCCCATTTACCAATCCTGCCACTAAGAATCGGTTTTTGTAACATGTATTTAACTACATCGGCTTGGCAAGTTACTACGCAAGTACTAGACAACAAGTAAGGTCGAAAGTTGGTACATGCATAATACAAAGATAAACATAACTTCTCAATGAACACATACCGAGTTTCGGCGTCTATCAAGTGACGACTTAGATATGCAATAATGTGCTCCTTCCCACCATCTTCTTGCGTCAACACGGCACCGATCACTTTATCTTGTGCAGCAATATACAACCTGAACGGCGTACCAGATTTGGGTGCACGCAACACTGGAGAATTCAACAAGTATTTCTTTATGTTATCAAAACCCTTCTGTTGCTCTGCCCCCCAAGTGAACTCGGCTTCATTCTTTAGCCGGAGTATCGGAGCAAACGATTCAATTTTCCCTGAAAGGTTAGATATGAATAGTCTCAAGTAATTAATCTTCCCCAACAATTTTTGCACATCCCTTTTGCACGTCGGCTGCTCTAGATTTCTAATTGCTTCTACCTTCTTAGGATCAATCTCTATACCATGCTCATGAATTATAAAGCCTAAGAACTTTCCAGCCGACACACCAAAAGCACATTTAAGGGGATTCATCTTTAGCCCATACTTACGCATCCTTTCAAAACCTAATCACAAATCGGCCAAATGAGACTCAAAACCATCCGATTTAACAACTATATCATCAATGTATACCTCTACTATGATGCCGAGCAAATCATGAAATATAAAATTCATAGCTTGTTGATATGTAGCACCGGCATTCTTCAAGCCAAAATTCATGACTACCCATTCAAACAAACCGACAAAACCAGGACACCGAAAAGCAGTCTTAGACATATCCTTTCCGGCCATGAATATTTGGTTATAACCAGCATTACCATCTAAAAAACTGATTACTCTATGTCCTGAAGCATCATTGATAAGTGTATCGGCTATAGGCATCGAATATTCATCTTTTGGGATAGCTTTATTCAAGTCTCTAAAATCAATACATACTCTAATTGCACCAGTGTTTTTATTTTCAACAGGAACAATATTGGAAACCCACTCAGCATATCTACATGGCCGAATAAACCCAGCTTTTAGCAACCGATCAATTTCCTCTTTGATACGATCATACATAATAGGATTGAAATTTCTGCGAGGTTGTTTATACGGCCTAAAACCAGATTTAATAGGTAATCTATGCTCAACTAAATCTCTACTCAAACAAGGCATCTCAGTATAATTCCAAGAAAAGCAATCAACAAATTCTTTAAGTAACTTCTGACGCCCCCAAAATCAACTCGTGTACAGTAATCAAACACGCAGTGTACACGGCTGAGATTAGGGTGCCATGGTGAGAATATCACAGCACAACACTAAACACAAAAGGATAAACAAATATGTTACAATACCAGGGATCACGAGGATCCGAATACATAAGTCATACAAGCCATAATATCTGAGTACAGACATAGTTAGTCAAGTTTTGCCTTAAGAAGGCTAGCACAAATGACATCAGAGATACAGATCGAAAAGGCGAGGCCTCCTCCCTGGGATCCACCGAACTACTCCTGGTCGACAGGGAACTCGGCGTCGTCGTAGTCTCCTTCGGGGTACTCCTGCTCCTGGGCTCAAACGTCGGCTGCAGTGGCCGATCAGGCAAAGCGAAAAAGGGTAAATAAAGCAAAGGTGAGTATCTAGCATACCCGCGAGTCTTACGTCCGCTACTAAGCATTATGCATTGTATCAACGGAAAGAAGAGGCTGTATATAGTGGACTACAAGATAGAAATTAGAATAAGGGTAAGAAGCTAGGCCTATCGAAGACTAGCATCTTCCGACGATGTCTAGCAGCATGAGGTAAGAATCAGCCAACAGTTTATATAAAGCATAAAGTAACAATGCAGCAGAAGTTGCTGCAGCATTGTATAATAGTAAGTAGTAATAATTATCAATGCCTCCGAGTTCACCTCCACGACATCCCAACGAGGAAGAAAACCTGGAACCATACAGTTTAATAATAATAGTTTTTAGTGGTAAGATCCAGCTTCACCATAAAGCGTCTTGTTACCGTGGACTTGTGTTACACTACACGCACGGATCTCCAGGGTGGCGGGAACCTTGTTAGGGAACGCTCCACCGAGGCTATCCGACACTCCGTAGCCCATCTTTCAAACTCAACAGAGAGGCCATCCGCCAGTCTAAATCCTAAGTACGCCGTACCTTGGACCCCAACCCGAAGGTACTCCTGCTCGGTGCGTGACTGGCCGATGAAGTTAAAGCAAATCCAAATAAGACACCACCGCGCGAGAAAATAAGACCACACCACTTCCCGGCAATCAGCCCGCAGTACTGCTGACGTCTGAAGAGTCCTCGGACGACACTACGAAGCAGAGGAGCCCATAACTCGTAATTCCCACGGGTAGGTAGTGCGTACATGGCATATAGCCAACTCAAGACATTCACTGAATCATTAGTCATTTTATTAACTTGCGTGACAACCATTATCGTTGCCTCGACTTAACTGACCCGCGGATAACGACAGCAGCGAGGACCACCAGTACATCGGTGCCTGCCCTATCGTCACACCAAGTCTCTGCGGTTACCAACAAGGTGAACTGTCTCCTTACCTTGTCTCGCGTGTGCTCCTGGAGGAGCTCGACTTTCGTGGTTTGGTAACTCTCGCGACCGACGATCAGGGGCCAAGCACACCGGTACACTGTTCGTACCCTCCCTGTCGTCCCATCGCAATACCACTCGCGGGCACCGTTGGGTCGCCCGACTTCTTACCTGAAGGACTACCGTTGCTCAGGTACCTAGAGCGGCTATACAGAGTCAGCAACGAGTGGAGTACAAGTATTTCTCCTTGATAGCTCACACTTGGTGGTGGCTCGGCAGAGCCGAGGTAGGGGCCTGAGGTGGTGTCTGCATTGTACCGTACCTGTGCAGTTATAATAATTTTATCCGCTATACTCCCTTGAGTGATCACGACCCTCTATCTAATCCAAGCTAACAATGAACATGGCTCACTGCTGAATATAATATATATAATAGGCAGCATAGGGTAAAGGAAGGTACATCAAGGGGCGACAAAAACAGGCTATGCAATTGAATAGGTTTGTAACGTAGCAGCAGCAGTAACAATGCCTAGTGCAAGAAAAGTACGGAAAGATAGGCGATATCTGGGGAAGAGAATGGATCTGCATGCCTAGAAGCTCGACGGTAGGGGTAGGGTCGTCGACGAAGTAGTCGTACTCGGCAACGTTGTAGTCGGCGGCAGAAACGAGCTCTATCGGAGAATAAAGGGGGGGGGGAAACAATAAATACACAGCAATAATAGAAATACAAATACAAGACATGGCAAATGCAAAGTTAACGGTGTTCTAACACAGTGCAATGCACGTTGCTCGAAGCGGAAATTCATCCGGGGATGAACTGCCAGTTCCGGGTGATTATCGGACAAGGTGTCCGGAGGGGGAAGGTTCCATGCCTGCAGTGTTAGAGACATCTGACAGACATGTGGATATTGCATCCGTGATCGTTGATTCATTCTGAACAATTTTCATGTTCAGAACAAATTCATCCGGCAGGTTTTTACCGGCACCGGAGAATTATCGACAGAAGGCCCGAAGGGGGAATGTCGATGCTCGGTAAGTTAGAGGTGGGTGGTAGTCATATGGATAGCGTATTCGTATTCATTATATTTTTCTAATCAATTTTGATGTATACATTTTTTTGATCCGAGTTACGGTTTAAAAGATATTGAATGTCAAAGTTTAAATCATTTTAAAGGATTTATGAATTTATTTAATTCATTTATTCAAACATTATCCAGAACAGTGGTTGACCAGTCAAACCTGACATGGGGGTCCCACATGTCAGCCTCTAAGATTTTATTAATTCATTTTTATTAATTAAAACAGTGTGGTGGCCCACATGTCATACACTCAACTTATTATTGCATTTTTAATTATACAAATAATCAGAGGGGCCCATGTGTCATTGACTGTAGTGCTAAATTATCAGTTTAATTATCTTAACAGGCCCAGGGCCCACTAGTCATAGGCACATATTGTAACTTAACGTTTATTTTAAGCTAACAGGGGGGTTATCTTCTTAACAGGTGATTAGTGGCTAATCCAAGGGGGAGGGCCCACGGGTCAGTGGGTTAACCCACTGATTTAACACCAGTGCCTGCCGTCGAGGTCTATCGGGGGGCACGGCGAGGACCAGGCGCACGAGAGGACGCCGCCGACGACCAAATCGAGTGGCGGAGGGCAGGAACAGACGAGGCTAGCGCCGCGAGCCTCCCAGTGCATGAGAGCGACGCGGGGAATGGCCAGAACGACGACCACGGTGTGCACGGGTGACGGCGGGAGCAAGCTCCACGGCGAACGGGGGGTAGGGTGGCCCTAACGGGGAGTATAGAGGGGGATTCGGAGGCGCGGCTCACCCTGAGCGTGTAGGGGAGGCAATCGGCTCGAGGAAGACCGGAGCGGCGCGAATTCGTCGGAAATGGCGGGGCGGCCGTGGCGGAGTAGGCGGCCCGATTCCACTGGCTCGGGTGCTTCGGCGACGAGCGGCGGCTTGGAGAGACAAGTACGAGCGCGGAGAGGGCTCCGGACAAGCTCTCGCGGCACAGGGAGGTCAGTGGCCATGTCGGAGCGCGCCCATGGCCATGGCGGACGCGGTCGAGCGCAAGGAGGAAACAAGCGAGGGAGACGCGAGGGGGAAAAGATCTTGGCCAGGTCCACAGGGGCCAGGGCATCGTTCATATCCAAGGGGGAGCAGGTGGAGGAGGGGGGCAGGTGAGGGGAGGCCGGTATGGCGTGCTCTGCCCATGGCCATGCTACCACGGGAGGGGGAGCAGGTGAGGGTCGTTGGGGTGGGGGAGAGAGAAGAGAGGAAGGGGGCGGCTGGGCCGGGGTGGTCCAGCGCCTAGGGGCGTAGGATAGGTTTTGCACATTTATTTTGTTTTCTTTTGTTTCTTTTCTGTTTGTAATTATTTTAGTCACTTTATCAAATTGTAAAAACATGGGACTGGCCCCAATATTAGTGTTATATATTATAGAATATTAATAAGAGTTTTTGTGATTTATAAAAATCATTTGATATCTTGTTTTATTTAAAAGGTATTAAAAGCCACTGTTTTGGTGTTGTTTTATTTATCTATAATATTAAAACATTATAGTAAAACCCTAATTCACTTTTATTATGGCCTACTGATTATTAGGCATTTTATAAAATTGTTTCCATAAATTTTTTTTGTTCATTTAAAATTCCCACTTGTTTATTAAAATCCAAAGCAATTTAATAATTCTCAACTATTGTTTTTATTTCATTTATTATTCCTTAATATTACTTTACCATTTTAATAAAATAACCATTGCTATATAATCATGGCCTAATGATTGCCAGACATTTCATAAATAGATCCCACAACTTTGGTTTAACAAAGACTTTCATTACTATTGTAATTTCCATGAAAATTTTCATAACCCAACATCATTGGTTTCCTAATCATTACTGACTTGTAATTATTCGAATGGCTAAGGTTAAATTGGTTTAGGTATTGAAAGTTGATTAATAATCACCCACCATTTCTTGGAGCAATAACATCACCCACAAGTATTTGAAAATTTTATCAGGGTTGGAAATTGACAGAGCTTTGATCAAAGGTGATCATGGCTTGATCATCAACAATAATGATCGCTAACAGTGGAATCACTGTAGTGATTACTGTTACTGATTCCAAGGGTGTTACAAATCTCCACCACTACAAAGAATTCTCGTCCCGAGAATTAAAAGTAGTGTAAGGGGTAGAGTTTCGGTTTCGCCTTTTAACAAATCTTCTGGTTCTTGTTGCCCTACTCGAAGAAATTAATCCTTCACGTTGAGGCCTTCACTTCATGACATCGGTGCATCTCGATGGGTTTTCATCCTTTCGTCGGGGGCTGCATCGCACTTACGAACAGGGTAAGAGGTAAGGCTTAAGGGGGTAGGATCGATACAAGATTAATCAAATGGGGTTGCTCAAGGTTATGGGGTACAAAGTCCTTCCAAGTTTAATCTGAAGGAGGTACATCGAGAGAAGTTTTAAGCGGATAGGCACGCATTCGACGCCGAGGACGGATGATGGGAAAGGGGCCCCGATCATCAGAAACAAGCACTGAGTCTGATATCGGACGAAATTTCACGAGGTCGATGACAAGAGTCAGGTTTCGGTCCTGTGGAACTGTGGGTTATGGGCCCACCAAGAATAGGGAGGGTGGCGACATGTTATGCTAACACGACGCAAGGTTGTCATAGAATAATTTGTCAGCTATGTCAGCAACAATGTCGGTACTAGGGGCGGTGGACATTGAGAACCATTTCCTGCTCGTTAATACGAGGCGGGCCAATTGGCAAATTTCTCGTCCTGGTGGTTACCACCATTGTTGATGACATTTCGGTAACAAGGTTTTACTGACAAGTTCGTACACTGAGGTGTTTACAAAAGCAGGGATTTATCACTGCTCAGATGAGATACATCAGGAGAAAGATTAAACAGGCCAATGGAAAGGAAAAGGTGAGCATCAGATCAAACATACCAATAGAAGGGAAAATGTGATGATACACAAGTGTCAGGTGTATATCTTTCCCAAGGAAAGCAGAGCACAATATACTCGACGAAGTTGGATTGGCAGGAAGTCAAGGGAGGTTTTCGATGATAATACAAATCATCGAGGGGCAGGGATGGGATTTCACACGATGAATCCAATTGACACAGGGAATAAGCCATGTAAGATTTGTCGGATAATAATCCGCGAAAAGGTCGGATGGTTCGCAAAGGATCCGATGTGAGTATCGGCACTCAATCGGGAGGAGAAAGAATGCAAAGGCATCGAGTGATAGAAGCATCGGAATAATGCGATTCTTGAGTAAACGGGAATCGTGTTTTCCATATCGGGAGGTGGATGCAATCATCCATCCGGACTTATCGGTGGCAGGGGATTGCAAAGGCGATGAACACGCAGGTTCTCAGGAATTTATGAGAGAGTAATCGTCGGGATCTTCAGGTGAATCAGGTGATCATCGGGAATGCAGTGCTCTACGGAAGGAGGTACGAGAACCTAAAGTCAGCGTTAATAAAACTTACCAGCAAGGATAAGAGATCAGAGTCCCAGAGCATAGGTACGGAGAAAAAGATCCTAATACCATAGATATTACACGTAGTGACATCGATGTGGGCCCGTAAGCCAAACATTAAGTTAGCAAGTAGTTTTGCAAATACTAGACTCGACTTCGACCGAGGAGTGGTTAGGGGCTTCCTACAGGCAGTCGGCTCTGATACCAACTTGTGACGCCCCCAAAATCAACCCGTGTACAGTAATCATACACGCGGTGTACACGGCTGAGATTAGGGTGCCACGGTGAGAATATCACAGCACAACACTAAACACAAAAGGATAAACAAATATGTTACAATACCAGGGATCACGAGGATCCGAATACATAAGTCATACAAGCCATAATATCTGAGTACAGACATAGTTAGTCAAGTTTTTCCTTAAGAAGGCTAGCACAAATGACATCAGAGATACAGATCGAAAAGGCGAGGCCTCCTGCCTGGGATCCACCGAACTACTCCTGGTCGACGGGGAACTCAACGTCGAAGTAGTCGCCTCCGGGGTACTCCTGCTCCTGGTCTCCAACGTCGGCTGCAGCGGCCGATCAGGGAAAGCGAAAAAAGGTGAAATAAAGCAAAGGTGAGTATCTAGCATACCCGCGAGTCTTACGTCCGCTACTAAGAAATATGCATTGTATCAACGGAAACAAGAGGCTGTATATAGTGGACTACAAGATAGAAATCAGAATAAGGGTAAGAAGCTAGGCCTATCAAAGACTAGCATCTTCCGACGATGTCTTGCAGCATGAGGTAAGAATCAGCCAACAGTTTATATAAAGCATAAAGTAACAATGCAGCAGAAGTTGCTGCAGCATTGTATAATAGTAAGTAGTAATAATTAGCAATGTCTCCGAGTTCACCTCCTCGACATCCCAGCGAGGATGAAAACCCGGAACCATACAGTTTAATAATAATAGTTTGTAGTGGTAAGATACAGCTTCAACATAAAGCATCCTGTTACCGTGGACACGGCTAGTCGAATAGATTAATCTTCCCTGCAGGGGTACACTTGTGTTACACTACACGCACGGATCTCCAGGGTGGCGGGAACCTTGTTAGGGAACGCTCCACCGAGGCTATCCGACACTCTGTATCCCATCTTTCAAACTCAACAGAGAGGCCATCCGCCGGTCTAAATCCTAAGTACGCCGGGCCTTGGACCCCAACCCGAACGTACTCCTGCACGGTGTGTGACTGGCCGGTGAAGTTAAAGCAAGTCGAAATAAGACACCACCGCGCGAGCAAATAAGATCACACCACTTCCCGGTAATCAGCCCGCAGTACTGCTGACGTCGGAAGAGTCCTCGGACAACACTACGAAGCAGAGGAGCCCATAACTCGTAATTCCCACGGGAAGGTAGTGCATACATGGCATATATCCAACTCAAGACATTCACTGAATCATTAGTCATTTTATTAACTTGCGTGACAACCGTTATCGTTGCCTCGACTTAACTGACCCGCGGACAACGACAGTAGCCAGGACCACCAGTACATCGGTGCCTTCCCTGTCGTCACACCAAGTCTCTGCGGTTACCAACAAGGTGAACCGTCTCCTTACCTTGTCTCGCGTGTGCTCCTGGAGGAGCTCGACTTTCGTGGTTTGGTAACTCTCGCGGCCGACGATCAGGGGCCAAGCACACCGGTACACTGGTCGTACCCTCTCTGTCTTCCCGTCGCAATACCACTCGCGGGCACCGTTGGGTCGCCCGACTTCTTACCTGAAGGACAACCGTTGCTCAGGTACCTAGAGCGGCTATACAGAGTCAGCAACGAGTGGAGTACAAGGATTTCTCCTTGATAGCTCACACTTGGTGGTGGCTCGGCGGAGCCGAGGTAGGGGCCTGAGGCGGTGTCTGCATTGTACCGTACCTGTGAAGTTATAATAATTGTATCCGCGATACTCCCCTGAGTGATCACGACCCGCTATCTAATCCAAGCTAACAATGAGCAGGGCTCACTGCTGAATATAATATATATAATAGGCAGCATAGGGTAAAGGAAGGTACATCAAGGGGCGACAAAAACAGGCTATGCAATTGAATAGGTTTGTAACGTAGCAGCAGCAGTAACAATGCCTAGTGCAAGAAAAGTACGGAAAGATAGGAGATATCTGGGGAAGAGAATGGCTCTGCATGCCTGGAAGCTCGACGGTAGGGGTAGGGTCGTCGACGAAGTAGTCGTACTCGGCAACGGTGTAGTCGGCGGCAGCAATGAGCTCTATCAGAGAATAAAGGGGGGGGGGAGAAACAATAAATACACAACAATAATAGCAATGCAAATACAAGACATGGCAAACGCAAAGTTAACGTTGTTCTAACACAGTGCAATGCACATTGCTCGGAGCGGAAATTCATCCGGGGATGAACTGCCAGTTCCGGGTGATTATCGGACAAGGTGTCTGGAGGGGGAAGGTTCCATGTCTGCAGTGTTAGAGACATCTGACAAACATGTGGATATTGCATCTGTGATCGTTGATTCATTCTGAGCAATTTTCATGTGCAGAACAAATTCATCCGGCAGGTTTTTACCGGCACCGGAGAATTATCGACAGACGGCCCGAAGGGGGAATGTCGATGCTCGGTAAGTTAGAGGGGGGTGGTAGTCATATGGATAGCGTATTCGTATTCATTATATTTTTCTAATCAATTTTGATGTATAAATTTTTTTGATCCGAGTTACGGTTTAAAATATATTGAATTTCAAAGTTTAAATCATTTTAAAAGATTTATGAATTTATTTAATTCATTTATTCAAACATTATCCAGAACAGTGGTTGACCAGTCAAACCTGACATGGGGGTCCCACATGTCAGCCTCTAAGGTTTTATTAATTCATGTTTATTAATTAAAACAGTGTGGTGGCCCACATGTCATACACTCAACTTATTATTGCATTTTTAATTAAACATATAATCAGAGGGGCCCATGTGTCATTGACTGCAGTGCTAAATTATCAGTTTAATTATCTTAACAGGCCCAGGGCCCACTAGTCATAGGCACATATTGTAACTTAATGTTTATTTTAAGCTAACATGGGGGTTATCTTCTTAACAGGTGATTAGTGGCTAATCCAAGGGGGAGGGCCCACGGGTCAGTGGGTTAGCCCACTGGTTTAACACCAGTGCCCGCCGTCGAGGTCTATCGGGGGGCACGGCGAGGACCAGGCACACGAGAGGACGCCGCCGGCGACCAAATCGAGTGGCGGAGGGCAGGAATAGACGAGGATAGCGCCGCGAGCCTCCTAGTGCATGAGAGGGGCGCGGGGAATGGCCAGAACGATGACCACGGTGTGCACGGGAGACGGACGGAGAAAGATCCACGGCGAACGGGGGGGTAGGGTGGCCCTAACGGGGAGTACAGAGGGGGATTCGGAGGCGCGACTCACCCTGAGCGTGTAGGGGGAGGCAATCGGCTCGAGGAAGACCGGAGCGGCGCGAATTCGTCGGAAATGGCGGGGCAGCCGTGGCGGAGTAGGCGGCCCGATTCCAGTGGCTCGGGGGCTTCGGTGACGAGCGGCGTCTTGGAGAGACGAGTACGAGCGCAGAGAGGGCTCCGGACAAGCTCTCGCGGCACGGGGAGGTCAGTTCCCACGTCGGAGCGCGCCCATGGCCATGGCGGACGCGGTCGAGCGCAAGGCAGAAGCAGGCGAGGGAGACGCGAGGGGGAAAAGATCTTGGCCAGGTCCACAGGGGCCAGGGCATCGTTCATATCCAAGGGGGAGCAGGTGGAGGAGGGTGGGCAGGTGTGGGGAGGCCGGCATGGCGTGCTCTGGCCATGGCCATGCTGCCACGGGAGGGGGAGCAGGTGAGGGTGGTTGGGGTGGGGGAGAGAGAAGAGAGGAAGGGGGGCGGCTAGGCCGGGGTGGTCCAGCTCCCAGGGGCGTAGGATAGGTTTTGCACTTTTTTTTCTTTTGTTTCTTTTCTGTTTTTAATTATTTTAGTTACTTTATCAAATTGTAAAAACATGGGACTGGCCGCAATATTAGTGTTATATATTATAGAATATTAATAAGAGTTTTTGTGATTTATAAAAATCATTTGGTATCCTGTTTTATTTAAAAGGTATTAAAAGCCACTGTTTTGCTACTGTTTATTTATCTATAATATTGAAACATTATAATAAAACCCTAATTCACTTTTATTATGGCCTACTGATTATTAGGCATTTTATCAAATTGTTTCCATAAATTTTTTTGTTCATTTAAAATTCCCAGTTGTTTATTAAATTCCAAAGAAATTTAATAATTCTCAACTATTGTTTTTATTTCATTTATTATTCCTTAATATTACTATACCATTTTAATAAAATAACCATTGCTATATAATCATGGCCTAATGATTGCCAGGCATTTTATAAATAGATCCCACAACTTTGGTTTAACAAAGACTTTCATTACTATTGTAATTTCCATGAAAATTTTGATAACCCAAGATCATTGGTTTCCTAATCATTATTGACTTGTAATTATTCAAATGGCTAAGGTTAAATTGGTTTAGGTATTGAAAGTTGATTAATAATCACCCACCATTTCTTGGAGCAATATCATTACCCACAAGTATTTGAAACTTTTATCAGGGTTGGAAATTGACAGAGATTTGATCAAAGGTGATCATGGCTTGATCATCAATAGTAATGATCACTAAGAGTGGAATCACTGTAGTGATTACTGTTACTGATTCCGAGGGTGTTACATAACTCGGTTACCTTGCTCTTCTCATCGGCCTTCAAATTAGCATTGGTAAAAGTAGGCCTTGGAATACTTCCATCACCAATATCTATCTCCTCAAGTGGATCGGCCGATGAGAATCCATGCCCAAGATTTTCCATGTCTTCAAATTCTTTAATGGTTTCATGCATATCGTTCTTTCCGGAACGATACACCTCAGTACGTTGTTGGAGCCATTTAATACTACTGTTTTTATTCATCATCTAAATAGACAGATTGTTAAGCCGAGCTACATCAGCCGGCTGTACATTGATAGGCACAAAACCATTCTTACCTATACTAATATAATCATAGTACGATAGATCTCTACCTGTCAAACACTGCATGTTACCGAGTTGCCAATCTGCTACTTCAGTCACAGCTATACAAGCCGAGTTTTCTGCTTCAACCACCTCCACATGGTCATCCACCCATTGAATTAAACATTGATGTAGGGTAGAAGGAACACAACAATTCGCATGTATCTAGTCACGTCCCAACAGAACATTGTATCGGCCTTTGACATCCACCACAAAGAAAGCAGTCGGCAAGGTCTTACTCCCAACTGTAAGCTCCATAGAAATAATGCCCTTGTCTTCAGATAGCTCCCCTGAGAATCCACTAAGTCCAATGTTGGTCTTCATTAGCTCACTTTCCTTTCAGTTGAGTTTGGTAAACACAGAATAGGGCATGATATTGACACCTGCACCACCATCCACAAGCATGCGTCCAATAGGCTTTCCATCAATATGCCCCTTGATAAACAATGGCTTCAAATGTTGATCCGGCTTCTCTGGCTTTTCAAACATGGCTCTACCCGGACCAAGCACAAGTTCAGCAACCTCTGGCTCGGGTGCATGGAATTCACCGGGCAATGCAAAGACCATGTTGATATCCATATGGGGATTGCTTTCTCAGTTAATACCATTCTCCGAGTTAATGTTGTCATCCTTATCCTCGGCCATGTCATTGTCCGAGTATTTGTCATCACCCTCTGAGTAGTCTTCAGCACCACCCAAGTACTCCCCATAATCCACCGAGTCCTGAGTGGCATCTTCCAAGCAATGATCAACATCCAAGTTGTGAGCAGCTCCTTCCAAGTTGTTGGCGGCATCTGAGTTTTGGGCAGCTCCTTCTGAGTTGTTAGCAGCACCTGAGTTACGGGCATCTCTTTCCGAGTTATTGGAAGCACCTGAGTTATGACCAACTCCTTCCGAGTTAGTGGTGTCGGCGTTCCTTTCTACCGTGAGCTTTTCCCGCCAAGTTAACCGAGGTATCAATGACTTCTCCTTATTGAACATCTCGTCATGCTCCTTTTCAGCAATTTCATCTCTAATTTCCAATGCTCGCAGTCGTTGCGCTCGGCGTTTTTGAGTGTGAGTTAATCCTTTAGGAAACCAACGAGGTTCTGGACGAGTTCCCGGAACAACCGACTTGCTTCCCCCCCCCCCCCCCCGAGTAGTTTGGCCTATACCGAGTAACACGATCATTGGCTTGCTGACGAGATACACCTCCTACTGCAAACTTCTTGCTCCCACTGGTATTCGGTTCCCCATCTTGATTGATCGAGTCGAAAATAAGTGGAAACTGATTAGGGGTTGCGTGCGAGTTACTTTCTTTGACGAGTGGACCGATGCGCACACCAACTGAACCGGTCTTCCTAGTTGCACCGATGGTCATAGCACCACTAGCCTCAGAATCCATCGCAACTTGGTTTGTATTTGTTTCCGAGCGATGGGCCTCCTTTCCCTGAACTGAATTGTCTCTTGGTTCGTCTGCACCCTGTTCATCCAAGTCCTTCCTCGCTCCTCCATCTTCCTTTCCTTTACCGAGTGCTCCTACAGATTTTCGCACCCAAGTGAGCCTACGGCCAGTATTGTCTCGGTCATCCGCCTTGCGCATCGTTGACCGATCCCTCCGAGTCATATCTTCATTGAACCGAATCCTTTTCCCATGCTGTTCTTGGTACATAGGACTTGGCTGATCCCATCTTGGTTGAAAGTAAATTGGTGGTCCCATAGGGAAAGGCGCCCAATGGTTAAAACCCCATGGAGGAAAGTGTGGAGGCATAGGAGGTGGGCATCCCCAATAAGCTGGTTGCATTGGAAAACCTGGCTGTTGCTCCTATGGATTTCTCTCCCATTGCTCATTGTTATTCCTAGGAGGAGATCTTGGACGTTTAACTCCTCCAAGCCGACTGAACACATTGTTGGTTATGCGTGAAATGTATTTTTCCAACAACATGCTAATTGTCAGCTTTGGTCTTGGAGTTTGTTTCTTCTTGCCATTGATCTTCCATACTCCAATCTCTGGATTCTTGGGCTTGATCATTCTTGGTGGAACATTGTCCTCAACTACATTCTTCTCCTTGGCTGACTCGGCCTGATCTGACCGAATTAGCATCTTCTTGTTTTGAAACTCGATCATATTGACAGGAAAAGGATCACTATCGAGCTTCATCTTTGAGGCTTCTGTAAATGTCAATCGTCCTTCACTAATGGCCGATTGTACCTGCCGTCGAAACACATTACAATCATTAGTCGAATGAGAAAAAGAATTATGCCATTTGCAATATGCTTTTCTACCCAATTCTTCAGGAGATGGAATTATATATCCTGCTGGCAACCTAATCTGTTTTCCCTGCAACAACATGTCAAAAATCTTATCACATTTACTAATATCAAAAGTATACTTGACCTCCTCTTTACTGGTAGTGCAGGCTTCAAGGCAGGACACACAAAAGGTTTTGACTATGGTGCTTGGATCCATTCGGCTACACAAACTTCCATGTCATCATCACTAGCCGAATCACTATCATACTCTACAATGTTAACCGTAGGAGTAACTTTGTCTTTCCCCCTATTATCTCTAAACCGAGTGGCTTGCTTAACATCTCTAACTCGATTTTCTTGTGCCAAAGCCTTTTGTAATACTTGATTAACATCTAGAAACTCTTGCCCCTCTAGCTTATCTTTGATGTGAGCAAGTAAACCAGAAAAGGCAAGATCAGCCAAATCCTTTTTGGCTATAGTTGAACTAAAGCATCCGTTTTTCGTATCTCTACACCTTCTAATGTAATCATGAACCAATTCATTATACTTCTGCCTAACCATAGTCAAATCAGAAAGCCGAAGCTCAGTTTCACCACTATAAAAATATTCATGAAATTTCTGCTCCAATTGTGCCCATGTCTTAATAGAATTAGGAGCAAGCGATCAAAAACAAGTAAATGCAACACCGGACAAGGATATGGGAAATAGCTTAATTCTGTAAACATCCGCTGTGCCAAATTCACTATTTTGCTTTAAAAATTGCCCCACATGTTCCAGAGTTGATCTAACATCTTCCCCTGTAAACTTAACAAAATCTGGAATTCTAACTCCACATGGATATGGTATAGAATGAAAGCATTCGGGGTATGGTTTTTGATATGCTCGTGCTGTACCCTTAGGTGCTAAACCATACTCTCTAAGTATATCAGCAAGTTGATCCTTCATACTAGGTGGCGTAGAATTTATTTGTGGGGGCGACGGGATAGCACCACGTGATAAGTTTTCCGGCAAAGGGACTTGAGTACGTGAAGTTTGTACCGGAAAACTACTAGAATTACCGAATTGGTTGTAACTCGGTTGTGGGTCCGTACCGCATTGTGTGTAACTCAGTTGATAATCTGTACCGAATTGTGTGTGATTCGGTTGAGCATAGTAAGCTACTGTTTGATAATAGGGTTGCTGCAAATTAGGGTTTAATACACCACTTCGGTTATGATTTGGTGGAATCGAAGTAGTAACAATAGGATGAGCAACACTAGGAACGAAAGTATTAGCCGAACTACCAACAAGGTTCTGGCCATTATGACTATTATTTGTAGCAACATATGGTTGAATAGCATTATTTGATGCATGAGGCACATGAAAATTATTAGGGATTGGTTGTGTTCTGAGTTGATTGTAACTCGTGCATGATGAGGCAAACCAATTCCATATTCTTTACTAAGTTGCACTTTAAATTCTTCAAACTGATCAGTCATGTTTTTAGCAAGTGCATGCATAGAATTACCATATTTGCTAGCTACAGAGGTATCAATTAGATGAAAAATTCCTCAGTAGATTTTGTTACCTCATCACCGAGTGGCTTAGATGCACTCGTCGCGACACTTGGTATGGCCGCCTTCTTGACCACGCCGTTCCGCATCTTCTGGAGTCCCGCGAGCCATGCCTTCCTCTGTTCTTCAAGTGCAAGCTCCATCTCCAATCGCAACTCTTCCGAGAGATCTTCAAGTTCAACAGGGATGATGTTGTCGGAGTCGATGTCGCTGCCGTTCTTGAGATCAGAATTCATGGCGCCTGAGTTGATCATGATCTTGTCCTTGTTATTCGTCCGAGTTAGATTTAACTCGGCCTCGTTCCCCAGCGGAGTCGCCAATTTGTGTTGACGAAGAATTTGTTCAACGTAACACAGACTTGCACCACGCAATTGTTTAGAGTAAGGGAGTCGCCATTTCGTTTTTCGTTACGAAGAACGGATGATTTACAAGAAAATCAACAAAGAGATCTTCAATTTCGGAGAAGAAACGGGTGCTTTACGAGCAAAACACCAAAGATTACCTAGAACTAGACAAAAAGTAGAAGAACTTGAAAAGTAGATGTGTTTTTGGGTATATGTCGCTTGTTTTTTTCAATCGGCCGTCACCTCATCTATATATGAGGAGGCTGGACTTTCCTACAAGAAAAGGACTCCAAATCCCGTCCAAATCTTTCCAAACTTAACTGAACTCGGATTACAAGTGGGCCTGGGACAGCAGTTCGGTTTTTGGTAGTTTTGGGGCTGCAAACGATCTCGGATGAAAAAACTCAAAACATCAAAGTTGTAGCCCTCGAAATTTCCAAGAACTCTCAGGTTGAACGCTTTTTAATTCAGGGCCATATTGAGGGCCGAAATCCTCACGCTTTCCATCAGATATCAATCGTATAGGTGTCTGGCTCCGGGCGTCACTTTTTGCTCTTTGACAGGGTTGTACTCCGAGGGCTGTAACTTTTGCATACGAACTCGGATTGAGATGATTTAAAAACCAAAATCGACCGGTTCGACGAGACCAAGCCGCGCCATGCAGAACATTTTTCCATTTGATGCTGTATTGAAAGCCTAATTGGCCGAATAGTACTTCGAATGTCAGGATCTTATCGCTTCCAACATAGTTTCGGCCCTTGAGATGGAATCGGATGATCATGGCTCGAACTACAAAGTTGTTCATATAGAAAATACCCAAATTTTTCATGTATAGCACTTCCTCATTTGAGGTCATATTATATAGGTTTATTGCCGTGCCAAAAACCGGTGTCAACAGTGCCTAACCGCGTGTGGGATGCTATGGGGTCCCCTTTTCTTACCTACCTAGCTCCAAACATTTCTAGATGTGGACCAAGCTGATTTACCATTTGAAACCGTGTGCGTAACTGGTCTGCAGCCAGTGGATTTAAAACAACTCGGGCCAGCAGAGACAAAGTTCCTTTGTTGGTCCACACTGGTGAGCTAGGGAAGTCCCCTGTTATATAGGTGAGGCTAACCCTGACCTTGGCCATACGGAAGAGTCCGATCCGAGAGCGTGGCCGGCTTTTGGGTTGGGTGTCGACTCCCCGGGGGGCACACAGATTTGTTCGTTGTTAGTTAGAGGGACCTGTCGTTTCGGATCTCTTGGAACTAAATCATAAAATGGTTGCCTGTGGTGGGTAGCAACTGAGAGAGATGGGCGTGCGTGCGGAGCCTTGTAATGAGCATTTGGTACACCCCTACAGGGTTAAATATTTTCGAGAAGCCGTGTCCACAGTTATGGACGACTTGAGACCTACTCCTTGTTCATAGACAACAAAAGCTGAGATAATCTTAATATAATTTGATCAACGTGTGTGTGCCTTGACTGCTTCTTCTTCGTCGGGATGCGAAGAGGAGGACAAGGATAGGATAGGTGTTATGTTTGCGTAAGTAGGTGGATAGCAAGACTTGTTGGAGGCAGTTTCTCATCGAATGCTTGGCTTCTTATCTTACTCTCTAGATCGTTAGCCACTTCATAAATGCTAGTGCGGCAGCAACCTCACCACTTACCCCATCCTTACCGTAAACTACTAGTTTTCCTATAATGACGAGTGATGAAGTCCTTGCTGGGTCAGATGACCACTATAGTTGGATGATGAGTACTTCTGTACTCATGATACTACCCCCAAACTCTTTTCAGGGTTCTTGATCGACAACAGGTATGGTGATCGACGTTTCATTTGGAGGCTCGACGACGACTAGTTAGGTGGATCCCGGCGGAGGGCCTGGACCCGTGTGGTTATTGGGATCGATGTTTTACTCTTTGCCACTAGGCATTTGTTTGTAGTCTGTCGCGGTGGGACCGATATGTGCTTCGTCCCCGGATTTGGATGGAAACATCAAGATCTGGAACAGTACCGCATATCGGGCCTTACACTAGTGGTCTGGGGACGAGTCAAGATAAGATTCCAAAGAAGACTAAGTGTGAATGAAGAGGGGGTGACCCCAAGACTCTTACAGATGAGGGTACCTGGTGCGTATCAAGCTACAAGGCCCGCAGAAGGCCTCAACCGGCCCACACATGGCCCACTCGAGGCAACCGCCATGAGGAGTCCTCGAGGATCATGGAAACAATGACTTGGCGTCCAAGACTGAAGATAGATTAGGAAACCTTCTCTGTAAACCTAGATGGATTCCTTGTGACCTAGCCTAGTATATAAAGGCTGGGAGAGGGCACATCTAGGGCATCGAATCTCATAGCTACACCTCCGGTCTTGAGCGATCTGGCCTAGACCTCCACTGTAATTGCCTTTGTTATAATACAATCGAGCAGGAAGTGCTTCCTCCTGTTAGCCGACGAGTATCGCCAACCTGCACATCGCCTCTATGATCTGACCCAGGGTTCCCGACCATGGGATTTGGCTAGGTCAATCCTCTTCAATTGGCGCCGACCGTGGGGACTACGCAGGTTGGAATCACGATCTCAGCGGCCCCGCCATCAACAAATCGCAAATCGAGGATTCGAGCTAGATCCAATCCACTCGGAGAACTCAGGTTCATCGCAAGCCTCTGCATCGCGCCTCCAAGGTCACTCGGCCGGCAACTGCGCGAAAACCAATCTTTCGGCGACTACCAAAGTCGCGCCCAGCGGAAGAAAACTCGACGGCCCAAAATGCGAACACGAACCACGGCTGCAGGTCCAATCGCGGAGCCAAAACAAGAAGTCCAAATCGAGGTCTCACTCGAGGAACCACCGCCTAGCGCAACGGCACCATCATCCACCCGAGCACCCGCCTCCGCTTGAGCATCCGAAGAGGATTCCGAAACTCAATTCGGCGAGTACTACGACTCCGAACGAAGACCGGACGAATTCGCCAAGATGATTCACAACTACTCGATCAACGATGGAATCGAGCTTGATCCAAGATTCCACTCACGTTCAGAAGACCACTCGCAGTAGTTTCACATCGCAAGAAGAAGGCATGTCGGCTCCAGCAAACTCACAGCCCATGAGCAGTTGGATGGGCCATGCACAATCCATTGTTTTGAGAACGATTGGGGACGTATCAGATCAAGCCACACCTTAAGGAGCTTCCGTTTGTTCACCGAACTCTCCGACAGGCTCAAGAAAGAGAAGAAACTTAAAGCCAAACAGGCTCGAGAGACAGCGCAACCACCAGCGCCTAGTTCAGAAGAGCAGTACCCGTCGTCCCACGGACGAGTCTGCATGATCCAAGAAGGACGACCTCCAAAGGTAAAATAGGAGGCGTACATCATGCAAGCTCGAGCAGCCAAAGACATATGGAAAGAAGAAACCTACCACCTATATGGTTTAGAAACCAAAATCACCTTCTCACAAGACGACCATCCGCCTGCAATTCTGAGACCAAGGCACGCCCCTTTGGTTCTCAAAGCCCAGATTGGTGGTTACTACATGGACAAAATATTCATGGACGGGGGTAGCAGCCTAAACATCATCTTCACCAGCACCTTGCGCAAGGTTTCAATCCCACGATCAGTCTGGAAAAACTTTAGCGTCACAATCTACGACGTAGTACCAGGGGAAGCAGCCTCCTCCCTGGGATCAATCGAGCTCGACGTCATCTTCGATAGTAGGGGCAACTTCTCAAGAAAAATCCTTGAGTTCGAAGTACTCGACTGTGAGTCCCAATACCATGCCATACTAGGGCGACCGACGTCTTTCCACTAGCAAGCAGAAGCGAGAAAAAAGAATTCACTCGCGATTTTAGCATTGACAGCGACACAACAACGCATGAAGTGCACCCGACCAACCCGGCCAAGATATTTCAAATCTACGCTCATCTACGAGAAGACCAAGCAACAACCCTCATGGTTTTCCTCCGCGAGGAGTGGAAAATCTTCTCCTGGTGCCCGGCCGACATGCCCGGAATATCCCTGGAGTACGTAGAGCACGCACTGCAAATCTTCCCGAAAACCAAACCAGTAAAGCAGGCGCTACGCAGATTCTCCGATCCAAAGCGCAGAGCCATTGAGAAGAAGTCAACCGACTACTCGACGCCAGATTCATCCGTGAGACAAAGAAAGCCACTTGGGTCGCAAACCCAGTTCTCGTGCCCAAAAAGGACACAGACGTATTGCGCATGTGTGTCGATTACGGGCCCATCAACAAGAATTACCCAAAGGACCACTCCCCCCTTCCAAGGATCGACCAGATCATTGAGTCAACCGTTGGATGCGACCTGCTGTCCTTTCTCTACGCCTACTCAGGATACAACCAGATCAGGATGAAGGAAGAAGACGAAGAGCACAGCTCATTCATCACACCTTACGGTGTATTTTTCTACAGGACGATGCCTCTCGGGCTGAAGAACGCTCGAGCCACATACCAGCGGATGATGCAGTCATGCCTAAGAGACCAAATCAGCGGGAATTTCCAAGTTTACGTCGACGACATCGTCATCAAGACATACAGCGTAGATACATTACTCGACGACCTCCAAGAAACCTTTACAACACTCATGAAAAATAGGATCAAACTCAACCCGAAGAAGTGTGTGTTCGGCGTCCAAGCCAGGAAACTGCTCGGATACATGGTCTCTGCCCGAGGAGTCGAAGCAAACCCAAAAAAAGTCCAAGCACTCGCAAGGGTGCAAGAACCAGTCGACGTCAAGGGCATCTAGCAACTTACAGGACGACTTGCAGCCCTGATCTGCTTCATCAGCAGATTGGTGGAAAGAACACTGCCATTCTACCAACCGCTCATAAAAAGGAGGAAAATTTGAGTGGACCAAAGAGGCCCGGAAAGCATTCGAAGACCTCAAGAAAACTCTAGCAACCCCACCAATTCTGGCAGTACCAAAGGAGCGGGAACCTCTGTACCTTTACATAGCAGAACACAGCAGAGTGGTCAGCACCACGCTAGTCGTCGACCTCTCGGAAGAAGGAAAAGTCTAAATCATACAAAGGAGAATCTACTACCTCAGCGAGGTCCTAAAAAAATCACAACAGCGGTACCCGCACTACCAGAAGCTCGTGTATGCCATCGTCATGACATCATGTAAAGTGACACACTACTTCGACGAGCACCTCATCACGGTCTTCAGTAGCGCACCAATCGCCGACATCCTAAACAACCCTGGAGCAACGGGTTGAGTCACCGAATGGAACATCGAGCTCCTCGCGACCTTCAAATCAAGAACCCAACGGCGATCAAAGCTCTAGTACTCCCAGATTTTCTGGTCGAGTGGATGGAAGTGCAAACACCCGGTCCTTCAGACCTCTCCAACTCATGGAAGATGTTCTTCGGTGTGTCTAAAAGGCACCAAGGAGCTGGAGAAGGCGTTGTGCTAATCTCACCCAAAGGAGATAACCTCAAATATGTACTCCAGATCAACTTCAGCAAAGCATCAAACAACGAAGCAGAGTACGAAGCGCTATTGCATGGCATGCGCATGTCGAAAGCCTGCGGTGCCACTCACCTCGTAATCTATGGCGAGTCCAACCTCGTCGTCCAGCAAAAAATGAAGGATTGTGAAGCAGTCGCAAACAACATGTCATCCTACCAGAAGCTCTACAACATCTTAGAAGGATAATTCGATGGATGCGAACTCAACTACATTTGCAAAGCAAACAACAAAGAAGCAGACGATCTCATCAACATCGGGTCCACCCAAGGACCAGTCCCCCCGGTGGTTTTCCTCGAATGCATTGGACAGAGATCGATCAGAGTCAAGGCGCCAGCACTAGAGGCAGCCGCAGAAGATGACAACACAACCGAGCCTGCGCAGGTAGCAACAGTAGACCCGGTCGCCGATGATGAAGCCAACAACGCAGTCGAGGAGGGTGAGCCAGCAGGCTCGAAAGCCTAGTTTGGACAAGACCTTTCCTCAGATTCTTGATACAAGGCACCCTTCCACAAGATGTCGCAGAGGCCCGACGAATCAGCCGGTGATCGAAGGCGTTCACCATAATCAATGGACAACTCTACAAGCGCAGCATCTCCCAAGTACTCCAAAAATACATTGAAGAGGAAGACGGCAAAGCCCTACTGCTCGATATTCACGAAGGCACATGTGGGCACCACGCAAGCAGCCGCACACTCGTGGCCAAAACCTTTGGAGAGGATTTCTACTGGCCAACCGCAATGCGAAACGCAGAAGACATCGTCTGATGTTGCGTCGCATGTCAAAAATTCGCCAGTCGTCCTCACGCCCCAGCATCCGAGCTCAAGATGATACCACTATCATGGCCCTTTGCCACATGGGGACTCGACATGGTAGTACCACTCAAGAAATATACAAAAGGCGGTAGAACACACCTCTTAGTAGCAGTCGACAAGTTCACCAAGTGGACTGAAGCAGCGCCAATAACCAGCTCGACGGACCTCACAGCAGTCAACTTCATCAAGTCGATCATTTTCCGATTCGGCGTACCGCACAACATCATCATGGAAAACAGAACAAATTTTACGGCAGCATAATTCCAGAACTTTTGCCAGGAGCTGGGCATCAAAATCAACTATGCCTTAGTCGTACACTCGAAATCCAATGGCCAAGTAGAAAAAGCAAATCAAAAATCGAATCCTCACGCCACTCGAGCAGGCCGCATGCAACTGGATAGAGTAACTCCCCGCAGTCCTATGGAGCCTGCGCACTACTCACAATGCTTCAACCCAGTACACGCCATTCTTCTTGGTGTATGGAGCGGAGGCAGTACTACCGCACGACCTGAAGTTCGGAGATCCCCGGATAACCAGATACGAAGAGGAAGAAGCAGAAGACGCACTCGAAGATGACAAGGACGTCGCCGATGAGGCAAGAGAGATAGTTCTCGCAAAATCAGAAGGATACCAGGACAAGCTGCGCACTTATCAAAGCAGACGTCTACAAACAAGAACTTTCCAAGAAGGAGACCTCGTCCAACGACTAATACAAGAGAAGGTACACAAACTCGCCCCACAATGGGAAGGAACATTTATAGTTTCTGAAGTCATAGGAGGAGGAGCATACAAACTAAAGAACCTGAAGACCAACGAAGACGTGGGAAACCCATGGAACGTGGCAAACCTGCGCCTCTTCTACTCATAGACTACTAGTCCGGAAAAATCCCCCAGCAACGCAAGGACCGGCAGCGGCGCCAACGGGCAATTCATGTAAAAAACTTGAAGTAATAAAAACGTGTTGCCCAGATGACACCACATAAAGAACTAGGGGCTCGAGCACGGACTCCCCCTGAGAGATGCTTTTTATCTTACGCGGCGAATCAACTTAAAGCATTCGAGGGCTCTAGCACTGACTCCCCCCAAGAAAAACTTTTTTGCTTAGGCGACGAATTAACTTAAAGCACTCGGGGGCTCGAACACCGATTCCCCCCGAGAGACGCTTTTTCGCTTACGCGGCGAATTAACTTAAAGCACTCGGGGGCTCGAACATGGACTCCCCTTTAGAGACGCTTTTGCTCTTACGCGACGAAATTAACTTAAAGCACTCGGGGTCTCGAGCACGGACTCCCCCCCGAGAGACTCTTTTTCACTTACGGACGAATTAACTTAAAGCACTCGGGGGCTCGAACACCGATTCCCCCCCGAGAGACGCTTTTTGTAAGGAGATATGCCCATGGGATTTTTGTAAGCAGTTCTATATGCCCACATGGCATCTCCTAACTTTTTGGACCAGTCCTTCCTAGAACTGTTCACTGTCTTTTGTAATATCAACTTGATCTCCCTATTTGTGAGCTCAACTTGCCCACTTGTTTGCACCATGTGTAAAATGTGATCCTCCGTCGGTCATGAGGTACCTTGGTACACCAAACCTAGGAAAGATCACATCTTTAAGCATCTTCAAAGATGTCTTGTGATCAAAACTCTCAGTGGGGATTGCCGCAACCCACTTGGTTACATAATCAACAACTACTAAAATGTGAGTGTACTTGTGTTGTGTGAAGGAGGAAAAAGACCCATAAATCAAAACCCCATCAATCAAAAGACTCAATAACTAGAGAGTAATTTATAGGAATCTCATTTCTCCTACTAATGTTACCAACTCTCTGACACTTATCACAAGATAAAACATAATTTCTAGCATCTTTAAAGAGAGTAGGCCAATAAACACCTGATTGGAGAACCTTGTGTGCGGTCCTCTCACCAGCATGATGTCATCCATAGGGACTATCATGACATTGTCTCAAGATATCCTTCTGTTCATGCTTTGGTATGCATCTCCTCACGATTCCATCCGCACCTTCTCTAAAAAGTTGTGGGTCATCCCAAAAGTAATACCTCAAGTCGTGGAAGAATTTCTTCCTTTGCTGAAATGTTAAACCTGGAGGCAAAAACTTGGCAACAATAAAGTTAGCATGATCTACAAACCATGGACTAGAAGTAGATTGTATCCTCAAAACAACTAATTATTCATCAGGAAAGCTATCATTGACCGGAATAGGATCATGTGGTATGTTCTCCATCCTGGAGAGGTTGTCTGCCACAAGATTGTCTGCTCCCTTCCTATCAACAATCTGCAAATCAAATTCTTGAAGAAGAAGAAATCATTTAATAAGCCTTGGTTTAGCGTCCTTCTTCTCCATAAGATACTTAATAGAAGCATGATCAGTATGAATAATGACTTTTTAATCAACAATATAAGGTCTAAACTTATCACAAGCAAACACTACTGCTAAAAACTCTTTTTCAGTAGTAGCATAATTCTGTTGAGTACTATCAAGGGTTTTGCTAGCATAATGTATAACATTCAATTTATTATCAACCCTTTTTCGTAGCACAGCTCCAGCAACAAAATCACTAGCATCACACATGATTTCAAAAGGCAAACTCCAATCAGGTGGTTGGACTATAGGAGCGGTAATCAAAGATTTCTTAAGAACTTTGAAGGCTTCCTTACAATCTTCATCAAACACAAAAGGAATATCCTTCTGGAGAAGATTAGTGATGGGTATCAAAGTCTTAGACAAGTCTTTTATAAATCTTCTATAGAAACCAACATGACCGAGGAAACTACGAATACCTTTGACATCCCTTGGACAGTGCATCCTCTCAATTGCTTCGATCTTTGCCCTGTCCACCACGATTCCCTTTCCAAAAATCTTGTGGCCAAGAATAATTCCCTCGTTGACCATGAAGTGCCACTTCTCCCAATTGAGCACCAAGTTAGTCTCCTCACTTCTCTGCAAAACTTTATTAAGGTTGTGGGAACAATTGTCAAAAGAGGTTCCATAGACGGAGAAATCATCCATGAATACCTCCGCAATTTCCTCACAAAACCATGAAATATAGCAAACATACACCTTTAAAAAGTAGAAGGGGCATTTCATAAACCGAAAGGCATACGTCTATATGCATAAGTACCAAAAGGACAAGTAAAAGTGGTCTTCTCTTGATCAGCAGTGTTAACATGAATTTGAGGGAAACCAGAATACCCATCAAGATAGAAAAAGTGAGTGTTTTTGGATAACCTTTCAAGCATTTGGTCAATGAACAGCAACAGGTAATGATCCTTCCTGGTAGCCTTGTTCAACTTCCTGTTATGAATACACATTCTATATCCAATAATAATTTTTTGTGGTATTAGTTCATTCTTATCATTAGGAACAACAGTCATACCTACTTTCTTAGGAACACGATGTACTAGACTTACCCACTTGCTATCAGCTATAGGATAGATAATACCTGCAGCTAGAAGCTTGAGGATTTCGGTCCTCACCACTTCCTTCATCTTCGGGTTCAACCGTTGTTAATGATCAACAACAAGTTTAGCATCAGGTTCAAGGTTGATGGTATGTTGACAAATAGATGGACTAATCCCCTTGAGATCATCAACGGTATATCCAATAGCGCCTCAATGTTTACGAAAGGTTTCCAATAATAGCTCTTCTTCATATCCTGAAAGGTCAGCATTTGTAATAATAGGATATACTTTCTTTTCATCTAAATAAGCGCACTTGAGCCTATCGAGAAGAGGTTTTAGATCAAACACTGGGTCGTATTTCGGTTGTGATACAATTCCTCAAGGTTCAATCGGAAGGTTGTGCTTCAGGATAGCAGGTTGTATCAAGAAGATATCATCTAGTTCGTTCCTTTCGTGCGTATGAATGTCATTCTCGTGGTCCTCCATGTATTGCTGCAAAGGATCGTTAGGAGGAATAGTAATAGAGGCAATTTCTTCAATAATCTTATAATTACTAGGCAAATCAGTACCACGAGTTTGCTTGGAGAATTTAGAAAAGTTAAATTCATATGGTTCACCATTGAATTCAACAGATACTTTACCTTTCCTGCAATCTATAATAGCTCCACAAGTCTTGAGAAAAGGTCTACCAAAGATAATAGGACAAAAACTATCTTGCACTGAACCAAGTAATAGAAAGTCGGTAGGATATTTTACCTTTCCGCATAAGACTTCAACATCTCTCACAATTCCAATAGGAGATATAGTTTCTTTGTTTGCAAGATGGATAGTAACATCAACGTCTTTGAGTTCACAAGGTAAAATCTCACTCATGATCTCTTGATCAAGTGAATAAGGAATGTCACTAGCACTGGATCCCAAATTGCATAGCCCATAATAATTATGATCTCCTATTTCAATAGATACCACTAGAGTACCTGAAATTGGGCCTTTATTCTTGGTTGTGACAAGGTTAGTGGAAACAACACAAAAATCATTATGTAATCTCCAATATCACTAGTAACAAGATCTTTAACCAATGCAGCTTGAGGATCGACCTTAATCAGGTCCTCATGCTCATCAGTCGTTCTCTCACTTTTATTTAATATACCTAAAACAAAAGAATGCTCCCACATCCTTGCGCGAAAAGGGGTCTTTTCATATAAAACTGCAGGCAAGAAAGGGTCAGCAATATGAACATCGACTAGTAATTCCTTAAAGAGTTTATGATGTTGATTGTCCTTCTTTTTAGAAGAATCAATATGAGAGACAAAGTCTTTGCAAAAATCAATTAGAAGCTGGGAATCAAGACCAACTTAGCGCAAAAGGTATTGAAGTAATCAGTTTTCACATAACTCTCAATGTAATCATGCTCATAATTTATAATGGTTCAATACGTTTATCAATCTCCCAATCTTCAGTGCTCTTCTGGATCCTTTCGATAAGATCCCATCTATCTTCAACGCTTCTAGTTCGCAATACCCCAATAGAGGAGGCATCGAGCATCTCTCTATCCTGACGAGAAAGTCTTGCATAAAAGTTTGTAAGAATAATTTCCTTGGGGAGCTCATGATTGGGGCATTTGACCATCAGGGACTTCAATCTCCCCCAAGCTTGGGTGATGCTTTCTCTATCATGAGACCAAAAGTTATAAATATAGTTCCTGTCTTGATGTATTTCATGAAGAGGATAAAACTTTGCATAAGCTCTTGCCAATTTAGTAAATGAGAGTTATCGAGAAGCCTATACCAGTCCAAAGCATTATCTTTCAATGATAGAGAGAATAGTTTTCTCGTAACAAAATCCATCGATATACCTACAAGCTTAAGTAAGGAACATAGTTGTGAAAGATATAGCAGGTGTTCACCTGTATGTCTGTCTCCTGCATATCGAGTAGCCAAGATATAATCAACAATGCCAGTTGGTATTTAGAAAGGCATAGTTTCAATAGGTGGGGGAGCCTTCCCCACCACAAAGGCAGTGGGATAGTTCCCCACAAGCAACGAACCAAGAGCAGAGTTGTCCATAGGGAGAAAAAGTAGCAACAACAAAATAAAAACAACATGTACAACGTAAAGGTTTCCTTACCAATTTCACTTACCAATAGCGCTACACTCCCCGGCAACGGCGCTAGAAAATGGTCTTGATAAACCAGAAGTGTAGGGGATCTATCATAGCCTCTTCGATAAGTAAGAGTGTCGAACCCAACGCGAGCAGAAGGTACTGACAAGTGATCTTGTGTTGATAAGTGTTGTGTGGGTGGACCTATGTTACTGCACCGTCTAAGCTAAGACAAGTAAACTCTTATGATTAAACCCCATGCAAGCATCCTCAAATACAAGAGAGAAATTAAGGCAAATCCTAACCATAACAATAAACTTTAGGTTCCAACACTCCCTCGTGCAAAAGTATGCGAACTGGGGTTCAGGTTTCTGTCACTCTGGCCACCCACCATAAGAATTTTTTATACACAATGCACTCCCCTAGATCCTTGAAAAGGCGAAGTGTTATGTAGTCGATGTTAACACAACACCACTAGAAGAATAACACCACAACTTAAATATCAATCAACACATATTACTTCAACATCATATGCTACTAACAACTAGACTTCTCCCATGTCCTCAAGAACTAAAAGAACTACTCACAAGACATCAGAGGTGATAAATATATGATGAACAATCTGGTCATAACAATAATTCTCCAACAAAACTTAATAATATTCACCACAAAAGAGTAATCAACACCGATAAAGTGGAGGGGATGAATAGTGCAAGTTATAATTCAGATTGCAATGATGGAGTGAGATGGGATGAAGATGGAGATGGTGCTAGTGATGAGGATGATAGTGATGATGATCTCGATGATGATCGTGACGATGGTGATGACCACGAGGACGATCTCTCCCTCCGGTAGGAGTTCTGCCCGGCGGAGTCTGACCGCCGGAAAGGTCTTTTCTTCTCTGTAGATTTCCACCACGGAGTGGGGGAGGAACTCCGGAAAATTTTCTTGTTCTTGGGTTTTTAGGTCACGGGGGGTATATAGGCCAAAGGGGAGCCCCGGAGGTGGGACCCACCCCCAGGCGGCCACATAACGCAGCCTAAGGGGGTCGCCCCACCAGGGCGCATGGCGGCCTGGTGGCCACCGTCCGGCTGCCCTTTGGCCAGTCTTCGTCATATCTTCAGAAAATGCTTCCTCATGATTTCTAGGTCATTTGGAGATGTGTTGATATGCCCACTCTATGTGCACTTTTCCCCGCAGATTCCTGTGTCTACTTTTTTGGGACCAGAAAGTTGCAAACTGTGTAAAACAAGCCAAAACACTATAAGAACATCATCATAATATGAAATATATCAATGAATAGAGGTGAATTATGATGTAATATAGTGATGCATTTTGGACGTATCAGCCGTTCACAAGTCATGTAGAACGGGGGACAAACTTATTGCAAATAATACATAGTGATGTGTGCGGTCCGATGAGTATACCGGCAGACGGTGGATATCTCTTCTTCGTAAATTTTATTGACGATTTGAGTAGATATGGCTATATTTACTTAATGAAGAAGAAGTCTGAAACTTTCGAAAAGTTCATAGAATTTCAGAACAAAGTTGAGAACCATCGTGACTAGAAAATTAAATTTCTACGATCTGATCGTGGTGGTGAATATCTTAGTCATGAGTTTACGGAACATCTCATGGAGCGTGGAATCGTTTCACAGCTGACGCCACCTGGAACTCCACAGAGGAATGGAGTGTCTGAGAGGCGTAACCGAACTTTATTAGACATGGTGAGGCCTATGATGTCATTAAATGATCTTCCACTATATTTTTGGGGTTATGCGTTAGAGACTGCTGCTTTTACTTTAAATAGGGCGCCTTCAAAGTTTGTGGAAAAAACGCCATACGAGTTATGGAATGGGAGAAAACCCAATATATCGTTCCTGATAATTTGGTGTTGTGATGCTTCTGTAAAACGTTTATAGCCAAACAAACTCAACCCTAAAGCAGACAAGTGCTAATTTGTAGGTTATGCCAAAGACACCGTAGGCTATTCTTTCTACCACCCTTCCAATGGCAAAGTCTTTATTTCTAAAGGAGGAACTTTTCTTGAGAAAGAGTTTCTTGACAAAGAGGTGAGTGGGAGGACAATACATCTTGATGAGGTTAGCGAACCTTCGGAACTAGGGATTGAAACGACGGAAGTTGTTCCGGTAGTCATTCTGATAAAGGAACCGGTAGCTCCTGCAAGTGATGCAGGAACTTCTGAGAAGCTGGTCACTAAACTAAGGAGATCGGGCAGAGTGTGGCATCTACCAAAGTGGTACGCTAACGAAGTATTCATCTTGGAAGATGATGAGCCTGTTAACTACAAAGAAGCGATGATGAGGCCCAACTGCACTGAATGGCTAAAAGCCATGAAATATGAAATGGAATGCATGTACGAGAACAAAGTACGGGACTTGGCGATCCCTCTAGAGGGTGTGAAACCAATTGAATGTAAATGGATTTTCAAAAGAAACACAGATGCGGATGGTAATGTCACTATCCATAAAGCTAGGTTTGTTGCGAAAGGGTTCTGGAAAGTGCAAGGAGTTGACTACGACGAGACTTTCTCACCAGTAGCAATGCTTAAGTATGTGCAGATTTTACTAGCAATTGCTGCATATTTTGATTATTAGATATGGAAGATGGACATCAAAAATGCCTTTCTGAATGGAAACCTCGAGGAGAATGTATACATGATACACCCTGAGGGTTTTGTCACGCTAGAGGATATGCTGGAAAGGTGTGCAAGCTTAAAAGGTCTATCTATGGACTAAAGCAAGCATGACGGAGTTGGAATCTTCGATTTGATGAAGTGGTCAAATTTTTTGGCTTCGTCCAAAATGGAGAAGAAGCTTGTGTTTACAAGAAATTAACTGGGAGCGCAATATATTTTCTAATACTGTATGTAGATGACATATTGTTGATTGGAAATAATAAAAAATTTCTTATCACTATAAAGGAGGCATTTAAAAGTTGTTTTTTTATGAAAGACTTGGGCGAAGCCGCCTACATATTGGGAATCAAGATCTATAGAGATAGATCCCGGCGCCTGATAGGGCTAAGGCAGAACATGTATATAGAAAAGGTTCGGAATGGAGAGTTCAAAGAAAGGGCTACTCCCAATGTCACCTGGTGTGTTACTCTGCAAGAGTCAGTGTCCTAAGACTGCTGATGAGCAGGTAGAGATGTGAACAGTTCCAAATGCTTCGGCAATTGGATCTGTTATCTATGCCATGATATCTACAAGACCAGGTGTTTCCTATGTCTGAGTGTTTTGTAGAAAATACCAGAGCAACCCGGGTAATGCACACTGGGTAGCAGTAAAAAATATTTTGAAGTATCTGAATAGAACCAAGAACATATTTTTAGTGTTCGGAGGTGATGAAGAACTTGTTATAAAGGGTTATAGAGATTCAACGGGGGTGCCATGAGCTGGAAAAGTTCTAAGAAGAATACGATCGTGGATTCTACAATGGAGGTAGAGTACATCGCAGCTTTAGAAGCTACAAAGGAGGGATATTGGATTAAGAAGTTCGTCACTTAGCTTGGTGTGGTTCCTAGTGCTGAAGACCCCATTCAGATCTATTTTGGAAATAGTGCAGCCTTGGAGCAAGCTAGAGAACCAAGGTCCCACCAGAAGTCCAAACACATTGAACGTCGTTATCACAAAATCCTAGAGTTCGTTGACAAAGGATATGTGAAAGTATACAAGATTCACACGGATCTGAACGTGTCAGATCCGATGACGAAGCCTCTTCCACGAGCAAAGCATGAGCCACACCGGATAGCCATTGGTGTGCGAGAACTTATGTAACTAGTATTATTATATCTAGTGCAAGTGGGAGACTGTTGGATATGTTACCTAGAGGAAATAATAAAGTGTGTTATTATTAATATTCAAGTTCATAATTATTGTTTATATTTTTGTGTTATAACTGCAATGACCCTGATTGTGAGATTCAGAAGATAACTCATTTCAATGTGTGGAAATGTAAACAACAAGAGTTCCTGGTTTAGCCTCTAAGACCAGCTCATGTGCTCACTGATGATTACGTTTTCTTAATCATGGACATCGTTCTTGTAACACGGAAGTCGGTAGCAATGAGAGCATATTGTTAGCAGAACAATGTTGTTGAACCGACCCCAGTATTAAATGATATACTTAGAGATCACATTGTAACTATGTCATAAGTCTATCATGTATTGTTATCATATACGTAATGCCGTAGACCATGAGAATATCGGGTTACTTCACGCGGGAAGATATGCTTTGGTTCTTAGATGAATCCTCCCATAACTGGGAAGTAGTAAAATAAGTTCTGGGCATATCGGATAGTGTGTCTAGTAAGTGCGATAGTTCCAGAATGGGACTTTCTCCTTCACAATGAAGAGATATTGACTTTGGGCCCACTCGGTATGACGGTATCCATTCTAGTCTGGCCAGACACTTTGTGATTCAGTCACAGGAATACCAGAATACAATAACGAGGAATAAAGACAAATGAGCAATGAGGATAACGGGTGGCTTGTGTTCAAGAAGTTGTTACACATAGGTGCCAAACTTCTCTCCTCTAACTTTGTCATACATCGCGAAGCAAAGGGAATGGTACATGTATAACATAAAGGTTCACTCAAATTTTCTTCGTGTATGTGTGGGAGTCAACATGGGTGTCCACGGCTCCGCTGTTGATTATTGACTAATGACCATGTGTCCGGAAGACGTTCCAAGTAATGTCTACATAATACCGAACCTATTGGGTCACACACTTAACGTGCAGTAATTTGTTAGAATGCTAGAATGGTTGAAGGTTTAGTGGGAAGCAAGTGAAGTTGTTAAGAGAGCAAAGGATATGTCTGGATCACTCTGGAGTTGCCCCAAGTGGTTTCAGAACATATAATAATGTTGCTGGGGAAGTCTGAGATCAACCGGAATACTTTCCGGATAATCGGTGGACGTCCCGACAAACTGTTGCGGTCACCGGACATGTTAGACCGTAACCCGTACCGTCCCGAAACCTATCGAGATAGTTCTAGAACGCCCATTAACGGTCCCGGAAGGTCCTAGAAGTATTCTAGAATGTTCTAAAATGTCCCAAAACCATCCCAGACGGTCCTGGTAGGTCCTACAAGCTTCCGGAAGGTCATGGAAGGTTCCGGAAGTTTCTGAACAGTACCACCTACTGCGCCCACCCCCTAGCTTGCGGGGGGGGCAAGCCACCTGGGCTGGCCCTAGCCGTCGAGGAGGTGGGGCGCCATGGGGGGAGCAATTCTACTCCAAGTAGGGTTGCAATACTCTTTGGGGTAGGAGTCCCCGGTGGGAAAGTTTCCTAGGGGACTTGGAGTCCAAGTTGGACTCCACCCCTAGGGTGGCCGGGCAAGGGGCCCTTGTCCACCTATATAAGGTGAGCCAAGGGTGGGGAGGCGCACCCCACAATCCTCTATGCCCCATTTGCCCTAGTTTGCTAGTTGCTCCACATTAGTCCCCGGTTTAGACTCCTTTCTAGATCAGAATCCGCTAGGGTTTTCTCCCTCTAGTTTTCTCGGAGCCGTTCTTCTCTGGATGGCGGAGCGCTGCCGGATTGCTGTGCCGAATGTGTGGATACCGGTAGAGGGAACAGAACTTTGGTCCTTCTTCGAGGAGCTTCTTCTTCCTCGGAGATCTTGTTCGAGGGACTTGCTCGAGGGACTTGTTCGTGAGACAGTTCATGGGACGATTCGCGAGATCTACTTCAACGAGCTTCACCAAATCTACTTCCGCTACATCCGTTGGTGAGCTATGACCTAAACCTTGTATGCCATCTTCTTGGATGATCTTGGGTTCTTGCTTTGTAGGCACAATTTTTTTTTCTACTACGTTTCCAGACAGGCCCCTCTCGGGGCCCCCTTCGGGCTTCTAGAATCTTCTTACTTGGATATATTTTTAGTATTATTTCCGGAATTTTCCGAGCAGTTTTATTTTTCACCTTTATCGGCAATGCATGGACAACAAAGACAGAAACTGGCACTGGGCACTGAATTAGTTGGTTAGTCCAAAATATGTTGTAAATTATATGAAATTGCATCAAAACATATAGCAATATGACCAAAAGAAGCATGGAGAAACCAAAAATTATAGATACGTTTGGGTCATATCAACATCCCCATGCTTAATTCCTGCTCGTCCTCGAGTAGGTAAATGACAACCAAGAATTTTTTTGTGGTGACATGCTAGCAACAAAGATTTGAACTTTAAAGCACAACAAGCAAGATATGCAATTCAAGTCAAGAAAATAACAAGAAAGTGTTTGTATCTAGTATTGAAACTAGTAAAGTAAGAACAGAAAGGTGAAAGATCTCTCGATGTCCGTGACTCGAATGTCTCCAATCGGTGTTCCCATGCAGAAAGTGGGAGATGAGTTTAGAGCATTAAAATAGTGAATAGTTGTTGAGAACTCAATCTACTCACTTTCACCCTTGGTCTCTTTTGGAATCTTATTATGACTCATCCCTAGACCGTCAGCCAGGTACAATTCAATTCGATCCTCTCCCTTTCGATTTCGAGCACTCATGCAATGAATGAGCACGAGCAAGATTATTTGGCACTTTGGATGGCGAAGAGAATAAATGATGGGGAAGGAAGTAAAAATAAAGTATGAAAGTCTCACACCAATGAGGACAATCTTAGGGTAGGGTAGGCCTATGGTAGATATGGTGTGAGGAGTAGAGATTTCCATGCAACAGATGCACAATGAGAAATGAGTATATGAAAGCTCTCCAATGGAACTTGTCGTGGGGTAAACATAGCAGATGTCTGAGTCATCGAACTTGTAGTGAGGATTTTGCTGTGAGGTGGTATCAAGGAGGGAGTCGACATAGACACGGTAGTCAGCGATTTAACCAGGTTTCGGCCCCTCTTTGCTCTCGAGGTAAAGACCTACTCCTGCTTCTTATTATTGAGGGGTTTCCAGCTTGTCGAAAGGACTAGACGGTTTTTGGATTACAAGGGTTTGTCGGCTCGTAACTTGCGTCTCGGGAAGATCTAGGTTACGAGTCGTGCGTTGGTTGTTTTTGTGTTGAGTTGAGAGTTGATCCTAGCATCCCGAACCGTCGGCTTATAAAGGTCCCTGGTCCAAGAGTCCACGGATCCGAGTCCTACTTGAGGTTGAATCCAATTCTATGTCTACCTTACAAATACGCTATGCTCTAAACAAGGTAAGTCGAATTCTTTCTTTTGGGCTTCAAACATGTCTCCTTGACACGTCTCCCTCTGGGCTAGGTCTTTTCTTCGTGGGCATTCACGTATAAGCCAGTCCAGAAAGTTGCGATCTAATGTCAGGTTATGGGCTTGTTCCATCCCCCGATATTAGCCCCCAGGATTGGTATGATGCTTTAGTCTTCATGGCAATCTTCAGTTGCTTGATTGATCTTCATATAGCTGACTCTTATGAATAAACCGACTCACATCTCTGTGTCCTTAAGGTTCTGACACCGACTTGTGCTTCGAGGAGATGACGCCGGCTTGTGCTTCGAGGAGTGACGCCGTCTTATGCTGATGCCGACTTGTGCATCACTTTTTGATTTTTCCCCTAAGTCTTTTAATTTGACTTTTGAGTCAAAAAGGTTGTTGTCGCTGTACTTATTGCTGTTCTTCCCGAAGCGTCGTCACTAAATGCATGGTGAAAGTTAAAGCGTCACCATGAATGTCGCCTACCCTGGGTAATCTACCCGTGATTTTATGGCATTGATTGACCACTTTCTTCCTATTTGTATAAATTGGCATCCGAGGGGGGTGATTCTTTCACACCCTCTTCTTCTTCTCTCCATCTTCCTCATGGTTCCGCGGTGCCGCGTCTGCGGCAGAATTTGCGACTCGCTGTTTTTGCGGCCGTGCTTCTTATGGCATGGGGCGCCGCATTGTTATGTATGTAGGCGGGGGTCATCCTAGTTGTGGTTTTGTTTTGAACATCCCTAGTCATTTTGTGGCTCGGGTTTTTCTTCCGCCCTTTTTTTCTCGTGCTATTTCCGAACTTGGGCTGGATGCTCTCTGTCTGGAGTTCCATGCCAGTTATCGTCCTCTTATTCTGGTGGAACTTCAAGTTGATTCCTCCGGTTTAGCGTTTTTGGCTTCCGGTTGGCAGAAATTTTCTCGTGAGTTTGATCTCACGCAGGGGATACTCTCTGCTGCAGTTTTTATGGTGAAAAAACCCTCCGTGTGCGTGGTTTTAGTGCTGAGGGAGACCGCCTCCAGCCTTCTTTGGAGGGCACCGTTGCGCTCGTCATGAATGTTGGTGAAGCTTCTCTTCCTTCTTCTCCCAAAGATTCTGCTATTGAGGGTGCAAGAGAGTCACCGACTAACGGTATTTGCTCTTCTGGAGCTGGAGAAGAAGGTGACAGAGCTGGAGAAAAAGCTGGCGGAGCTGGAGAAGAAGTTGGTGGAGCTGGAGAAGAAGCTGGTGGAGCTGTAGAAGGAGCTATCGGAGCATTGTCTTCGGTGCTCCGCAAATAAGTCGAGCTTCACCTTTTGTTATCTCATTGACATCATGAGCTGGTCGCTTTAATAATGTCTCCTCCCTTTGTCTGTGATGATGCTCTGTTTTGCATTTCACATAAGGGTATATGTAGAAATCGTGATTCCTTGGATGATTTCTGTGTGTAGTCCTTTTTGATATAATGAAGACGACTAAAGCCCTTGTAATCTAGGCTAGTAAGCCGGCATAGCTTTTGCCGAGTTTTGTCTTTAGTTTTTATTCTGATGTAATAGGTTTGTAAACCAAGATGAATGAAATATTTTGTTCCTTTAATGATCCTTCTAAGTCAAATTTTGTTTCTTTTGACTTGTGTATGAGACTTGCTTATTGGATAAGAGGTGTAGCCCCCCGAGTCGGCTGAAACAGAATGTTGTGCCGACTCATAAAATGAATTGTAAATGTTGTTCCCCAAAACTCAAAGGTAATATATGCCAAGTTTGTAGAGAGAACTGGAGGTATAGTCCCCATGAATCGGTATGAGTTCCCGTGATGTCATGCCAAGTTATAGGAGGGTGATTATTTCCCAAAAATTTAACATGAATATGTGTTCATGGTAAAACATTTCGACTTATAGTCCCCATGAGCCGGTATGAATATCTTTGTATCATACCGGGTCATAGAAGAAGATTTTTCGAGCTTCTAGACCCTATGAGTCGGCATGCGTGTCTTGGCGTACGACCTAGTCATATGAAGACGTTCTTTGAATTGTAGTCCCGATGAGTCGGCATGTGTGTCTTGACATGCTGCCGCATCACATAGAGAAATGTTTCGAGTTGTAGTCCCCATGAGTCGGTATGTGTGTATTGACACATTACCGAGTCACATAAAGACTTTCGAGCTGTAGTCCCCATGAGTCGGCCTGTGTGAATTGACACAGTACCAAGTCGCATAGGAACTTGTGTTGAGTTGTGGTACCTATGAGTCGGCATGTATGTATTGACACATTACCGAGTCGCATAAGTTTTAACTCTGTATCCTGCAAGGATTTTGTGTATATGCAAAGGAAAAAATATGCTTATGATGTATGCAAAAAGGGTAATTCATGAAGTGCTTGAAGAAGACGGCTCTGGATTCATCTGGTCCTTATCTTCTCTTGTTTGAGAAGAGTTTGGGTTGTCCTTGAGTCGAGACTTCTCTGTATGTCGTCTACCATTGATAAGCATTTCTCCATTTGCGTAAAAAATTTCCTTTTGGGAATTTTCTAGCTGGATTTCGCGCATTTAGATCGTATGAGCATCGAACATACATGTAGTGTAGAAGGTTTGGAGTGCCACATGTAAAAGCCGAGGTTTCCTGGGTGAAGACTCGATAAGTATAGTCGAGCCCCCAAGATTTCTCTGAATTCAAGCTTTGTACATGCAATTTTCACTTTTGCGTCGAGATTTCTCAATTAGAGGTTGATGAGTTGTCATCAAGCTCTGTTGAACTTTATCTGAATGAAACACATAAGTGACCAGATTACCAATTGGAGGTTGATCAAGCCCCCAGGTTTCTGAGAATTTTGTAAATGCAAAATATGACATGTGTGATGCAAAACAGAAAAATAACTGCATGCAATGCTTATGATGATGTTGAATTAAAAATATTTGTTATGATTAAATCTAGTTTTGTTGTGCGGCGTTGTAGCCGGTTGCGACGAAAAGTCGACTTCTAATGGCGAGAGCCGGTGCGACGAGAATCGACTTGTGTGTGGCCGGAGTCAGTGCGATGAGAATCGACTTGTGTGTGGCCGGAGCCGGTGCGATGAAAATCGACTTATATGTGGCCGGAGCCGGTGCGATGAAATCGACTTATATGTGGCCGGAACCGGTGCGATGAAAATTGACTTATATGTGGCCGGAGCCGGTGCGATGAAAATCGACTTATATGTGGCCGGAGCTGGTGCGACATGAGTCGTCTTACAACCTTTAGTAAAATGGCATTCCTTTCCTACCTAAGTGTTATACGGACGAAGTTGTGCGATGTTCCATGGCCTGAGGGTTTCTTCCATACAGGTGTGTGTTTTCTCCTTCTCTTGCATATCAACTAGGTAGTAGGATCCATTGTAGAGGTTCTTGCTGACCACAAAGGGTCCTTCCCATGGAGAAGATAACTTGTGTATTCTGTCTTTTTCTTGTATCAGTCGGAGCACCAAGTCACCTTCCTGGAAAGTTCGGGTCTTGATTCTACGGCTATGGTAGCGTCGTAGGTCTTGCTGGTAGATTGCCGACTTGGATGCTGCTAGCTCTCGTTCTTCGTCGAGAGCATCTAGAGCGTCTTTCCTTGCTTTCTCATTGTCGGCTTCTACATATGCTGCCACTCTAGGTGAGTCGTGACGTATGTCACTTGGGAGAATGGCTTCTGCTCCATAGACCAGGAAGAAAGGCGTGTAGCCGGCCAACCTGTTAGGAGTCGTCCTGATGCTCCATAGCACCGCGGGTAGCTCCTCCTCCGAGCTGCCTGACGTTCTCTCTAGGGGAACGCAAAGCTGGGGTTTGATGCCACGAAGCAACTCTTCGTTGGCTCTCTCGGCTTGTTCGTTGGACTGAGGATGAGCGACTGATGTAAGATCGAGTCGGATGTGCTCTCTCTAGAAGAATCGTTGCATAACCCCCTTTGACAGGTTAGTCCCATTATCAGTGATGATGCTATGGGGGTAGCCGAATCTGTATATTATCTTTTTCAAGAATTTCAGTGTCGTCTCAGCATCACACTTGCTGACCGGCTCTGCTTCTATCCACTTGGTAAACTTGTCAACTGCCACAAGGAGGTGGGTGTTCTTGTTGGGGGATCTTTTGAAGGGTCCCAGCATATCAATCCCCCATACTACAAAAGGCCAAGTGATAGGAATCATCCTGAGTTCTTGATACGGTACGTGATCTTGCTTTCCATAGCGCTGACACGATCACAGTTCTTGACGATTTCCTCTACATCCACATGTGTCGTGAGCCAGTAGAAGCCATTTCTGTAAGCCTTGGAAACAAGTGAACGAGAACCGGAATGGTGTCCGCAATCACCAGAGTGTATTTCGTTGAGGATGGCTCTTCCTACTTAAGGTGAAACGCATCTTTGAAATACATCTGTGGGACTCCGCCTATGTAACTCGCCATTAATGATGGTAAAGGATTTGCTTCTTCTCATGATTTTCTAGGCCATGAGTTCATCAGCCGGTAGTATTCCCCGGGTCATGTAATCCATATATGGCACTGCCCAATCTGGGATGGCGTGTTTTGCTGCAACCAGAGCCGGGCCTGGGTCTAGCTCCGCTATATCTTGCTCTTCTGGTGACTGTACGGACGACTTTGTCAAGATATCAAGAAACACGTTTGGAGGAACCGGCTTGTGCTGAGAGCCGAGTCTGGATAAAGCGACGGCTGCTTCATTTTGCCTGCGGTCCACGTGGTTGAATTGATAGTCAACAAGAAAGTCGGCCTGTCTGTCTACCTCTCGGCGATAAGCCTCCATCATGGGGTCCTTTGAGTCCCATGTACCTGACACTTTTTGGGAGACGAGATCCGAGTCGCCGTAGCATTGGATCCGGCTTATGCCCATCTCGCGGGCTAGCCGAAGCGCATGGAATATGCCTTCATATTCTACTGCATTTTTGGTGCAGATGAATTGTAACTGCAAAACATAGCAGAATTTTTCTCCTGTGGGGGAGGTGAGAACCATGCTAGCTCCTGACCCTTGCAACTGTCGACTTCCATCAAAGTGCATCGTCGAATACTTAGTCACCGGCTTATCTTGGGGTGCTTGTATTTATGTCCAGTCATTGATGAAGTCCGCCAGTGCTTGGGACTTGATGGTGGTGCGCGGCTCATATTTGATATGGTAAGGTCCCAACTCTATAGCCCACTTTGCAATCCTTCCCGTGGCCTCCCGGTTTTGGCTGATATCTGCAAGTGGTGCTGAGCTGACCACGGTTATGGGCTGCTCTTCGAAGTAATGCTTGAGCTTCCGTCTTGCCATGAATACACCAAGAACCAGCTTCTGCCAACGAGGGTAGCATTGCTTTGATAAAGTTAGCACCTCACTGACGTAATAAACCGGCCTTTGCAGGGGATATTCCTTGCCGACTTCCATATGCCCCACCACAACTACAGCACTGACAGCACGGTTGTTAGCCGAGATATAGAGTAGCATAGGTTCCTTTGGTTTGTGTAACATTCTCACTGTCAGTGAACAGTAATCACAATTACTGTTCAAATTTTTGCTTTGATCAACCTGGGTCAGTTAAAAAATTCAAATTTCCCTTGTGATGTTATTGAAAGCAATATGGCCATGGGCCTTGATCATCCTGAATCACAACAAGTCTAACCCCTTTGAATTGAATTCAAATCAAAACTGAAAGTGCCTTGTGGTGAATATTAAAAATAGGTGACAATTAAACTTTGCTCATAAATGGTGAAACCAATTTGGTAAAATGTATAATAATCATTTGATCATGTCCCTATAGTTTGGGAAACTTATTGAACTACCAAATAAATAAAACATTTAAAACAGTAGCTTAATTTGTCCATTTTAATCATTTGTTAATTAAATAAAATACTAAATGATTTTATAAAATCACCAAAACTTTTGTGGCACTGTTATCCAGTGCACTACTAATTTAGAGACACACTACATAATTTAAAAAGTATCAAAACGAGTTAAAACAAATACAAAAGGAATTTTACAGAAAAAGAAAATGAAATAACAAAAATATAAAAACCTATCTATCGCCCGGGGGGCAAAAAACCCCCTCCCCTCCCCACTGGGCCCGGCCCACCCCACCCCAGCCACCCCATCGTCCACTCCCCTGTTCACCTCGCGCGTGGCAAGGATCCGTGGCGCCACGGCCATGGCCATCGCCGTGGCGGCCATCGTGCGGCTCGCCGACGAGCTCAAGACCCCGACCCCCACTGGAACCCTAGCGCACCCAAATCGACACCCTCGCGCTGCCATTTTCCCCATTTCCTCGTCCTCTGTCTCGTCCCCGTGTGAGGAACGCCACGGTCGTCGCCGCGTGGTCTTCGTCGGCGTGACCGGAGGCCTTGTCTGGCCGCGCCGGTCTATCCGGGAGGACCGCCGTGCTCCTCCACGCCATTCGCCCCATCGAATCGAGCCAAGAAACCCCGCCTCGCCGGCATCAGATGAACTCCCCAACCACGGCCGTCGATGACTTCGCCGGAATTGGCGCCGCCCTGAACACCTACGGCCTCCTCGAGCCCTCCCCTGCCATCACCGTGAGCGCCCCCCTCGATTCCCCGCATTTTTCCGTCGATTCCCCGCCGTTAGACCGTGCCCTATCCGCCCGCCATGGACGAGCTTCCGTGTTGCCCGCTGCCTACAATGGCGTGTTGTCGGGCTGCTGTTGTCCTGGGCGCACCCCAGCGCGCGCGCCAACCCGTGTGTGGCCACTCCCCGCTCCCCACGGCCGCCCGCTCGCCCTGCTCGCAGTACACCAACCGCATAGGCCGCCGCGCGCCATTGCGGCCTTGCTGCTTCTCCGGACGTGCCCGGCCATGGCCGAGCCCCTTCCCCCCCCCCCGCTGCTCGCCCATACTGGCTCCGGTCACCGCCTGTTGCCGCGACTGCACCGCCCCTCGCCCGGCGACGCCTGCGACTGCGTGGAATAGCGCCACCGATGCTCCCTGGCCGCCGGCGTGCGTGCGTGGGTTAACTAAACCATGGTTAATCCTAACCCCCCTTATCCAACTGCCATGTGGGTCCGGCCAATTTTGATTAGGGGCTAATCCCCGGTTAACCCCCCCTTGGTTAATCCCAATTTAGATTAAATTATTTGAATCACTCAATGACATGTGGCCCCCACTGTTATTTAAGTTAAATAAAATGTTTTATAAATAATGTGAGGCTGACATGTGGGACCCACTGGTCAGTTGACCAGTCAACCTTACAGGTGGGTCCCCTCTGTCAGGTTTGACCTGGTCAAATGTACTGTTCTGGATAATGTTTGGATTTATTAATAAAAATAATTCAGAAAATTATTTAAATTGATTTAAACTTCAAAATTGAATATCTTTTAAACCGTAAGTCGGATCAAAATAATTTATACATCAAACTTGATCAGAAAAATATAATGAATACGGATACGCTACCCATATAAGCACCGCACCCCTCTAACCTACCGAACGTGGAACATCCCCACCTCTGGTGAATCCGGCCGGTAATTCCCGGAGCCGGTAAAACTTCGCCGGATGAAATTATTCTGAACATGAAAGTTGTTCAGGATCAATCAACGAACACAGATACACTATCCACATGTCTGTCAGTTGTCTCTAACACTGCAGACATGGAACCTTCCCCTCCGGATCATCTGTCCGATATCAACCGGTACTGATGAGTCATCCCCGAATAAATTCCTACTCCGAGCAAATCACCGAACACTGCGTTAGAGCCCCGTTACTTTGTATCTTCTATGCCATAATTTTGTATTGCTATTATTGCTGTGTATTTATTGTTTCTTCCCCTCTCTTATTGTCTGATAGTCTCGACGTCCGCTGCCGATGCCCTTGTGATCGACTACTTCGTCGACGACCGTACCCCTACTATCGACCTTCTTGGCAAGCAGAGCCATTCTATTCCCTAGATATCGCCTACCTTTCTGTACTTTCTTGCACTAGGCATTGTTAATGCTGCTGATACGTTACAATCCTATTCAATTGCATAGCTTGATTTTGTCGCCCCTTGTTGTACCTTCCCTATCCTATGCTGCCAGCTATATCTATATATTATATTCAGTAGTGAGCCCTGCGCATTGTTAGCTAGGATTAGATAGCAGGCCGTGGCCACTCAGGGGAGTGACGCGGATACAAAATATATACAACTGCAACAGGTACGGATCAATGCGGACACCCTAGGGAACCTACAATGGCGAGACTTTGCCGAGTCGCTTCGAGTTTGACTTACGAGTGGGAGGACTCGTATTTCACTCTCATCGGCTCAGTAGCGTAGCATCACTGGGATTATACGAGGGTATTCCTCTTTAGTTCATTCCGCTGGTGTCTCGGCACCACCTGGGTGATACGAGAATATTCCTCTTTAGTTCATTCTGCTGATGTCTCGGTCTAACCTCTCCAAGTGTACCATCGAGGGTGATTCCTCCTGGTTTCACTTGATGGTAGGCACTCGAATCAATTGGTGTACTTACAGGTAAGGATTTGGGTGACCCAACGGTGCCCGCGCAGGGTATCTTAGAGGAACGACAGGTCAAGTGTATTCCACCGGTGTGCGGCGGGCCTGGTACTGTTCATGGCCGAAAGATTTCTTGTTGTACGAAAGTCGAGATCTTCAGGGAAAACGCGAGACAAGGTAAGGAGACGGTTCACCTTGTTGGTAACAACACGAGTTGGTGGGACGACAGGGCAGGCACCGACGTTACTGGTGGTCCTGACTGCTGTCGTTGTCCGCGACTCATTCAGTAAGGGGCAACGATAACAGTTGTCTCGACAGAAAATTAATAAAATGCTTAACGGTTCAGGTGGATGACTTGAGAGGCCGCAAAGGCTTGTACGCACTACCTTCACGTGGGATTACGGTGTGGGCCCTCCGCATTGTGGTCTTGTTCGAAAGCTCAGAAAGACGTCCAGTTCATCATTGTGGTTAGGTCGATCCGCATCCTGGAAGAGTTGCGTGGAATCACCTGGCACGCAATGACCCGGAGGGCGAGGGGCGACTGTCCAAGACCCACTTGCGCTTAGGACTTTACACCGACGGGGACCTCTCTGATGAGTCGTAGGATGGGCATTCCCTAACAAGGTGTACGCCACCCTAGAGATCCGAGCGTGCAGGCTGAACAGTAGTGCACCTCTGCAGGGAGTTTGATCTATTCAAATAGCCGTGTCCGCGGTAGCAGGACGCTTTATGCTGAAGCCAGAGCCTACTACTACAAACTACTACTATTAAACTGTTGGTTCCGGTTTCTCTTCCTCGCAGGGAAGTCGAGGAGGGGATCTCGGAGGCATATATAATTGTTAATTGTTACAACTTATTATTATACAATGCTGCAGCAACTTCTGCTGCATTGTTACTTTCATTTCTGTTATATTAAACTATTGGCTAATTCTCTTCTAGTGCTTCAATAACCGACTGAAGATGCTAGTCTTTGATAGGCCTAGCTTCTTATCCTTATTCTGACTGTCTACCTTGCAGTCCACTATATACAGCCTCCCCTTTCCATTTGATACAAATGCATAAATGCTTAGTAGCGGACGTAAGACTCGCGGGTATGCTAGATACTCACCATTGCTTTATTTCCCCTTTCTTGTTTTGCCTGATCGGCTGCTGCAGTCGACGTTGAAGCCTTGGAGTCCAGGAGCAGGAGGTCCCCGATGCCAACCACCGCAATGTGAAGATCCCCGATGCCTTCTACGACGTCGAGTTCCCCTTTGACCAGGAGTAGTTTGGAGTTTCCCAGGCAGGAGGCCTCGCCTTTTCGATCGGTGTTGATTTTGTGCTAGCCTTCTTAAGGCAACCTTGTATTCTTGTGTCTGTACTCAGATACTATTGCTTCCGCTGACTTTGTGCTCTCGAGCTGTTATATTCGAGCCCTCGTGGCCCCTTGTTTGTATTAAACAACTTGTATTATTTTATTTGTAGAGTTGTGTTGTGATATCTCACAGTGAGTCCCTGATCTCGATCGTGTACCTTGCGTGTATGATTACTGTGCACGGTCTGATTTTGGGGGCGTCAGAATTTGGGAGCTTCCAGGATTGGGGCCTGGGTTAGTTCTTTCTTGAGTGATTCCAGAGCCTCATCAACTTCATTGTACCAAACGATGTTGTCCGACTTTCGCAAGAGCCGGTACAGGGGTATGGCCGTTTTTCCGAGTCGGCTGATGAACCGGCTCAGGGCGGCTACGCATCCCGTGATCCTTTGAACTCCTTTGATTGAATCTGGCTTCTGTAGGGTCATGATTGGTTTGATCTTTTCCAGGTTTTCCTCAATGCCTCTCTCCGATACTATGTATCCCAGTAGCTTGCTGGCCGGGACCCCAGAGGTGCACTTGGCCGGGTTCAACTTCATCTGGTACTTGCGCATGTTCTTGAAAGTCTCCTGCAAGTCGCTGATGAGTGAGCCGGCTAACTGTGATTTGATCACAATGTCGTCCACATAAGCATGCATGTTGCGTGCAATCTGCTCCTTGAGGCAGTTTTGTACCGTTCGTTGATAGGTGGCTCCTGCATTCTTCAAGCCGAAAGGCATAGAGGTATAGCAGAAAATGCAAAGGGTGTGATGAAAGCCGTATTCTCTTGGTTCTCAAGGGCCATCTTGATTTGATGGAAGCCGGAGTATGCGTCAAGGAAGCACAAAATCTCACATCCTGCAGTTGAGTCTATGATCTGATCGATACGAGGTAGCGCAAAGGGATCCTTTGGGAAGTCCTTGTTCAAGTCGGTGTAGTCGATGAACATACGCCAAGTCCCGTTCTTTTTCGAGACGAGGTACTGGGTTTGCAAGCCACTCCGGATAGAATACTTCCATGATAAACCCGGCAGCTAGGAGCCGAGCTATCTCTTCCCCAGTGGCGTTCCTCCTTTCATCATTGAATCAACGAAGGAATTGTTTGTCCGGCTTTAGTCTTGGGTTTGTATTTAGGTGGTGCTCAGCGAGTTCCCTCGGGACACCCGGCATGTCAGAAGGTTTCCATGCAAAGATGTCTCGATTCTCACGGAGGAACTCGATGAGAGCGCTTTCCTATTTGTCAGACAACCCAGCCCCGATAATGAAATGTTGGGTAGCATCGCCAGGGACAAGGTCAACTTTTTTTGTGTCTTCAGCCGGTTGGAACTTGGGGTTGTTATCGGGAGTTGGTTTCTTCAAGATTGTGGTGTCTGCCCGGTCCACTTTCTCTTTATATGCTGTTAGATCTTCTTTGGCACATGTTGAGTCGGCAATCTTGACGTGCTGTTGGCCGCACTCTGTTGCCCTGGACCGGCTTCGTTCCACAATGATTGGGCCATAGGGACCCATCATTTTGAGCTTTAGGTAGACATAACACGGTCGAGCCATGAACCTAGCATAAGCCGGCCGGCCTAAGATGGCATGATAGGGGCTCTCAAGATCGACTACTTCAAAGGGTATGATCTCATAGCAAATGTTTTCAGCGCTTTCAAAGGCCGTCTCCAGGTAGATCTTTCATATTGTTCTTGCCGACTTGCGTGGGACAATTCCATGGAAGACGGTATGGGACTGTTGCAGCTGCTTCTGAGTTAACCCCATCCGGAGGAAGGTCTCGTAGTACATGATGTTGATGTTGCTGCCTCCGTCCATGAGCACTTTATCAAGTGTGTATCCTCTGACTTGTGGAGAGACTACCAGAGCCAGTGCCCCCGGGTTATCTACCACAGGGGGATGATCATCTCTTGTCCAGGTGATTGGCCGTTCTGACCAGTTAAGCCACCTGGGGCAAGCCGTCTCTGTAGCCACGGACATAGCAGCCCTCTGCTGTAGCTTTTTGTCTCTTCGACAGCTGCTAGTGGTGAAGACGTGAAAGGCCGAGCGATTCTAAAGTTGCTTGGTTTTTTCTTAAAACCCGACAGATCTTGATTTCCCTTGCTGTCCTCCTCCTCCGGGTCCCTGCTATTGGTGTGTTGTGTCGGCTCCCTGATGACCTGAATTTTGGTTATGGTTGCCTTGGCCAACTCCACCAGCAGACCCGGGAGGTCCTTGGTTTTCTCGTCGTGCAAATTCCTTCATGAAGTTGCACTGTTCCCATGTGTGATTAGTTGGACGTCCAGGTTTTCTATGCATTGGGCAGGGCCCCTGCATAGCTGCTTCAAAACTGTTTGGGAGAAAGCCTCCTCCTTCCGTCTTGCGGTAGTTGCTGCCCCCTTGCTTCTGTCGCTGGTAGCCGGTGTTGGTATTAGTTCCTAGGTCAGAAGCATTTTGGTCATGGCAACGCTTATTCGGCTGGTCCTGGGATCCTTTGTCGCCATTGTTTTTTTTGAGCGGCTTTATCCTCCTCAGAGTCAGCATCTTTAGTTTTATCAGACTCGGTGTATTTGATCACTGCGTTCACGAGCTCACCCATGTCTTTGACAGTTCTCTTGAGTCAGCCGAGTTTGTGCACTAAGGGCTCAAACTTACAATTCCTCTCCAAGACGATTATTGTGGTTTGGGCTGTGATAGTATCTGAGGAGTGCATTATAACTGATGCTTGTCGTACCCCGCTGAGAGTCGATTCCCCTTCTTTTTGAACACAGTGCTCCAAGTCGACAATCGTAGTAGCCCTTTTGCACGTGCCTTGGAATTTTTTGATGAATTTCTCTTTAAGATCCGTCCATGAGGTGACAGAATTCTCAGGAAGATTCTTGAACCAGATGCGAGCTGGCCCTTCCAACATCATTGTGAAGTAGCCAGCGCAAACCCCATCTGATGCTCTCAAGAGATCCATGGCAAGCTCATAACTCTCCATCCATACTGTCGGGTCCATGTCAACCGTATAGTTTTCCAGCTTACGTGGGGCCTCGAAGTCAGCTGGTACAGATGCGTTCCTGAGAGCCGGTACCAGGCATCGGGTAACTGTCGATCTTCCGAATGTCTCGACGTTTTCGGATGGCGAAGGTTGATAAGCCGGCTGGCCCGCAGCTCCCACCGTTCTCTGGGGCGCTTCATGTTGTCGATGGCTCCCGGACGCTACGGGACCTGGTGATTCAGCTTGCCGGCTTGCACTTTGGTAAGGTGTCTCATGTAGATGTGAGTGTCCTCGTGAGTAGTTGGCTTGCTGAGTCATTGCTGTCTTCAGCAGCTCTGCCGCCTGCTGAGTAACTTTGGTAAGCCCCGATTCGTTGCCGGCGACTCCTCCGGCGCCTCCCTGGACCTCCCCGAGCTCGTCTTCCCTCTCACTGTGAGCCGCCACCCGATTTCCCCCTCCGCTCTACTCGATTTGGTCGCCCCTGGCGCCATGGCCGCGAGGCCCTCCTCTATCCGCTGCTAGAGTTCACCGTCGGCCAGGTTGTCGCCCACCACTCGAGCCACTGCGAGACCCAAACGATGCGCAACACAATCTCGATTCAATCCTGCACACTCCCGCGCCATTTGGTCGCCGCAGGCAAGCACCCGCTCACCGCAGTGCTTTGCTTCGGGCGCTGTTGTGTCCGCCGTGTTTGAGCGTACGCTCGCCGCGCCCAGCCCACATGACACCTGCCCCATCGCGTGTGGCCACGGCCCTCGCACCTCGCCGCGCAAACCCCCTCGCCCCCCCTCGTCGGATTGACCTCACCATCAAGCTGCGACCCGCCGCCGGCGTGCTCCGTTTGGAGTCGGGGGCTAATTCCCCTACTGGCGAACCCCCCCTCTCTCCTTGTCTCTCTGACACGCGGGCCATGTGCCACTAAGTAACCCCTAATTGCCTGTTTAAGTTAATAAAAAGAAACAAACACCCTCATGTGTATGACCAGTGGGCCCTAGGCCATTAGCTTAAGATTAATTAAATTTGTTAATAGGTTAATTATCACTGTGTGACTTACACCTGGGCCCCACCTATAAGATTACTATTTAAAAGAATTAATAGAAATTAAATAGAGTATGACATGCGGGCCACCCTGCTGGTTTATTAAATGAAATTGTTTTAATTAAAATGTGAGGCTGACCATGGGTCCCACTGGTCAGGTTTGACCTGTCAAAGTTCCTGTTGTGGATAATGTTTATTAAAGAATTAAATGAAATACAGTAAATGTTTTTAATTGGTTAAAACTTTGAAAATCAATATCTTTTAAACCGTAAGTCGGATTGAAAAACTTTATACATCAAAATTGATCAGAAAAATATAAAGAATAAGAATACGCTACCCGCATACCGACCACACCCCTCTAACTTACCGAACACAAGACTTTACCCCTCTGGATCGTCTGTCCGATAATTACCCGGTACCGGTAAAACTTTCCGGATGAAAATGTTCTAAACATAAAAGTTGTTCGGAATGCATCAACGATCACGGATACACTGTCCACATGTCTGTCATATATTCACGACACTTCATACATGGAACCTTTCCCTCCGGATCTTCTGTTCGATTATCAACTAATACTGATGAGTCAACCCCGAATAAATTCGAGCTCCGAGCAAATCACTGAACACTTCGTTAGAGCCCCATTGCTTTGTATCTTATATGTCATATATTTGTATTGCTATTATTGTTGTGTATTTATTGTTTCTTCCCCCTTTATTCTCCGGTAGACCCCGTTGCTGCCGCTGACGACACCGTTGCCGAGTACGATTACTACATCGTCGACCGTACCCCTCCCGCGAGCTTCTAGGCAAGTAGATCCATTCTCTTCCCCAGATATCGCCTATCTTTTCCGTACATTTCTTGCACTAGGCATTGTTACTGCTGCTTCTATGATTACAATCCTATTCAATTGCATAGCCTGTTTTTGTCGCCCCTAGATGAACCTGCCTTTATCCTATGCTGCCTTATAAATATATATTATATTCAGCAGTGAGCCCTACGCATTGTTAGCTAGGATTAGATAGAGGGTCGTGATCACTCAGGGGAGTGAACGCGGGTAAACCTTATTATAATTGTGACAAGTACGGTACAATGCAGACGCCGCCTAAGGCCCCCTAGCTCGGATCTGTCGACCCACATCAAGTGGAGCTACCGAGGAGTAATCCTTGTACTCCACTCGTTGCTGACTCCGTATAGCCGCCCTAGGGTCTTGAGCCCCAGTTGTCCTTAAGGTAAGAAGTCGGGCGACCCAACGGTGCTCGCGAGAGGTATTGCGTCGGGAACGATAGGGAGGGTACTGAAAGCGCAATATATCGACCAGAGGGGGGTGAATGGGAGATTTTTAATTTTACTACCAGATTTTGGTTTTCTTCAGGACTGAAGCAATCATGAAGCTGAAGAAGTAACCAAAATGATGAAGAAATAAAACTTCACAGAATATAATCATTAGGGCAGCTCATCATAATGCAACAGAAATAAATCAATTCAGATAAGCAGAAGTGCTTCGGATGCATAGTATGAAGACAAAGAGCAGAGGGAGAGCTGAAGCATAATAAGTCAACATAGCAAATACTGAAACTTAAGAGGTTGAAGAGATAGCACCCGAGATTGAAGACATTGGTTTGATAGACCAGTTCAAGTTGCTGTGACAACTCTACGTCTGGTTGAAGAGGCTGAGATTCAACTCAGAAGACATAGTCTTCACCTTGTTCTCCTTGAACTAGAGTCCTCAGACTCTGTCCAATAACTCAGGTGAGTCTTCAAGGTAGACTCACGAAACCCTCACAGACTCAGTCACTCCGGGAAGTCACAATTGCATCTTGACTTCCTCAGACTGAAGACTTCTACACCGGCTGGAAGATCACAGTCTTCAAGAATAAAAAGCTTCGGATCACTCGAACCGATTTCCTCAGAAATGCGCAACTACTCAGACTGGAGGTTTTCCTCACATAGGTTCTTCAGTTTCCTCAGAGGTGGGTTGCTCTCAAATGACAAGTGTCAGTTTTTCTCTCGGAGCAGCCAACCCACAAATGGGGCTGGGGGTGGCTATTTATAGTCGCGGAGCAACCCGAGGCGAAAGGACATAAATGCCCATGCATGCAATTACTCTCATGCCCTCGGAAATGACCGTTGCTAGACAAGTTCTAGCATCACACCACACAACACGTGGCACGGTCAAAGTGTTCTCTCTCTAGACTCCTCAACCGAAGTTAGTTACCTCAGTGTCCTGAAGAACAACGTCTCAGACACATGAGGACTGAACTTCTACTGCAGGAGTTTTCTCTCTCTTCAGGAGAACTATACTCGCAGTCTCCAGACTCCTCAACCGAAGACAGATTCCTCAGTGTCCTGAAGAACAACGTCTCAGAAATCCGAGGAACTGAACTTCTACTGCAGGAGATTTCGTCAAGGTTTTTCTTTAGGATTCCTAATTGAGCACTTCCTTAGAACTTCGTAACTTGTTTTCTTCAACCCCTCCAACAGTGCGGTGTTTTCCTATGACTCAAGAAGTATAAAAAGTCTTAGCGAAGACTGCGCTTCAACTTCGTCTTTAGCGCGAACGTCCTCAGGATCGTCCTCAGCTTCAGCTTCAACCGAACGCTTCAGGATCCTGATCCCTCAGGATTTCGCACAACTTCATTCTTCAGGAAACGCACCGATTTCTCCAATGTTCCTCAACATTTTGGGCGGTCAACATTAGTGGTTAAACACCTCATCCGGGACTATTCTCCTGTGTATACTCACAAACACATCAGTCCCTTAACCGTTTTGTCATCAAACTCCAAAACCTCAAGGGGAGGGCACTTGATGCATTTACAATCTCCCCCTTTTTGGTGATTTGATGACAATCATGTTAAGCTTCAACGGGGATAAAATTATGAGTTTGAAGAATAAAAACTTTGAAGAACATTTGTATCATTAAGCTGGATATAATGAAGCTCCCCCTGAGGATATGCATATAAGTTGAAGAATGTTTAATATCTAAAGCATTTTGAGGTATATGAGGAGCTCCCCCTATATCCAGGCATTTCTGAAGCAGTGAATGTTATGACGTGTTTGAGGAAATTAAACAACGCACTTAGAGAGACAATCACATGCATATATGATAAACTTGAGGAAATAGCATGAGGTAACTGAGGAATAGTATCAGGCAAACACCAAAATTACAGTTTACAACTCGTTACAAAAAAAATCTGAAGAATGAGAGATGTAACTGAAGAACCCCATAACTAAAACCCGCTTGAAGACTAATAGATTTCTCCCCCTTTGTCATAAAATGAACAAAAAGGGAAAAACTGAAGCTAACGCCCCTTTTAAGTTCTTTGGATTTGCCAATATAAGTACGGTTGGCAGCAAACTCAATGTTGAGGCGTTGAACTTCACATTGATGCTCTATAAACTCCTGAGGAGTAACATCAGTGATAGGTTTCTTTTTGAAGTCACTGAGGACTTTCTTCAGTTTAGCCTTCAACTGTTTCTGAAGATCTCGTTCATGAATCTCGTTTATGAGGAATTGTTGAACATAGAATTTGATGTCTTTCGGGATGTCCAAATCATCAAGCGGAGTGTCAGGCTTAACAGACCAAATATCAATGTACTCCAAGATCTTCTTGGGATCAAGGAGGAGCGGGATTTCTGAACCCGTTGCTTCAGCTTTGCGTCTGGCCGCAGCACGCACGTATTCAATCTTATCAGCTTGAGTGGCGACGAAGCCGGCCAAATCCTCAAATTCATCTTCATCATCAGAAGATTGAGGAGTATGATGAATGGCGCCACGCATAGTAGTTTTCTTTGGTGAGGGGCGAGGGCCGCGTTGAAGAACAGTTTTGGTCTTCAGCTGAGGCTGAGGCATTGTGGTTGAGGCCTTAGGAGCACCAGATTCATCAGTGCGTATCCTTGAGGAGGGGGCAGCACCATCTGTGCGTTGACATGAGGAGCCAACAACTTGAGGTTTCTTGCCAGGAGCCTTTTTTCGGTGCTGAGGTGGAGGTTGTTGTCTGGGTTGAGACTGATCTTGAGGCGGAATCTGTATTGAAGCAGTCATGTCACGGACCAGATTCTTGACACGGCTGCGAGAGCGCTTGAGGTACTGCTCATATGCCGCAGGAAAGTCTTCAGGAGTGCGCATTGTTGTGGGATCAGGAATGACTCCAGGAGCTAGTGGAGGTCGAGCCTTGATACCCAAGGTTTTCAGTGGCGGATTTACTGCAAACATTTCGTCATGCTGAGGATTAAGCCATTGATAGGCCACCCAACGCTTGGCCCATTCCCTCGTGATCTTCTGTACCCGTTTCTTTCGGTCATCAGCAGTTTCTCGTTCGGGAGTCTTCAGCTTCTCATATAGTTTCGGGGGTAAGTCTTTAGCGGTATCAGTGTGCTTACGTCGAGGTGCCATTTGCTTCAGCGGTGGAGACTGAGGAATTGTACGTTCGAGCTGAGCTACAAATGAAGTGAGACTATGAGAACCATACGATTCCTTAGCAGACATGTACCTGTGCCAGAATTAAGTTGCGAGGGAAGTGGGGTACGGTTATATGCGTTCATGAGGAATAGGCTAAGGAAAACAAAGGAAGGAGGCATAGGTACAGGTTTCAGAAAGCTAGCGGTACAGTTGAGGATGAACTGGCTTGAGGACACAACAGTACTGAGGAATAATATGCTGAGGAATAAACTACGAAGGAATAAGCATACCAGACTTGAGGCGAATGCTGGGGAACAATGAGTCTTCGTCCCCGGCGACGGCGAACTCCGGCGACATTAGCGGTCGAGCTTGAGGAGCTCAAGGCCGGCGGCGTGAGAGTGAGGAAGGCGTTGGGGGGTAAATGACCGAGGGAGGGGGTAGAGGGCTATTTATAGAGGGGTAAAAACTGAGGGGTTGCGAAATTTGTGGACCAGATTGCCCCTGATTGTTGGGATCCTTAGTGGATATCTTAATGGTGCGGTAAAATCGCAACAAATTGAAGACAGTTGTAACAGAAAATCCGTGATTTGAGGAACTTGAGGACATGGGCTGAGGATGAAGACAAATGGTCTCAGTCTGAGGAATACATGATTTCCGGATGAACGCATATGAGATAGACAGATTAGATAAGTGAGCACAGAGGGACGGGTCCGATCACGTTCACCTAGATGAAGAAGCAAAAGTTGAAGAACAATAACTATAGGTGAACACTGTTGAGGACAAACACGATAATCATCATTAATGAAGACTTCAAATCCTGAGGAAGTTGAGAGACAACAAATCCTGAGGAAGTTGAGAAACAACCAATCCTGAGGTGTTTGGGCGGTGGCGCTACCCACCTTATAGATAATGAGAAACTTGATACCATACAATTTTCGTATGAATCTTGAGTCAATTCCACGTTAATTTCTTCACACTTAGCAAGGTAGTTCCTCATGATTTGAGGAGTACGACGCATCATGTGTTGTGCATCAGGATTTTCAATATTGTTTAAGCGTTAGGATGTGTGTCCATTCACTAGACGTTTGAGGAATCTAAGATATTTAGCTCACACCTCAGAGTGCTAAATCGCTTCTTATCCAAAGGCTTAGTGAATATATCAGCAAGTTGATCTTCAGTCTTCACGTGGCTGATGACGATATCTTCCTTCAATACATGATCTCAAAGAAAGTGATACCGAATCTCAATGTGCTTCGTCCTCGAGTGCTGTACTGGGTTCTGAGAGATCTTGATGGCACTCTCATTGTCACATAGTAGTGGTACTTTCTTCAGGTTGATGTCGTAGTCCTTCAAAGTTTGCTTCATCCAAAGAAGCTGTGAGCAGCTAGCACCAGCAGCAATGTATTCAGCTTCAGCGGTGGAGAGGGAGATGCAGTTCTGCTTCTTCGATGACCAGCACACAAGAGAACGTCCGAGGAAGTGACATGTTCCTGAGGTAGACTTCCGATCCACTCGATCTCCAGCATAATCTGAGTCTGAGTACCCGACGAGATCCAGCTGCGTGCCTTTTGGATACCATAAGCCTAGCGACGGGGTGTGAACCAAATATCGAAGAATTCGTTTCACCGCTTGGTGATGCGATTCCTTTGGTGCCTCTTGGAATCGGGAACACATGCAAACGCTCAACATTATATCAGGCCTAGATGCACATAGATATAGCAGAGAACCTATCATGGAGAGATATACCTTTTGATCGTAGTCCTTGCCATTTTCATCAGGGGCAAGTTGTCCAGCTGTGGGCATCGGTGTCTTGATTCCCTTGAAGTCTTGCATCCCAAATTTCCTCAGGCACTCCTTGAGGTACTTCTCCTGAGAGATGATGATGCCGTTGCATTGTTGACGAATTTGGAGCCCTAAGAAGAACTTCAGTTCACCCATCATGGACATCTGATACTGTTCACTCATTAAGAATGCAAATTCTTCACTGTATTTCTTGTTAGTACATCCAAATATTATGTCATCAACATAAATTTGACATATGAATAATGCATCATCATATCGTTTTGTGAAAAGAGTTGGATCGAGGGAACCAGATTTGAAGCCCTTGCTGATGAGGAAGTCCCTTAGTGTGTCATACCAAGACCGAGGGGCTTGCTTCAGTCCATAGAGGGCTTTCTTCAGTCTGTACACCATATCAGGTTTCTTTGAGTCTTCAAAACCTGGAGGTTGAGCAACATATACTTCTTCCTCGATATTACCATTGAGGAAAGCACTTTTCACATCCATTTGATATAACTTGATATTATGATGGTTAGAGAATGCAAGCATAACACGAATGGACTCAAGTCTAGCAATAGGAGCGAAGGTTTCACCGAAGTCGATCCCCTCAACTTGAGTATATCCTTGAGCTACGAGACGAGCTTTGTTTCTGATGACTTATCCATCTTCATCGAGTTTGTTGCGGTAGATCCACTTCGTGCCGATGACATTGTGAACTCGAGAATTAGGGCGCTTGACAAGTTCCCAAACATCATTCAGTTTAAACTGAAGAAGTTCGTCTTGCATGGCCTGAATCCATTCCGCTTCTTGGAATGCCTCGGTGACTTTGGTGGGTTTTGAACTTCATTTTCCACATGAGGAAGTCGAGGAGGATGATCTTGAGGCGGATCTTCGTCACTGCTATCAGATTCATTTGCATAAGCTTCAGGTGCTTCAGGAGCTTCAGGGGTGTCAGGAGCCTCAGGATCAGGATCGTCATCAGGATTATTTGCATCAGGATTTGGATGTTCTTCAGGAGCAGGAGGTATATGGATTTCTTCAGGATGATCCACAGGCATGATGTCACCTGCACCCATCTTCTTGATCTGTTCTTCAGGTGGTGCTTCACCTAAATCATGTGGCAGGTGCTCTCTTTGGGAGCCATCAGATTCATCAAATCGCACGTCTACAGTTTCAACAATTTTATAATGACTAATATTGAAGACTCTGTAGGTGTGCGAGTTGATACCATAACCAAGCATGAAACCCTCACATGCTTTGGGTGCAAATTTGGACTCGTGATGAGGATCTCGAATCCGGCATGGCGCACCAAATACTTTGAAGTAACTTACATTGGGTTTCTTACCGACCATTAACTCGTATGATGTTTTATTGAAGAATTTATGAAGATACACTCGATTGACGATGTGGCATGCAGTGTTGATTGCTTCAGCCCACCACTTGAGTGGAGTATTGTACTCAGCCAGCATCGTGCGAGCCATCTCGATGAGGGTTCGATTCTTCCTCTCAACAACTCCATTTTTCCGAGGAGTGTAGGGAGCAGAGAATTCATGAGTGATTCCAAAGTCATCGAGGAATTCTTCCACACCGAAGTTCTTGAACTCAGTGCCGTTGTCGCTTCGAATGTGCTTGATCTTCAGGTTGTAGTTGTTCATGATTCGGAGGGCGAAGCGCTTGAGGATTGCTGGAGTTTCTGACTTATAGATAAGAAAATGCACCCAAGTGTATCGTGAGAAGTCATCAACAATAACAAGACCATACATATTACCTCCAAAGCTTGAGTACTTTGGAGGACCGAATAGATTCATGTGAAGCAATTCTAGTGGTCTCGTAGTAGTCATGATGGTCTTCGCTGGGTGCTTGGCCTTGGTCATCTTTCCAGCTTCGCAAGCACCACAGAGTCGATCCTTTGAGAATCTGATTTCCTCAATCCCAAGGACATGTTTCTTAAGTACCAGCTTCTGAAGATTTCTCATTCCAGCGTGGCCGAGTCTTTGATGCCATAGCCAGCACTCTGAGGCTCGAGCCATGAGGCATGTAGCGACCCGAGGACCTTCAGAGAAATCTACAATATACAGGTCACCTTTCCTAACCCCACTGAAGACAATGGAGTTATCGCTAACCATGAAGACAATACAACCATGTTTTCCGAAGAGAACAGCGAGATTAAGATCACACAACATAGATACAGACATCAAGTTGTATCCAAGGGATTCAACAAGCATGACTTTATCAATGTGTTGATCTCGAGAGATAGCCACTCTGCCGAGATCCAATACCTTACTTTTACCTTTATCAGCGAAGATAATGGTTTTCTTTGAGGAAGGACTCAGTGATGGTTCCATAAGAAGACTTTTGTCACCAGTCATGTGATTTGTGCATCCACTGTCCATTACCCATTCAGTCTTTCCCTGCAAATGAATTAGTATCTCATACAACAAGTTATGAGCCAGTCTCAGTTTGAGGAATTTAAGGTTCCTCAGAATTAATTCCTCAGGATGTTCCTCAGGATTGATTCTATGAAACCAAACAATATAATTATCCTTCAACTGACTCAAATGTTGTTGTCCTGGGCATATGATATGCAGAAATTGTAATTGCCTCAGGACATGTCCCTGCAAGGATGATTAGTTCTTAACCACCCACATCTTTATGGGTGGTCTTGAGGCACATGAGGATTGATGAGGGTGATGAGACCTAATGGGGTGTGAGATGGTAGCGTCAGGATAAACAAATGAATAAGCATTCTTATGTGGAGCTTCCCTGTGAACAAAATGGTTAGCAGATACATGATTATAATCATTTCCTTTTGAGGTATCGTCCTCTGAAGATCTCCTCAGCTCATTTGCATCTGCATTCACAGGAAGGTTAGTGATGAGGTCCTTCGGAACCCAGATCTGCTTGACTGGAGGACCGTTCCTGCAGTTAGTTCCGATGTATCTGGCAAATACCTCACCATTACCATTCTTAAACAGTTTATAGTTTGAGTCAAATGACTCAATCATCACATCTGAAGAAACAGCATCATAACCAGATAAGGTATAGGGATCAGGAGGGGGCATCTTTGCCCGAACCCAAGTGGTTTCTGGATATTGTTCAGGTTTCCAGTAAGACCCATCGGGGTTGATTTTCCGAGTGAATGCTACACCTTCTTTCCTCGGGTTTCGGTTGAGGATCTGTTTCTTGAGGATGTCACAAAGGGTCTGATGTCCTTTCAGACACTTGAACATGCCTGTTTCCAGTAGACTCTTCAACCTAGCATTTTCTTCAGCAATGTCTATGGTATCCTCAGATGAGGGGTTAGATACCACAGAGGCAATAGAAATAACAGAGTCTGAAGATATTGAGGAACTAGACACAGAGATGATACGATCATGTTCAATGCATTTTAAATAGGGAGGATTAAATCCTTCTTGTGGCATGATGATCTGTTGGGAGAGGAGTGAATCATTTTCATTCCTCAGATCATCATGAGACATCCTTACACGTTCAAGTTCTTGTTTCCTCATGAGGAACTCATGAGACAGCTTTTCATGATCGGTAAGGAGTGCCTCATGACGATTGAACAAGTCATCAAACTTTGAGTGAAGAATTTTTGATTCATCAGTCAACTTTTGAGTCTTCGTCATTTCCTCAACCAACATATCATCACTTTTGTTTAGTGAGATCTGAGTCTTTTCAAGTGCACGTTGTTGCTTAGATGCAAGTTTAGCAAAATTAGCATAGTTTTCATCAGGTTCTTCATCAGAGGGTTCATCTGATGATGAGTAAGAAGATACCTTGGAGGACTTGGCCATGAAGCAGAAGGCAAGAGTTGTTTCTTCAGCTTCATCATCAACATGTGATAGACCAGATTCCTCAGTGCTGAAGATTGACTTTGAGACAAGCGTCGTGGCAAGAGCCAGACCGGCCACACCCTCAGATTCTTCAGATTCTTCTTCCTCATCATCAGGGTTGGAACCAGATTCTTCCGAGTCCAATTCTTTGCCGAGATATGCGCGAGCCTTACGGGCACTTCTGTTCCTGTATCCAGCAGACTTTGAGGATCTTGAGGATTTCTTCTTTGTCTTTTCATCAGAACTGTCATCTTTCCCTTTCTTCTTCTTCTTCTTCAGTCTAGCTTCCTTTTCCCATAAAGGACACTCAGCGATGTAATGCCCAGGTTTCTTGCACTTGTGGCAGACTCTCTTTCTTGCTTCGACAGAGTCATCATCTTTGCTTTTTCTTGAGGACGATCTTGAGGAATTTCCGAAGCCATTCTTCTTCGTGAATCTCTGAAACTTTCTGGTAAGGAGAGCAAGTTCACGGCTGAGAGTTTTAGGATTATCAGTATCAGCCTCAGACTCTTCATCAGAGGACATTCTTCGTGCTCTAGCTTTTAGCGCGCGGACTTTAGGTGTGGAGCTGTATAAATCTCGTTTTTCAGAGAGCTTCAGTTCATGAGCATTGAGGCGCTCGAGAATGTCCGTTGGATCCAGAGTCTTGAAGTCAGGCCTTTCTTGAATCATCAGCGATAGGAACTCGAATGAGTCATCCAGTGACCTCAGTAGTTTCTTCACAACTTCATGGTCTGTGATATCAGCGGCACCTAATGCTTGAAGTTCATTGGATATGTCAGTGAGTCTGTCAAAGGTTTATTGCACGTGCTCATTGTCCAGCCTCTTGAACCTGTTGAAGAGACTGCGAAGTGTATCAACTCGCGAGTCTCGTTGAGCTGAGACTCCTTCATTGACTTTAGACAGTCTTGTCCATATCTTCTTTGCAGTGTCCAGACCACTGATACGGTTCAACTGGGCCTTGTTGAGATGACCACCAATGATGCTTCGAGATTTTGCATTGGGCTGCCAGTTCTTCTTGACAACTTCAGGAGCAGTCATCAAATTTGCTTCAGGAATGCCTTGATCAACAATATCCCACAGATCCTTGTCAATGGCTTCAAGATGCATCCTCATCTTGTTCTTCCAGTATGAATAGTCTGTCCCGTCGAAGATAGGGCAGTTTGAGGCAACACTCATTGTACCTGAGGTCGACATAACTAAAACTCCAGGTGGTTAAACCGAATCACACCGAACAAGGGAGTACCTTGCTCTGATACCAATTGAAAGCGCAATATGTCGACCAGAGGGGGGGTGAATGGGAGATTTTTAATTTTACTACCAGATTTTGGTTTTCTTCAGGACTGAAGCAATCATGAAGCTGAAGAAGTAACCAAAATGATGAAGAAATAAAACTTCACAGAATATAATCATTAGGGCAGCTCATCATAATGCAACAGAAATAAATCAATTCAGATAAGCAGAAGTGCTTCGGATGCAAAGTATGAAGACAAAGAGCAGAGGGAGAGCTGAAGCATAATAAGTCAACATAGAAAATACTGAAACTTAAGAGGTTGAAGAGATAGCACCCGAGATTGAAGACATTGGTTGGATAGACCAGTTCAAGTTGCTGTGACAACTCTACGTCTGGTTGGAGAGGCTGAGATTCAACTCAGAAGATATAGTCTTCACCTTGTTCTCCTTGAACTAGAGTCCTCAGACTCCGTCCAATAACTCAGGTGAGTCTTCAAGGTAGACTCCTGAACTATAGTCTTCATAGACTCAGTCACTCCGGGAAATCACAATTGCATCTTGACTTCCTCATACTGAAGACTTCTGCACCGGCTGGAAGATCACAGTCTTCAAGAGTAAAAAGCTTCGGATCACTCGAACCGATTTCCTCAGAAATTCTCAACTACTCAGGCTGGAGGTTTTCCTCACATAGGTTCTTCAGTTTCCTCAGAGGTGGGTTGCTCGCAAATGACAAGTGTCAGTTTTTCTCTCGGAGCAGCCAACCCACAAATGGGGCTGGGAGTGGCTGTTTATAGTCGCGGAGCAACCCGAGGCGAAAGGACATAAATGCCCATGCATGAAATTACTCTCATGCCCTCGGAAATGACCGTTGCTAGACAAGTTCGAGCCTCACACCACGCAACACGTGCCACGGTCAAAGTGTTCTCTCTCCAGACTCCTCAACCGAAGTTAGTTACCTTAGTGTCCTGAAGAACAACGTCTCAGACACATGAGGACTGAACTTCTACTGCAGGAGATTCTCTCTCTTCAGGCAAACTGCACTCGCAGTCTCCAGACTCCTCAACCGAAGACAGATTCCTCAGTGTCCTGAAGAACAACGTCTCCGACAACCGAGGAACTGAATTTCTACTGCAGGAGATTTCTTTAGGGGATTTTCTTCAGGATTCCTAATTGAGCACTTCCATAGAACTTTGGAACTTGTTTTCTTCAACCCCTCCAACAGTGCGGTGTTTTCCTATGACTCAAGAAGTATAAAAAGTCTTAGCGAAGACTACGCTTCAACTTCGTCTTCAGCGCGAACGTCCTCAGGATTGTCCTCAGCTTCAGCTTCAACCGAACGCTTCAGGATCCTGATTCCTCAGGATTTCGCGCAACTTCATTCTTCAGGAAACGCAACGATTTCTCCAATGTTCCTCAACATTTTGGGGGGTCAACATTGGTGGTTAAACACCTCATCCGGGACTGTTCTCCTGTGTATACTCACAAACACATCAGTCCCTTAACCGTTTTGTCATCAAACTCCAAAACCTCAAGGGGAGGGCACTTGATGCACTTACAGGTACGACCGACATTACTGGCGTGCTTGGCCCCTGCTCGTATTTCACGAGAGTTACCAAACCACAAAAGTCGAGCTCTACATAGAGCATACGCGAGATAAGGTAAGGAGTCGGTTCACCTTGTTGGTAACCGCAGAGACTTGGTGGGACGACAGGGCAGGCACCGATGTACTGGTGTTCCTGACTGCTGTCGTTGTCCGCAGGTCAGTTAAGTCGAGGCAACGATTACGGTTGTCACGCAGGTTAATTAAAATGCTAAATGGATCAGTGGATGACTTGAGCGGCCGCAAAGGCCTGTACGCACTACCTTCACGTGGGAAAAAGAGTTATGGGCTCCCCTGCGTCGTAGTTTGTCCGAAAGCTCTTCAGACGTCAGCAGTACCGCGGCCTACGCCGCTGGACGGTGTATTTCGATTTGATTTTGCTTCACCGGCCAGCCACGCACTGTGCAGGAGCGTGAAGGGTGAGGGTTCCTAGACCCCTGATCGCATAGGATATCGTCCAGCGGATGGCCTCTCTGTTGAGCCTAGGATGGGCTGCGGCGTGTCGGATAGCTTTGGTGGAGCGTTCCCTAACAAGGTTCCCGCCACCCTGGAGATCCGAGCGTGCAGGCTGAACAGTAGTGCACCCCTGCAGGGAGTTTAATCTATTCGAATAGCCGTGTCCACGGTAACAAGACACTTTATGCTGATGCTGGATCTTACCACTACAAACTACTACTATTAAACTGTTGGTTCCGGGTTTTCTTCCTCGCAGGGTAGTCGAGGAGGGGAACTCGGATGCATATATTATTATTAATCATTACAACTTACTATTATACAATGCTGCAACAACTTCTGCTTCATTGTTACGTTATGCTTTATATGAACTGTTGGTTGTTCTTTTCTTGTGCTGCAAGACTCGTCAGAAGATGCTAGTCTTCGATAGGCCTAGCTTCTTACCCTTATTCTGATTTCTACCTTGCAGTCCACTATATAGAGCCTCCCCTTTCCATTTGATACAAATGCATAAATGCTTAGTAGCGGACGTAAGACTCACGGGTATGCTAGATACTCACCTTTGCTTTATTTCCCCCTTTATGTTTTTCCTCATCGGCCGCTGCAGTCGACGTTGGAGCCTTGAGTAAGACTCACGGGTATGCTAGATACTCACCTGTACTACCTTCATTTGGAATAAGAAGTTATGGGCTCCCCTGCGTCGTAGTTTGTCCGAAAGCTCTTCAGACGTCAGCAGTACCGCGGCCTACGCCGCTGGACGGTGTATTTCGATTTGATTTTGCTTCACCGGCCAGCCACGCACCGTGCAGGACTGTGAAGGGTGAGGGTTCCTAGACCCCTGATCGCATAGGATATAGTCCGGCGGATGGCCTCTCTTTTGAGCCTAGGATGGGCTGCGGCGTGTCGGATAGCTTTGGTGGAGCGTTCCCTAACAAGGTTCCCGCCACCCTGGAGATCCGAGCGTGCAGGCTGAACACTAGTGCACTCCTGCAGGGAGTTTAATCTATTCGAATAGCCGTGTCCACGGTAACAGGACGCTTTATGCTGAAGCTGGATCTTACCACTACAAACTACTACTATTAAACTGTTGGTTCCGGGTTTTCTTCCTCGCAGGGTTGTCGAGGAGGGGAACTCGGATGCATATATTATTATTAATCATTACAACTTACTATTATACAATGCTGCAGCAACTTCTGCTTCATTGTTACGTTATGCTTTATATGAACTGTTGGTTGTTCTCTTCTTGTGCTGCAAGTCTTTGATAGGCCTAGCTTCTTACCCTTATTCTGATTTCTACCTTGCAGTCCACTATATACAACCTGCCCTTTCCATTTGATACAAATGCATAAATGCTTAGTAGCGGACGTAAGACTCGCGGGTATGCTAGATACTCACCTTTGCTTTATTTCCCCCTTTATGTTTTGCCTGATTGGCCGCTGCAGTCGACGTTGGAGCCTTGGTGTCCAGGAGCAAGAGATCCCCGATGTTGACCACCGCAACGTGAAGAGCCCCGATGCCTTCTACGATGTCGAGTTCCCTGTTGACCAGGATTAGTTTGTAGGTTCCCAGGCAGGAGGCCTTGCCTTTTCGATCTGTTGTTATTTGTGCTAGCCTTCTTGAGGCAACCTTGTATTCTTGTGTCTATACTTAGATACTATTGCTTCTGCTAACTTTGTGCTCTCGAGCTATTGTATTTGAGCCCGCGTGGCCCCTGGCTTGTATTAAACAGCTTGTATTATTTTATTTGTAGAGTTGTGTTGTGATATCTCACCGTGAGTCCCTAATCTCGATCGTGTACCTTGCGTGTATGATTACTGTACACGACATGATTTTCGGGGCGTCACAAGTTGGTATCAGACCCGACTGCCTGTAGGACACCCCTTCCAACTCCTTGGTCGAAGTCGAGTCTAGTCTTTGCAAAACTACTTTACTAACAGTGTCGTGTGGCTTATCGACCCACGTCGCAAACTGGGTGGTATTAGGATCTTTTTCTCCGCACCCTTACTCTGGGACTCTGCTCTCTCTTCCTTTCGGGTTAAAGATTTTTCTAACTCTGACTTTAGGATCTCGTGACTAATTCCTCCCGGAGACCCCTCATTCCAGATGATCGCTTGCTTCACGAGAAGATCCCGAAGATACTTGCCGATAAATTCTCAAGACCCTATGTGCACGTCGCCTTAATAATTCCCAGCCACCGATAAGTCTGTATGTATAACCACATACACCCTTCGTTCATCCATTCAATCCCAGTTGCTCTTGTGTTCATAAGATGCATCGAAATACTTTCCGTTGTTTCGAGAATACTTTGAGCCTACGTCCTTGCAGCTTCTTTTCACCCTGCGGATAATTCCTCCCATTTAACGAGGATCCGTTCATCCTAAGTGGTTCCTGTGATTCCCAAAATACTTTGAAATACTATTGGATCTCGCCACAATCCTTGACAGCCTACTGCTTTGGAGATTCTTCTTGCCTGTTCACACTATGATTAATCCCGTTTGTCTTGTAGTCTTTGATGACCTCCCTTGGCATTGCCATTCTGATATGTTGAATCATCTTGTGCGCGAGTGCACGCAATCATCAGTTGATCCCTATGAATCCATTCTGCTGGCTCAGACGTCATTCCGGACATGATCTGGATATCGGTAAATCAAACCTCGATTGATTGTTCGACTAATTCCATTCAACTTACTCATCGTTTCATCGGAGCATCTGCTTCCGATCCTTCATTCTTGAAATCATAATTCCTTTGAATTCAATCATCGGATTATTCAGATGCTTCTACCTCTGATGTATTTGCATTCTTTCTGCTTATGGTTGAGTACCGATACACATACCAGACTCTCGGTACGCCACCTGACCTTTTGGTGGATTACTACCTACGGTTTCCTTGTGTCCTAAGTCATTGATGAATTTCCCCTAATACAAGATGCCTCCCGCTAATAGTATCATCTACTTCTTGTCGTTAGCCTTCTGCTTTCGAACTTGTATCCTTTGCTCCTGATGTTGGTTGTAAAGATTCGTAAAATGACCCGTTGGGTTGTATGTATGCTTCATCCATATGTGGGAACCCATCAACTTCTACGGGTCATACTTTACTGGTGTTACGCCAGATAAATTTCCTACTCTACAAATTCATATACAACGAGAAGTGAATGAAAGGCTATGCATTGAAGAAGTGGGACTCGACCCTGAAACTTTGTGTTCATGCCCATGGATACTATGTAGAACTTAACATGAAATTTTCTTATAAAAGTAAATTGTCACCTTGGTGGAAATTCTTCTTGCGTCTGTGATCTTTCATTATACCTTCGAGTATTACCCCCTGGTATCTCGAGGATATCATGGCTTTGCACTATATCTTATGGATTGTGATGAAACAATGCTATCCCTGTAATATCCATTTCTTGGTTCTGCGTTGTCGACAACCGAGAACACGACTTACCTTTTGCTCCACCACCCTTTTTGTTTGGTGATGTTGCTACTCGGTTGTATTCTCTTGAAATATCTCGACATAAAGTGTCGTGGTCATCATCAGCATGTTTGCCTCTTCCAAGTGTTAATTGGATTCATCGTGAGAAATACCATCCTTGCCCCTCGATGATTTGTGTCGTCATTGACAACCCCCTTTGACTCCCTGGAAATACAAACTTGGCCATGTATATCTTGCTCTGCTTTCCCTTCGGAAAGATATACACTTGATACTTGTGTATCATCACCTTTTCCTTTCCATTGGTCTGTTTAACATTTCTTGTAATGTATCTTATCTCAGCAGTGATAATTCTCTGCTTATGTAAACACTTCGGTGTACTACTTTGTCCGTACAACCTGTTACTATTGTTGATGACTTTTTGGTGACCACCGATGGACGAGAACTTTGCCTACTGGTCCGCCTCGTCTTAACGAGCAGTAAAATGGTTCTCTTCGTCCCTCGCCCTTGGCACCGACATTGTTGACGGCATAGCTAACAAGTTGTTCTCTGACTTACCTTGCAACTTGATCGCATTGTTTTTCACCACCCTTCTTATTCAGTGTGGGCCCATAACCCACAGTTCCACAGAATCGAAACCTGACTCTCTTGTACCTTTCAGTTCTCGAGGTTATTCCTCTTGCTTGACCTCGTATGCAATTCACGAGTCCTCTACCTTGTGATATTCAGTACGATATCAGACTCGGTGCTTATGCCTGATGCTTTGGACCCATTTTTCATCATCCGTCATCGACATCGAATGCATGCCTATCCGCTTGAAAACTTCTCTTGCCTTCTTTTGTTTCTCTCGATGTATCTCCTTGAGTTTAACTCGTGGGATACTTTGTACCCCATCCCATTGGGCCATCTCGGTTGAGTAACCTTGTATCAATCCGACCCCCCTCTTAAATTTTCCTCCTAGCCTATTCGTAGGTACGATGAAGCCCCCGCAGGAAGGATAACAACTCGTCGAGATGCACCAATGCAGAGAAGTGATGACATCAACGAGAAGGATTATTTCTTCGGGAAGGACAACAAGGGCCCGAAAAATCGCTAGAATACGAAACCGAAACCTTACCCCCTTACACTACCTTTAATTTTCGGGACGAGAATTCTTTGTAGTGGTGGAGATTTGTAACACCCCGGGTGTCACGCTACAGTAAATCACCTTGTGCTAATGCCAAGTCACCTTGATTAACTTGTGATGATCACCTTGATCAAAGCTTGTTCAAATTCAAACCAAATAAAAGTTCCAGATAAAGGTGGAAATAAAACTTAATCCAAAATTATTGCAACCACTTTTGTAAAATGCCCAATATTCAGTGGACCATGTCCATGTGGGTATGGGAATTTATTAAGCTATAAAATAAATCAAACAATTCAAACATTAGAAAAATAGTGGCATTTAATACCTTTTTAATAAAACACAAATGCAAAAGAATTTATAAAACCCACAATCTTTTTGTGGCACTCTAGCAATTTACAATACTAATTATGGACTGCCACATATTTTACAAAAATAAAAAAGTATCTAAAACAATAAAATACAGAAAAGAAAACAACTATAAAAATAAAAAATTGTAAAAACCCTATCTACCGCACTAGGCGAAGCCCACCACCACCCGGCCCACTCCCCTCCCCACCCACTGGGCCGAGCCCACCCGGGCTCTCTACCTCCTCTTCCCTGTTCATGGAGCATCGTGGACGCCATCCACGCCGGCCACGGCAGCGGCCGGCGGCAGAGATAAGTCTCCCTCGAGCCGCCGACCCCTCCCGCAAACCCTAGGAGCCCTCAGAACCCCCTCCTCGTCTCCCTCTCGCCTAATTCGTGTGCAGTCGTCCGCGCCCATGGCCGCGCCGTCTCGATCTCGCGGCCAACGGCCGAACCAAGCCCAACTGGCATATCCGCGGTGTTCGTCGGGGTCGTCTCCATCGTCCTGCATGCGGAATCGGCTCTGGACGCACCACAGCTGCCATTCCCTTCAACTCGTCACCGCCATGGCTACCGGCCCTGCAGCCACGATTCGTTGCTGGCGACTCCTCCAGCAACTCCCTAGACCTCCCCGAGCTCGTCTTCCCTCTCACTGTGAGCCGCCACCCGATTTCCCACTCCTCTCTACTCGATTTGGTTGCCCCTGGCACCATGGCCGTGAGGCCCTGCTCTCTCCGCCGCTAGAGTTCACTGTTGGCCATGTTGTCGTGCACCACTCGAGCCACAGCGAGACCCAAACGATGCGCAACACAATCTCGATTCAATCCCGCACACTCCCGCACCATTTTCTCGCCGGAGGCAAGCACTCGCTCACCGCAGTGCTTTGCTCCGGGCGTCGTTGTGTCCGTCGTGGTTGAGCGTGCGCTCACCGCGCCCAGCCCACGTGACACACGCCCCATCGCGCGTGGCCACGGCCCTCGCACCTTGCCGCGTAAACCCCCTCGCCCCCCCTCGCCGGGTTGGCCTCACTGGCGAGCCGCGACCCGCCGCCGGCGTGCTCCGTTCGGAGTAAGGGGCTAATTCCCCTACTGGCTAACCCCCCCTCTCTCCTTGTCTCTCTGACACGCGGGCCATGTGCCACTAAGTACCCCCTAATTGCCTGTTTAAGTTAATAAAAAGAAACAAACACCCTCCTGTGTATGACTAGTGGGCCCTAGGCCATTAGCTTAAGATTAATTAAATTGGTTAATAGGTTAATTATCACTGTGTGACTTACACCTGGGCCCCACCTATCAGATTACTATTTAAAAGATTTAATAGAAATTACATAGAGTATGACATGTGGGCCACCCTGCTGGTTTATTAAATGAAATTTTTTTAATTAAAATGTGAGGCTGACTAGTGGCACCCACTGGTCAGGTTTGACCAGTCAAAGTTCCTGTTGTGGATAATGTTTATTAAAGAATTAAAAGAAATCCGTTAAATGTTTTTAATTGATTAAAACTTTGAAAATCAATATCTTTTAATCCGTAAGTCGGATTGAAAAACTTTATACATCAAAATTGATCAAAAAATATAAAGAATAAGAATACGCTACCCGCATACCCACCACACCCCTCTAACTTACCGAACACGAGACTTTACCCCTTCGGATGAAAATGTTCTGAACATAAAAGTTGTTCGGAATGCATCAACGATCACGGATACACTGTCCACATGTCTGTCAGATATTCATGACACTTCAGACATGGAACCTTCCCCTCCGGATCTTCTGTTCGGTAATCAACCGATAGTGATGAGTCAACCCCGGATAAATTCCAGCTCCGAGAAAATCACCGAACACTGTGTTAGAGCCCCATTGCTTTGTATCTTATATGTCATATATTTGTATTGCTATTATTGTTGTGTATTTATTGTTTCTTCCCCCCCCCTTTATTCTCCGGTAGACCCCGTTGCTACCGCCGACGACACTGTTGCCGAGTACGACTACTACATCATCGACCGTACCCCTCCCGTGAGCTTCCAGGCATGAAGATCCATTCTCTTCCCCTGATATCGCCTATCTTTTTCGTACATTTCTTGCACTAGGAATTGTCACTTCTGCTGCTACGATTACAATCCTATTCAATTGCATAGCCTGTTTTTGTCGCCCCTAGATGAACCTGCCTTTATCCTATGCTGCCTTATAAATATATATTATATTCAGCAGTGAGCCCTGCACATTGTTAGCTAGGATTAGATAGAGGGCCGTGATCACTCAGGGGAGTGACCGCGGGTACAACTTATTATAACTGTGACAGGTAAGGTACAATGTAGACGCCGCCTAAGGCCCCCTAACTGGGCTCTGTCGAGCCACATCAAGTGGAGCTACCGAGGAGTAATCCTCGTACTTCACTTGTTGCTGACTCTGTATAGCCGCCCTAGGGTCTTGAGCCCCGGTTGTCCTTAAGGTAAGAAGTCGGGCGACCCAACGGTGCCCGCGAGCGGTATTGCGTCGGGAACGATAGGGAGGGTACGACGACGTTACTGGCATGCTTGTCCTCTGCTCGTATCTCGCGAGAGTTACCAAACCACAAAAGTCGATCTCTACCAAGAGCACACGCGAGATAAAGTAAGGAGTCGGTTCACCTTGTTGGTAACCGCAGAGACTTGGTGGGACGACAGGGCAGGCACCGATGTACTGGTGGTCCTGACTGCTATCGTTGTCCGTGGGTCAGTTAAGTCGAGGCAACGATACCGGTTGTCACGCAGGTTAATTAAAATGATAAATTGTTCAGTGGATGACTTGAGCGGCCGCAAAGGCCTGTACGCACTACCTTCACGTGGGATAAGGACTTATGGGCTCCCCTGCGTTGTAGTTTTTCCGAAAGGTCTTCAAACGTCAGCAGTACTGCGGCCTGCGTCGGGAAGTGGTGTCTTCTTCGTCCGGACGGTGTATTTGCATTTGCTTTTGCTTCACCGGCCAGCCACGCACCGTGCAGGAGCGTGAAGGGTGAGGGTTCCTAGACCCCTGATCGCATAGGATATAGTCCTGCGGATGGCCTCTCTGTTGAGCCTAGGATGGGTTGCGGCATGTCGGATAGCTTTGGTGGAGCGTTCCCTAACAAGGTTCCCGCCACCCTGGAGATCCGAGCGTGCAGGCTGAAAAGTAGTGCACCGCTGCAGGGAGTTTAATCTATTCGAATAGCCGTGTCCAGGGTAACAGAACGCTTTATGCTGAAGCTGGATCTTACCACTACAAACTACTACTATTAAACTGCGGGTTCCGGGTTTTCTTCCTCGCAGGTTAATCGAGGAGGGGAACTCGGAGGCATATATTATTATTAATCATTACAACTTACTATTATACAATGATGCAACAACTTCTGCTTCATTGTTACGTTATGCTTTATATGAACTGTTGGTTGTTCTCTTCTTGTGCTGCAAGAGTCGTCAGAAGATGCTAGTCTTCGACAGGCTTAGCTTCTTACCCTTATTCTGATTTCTACCTTGCAGTACACTATATACAGCCTCCCCTTTCCATTTGATACAAATGCATAAATGCTTAGTAGCGGACGTAACACTCGCGGGTATGCTAGATACTCACCTTTGCTTTATTTCCCCTTTATGTTTTGCCTGATCGGCCGCTGCAGTTGACGTTGGAGCCTTGGAGTCCAGGGGCAGGAGATCCCCGATGTTGACCACTGAAACATGAATATCCCCGATGCCTTCTACAATGTCGAGTTCCCCATGGACCAGGAGTAGTTGGGAGGTTACCAGGCAGGAGGCCTCGCCTTTTCGATCTGTTGTTATTTGTGCTAGCCTTCTTAAGGAAACCTTGTATTCTTGTGTCTGTACTCAGATACTATTTCTTCCGCTAACTTTGTGCTCTCGAGCTGTTGTATTCGAACCCACGTGGCCCCTGGCTTTTATTAAACAACTTGTATTATTTTATTTGTAGAGTTGTGTTGTGATATCTCACCGTGAGTCCCTAATCTCGATCGTGTACCTTGCGTGTATGATTACTGTACACAACTTGATTTTGGGGGCGTCACAGTTGGTAACACCTCCTCGTTGGTTACTCCAAGTGGAAGGTTAGGATGTAGTAGAAGTAAATTTCTCTTACAACAGGACTGTAAGGTTTATCAAACTAGGAGGATTCCTAGCTCAACAAGAAGGCGGTGAAATGAGCAACGCGCCGTTTGAGATATTACTCGCTTAACCTAGACCTGCACATAAGACACAAATAACTTTTCTCCCAACGACTTCACAGAGATTGTCAATCTCACCGGCCTTGCTGTTTACAAATTATCAAACACGAAGGGGGAAATAATAATTGTGCGTCTAAAAGGAAATAAAAGCAATAAAGTAAAAGCGGTGTGAACTATGATGGAAATATGGACCGGGGTGACATGACTTTCACTAGTGATGTCTCTCTCCCAAAAGACAGTAAACAACTATGTTGGGTGAGGAAATTACAGCTGGGCAATTGACAATTATAAACGGGCTGTAATGCTAGTTATGTTACTGGAAAGTAAAGAGGCTCCATCGTATGGGCATTACACCAAAACAAGTAGTACATCTATTCATCAGCATCTACTCACTAATCATCCTCCTAGAGATATCTATCCAGAACATCTCGCTGGTATTAAGTTGTGAACCCCAACCAAATTATAGGATCAAAGCAACAGAGAACTGCCTTAACACTCTATACATAATGTAAGCAATCCTTGAAACACGCAGTCACAAGCACCACTATTTTACCCCTGGTGGGGACATCAGATTCCCTAGTCTCATGTTTCTTTCACTCAAGCTAGACATCGGGGGGGCAGGAACCCACAATCAAGCATTGCGAAGAACATGCACGAATACTCAAGAACAAAAATATAAAGATAAACCAAATATATTACTCATTGCAAACTGAACAGAATCTCATCATCCATCGGATCCGAGCAAACACAACATAACAAAGCAGGAATTAATACATAGGTGTCTTGATCATGTAGGACAGTTCACAAGGGCTAAGAATTGAGGCACAAAATTGGAGGGAAGACATCATCTAACTACTGATCATGGACCCATGGTCCAAGGGCGACTACTCATGGTGCTTATCGGAGGTGATCATGGTGATGGAGAATCCTTCGGAGGTCAATCCTCCCACCGACAGGGTGCCGAAAAAGCTTCTTCAGGCGACCTCGAGATCAGAATCGGTGTGACGGCGGAACAATATATGAAATCGTGTGACTGGGGCGGGCTCTCTGAGGGTTTTCGGAGCAGGGACTAAATATAGGCCAAAGGGGAGCCTGAGGGGTGGCCCCCCTGGCCGTGCCAGGGAGGCGGTTGGGCAGGGGGTGGTCCCTCTTGGGCCCCCCTTCGGGCTTCCGAAGTCTTCTGACTTGGATATTTTTTAGTATTTTTCTGGAATTTTCCGAGCACTTTTATTTTTCACCTTTTTATGCAATGCACGGACGAAACAGACAAAAACTTGCACTGGGCACTGAATTAGTAGATTAGTCCAAAATATTTTGGAAATTATATGAAAGTGCATCAAAACATATGGCAACATCACCAAAATAAGCATGGAGCAAGCAAAAATTATAGATACGTTTGGGACGTATCAGCATGGTCCCTGGGAGGGATCCGAGAGCCCTAGATCATTCTTTCGAGGTTGCGATGGAACGTCGATGGATTCTGTGATAATTCTTCGTTCCCAATAATTTTAGATTTACGGAGAATATATAGGCAAAAGAGAGACATGGGGGGGTGGCCCCACTCCCACAGTGTAACACCCGGGTGTCACGCTATAGTAATCACCTTGTTAAGTGCGATGTCATCATGATTAAGGAAGGGATAATTGATACGTCCAAAATGCATCACTATTTTATATCATAATTGATCCTTATTCATTGATATATTTCATATTACAAGTATGTTCTGATGTTGTTTTGGCTTATTTTACACAGTTTGCAAATTTCCGGTGCTGAAGCAGCAGACGGAGGATTCAGAGGTAAAAAGTGGATGCTGAGGTGCTGAAGAATAATACCTCCAAATTACCTGAAAATCGATGGAGAGTATTTTCCAGAAGATTAACGAAGACACGCCGAAGAGGGGCCAGCGGGGGGCCACAGGAGCCCCAGGCGGCCACCTGGTGCGGCCCCACCCCTGGCCGCGCCGGGAGGGCGCTTGGAGCCCTGGGGCCACTCCCGGCTCCCCCCTCTGGCCAATATACTCATCGGACGCGAAAACCCTAGAAAGAGAAGCTTTTACGTAGTTCCGCCGCCGCTCCGTGGAGGAAACCTACAGAGAAGAAAAGGGCTCTCCGGCGGACAGATTCCGCCGAGGAGATCACCTCCCGGAAGGGGAGATCATCGCCATCGTCATCACCGTCATCACGGCCATCATCGAGATCATCATCATCCCCAACATCAGCACCATCTCCACCACCATCCAATCTCACCTCACAAGTTTATCTTGTGTTGTAATCCGTACTTTCTATTCTCTCTACTCTACCGGTCTTGATTACCACTTTGTGGTGAATGCTATTGAGTTTTGTTGGAGAAATATCATTATGTCCAGATTGTTTATCATATATTTATCACCTCTGATCATGATCTCTTTTATGTCTTGTGAGTAGTTACTTTAGTTCTTGAGGACATGGAAGAAGTCTAGTTGTTAGTAGTCATATGATGTTGAAGTAATTTGGGTTGTTTGATATTTAAGTTGTGTTTTTATTTTCCTAGTGGTGTTGTGTGAGTCGAACACTCAACACTTCACCTTATTAAGGAGTTAGGGGGATACATTGTGTATAAAGAACGCTTATGGTGGGTTTACGGAGTGACAGAAACCTGAACCCCAGTTTGCACACTTTGGCACAAGGGACTAATGGATCCTTGATCTTATTGATTTTGTTAGGCTTTGCCTTAATTTCTATCTTCTATTTGCGGATGCTTGCAAGATGTTTAATCATACGAGTGCACTTATCTTAGTCTAGAAAGTGTGCTAGCATAGATCCACCCACTCAACGCTTATAAGCACAACACTTGTTATCGATACGGAGTATGGAGAAAGCACGTGACTACCTCCCCATGTGTCCTCGAGAACGCTTTAGTCTTTATAAGTTCAGTTACCAGGCTTATCCTTTGCTCAAAAGGATTGGGCCACTTGCTGCTCCTCAGTACCATTTACTTTGCTTTCTTTTATCTTATTGTTGCTTATATCGAAAACCCCTAAAAATTTAACTTTCAGTGCTTGCAGTTATTAGTTGTCCAAAATCACCTATCAATTCCTTTCGCTCCTCGTTGGGTTCGACACTCTTACTTATCGAAAACGCTGCAATAGATCCCTTTACGTTGAGGGTCATCAAGTAACGTTTTCTAGCTCCATTGCCGGGGAGCATAGCGCTATTGGTAAGTGAAGCTGGTAAGGAAATTTATATATTGTTATTTTTATTTTGTTGTTGCTGCTCTTTGTCCGTATGGACAACCTAGCTATTGGATCGTTTCTTATGGGGAAACACCCCACATCTGTGGTGATTGTTCCTCCTCCTACTGAAATTTTGCCTTATAAAATACCAGCTGGTATTATCGATTGTGTTTTGGCTAATCTTTATGCAGGAGACAGACATCCCACTGAACACTTGCTATATTTATCACAACTATGTTCACTATTTAAGCTTGCAGGTGTATCAAAGGAGTTTTTCATGAAGAAATTTTTCTCTGTACCACGTACAGATAAAGCTTCAGATTGGTATAAGCTTCTCGATAACTCTCATTTTCTTCATTGGCAAGAGCTTATGTCTCTCTTTTATACCAAGTTTTATCCTCTTTATGAAATTCATCGAGACATGAATTATATCTATAAATTTAGGTCTCGTGACAGAGAAAGCATCGCTCAAGCTTGGGGGAGATTGAAATCTCTAATGCTCAAATGTCCTATTCATGAGCTCCCCAAGAAAACTATACTTACAAAATTTTATGCTAGACTTTCTCGTCAGGATAAGGAGATGTTGGATGCCTCCTCTAGTGGGGTATTTCAGAAAAAAAGCGTTGAAGAAAGATGGGATCTCCTTGAAAGGATCTAGAAGAATACCGAAGATTGGGAAATAGATAAAGGTATTGAATCCGCTATAAATTATGAGCATGATTATATAGAGAGTTATGTGAAAACTGATTACTTTAATACCTTTTGCTCTAAGATTGGTCTTGATTCCCATCTAATGATTGATTTTTGTAAGGACTTTGCCTCTCATATTGACTCTTCTAAGAAGAAGAAGAATCAACATCATAAACCCTTCAAAGAATCACCTATTTATATTCATGTTGCTGATCCTATTGTGCCTGCAGCTATATATGAGAAGCCCCCTTTTCTCGTAAGAATAAGGGACCACTCTTTCGTGACAGGCATAATGAATAAGAGTGAGAGAAGAATTGATGAGCATGAGGACCATATTAAGGTTGATCCTCGAGTTGCATTGGTTAAGGATCTTATTACTAATGATGCTTTAGATTCCAATATAAATTTTTGTGATGTTTCCACTAACCTTGTCACAGCCAAGAATAAAGGCCCAATTTCAGGTACTCCAGTAGTATCTGTTAAAATAGGATATCACAATTATTATGGGCTATGCGATTTGGGATCTAGTGCTAGTGCTATCCCTTACTCACTTTATCAAGAAATCATGGGTGAAATTTCACCTTGTGAACTTGAAGAAGTTGATGTTACTATTAATCTTGCAAACAAGCAACTATCTGTCCTATCGGAATTGTGAGAGACGTTGAAGTTTTATGCGGAAAGGTAAAATATCCTACCGACTTTCTAGTACTTGGTTCAGTAAGGGATAATTTTTGTCCTATTATTTTCGGTAGACCTTTTCTCAGAACTTGTGGAGCTATAATAGATTGCAAGAAAGGTAAAGTTTCAGTTGAATTCAATGGTGAGCCATATGAATTTAATTTTTCTAAGTTCTTTAAGAAGCCTCGTGGTACTGATTTTCCAAGTAATGATAAGATTATTGAAGATATTGCTTCCATTACTATTCCTCCTAATGATCCTTTGCAGCAATATATGAAGGACCACGAGAATGATTTGCATATGCAGGAGAGGAATGAGTTGGACGAAATATTCTTAAGACAACCTGCTATCCTAAAGCACAACCTTCCAGTTGAGCCTTTGGGAATTTTATCGAAACCAAAAGAAGATCCAATGTTTGATCTGAAACCTCTTCCTGATTCGCTCAAATATTCTTATTTAGATGAAAAGAAAGTATATCCTGTTATTATCAATTTTAACCATTCAGGGTATGAAGAAGAGCGACTATTGGAAGTACTTCACAAACATCGAGGTGCAATTGGCTATACCCTTGATGACATTAAAGGGATTAGTCCGTCTATTTTTTAACATACCATCAACCTTGAGCCTGATGCTAAACCAGTTGTTGATCATCAACGACGATTGAATCCGAAAATGATGGATGTTGTAAGGACTGAGATTCTCAAGCTTCTAACCGCAGGTATTATCTACCCTATAGCTGATAGTAAGTGGGTAAGCCCGGTTCATTGTGTTCCAAAGAAAGTAGGAACAACTGTGGTTCCTAATGATAAGAATGTCACAACCCCAAGTTAGGTATGTGCTAGAATAGCAAGTAACTTTGCATCATGTTAAAATTTTCAAAAAGAAATTGAAATGGGAGAAGAAACCCCCCCGGATGAATTTAATTCAAATGGCCCGATAAAAAGTTGCACCAAAAATTCCTTTTGCAATTTTTAAAAGTGTCATAAATGAGTGTGATCAAATATAAAGTGATTTGGATTCAAACCCATTCTCATATATTTTTCAAATATTCAAACAGGACCTTGGAATTAATGAAATACCCCTATTTGAATTTGAATTCAAATATTTTGAATTTAAAAAATGTTCAAAACTTGGGAATGACTAGATACTGGTCATGTAAGTCCATATAAAATTTTTGAGCATTTAATAAAATGTCTAGCTAATTTTTTTAGCAAGACAAAACAAAAAACAGAAAAATATATTAGAAAAAGAAAAACAAAGAGCTTACCTGTCGCTCAGGGCGACGGCCCACTTCCCCTGGCCGGCCCATCCCACCCGAGACGTGTTGTCGTCTACCTCCCCGCCAAGCCAAGAAGTTTGGTAGAGGCAGAGCACGCGCCGGGCGCCACCTCGACGCCGAGAGGCTTCCAGCCCCCCCCCTGGACCTCATCTCCTCACCAGGAGACGCGCAACGTTAGCCCGCACCTTTCGCCTCTCATCGCGTTTTCCCTCCTCCTCTCTCTGCTTCGTTTCCAAACCGCCCCGAGAAATTGCCGCCGGCCACCGTTGTGCGAGACCGTGGCCAACGACGACGAAGAGCTTCTCCACCTTGTCCATCAAGCTCCCCGATGTCGTCTTCCCCGAGCTAGAGCTTCAATCGGACCCGAGGCACCCTGAAGTCGACGCTCGCCTCGCCAAATCACCGCCGACCACAGAAGATTCCGGCGAGAAATTGGACGCCGTCGAGCCCCCTCCGGCCTCTCCATGCTCGCCATCAAGCTCTGGTGAGCATCACGCGTCGTTTTCCTCCTCCCAACGCTCTTCCCGCGGCCGCTGTCGTCGTGTTCTTCTAGGTCAGCAGCCGGCCGCCGCGGGCTTCATCAAAGTCGCGCACCAGAGCGCCCCCTTGACCTCCCGATCACTCCAGCAGACGCGCGCAAGCCCAAGCTACTTGCCAGTACTCTCCACTCCCTCTCCCGTGGCCGTTAACCCAAGTCTGACGAGAATAGTGCCCCGGCCGTCGCCATGGTCGATGCCACCTTCGCCACAGAGCCCGCCGTGGCACCCCAATGGCACCAGCAGACACGCGAGTTCACGCCGCGCATGCCCGTGCTCTCCGTTTCCCCTCCCGCGTCCGAAACAGCAACTCCGGCGGAACTCCGGCGAGCCCCGAGCCGGCGACGCCATTAAACCCTAACCACTAAGCTTAACCCCACTAATCCCCACCCTGGGCCACTGACCAGTGGGCCCAGGTCCCTAATTAACCACGGGTTAATTTAAATAACAGATTTAATTAACCCCCCCCCCCACTGAAAAGCTGGACCCACACTCCATCTACCCCCTGACGTCACACTAACGTCATGATGACGTCGTAAATCGATTAATTGAATTAAATTAATTCCAATAATTCCATAAAATAGCTTAAACTTCAATAAATCATAGAAAATTCATATTAACTCCAAATTGGACAAATAATATGTCTAAAATTATTAGAAAAATACAAGGATTCTGAATATGCACTTTGTTTGCATGTATGACCATTTTAAAATGGGTGAATAGTAGCAAACATGCATATGGCATTCTTTTGATTTCAAATTTCGAGTGACTTTGCAAATGACTTTGCAACGCACTTCTTTTAGATGGTTTCATCCACACATCAGAGACTTTACCTCACCTTTACAACATCACTTCATGATCAAGCTTTTGAAATGAACATTCATGGATTCAAATGCATTTGAAATTCATCAATAAATCAAATGGAGTTTGAATTTGCATTTCCAATGCAATACACTCCTTTTAATTGGAATAACTCACACATCAGTGACACATACATCAAGTTTCAACCTTCAACTCATGTGCTTGAGCATTGCAAATATATTTATCCCTTGATTGCTTTGTTTGCTCGATAGACGTGCAACCGGAACCGGAGGCCAACCCCTTTGTTGAAGACACCGTTATCGAACCTCGTCCGCAAGGCAAGCAAACCCCCATTGTTCATGTCGACAAAATCCCACTTCCCTCTCAGTCTCGCTTATGCATTTTTTAGGATGATTACCATGCTACGTTTCTACCGCATAGATGAACCAATTCCTTTGCATGACCTATCATTTGTCACAGTAGTAAACAAACCACAATCCTAACAAATGTAGGAGTTTATTGATATCATGTGGCCCCTGCAATTGTTACTGCTTATTGCATGCTTAGAGTGATACAATGTTGATACTGTTATGTGAGTCGGGATGGTAGCAATCATGTTGATGATGGTGGAAATGTGTTGGTGAATCTACCCTAATACAAGGTGAACGATGAGAGGTTGTGTAGGAGTACACAGTGGGTTGTCTTGTTGAACACCGCCCTAAGTCCGAGTTCTTGTGTGGTGATCCAAGATGAAGAGTACAACCACACATTGGGCTCACTGACCCCTCTCAACCTACTAACTCATCCCTTTCGATGTCCAAATGTCGCAGTAGTTCGGAGTTCTGGTAGGTTTGTTGCCTGGCGGCTAAGTGAGAGAACGGCTCAGCCGAGATCGGCTTATGCACGACGCACACATCATCTGGGTCCACTTCGGTAAACCGGCCGGGTTCACGATAGTGGTAGCCAACCTAGGTAGGCGGCTTTCTTGGACTAGAACGGCTATGAGGTAACAGTTGTGGTGGCATCCTCGCTATCGCCTCTTCAACGGTGACACGCAAAATGCGGTAAGCGATGACATGTGTGTGTAGCGGTACACCCCTGCAGTGTTAACAAAACTATTCGAATAGCCGCGTCTGCAGTTAAGGACTTCTTGGAAAGCTTAGCTTGATTATTAGACAACTTGAACTGGATACTTATAAAACTTGACAAGGTAGGCGTGAGTGCTATGGCGTGCTTTCTCGTGGGGAAGTCGAGGAAGGCACCATAGTGGTGTAATTGGTTGGAGACATGTAGTGGACTCATGTACGCTTCTTACCTCAAGTCTGGTACTCGTAGTTCAGGACTAGCCAAGTCAAAGCTGGCATTTCTTCATTGAAACCCCACCTCCCTTTACCTTGATACATGTGCATGAGTAGTATAGTTCCTATGTAAGTCTTGCTGAGTACGACTTTGTACTCACGTTTGCTTATTCTATGTTTTAGATGAACCCACTGACTCTGAAGGTGGATTCTTCCTCGAGCTCGACGACTCAAGACCAAGCTAGTGTAGTCCCAGTCAGACGACTGGTCCCTCGTCGAAGGGCTTGTTTATAGATAAGGCTTCTCTGAGCCATTTGTTAAACTTGTCTGTACTCAGACCTACTTTGCATCCGCATGTTTGATGTAATGTTGGATCGCGGTCTCGTGATCTCTGTGTGCACTCTGTAAGAGTTATCAATAAAGTTGTATACTTTGTAGAGAATTGCAATGAGACCTGCTGTTCATACTAGACATGTGTGTTGTGTGTATGATTATAACATGCATGTCTTAGTATGGGTTTTCGAGACCTTAGTTGTGATCTGGCTGGCGGTCTTTTATACACCAAGTGGCCCTTAGATGTGCGCAGCTTGGGGCATCGCGATGCGATTGCTCGTGACTCTGTCACGTGCTCACTTTGATGTATGATCGAGCCCGCCCTAGACCCCGACTAAGTGATCGGGCTGGAGTAAGTCTATGTAAGGGTTATAATACAATCGAGAGTATGGTTGAGGCGACTTGTATACGAATATGGGAGTTCACCACCCATATCATTTAGACTTGTGCGCGGACGATGAGGACCCATTTCAATTGATCATCCGGCCTGGATGGGATGCCCCTCAAGTTCGATGCTTTCCGAGAGCGTTTTGTGCTTGGCCTTGTCTGCTTAGACAAGTGGGTACGGCTCTCGGCTCTCCATATGATTGTGTCGTAACGGGACTTGCATACGCTAACCCCGGGTCCTGACAGACTTGGTATCAGAGCTGGACTGACTGTAGGATTATCAGCCTTGACCAAAGTCGAGTCTAGCCTTCTATAGTTATATAGTTACTCTGGGTATATAAGGGAACAACGGAAGGCTTCTTTTTTCTCCTTTCCTTCATCGTTCTGAGTTCTGAGTCACCCTCATCTTGTTCTACGGGAAGATAGGACTATGCTCATTTATGTCTTACTAGAACATCTCGTTGTTTGCTTCCTTGTAGCCGTAGGAAAGTTCTGTTCGGTTTGCTAGAGTTGTTGTGCTTCCTGATTTCTTACATCGTATGTAAGTGTTGTTTCCACATTGAAAGAAAAGACATTTCTTACAATTACAGCCGTTATGCTGTCCGAGTCATTCCAGGTTTCTTCATCATCTGATGCATTTGCAAAATCCTTCCCTCTATTTCGGTTGTCCTTCCAGAAGATTTTCTAGGTGGCATGCCCGACAGTTCCATAGTGTTTGATGTAGGTTTTCTTCTAGAAACCTATAGTGATTCATTTGCAGCTCTTCCTCCCACTTTAGATGTCTTCTAGCAAGAAGAACCACACTAACCATCGTGTTGGGGTAAATTTCTAATCTGACATATCTGTTGTAGCCCTAATAAGCCATGGTCATCCTCTAGGAAGCTATCCAGTAACCCAACTTCTTAAACCTAGCCACCCGACAGATGTGTAGTGTTCCTAGTGGATCTTATGCCAGGAACCGCACCAATTTCCAGACGCCCATACAAAATGGCCCCACGTGAGTTAGCTGAGCTTAAAATCCAACTTGAAGCTTTGTTGGCAAAAGGCTTCATCCCCCCTAGCTCATCGCCATGGGGTTGCCCCGTTCTGTTTGTAACGAAGAAAGATGGAACAGAAAGGATGTGCGTAGACTATCGCCCACTAAATCTAGCGACGATAAAGAAAAAGTACCCACTGCCCAGGATCAATGATCTTTATGATCAACTTGCTGGATCCTCTGCCTTCTCCAAGATGGATTTGAGATTAGGTTATCATCAAATCAAAATCCGAAACGAGGACATTCCCAAAACGGATTTCACTACTCGTTATGGTCTTTACGAGTACACCGTCATGTCCTTCGGTTTAACCAATGCCCCCGCCACTTTCTCGCGCATGATGAATTCGATCTTCATGGAGTACTTAGATAAATTTGTTGTAGTTTATCTTGATGACATTCTCATTACTCGAAGAACGAAGAAGAACATGTCGAACATCTTAGGCTGGTATTGATGAAACTTAGAGAGCATGGCCTGTAAGCTAAATTCTCCAAGTGTGAATTTTGGCAACCAGAAGTGACCTAATTAGGCCACGTGATTTCTGCAAAAGGCATTGCTGTGAATCCCAAGAGAGTTCAGGCCGTCCTTGACTGGACTTCACCTGAATCGGTTAAGCAAGTTAGGAGTTTTCTTGGCCTAGAAAGCTATTTCCGCCGCTTCGTCGAGAAATTTTCTAAAGTTGCAAAGCCTCTAACTGAAATCCTCAAGAAAGATAAGAAATTCCAATGGACTCCCAAGTGCGAGGAAAGCTTTCAAGAGCTAAAAAGAAGACTGACTTTTGCACCCGTACTTGCGCCTCCAGACACCAAAAAGGATTTTGAGATATTTTGCGACGCATCACGGCAAGGGTTAGGATGCATAATTATGCAAGATAGACATGTGGTAGCTTATGCTTCACGCCAGTTGCGTCCACATGAAGAGAACTATCCTACCCATGATCTTGAACTTGCTGCCATAGTTCATGCCCTGAAAACTTGGCGACATTACCTCCTTGGTAATCGTTGTGAGATCTATTGCGACCACCAAAGCCTCAAATACATATTCACCCAGCCAGATCTTAATCTTAGGCAAAGACGCCGGATTGAATTGATAAAAGATTACGACGTAGGAATTTCTTACACCCCAGGCAAAGCCAATGTCATGGCTGATGCACTAAGTCGTAAGTCGTATTGTAACAACCTCATGTTACAACAGTATCAACCACTTCTTCATGAGGAATTTCGCAAGCTCAATCTTGAGATTGTTCCTCATGGCTATCTTTCTACCTTGGTGGCGAAACCAACTCTTGAGGATCAAATCATAGTTTCCCAAAGGCGTGCACGAGGTATTCGCCGGATCAAGGAGAACACTGCTAGCGGAGTTGCTAAATGTTTCTCCACAGATAGTAAAGGAACGGTATTCTTTGGAAATTGTTTGGTAGTACCTAAGAATAGGGAACTAAGGCAACTCATCCTCAAAAAATCCCATCACACACCCCTCTCGATTCATCCCGGTAGCACAAAAATGTACAGAGATCTACGCCAGAGATTTTAGTGGACTAGGATGAAGAGAGACATTGCTCGATTTGTTGCCGAATGTGATGTTTGTCGTCGCATTAAGGCAGAACATCAAAGACCTGCTGGTACACTTCAACCTTTGCCTATTCCCGAGTGGAAATGGGACAAAGTTAGTATGGATTTCATCACTGGCTTTCCAAAAACCCAGTAAGGAAATGACGCCATCTTCGTTGTGGTGGATAGACTTTCCAAAGTTGCACACTTCCTGCCCGTTCGCGAGTTTATAACTGCTAGCCAGTTAGCGGACTTGTATGTCTCTAGAATTGTGTCTCTTCATGGTGTTCCTTTGGAAATCAATTCTGATCGTGGTAGCCTTTTCACCTCTAGATTCTGGGGAAGCTTTCAGAATGCTATGGGAACTCATCTCTCCTTTAGTACAGCTTTCCATCCTCAGTCTAGCGGTCAAGTCAAAAGGGTTAACCAAATTCTTGAAGACATTCTTAGAGCTTGTGTTATCTCATTCGGAAAGAATTGGGAGAAGTCTCTTCCATTCGCCGAATTTTCTTATAACAATAGTTTCCAATCTAGTCTGAACACGGCTCCTTTTGAACTCATATATGGACGACGATGTCGAACACCCCTAAACTGGTCAGAAACCGGTGAAAGACAATTCTTTGGACCGGACATGATCATGGAAGCAGAAGAGCAAGATCGCATTGTTCGTGATCAATTGAAAGCAGCCCAGTCTCGTCGGAAAAGCTACTATGATCGTTATCATAGGCAAGAGAGCTACACTCTGGATGAGAAGGCTTAGCTTCGGGTTACTCCTCTGAAGGGAACCCAATGATTTTGTATCAAAGGCAAGTTGGCCCCACGTTACATCGGACCTTTCCGCATTCTTGCTAAACATGGAGAAGTTGCCTACCAACTTGAACTACCCCCGCACCTTTCCCGAGTACATGATGTATTCCATGTGTCACAACTCAGGCGTTGCTTCAAGGAACCCATCCGCGAAGTCGACCATGAAACTCTTGATCTCCAAGATGACCTTTCTTATCGAGAGTACCCCGTTCGTATTCTTGATTCCGCAGAGCGTGTCACTCGTCGTCAGAAGATTAAGTTTATGAAAGTGCAATGGTCACACCACTCTGCGAGAGAAGGCACGTGGGAAAGAGAAGACCGTCTCCGTTCCGAGTACCCCACCTTCCTCCCGCAGACTTCTGAATCTCGGGACGAGATTCTTTTGAGTGGGGGCGAGTTGTCACAACCCCAAGTTAGGTATGTGCTAGAATAGCAAGTAACTTTGCATCATGTTAAAATTTTCAAAAAGAAATTGAAATGGGAGAAGAAACCCCCCCAGATGAATTTAATTCAAATGGCCAGATAAAAAATTGCTCCAAAAATTCCTTTTGCAATTTTGAAAAGTCTCATAAAGGAGTGTGATCACATATAAAGTGATTTGGATTCAAACCCATGCTCATAGATTTTTCAAATATTCAAACAGGACCTTGGAATTAATCAAATACCCCTATTTGAATTTGAATTCAAATATTTTGAATTTAAAAAATGTTCAAAACTTGGGAATGACTAGATTCTAGTCATGTAAGTCCATATATAAATTTTGAGCATTTAATAAAATGTCTAGCTAATTTTTTTTAGCAAGACAAAACAAATAACACAAAAATATAACAGAAAAAAAAACAAAGAGCTTACCTGTCGCTCTGGGCGACGGCCCACTTCCCCTGGCCGGCCCAGCCCACCCGAGACGTGTTGTCGTCTACCTCCCCGCCGAGCCAAGCAGCTCGGTGGAGGCAGAGCACGCGCCGGGCGCCACCTCGACACCGAGAGGCTTCCATCCCCCCTGGACCTCATCTCATCGCCAGGAGACGCGCAACGTTTGCCCGCACCTTTCCCCTCTCCTCGCGTTTGCCCTCCTCCTCTCTCTGTTTCGTTTCCAAACCGCCCCGAGAAATAGCTGCCGGCCACCGTTGTGCGAGACCGTGGCCAACGACGAAGTAGAGCTTCCCCACCTTGTCCATCAAGCTCCCCGATGTCGTCTTCCCCGAGCTGGAGCTTCAATTGGACCCGAGGAACCCTGAAGTCGACGCTCGCCTCGCCAAATCACCGCCGGCCGCAGAAGATTTCGGCGAGAAATTGGACGCCGCCGAGCCCCCTCCGCCTCTCCATGCTCGCCAACGAGCTCAAGTGAGCACCGCGCGTCGTTTTCCTCCTCCCAACGCTCTTCCCGCGGCCGCTGTCGTCGTGTTCGTCTAGGTCAGCAGCCAGCCGCCGAGGGCTTCGTCAAAGTCACGCACCAGAGCGCCCCGTTGACCTCCCGATCACTCCAGCAGACGCGCGCAAGCCCAAGCTGCTCGCCAGTACTCTCCACTCCCTCTCTCGTGGCCGTTAACCCAAGTCCGGCGAGAACAGTGCCCCGGCCGTCGCCATGGTCGATGCCACCTTCGCCACAGAGCCCGCCGTGGCACCCCAATGGCACCAGCAGACGCGCGAGTTCATGTCGCGCATGCCTGTGCTCTCCGTTCCCCCTCCCGCGCCTGAAACAGCAACTCCGGCGGAACTCCGGCGAGCTCCGAGCCGTCGACGCCATTAAACCATAACCCCTAAGCTTAACCCCACTAATCCCCACCCTGGGCCACTGAACAGTGGGCCCTGGTCCCTAATTAACCACGGGTTAATTTAAACAATAGATTAAATTAACCCCCCCTCTAAAAAGCTGGACCCACACGCCATCTACCCCCTGACGTCACACTGACGTCATGATGACATCGTAAATCGATTAATCGAATTAAATTAATAACAATAATTCCATAAAATAGCTTAAACTTCAATAAATCATAGAAAATTCATATTAACTCCAAATTGGACAAATAATATGTCTAAAATTATTAGAAAAATACAAGGATTCTCAATATGCACTTTGTTTTCATGTTTGACCATTTTAAAATGGATGAACAGTAGCAAACATGCATATGGCATTCTTTTGATTTCAAATTTGGAGTGACTTTGCAAATGACTTTGCAACACACTTCTTTTAGATGGTTTCATCCACACATCAGAGACTTTACCTCACCTTTACAACATCACTTCATGCTCAAGCTTTTCAAATGAACATTCATGGATTCAAATGCATTTGAAATTCATCAATAAATCAAATGGAGTTTGAATTTGCATTTCCAATGCAATACACTCCTTTTAATTGGAATAACTCACACATCAGTGACACATACATCAAGTTTCAACCTTCAACTCATGTGCTTGAGCATTGCAAATATATTTATCCCTTGATTGCTTTGTTTGCTCGATAGACGTTCATGTCGATAAAATCCCACTTCCCTCTCAGTCTCGCTTATGCATTTTTTAGGATGATTACCATGCTACGTTTCTACCGCATAGATGAACCCATTCCTTTGCATGACCTATCATTTGTCACAGTACTAAACAAACCACAATCCTAGCAAATGTAGGAGTTGATTGATATCATGTGGCCCCTGCAATTGTTACTGCTTATTGCATGCTTAGAGTGATACAATGTTGATAATGTTATGTGAGTCGGGATAGTAGCAATCATGTTGATGATGGTGGAAATGTGTTGGTGAATCTACCCTAATACAAGGTGAACGATGAGAGGCTGTGTAGGAGTACACAGTGGGTTGTCTCGTTGAACACCGCCCTAAGTCCGAGTTCTTGTGTGGTGATCCAAGATGAAGAGTACAACCACACATTGGGCTCACTGACCCCTCTCAACCTACTAACTCATCCGTTTCGATGTCCAGATGTCGCAGTAGTTCGGAGTTCTGGTAGGTTTGTGGCCTGGCTGCTAAGTGAGAGAACGGCTCAGCCGAGACCGGCTTATGCCCCACGCACACATCATCTGGGTCCACTTCGGTAAACCGGCCGCCGGGTTCACGATAGTGGTATCCAACCCAGGTAGGCGGCTTTCTTGGACTAGATCGGCTATGAGGTAACAATTGTGGTGGAATCCTCGCTGTCTCCTCTTGAACGGTGACACGCAAAAGGCGGTAAGAGATGCCATGTGTGTGTAGCGGTACACCCCTGCAGTGTTAACAAAACTATTCGATTAGCCGCGTCCGCGGTTAAGGACTGCTTGGAAAGCTTAGCTTGATTATTAGACAACTTGAACTGGATACTTATAAAACTTGACAAGATAAGCGTGAGTGCTATGGCGTGCTTTCTCGGGGGGGAAGTCGAGGAAGGCACCATAGTGGTGTAATTGGTTGGAGACATGTAGTGGACTCGTGTACGCTTCTTACCTCAAGTCTGGTACTCGTAGTTCAGGACTAGCCAAGTAAAATATGGCACTTCTGCATTGAAACCCCACCTCCCTTTACCTTGATACATGTGCATGAGTAGTATAGTTCCTATGTAAGTCTTGCTGAGTACGACTTTGTACTCATGTTTGCTTATTCTATGTTTTGGATGAACCCACTGACCCCGAAGGTGGATTCTTCCTCGAGCTCGACGACTGAATACCAAGCTAGTGTATTCCCAGTCAGACGACTGGTCCCTCGTCGAAGGGCTTGTTTATAGATAAGGCTTCTCTAAGCCATTTGTTAAACTTGTCTGTACTCAGACCTACTTTTCTTCCGCATGTTTGATGTAATGTTGGATCACAGTCTCGTGATCTCTGTGTGCACTCTGTAAGAGTTATCCATAAAGTTGTATACTTTGTAGAGAATTGCAATGATACCTGTTGTTCATACTAGACATGTGTGCCGCGTGTATGATTATAACATGCATGTCTTACTATGGGTTTTCGAGACCTTAGTTGTGATCTGGCTGGCGGTCTTTTATAAACCAAGTGGCCCTTAGATGTGCGCATCTTGGGGCATCGCGATGCGATTGCTCGTGACTCTGTCACGTGCACACTTTGATGTATGATCGAGCCCGCCCTAGACCCCGACTTAGTGATCGGGCTGGAGTAAGTCTATGTAAGGGTTATAATACAATCGAGAGTATGGTTGAGGCGACTTGTCTATGAATATGGGAGTTCACCACCCATATCATTTAGACTTGTGTGCGGATGATGAGGACCCATTTCAGTTGATCATCCGGCCTGGATGGGATGCCCCTCACGTTCGATGCTTTCCGAGACCGTTCTGTGCTTAGACTTGTCTGATTAGACAAGTGGGTACGGCTCTCGGCTCTCCATATGATTGTGGCGTAACGGGACTTGCATACGCTAACCCCGGGTCCCGACAAAGAATGAACTAATACCTCAGAGAATTATTATTGGACATAGAATGTGTATTGATTACAGGAAGCTAAACAAGGCAACCAGGAAGGACCATTAACCGTTGCCGTTCATCGACCAAATGCTTGAAAGGTTATCCAAAAATACTCACTTTGTTATCTTGATGGTTATTCTGGCTTCTCTCAAATTCATGTTAACACTGATGATCAAGAGAAGACCACTTTTACTAGTCCGTATGGTACTTATGCTTACAGACGTATGCCTTTTGGTTTATGTAATGCCCCTGCTACTTTTCAAAGTTGTATGTCTGCTATCTTTCATGGTTTTTGTGAAGAAATTGTGGAGGTATTCATGGAAGATTTCTCCGTCTATGGAACCTCTTTTGACCATTGTCTCCACAACCTTAATAAAGTTTTGCAGAGATGTGAGGAGACAAATCTAGTGCTTAACTTGGAGAAGTGCCACTTTATGGTCAACGAGGGAATTATTCTTGGCCACAAGATTTCCGAGAGGGGAATTGAGGTGGACAGGGCCAAGATCGAAGCATTTGAAAGGATGCCCTACCCAAGGGACATCAAAGATATTCGTAGTTTTCTCGGTCATGCTGGTTTCTATAGAAGATTTATTAAAGACTTTTCTAAGACTTCGAGACCCCTCACTAATCTTCTCCAGAAGGATGTTCCTTTTGTTTTTTATGAAGATTGTAAGGAAGCCTTCGAAGTTCTTAAGAAAGCTTTAATAACCGCTCCTATAGTACAACCACCTGATTGGAATTTACCTTTTGAAATTATGTGTGATGCTAGTGATTTTGCTATTGGAGCTGTTTTAGGGAAAATGGTTGATAAGAAGTTGAATTTTATATATTATGCTAGCAAAACCCTTGATAGTGCTTAAAATAATTATGCTACTACTGAGAAGGAATTCTTAGCAGTAGTGTTTGCTTGTGATAAGTTTAGGTAGTATATTGTTTATTCTAAGATTATTGTTCATACTGACCATGCTGCCATTAAGTATCTTATAGAGAAGAAGGATGCCAAACCAAGGCTCATCCGATGGGTACTGCTTCTTCAAAATTTGATTTGCAGATTGTCGATAGGAAAGGAGCAGACAATCTGGTGGCGGATAATCTTTCAAGGATGGAAGGCATACCGCATGATCCCATTCCAGTCAACGACAGTTTTCCAGACGAACATCTAGCTGTTGTAAAAGTACAATCTCTCTCCGATCCTTGGTTTGCAGATGATGCTAACTTTATCGTTGCAAAGTTTTTGCCTATAGGTTTAACATTTCAGCAAAGGAAGAAGTTCTTTAATGATTTGAGGCATTACTTTTGGGATGACCCACATCTTTTCAAAGAAGGTCCAGATGGGATCGTGAGAAGATGCATACCGGAACACGAGCAGAAGGACATTGTCAAACAATGTCACGACAGTCCATATGGAGGACATCATGCTGGTGAGAGGACCGCACATAAGGTTCTTCAATCAGGTTTTTATTGGCCTACTCTCTTTAAGGATGCTAGAAATTATGTTTTATCCTGTGATAAGTGTCAGAGAATTGGTAATATTAGTAGAAGGCATGAGATGCCTATGAATTACTCTCTAGTGATTGAGCCCTTTGATTGCTGGGGTTTTGATTTTATGGGTCCTTTTCCTTCCTCGCACAAGTACACTCACATTTTAGTTTCTGTGGATTATGTAACCAAGTGGATAGAGGCAATTCCCACTAAAAGTGTTGATCACAAGACATCTTTGAAGATGCTCAAGGATGTAATTTTTCCTAGGTTTGGAGTACCCATGTACCTCGTGACTGATGGGGATTCGCACTTTACACATGGAGCTTTTAGAAAAGCTTTAGCCAAGTACGATGTCAATCATAGAATTTCTTCACCGTACCACCCTCCAACTAGTGGGAAAGTTGAGCTCACCAATAGAGAGATCAAGTTGATCTGACAGAAGACAGTAAATAGAAATAGAAAAGATTGGTCAAATAAGTTACAAGATGCCTTGTGGGCGTATAAAACTGCTTACAAAAAACCCCATGGGCATGTCTCCCTATAAGATGGTCTATGTCAAGGCTTGCCATCTACCATTAGAATTAGAACACAAAGCTTTCTGGGCTATTAGAGATCTTAATGCTGACCCAAAATTAGCTGGTGAAAAGCGTCTCATGAACTTGACTTCTCTAGATGAGTGGAGAGGTGAAGCTTACGAGAGCGCTAAAATGTTCAAAGAAAAGGTAAAGAAGTGGCACGATAGGAGGTGTAACATCCCAATTTTTGTAAAAATTTGGATGTTAATAGAATCATTTGTGCATACCATTTCTCCCCATTTGCATATTGGATGTTTTGGATTTTCTTTCCAATGTATTTTAACCCAATAAAAATCAAGAGAGAAGATAACATGACTTCTTCAACATAAAAAGGGTTAAGAAAATATTGGAGCATTTATTTTATTTTAATAAAGAATTTCGGGAATTTAATAAATCCTAAAATTCCTTTTGGAATTTATTAAATTGTCCAAAATGACTTTATAAATAAATTTTCGCATTTTATAAAATTGCATTGAGCTAGGAATATTTATCCTAGACTTTATAAAATTTTGTGAGGTTTTATTAGAGTTTTAATAAACTTATTTTTGAAATATATTTTTTTATAGTTTTTTATTTTAACAAGGAAAAATTTACAATATTTTCTTATATATTTATAAGATTTTAAAAATTTATTACGTATTTTTTTATAAAGGTAATTTTTTAAAAAACAAATTCGGCCGCCAGGCCAGCCAGCTGGCCGGCCCAGCAGCCAGGCCCCCGCGCCTCGTCTCCCTCCCGTGCGTGTGCATGCACGCACGCAGCGCACGCAGCGCAGCAGCGCGCAACAGCAGCGGGCGCTGCAGCGCCGGCCGCACCCGACCAGCCAGGCGCCCACTCCGCCCTTCTTCCTTCCCTCCCCGCGTACCCCGCACCTTCCTTCTCCACCCCGACAACTTTAAATCCCCCATTAATCCTCCATTAAAGAGTTCGCCGGAATTTTTGCACTCGCCGGATTTCGTCGCCAGGAGCACGCATCTGGACACCCCCTCCCCCTATATAAATCACCTCTGCGTGCCCCTCCTCCCACTCGTCCAAAGCCCCCAAAAATCTTGCCCAAAGCCGCACCGTAGCTCGCGAATTTGCTCGCCGAAGTTCGCCGGCCGAGCTCCGCCTCGGTGTCGATCACGTCGCCGGTAAGCCGTCTTGAGACCCCAAACTCTGGAAATCGGTTGCCCTCGTCGTCACGCACCTCATGGACAAACTTTTGCCTCTTCTCATGCACCACAGCAGCGTCCCGGAGCTCGCGCGTCCACCGGAGTTCGCCGGAGTTCACCGCCGCCCCGCCACGTCGTAGCCTCGCCGGAGACCGCCGCCACCACCCCGTGCTTCCCCACGCCGAGCCGCTTCTCCCCGACACCTCCCTCGCCGCCAATCCCCGCTGGAGCCGCCGCCCCACGAAGAAGACGCCGACGGCCACGTACAGTACGTGTACGTTTCTTCCTGTGTAGAAGAAGATGAGTTAAAAAAAACGTTTTTATTTATTTATTTATTTTAGAGCATTCACTAGATTAGAATATTACCCCTAGTTTTGTTTTAGCTATATATTTTTTACTCGTTTATTAGTTTTAGACGAAACCAAATCCCGCGTTTAATTTATTTTTATTATTTTTTTCATCCCTCTATCGCGTGGAAACCTATTTTCAAAATTTTGGAATTTTAAAATATGTGTTTGAACATATTTTAATTCAAACTTCGTTTGGCCGTAATTTTATAACCGTAACTCGGTTTTGACCGATTCTTTTTGCAAATCAAAACCCTATTTTATCTATATCACTTAGGACTTTCATCAACAAGTTTTACACAAAAATTTTGTTCTATAAAAAAACTTTATTTATTCTTTATTTTCCAAGTTTGTCGAAGCATTGTTTTCGTTTTATTTTGTATTATGTTTTGATTGGATGCACTTGTTTATTTGCGTTAGATTACCCCGAGTGCGAAGCGGAATATTTCCAGTCCTTAGAGTTTGACCAGCAGCAACTAGGCAAGTCTACCTTTGATCATTTCCACTTTACCTATGTTTTATTGCATGTAGTACCCCTTTCTTAGAATGCATAAGTAGAAGTTTACTTTCACGCAAACCCAGTAGTTCAATTTGTGGTAGGTTTAACTTGTAACCATCGTGTAGGAAATTTTAGTGCTATGTTATTGTAGACGTGGATTGGGGAGTGAATTCACGATGAGATGAGTGACTTTGTAGTAAATCAGGACCAAGTTAAACTCAATGAACTACCTGGGTGGAACGGTTGGAGGCACCCTGGAGGAACCAGTGGAGATGCCTAAGTGACCTGGAGATGGCCAGGGATCACTGCGGAAAGCCACCCGGGCTTAAAGAGATTTTATCATATTGTCATTTTCTAGAAGCTTACGTGTGCAGCCACAAGCCATTATGGGCTCTGGCTTGGTTAATTAGTAGTAGTGACTCTTGCTAGGTGGTGCTACGAACGTAGTGTTGGTAGGTGGGATGGCCACGCCAGAGTAAGGGAAACTCTTTTAAAAGACCATGTCTCAACTTTCCCGTTTCCATACAAAGTGTAGTGTGGCAAATACCAATGAAGGTGGTCGAGTCTTGTGGGGAAAAGTGCACAATCCTCTGCAGAGCGTATAAATCTAATCGATTAGCCGAGTCCCCGGTATTGGACAATTTGAGCATCTAGTTATGGTAATTTTGAGAAATCTCATCATCTTTAATTAAATCTTTTTGGGCATAATTACCACGGGTTGTCTTGTGCTTATTTATTTTGTTGAGATTATTTTTAGGAACACTTATTCTATAGGGAAAAAAATTCAGCTTTATGCAAATTGAAACGTAGAAGCTCCACCAGCCAAATGCATGTATTGTAGGACTTCATTTTCTTCTACATGGTATGACTTGCCGTACATTCAAAGTACTGACTCTATTTGGGTTGTACGATTGTTGCAGATTTCTCTGACGGTGATTAAGGTGCGAATAGGTTGTTTTCCTATACTCAACGTTTTGCCGTGGAGTCGGATGTACCACTACTACTACTATTGCTTCCGCTTTTTTTTATGGCCTTAAGCCATACTAATGTAATAAATTTTCTTTATTTTGAACTCTCCGATGTAATAAAATACATGTGATTTATTCTGTTATTCATCGAGTACTGTGTGTGTCAGCAAGTTGATCCAGGGACTGGCACGGATCACAGAGACTTGGTCCCATTCGGGATCGGGTCGTTACAAGATGGTATCACAACACATGTTGACTGTAGGATGTGACCTTAGAAATGGAAAAGCCATAGGACAAAATTTTATTTTTCAAACCTTCTACTTTTCGTTGTTCTCGTATCCTTGTCTATTCAAAGCTAACTTCTCTCTTTTAAAAATATAGATGTCGACTGCCATGACCCGGTTCACCCGGCCCGATGAGACCATGCCTTTTGGGCGACGCCTGACGAAGATCACCAAGTACCTGAACATCGGCCTGGCCTGTTTTACTGGAACCCTCAAGACCTCGGCGCCAGAAGATAGATGCTGGAGGATCAACGTCCACATTCCAGGACGCACCTTCGCGAAGAAGATCAAGCCTATTGACTTCTTCTTGGAGGCACCAACTTGGAGTTTGGGCCAGAGCATCGCAGCACACACCTCCCTTGGACGCATCCGCGAGGAATACAAAGAGGATCTCAAGGGAACCACCTTCATGGCATGTGGACGTCGGGATCACCATGGAGAGATTGTGCGCACCGTTGAGGACGACACTATATCATCCTATATCCAAGACCTGGAGGAGCACATCCGCAGCTTGGAGAAAGTGATGCACCGTGGCATGAAGACCTCCAGGAAGCTGGCCATCCGCCAAGAGGAGCTGGAGGAGGAACTCAAGGAAACTCGTGAAGGGTACGAGGATGAAATCGACACGCTACTGAAGAAGCATGAAGAAGTGAAGCTCCTGCTAGAAGAGGCCGAAGAGAAGCTTGACCATGGAGAAAACATCCAGGACGACAACTCCTGGATAAGGATCATGAGGGGTCACAGGACGTTGAGATGAGCGAGTCTTCAACCGACTCGACTTAGTTACAGACCACCATCATAGATGATTATCCTTAGCTACTCGAGTAGAGTTTTGATCTATCGATTTTTTTTGTTGTTACCATGTCGACTTTGTGACATGGATTATCTTAGGTTGCTTGTTTGAAACTTGATTTGAGTGAATTGAATTGAAACTTTGCTATCATTTTTGCATATGGGTCGTGTTTTCCCCTTAGGCCCTTTTCTCCCTCTATATCTCATCTATTCTAACCCAACAGATGCCACCAAGAAGGGACCCTTCCGGAAGTGGATCAGGGAGTGGAATCCCCGGCCTAGAGCAGTTGCTTCAGACCCAAAACCAGTTGATGCAACTTCTGATGCAGAACATGAACACCAACAACAACGCACCACCACCTCCACCACCACCGCCTCCGGTGGATAGTCTCACCCGTTTCCTGAGATTGAACCCACCATTGTTCTCAAGCAGCCCAGAGCCGATTGTTGCTGATGATTGGCTTCGTAATATGGGAAGGAAGCTGGCAACCGCTGGATGCACTGATGGGGAGAAAGTGAGGTTCGCCTCGCACCAGCTGGATGGACCTATAGACGCATGGTGGGATAACTATACCACCACATACCCAATGGCTAATGTGACATGGGACCAGTTCCAGCAGGCCTTCCGCATGGCTCATTTCTCAGCTGGAGCTATGACTCTCAAGAAGAGGGAATTCCGCAACTTACGCCAAGGAGGTCGTTCAGTGGCAGAATATGTGGAGGAGTTCAACAAGCTGTCCCGTTATGCTCCAGGAGATGTGGCCTCGGATGACGCTAAACAAGAGAAGTTTCTGGAGGGACTAAATGATGAGCTTGGCGTTCAACTGACGGTGGAAACTTTTGCTAATTATCAAGAGATGGTGGACAAGGCTATCATTCTTGAAGGCAAGCATCAGATAATGGAGAATCGCAAGAGGAAGTACGGTCAGGGAAAGTTTCACTCTGGAGCTCAGCAGAAGCCCCGTCCCGCACCATTCTCAGGATATGGTGGATCAGGACACAACAAGTTTGGAGGACACAACCATCACAACCATGGAGGCCATTCTCAGCATGGGAACCATGGAAACAATCATGGTGGCCCTAGGAATGGAAATGGAGGAAATGGAAATCAACACCGTCCCAACAATATTGCACCAGTGAGGAAGGATCTGAGTCAGACCACCTGCTTCAAGTGCAATAATAAAGGACACTATTCAACAGATTGTCCTGAGAACAAGAATGGGAATGGCAATGGAAATTCTGGAAACAAGAAGCCAAATCCTTTCGCCAAGGGACAAGTGAACCATGTCAATGTGGAGGAAGTCTATGAACAGCCAGATGCAGTGTTTGGTAGGTTTCTCCTAAACTCTCATCCGGTATTAGTTCTTTTTGATACTGGTGCATCGCATTCATTCATATCAAGGGTAGTTGTGGATAAGTATGGATTTCCTACCAAGACCCTTAGTATGCCCATTATGGTGAGTTCCCCGGGAGCCGAGATGGCGGCAGGTTTAGGTTGTCCCCAGTTGAACCTCGCCATTGGCAGGCATGTTTTCCCCACAGACCTGATCATCCTGAAGTCACAAGGATTAGATGTCATTCTAGGCATGGATTGGATGTCTAAGTATGAAGGCAACATTGACTGTGTTAGAAGATCGATTTCTCTCACCACTCCAGAGGAAAAGAGGATCAACTATGTGTCCAAGCATAAGCCTAGAAAGGTCCAGGTATACTCACTTAAGGGGGTTAGCCTGGAGGAAGTGCCGATAGTCAAGGAGTACCCTGATGTATTCCCGGAGGAATTGCCCGGAATGCCACCGGATCGAGACATTGAGTTCTTGATTGAGTTATTGCCAGGCACCGGACCAATATCCAAGAGACCGTATAGAATGCCCGCAAATGGCCTGGAAGAAATTAAGAAACAGATTGAGGAGTTGTTGAAGAAAGGGTATATACGTCCGAGTTCATCACCTTGGGGAGCCCCAGTGCTCTTAGTGGCGAAGAAAGATGGAACCCTAAGAATGGTGGTGGACTATCGCTCATTAAATGAGGTGACTATCAAGAACAAGTATCCACTACCAATGATCAATGATTTGTTTGATCAACTGGAAGGAGCTAGTGTTTTCTCCAAGATCGATCTTCGATCTGGATACCACCAGTTGAAGATTCGAGAACAAGATATACCCAAGACCGCTTTCACCACCAGATATGGACTTTATGAGTATACAGTCATGTCATTTGGTTTGACCAATGCCCCTGCATATTTCATGAGTATGATGAAAAAGATATTCATGGAGTTTTTGGAAAGTTTGTTGTGGTATTCATAGATGATATCTTGATCTACTCCAAGAAGGAAGAGGAGCATGAAGATCATCTGCGCTTAGTTTTGGAGAAGCTCAGAGAACATCAACTCTATGCTAAGTTCAGTAAATGTGAGTTTTGGTTGAAGGAGGTGGGATTTCTTGGACACGTTGTGTCAGGTGAAGGCATATCAGTGGACCCTTCCAAGGTTGAAGCAGTCACGGAATGGATTGCACCCACATCAGTCACTGAAATCCGTAGTTTCCTTGGACTTGCGGGATATTACCGGAGATTCATTGAGAGTTTCTCCAAGATCGCTAAGCCCATGACGGAGTTGTTAAATAAGGAAACCAAGTTCGTGTGGACAGAAGAATGTGAGGCTAGTTTTCAAGAATTGAAGAAAAGGTTGGTTACAGCCCCAGTGCTGATTTTTCCTAATATACACAAGGATTTTCAAGTGTATTGTGATGCCTCTCGTCAAGGACTTGGAGGTGTCCTGATGCAAGACGGAAAGGTCGTAGCTTACGCCTCACGTCAGCTTCGACCTCATGAAGTGAACTATGCCACACATGATCTGGAGTTAGCAGCCGTAGTATATGCACTCAAGACCTAGAGACATTTTGTTGTTGGGAATAGTTGTGATGTGTACACTGATCATAAGAGTTTGAAATATATCTTCACTCAGAAGGAGTTGAACCTTAGGCAGAGGAGGTGGTTAGAGCTCATTAAAGATTATGATATGAGATTGCACTATCATCCAGGAAAGGCCAATGTGGTGGCTGATGCTTTGAGCCGGAAGAGTTATGTCAATACTCTCATAGCAGGAGGTTTACCTCAGGAATTATGCGATGACCTGAGAGATCTCCGATTGGAGATTGTTCCTCAAGGATTTATCGCCACTCTGGAGATTCAATCCACATTGTTGGAAAAGATCCGCGAGGCTCAGAAGAAGGACAAAGGCATTGCTGAGATAAAGGGAAGTATGGGCAAAGGAAAGGCCAAAGGATTTCGTGAGGATGAACATGGAACCTTATGGTTTGAACAACGTATTTACGTGCCCAATAACCCGGAGATCAGAAAGCTGATTCTCCAGGAAGCTCATGATTCGCCTTACTCCATACACCCAGGCAACACCAAGATGTATTTGGACTTGAAGAAAAAATTCTGGTGGACCGGTATGAAGAAGGATATTGCGGAATATGTAGCAGTGTGTGATGTATGTCAGAGAGTGAAGGCGGAACATCAGAAGCCGGCCGGGTTACTTCAGCCTTTGCCGATACCCGATTGGAAATGGGAAAAAATTGGCATGGATTTCATCACTGGATTACCCCGGACTCGATCAGGATATGATTCTATCTGGGTAGTGGTGGATCGTTTGACTAAGGTAGCTCACTTCATCCCCGTGAAAACCACCTATACGAGTGCAAAGATGGCAAAGATATACATGTCGAGAATCGTATGTCTGCATGGAGTCCCGAAGAAGATTGTGTCAGATAGAGGCACTCAGTTCACTTCAAAATTCTGGCACCAGTTGCATGAAACCTTGGGAACCAGACTGGAATTCAGCACGGCTTTTCACCCGCAGACAGATGTGCAGACAGAGAGAGTGAATCAAATTCTGGAAGACATGTTGAGAGCTTGTGCACTAGATTATGGATCCAGTTGGGATGATAATTTGCTTTATGCACAGTTCTCATACAACAACAGTTACCAAACTAGTTTGAAGATGGCCCCGTTTGAAGCCCTCTATGGAAGAAGGTGTAGAACACCGTTAATGTGGGATGAAGTTGGAGATCATCAATTGTTTGGACCAGACTTGATTAAGGATTCCGAAGAGAAGGTTAAATTGATCCGTGATAGATTGAAGATAGCTCAGTCCAGGCAGAAGAGTTACGCAGATGCAAAACGCAAGGAGGTAATATACGAAGTGGGAGATCGAGCATATCTTCGTGTGTCCCCACTTCGAGGAATCAAGAGATTTGGAGTCAAAGGGAAACTAGCACCACGGTTTGTGGGGCCATACAAAATAGTGGAACGCAAGGGAGAGGTTGCATACAAGTTGGAATTGGCAGAAGCATTGTCTGGAGTTCACGATGTGTTTCACGTATCTCAGCTGAAGAAGTGTCATGCAGAGATGGAGGATATTCCGTTGAGAGACACGGTACCCTTGGAAGCAATTCAACTGGGGAGTGACTTGGCCTACGAAGAGAAGCCGGTTAAAATTCTTGACACCAAGGACAGAGTCACTCGTAGCAAGGTTATCAAGTTCTGCAAGGTTCAGTGGAGTCACCACACTAAGGAAGAAGCCACTTGGGAGCGAGAAGAAGAACTCAAGCAGGATCACACACACCTTTTTGCTGGCCAACCCGAATCTCGAGGGCGAGATTCATTTTAAGGGGGGTAGGTTTGTAACATCCCAATTTTTGTAAAAATTTGGATGTTAATAGAATCATTTGTGCATACCATTTCTCCCCATTTGCATATTGGATCTTTTGGATTTTCTTTCCAATTTATTTTAACCCAATAAAAATCAAGAGAGAAGATAACATGACTTCTTCAACATAAAAAGGGTTAAGAAAATATTGGAGCATTTATTTTATTTTAATAAAGCATTTCGGGAATTTAATAAATCCTAAAATTCCTTTTGGAATTTACTAAATTGTCCAAAAATGACTTTATAAATAAATTTTTGCATTTTATAAAATTGCATTGAGCTAGGAATATTTATCCTAGACTTTATGAAATTTTGTTGAGGTTTTATTAGAGTTTTATTAAACTTATTTTTGAAATATATTTTTTTATAGTTTTTTATTTTAACAAGGAAAAATTTACAATATTTTCTATTATATTTATAAGATTTTAAAAATTTATTACGAATTTTTCTATAAAGGTAATTTTTTTTTAAAAAAAATCGGCCGCCAGGCCAGCCAGCTGGCCGGCCCAGCAGCCAGGCTCCCGCGCCTCGTCTCCCTCCCGTGCGTGTGCGTGCACGCACGCAGCGCAGCAGCGCGCAACAGCAGCGGGCGCTACAACGCTGGCCGCGCCCGACCAGCCAGGCGCCCACTCCGCCCTTCCTTCCTTCCCTCCCCGCGTACCCCGCACCTTCCTTCTCCACCCCGACACCTTTAAAGCCCCCATTAATCCGCCATTAAAGAATTCGCCGGAATTTTCGCACTCGCCGGATTTCTTCGCCGGGAGCACGCATCTGGACACCCCCTCCCCCTATATAAATCACCCCTGCGTGCCCCTCCTCCCACTCGTCCAAAGCCCCCAAAAATCTTGCCCAAAGTCGCACCGTAGCTCGCGAATTTTCTCGCCGAAGTTCGCCGGTCGAGCTCCGCCTCGGCGTCGATCACGTCGCCGGTAAGCCGTCTTGAGACCCCAAACTCTGGAAATCGGTTGCCCTCGTCGTCACGCACCTCATGGACAAACTTTTGCCTCTTCTCATGCGTCACAACAGCGTCCCGGAGCTCGCGCGTCCACCGGAGTTCGCCGGAGTTCACCGCCGCCCCGCCACGTAGTAGCCACGCCGGAGATCGCCGCCACCACCCCGCGCTTCCCCACGCCAAGCCGCTCCTCCCCGACACCTCCCTCGCCGCCAATCCCCGCCGGAGCCGCCGCCCCACGAAGAAGACGCCGACGGCCACGTACAGTACGTGTACGTTTCTTCCTATGTAGAAGAAGATGAGTTAAAAAAAACGTTTTTATTTATTTATTTATTTTAGAGCATTCACTAGATTAGAATATTACCCCTAGTTTTGTTTTAGCTATATATTTTTTACTCGTTTATTAGTTTTAGACGAAACCAAATCCCGCGTTTAATTTATTTTTATTATTTTTTTCATCCCTCTATCGCGTGGAAACCTATTTTCAAAATTTTGGAATTTTAAAATATGTGTTTGAACATATTTTAATTCAAACTTCGTTCGGCCATAATTTTATAACCGTAACTCGGTTTTGACCGATTCTTTTTGCAAATCAAAACCCTATTTTATCTATATCACTTAGGACTTTCATCAACAAGTTTTACACAAAATTTTCGTTCTATAAAAATAAATAAAAAACTTTATTTATTCTTTATTTTCCAAGTTTGTCGAAGCATTGTTTTCGTTTTATTTTGTATTATGTTTTGATTGGATGCACTTGTTTGTTTGCGTTAGATTGCCCCGAGTGCGAAGCGGAATATTTCCATTCCTTAGAGTTTGACCAGCAGCAACTAGGCAAGTCTACCTTTGATCATTTTCCACTTTACCTATGTTTTATTGCATGTAGTACCCCTTTCTTAAAATGCATAAGTAGAAGTTTACTTTCACGCAAACCCAGTAGTTCAATTTGTGGTAGGTTTAACTTGTCACCATCGTGTAGGAAATTGTAGTGCTATGCTATTGTAGACGTGGATTGGGGAGTGAATTCACGATGAGATGGGTGACTTTGTAGTAAATCAGGACCAAGTTAAACTCAATGAACTACCGGGGTGGAACGGTTGGAGGCACCCTGGAGGAACCAGTGGAGATGCATAAGTGACCTGGAGATGGCCAGGGATCACTGCGGAAAGCCACCCGGGCTTAAAGAGATTTTATCATATTGTCATTTTCTAGAAGCTTACGTGTGCAGCCACAAGCCATTATGGGCTCTGGCTTGGTTAATTAGTAGTAGTGACTCTTGCTAGGTGGTGCTACGAACGTAGTGTTGGTAGGTGGGATGGGCACCGCCAGAGTAAGGGAAACTTTTCTAAAAGACCATGTCTCGACCTTCCCGTTTCCATACAAAGTGTAGTGTGGCAAATACCAATGGAGGTGGTCGAGTCTTGTGGGGAAAAGTGCACAAACCTCTGCAGAGCGTATAAATCTAATCGATTAGCCGAGTCCCCGGTATTGGAAAATTTGAGCATCTAGTTATGGTAATTTTGAGAAATCTCATCATATTTAATTAATCTTTTTGGGCATAATTACCATGGGTTGTCTTGTGCTTATTTATTTTGTTGAGATTATTTTTAGGAACACTTATTCTATAGGGAAAAAAATTCAGCTTTATGCAAATTGAAACGTAGAAGCTCCACCAGCCAAATGCATGTATTGTAGGACTTCATTTTCTTCTCCTTGGTATGACTTGCCATACATTCAAAGTACTGACCCTATTTGGGTTGTACAATTGTTGCAGATTTCTCTGACGGTGATTAAGGTGCGAATAGGTTGTTGTCCTATACTCAACGTTTTGCCGTGGAGTCGGATGGACCACTACTACTACTATTGCTTCCGTAGTTTTTGATGGCCTTATGCCATACTAATGTAATAAATTTTCTTTATTTTGAACTCTCTGATGTAATAAAATGTAGGGGAACGCAACAGAAAACAAAAATTTTCGGTATAGCGAGCACGCCCAGGACCACTATGGAGACGCATACAAGGTTTTGATCTGATCGTTACCGACTCGTAGCGCAGCGGGAAGTAGAGTCGATGAAGATCGTCGGTGCAGATCCCCGCAGCTAGGATTTACAACCTCCCAACCGCGAGAATTTATTCCCTCGTCTGCCCCACGAACAGCGCTCCGGGAGGCGGTCGGACAGTCCCTCGGACGATGTCACGGACAGCCCTTCGGGAGGACCCTCGAAACTCGATCTGTAACTCGGACAGCCCTTCGGGAGGACCCTCGAAACTCGATCTGTAACTCGGACAGCCCTTCGGGAGGCACACTCGAACTAAGATCGAAACAACGACCTCTCTACCAAGTTGCACACATACGGTGTCAGCTATCCAGCAGGGCTTCGCCGTCCAGAACTAGTTCCTGCCGGAACCCAGACAGCCTTTCGGCTCTACGAAACTCTTTCGTGTGAGGGAGAGAAGAAGCCAGATAATTGCATGGCATGTGATGAGAACTCAAGTGAGAGCTTGGATCAAGGATATGGGGCTGCCCTCACACCTCTATTTATAGGAAACCCAAGGGGGCTTTCTTGGCTCCCAAGTCCTTCTAGAAGGCTTTCCAAAAATATCTCAAGTAGTACTTTTTACTATTCATGACACCACTTTTTCGCGTCCGAAAAATCCGAAAATATTTTTGTGGGTCTTAGAATAATTCCAACACCCACCAAAATGATTTTCGGCGCGTTCCGAAACAATTCCAGATTAGTGATTTTCATCTGCGAAAAGCAACCTAAGCATTTCCGGCAGCTCCGGAACATTTCCGGCAGCTCCGAAATATTTCCGAAAAAAATATTTTAATCTTTTCTCCAGAAAAATTCCAGAAGTTACCAGAACAATTCTGGCACTCTCCAAAATTACCAGGTGCTCTCCGAAACCTTTTCGGCTTAGTGGTTTACCCCGAAACAACTTTTCGGTTTTCTCTCTCGGAACTTTTCCGCCGTCTCCGAAACCTTTCGGTGACTTTATCTCAGACTCCCTGTCTAGTATTCAACAGATAGATGACCCTTAAGCGTGTGACCCTGTAGGTTCGATGAAGTATAGACATGACCGGAACACTTTCCGATCAATGATCAATAGCGGAACCGAGGACATCCATATTGATCCCTATACCCATACGAAGAATTATTCGAGTGAACCTTTAGTTGCTGTGTGCTATTCCTGTTGCTTCGCGATATATTACAAATACCCGAGGTGAGACTTATTGGCATCCCCGTGAATCAACAACTTGTCCACTATGCCAGTTACCTCGTTCCTGGTATTGTTCTCTTTTCTCGTTCCCGCGTTCCGGCATCCCTGTGATCAAATCACACTGTGTCTGGCCAGACGATGGTGGATACCGTAACACCGAGAGGGCCCTAAGAATATCTCTCCAACGACGGAGGAGCAAATCCCAATCTCGAGCTACCTAGTTCCTTGTCATACTTTTCCGTGAACCCGCAAGCTGCCGTAATAGCCACCCTTTTACAGATGACGTTTAACAAAACCCCAAAGTTCACGAAGCAAGTACGAAGGAACTCGATACTCTCATGGTCTAAGGAATTATGCAAACGCACAACTTTCTCTGTGTTATTAACCATTAACTTGTGACGAATGTATCTCATAGCATAACATCAATTCGGGTCGATTCAACACAAATGTTCTTCTAACATTGTGCCCTCAACATTGCCGGCATAGACATGCCCATGATCAGGAAAACAGGATCATCATGCAATACATGAGCCAGTCTTAGAGGCATGACTAGGAATACATTTTACTGTTTATTATACCACACGTGCACATGAGTTTCCCTCCGAGCCTCGTGGATATTGCAGACTCGAGAATCATTGCAGTTATAGCATGGAACATAAACATTCATTACAAACTCGGAGATACAAAATAACTGTTATTACTGCCTCTAGGGCATATCTCCTACAGACTCCCACTTGCACTAGAGTCATAATCCAGTTACATGGCTTCCCTAACACCAATGGCTATCCGGTGCTGCTCATGCTTTGCTCGTGGTAGAGGCTTTGTCATCGGGTCTGATACGTTCAGATCCGTGTGAACTTTGCGTACTTTCACTAAACCCGCTTCGACATGATGTCGAATGAGTTTATATTTGCGTTCAATATGTCTTGTCTTATGGTGCGAACTTGGCTCCCTTGCCTGAGCCACGGCGCCACTATTATCACAATAGATCTCCACCGGGTCCAGAGCACTTGGAACCACACCAAGGTCTTCAAGAAATTGCTTGATCCATACCGCCTCTTTGGAGGCTTCTGAAGCAGCAACATATTCCGCCTCTGTCGTAGAATCCGCCACAGTCTTTTGTTTGGAACTTTTCCAATCAACTGCGCCGCCGTTCAATATGAAAACATAGCCTGATTGAGATTTGAAGTCATCTGGGTCAGTCATGAAGCCTGCATCAGTGTAACCACTTACAATGAGCTCTTCATCACCTCCGTACACAAGGAGTAAATCCTTGGTCCGTTTGAGGTACTTAAGAATACCCTTGACTGCGGCCCAGTGTTCCAATCCTGGATCACTTTGGTACCGGCTGCTAACACTTAGCGCATATGAAACGTCCGGTCTTGTACATAGCATGGCATACATAATAGAACCAACTGCCGAGGCATATGGAACATCATTCATTTGTACTCGCTCATCGAGAGTCCGAGGACACTGATTCTTGCAAAGCACTGTGCCAGGTGACATGGGGAGTAGGCCTTTCTTGGAGTTCTCCATGTTGAACCTTTTCAACACCTTGTCAATGTACGTGCTTTGGCTAAGCGCTATCAGGCGTCTTGATCTATCTCTATAGATCCTAATGCCCAATACATATGCCGCTTCGCCTAAGTCTTTCATTGAAAAACTCCTTTTCAATGAGTCTTTTATTTCGCTAAGGAAATTCACATCATTTCCAATCAACAATATGTCATCCACATACAAGATTAGAAATGCTTTTGCGCTCCCACTAAACTTCTTGTAAACACAAGATTCTTCGTCATTCCTGATGAAGCCAAACCGTTTGACTACTTCATCAAAATGAATGTTCCAGCTCCTTGATGCTTGCTTCAGACCATAAATGGCTTTCTGAAGCTTGCATACCTTTTTAGCATCCTTATGAATGACAAAACCTTCTGGCTGTATCATGTATACATCCTCTTTGAGGTTTCCATTTAGGAAAGCCGTTTTGACGTCCATCTGCCATATTTCATAGTCGAAATAAGCAGCAATTGCTAGTAATATCCGTACAGACCTAAGCATAGCTACTGGCGAGAACGTCTCGTCGTAGTCCACTCCTGGAACTTGCGTGAACCCTTTCGCGACAAGTCTAGCTTTGTGGATAGTAATGTTACCATCCGCGTCCGTCTTTCTTTTGAAAATCCATTTACAACCAATGGGCTTTACGCCTTCTGGAAGTTCTTCCAAGTTCCAAACTTGGTTTTCGTACATGGATTCCATCTCGGATTTCATGGCTCTGTGCCATTCCCTTGAGCTGGGGCCCGCCATCGCTTCTTTGTAGTGCGCAGGTTCATCGTCTTCAAGAATGAAGATTTCATCATGAAACCACTCAGGTGGCTGGACAGCCCTACCTGATCTACGCGGTTCAGTTACAACATTGTCTGAAGTTTTTGCATTATATGCGACAACTTCCGGCTCGGTTGTAGGGATAATTTGCGGAATTACTTCCGGTTCTTTAGCCATAGCAACGGTCGCCGAAGATTCACTAATCTCATTAAGTTGTACTGTCCTCCCACTTACTTCTTTGGCGAGAAACTCTTTCTCAAGAAAGACTCCGCTTTTAGCGACAAACACTTTGTGCTCGGAGGGTAGGTAGAAGGAATACCCAATTGTTTCTTTTGGATAACCTACAAAGTTACATTTGTCTGATCTGGGATCGAGTTTGGTTGGTTGTAAACGTTTTACAAGTACCTCACATCCCCAAATTTTAAGGTGCGACAAACTGGGTTTCTTCCCATTCCACATCTCATGTGGTGTCGTTTCAACAGACTTAGACGGTGCTCGGTTTAGTGTGTGAGCGGCAGTTTCTAGTGCGTGACCCCAAAAAGATATCGGCAGATCTGTAAGAGACATCATCGACCTTACCATGTCTAACAAGGTTCGGTTACGTCTTTCCGATACTCCATTTCGCTGTGGAGTTCCGGGAGGCGTAAGCTGTGAAACGATTCCACGGTCACTTAGATGTTGGCCAAACTCATGACTAAGGTATTCGCCTCCGCGATCAGACCGCAGAAACTTAATCTTTTTGTCACGATGATTTTCTACCTCATTCTGAAATTCCTTGAACTTTTCAAAGGTTTCTGACTTATGCTTCATCAAGTAGATGTAGCCATACCGACTTAAATCATCAGTAAAAGTCACGAAGTAGAAATACCCACCCCGTGCGGCTGTGCTCATTGGACCACATACATCACTATGTATTATTTCCAATAATTCACCCGCCCGTTCAGGATGACCCTTGAACGGCATCTTGGTCATTTTTCCCATTAGACAAGCTTCACATGTGTCAAATGATTCAAAATCAAAGGACGGTAAAACTCCATCTCTTTGGAGTCTTTGCATGCGTTTCTTTCCGATGTGGCCAAGCCGACAGTGCCACAAATAAGTGGTTGTGGTATCAACCTTCTTAAGGCGTTTAGCATTCATGTTAAAGACATCATTTTCACATTCAAGATTTAGTATGAAAAGGCCCCCAACAATGGGTGCAAATCCATAAAACATATCCTTACAATAAAGTGAACAACCATTGTTCTCAGACTTGTACGAATACCCATCGTGTACTAAACATGATCCAGAGATAATGTTTCTACACAATAGTGGAACAAAATAACATTTATTTAGCTCTAAGATAAATCCTGAAGGGAGACGTAGAGGCATAATGCCGACGGCTTGAGCGGCGATCCCAGCGCCGTTCCCGACGCGCATCATGACTTCATTCTTTGCTAGCTTGCGGACCTTCTGCAGTCCCTGTATCGAGTTGCAAATGTGAGCAACCGATCCGGTATCAAATACCCAAGACTTAGAATTTTCGCTAGCAAGCAAAACATCAATGACATTAACTTGTATAACAATTATACCTTTTCCGGTTTTCCCGGACTTCTTATCGGCCAGATACTTCTTGCAGTTTCTCTTCCAGTGTCCTGTGCCCTTGCAGTAGAAGCACTCAGTTTCATTCTTGGCTCCGCCCTTAGAGTTGCTTTGGGAGCCGGTCTTACCGGCACCCTTGCCCTTCTTTGGCTTGCCTTTCTTTTTGAAACTGGCGGTTTTATTCACAAGCAACACTTGCTTGTGATTTTTCCGCAGTCCTTCTTCCACAGTTTTCAGCATGGCGAGCACCTCTTCTGGTGTTTTCTCCATCCCACTCATGTTGTAATTCATGACAAAACCGTTGTAAGACGGGGGGAGTGAAGAAAGCATCATGTCCATCATATGGGATGCTGGAATTGGAAATTCCAGGGTTTTAAGCCTTTCAGCATAGCCAATCATTTTGACTATGTGTTCGCCAACTGAACCGCCCTCAGCCATCTTTAAATTCATCAAGATATTCATGATATCAAAACGTTCAGACCTTGCGGTTTCCTTGTACAGAGCATCCAATTCCCGGATCATATCACGGGGTTTATGGAATTCAAAACGTTTTTGGAGCTCTGGACTCATGCAAGCTAGCATGAGGCACTGTACTGCGTTGTGATCATCATCCTGAGTGGCCCAGACATTTTGTTCATCTTCCGAGGCACCTGCCGCCGGTTTAGCTGGAAGAGCTTTTTCAAGCACATAGATTTTCTTAGCGCTCCTGAGGACAATCCTCAGGTTACGGACCCAGTCCGCATAGTTGTTTCCAGTCGCAGCTAACTTTTCTTTCTCTAACAATGGCCCCAAGTTGAAAGCGGTGTTGCGAGCCATTTGATCTACAACGTTAAACACAAGTTTCACTTAGACTTTGTTCATAATGATTTTTGCACTAGTGAATAAACAATTTTATTCTAAAGTGTGCTCCCACTTAAATCAATATCTCTCAAAATTGATTATGAGTGATTCAAGATCCAAATATCAATACAACGCCATAGAATCATCATCTCATGACGAGGATTTTGATTTGGTAGGCCAACTTGCCGATCACATCTCTATGTGACTCTTGTTCATCTTTCGATGCGTGTGTTCCGAGCTCAGGACGATCCTGCCATGAACGTCAAGACAACCAAGTGATCCTGCTGCGAGGTCTGACCTCACCCGCCTTACATTTCTCCAATCGTTCGTACCCATGCATCCATGGCGCACCCCGAGAGTATAGATGCTGTGACGGCGCTACACTTGGGAGAACACTAACTACTTGATATTTTAAGTGAGAGATCACCCTAATAAAAAGCGACTACCGCGCAATCAAGAAGGGTGCAACATAAGGGATAAACATCCCATGCAATTCATAATAGCATGATATGGTATAGCCCCTTCTGACGGAGAAGTCAAGTATTTCTTCGTCTTTGGCATTTGCGTCGGAGTTCACCTTCGCGAAGATTGCCACCACCTTGTCGATGCACCAAATAATATTGCTATCTTTATAGCAAATGAATAAGTGCATTACCTAAGGTTGACACGCAGGTCATTAAAGTGACAATCATATGGCTCCAGCCATCATGCCGAATCATGACACGCAGGTCATGTTAATAAATTTACATTATATAGTCATCTCATACATAATCGAATTAATATGAGCTTTGCTATACCACATCACATGCACATCCTGCAAAAACAAGTTAGACGCCTCTAAACCGGTTTATGCAAAATTTTATTTTACGTGGCTTCTAAGGTTTTGACTTAAACCGCAACTACCAACGTTTTATCATCAAGTATGATTATTCAAGTCACTAGATTAACATTGCGGGGTGTATGAAGCACGAGATAATAAAATCTCGAACCCCATACTGAACTTCGTCATACGCGTGATCCCCGTGCAGATCATATCTGCATTGCCCTTTAGTCTGCGAATTTCATCTTTCTTTTGACTATGGCGGAACCCAAAGAACTGATAGCACTTCGTTGATCAATCAGGATCGCGGATTGCCAGAACTTTGTAAAATTCCACCATGCTGTCTCGAGATCAGAAATACGCAAATTCTAGGGAAGCAATAAGAATATCGGGTAACAGATTTCATCTGCCACCCGCATAAATAATTTTCAGCAATAGATCTGATCTACTCCAAAATTATATTATGCAATACCCATACATCTCCATGTATTCTAGATCATAACATGCATCTACGCATAGCACGGCTCTGATACCACTGTAGGGGAACGCAACAGAAAACAAAAATTTTCGGTATAGCGAGCACGCCCAGGACCACTATGGAGACGCATACAAGGTTTTGATCTGATCGTTACCGACTCGTAGCGCAGCGGGAAGTAGAGTCGATGAAGATCGTCGGTGCAGATCCCCGCAGCTAGGATTTACAACCTCCCAACCGCGAGAATTTATTCCCTCGTCTGCCCCACGAACAGCGCTCCGGGAGGCGGTCGGACAGTCCCTCGGACGATGTCACGGACAGCCCTTCGGGAGGACCCTCGAAACTCGATCTGTAACTCGGACAGCCCTTCGGGAGGACCCTCGAAACTCGATCTGTAACTCGGACAGCCCTTCGGGAGGCACACTCGAACTAAGATCGAAACAACGACCTCTCTACCAAGTTGCACACATACGGTGTCAGCTATCCAGCAGGGCTTCGCCGTCCAGAACTAGTTCCTGCCGGAACCCAGACAGCCTTTCGGCTCTACGAAACTCTTTCGTGTGAGGGAGAGAAGAAGCCAGATAATTGCATGGCATGTGATGAGAACTCAAGTGAGAGCTTGGATCAAGGATATGGGGCTGCCCTCACACCTCTATTTATAGGAAACCCAAGGGGGCTTTCTTGGCTCCCAAGTCCTTCTAGAAGGCTTTCCAAAAATATCTCAAGTAGTACTTTTTACTACTCATGACACCACTTTTTCGCGTCCGAAAAATCCGAAAATATTTTTGTGGGTCTTAGAATAATTCCAACACCCACCAAAATGATTTTCGGCGCGTTCCGAAACAATTCCAGATTAGTGATTTTCATCTGCGAAAAGCAACCTAAGCATTTCCGGCAGCTCCGGAACATTTCCGGCAGCTCCGAAATATTTCCGAAAAAAATATTTTAATCTTTTCTCCAGAAAAATTCCAGAAGTTACCAGAACAATTCTGGCACTCTCCAAAATTACCAGGTGCTCTCCGAAACCTTTTCGGCTTAGTGGTTTACCCCGAAACAACTTTTCGGTTTTCTCTCTCGGAACTTTTCCGCCGTCTCCGAAACCTTTCGGTGACTTTATCTCAGACTCCCTGTCTAGTATTCAACAGATAGATGACCCTTAAGCGTGTGACCCTGTAGGTTCGATGAAGTATAGACATGACCGGAACACTTTCCGATCAATGATCAATAGCGGAACCGAGGACATCCATATTGATCCCTATACCCATACGAAGAATTATTCGAGTGAACCTTTAGTTGCTGTGTGCTATTCCTGTTGCTTCGCGATATATTACAAATACCCGAGGTGAGACTTATTGGCATCCCCGTGAATCAACAACTTGTCCACTATGCCAGTTACCTCGTTCCTGGTATTGTTCTCTTTTCTCGTTCCCGCGTTCCGGCATCCCTGTGATCAAATCACACTGTGTCTGGCCAGACGATGGTGGATACCGTAACACCGAGAGGGCCCTAAGAATATCTCTCCAACGACGGAGGAGCAAATCCCAATCTCGAGCTACCTAGTTCCTTGTCATACTTTTCCGTGAACCCGCAAGCTGCCGTAATAGCCACCCTTTTACAGATGACGTTTAACAAAACCCCAAAGTTCACGAAGCAAGTACGAAGGAACTCGATACTCTCATGGTCTAAGGAATTATGCAAACGCACAACTTTCTCTGTGTTATTAACCATTAACTTGTGACGAATGTATCTCATAGCATAACATCAATTCGGGTCGATTCAACACAAATGTTCTTCTAACATTGTGCCCTCAACATTGCCGGCATAGACATGCCCATGATCAGGAAAACAGGATCATCATGCAATACATGAGCCAGTCTTAGAGGCATGACTAGGAATACATTTTACTGTTTATTATACCACACGTGCACATGAGTTTCCCTCCGAGCCTCGTGGATATTGCAGACTCGAGAATCATTGCAGTTATAGCATGGAACATAAACATTCATTACAAACTCGGAGATACAAAATAACTGTTATTACTGCCTCTAGGGCATATCTCCTACATAAAATACATGTGATTTATTCTGTTATTCATCGAGTACTGTGTGTGTCAGCAAGTTGATCCAGGGACTGGCACAGATCACAGAGACTTGGTCCCATTCGGGATCGGGTCGTTACAGGAGGATTTTGAAACGTGAATTTAATGTTGGTGATACAGTTTTGTTGCTTAGATCCCGTTTCAGGTTTTCTCCAGGTAAACTATATTCCAGGTGGGAAGGGCTTTTCATATTGAGGAAGTCTACCGCTCGGGTGCGATCAAGATTAAAAGTTTCAAAGGCACCAAACCTCAAGTGGTGAATGGGAAAATACTTAAGCATTACATAGCAGGAGATCCTGTCAATGTTGATGTGGATTTGGTATACACAACAACTCATGAAGAACATGTTGCAGCCCTGTTTCAGACACCTGCAGAAGCAGAATAAGGAAAGGTATGTATTTCGGTAAGGAAACATCGCGAAATCTCCATAAAAGTTCCAGATTACAAATTTTTTCAAAATATAGAAAATTTGAGGCCGAAGTGGAGCCGGAGACCAGCTCCAGGGGGCCCAGGCGCCCCCCTGGCGCGGCCCCACCCCTGGCCGCGCCAGGAGGCCGCCTCGGCACCCCGGAGTCCGTCTCTGACCCTGCTTTGGCTCGTTACCTTCCTTTCTATGCAGAATTTTTTGCTATATATTTGCCCGGATTGTTTCGGCAACGTATCTCGCGATTTCGTGTGTTTTCTTTTCGATTTGTATCTACCAGGAAAGCTTTCAGCTAGACCTAGGTGCCATGGCTTCCCCAAGTTCCCCGAAGGACAAGTTCGTCGTCAACGTCATCAACCCTTACCTCGCTGAGGTGAAGAAGCACCCCCAGATCCTTCGTGTGGAGGATGGTGACCTCCATAAGGAGGATCTGAAGGGACCAGTCAAGGAGGGGAGCACCGAGGAGCGGCTGAAGGAGATGGAACATCAGTTCTTCAAGTTCAAGAAGATGGTGGAGCGTGGTATTGAAGCTAACTTCGACATCATGAATGAGATATAGGCTTCCCACAAGAAGGAGATGAAGGAGATGTGGTCAAGTTTGGCCGCACTAGAAGAAAAAGTTTATGAACTTCAGGCACAGATCTATGATCTCCAGAACCAGAACTGTGAGTATGAACTAAAGTTTCTGCGCATGGGTTCGGGTGCTGAGTGCAGGATCCTGGAGACGGGAATGTCCTTTGAGACTGGAGAACAACTTCCATGGAGGCGCTTCGCCAAGGAGTACGTGACCAACAAGAACAAGAATGAGGAGTGAATCTCCTCGGGTAATGGCAACCCCTTAGCCTGTTCCAAGCTTGGGGGAGTTCCCGGTATTTTAATCTTTATCTATGTCTTTTAGAGTCAAGTAGAGTCGTATCATGTCTAGGGAAGTTATCTTATAAAATAGGTGTTTGCTTTGAGGTCTATCACTCCTTTTGGAGAGTTATGTATCCGTGAGTGTGGAGTCGTCTATGATGGAATATTAATGAGAAGTCTATTGATCCCTTCGCTGCACTCGGTATTCTCTTCACGCAATCGACCTTATGATGATTCTGATGGGGAGTATTGACCTTATATCAGGTATGGCTTTGAAAACTTTATTTAATCTTGGCAAACATAGCTTTGGTCATAACAACAAGCATGCATGTTATTTTTCTCAAAGTAGCGACAAAGCCAAAACCCTCTTTGTTATTATGCTTGTAGTGTTATGTTGACAAGGAAGACAACTTGATGTGCTATACTTATTTTAATGTTTATGCTTTATATTGCTTTGCATCTAAGTCATCATCAATTGTCTGTTCTCTCAAAGACTTTGCTAGCCAAACCTCTGTACTAAGCGGAATTCTGCTTGTACATCCATACCCTGAAACCAATATCTTCCATATGAGTCCACCATACCTTCCTATTCGTGGTATTCCACTACCACTCCTAAAGCATAGAATTTTTTTGCTATCCTTAGATGTTCAAAATCTTCTGTTTTGTGCCCCTGTTTTAGGTCATCAGGAAGTAGTAGTTAATTCATGACCTTCTTAAGTTGGACAAGTTTTACCCCGGGATTGCATGTCTAATCAGCAAACCCCTAATACGAGGAGGAACTGGCATGAGTGCGCCCAGCTCACGAAAGATAATACAAAAAACAAACCCTCCTTCACGCTTTGTTCATGAGAAATCAGAAAACTTTGGCAGTGATAAAGAAAGGAAATTGCGGGGATGTGATCGTCCCCGTTTGGGTGTCGTTCTTCAAAACTTGTCCAAACTGAGAAGTAATTGAGTTATCTATTTGCATTTGTTGACAAATCATGCACCTCTCAAAACTTGTTTTCATTCTGTTTGATTTAAGAATAGCACTTGACTTTTCCCTGCTTGCCTTTAACAAGGATTTTTCCTTTACTTTTATAATGAGTCAGTTTTACCTACTTCCTCTTTTCCCAAAGAGAACATACACTTGATGCTGATGAAGATTCATCCATATAATGATGCATTAAAGTTTTTCCATGCCATATCATTGTTGACATTATCTCTTGATAAGTAAGTTGTTTGCAAAAGCATTTTCCAAGCAAACATCTTCCTTTGTGTTAGCATTTGCACTTCATGACTAATAGCTTGTTCTTTCAAAAAGTTCCAAATTGTCTCTTCAAAATATAAAGAGAAAGAGCAAAGGTAAAAGCTATTAGTTGTTCTTTGACCAAAGGACTTGGTTGCCATGATTTGATGAGTTCCCTTATCCCTACTTTTGATTATAATTGTTATTACTCTTTCATAAGGGCTTTATGAGTTGAAGATTGCTGTTGAGGATGTTTGAGTTTGGTGAAAAGATCATGATGCTTCTTGTCCGTATTTTATTTATCGACACTTCACTCTCTACACTTGTGGACAGGTTTACCGAGCACAGTTTTCGCTTGGGGACAAGCGAGGTCTAAGCTTAGGGGAGTTGATACGTCCAAAATGCATCACTATTTTATATCGTAATTCATCCTTATTCATGTATATATTTCATATATGATGATGTTCTTATGTTGTTTTGGCTTATTTTACACAGTTTGCAACTTTCCGGTGCCGAAGCAGCAGACGCAGGATTTAGCGGTAAAAAGTGGACGCTGAGTTGCTGAAGAAGAATACCTCCATTTTACCTGAAAATCGAGAGAGAGTATTTTCCAGAAGATTAACGAAGACACGCCGAAGAGGGGCCAGAGGGGGGCCACAGGAGCCCCAGGCGGCCACCTGGCGCGGCCCCACCCTGGCCGCGCCGGGAGGGCGCCTGGAGCCCTGGGGCCACTCCCGGCTCCCAACTCTGGCCTATATACTCCTCGTTACGCGAAAACCCTAGAAAGAGAATATTTTACGGAGTTCCGCCGCCGCTCCGTGGTGGAAACCTACAAAGAAGAAAAGGGCTCTCCGGCGGTCAGACTCCGTCGAGGAGATCACCTCTCGGAAGGGGAGATCATCGCCACCGTCATCACCATCGTCACGGGCATCATGGAGATCAGCATCAACATCATCCCCAACATCAACACCATCTCCCCCACCATCCAATCTCAACTCACAAGTTTATCTGGTGTTGTAATCCGTACTTTCTATCCTCTCTACTCTATCGGTGTTGATTACTACTTTGTGGTGAATGCTATTGAGTTTTGTTGGAGAAAGCAGGGAGGGTACATGCCTGTAGATCTTCTTCTCACAGCGAGCACTTGATTACGGAGCCTTCTTCTATATATTATTTATGGATTATTATAGAATCTATCTCCAGATTGTTTATCATATATTTATCACCTCTCATCATGATCTCTAGTTTTTAGTAGTCATATGAGGGTACATGCCTGTAGATCATATGCCGGGAGGACATGGGAGAAGTCTAGTTGTTAGTAGTCATATGATGTTAAAGTAATTTGTGTTGTTTGATATTTAAGTTGTGTTGTTATTTTCCTAGTGGTGTTGTGTGAGTTGAACACTCAACACTTCGCCTTATTAAGGACCTAGGGGGATACATTGTGTATAAAGAATGCTTATGGTGGGTTGCCGGAGTGACAGAAACCTGAACCCCAGTTTGCACACTTTTGCATAAGGGACTAATGGATCCTAGATCTTATTGTTGTGGTTAGGCTTTGCCTTAATTTCTATCTTGTATTTGCGGATGCTTGCAAGATGTTTAATCATAAGAGTGCACTTATCTTAGTCTAGAAGGTGTGCTAGCATAGATCCATCCACTCAACACTTATCATCACAACACTTGTTATCGATACGAAGTATGGAGAAAGCACGTGACTACCTCCGCATGTGTCCTTGAGAACGCTTTAGTCTTTATAAGTTCAGTTACCAGGCTTATCCTTTGCTCAAAAGGATTGGGCCACTTGGTGCTCCTCAGTACCATTTACTTTGCTTGCTTTTATCTTATTGTTGCTTCTATCTAAAACCCCTAAAAAGTTATCTTCCAGTGCTTGAAGTTATTCCTTGTCCAAAATCACCTATCAATTCCTTTCGCTCCTCGTTGGGTTCGACACTCTTACTTATCGAAAACGCTGCAATAGATCCCTTTACGTTGAGGGTGATCAATAATCACCCTTGATCAAGTGTGGTTCAAATTCAAACTCATTTGGAAATTCAAAAAAATGTGGGAAAATAAAGTTGTTCCAAAAATTGTGCAAACAATTTTATTAAATGCCAAATAATCAGTAGGTCATATTAAAATTGTAATAGGAATCTATTAAAATGTTTTACTAATTTAAACAATTCATAACAACAACAAAACATATGGAAATATCACCAAAATAAAGTGCATCAAAATATTTTGTGAAAAATATTTTGTAAATCGTTGCATTTTCAAATGGAACTCTAAAAGAATTTATTTCTCAACCCAACTTTTTGTGACATCATTTTATGATGTAACAATAATACTAGAGCTAGTCACATATTTTACAAAATTTATTTTCTTGATCAACTAATTAGAAAAGAATAGAAGCTCAGCTGGCAGAAAAGAAAAAAAGAAAAAAAATGCAAAAACATTATCTCTCGCACAGGGCAACTTCACTGCGGCCCAGCCCGACCCCACCATCCCCTTCCTTACTGCTCACCCGACCCGTCATCATGGCCGCACTGTCGTCGTTGCCATCAGACCACCTTGCCACCCCCTGCATCGCTACAGTGCCCCTCGCGGATAAGACCAGCCCCCGTGCCCCCCTGGACAGGCCTGAGATCTTTTCTCCCCTCTCCGTCGCACTCTCTCTTTTCCCCCGTGAGGAACCGACGCAGCCGTCGCCATGGCCGAGCTCGCCGACGCGGCCATTGTCATCCCCAAGCCCAACCGAAGTGTACAGGAGGTAGCCCGTCATCGACATCATCTTCCTCGCGCCTCAATTCGGGCCGAGATGCACTACATACCGCCAACCGAGCTAATCCCCGTCTCGGAACACCGCGACTCGCCGACGTCGATCTAATCCATTGCTGCAACTACTAAGCCCCCAACGGCCTCTCTTGTGCCCCTAGGTGAGCTGCAAGTCGAAGCCCCTTCTCTGCTTCTCATATTGTTGCCTCAAATTGTCGTCGCCATGATTGCCCGAGCTTCGCTCCACCGCGCAGCTCGCTGTGGTCTGTGCCGATTAGTTCCCTTTATTTGGCCTCTCGTGCCGTGAATCATCGTCCCCGAAGCACACCTGAAGACCACCGACGGCGGCCTAGACCGTGAGCTCTGCTCCGATCGTCTGCGGTTGAACCAGTCGCACTATACGTCGTGGCTCGATGTGACCGATCGAACGCGCCCGCCCATGCGTCCAACTGTCGCCGGAGATGGCCGGATGGGCACCGGCAGTGAGCTCGGCCTGTTCCTAGCACTGCCCGCTCCCTTGGCAATTAAAGCCCCTCATCGATGGAAGTACCTAGGTAAAGGTTTCCCATTAAGGAAAAATTAGGCCAGAGCCCATAGTAGCATGTGGGTGTACTGGAAGCTACTTCTTACTGTAACTTGGAATATCTCGGTCTCATGGGCGGTGATCCCCACCAAAACCTGTGTGGATGTCCCCATTCGAGCGCAATCACTCAAGTGTGCATGTCCTCCGTCGAGCGCAATCACTTGCAGACGTTCCCATCAATCCATTCCGCCCAGAGAGTAGAGTTAAAATAGTATAGTTTTTGTTTTCAAAAGATTTTCATAAAAGGAGGAAGCAAGTTAAACATTTGAAAACAAAATTTATTGTTGAACCCATCCCAACTATAAGCAGGGATAAGCATATAGATATAGCATAGATCCTATGGCTTTATCTAGCAATATACTTTGTAAAACATGAGTAAAACATGCATAGTGTTTAAAAATATAAAGACATGCATAATATGAAAGTATAGGTCAAGGCATGATCAAACTGCAACTTGCCTGAGTCTCTTGAAGTTTATACTCTAATTTTGTATCGTCACTCCTTCACCTTACGATATATCTAACGATAAAGGAAAGTACTTCAACACACAACAAAATCCAAAAGAATATCCAAATAAAGATAAAGATAAATAATACAATTTATTTAACTTTTATATTGTTAAGATAATTCCTAAGACATGGCCATGGGTTTGGATATGGTCAAGATAGATTTAATGGAAGTATGACATAGGTTTTATCCTATCACTAGTAGAAAATAGGGCTTTGGTTCAGGCCTGGCCAGCCCATTAGTCCCGGTTCAGTCACGAACCGGGACTCATGAGGGCACACGTCCCGGTTCCTGCGTCCAGGGGGGCGGCCGAGCCTCGTGGGGCATTGGTCCCGGTTCGTCTGGACCCATTAGTCCCGGTTCCAGACACGAACCGGGACGAATGGGCCTCGCTCCTGGCCCACATCCATTGGTCCCGGTTCTAGACACGAACCGGGACTAATGGGTGGTCTTTAGTCGCGGTTCCGGAAACGAACCGGGACCAATGATTTCGCTATATATACCCCTCGCCCGCGAACGGCGCACTCCACTGCTCTGTTTTTTCCTAGCCGGCGAGGAGAGGGCTATATGGTGCTCTAGCTCACCTCTTATGTACATGAGGTGTTCGATGAAATGCCCGATCCAAACTACATAAGATTTCTCCTCTCCAAACTCGACTTCCAAGCTCCATTTTTCTTAAGATTTGTCCAGATTTAGCGGTCCGTCACGTCCCATCCCCGTCTTCACCACCGTCGATCGCCCGCGCCGATCTCTTCGCCAGCACCACCGTGGTGAGCCTCTTGTTCTTATCTTCTTTATAAAAGAAAAATAATTCTTACTTGTTTGATTAGATAGATAATTGTCTAATTTTCTTACTTGTATTATTGCTTGTTATTATATAGTGCGATGGTTTTGGTATCCGACCCCGTCGGCCCTCGTCCTCTCTATGATTCGGATGTGGTATATATTATCTTTTATAACTATTTGTTTCATTTAGTGTTTATGGTAATTATGCCGACACCAACTTGACATAGATGTATTTATCTAGGAGGTATGTGAACCGGATATTACATACGACCCTCTTGTCGAGAGGTTAAATTTAGTTGAAGAAGAAAACGAGTATTTAAAAGAAAAATTAAAAAGAGTTGAAGAAGAGAAGAAAAGAGTTGAAGAAGAGAAGATGATATTGGCGTTGCTTGTTGCGGATGTCGTAGAAGGTCACAAGATCAAGATGGATGCAATGCGCTTGAAGATTAGAAAGTTTAGAAAATATGCCATACATAGCGAGGCTTGGTATCATTATGCCGTTGGATCAATTGTTACCTTGGTTGCGATTATGATCACATTTGTTGTTGCATTGAAATGTTTTATATAGTTTCAATGTATGGTTTAATTAGATGCTCTGGAGAGCTATATGTTGTTCAATGAGAACTATGTATGTACTTTGGTTTTAATGTGATGATAAACTTCTATTAATTTGGTCACTTATATATTCATGATGTTCTGTAATGGTTTTTGACACACTTAATGCACGCAGATGAACCGGCAATGGATGTATGGTGACAGACACACCTCCGAGTACATTGAGGGCGTGCATGATTTTCTCGAAGTGGCTGAGGCAAACAAGCAGAATGGTTTTATGTGTTGTCCATGCTCTATATGTGGGAATACGAAGTCTTACTCTGACCGAAAAACCATTCACGCCCACCTGCTTTATAAGGGATTCATTCCACACTATAATGTTTGGACCAAGCACGGAGAAATAGGGGTTATGATGGAAGACGGCGAAGAAGAAGAGTACGATGACAACTATGTGCCCCCCTGAATACGGTGATGCTGCGACGGGGGAAGCTGAAGATCAAGAGGAACCGGACGATGTTCCTGATGATGATCTCCGCCGGGTCATTGTTGATGCAAGGAGACAGTGTGAAAGTGAAAAGGAGAAGCTGAAGTTCGATCGGATGTTAGAGGATCACAAAAAAGGGTTGTACCCCAATTGCGAAGATGGCAACACAAAGCTCGATACCGTACTGGAATTGCTGCAGTGGAAGGCAAAGTATGGTATACCTGACAAGGGATTTGAGGTGGTCTAAAAATATTTAAGAAGACGCTTCCAAAGGATAACGAATTGCCCGACAGTACGTACGCAGCAAAGAAGGTCGTATGCCCTCTAGGATTGGAGGTGCAGAAGATACATGCATGCCCTAATGACTGCATCCTCTACCGCGGTGCGTACGAGGATTTGAACGCATGCCTGGTATGCGGTGCATTGCGGTATAAGATCAGACGAGATGACCCTGGTGATGTTGACGGCGAGCCCCCAGGAAGAAGGTTCCTTCCAAAGTGATGTGGTATGCTCCTATAATACCACGGTTGAAACGTCTGTTCATGAACAAAGAGCATGCAAAGTTGATGCGATGGCACAATCAAGACCGTAAGAAAGACGGGAATTTGAGACACCCCGCTGATGGGTCGCAGTGGAGAAAAATCGAGAGAAAGTATCGGGCTGAGTTTGGAGATGACCCAAGGAACGCATGGTTTGGTTTAAGCGCGGATGGCATTAATCCTTTCGGGGAGCAGAGGAGCAATCACAGCACCTGGCCCGTGACTCTATGTATGTATAACCTTCCTCCTTGGGTGTGCATGAAGCGGAAGTTCATTATGATGCCAGTTCACATCCAAGGCTCTAAGCAACCCGGCAACGACATTGATGTGTACCTAAGGCCATTAGTTGAAGAAATTTTACAACTGTGGAATGGACACGATGTACGTGTGTGGGATGAGCACAAACAGGAGGAATTTGACCTGCATGCGTTGCTGTTTGTAACCATCAACGATTGGCCTTCTCTCAGTAACCTTTCAGGATAGATAAACAAGTGATACCACGCATGCACGCACTGTTTAGCTGACACCGAAAGTATATACCTGGACAAATGCAGGAAAAATGTGTACCTGGGGCATCGTCGATTTCTTCCGACCAACCATCAATTTCGTAAGAAAGGCAAGCATTTCAAAGGCGAGGCAGATCACCGGAAGAAGCCCGCCATGCGTACCGGTGATCACGTACTTGCTATGGTCAAGGATTTACACGTAATATTTGGAAAGGGTCCCGGCGGACTATCTGTTCCGAATGATGATGAGGGACGCGCACCCATGTGGAAGAAGAAATCTATATTTTGGGACCTACCCTACTGGAAACACCTAGATGTCCGCTCTTCAATCGACGTGATGCACGTGACGAAGAACCTTTGCGTGAACCTGCTAGGCTTCTAGGGCGTGTAGGGGAAGACAAAAGATACACCGGAGGCACGGGAGGACCTGCAATGTTTGCACGAAAAAGACGGCATGCCTCCAAAGCAGTATGAAGGTCCTGCCAGCTACGCTCTTACCAAAGAAGAGAAGGAAATCTTCTTTGAATTCCTGCTCAGTATAAAGGTCCCGTCTGGCTTCTCGTCGAATATAAAGGGAATAATAAATATGGCTGAGAAAAAGTTTCAGAACCTAAAGTCTCATGACTGCCACGTGATTATGAGACAACTGCTTCCGGTTGCATTGAGGGGGCTTCTACCGGAAAATGTTCGATTAGCCATTGTTAAGCTATGTGCATTCCTCAATGCAATCTCTCAGAAGGTGATCGATCCAGAAATCCTACCAAGGCTAAGGAGTGATGTGGCGCAATGTCTTGTAAGTTTCGAGCTGGTGTTCCCACCATCCTTCTTCAATGTCATGACGCACGTCCTAGTTCATCTAGTCGACAAGATTTTCATTCTGGGCCCCGTATTTCTACACAATATGTTCCCCTTTGAGAGGTTCATGGGAGTTCTAAAGAAATATGTCAGTAACCGTGCTAGGCCAGAAGGAAGCATCTCCATGGGCCATGAAACAGAGGATGTCATTGGGTTTTGTGTCGACTTCATTCCTGGCCTTAAGAAGATTGGTCTACTTGAATCGCGGTATGAGGGGAGACTGACTGGAAAAGGCACGATTGGAAGAGACTCAATAATATGCAGGGACGGACATTCTTGGTCTCAAGCACACTACACAATTCTACAGAACTCTATCTTGGTGGCCCCGTATGTCGATGAACACAAGAACAGTCTGCGCTCCAAACACCCGGAGGAGTGTGACGACTGGATTACACATGAACACATCAGGACTTTCGGCCATTGGTTGGAAACACGTGTCAGAGGTGACAACACTGTTTCTGATGAGCTGTTCTCGTTGTCCAGGGGACCATCTTCAACTGTATTGACTTACAAAGGATACGAGATAAATGGCAATACATTTTACACGATCGCCCAAGATCAAAAGAGCACCAACCAAAACAGCGGTGTCCGCTTTGATGCAGCAACCAAGAGGGGAAAGGACACATATTATGGTTACATAGTGGACATATGGGAACTTGACTACGGACATGATTTTAAGGTCCCTTTGTTTAAGTGCAAATGGGTCAATCTGTCAGGAGGCGGGGTACAGGTAGACCCACAGTACGGAATGAAAACAGTGGATCTAAACAATCTTGGGTACACAGACGAACCATTCGTCCTAGCCAATGATGTGGCACAGGTTTTCTATGCGAAAGACATGTGTACCAAACCGAGAAAAAGAAAAGATATGGAAGCGAATACATCATACGATGAGCCAAAGCGCCACATAGTTCTTTCAGGCAAAAGAGACATCGTGGGATTGGAGGGCAAGACGGACATGTCTGAAGATTATGAAAAGTTTCATGAAATTCCTCCCTTCAAATTCAAGGCTGATCCAAGCACCCTGTTAAGCGATGAAGAATATCCATGGTTACGGCGCAATAAGCAAAGGACACAAGCGAAGAAAAAGTGAAGACAGATGAAGTCAGAAAGGGTTGAAAATTGAAATCCCTTTGTAGAAAGATCAACAAAACACACGGTTCTCCTGCATACAGCCCGACTGTGGCTCGTGAGTGCCCGCATATCAAATGCACCGTCGTGTTGTATGCAGGGAATCCGAATGATTTGTATTTGGTCGATGAACTGAAGGATTTCTAGATATATCAACAAAACACACGGTTTCGCCTGCATACAACCCAACTGTGGCCATGAGTGCCCGCACATCAAATGCACCGTTGGGCGTATGCAGGCCAATCCGAATGATTTGAATTCGTACACACCGAGTGTCCGAGAGGTGGGATATATATAGGGGTCGTGTGCCTCATTAGCCCCGGTTGCTAGCACAAACCGGTACTACCGCGAGACCTTAACTGTGTACAGGCCGGTTCCCAGATCCAACGACTCACAAGCCGGATCCAACGACTCACAAGCGCTTAAAAAAAACACGCGATCCGTGTACTTCTTCCTGATTGGTGGGATTCAGACCCAGGTGAGGTTAAAAGCACGCGCAAAGCCAACCTCAACTATTTCTCTTCTCGCGAAGTCTTCCCCTTCCGCGGCACCGCCACCATCCAGTTTTTGCCGTAACCCTCTCAACTTTTTAGCACATGCTATGTGGGTTAAATGATGATACCATGCCAAGTTTCAATATTTTCGGAGTTCATTTGTAGTGCTAGAAACTGGAAAATTAAATAAAGCAAAAAAGAAAACAAAAAAACTGGAAAAAAGAAAAAAAAATGCCACCTATTGGGCCACCACGCCCTGAATACGACTAGAAACCCAACCATGGGCTAGGATTCGGGACCGCAATAGGCCCAATAGGCCCACAGGCAAGTAGTACAAGATTAGGCCGGAAGCCTGCAGTTGAGAGGAGCTCGAGACGGTACATGCAGCAGCGCTTATAAACCGCTCGAGCGCTCCCTCGACTAGCGAGGTGGGACTAAACATCCCACCGCGCCGCGGCGCAAGGCGTTTGGTTCCGGTTGCTGGCACCAACCGGAACTAAAGGGGAGCATTGGTACCGGTTCGTGCCACCAACCGGGACCAATGCCACCCATTAGTCCCGGTTGGTGGTACCAACCGGAACCAAAGGTCTCTGTTTGCCGCCTTTACGGCTGCTGAAAATAACCTTTGGTCCCGGCTGGTGTTATCAACCTGGACTAAAGGGGGGCATTGGTCCCGGTTGTTGGCACGACCGGTACCAATACTCTGGGTATATAAATGGCACTTATAAATTTTCAGTTCTAATCTCGCAATTTCCCCCGACGATGCCGGAGACGAAACCGACGCCGTCAGGCTGTGTCGGGACCCGGGGTTAGCGTATGTAATTCCGGTCATCATACAATCACATGGAGAGCCGAGAGCCGTACCCACTTGTCTAAGAAGACAAGGCCAAGCACAGATCACTCTCGGTAAGCATCGAACGTGAGGGGCATCCCATTCAGGCCGGATGATCAACTGAGATGGGTCCTCATCGTCCGCACACAAGTCTAATGATATGGGTGGTGAATCCCATATTCACAGACAAGTCGCCTCAACCATGTTGTCGATTGAATCATAACCCTTACATAGACTTACTCCAGCCCGATCACTTAGTCGGGATCTCGGGCGGGCTCGATCATACAACAAAGTGTGCCACGTGACAGAGTCACGAGCAATCGCATCGCGATGCCCCAAGCTGCGCACATCTAAGGGCCACTTGGTGTATAAAAGACCGCCGGCAAGAACACAACTAAGCTATCGAACCCCACACTAAGACATGCACGTTATAAACATACACGCAGCATACATGTCCAGTGTAAACAGCAGGTAATCACAACATGAACTCTACAAACTCATAGTCTTTATAACTTCTGCTAAACAGAGCAGACATAGTAGTTGTATTACAAGCAGAGATCACATGAATGTGATCCAACATTACATCAAACATCAACGGAAGAAAATTATGTCTTAGTAAAGACAAGTTTAACAAATGGCTTAAGAAGCCTGAAAGAAAAGTACAACGACCCTCCAAAGGGCACAGGCTGCTGCCTGGAACTATACGACATTGGTCCACGTCGAGCTCGAGGTAGAGGCCACCATCAGGGTCAGTGGTCTCGTCTCTAAAACATAGAATAAGCAAACGTGAGTACAAAGTCGTACTCAGCAAGACTTACATAGGAACTATACTACTCATGCACATGTATCAAGGCAAAGGGAGGTGGGGTTTCACTTGCAGAAGTGCCAGCTTTGACTTGGCTAATCCTGAACTACGAGTACCAGAGAGAGGTAAGAACGTACACGAGTCCAAGTAACAGTCTCCAACCAATACTCCACTATGGTGCCTTCCTCGACTTCCCCACGAGGAAGCACACCATAGCACTCACACTTATCTTGGTGTGTTTTAGAAGTATCCGGTTCAAGTTATCTATGATCAAGTAAAGGTCTCCAAGTAGTCCATAACCGCGGACACGGCTATTCGAATAGTTCATTAACCCTGCAAGGGTGTACTGCTACACACACGCCTCATCGGTTACCGCCTAGGGATGGACCCTTCAAGTGAGTACCGGAGAGGATGCTACCACGACAACTCACTCACGGCACCATCTCTAGTCCTAGGGAGTCGCCTATTTGAGTTGGGACCACAGTCGGAATCCGGCCGATTGTTCCGATGCGGACTCAAACGTTGTGTGACCGCCATCAAGCTCAACTCGATCATGATCACTTGATTCAACGTGCCCACAACCTACACCAACCACTTACCTTGGTTCCACCTGCTTGAGATCGTTAAAGGGCGAACTACTTGCGACTCCTGGACTGGTCCGGGGTGAGGTACTAGGCCGAGAGGGGTCAGTGAGCCCAATGTGTGGTCGTACTCTTTGTCTTGGATAACAACACAAGAACTCGGGCTTAAGGCAGTGTTCAACGAGACAACCCACTGTGTACTCCTACACAGCCTCTCATCGTTCACCTTTGTTTAGGGTAGATTCACCAACACGTTACCACCATCATTCACATGATCACTACCATCCCGACTCACATCAAAGTAGCCTCAGGTAACAACTCTAAGCATGCAATAAGCTATAACAGTTGCAGGGGCCACATGATATCAACCAACTCCTACATCTGCTAGGATTGTGGTTTGCTTACTACTATGACAAAATGATAGGTCATGCAAAGAAATAGGTTCAATTAGAGGTAGAACGTATCATGGTGACATCCTAAACATGCATTTTTGAGAATAAGAGGGAACTGGGATTTTATAGACATGATCAAAGAGGGGGCTGCTTGCCTTGCTGAAGATCACGAGGTATCACTCCTCTGACGTGAGGTTGAACTCGTCTCCGAGATCAACTCTACCAAGAAAATGCAATCACCGAAGCACTGGATGTAAAGCACAATCAAAATAATACAATGCACATTCAATATGAAAAACATAGCATGGAAGTGTGCTGATGTGACCTATGTTTGAATTGCCACATTTTAATTGAAGTTGATTTGAAAAGTAAATTCAAATTCAAACTTCAAATGTTATTCAAATTTGGTCAACTTGCATTTGCTAAAATTTGTTCATTGTAAACCAAGGTATCAATATGTGTGAAATGCTTCTGAAGTACAAGTGATGTGTGATGCATTTCAAAGTTTGAAGTTGGAATATCAATTGAATTGAATTTGAAATAATTCCAATTAAATCAAATAGAAAAAGTTACTGATCCCTATTTAAGATCAACTCCAACATAGTTGAAAGTTGGAAATTTGGATAGAGGATTTTCTCCTGATAATTTTTCATATATTATATGTTGAATTTGGAGTTAAAATGAATTTTCTATGATTTTTCAAAGTTTCAGCCATTTTATGGAATTTACTGAATAAATTAAATTGATTTAATCTTTACTGCGTCACCACTAGGTCATGCTGACGCCAGGGTTGACCAGTCAACTGACAGGGCCGCCCCACCTGTCAGCCTCACTGGGGTTAACTAAAACTGTTTAATTTTAACCCGGATTAATTAAGGGGCTGGGCCCACTGTCAGCGAGAGGAGAGGAGGGATTAGGAGCTGGGTTAGGGATGACAGGCCGGCGGCTTGACGCCGGCGGCTCTGGACACGGCGGCGCTCGCCGGAATCGGGTTCCCGGCCACGGTTGGATGTGCTGCGGGCACTGGGGCGTAGCCCTTGCTCGTGCGCATCGCCTCGAGTACACGGCGACCACAGGGGAGCACCGGAGGCACGGCGACGACCTCGTCGGCGGCGACGTGGGAATCGCCTCAGTGCACTAGAGGACCACAAGACAGGTGCGTTTGAAGCCTATGGTTGCGGCGGTTCTAAAGGACGTGGTCTGGGCCACGTCTGCGTTGCGTGTGCTCGCCGACGAGCACCGCGGCGACGCTGTACTCCGGCGTCATGGCGAACGGTGACGGAGACGCTGCGGGTTTCGAGGGGGTTAGGGTTTGTGGCCAGAAGCTCACCAGGAGCACGCTGGAGAGGTCGGAAGAGCCGGAGGAGCGACGGAGGCGGCGAATCGACGACGACGAACTTGCGGCTCCGGCGGCGACTCGTTGATGCTGCCTTCGCCTGTGGTGCTTGCTCAACTCGATTCGATGAGGGCTTCGACGAAGACGACGTCGCTGCACGTGATGGACAAGGTGGCTAGGGCTGAGGAGCTCGTCGGTCACGGGTTCTCCACGGTGGTGCTCCGGCGTGTTCATGGGCGGCGATGGATTCGTGAAGAGGAGAGGGGGAGGAGGTCAAGAGAGAGGGGGAATTGAAAGGGGGCTTCGCGGCGGCCTCCCAGGCGAGGAGATGAGGTCCAGGGGGGCTGGAAGCCTCTCGGCGTCGAAGTGGCGCCGCGGCCACGCTCTGCCTCCACCGAGCAGCTTGGCTCGGCGGGGAAGAAGACGACAAGCGTCTGGGGTGGGCTGGGCCGAGGCCAGGTAAGGTGGGCCTCGCCTGTGGGCGTGAGGTAAGCTGTTCTCTGCTCTGTTTTTCCTTTTTCTTTTTCTTTCTCTGTAAATAGGTTGACCTAGCTAATAAAAATAGGTAGGCATTTTATTAAATGCTGAAAATTTTTATATGGCCCCATAATAAAATAGACTAGCCACTTATAAAGTTTCAACATTTTTTAAAATTCAAATAATTTGAATCTTAACTCAAATAGGGTTATTTTATTAATTCCAAGGCACTGTTTGAATATTAGAAAATTCCATGAGCATGGGATTGCTCCCAAACAATTTTTAAAATGATCAGCACCATTTATAGGAATTTTCCAAATGTTCAAATGATTTTTGGAAAAAGATTTTTGTCTGGCCATTTGATTTAATTTCTCAGGGCTTTTCTTTTCCCCAATTTTGATTTTCTTTTTGAATTTTTGGCATGAAGCAAAATTCAAGCTAGGTTAAACACAAACCTACTTTGGGGTTCTGACAACTCGCCCCCACTCAAAAGAATCTCGTCCCGAGATTCAGAAGTCGTCGGGAGGAAGGTGGGGTACTCAGCTCGTAGACGATCCTCTCGTTCCCAGGTGGCTTCTTGCTCTGAATGATGTGACCACTGCACCTTGAGGAATCTGATCTTCTGACGTCTGGTGCTACGCTCGGCTTCATCAAGAATACGAACAGGGTACTCTCGATATGAAAGGTTATCTTGGAGATCAAGCGTTTCGTGGTCTACTTCGCGGATGGGGTCCTTGAAGCAACGCCTGAGTTGAGAGACGTGGAAGGCATCATGAACCTGGGAGAGGTGAGGGGGTAGTTCCAATTGGTAGGAAACTTCTCCACGTTTGGCGAGAATGCGAAAGGGACCGATATAACGTGGGGCCAACTTGCCTTTGATACCGAAGCGATGGGTACCCTTCAGAGGAGTAACCCGAAGATAAGCCTTCTCATCCAGATTATAGCTTTCTTCCCTATGATGACGATCATAATAGCTTTTCTGACGAGACTGGGCTGTTTTCAATTTCTCACGAACAATGCGAACCTGCTCTTCTGCATCCTAAATCAAATCCGGTCCAAAGAATTGTCTTTCACCGATTTTTGACCAGTTTAGGGGTGTTCGACATTTCCGTCCATAGAGAAATTCAAAAGGAGCCATGCCCAAACTAGATTGGAAACTATTGTTATACGCAAATTCGGCAAAAGGAAGAGAATTCTCCCATTTCTTTCCGAAAGAGATAACACAAGCTCTGAGCATGTCTTCGAGAATTTGATTGACCCTTTCTATTTGACCACTGGACTGCGGGTGATAAGCGGTGCTAAAGGAGAGGTGGGTTCCCATAGCATTCTGGAAACTTTCCCAAAATTGAGAAGTGAAAAGACTACCACGGTCTGAATTGATTTCCAAAGGAACACCGTGAAGTGAAACGATTCGGGAGACATACAAGTCCGCTAACTGGCTAGCAGTTATAGACTCTCGAACTGGAAGGAAGTGAGCAACTTTTGAAAGTCGATCAACGACAACGAAGATGGCATCATTTCCTTTCTGGGTTTTTGGAAAGCCAGTGATGAAATCCATACTGACTTTTTCCCACTTCCATTCGGGGATAGGCAAAGGTCTAAGAGTACCAGCAGGTCTTTGATGTTCTGCCTTAATGCGACGACAAACATCACATTGAGCAATGAACTGAGCAATTTCTCTCTTCATCCTAGTCCACCAAAATCTCTGGCGTGATCTCGGTACATTTTTGTGCTACCGGGATGAATGGAGAGGGGTGTGTCATGGGCTTCTTTGAGGATGAGTTTCCTTAGTTCCTTATTCTTAGGTATTACCAAACGATTTTCAAAGAATACCGTTCCTTTGCTATCTGTGGAGAAACATTTAGCAACTCCGCTAGCAATGTTCTCCTTCATCCGGCGAACACCTCGTGCACGCCTTTGGGCAACTATGATTTGCTCCTCAAGGGTTGGTTTCGCCACCAAGTTGTAAAGAGATCCACGAGGAACAATCTCGAGGTTCAGCTTTCGAAATTCCTCATGAAGAAGTGGTTGATACTGTTGTAACATGAGGTTGTTACAATACGACTTACGACTTAGTGCATCAGCCATGACATTGGCTTTGCCTGGGGTGTAAGAAATTCCTAAGTCATAATATTTTATCAACTCAATCCAGCGTCTTTGCCTGAGATTAAGATCTGGCTGGGTGAAAATGTATTTGAGGCTTTGGTGGTCGGAATAGATCTCACAACGATTACCAAGGAGGTAATGTCGCCAAGTTGTTAGGGCATGATCTACGGCAGCGAGTTCAAGATCATGGGTAGGATAGTTCTCTTCATGTGGCCGCAACTCGCGTGAAGCATAAGCTACCACATGTCGATCTTGCAGAAGTATGCATCCTAACCCTTGCCGTGAAGCATCACAATAGATCTCGAAATCCTTTTTGGTGTCTGGAGGCGCAAGTACGGGTGCAGAAGTCTATCTTCTTTTTAGCTCTTGGAAGCTTTCCTCGCACTTGGGAGTCCATTCGAATTTCTTCTCTTTCTTGAGGAGTTCAGTTAGAGGCTTTGCAACTTTAGAAAAGTTCTCGACGAAGCGGCGACAATAGCTTGCTAAGCCAAGAAAACTCCTAACTTGCTTAACCGATTCAGGTGGAGTCCAGTCAAGGACGGCCTGAACTCTCTCGGGATTGACAGCAATGCCTTTTGCAGAAATCACGTGGCCTAAGTAGGTCACTTCTGGTAGCCAGAATTCACACTTGGAGAATTTAGCATACAGGCGATGCTCTCTAAGTTTCATCAATACCAGCCTAAGATGTTCTGCGTGATCTTCTTCGTTCTTCGAGTAGATGAGAATGTCATCAAGATAAACTACAACAAATTTATCTAAGTACTCCATGAAGATCGAATTCATCAAACGCGAGAATGTGGCGGGGGCATTGGTAAACCGAAGGACATGACGGTGTACTCGTAAAGACCATAACGAGTAGTGAAAGCCGTTTTGGGAATGTCCTCGTTTCTGATTTTGATTTGATGATAACCTAATCTCAAATCCATCTTGGAGAAGACAGAGGATCCTGCAAGTTGATCATAAAGATCATTGATCCTGGGCAGTGGGTACTTGTTCTTTATCGTCGCTAGATTTAGCGGGCGATAGTCTACGCACATCCTTTCTGTTCCATCTTTCTTCGTGACGAACAGAACGGGGCAACCCCATGGCGATGAACTAGGGCGGATGAAGCCTTTTGCCAACGAAGCTTCAAGTTGGATTTTGAGCTCAGCTAACTCACGTGGGGCCATTCTATATGGGCGTCTGGATATTGGTGTGGTTCCTGGGATAAGATCTACCACAAACTCTACAGATCTGTCAGGTGGTATTCCTGGCAGCTCTTCTGGAAAGACATCCGGGAAGTCACGAACCACCGGAATATCTTCAAGGTCTGGAAGAGGAAGCACATTCAAAGAATGCACTTGGGTTTTAGAGCTTGGTGAGGTGTACTTGATTGTCTGGCTTGATGGATGGTTTAGTTTCACTGACTTGGCTTTACAATCAAGGACAGCATTCTATCTTGATAACCAATCCATACCTAAGATGACATCAATGTCTGAAGACTTGAGGGCTATAAGTGAGGCAAGGAATACTAAACCCTAAATTGCAATTTCATTCTCATGACTCACCATGGTGGTGTGCCATCTGGATCCAGGGGCTTGCACAACTAAGGAGGTGGATAACATCGAAAAAGAGATGTCATGTGACAGTGCAAAGTCATGGGATATGAATGAGTGAGATGCTCCTGGGTCAAACAGAACCGAAGCTGGGGTGGAATTGACAGGAAGGGTTCCGAGTACAACATCGGTTGACTTGTGGGAATCTAGAATGGATACATGATTCACATAACCATGTTCATAAACAGGAGGCTTGACATTGGAAGTCTTGGGTAGCGGCTTACCACGACGAAAGGTTTGCTTTGGTTTAGGTGTGGTGGCTACATGATTTTGGGGACACTCTCGAACATTATGGCCTGATTGTCCACATTGGAAACAAACACCACGTGGAATGAAAGGAACTTGAGCACTTGAATGTCCAACAAAATTCCAAGGAGGAAGATTGGGTTGAGGTGGACGATATATAGTGGTGGATGGTCTAGAAGCACTTACAGCACGACTGACGTCACTAAAGGGAATCCAAACACAGCGTTTTTGAGAAACTGGGCCAGAAGATTGGGCAAACTCACGATCACGCTTGCGAGACTCTTCATACAACTCATTTCCATACTCGGCCTTGAAGGATTTGTCGACCAAGTCCCTGAAGTTGACGAACTCGTGAAGGTTCAGGTCATGACGAAGGACGGGGCTAAGTCCCTTGCGGAACCTTTCTTGTTTCTTGGCGTCGGTGGATACTTCTTCTTGGGCATAACGTGCTAGACGAGTGAACTCAGTCCTATACTCATGAACAGTCATCTTTCCTTGGGTCAGATTGCAAAATTCTTCTCTCTTGCGCTCCATCAACTGATCCGGAATATGGTAACCTCGGAAGTCATCACAGAACTCTTGCCAAGTCACCACCTGACCAACTGGTTGCATTTCCACGAAGTTTTCCCACCATTGAAGAGCAGCACCTTCCAGAAAGTATGCCGCGAATAGCACACGATCACCTGGAGCAACATGGGTTGTCTCAAGCTTACGCTCGAGGGAACGAAGCCAATCATCGGCATCAAGGGGCTCGAAAGGACATCGGAATACTGGCGGGTTGAGGAGAATGAAGTCCTGGATGGTGACAACACTAAGATGCTGACGAGAAGTGTTCTTCTCAATGCGCTTGAGAAGACGTGTCTGATCACGACGATTCTGTTCAGCCTCCAACATGATTTCTGCCGTTGAGGTTGGTGGTGGAGGTTCTTCATCGTCTATATAACTGGAACTGGGATCAACACCTTGATTTGCTCCTGACATTCCGTGTGATAAGAATCAACAATCAGAATAGGATTTAGGACACAATTCTATGCTAAGATAGAAGACTATAATGCAATAGCATCAAAGCCACAAACGGACAGCATAACGGCTGTACCGGGATGGAAATTGAGAAAACCTACAGGATATCGGACATCACTTCCACAGGAAAACTATGGAATGATGGTTCAGAAAGACCACAACACTCCTACAGCTACAAAGAAGCAATCAACGAGATGTCCTAGTAAGACATAGATGAGCTAGTCCTATCTTCCCGTAGAATAAGATGAGGTTGACTCAGAACTCAGATCGATGAGGATAAGGAGAAAAAAGAAGTCTTACGTTGTTCCCTTATACCCATAGTAACTATATAACTATAGAATGCTAGATTCGACATCGGCCAATGGTTTGATAATCCTACAGGCAGTCCTGCTCTGATACCAAGTCTGTCGGGACCCGGGGTTAGCGTATGTAATTCCGGTCATCATACAATCACATGGAGAGCCGAGAGCCATACCCACTTGTCTAAGTAGACAAGGCCAAGCACAGATCACTCTCGGTAAGCATCGAACGTGAGGGGCATCCCATTCAGGCCGGATGATCAACTGAGATGGGTCCTCATCGTCCGCACACAAGTCTAATGATATGGGTGGTGAATCCCATATTCACAGACAAGTCGCCTCAACCATGTTGTCGATTGAATCATAACCCTTACATAGACTTACTCCAGCCCGATCACTTAGTCGGGATCTCGGGCGGGCTCGATCATACAACAAAGTGTGCCACGTGACAGAGTCACGAGCAATCGCATCGCGATGCCCCAAGCTGCGCACATCTAAGGGCCACTTGGTGTATAAAATACCGCCGGCAAGAACACAACTAAGCTATCGAACCCCACACAAAGACATGCACGTTATAAACATACACGTAGCATACATGTCCAGTGTAAACAGCAGGTAATCACAACATGAACTCTACAAACTCATAGTCTTTATAACTTCTACTAAACAGAGCAGACATAGTAGTTGTATTACAAGCAGAGATCACATGAATGTGATCCAACATTACATCAAACATCAACGGAAGCAAATTATGTCTTAGTAAAGACAAGTTTAACAAATGGCTTAAGAAGCCTGAAAGAAAAGTACAACGACCCTCCAAAGGGCACAGGCTGCTGCCTGGAACTATACGACATTGGTCCACGTCGAGCTCGAGGTAGAGGCCACCATCAGGGTCAGTGGTCTCGTCTCTAAAACATAGAATAAGCAAACGTGAGTACAAAGTCGTACTCAGCAAGACTTACATAGGAACTATACTACTCATGCACATGTATCAAGGCAAAGGGAGGTGGGGTTTCACTTGCAGAAGTGCCAGCTTTGACTTGGCTAATCCTGAACTACGAGTACCAGAGAGAGGTAAGAACGTACACGAGTCCAAGTAACAGTCTCCAACCAATACTCCACTATGGTGCCTTCCTCGACTTCCCCACGAGGAAGCACGCCATAGCACTCACACTTATCTTGGTGTGTTTTAGAAGTATCCGGTTCAAGTTATCTATGATCAAGTAAAGGTCTCCAAGTAGTCCATAACCGCGGACACGGCTATTCGAATAGTTCATTAACCCTGCAGGGGTGTACTGCTACACACATGCCTCATCAGTTACCGCCTGGGGATGGACCCTTCAAGTGAGTACCGGCGAGGATGCTGCCACGACACTTCACTCACGGCACCATCTCTAGTCCTAGGGAGTCGCCTATTTGAGTTGGGACCACAGTCGGAATCCGGCCGATTGTTCCGATGCGGACTCAAACGTTGTGTGACCGCCATCAAGCTCAACTCGATCATGATCACTTGATTCAACGTGCCCACAACCTACGCCAACCACTTACCTTGGTTCCACCTTCTTGAGATCGTTAAAGGACGAACTACTTGCGACTCCTGGACTGGTCCGGGGTGAGGTACTAGGCCGAGAGGGGTCAGTGAGCCCAATGTGTGGTCGTACTCTTTGTCTTGGATAACAACACAAGAACTCGGGCTTAAGGCAGTGTTCAACGAGACAACCCACTGTGTACTCCTACACAGCCTCTCATCGTTCACCTTTGTTTAGGGTAGATTCACCAACACGTTACCACCATCATTCACATGATCACTACCATCCCGACTCACATCAAAGTAGCCTCAGGTAACAACTCTAAGCATGCAATAAGCTGTAACAGTTGCAGGGGCCACATGATATCAACCAACTCCTACATCTGCTAGGATTGTGGTTTGCTTACTACTGTGACAAAATGATAGGTCATGCAAAGGAATAGGTTCAATTAGCGGTAGAACGTATCATGGTGACATCCTAAACATGCATTTTTGAGAATAAGAGGGAACTGGGATTTTATAGACATGATCAAAGAGGGGGCTGCTTGCATTGCTGAAGATCACGAGGTATCACTCCTCTGACGTGAGGTTGAACTCGTCTCCGAGATCAACTCTACCGAGAAGATGCAATCACCGAAGCACTGGAAGTAAAGCACAATCAAAATAATACAATGCACATTCAATATGCAAAACATAGCATGGAAGTGTGCTGATGTGACCTATGTTTGAATTGCCACATTTTAATTGAAGTTGATTTGAAAAGTAAATTCAAATTCAAACTTCAAATGTTATTCAAATTTGGTCAACTTGCATTTGCTAAAATTTGTTCATTGTAAACCAAGGTATCAATATGTGTGAAATGCTTCTGAAGTACAAGTGATGTGTGATGCATTTCAAAGTTTGAAGTTGGAATATCAATTGAATTGAATTTGAAATAATTCCAATTAAATGAAATAGAAAAAGCTACTGATCCATTTTTAAGATCAACTCCAACATAGTTGAAAGTTCGAAATTTGGATTGAGGATTTTCTCCTGATAATTTTTCATATATTATATGTTGAATTTGGAGTTAAAATGAATTTTCTATGATTTTTCAAAGTTTCAGCCAGTTTCTGGAATTTACTGAATAAATTAAATTGATTTAATCTTTACTGCGTCACCACTAGGTCATGCTGACGCCAGGGTTGACCAGTCAACTGACAGGGCGGCCCCACCTGTCAGCCTCACTGGGGTTAACTAAAACTGTTTAATTTTAACCCGGATTAATTAAGGGGTTGGGCCCACTGTCAGCGAGAGGAGAGGAGGGATTAGGAGCTGGGTTAAGGCTGACAGGCCGCCGGCTTGATGCCGGCGGCTCTGGACACGGCGGCGCTCGCCGAAATCGGGTTCCCGGCCACGGTTGGATGCGCTGCAGGCACTGGGGCGTAGCCCTTGCTCGTGCGCATCGCCTCGAGTACACGGCGACCACAGGGGAGCACCGGAGGCACGGCGCCGACCTCGTCGACGGCGACAGAGACACGGCGGCGACGTGGGAATCGCCTCAGTGCACTAGAGGACCACAAGACAGGTGCGTTTGAAGCCTACGGTTGCGGCGGTTCTTAAGGACGTGGTCTGGGCCACGTCTGCGTTGCGTGTGCTCGCCGACGAGCACCGCGGCGACGCTGTACTCCGGCGTCATGGCGAACGGCGACGGAGACGCTGCGGGTTTCGAGGGGGTTACGGTTTGTGGCTAGAAGCTCACCAAGAGCACGCTGGAGAGGTCGGAAGAGCCGGAGGAGCGACGGAGGCGGCGAATCGACGACGACGAACTTGCGGCTCCGGCGGCGACTCGTTGATGCTGCCTTCGCTTGTGGTGCTTGCTCAGCTCGATTCGATGAGGGCTTCGACGAAGACGACGTCGCTGCACGTGATGGACAAGGTGGCTAGGGCTGAGGAGCTCGTCGGTCACGGGTTCTCCACGGTGGTGCTCCGGCGTGTTCACGGGCGGCGATGGATTCGTGAAGAGGAGAGGGGGAGGAGGTCCAAAGAGAGGGGGAATTGAAAGGGGGCTTCGCGGCGGCCTCCCAGGCGAGGAGATGAGGTCCAGGGGGGCTGGAAGCCTCTCGGCGTCGAGGTGGCGCCGCGGCCACGCTCTGCCTCCACCGAGCAGCTTGGCTCGGCGGGGAAGAAGACGACAAGCGTCTGGGGTGGGTTGGGCCGAGGCCAGGTAAGGTGGGCCTCGCCTGTGGGCGTGAGGTAAGCTGTTCTCTGCTCTGTTTTTCCTTTTTCTTTTTCTTTCTCTGTAAATAGGTTGACCTAGCTAATAAAAATAGCTAGGCATTTTATTAAATGCTGAAAATTTTTATATGGCCTCATAATAAAATAGACTAGCCACTTATAAAGTTTCAACATTTTTTAAAATTCAAATAATTTGAATCTTAACTCAAATAGGGTTATTTTATTAATTCCAAGGCACTGTTTGAATATTATAAAATTCCATGAGCATGGGATTTCTCCCAAACCATTTTTAAAATGATCAGCACCATTTATAGGAATTTTCCAAATGTTCAAATGATTTTTGGAAAAAGATTTTTATCTGGCCATTTGATCTAATTTCTCAGGGCTTTTCTTTTCCGCAATTTTGATTTTCTTTTTAAATTTTTGGCATGAAGCAAAATGCAAGCTAGGTTAAACACAAACCTACTTTGGGGTTCTGACAGGCTGCCCAACTGCCGCTCGCCACCCCCGTCGTCGCGCACCGTGCTCCCCCACGTCGTTCCTGCTCGCCGCCCCCGTCGCAGCTGCCGTCGCTGTGAGCCCCTCCCCCCTTTTCCCTCTCCGTTAGCTAGCCGTGCTCGCCACGGCCACGACCATGGACGGGAGCTAGCCGTGCTCGCCGGACGGTGCGCGCCTCCGCTGGTCGCCGCCTGCCCACCGCGCCCGCGCCCGCCCCCGCCCCCATGCTGCTTGCCGCTGGTCGCCGCCGGCCATTGCCACGGCCGTGCCTTGCTGTGTGGCCTGCGGGGAGAAGAAAAGAGGAAGAAGCTAGGAAGAAGGAAGAATAAAAAAAGGAGAGGGGAAAAGGAAAATAAGAAGAAAAAAAACAGAGAAAAGAAAATTTTGCTCTATGTACTGTTAAATGCAATTTTGTTGTTAGATGATGCTAGAATCGATGATGCCAAAGTTAAATTTTGTTTCTAGATGATGCCACTGTTAAATGCAAATTTGCAAAATACTTATGTATTTTACACATGTTGAAAAATTAAAAAAAAGATTTATGTATTCATTGTTGCAATAATGGTGTATGAAAATTTGCAATTGAACAGTACAAAAATTTGAGCGGTTTGACATGTGCATGATAATGGCGTCGCGTTTTAGTTTTGAGAGGACACATATGTTCCTAGGATGGAAAAACACAAAACATCAAAGTTGTAGTCCTTGGGGAGATAAAGAACTTTCATGTTGAACTTTTTTTGATTCGGGGTCTTTTTAAAAACCGAATTCGTCACACTTTCCATCAGACATTGGTTGCATGAGTCGTCGATGGTCGAGGGTCGTCGAGGGGTCGAGGGTCGTCGAGGGGTGGATCGCCGATGTGTCGAGAGGTTGCCTTGTGTCAAAGTATTGAAGAAATCCATGGCTTCATCATTAGCCGGAAGTGACGTGAGGGGGTCGAGGGGTCGAGGGTCATCTTATATAGGTTTATTGTCGAGGCTATATCATGTTTGTATATTAAGTGTCATGTTGTAATTAATATTTTGCAGAAACTATGGAAGATCGTCATAGAAACTTAGAACAAGAAGAGATGTTGGGGGAAATCATCCGCGAAGGACTGTTGTTGGTGGGCGACATCGTTCGGGAAGGAGTTGATGTCTTCCAATTTCTGAACGACACCGATGGTCTGGAAGAAGAGGGTGAAGCAGGCTCCGGTGATCGGACAAAGGAGGTGGAAGGACATGCTTATGATGGCTCCTATGAGCGAACGGAGGAAGGAGTTGTTGGAAAGTCCGGCGAGGTATATATAATAATTAAGCCTGTGCTGACTAGCTAATTGTTGCATTAATTGTTTTGGACTGTGTACACATATTAACTCTCTTGTTTCTTCTTTTCTAGCCCTCCGTATCCGGATCGAGACAAACTTCGGTAACGAGACGAGGCCCAAAGAAAAAGTTGCGCCCGGATGAAAGGTTCACGATCACCGGCATCAATAGAGATGGCCAACCGATTGAACCCAGCCGGACCAAAGATGCATTTTTTGCTTAGTGCGGGGTTCTTGTTAGGGACATGATCCCGATCAGCATCCAGCAATGGAATAAACCGAAGGCGGGAGACCCTGAAGTGTCTTTTGTCACCGATAGACAGAAAGATGATCTTTGGTCTGCGTTGAAGGCAAATTTCACCCTACCGGAAGAGGAGCGTCCCGAAAAGCCAGTTATAGAGCAAAAGGTGAAGACTCATGCTCTTAAGAAGATGGCAGAGCTATTCAGGAGGTGGAAGAATGAGTTAAAAACAACGTTTGTCGACAAAGAGAAGACTCCAAGATTCATCGGCCGATTTGAGAAGATAAGAGAACAGTGGCCCGCATTTGAGGCCCAAAAGACATCGGAGAAGAGTAAGAAGATGTCAGCGATAAACAAACTAAATGCTGCAAAGAAGAAGCATCACCATTGCACGGGGTCAGGTGGCTACCACAAAGGCCGACTGTTGTGGGAGAAGGCTGAAAAGGAACTTCTTGACAAAGGGATCGTACCAGTGACATTGAACTGGCCAGAGCGTGCAAGGAATTGGTTCTTCGGGGTTGGGAGAACCTTGCACCCTGAAACAGGGAAGTGCTTTTGGACGAACGAACAACTGAGAGTACCGATCACCAAGCTTCAGGAGTTAATCGCCGAAACGGAGGCTGGGACGTTCGTTCCCGACAGAGAGACCGACGAGCTCAAAATGGCCCTCGGGAATCCTGAGCACCCAAGACGAACACGAGGCACGGCAGGCTCCCTTCCGTGGAAGCAAGGGTTTCCCGACGCATGCGGTTACAAAAGCAGGGAGAGGAAGAGGAAACAGGAGCAAAGCGAAATACAGAACCTTCATGCAAGAGTACAAGCGCTAGAGGAGAGGCATCGAGCTGACGAAGCTACCCTAGAAGCTACCCCGCCATCTCAGCGGAGAAGCAGCGTGGCTTCCACCGAGGTCATTGCGCAACCTGATTTGACGGCTTCCTGGTACCCCGTGGATGAAATCACGGAGTCTCAAGAATGCCACCTTAAGAAGCAATTGATGCAATTCAAACCGACGGTGGCTATCGGCCATGTTGCACCTCCTCGACCCAACAGAACTTTTCACTGTCATCCGATTCAACAAGGCTATGCTGTTGTGATGGTCGATGAAATAATGGAGGGATATGAGGAGATCGAGCTTGACTACCCTACCGGCGAAGGGGCAAATCTCCTGCAGAATGCTCTGAGGACTTCATGTCTATGGCCGAAGGAATTCATCAAGCTTCCGAACTGGACGGCACCTACGCCTCCTCCTCCTCCTCCGGCGAGTAAGGGCCTGCCTCCTCCGCCGCCTCCTCCTCCGGCGAGTAAGGGCCCGCCTCCTCCTCCGCCGGCGAGAGATCAGGGAACGCCTCTTTCTCCGCCTCCTCCTCCGGAGACTGATCAGTGCACGCCTCCTCCTCCGCCTCCTTCTCTTCCTGCGTCGGCGCGTTCGAGCAGCCCGTCTCCTCCTCCGCCTCGTCAGCAAGAGTAGAAGAGAGCCGCCACCGCCGCTCCGGCTGCTCCGGCGCTTCTTAAGCAACAAAGGAAAATAGCAGCCGTCGCTCCGGGGTCTAGCAGTACAACCAGTGGTGGGAGGCGATACCAATACGGTCCATCATCTCTCAAGTCTCTTGAGCCGTTACCATATGAGTGGAGCGATGAGGAAAGCGCGAAGATCTCTAAAGGCAAAGTGGATGCCTTTTTTAAAAACAAAAATCCACCTCCGAAGGAGAAGACAAATGAGGTGAAATTGAAGCGCACTTTGGATGCCCTGAAGAGACCCGCACCGGCTCCACTGGATGACAACCATGTCCGCGCTCTTAAAAAGAAAGTGCAGGAAAAGCGCCGGTCCGGAAGCACTGCAGCTGACCAAAGGAGAGAACAACAAATTGCAAGAGGGAAAAAAATTCCCCAGCTCGGCGAACAGGAGAAACAATTGTGCCCCCCGCTGCAGGTGTCTAGTGATATCGCCGTCGCATATCTGCCGGCCGGGATGGTGCCCGGTACCAATCCTGGTGATTACCTGCCAGACGATATACATTTTGATCCACTCCAGGTGGACGAACTCAAATTCCGGCACGGGTATCCTCTCGTTAGACCTGATCAACAGCTACCAACGATGATGCGAAGATTCCATGAGTGGTACATGGACACCTGCAAGAACTCTGGGTTGGATAATGTGTTGCTTATGGTTAAAGACAAGCACGACCTCGTTGGAATTGACACGTTGTATGTTCCATTTGAGGAGTTATTCCAGCTTTACAATGCAATGGCCATCGATAAAGTAATCGTCACTTGCTACTGTCTGTAAGTACTACTTCTTTAATTAAGTCTCTATATATAGCTCAGCTCTTTCATTGCATGTACATATAATTCACTATATCATGCAGATTGAAGATCGTCGAATGCAAGCAAAGAGAAATCTATAACATTGGGTTCATTAACCTAAATCTCTTTGATGAATGGGCGATGGAAAAGAATCCCAAACAAGCCGAGGCCAACTTGCTACAATCGTTGCTTCAACATGAAAAAAAAAATCTTTCCTTACAACTTCGAGTGAGTGTTATACTATGCATATTCGGTTTTCCTTTATTTAATCGAGGTTATAGTAATGTAATTGATGAGTTATACATGCGTGCACAGCTTCCACTTTATTCTCCTAGAGATTAAGCTTGAGGAGGGACTAGTAACCGTGTTAGACTCAAGACGAAAAGATCCCAAGACGTATGCGATCATCACTGAAATGCTTAAGAAGTAAGTGCAATAGATCATTATCGCAGCATTTCGGCAATTTTGTTCATTTCCTGATATTAGGTAATAATTATTTTCTATGTCTGGCAGGGTTTGGATAACGTTCACCACAAAATCTCCGGGACTGCCGAAGGAGCTGGAATTTACACGCCCGAAAGTAAGTACTACTAGCTAGTTCCGCGCATCTCCCATTAATTTGATTCTAGCTAGTTTCATCAATACCATTTATATAATGCTTGATTGTCAGTTTGATTGACCTCTATTTCTCGTAAAGTGGTTGTGGCAGCAAGAAGGGACTAATCTTTGTGGATACTACGTATGCGAGTACATGTACAACGCTACGATCTCTAAGCAGGGCGGCTACTCTAAAAAAGATTTTGATGTGCGTAAGCAATAATATTCACAATTTTATTTTATTACCATCATTTGTGTTGAGTTTCATTCATATTTATGTATTGACCCCCTTCTTCGAATTAGCTTTGGGAGCTGCAGGAAGATCTCCTACCACAAGATCGCATAATAGCAATTCAAGAGGAATTGGCGGGATTCTTTCTTGAACACGTCATCAGAAAAGAGGGAGAATACCATATGGAACTTGATTTCAGATGTTAGGGTATTGTAAGAGATCTTATATTGTATATATGTAGCAAGTAGCATCGGATAGATATACAAAAACTTGTTGTTCGAACAATCTCACTTCTCTCTGTATATGTTCCTGACGATCTTCTGTACTTAATGGTTTAATTCCTTCATTTGCTTACTAGCTAGCATGTCGAGTCCTCTCTATATGTATAGTACGTAGCGTCGACCAAGCACGGAGATAAGAGAGGACACCTCTCTCTATTAGCTACAATATATGAAACCCCTAAATTAACCCTACAAAACCCCCATCCCCCCCTCTAAAAACAACCCCCAGACACGGAACTGCTGACGCGTGGAGGCATTTTGGTCCCGGTTGGTGCTACCAACCGGGACAAAAGGCGCTCCTGCCCGGGAAAGCCGCAGAGGCCACGTGGAGCCCCATCTATCCTGGTTCGTGGGAAAATCGGGACTAAAGGTTTTGGGCATTAGTAACCCTTTAGTCCCGGTTCCGGAACCGGAACAAATGGTCCTCTAGAACCGGGACAAATAGGCATTTTTCTACTAGTGTATGGTTGGGACAATTGGTACGTACAAATGAAGATCATGGTGTCACTATATGGAATGATCGTGAGACAAGATCTTATAACCAAATTCTGTGAAGAAACTATTTAGAATGTTAACATATGATTGGCTAGGGAACTTGAAGGACATAAGAGTTTTAGGATACTGACATTTTTCCATGGTGCATAAGTTCCTAGATCGAATACCAAATAATACATCTTATGCGAGTTCATCAAGTTAACACAATTTTGTTTGGGTGATGTGAATTGGGTTTATGGAGTTGGATGACATAAAGATTTATGTTAAAGGAATTTAATTAACATCTAACTAAATCCATGTTTTGTTGATAGAATACGATCAGAGATGTTTCTAATGATAATCTCAACAAGAATTTTCCAACCATTAAAATTAAGAAAAAGATGGAATTGAATTATGATAAAATAAAGGATATTGGAGTGTTGAGCCAAAACATGAACCAAAATTAGTGGGAAAAGTATAGGATGCTTTCTAACAGAAAGATATGATTCTAGGGACCAATTTTTGTATTAGAAATATTTTCATATGAATTACAAATTAATATATATACTAAAAATACTCAAATTCATTTTTAAATTATAATTATTTTCTGGACTTATCAAAGTGGAAAATTTTAGTTCTATAATAAACTACATGTTTCAAGGAATCCGGGGATATCAAATTTGTCAAAATCGGAGTTGTGGTCTAGGAGATATGATTTTCTGAAGTTTGTGTGTTTTTACGAAAAAGAATTACGGGATTAAATGAGAGATTGGCACATGGTGTATTCTTATTAGCTGGTATCTGTTCATTTAAGTGATATGACTAGAGGCGTTTAATATAGATCTGACGGCTGAGAATAAAAGAGGATAAGGACTCACCGGAGTTGGGTGGCTGGGTCGCCGGAGTTGGGCCGTGCTCTGGCCGGCGTTGTCGGTTTTGACCACCATCGAAGATGTGCCAGTGAACGGGGTGAAGACGACCGTACGGAACCTGCTGGAAAAGGTCTTGACCATGATGGCTTCCTGCACGAGCGGCTAGAGCTTGTCGAACTACGCAAAAAGTCACCGGAATTCACGTTAGTGGTGTTATCGCGCTCCGACTGTCGAAGTGTACATAAAATCATTTCCAACATGTGGGATGATGAAAATAAGAAAGAATGAAAGAAGAATCGGGCCAAGATGTTCACCCTATGCACCGCGATCAACGACGAACGGTGGTGGCAGCAGAAACTCCGGCGAGCAATTGTCGGCATGTTAGAAGATCATACCGCTGTATATGAGGGGGATTTGGAAGAGAAAGGAGTGGGATATCTTCAGGACAAATTTATAGGGTCGGGGACGTCGATTCCTTGCTGTTCTCGGTTGAGATTAATGGAGGCAGCTCAGATCCGTGGTAATGGCCACAATGGACGATTTATGGCGCACCGAGGGAGGAAGATGGACGAGGGAGAGGAGAGGGACCGGTTCCGGGGTTTAGTGGGGCTGGGAGAGGAAGGGATGCCGGCCGCTGCTTGGAATGGCCACCATGGTCGTGCTTCCTGTACGTACGCAGGACACACTGGAGGTAGGAGACGATGGGTTGCTCCCCACGTTATTCATTTTTTTTCTGGGACGGGTGGGATGCTTGCTGTGCACCTGGGCGCAAGAGAGCTAATGGGCCTAGCCCAGTAGACCTAGTATTTACATTTTCTATTTACCTAAGAAATTATATTTGATATTTAAATTATCAAATCTCACCTAAGAAATTATATTTGATACAGTTCAGAAGGAGTGCAATATATGGCTACAGTCCTTGATGCGGTTCAAGTAAAGGTCACCCCGGAGATGAATAATGATCTAATGGCCCCGTACACTTCTGCTGAGGTTAAAAGGGCATTTTTTCAAATGGCTCCCACAAAAGCTCTAGGCCCGGACGGCTTCCCTGCCCAATTTTTTCAAAAACATTGGGAGGTATGCGGTGTCGAAGTGACTGAGCTAATTCTCAGAATTGTTCGTGGAGAGGAGAACCCGGAATCTATCAACAACACGGTGCTTGTGTTAATCCGAAAGTGAAATCTCCCAATGATCTCAAACACTTTCGACCAATCAGTTTGTGTAATGTCTTGTATAAGATAGCTTCGATGGTTGTGGTCAATAGGTTGAAACTTATTCTGCCAGAAATCATATTCGAGGAACAATCAGCTTTTGTCCCGGGAAGGATTATCACGGATAATATAATGGCTGTTTATGAAGGTCTCAACTTTATGAAAAGAAACTCAGCAAAGAAACGTAGATCATGCGCCTTGAAACTTGATATGATGAAAGCATATGATAGAGTTGAATGGAGTCATCTTCGTGCTATCATGCTCAAGCTGGGATTCTCTATTGAGTGGGTTGATCTTGTTATGAGTATGATCGGCTCGGTGTCCTTCTCTGTCATGTTCAATGGGCAGAGGTTGGAATAATTTATGCCATCTCGCGGGATAAGACAGGGGATCCTATCTCACCTTATTTGTTTTTGCTTGCAGCGGAGGGCCTTTCGTGCGTGATAAAATCTAGAATTGAGTCATCAAACTTTGCGGGAATACAATTGGCTCCTCTAGCTCCACCAGTGAACCACTTGTTATTTGCAGATGATAGCCTGCTGTTTTTTAAAGAAAATGCGGAAGGTGCTGAAGAGGTGTCGAAACTGTTGGAGTCATATGCGAGGGTGTCGGGACAAAGAGTCAACAAATATAAGTCTGCCATATTCTTCTTTAAGGGGTGTACAGAGGAAGTCAGAGCCCATGTAAAGTTAGTCTTGCAAATACCAAATGAGCAACTCAATGAGAAGTACTTGGGTATGCCAACCGATGTGGGATCATCAAAGAATGGGGCCTTCAAATACTTAAAAGATAGACTCTGGAGTAAAATCAATGGGTGGCTGGAACAAACAATTTCAGCGGCAGGGAAGGATGTCCTAACCAAATCTATGCCGCAGTGTAACAGCCCAGTTTTCACAAAAATTAAAAAAAATTTGTTTTCGGTGTGAATTATTTGATTGTCTGTGTGGATGGCGGTGTTTGCTTCGCCGAAATAATAATCGGTGAATATTTCCCCCTTATTTTCTCATATCGGATATGTGACCGACCCTTTTCCCCAACGGCACACGACTCTGCGACACCGGGGTTCACCCGAGCACCGTCGCAACCGGCACAGGACCAACCATCACCACCGGATCGCACACCCCGTTTATTTAATAAACGGATTATTTTATGGGGCACCAAAAAATATTCTCAGAATGTCACCGCAGTGAGGTACGATCGACGGGCTCGACGCGCTGAGCACGTAGGTCGATGTTTCGTCCGAATCGGAGCCCGTATGCAACTCCGGCGGTCACGAATGCGAGCACCGGACGCGGGAGAGGGGTACCGAGGGTATTTGTGTAACCTGGCCACCCAACCTGCCCTATATAAAGACCACCAGCCTCCCACACCCCAATTAGGGCCCCCCCTCTGGAAATTGGCAGCCACCCCCCTACACTAGCCCCAAATCTGTCCAATTTCTCCCTCTCCCTCGAAACCCTAGCCTCCCAGGCGTTTTCGGCCGTTGGTCTGCCAGATCTGGGGCTCAGATCGCTCCCCAGCCCCTCCAACCGCAGCCCCCAGTAGTTCGGGCCCCGCAGGGCCCAGCCGCCGCCGCCTTCGGGCCCGAATCGGGCCAGGAAGCCCGCACCGCCGCCTGAACTCCTCCACACGCGTGCTCCGACGAGCCGCCTCTGGCCGGCCGCCGCGCGCCCTGCAACCGCTCCGGTGAGCCTCCCTTCCTCGCCCTCCTTCTCTCCTCCCTCGCCTCACCCCTCCTCTCCTGTAGGAGTGGCCAACAGGAGACCCCCACGCCAGCGCCATGGACAAGGAGCCGCCGCCCCGAGCTCGAACTCACGCCAGCCCGCGCCCGAGGCCGGCAGCCGCCACCACCTGCCCGATCCGGCCACCTGCAGCCTCCTCCGCCCGGTCCAGGACGCCCCCCGTCGTCCCGGCCTCCCTGCCTCGCCGCCTCTTGCCGGAATCCTGGAGCGCGCCACCGCTGGTGCCCTATGTCCTAGCGGACGAGGACGAGGCCACCCGGCTGGGCTCCTCCCGCACGTGTGGGCCGGTGCAGCCCCAGCGGCCCACTGGCAAGCCGGCCTCCCTGGCAGCCCAGCCGCCCCCCAAGCCAGATGGGCCGTGGCCCAGCAGGTCCTTGTTTTTTTTCTAGCCCCCTCAAAAATCTGCAAAGTCCTTTTATTTTGCTGCTGTATTCAATTTCGCGATGCGTTTCGCGGTAGATTTGTAGCCCGGATGACTTCGCGCCCAAAAGAGGAATTGTTTAGAATTGCGTGATCTAGCTTTCATCTTTTGTGAGTTAATTATTTTGAGGTTTTTTAGATGTAGTTATTTCTGTTCAAACAGGGCTACCTGTCGTTAACCGCTGCTAAGTTGATGTAACTGTTATTTTGTTGCAACTTCGGGTGAGGATTGCTTCGCAACCGTTCATCGAAATTGATTGATTATTTTTGCATATTGTTAAGCATCATGTCTAGTTCATGCCCATGTATTGCTATGTCATGTTGCTGCAATTTTGCATATAGTTATACCCCTGTTTATACAGCATAAAAATAATAGTTTCTGCCATGTTGTTTGCTTAATATCTTTTGATCCGTGATGTATTTTTGCATGATTATTTTTGCCATGCCTTCCATGTCATGTCTACTTTAATTCCATATATTTTGTGAGCATGTTTGCATTGATTATCCTGTTTATGCATTGCTCTAAAGTGTGCTTCGTGATGTTGGCAGATTGTGTTCCAAACTTGTTTTCCTTATATATTTTTTACCGTAACTCCGTTTGGAGTGTTCTTTATATGTAACTTGATTAGTTTTTCGTGTACTTTGTGTTTATGATATTGTTTGCTTCTGTTAACCAACCTAAAATATGGTTTAGGGAACATCAGTACCAAATCCTTAACTGCCGTGCGGCACTTAGTGGCATGCCATGTTTAGGTTGTGCCTCACTTAAATTGTCTAGCATAGATAGTTTATTTTATGCTTCACCTCTTGAAATGTTTGTGTGCTATGCCAAGCTTGCTTGAGTTGCCATGTTAATAACCATTGGTTGATCACCTGTAGCTAGGAATCTTGAACCACCGTAAACGTGCGGTATTCGTCGTGTGTGACCGATACCCCACTTAAACTATTAGTAACCGTTCTCGACGATAGATCCATATCGCGTTGCCGTGCCTTGTGTTGTCTCTTTGATCTTGTATTGATCCGTAGTAATAGTGGTGCACCGTTGATTGCTTTCCAGTGTTTACTTCTTGTGTGCTCCCGCGGGTACCTCTCGGAGACGATGCGAGCTTGCGATCGGCTACACCTTCGGAACCCTACTTCTCAACAGGCAAGGACTATACATTACATATGATCCATTCTATTTCAACCAGCGGTTTGCATGATAGTCTAGGCTAGGTTCGATGTTTGATCCTACGACATGTTTACAGCCTCTTTCAAACCGATACAGCCATGTCCCCTCCCAGAAAACCATGTACTTCTATGTTACTATTGCTCGTTCCACAGCCCCTACTTAGTATGCATGCTTAGGATGCTACGATGTTACCCGGTTACTCCTTGGTTTGGGATATCACATTATTATATTGTTGTTGATGATATGATTATTATAATGTTGACTATATTCGACGAAGGATGGAAGGTCTAGGCTATCCCGCCCTGACGCTTTGTTCCATTCGAGTCACCTAGGATCCGAGTTCCGGGTATTGGTTTTAAGACTGAGCGTGCCTAACAGCCTGTGGGATTTTATGGGGTCCCCTTTTCTTACCTACCTAGCTTCAAACATTTCTAGATGTGGCCCAAGCTGATTTACCATTTGAAACCTTGTGCGTAACTGGTCTGCAGCCAGTGGTTTTGAAACAACTCGGGCCAGCAGAGACAGAGTTCCTTTGTTGGTCCACACTGGTGAGCTAGGGAAGTCCCCTGTTATATAGGTGAGGCTAACCCCGACCTTAGCCATTTGGAAGAGTCCGCTCCGAGAGCGTGGCCGGATTTTGGGTTGGGTGTCGACTCCCCGGGGGCCACCCGGATTTGTTCGTTGATAGTTAGAGGGACCTGTCGTTTCGGATCTCTTGGAACTAAATCATAAAATGGTTGCCTGTGATGGGTAGCAACTGAGAGAGATGGACGTGCGTGCGGAGCCTCGTAATGGGCAGTTGGCACACCCCTGCAATGTTAACTCTTTTCGAGAAGCCGTGTCCACGGTTATGGACGACTTGAGACCTACTCCTTGTTCATAGACAACAACAACTGAGATAATCTTAATATAATTTGATCAATGTGTGTGTGTGCCTTGACTGCTTCTTCTTCGTCGGGATGCGAAGAGGAGGACAAGGATAGGATAGGTGTTATGTTTGCGTAGTAGCTGATAGCAAGACTTGTTGGAGGCGATTCCTCATCGAATGATTGGCTTCTTACCTTACTCTCTAGATCGTTAGCCACCTCATAAATGCTAGCGCGGCAGCAACCTCACCAGTTACCCCTTCCTTACCGTAAACTACTAGTTGTCCTAGAATGACGAGTGATGACGTCCTTGCTGGGTCAGATGACCACTACAGTTGGATGCTGAGTACCTCTGTACTCATGATACTACCCCCAAACTCTTTTCAGGGTTCTTGATCGACAACAGGTATGGTGATCGACGTTTGACATGGAGACTCGATGACGACTAGTTAGGCGGATCCCGGCGGAGGGCCTGGACCCGTGTGGTTATGGGAATCAATGTTTTTCTCTTTGCCACTAGGCATTTGATTGTAGTCTGTACTCAGACATGTATCTTCCACTGTTGTATTGTATTAAGGTAGTTGTATGCCGATTGTATGAGATGTTGTATCCTTGTATCTGTAATGTTGTGATATCATGTTGGAAATCCGGGGCATATGACTTCGTCATATGTCGCGGTGGGACCGATATGTGCTTCGTCCCCGGATCTGGATGGAAACATCTAGATCTGGAACAGTACCGCATATTGGGCCTAACAACTTGGTATCAGAGCCTTACCAACCGTAGGATCCCTTCTTTGGCCGAAGTCGAGTCTAGACAAAATTATTTTTTAGTTACTAAGTTAGTTATCGGAGAGTAGGAATTTTTTACTCCTTACCCTTGCTCTAGTCAGGACAAGTGCCGTAATTGTTTTACTCTCGCCTTATCACCTTCAAACTTTAGGATCTCGATGAGTGTGGAGTTTCGGAATAGTTACAATGCCTTGATTGCAGCGTATTGTCTCGATTCCGAGCTCAGGTGGGAATTCCTATAGTACCTTTAGCTTCTCCGATTTTGGGTATCATCTCGGTCGTCCTTTGCCCTCCCTCCTTTTGCTCGGTGTTTTCACGACTTGCGTCGAAAAGAACTATCCATTTGACCAGGTTTTAGCTGTCGTTCTTCCTCTTGTCACTGACGGTTTCGTTTTTCCGATGATGTCGTCTCTCTGCGGAAAGTTTCTCGATGCAGGTTCGTCGTTCGACATGGAGAAAAGTCCCTTGTTGGTGGTGTTGAAGATCGTCGACTCTCTTCCCCCCCCCCCTCTCCCCCAGATCTTCCAGGATCTCGGGACGAGATCCCTTGTTGGTGGTGTTGTATTGTAACAGCCCAGTTTTCACAAAAATAAAAAAAATTGTTTTTGGTGTGAATTGTTAGATTGTCTGTGTGGATGGCGGTGTTTGCTTCGCTGAAATAATAATCGGTGAATATTTCCCCCTTATTTTCTCGTATTGGATGCGTGAACGACCCTTTTCCCCAACGGCACACGACTCTGCGACACCGGAATTCACCCGAGCACCGTCGCAACCGGCACAGGACCAACCATCGCCACCGGATCGCAAACCCCGTTTATTTAATAAACGGATTATTTTATGGGGCGCCGAAAAATATTATCAGAATGTCACCGCAGTGAGGTACGATCGACGGGCTCGACGCGCTGAGCACGTAGGTCGAAGTTTCGTCCGAATCGGAGCCCGTATGCACCTCCGGCGGTCACGAATGCGAGCACCGGACGCGCGAGAGGGGTACCGAGGGTATTTGCGTAACCTGGCCACCCAAACTGCCCTATATAAAGACCACCAGCCTCCCAAACCCCAATTAGGGTTCCCCCCCCTCTGGAAATTTTCAGCCACCCCCCTACACTAGCCCCAAATCTGTCCAATTTCTCCCTCTCCCTCGAAACCCTAGCCTCCTAGGCATTTTCGACCGTTGATCTGCCAGATCTGGGGCTCAGATCGCACCGCAGCCCCTCCAACCGCAGCCCCCAGTAGTTCGGGCCCCGCAGGGCCTAGTCGCCGCCTCCTTCGGGCCCGAATCGGGCCGGGAAGCCCACGCCGCCGCCTAAACTCCTCCGCGTGCGTGCTCTGACGAGCCGCCTCTGGCCGGCCGCCGCGCGCCCCGCAATCGCTCCGGTGAGCCGCCCTGCCTCGCCCTCCTTCTCTCCTCCCTCGCCTCACCTCTCCTCTCCTCTAGCAGTGGCCAACAGGAGGCCGCCGCGCCAGCGCCATGGACAAGGAGCCGCCGCCCCGAGCTCGAACTCACGCCAGCCCGCGCCCGAGGCCGGCAGCCGCCGCCACCTGCCGGATCCGGCCACCTGTAGCCTCCTCCGCCCGTTCCCGTCCGCCCCCCGTCGTCCCGGTCTCCCTGCCTCGCCGCCCCTCGCCAGAATCCGGGAGCGCGCCGCCGCTGGTGCCCTATGTCCGAGCGGACGAGGACGAGGCCACCCGGCTGGGCTCCTCCCGCACGTGTGGGCCGGTGCAGCCCCAGCGGCCCACTGGCAAGCCGGCCTCCCTGGCAGCCCAGCCTCCCCCCAAGCCAGATGGTCCGTGGCCTAGCAGGTCCTTGTTTTTTTCCTAGCCCCCTCAAAAATCTGCTAAGTCCTTTTATTTTGCTGCTGTATTCAATTTCACGATGCGTTTTGCGGTAGATCTGTAGCCCGGATGACTTCGCGCCCAAAAGACGAATTGTTTAGAATTGCGTGCTCTAGATTTCATATTTTGTGAGTTAATTGTTTTGAGGTTGTTTAGATGTAGTTATTTCTGTTCAAATAGGGCTACCTGTCGTTAACCGCTGCTAAGTTGATGTAACTGTTATTTTGTTGCAACTTCGCGTGACGATTGCTTCGCAACCGTTCATCGGAATTGATTGATTCCTTTTGCATATTGTTAAGCATCATGTCTAGTTCATGCCCATGTATTGCTATGTCATGTTGCTGCACTTTTGCATATAGTTATACCCATGTTTATATAGCATAAAAATAATAGTTTCTGCCATGTTGTTTGCTTAATATCTTTTGATCCGTGATGTCTTTTTGCATGATTATTTTTGCCATGCCTTCCATGTCATGTATACTTTAATTCCATATCTTTTGTGAGCATGTTTGCATTGATTATCCTGTTTATGCATTGCTCTAAAGTGTGCTTCGTGATGTTGGCAGATTGTGTTCCAAACTTGTTTTCCTTATATCTTTTTAACCGTAACTCTTTTTGGAGTATTCTTTATATGTAACTTGATTAGTTTTTCGTGTACTTTGTGTTTATGATATTGTTTTCTGCTGTTAACCAACCTAAAATATGGTTTAGGGCAGATCAGTACCAAATCCTTAACTGTCGTGCGACACTTAGTGGCATGCCATGTTTAGGTTGTGCCTCACTTAAATTGTCTAGCATAGATAGTTATTTTATGCTTCACCTCTTGAAATGTCTGTGTGCTATGCCGTGATTGCTTGAGTTGCCATGTTAATAACCGTTGGTTGATCACCTGTAGCTAAGAAACTTGAACCACCGTAAACGTGCGGTATTCGTCGTGTGTGACCGATACCCCACTTAAACTGTTAGTAACCGTTCTCGACGATAGATCCGTATCGCGTTGCCGTGCCTTGGGTTGTCTCTTTGATCTTGTATTTCTCCGTAGTAATAGTGGTGCACCGTTGATTGCTTTCCAGTGTTTACTTCTTGTGTGCTCCCGCGGGTACCTCTCGGAGACGATGCGAGCTTGCGATCGGCTACACCTTCGGAACCCTACTTCTCAACAGGCAAGGACTATACATTACTTATGATCCATTCTATTTCAGCCAGCGGTTTGCATGCTATTCTAGGCTAGGTTCGATGTTTGATCCTACCACATGTTTACAGCCTCTTTCAAACCGATACAGCCATTTCCCCTCCGAGCAAACCATGTACTGCTATGTTTCTATTGCTCGTTCCTCAGCCCCTGCTTAGTATGCATGCTTAGGATGCTACGATGTTACCCTGTTAAACCTTGGTTTGGGATATCACATTATTATATTGTTGTTGATGATATGATTATTATAATGTTGACTATATTCGACGAAGGATGGAAGGTCTAGGCTATCCCGCCCCGACGCTTTATTCCATTCGAGTCACCTAGGATCCGAGTTCCGGGTATTGGTTTTAAGACTGAGCGTGCCTAACCGCGTGTGGGATTTTATGGGGTCCCCTTTTCTTACCTACCTAGCTTCAAACATTTCTAGAGGTGGCCCAAGCTGATTTACCATTTGAAACCGTGTGCGTAACTGGTCTGCAGCCAGTGGTTTTGAAACAACTCGGGCCAGTAGAGACAGAGTTCCTTTGTTGGTCCACACTGGTGAGCTAGGGAAGTCCCTTGTTATATAGGTGAGGCTAACCCCGACCTTAGCCATTCGGAAGAGTCCGATCCGAGAGCGTGGCCGGCTTTTGGGTTGGGTGTCGACTCCCCGGGGGCCACCCGGATTTGTTCGTTGATAGTTAGAGGGACCTATCGTTTCGGATCTCTTGGAACTAAATCATAAAATCGTTTCCTGTGATGGGTAGCAACTAAGAGAGATGGACGTGCGTGCGAAGCCTCGTAATGGGCAGTTGGCACACCCCTGCAGGGTTAATCTTTTCGAGAAGACGTGTCCACGGTTATGGACGACTTGAGACCTACTCCTTGTTCATAGACAACAACAACTGAGATAATCTTAATATAATTTGATCAATGTGTGTGTGTGCCTTGACTGCTTCTTCTTCGTCGGGATGCGAAGAGTAGGACAAGGATAGGATAGGTGTTATGTTTGCGTAGTAGCTGATAGCAAGACTTGTTGGAGGCGATTCCTCATCGAATGCTTGGCTTCTTACCTTACTCTCTAGATCGTTAGCCACCTCATAAATGCTAGCGCGGCAGCAACCTCACCACTTACCCCTTCCTTACCGTAAACTACTAGTTTTCCTAGAATGACGAGTGATGAAGTGCTTGCTGGGTCAGATGACCACTACAGTTGGATGCTGAGTACCTCTGTACTCATGATACTACCCCCAAACTCTTTTCAGGGTTCTTGATCGACAACAGGTATGGTGATCGACGTTTCACGTGGAGACTCGACGACGACTAGTTAGGCGGATCCCGGCGGAGGGCCTGGACCTGTGTGGTTATGGGAGTCGATGTTTTTCTCTTTGCCACTACGCATTTGCTTGTAGTCTGTACTCAGACATGTATCTTCCGCTGTTGTATTGTATTAAGGCAGTTGTATGCCGATTGTATGAGATGTTGTATCCTTGTATCTGTAATGTTGAGATATCATGTTGGAAATCCGGGGCATATGACTTCGTCATATGTCGCGGTGGGACCGATATGTGCTTCGTCCTCCTGAACTGGATGGAAACATCTAGATCTGAAACAGTACCGCATATCGGGCCTTACACGCAGGCAGTCCCAGTGTATTCAATGTTCTATTTTAAACTTCCCAAGGGCTTATGCGAACATCTGACTTCTACAATTAGAGCCTTTTGGTGGGGGAGCAAGCAAGGTAAAAGGAAGCCATATTGGGTGGGTTGGGAGAAGATGATGATGCCACAGTACATGGGAGGAACGGGCTTTAGGGATTTTGAAATCTTTAGCCTCTCTTTGCTTGCAAAACAGGCATGGAAACTTCTGGTGAACCCCGAAACCTCGAGTGCAAGAATTCTTAAAGCTATGTATTACCACGATGGCTCTATACTCAATGCAGAAGTGGGCAATCATCCATCTCAAATATGGAGGGCTATTGTTGAAGGGAGAGATGTGCTTAAGCAAGGACTTATAAAGAGAGTGAGAGATGGCACAACTATAGATATCTAGAATCATAATTTGATTCCTAAGCAAGGTTTGATGAGACCCTTGATCTCTCGGGTGCCAAATCCTCCCACTTTAGTCTCTGAATTGATAGTTCCAGGGGATGCATGCTGGAATGAGGAACTTATACAAGACATCTTCCTACCGAATGAAGCGGAAGCTATCTTGGCAATCTCTCTCTACATACGAAACACAACAGATTTCTGGGGCTGGAGTGCAGAGAAGTCTGGCAGCTTTTCTGTTCAGTCGGCATACAGGCTTATTGTGGAATGCAAAAGGAGAAGAGAGGACTGGTTGGAGGGTAGAGTTGCGGCTTCGGACAGCATTGCAACCAGAAGTGCATGGACAAATCTTTGGAGAACAAAAGTACCGACAAAGGTTAGAGTTTTCTTGTGGAGACTGTCTCACCAATCCTTACCTACCGAAGACGTCAGACTGAGATGGAATATGGCGTTTGTAAATACCTGTTGCGTTAATGGTCGGGAAGATTCGTGGCTACACAGCTTGGTTGATTGCACAACTGCCAGATGTGTGTGGGCTCTAACTGACCAATCGGTATTGGATCTTGTTCTAAGCACCTCGGAGACTTACGCCAAGAATTGGTTGTTTGATCTTCTGGAAAAAAGAACGCATGCCGAATTCACCAAGATAGCAGTAACTCTCTAGGCTATATGGTGTGTGAAGAGGAAGATTATCCACGAACAAATCTTTCAGAGTCCGCAAGCAACTCACGGCTTCATTGAGATTTTTATCAATGAACTCAGAATGTGTGATCAACAAGGGAGACAAACTCAGCAAGTTAGGGTGAGCTCTCACCCTCGATGGTTACCCCCTCCTCTTGGCAGCATGAAGATTAATGTTGACGTGGCGGTTAATGGCGATATTGGATCTGCTGCTACAGTTTGCCGGTCTATAGATGGAATTTTCTTGGGAGCGGCATCGCATGTATACTAAGGGATTTCGGATCCAGCTTCTTTGGTGGCCCTGGCGTGCCGCGAAGCACTTCCTCTAGTTGAGGATATCGGATTTCAGCATCTGCATGTCGCATCTGATTGTGCGTCGGTGATAAAGGAGATAAATGAGTCCGGTGGATGACCTTATGCTGGGGTTGTCAGAGATATAAACCTGTGGAGAACTACCTTTATTTCATGTACTTTCCTTTATGAATCTAGAAATTCAAACTTCGATGCTCATAGATTGGCTAGACATTCTCTTTGTCTGGGTCTGGGGAGGCATTTGTTTGTCCAACCCCATGACACCTCTGAAATACCTGTAAATGTATTGATGGTTGGTTAATGGATTGTGGTTTGCTAAAAAAAACCTAAGAAAATACAGAAACTTGATATAGCTTAAGTAACTATAGAGAGAATAGAGAAATACTTCTCTGAATAAATGTTATGAATAGATATTTGTCAAAAAAAATATCATTTAAGGCATTAATAAATTCCCTAAATTACTTTTAGGGTTTTACAAATACCAAAAATGATTTAAAACAAAATCGAAGTATTCAAATAAGAATTATTAAATATTTCCAATAATAATTTTGGAGAAGTCCTATTATCTCCACTCATTAATTTAGTTGATTTATCGGAAATATTTAAATAGCCTTTAAATGATAATATCAAATAAACTCCAAATCAAATAATTAAAAATATACATTGGTCCACAATTAAATTGAGAAAGTCATTTTATTCCCACTCTAAAATATTTAATTGTGGTTTCACCAAATTTCAAAAGAAACAAAGATGAAGAAAATATTTCTTGGAATTTTCGAATAATCCTCACAACCAAGCTTTCCATTATCAGATAAATGATTATCCAAAATTTAGTAACATGGTTTGCAAAGGTTTAAACAAAACTCAAAAAGTTTTAATTTACCTTGAAAACAAAGCGGATCAAACAATAATATTTATTTATTAACATTCCACAATTTAGAAAATTTTGAGATGTTACATGGGACCTCCCTCGGTGCCCCCCTTTGGCCCTATTTTTACCCCCGTGGAGGAAACCCTCATTTCGCACCTCCTTTTTCCAGAAGCAATTCCGATCTCCGCCGCCATCGCCAACAAGCTTCGGGGGACAAGAATTACTATGCCGTCACCCTGGAGGGACGGGGAAGTGCCCTCGGATTCATCTTCATCGACGTTTCTTCCTCTCACCATGATGCGGGAGTAGTTCCTCCTCGGGGCTGAGGTCTTCTACAGTAGCTATGTCGTTAATTCTCTCTCCCATGATGTGATCTTGATTGTGATCATAGGCTATGTTAATTTAGGATGATCTCATGATGTTTCCCCTTCTTCTATGTATTGGATTTGATGTACTCACTTGTTTATATCTAGTATAATCTCCGAGACCAAGGTAACATCGGTCTATTGGACATAGATTAGAAGAATATTTCCATGAGTGATTTCTTATATTGTGAATTGATTGAAGATTGAGAGTCTCTTGGTGCTTGTCTTTGACAATCCTTCAGATATATTGTGGTGATTGTGGTACTCTCTTTGGATGGCCGCGATGACGTTGGGAAATCAGAGGAGAACTACGAACTCTGAGGTGTGCTTTATAGCCCTAAATAATTCTTGTCCTCTCTTGATCACAAAGGAATGACCGCCGAGTACGTCTCCATTGCATGTTTTAGTGGAAATATCATGAGATTAGACTATGTTAATGTTGTTGGGAGTTGCCACTAGTGAAAGTATGAAGCCTAGGCCTTGTTTTTCACCATTGTTACACTGTTTGTGCTCACTTTTTTCACTTGATGTAACACCCTCGGTGTCTGTAACAGTAATCATTATCACTGTTGACCATCACTCTTGTTAATCACTGTTGCTCATCATGCCATGGTAAATTTTTCTTTTGATCATTTCATTAATCATGATGGTTGATATTAAATCCAATGTTCCATCTATGCCTTGTTCATCATGGTTCAAATGAAAATCCAAAAATCCCTTTTCTTGATATTAAAACAATGGGCAAAAATAAACCTTGCCGAGAAATCTTGCAACCACTTTTATAAATTGTATATTAATCAGTAGATCATGGAAATCTGTGCATGGGGATTCACAGGACCATGAAATAATTCAAACAATAAAAAAAAGTACCTTAAAAAGTCCAAATCAAATAATTATTATTTAAATGAGATACTAAATGGTTTTTTTAAAGCCCAAAGTTTTTATAGCACTTGTGTGGGTGGTAACACTAATTATGGAACATGTATAATATTTTACAACATACATTTAATATCTAAGATAAAATTAAACAAAAAAGAAAAATAAAAGAAAACATAAAATAAAAAGAACGCTATCCTACGCGTGGGGCGAAGCCCAACTTCCCCCAGCCCAACTCCCCCTGTCTCCCTCCTCTCCCCTATTCACCCTCACCGTGGCTACCATCCACGGTGCCATGGCCGCCGTGTCGGCCATCGAGGTCACCTCCAGCGAGGTTAAAGTCCCCTTCCCCCATGGAAACCCTAGCCTCGCCCCCCGCTCATCCTCCTCGCGCCGCACCTTCCCCCTCGCGTTCTGCCTCGTCCCCGCGCAGGAGCTGCCGTGGCCGCCGTCACCGCGTCGCCACCGTGGCCGTTGCAATCGGCCACGCCGGGCCGAGCCACCGCGCCCAAGCGCCTCCCCGGCCTCCTCTTCACCTCCGCGAGAAGCCAATCGGCGACGGAACACCCCTCCCCATCACAGTCGAGCCCCTCCCCGCCCACGGCCGCCGCTCCCCCTCACCGGATTCGTCGACTCCGGTCATCCCCGTCCATAACCGAGCTCTCCATCGACTTCCCCATCGTGAGCCGCACCCATTCCCCCCATCCCCTCTTGATTTGTCGCCCGTGACCGTCGCCCCATGGCCGCCGTGCCAGTCGGCCACCATTGCTGTGGGCTCGAGCTCGACGAGCTCGGCCAGGCCCTCCTGCCCCGCGTCGCCCCGCGCCCTGTCCCTCCCCGCGCGGCTGCGCTCCCTCCTCGCCGTGCCCCCCCCTCGCCAGAATGGTTTGCCCCGGGCCCCTCTCTGCCGGCGAGCCCCTCCTCCATCGCCGCCATCTGGACATGGCCACGGCCGTCCTTGGCCGCCCTGTGTGTGGTGGCCTTAGGACACTACTAGGTGGGGCCAAACCCTTGCAAAAAGAAAAGAAAAAGAACCCCCTAGACTATGACATGTAGGGCCACATGTTAGTTCAATATTAAATGGGTTAGTTTAATTAAATTAACTAATATGTGAGTATGACATATGGACCCCACTGGTAATTTAATTAAATTAGATGTTTTAAATTACGTCTGTTAATGACATGTGGGGTCACCCTGTCAGCACTATTCTGGATAATTTTTTGGATAATGTTGCATTTTTAATAATAAAGAAAATCCATAAATTCTTTTAAAATGATTTAAACTTTAGAAATTAATATCTTTTAAACCGTAACTCAGATGGAAAAACTTTATACATGAAAGTTGATCAGAAAAATACATCAAATACGAATACGCTATCTACAAGTCAACCACCCCCCTCTAACACAACGAACATCAACATCCCACCCCTCTGGGCCGTCTGTCCGGTAATCGCCCGGAGTCGGTAAAATTGCCGGTGAAAATTCCCGTTTCGTCTACAACGTGTAGCGCCGCGTTAGTCCACCTCTAGCTTAACATTTTCGATGTCTTGTATTTGTATTGATATTATTGCCGCGTATTTATTGTTTCTTCCCCCTCTCTTATTGTCCGGTAGTCTCGACGTCCCCTGCTGATGCCCCTGTGATCGACTACGTCGACGACGACCGTACCTCTACCGTCGAGCTTCCAGGCAAGCAAAGCCATTCTCTTCCTGTGACGCCCCAAAAATCAGACCGTGTACAGTAATCATACACACAGGGTACACGACTGAGATTAGGGTGCCACGGTGATAATATCACAGCACAACACTAAACAGAAAAGGATAAACAAATATGTTCCAATAGAGGGGTCACGCGGACCCGAATACATAAGCCATACAAGCCATAATATCTGAGTACAGACATAGTTAGTCAAGTTTTGCCTTAAGAAGGCTAGCACAAATCACATCAGAGATACAGAACTAATAGGCGAGGCCTCCTGCCTGGGATCCACAGAACTACTCCTAGTCAACGGGGAACTCGACGTCGTAGTAGGCGCCTCCGGGGTACTCCTGCTCCTGGGCTCCAACGTCGGCTGCAGCGGCTGATCAGGCAAAACAGTAAAGGAAATAAATCAGGTGAGTATCTAGTATACCCGCGAGTGTTACGTCCGCTACTAAGCATTATGCATTGTATCAACGGAAAGAAGAGGCTGTATATAGTGGACTGAAAGTCAGAAATTCAGAGCAAGGGTAAGAAGCTAGGCCTATCGACGACTAGCATCTTCCGACGATGTCTTGCAGCATGAGGTAAGCATCAGCCAACAGTTTATATAAAGCATAAAGTAACAATGCAGCAGAAGTTGCTGCATCATTGTATAATAATAAGTTCTAATAATAATTAACAATGCCTCCGAGTTCACCTCCTCGACATCCCCGCGAGGAAGAGAATCCGGAACCATACAGTTTAATAATAGTTTCTAGTGGTAAGATCCAGCTTCAGCATAAAGCGTCCTGTTACCGTGGACACGGCTATTCGAATAGATTAATCTTCCCTGCAGGGGTGCACTTGTGTTACGCTACACGCACGGATCTCCAGGGTGGCGGGAACCTTGTTAGGGAACGCTCCACCGAGGCTATCCGACACTTCATAGCCCATCTTTCGAACTCAACAGAGAGGTCATCCGCCGGACTATATCCTATGTACGCGGGGCTTTGGACCCTAACCCCGACGTACTCCTGCACGGTGCGAGGCTGGCCGGTGAAGTTAAAGAAAATCCAAATAAGACACCACCGCGCGAGCGAATAAGACATCACCACTTCCCGGCGCAGGCCGCGGTACTGCTGACGTCTGAAGAGCCCTCGGACGACACTACGAAGCAGAGGAGCCCATAACTCGTAATTCCCACGGGTAGGTAGTGCGTACATGGCATAAAGCCAACTCAAGACATTCATTGAACCATTTAGCATTTTAATTAACCTGCGTGACAACCGTTATCGTTGCCTCGACTTAACCGACCCGCGGACAACGACAGCAGCCAGGACCACCAGTACATCGGTGCCTGCCCCGTCGTCCCACCAAGTCACTGCGGTTACCAACAAGGTGAACCGTCTCCTTACCTTGTCTCACGTGTGCTCCTGGAGGAGCTCGACTTTCGTGGGTTGGTAACTCTCGCGGCCAACGATCAGGGGCCAAGCACACCGGTACACTGGTCGTACCCTCCCTGTCGTCCCGTCGCAATACCTCTCGCGGGCACCGTTGGGTCACCCGACTTCTTACCTGAAGGACAACCGTTTACAGGACCCTATGGCGGCAAGACAAAGTCAGCCTCGAGTGGAGTACAAAGATTACTCCTTGATAGCTCCCACTTGAGGTGACTAGGCATAACCCAGATAGGGGCCTTCGACGGTGTCTGCATTGTATCGTACCTGTGCAGTTATAATATTTGTATCCGCGTTCACTCCCCTGAGTGATCACGACCCGCTATCTAATCCTAGCTAACAATGCGCAGGGCTCACTGCTGAATAATGCATAATAATAATAATAGGCAGCATAGGATAAAGGAAGGCACATCAATGGGCGACAAAAACAGGCTATGCAATTGAATAGGATTGTAATCGTAGCAGCAGCAGTAACAATGCCTAGTGCAAGAAATGTACGGAAAGATAGGCGATATCTGGGGAAGAGAATGGCCCTGCTTGCCTGCAAGCTCGACGGTAGTAGTAGGGTCGTCGACGACGTAGTCGTACTCAGCAGCGGTGTAGTCGACGGCAGCAGCGGGGTCTACCGGAGATTAAGGGGGGGGGAAGAAATAGTAAATACACAGAAAGCAAATACAAACAGATGCATGACATGATAGATGAAATGTTAACGGTATTCTAACGCAGTGCAATGCACGTTGCTCGGAACGGAAATTCATCTGAGGATGAACTACCGGCTCCGGGTGATTACCGGACAGGGTGTCCGGAGGGGGAAGGATCAAGCCGGAGGTGTTGTGGTTACCGGAACAACATAAGGGGGTGTATCCGTGCTAGTTGATCTATTCCGAGAAACATTCGTGTTCGGAATAAATTCATCCGGGCACTCTAACAGTACCGGACAATTTATCGCACAATCGGTCCGGAGGGGGAATGTTCGAGGTTCATTGTGTTAGAGGGGTGTGGTAGACATACGGATAGCGTATTTGTATTCGTTATATTTTTCTGATCAACTTTCATGTATAAAGTTTTTGAATCCGAGTTACGGTTTAAAAGTTATTGAATTTCAAAGTTTAAATCAATTTAAATGATTTTCTGGATTTCTTTTATTATTTATTCAACATTATCCAGAACATTATCCACAACATTATCCAAAACAGTGCTGACATGTGGGACCCACATGTCAGCCTCTGTTATTTATAAAACATTTAATTAAATTAGAAAAATGCCTCTGGACCCACCTGTCAGCCACTGGAATTTATTTAAATCTCTTAATTAATAAGCTCACAAAGGGGGCCCAGGTGTCATTGACCCAGCACTTAATTAACCCTTTTATTAATCCAGTGATTATCCTAAGTACTACGGCCCACATGTCAGTGACTGAAAGTTATTTTTATTTTAATTAACCAGAGGGATAATTAACTGGGGCTGGGCCCACTGTCAGTGGCTCATTAGCCACTAACAGCGAACCCGACAGGGAGGACCCACCGGTCAGCGACTCCGGTGAGCTCGCCGGAGGCTCGCCGGCGGCGAGGTTGAGCTAACTCGCGATTCCGAGCGCCGTTAGAGGCGCCGCTTGCGGCATTCGACGAAGAACTCGACGCCGCATCGATCTGGAGTGTTCCCGCGGGCTGGGACACACGGAGGTGAGTGCAGCTTCAACAATGGCGTCGAACGGCGTCGGGCTCCAATGGTGAATGCACATATGAGAAGAAATCGAGCTAACGGTGGTGCCAAAAAGTACATACGGAATCCTAGCAACGTAATGGAGCAACTGGCGCGGTCTGTGGTGCACGAGAGCTCGAGTTAGGTCGTCAATGGCGGCGGCTAGAGCTCGGCCATTTGGGGGTAACGACTACAGGCTAGGCGGGCGTCTATGGGGGGTTGGGGAAGGGGCGACTGCTCACCGGGGTGTTGTAGCCGAGAGAGTGGGCTCGATGGTGACTTGGAGCGGCCGGAATCAGTCGGGGATCTCGCCGGAGCCGAGGTTGAAGACGAAGCAATCGCGTGCGCAGTGGTGGCTCCGGGCACGGGAGCTTCTACGGGATGGCGAGGACGTCGCCTCCGAGAACTCCGGACACGGTTGCGGGGGCTAAGGTGGTCAATGGCCACGGTGGTTCGTCGAGGTGGCCATGGAGGCGTCGGGCAGTTTTGCCCCGTCGATCGCGAGCGGAGGAGGAGGGGAATGGAGGTGCGGGGGTGTCCAGGGGGTCGAACGGGTTGTCCTTATCGCGACCGCGGCGGCAGGGAGCAGGTGAAGGGCAAGGCCGGCCTGGCAGCGGCGTGCCCACGGCGGCCGTCGTACGGGAGCAGGTGGAGGTGGTTGGGGGAGGAAGAAGACAAGGGGGGTTGGGCTGGGCTGAGGTGGGCCTCGCCCTGGGCGGGTTTTAAGCCTTTTTCAATTTATTTTGTTTTGCTGTTTATCCTATTTCTTTCTGTAATTGATTTATTAACCCTAGCATTTTTGTAAAAGGTTATTAGTGTTTGTAAATTAGGTTTACATATTACTAAGGTGCCACAAAAGTTTTTGCAGCAGAATAAAATCATTAGATATTTATTTTAAATATTAAATGCCCAAATTAGGGGTTTTAACCTACTGTTTGAATTATTTGGAATTTTCTGTAACTTCAAAAATTACCAAAGTTGGTCCAACATGATTATAATGATTTTAGGAAATTTACAAAAATAGTTCCATGATTTTTGGAACATCTTTATTTGAGCACTTTTGTTTTATTTTCCATTAAAAGTAGTTTCAACTAGGGTTTGATTTGTTAGATGAGCAAGGTGCATTTGGCTTTGGGTTTTGATCCCAAGGCTCAAGTACATGGTGCATGGGGTGTTGATCAATCACAGCAAGGTTTGATCATTAGCATCACAAAGTTTTATCAAGTACAAGGGAGATCAAACAGTGATAATCCAACAGTGATGATCAACAGTGATGATGATTACTGTTACAGCAACTGAGGGTGTTACAATTCTCCCCCACTACAAGAATTCTCGTCCCGAGAATTTAAGTGGTAGCGAGGAAAAGATCGGGGTATTCATCGCGAAGGCAATCTTCATGTTCCCAAGTGGCTTCATCTTCAGAATGATTCGACCACTGGACCTTGAGGAACTTGACGGTCTTGTTGCGAGTTCGACGCTCAGACTGATCGAGAATGCGGCTCGGATGTTCTCGATAAGTCAAGTCTTGTTGCAGCTCGATCATATCATGCTCCACTTCGCGGATAGGATCCTTGAAGCAGCGACGGAGTTGCGACACGTGGAAGACATCGTGGACTTGGGAGAGGTTCGGCGGCAATTCCAGCCGGTATGCCACGGGTCCACTCCTGGAAAGGATACGGAACGGGCCAATGTAGCGAGGAGCCAACTTGCCCTTGATACCGAAGCGATGAGTGCCCCTCATGGGAGTGACACGGAGGTAAGCGTATTCACCAGGCTGATACTCCATTTCACGGTGTTTACGGTCATAGTTGCTCTTCTGACGAGACTGTGCAGCCTTGAGATTTTCTTGCACAATGCGAACTTGTTCTTCAGCTTCTTGGACAAGATCCGGTCCGAAGTAGGGTCGTTCCCCAGTTCCTGACCAAGTCAGGGGGGTTCGACATTTACGTCCGTATAGAACTTCGAAGGGGGCCATCTTCAAGCTAGCCTGATAGCTATTGTTGTACGAGAATTCCGCGTACGGGAGGGCATCCTCCCATTTCATGCCGAAAGAAAGGACACAAGCGTGAAGCATGTCTTCCAGCACTTGATTGACTCGTTCAACTTGGCCTTGCGACTGGGGGTGATAAGCGGTGCTGAGATTCAGACGAGTCCCGAAAGCTTCCATGAAACTATTCCAGTATCGTGAGGTGAAAATGCTGCCATGGTCTGAACTAATCTCCATCGGAATACTGTGGAGTGACACAATTCGGGAGATATACAAGTGTGCTAACTGACTAGCAGTGATAGTCTCCTTGACCGGCAGGAAGTGTGCAATCTTGGAAAATCGGTCGATGACGACAAATATTGCATCGTTACCTTTCTGTGACTTAGGAAAACCGATGACGAAGTCCATCTCGACTTTGTCCCACTTCCAATCAGGAGGAGGGAGTGGTCGCAACCAACCAGCAGGTTTCTGATGTCCGGCTTTGACGCGACTGCAAACGTCACACTGAGAAACATAGCGGGCGATGTCTTGCTTCATGTAAGGCCACCAGTACTGTTGACGAAGGTCTTTATACATCTTGGTACTGCCAGGGTGGATTGACAAGAGAGAATTATGGGCTTCTTCCATGATATCCGGACCACAGTTAATGAGGACCGGGCTCACAGGGACTACAAAGCGGCCCTTGAAGTACACAGTATCACCATCATTGGCATCAATGGTAAAAGAGGAGGGCTTTCCTTCTGCGATGTCCTGCTTGATCTTCACAATGTCAGGGGCCAGGGATTGTCTACTCTTGATGAGGGCGTCGAGTTTTGACTCGAGAACCAGGTTATTGACGTAACCTTGAGGAACAATCTCGAGGTTCAACTTGCGAAACTCTTCATATAGAAGTGGTTGCTGCACCTGAACCTCAAGTTCCGAACAGTAAGCTTTGCGGCTCAAGGTATCGGCCATTACATTAGCCTTGCCCGGGGTATACGAAATATCCATGTTAAAGTCGGCTATTGTCTCGAGCCATCGTTGTTGACGAAGATTCAGGTCTGGCTGAGTAAACAGGTACTTCAGACTTTGGTGATCGGTGTAGACCTCGCAACGATTACCGACGAGGTAATGTCGCCACAGCTTCAATGCATAAATTATTGCTGCCAATTCGAGATCATGCGTTGGGTATTTGTCTTCGTGAGTACGCAACTGATGAGAGCCATAAGCAATCACCTTGCGCTCTTGCAACAGGACACAACCCAATCCTTGACGAGACGCGTCGCAATATATCACGAAGTCCTTCTGAGTATCAGGGGGAGCGAGCACCGGGGGAGAAGTTAGCTTGTCCTTGAGTGCTTGAAAACTTTCTTGAAATTTATCTGTCCACTCAAACTTGACGCCTTTGTGAAGTAGATTAGTCAGAGGCCTGGCAATCTTGGAGAAATTCTCGACGAAACGGCGGCAATAGCTAGCGAGCCCGAGAAAACTGCGGACTTGCTTGACGGTCTTGGGAGAGTCCAGTCAAGAATAGCCTGGATACGTTCTGGGGTGACGGCAATGCCATCCTTGGAAATCACATGTCCAAGGTAGGTTACTTCGGTAAGCCAGAACTCACACTTAGAATACTTAGCGTAGAGTTTGTGTTCTCGAAGCTTCTCCAGTATAAGACGAAGATATTCAGCATGATCTTGTTCATTCTTGGAATATATCAATATATCATCCAGATAAACCACGACGAACTGGTCGAGGTACTCCATGAAACTATAACTCATCAATCTGGAGAAGGTGGCTGGAGCATTGGTTAGGCCAAAGGACATGACGGTGTACTCGTATGAACCATAGCGAGTAATGAAGGCAGTCTTCGGAATGTCCTCATCACGGACTCGGATTTGGTGATAACCCAACCTCAAGTCCAGTTTAGAAAACACCTTGGATCCGGCAAGTTGATCATACAGATCGTTGCTCCGGGGAAGTGGGTATTTGTTCTGGATGGTGGCTTGGTTAATGGGCCGATAATCTTGGACCAGTCGGTTTCTCCCATCGCTCTTCTTGACAAAGAGCGAAGGTGCTCCCCAAGCTGAGGAGCTGGGGCGAATGAATCCTTTCTGAAGTGCCTTGTCGATTTAATCCTTAAGTTCAAGGAGTTCATGTGGCGGCATTTTGTAAGGACGCTTGGCAATAGGAACAGTGCCTGGCTTCAAGTCGATGACGAATTCAACTTCTCTGGTCGGGGGTATTCCCGGCAGTTCTTCTGGGAAGACGTCGGGAAAATCGCGAACGACCGGAACGTTCTCGATGCCTTTCAAAGTGAGAAATTCAAAGCATTCATCATAAAGATCTGTGTTTCAGCATTACGGGTAACTCGGGCGGTGTGGTTAACAATCCCACCGGAGGGGTGAAAAAGCTGGACAGACTTGGTGCCACAATACAGTGCGGCATCGTGAAATTTTAGCCAATCCATTCCCAGAATGAGGTCTATGGTGGAAGACTTCAGGAGCATGGGTGACGCAAAGAATTCAACTCCTTCGATTTCAATGGTGGTGTTTGGCACTATCATGGTGGTTCGGCATTGGCCAATCGGGGTGCGAACAACCATCGGTGGTTTCATCGTTTCGTACTTGAGGTTATGCGAAAATGCAAATGCTTCCGACATGAATGAATGAGATGCTCCTGTATCAAATAAAACAGCAGCAGATACAGAATTAACGAGAAGGGTACCCATCACGGTAGCGGGTTGTTGCTGAGCTTCTTCAACATTGACGTGGTTAGCATGTCCACGAGCATAAGCAGCAGACCCAGTATTATAGTTGGGGGTCCGGTTGTTGCCACGACCATTTCCACGGCCAGCGGGGTGAACTACCAGTTGCTTCTGTTTCTGGGGGCACTCCCTGGAAAAATGCCCCGGTTGGCGGCACGTGAAGCATAATCCATCCTGAGGACGAAGGGGTGTAGCATTAGGGGGTGCAGGTAGAGCTCTTGGCATCTGTGGTGGCGGAGGCACATGGGGTGCAGCATAAGACGGCCTTGGAGCAGGGACAGCTGAATGAGTCACACTGGTAGGGAGCCAGATACGACTCTTCTGCATTGCGCCCGAAGATGAGCCAACGTCACGATAACGCTTCAGAGAGTTCTTCTGCTCCATCTGGGAAGTCTCGACGGTGATAGCCTTGTTCACCAAGGTGGCGAAGTTGGCGAAATCATGAACGGCAAGAGCGAGCCTGAGTTCTGGGTTGAGGCCACGACGGAACTTCTGCTGCCTGCGAGCATCAGTGGTGATCTCTCCTTACGCATAGCGAGAGAGGTTGAGGAACTCGCGCTGATAGGCCTCAACAGTCATGTCGCCCTGAGTGAGGTTACGGAATTCTTCCGCCTTACGATCCATGATCCCCTGAGGAATGTAGCGGGCGCGGAAAGCAGACTGGAATTCATCCCAAGTGATGACTTCTTCGACTGGCAGGGAACGCTTGTGGGTGCTCCACCACTGAGCAGCGGCGCCTTTCAGATGGTAAGACGCAAAGTTCACATAGTCAGCTGGATCGACATTAGCAGACTCCAGCTCGTGAGTGATGTCGCGAAGCCAGTCATCAACATCCAGCGGCTGAACAGTGTTGCGGAACATAGTGGGGTTGAGGCGGGTGAAGTCGTGCAGAGTCACGGTGGCATGCTGATGGTGGTGCCCATTCTGATTCGGCTGGGGGAACTGAGCCATGATGTTCTGCATGAACTGACGATTCATCTCGAACTGCTGCATCATCGCGGCCATGTAATCCAGCGGCAGAGGTGGGTCGTTGGCAGCATGACCACGACCACGACCACCACGACCCGCCATCCTGCTAGAATTTAACAGGGGTATTTCAGAGATGAAAATTTAACGAGATACCGGAATCAAGCCTGAAGTAAAACGACAACGAAAAGGAGGCGCAGATATATAACGGAGTAGTCATATAAGACATACACATTCGCACATAGAGTCAATCGAAAATCGGGCAGCGTAACATCGTAGAAATTAAGGAAAAAGGACTCTCTAGGCGGCGCGCAGACCGCGGTAAGGATTACACGACGCGACATAGATTCCACTATGTCAATCACGCCGCAAGAAAACTGTTGGCCACAGGAGTTGATGCCAGAGAACGCGCGGCCTGCCCAGAATGAGAATGGGATCCGCGGTCCGGGACCTGGGGTACGACTCCTGCGACACGACTCAATCAATGGGGGAAGCACCAAAAACGCCGGGTGGAATCAAGAGAACGTGATCCTAATGTCAGCTTTTGTAAAACTTACCAGCAAGGATAAGAGAGCAGATTCCCAGAGCATAGGTAAGGAGAAAAGCATCCTAATACCATAGATATCACACGTAGTGACATCGATGTGGGCCCGTAAGCCAAATATTAAGTTAGCAAAATAGTTTTTCAAAGTCTAGACTCAACATCGACCAAGTAGTGGTGGGGTGGCTTCCTACAGGAAGTCCGCTCTGATACCAACTTGTGACGCCCCCAAAATCAGACCGTGTACAGTAATCATACACACAGGGTACACGACTGAGATTAGGGTGCCACGGATAAGCACTAAACACAAAAGTATAAACAAATATGTTACAATAAAGGGGGTCACGCGGACCCGAATACATAAGCCATACAAGCCATAATATCTGAGTACAGACATAGTTAGTCAAGTTTTGCCTTAAGAAGGCTAGCACAAATCACATCAGAGATACAGAACGAAAAGGCGAGGCCTCCTGCCTGGGATCCACAGAACTACTCCTGGTCAACGGGGAGCTCGACGTCGTAGTAGGCGCCTCCGGGGTACTCCTGCTCCTAGGCTCCAACGTCGGCTGCAGCGGCCGATCAGGAAAAACAGTAAAGGAAATAAAGTAGGTGAGTATCTAGTATACCCGCGAGTCTTACGTCCGCTACTAAGCATTATGCATTGTATCAACGGAAAGAAGAGGCTGTATATAGTGGACTGAAAGTCAGAAATTCAGAGCAAGGGTAAGAAGCTAGGCCTATCGAAGACTAGCATCTTCCGACGATGTCCTGCAGCATGAGGTAAGAATCAGCCAACAGTTTATATAAAGCATAAAGTAACAATGCAGCAGAAGTTGCTGCAGCATTGTATAATAATAAGTTGTAATAATAATTAACAATGCCTCCGAGTTCAACTCCTCGACATCCCCGCGAGGAAGAGAATCCGGAACCATACAGTTTAATAATAGTTTCTAGTGGTAAGATCCAGCTTCAGCATAAAGCGTCCTGTTACCGTGGACACGGCTATTCGAATAGATTAATCTTCCCTGCAGGGGTGCACTTGTGTTACGCTACACGCACGGATCTCCAGGGTGGCGGGAACCTTGTTAGGGAACGCTCCACCGAGGCTATCCGACACTTCATAGCCCATCTTTCGAACTCAACAGAGAGGTCATCCGCCGGACTATATCCTATGTACGCGGGGCTTTGGACCCTAACCCCGACGTACTCCTGCACGGTGCGAGGCTGGCCGGTGAAGTTAAAGAAAATCCAAATAAGACACCACCGCGCGAGCAAATAAGACATCACCACTTCCCGGCGCAGGCCGCGGTACTGCTGACGTCTGAAGAGTCCTCGGACGACACTACGAAGCAGAGGAGCCCATAACTCGTAATTCCCACGGATAGGTAGTGCGTACATGGCATATAGCCAACTCAAGACATTCACTGAACCATTTAGCATTTTAATTAACCTGCGTGACAACCGTTATCGTTGCCTCGACTTAACCGACCCGCGGACAACGACAGCAGCCAGGACCACCAGTACATCGGTGCCTGCCCCGTCGTCCCACCAAGTCACTGCGGTTACCAACAAGGTGAACCGTCTCCTTACCTTGTCTCGCGTGTGCTCCTGGAGGAGCTCGACTTTCGTGGGTTGGTAACTCTCTCGGCCAACGATCAGGGGCCAAGCACACCGGTACACTGGTCGTACCCTCCCTGTCGTCCCGTCGCAATACCTCTCGCGGGCACCGTTGGGTCACCCGACTTCTTACCTGAAGGACAACCGTTTACAGGACCCGATGGCGGCAAGACAAAGTCAGCCTCGAGTGGAGTACAAAGATTACTCCTTGATAGCTCACACTTGAGGTGACTAGGCATAACCCAGATAGGGGCCTTCGACGGTGTCTACATTGTATCGTACCTGTGCAGTTATAATATTTGTATCCGCGTTCACTCCCCTGAGTGATCACGGCCCGCTATCTAATCCTAGCTAACAATGCGCAAGGCTCACTGCTGAATAATGCATAATAATAATAATAGGCAGCATAGGATAAAGGATGGCACATCAATGGGCGACAAAAACAGGCTATGCAATTGAATAGGATTGTAATCGTAGCAGCAGCAGTAACAATGCCTAGTGCAAGAAATGTACGGAAAGATAGGCGATATCTGGGGAAGAGAATGGCTTTGCTTGCCTGCAAGCTCGACGGTAGTAGTAGGGTCGTCGACGACGTAGTCGTACTCAGCAGCGGTGTAGTCGACGGCAGCACCGGGGTCTACCGGAGATTAAGGGGGGGGAAGAAACAGTAAATACACAGAAAGCAAATACAAACATATGCATGACATGATAGATGAAATGTTAACGGTATTCTAACGCAGTGCAAATCACGTTGCTCGGAACGGAAATTCATCTGAGGATGAACTACCGGCTCCGGGTGATTACCGGACAGGGTGTCCGGAGGGGGAAGGATCAAGCCGGAGGTGTCGTGGTTACCGGAACAACATAAGGGGGGTGTATCCGTGCTAGTTGATCTATTCCGAGAAACATTCGTGTTCGGAATAAATTCATCCGGGCACTCTAACAGTACCGGACAATTTATCGCACAGTCGGTCCGGAGGGGGAATGTTCGAGGTTCATTGTGTTAGAGGGGTGTGGTAGACATACGGATAGCGTATTTGTGTTCGTTATATTTTTCTGATCAACTTTCATGTATAAAGTTTTTGAATCCGAGTTACGATTTAAAAGTTATTGAATTTCAAAGTTTAAATCAATTTAAATGATTTTCTGGATTTCTTTTATTATTTATTCCACATTATTCAGAACATTATCCACAACATTATCCAAAACAGTGCTGACATGTGGGACCCACATGTCAGCCTCTGTTATTTATAAAACATTTAATTAAATTAGAAAAATGCCTCTGGACCCTCCTGTCAGCCACTAGAAATTATTTAAATCTCTTAATTAATAAGCTGACAAAGGGGGCCCAGGTGTCATTGACCCAGCACTTAATTAACCCTTTGATTAATCCAGTGATTATCCTAATGACTACGGCCCACATGTCAGTGACTGAAAGTTATTTTTATTTTAATTAACCAGAGGGATAATTAACTGGGGCTGGGCGCACTGTCAGTGGCTCATTAGCCACTAACAGCGAACCCGACAGGGAGGACCCACCGGTCAGCGACTCCGGTGAGCTCGCCGGAGGCTCGCCGGCGGCGAGGTCGAGCTAACTCGCGATTCCGAGCACCGTTAGAGGCGCCGCTTGCGGCATTCGACGAAGAACTCGACGCCGCATCGATCTGGAGTGTTCCCGCGGGCTGGGACGCACGGAGGTGAGTGCAGCTTCAACAATGGCGGCGAACGGCGTCGGGCTCCAATGGTGAATGCACATACGAGACGAAATCGAGCTAACGGTGCTGCCAAAAAGTACATACGGAATCCTAGCAACGTAATGGAGCAACTGGCGCGGTCTGTGGTGCACGAGAGCTCGAGTTAGGTCATCAATGGCGGCGGCCAGAGCTCGGCCATTTGGGGGTAACGACTACAGGCTAGGCGGGCGTCTATGGGGGGTTAGGGAAGGGGCAACTGCTCACCGGGGTGTTGTAGCCGAGAGAGTGGGCTCGATGGTGACTTGGAGCGGCCGGAATCGGTCGGGGATCTCGCCGGAGTCGAGGTTGAAGACGAAGCAATCGCGTGCGCAGTGGTGTTTCCGGGCACGGGAGCTTCTGCGGGATGGCGAGGACGTCGCCTCCGAGCACTCCGGACACGGTTGCGGGGGCTAAGGTGGTCTATGGCCACGGTAGTTCGTCGAGGTGGCCATGGCGGCGTCGGGCAGTTTTGCCCCGTCGATGGCGAGCGGAGGAGGAGGGGAATGGAGGTGCGGGGGTGTCCAGGGGGTCGAACGGGTTGTCCTTATCGCGACCGCGGCGGCAGGGAGCAGGTGAAGGGCGGGGCCGGCCTGGCAGCGGCGTGCCCACGGCGGCCGCCGTACGGGAGCAGGTGGGGTGGTTGGGGGAGGAAGAAGACAAGGGGGGTTGGGCTGGGCTGAGGTGGGCCTCACCCTGGGCAGGTTTTAAGCCTTTTTCAATTTATTTTGTTTTGTTGTTTATCCTATTTCTTTCTATAATTGATTTATTAACCCTAGCATATTTGTAAAAGGTTATTAGTGTTTGTAAATTAGTTTTACATATTACTAAGGTGCCACAAAAGTTTTTGCAGCAGAATAAAATCATTAGATATTTATTTTAAATATTAAATGCCCAAAGTAGGGGTTTTAACCTACTGTTTGAATTGTTTGGAATTTTCTGTAACTTCAAAAATTACCAAAGTTGGTCCAACATGATTATAATGATTTTAGGAAATTTACAAAAATAGTTCCATGATTTTTGGAACATCTTTATTTGAGCACTTTTGTTTTATTTTCCATTAAAAGTAGTTTCAACTAGGGTTTGATATGTTAGATGAGCAAGGTGCATTTGGCTTTGGGTTTTGATCCCAAGGCTCAAGTACTTGGTGCATGGGGTGTTGATCAATCACAGCAAGGTTTGATCATTAGCATCACAAAGTTTTATCAAGTACAAGGGAGATCAAACAGTGATAATCCAACAGTGATGATCAACAGTGATGATGATTACTGTTACAGCAACTGAGGGTGTTACACTTCCCCAGATATTGCCTATCTTTCCGTACATTTCTTGCACTAGGCATTGCGGCTACTGCTACGTTACAATCCTATTCAACTGCATAGCTTATCATTGTCGCCCCTTGATTACCTTTCCGCTATCCTATGTTGCCCTATATATATATATGTCTTATAATCAGCAGTTAGCCCTGCGCCTTGTTAGTCAATAGGATTAGATAGCGGGCCATGATTCCTCTGGGAGTGATCGTGGAAACGATACATTATAAACTGCTAAAGGTACGGTTCAGTGAAGACACCGCTTCAGGCCCCTACCCCGGCTCTGCCAAGCCACATCAAGTGTGAGCTATCGAGGAGTAATCCTTGTACTCCACTCGTTGCTGACTCTGTATAGCCGTCCAAGGGTACTGAACCACGGTTGTCCTTACAGTTAAGGAGTCTGGTGACCCCACGGTGCCCACGCAGGGTATCTTAGCGGAACGACAGGTCAGTTATCCTGTTGTACGAAAGTTGGGCTCTTCGAAACAAACGCGAGACAAGGTAAGGAGACGGTTCACCTTGTTGGTAACCGCACGAGTTGGTGGGAAGTCAGGGTAGGACCCGATGTTACTGGTGGTCCTGACTGCTATCGTTGTCCACGACTTATTCAAAAAGGGGTAACAATAATGGTTGTCTCGATAGAAAATTAATAAAATGCTTAACGGGTTCGGCGGATAACTTGAGTAGCCTTTTGGCTTCTACGCACTACCTATACGTGGGATTATGGTGTGGGCCCTCCGCGTTGTGGTCTCGTTCGAAAGCTCTGAAAGACGTCCAGTTTAGCATTGTGGCCGGGACTGATCGTCACCTGTGGTATACGGATCTCCCGCCTCACAACGACCCGGAGAGCGAGGGGTGATAGGGCCATGACCCCCTTGCACTTAGGGCTTTAGACCGGCGGGGACCTCTCTGATGAGCCGTAGGATGGGCCTCGGCGTGTCGGATAGCCTCGGTGGGGTGTTCCCTAACAAGGTGTACGCCACCCTGGAGATCCGAGCGTGTAGTATGACAGCAGTGCACCCCTGCAGGGAGTTTAATCTATTCGAATAGCCGTGTCCACGGTAACAGGACCCTTTATGCTGAAGCCAGATCCTACCACTACAAACTACTACTATTAAACTGTTGGTTCCGGGTGTTCTCCCTCGCGGGGATGTTGAGGGAGGGAACTCGGAGGCATTGTTAATTATGATTCCAACTTATTATTATACAATGCTGCAGCAACTTCTGCTGCATTGTTACTTTCATTACTGTTATATTAACTGTTGGCTGATTCTTACCTCATGCTGCAAGACTCGTCGGAAGATGCTAGTCTTCGATTGGCCTAGCTTCTTATCCTTATTCTGAATTTCTACCTTGCAGTCCACTATATACAACCTCCCCTTTCCATTTGATACAAATGCATAAATGCTTAGTAGCGGACGTAAGACTCGCGGGTATGCTAGATACTCACCTTTGCTTTATTTCCACCTTTTTGTTTTGCCTGATCGGCCGCTCCAGTCGACGTTGGAGCCCAGGAGCAGGAGATCCCCGATGCGGACCACCGCAACATGAAGATCCCCGATGCCTTCTACAACGTCGAGTTCCTTTTTGACCAGGAGTAGTTTGGAGGTTCCCAGGCAGGAGGCCTTGCCTTTTCGATCGAGTGTTGATTTTGTGCTAGCCTTCTTAAGGCAACCTTGTACCCTTGTGTCTGTACTCAGATACTATTGCTTCTGCTAACTTTGTGCTCTCGAGCTGTTGTATTCGAGCCCTCGTGGCCCCTGGCTTGTATTATACAGGTTGTATTATTTTATTTGTAGAGTTGTGTTGTGATATCTCACCGTGAGTCCCTGATCTCGATCGTGTACCTTGCGTTTATGATTACTGTACACGGTCTGATTTTGGGGGCGTTACAAGTTGGTATCAGAGCCGACTACCTGTAGGAAGCCACCCCACCACTACTTGGTCGAAGTTGAGTCTAGTCTTTGAAAAACTATTTTTGCTAACTTAATGTTTGGCTTACGGGCCCACATCGATGTCACTACGTGTGATATCTATGGTATTAGGATCCTTTTCTCCTTACCTATGCTCTGGGACTCTGCTCTCTTATCCTTGCTGGTAAGTTTTACTAACTCTAACATTAGGATCACGTTCTCTTGATTCCACCCGGCGTTCTGGTGCTACCCCATTGATTGAGTCATGTCGAAGGAGTTTTACCCCAGGTCCCGGACTGCAGATCCCATTCTCATTCTGGACAGGCTGCGCGTTCTCTGGCATCTACTCCTGTGTCCAACAGTTTTCTTGCGGCGTGATTGACATATCGGAAGCTATGTCGTGTCGTGTAATCTTTACCGCGGTCTGCACGCCGCCTACTAAGTCCTTTTTCGTTAATTTCTACGACGTTAAGTTGTCCGATTTTGACCGACTGTGTGCAATGATCTGTATGTCTTTATAACTACTATTGTGTATCTACCACACTTCTCGTTCATTGCTCGTACTGCATCGATTATGACTCCTTATCCTTGCATATGCTTTTTCTGAACTAACCCCTGCTGTTCAGGAAGGATGGCAGACGATCCCCCACCTCCGCCTTATTTGGCGGGAATGATGCAACAGTTTGAACTGAACCGTGAGCAGTTTGATCTGAACCATCAGTTCATGGCCGGAGTAATGGCCCGGCTTCCAAACCAGAATTCCCCAATCACACTGCAAGAATTTGTGCGCCTCAACCCGTCTGTTTTCCGCAACTCCACCAATCCGATGGATGATGATGATTGGCTCCGTGAAATCTTGTTCGAGATGGAGTCAGCTAATGTTGCCCCGACCAGTTATGTTACGTTCGCGGCTTTTCATCTGAAGGGTTCAGCCGGTCAATGGTGGGAAAGCCACTGGCGTGTGCTGCCTGCTGGGACTGTGACCAGTTAGCAAGAATTCCAGTTAGCCTTCCGTGCATGGCACATTCCTCGAGGTCTAATGGACCAGAAGAATGAGGATTTTCTCAAACTTAGACAAGGCACGACAAATGTTGTTGAATATCATAGGAGATTCCTTGAACTGTCTCGCTATGCTGAGGATTACGTCCAAACCGACGCTCGCAAGCAGCAGAAATACCGTGAAGGATTGCATCCCAATTTGAAGCTCGCACTAGCTGCTAATGATTTCGCAGACTTTGCGACGCTCGTTAGCAAGGCTTTCCATGTTGAAACTGCTCTAGCTCCAGGAATCCCTCAAGCGTACTCGAGATGTTGGCCCATCCTCGGGAAGACCCACTCAGAAACTTCGAGTCTATATCCCATACAATGTCCACCACCGACCTGCCCCAATGCCAAGGCCGTCTTATGTTGCACCTCGTCTTCCGCCGCCACCAAGACATCTGCCGATTCAGACTAGACAACCCGGGCACCTTGCTCCCGACTGTCGCCCAGTTCAGCCTCAGAATGCACCACATCCCCCTATTGGCTGTAAGAAGAGTTGTCGGAACCGTCTTCCTAGAAACGTAATGCCAAGACTTCTGCAGTTAGTTGTGCTCACGTCACCCATGTCAAGATGGAAGAAGCTCGTGAGTCCCCAAGAATGGTAGTGGGTACCCTTCTCGTCAATTCAGTACCAGCTTCTGTTCTCTGTGATTCCGACGCGTCGCATTCATTTATGTCCTAGCCGTTTGCTCAACTGCATGGGTTAGCTATGGAACCCTTGGCCACTCCTTTAGCGGTAAATGCCATTGGATCCCAGAGTCGTGCCACCGTGTGAGTCCCGCTACCAGCATTGCAATTGTGGGTCTGTTGTTCTTGGCTCCTCTTATTATCCTCAAGTCGTCCAACATTGATGTCATCCTCGGTATGGATTGGTTGGGGGCACATGATGCCCATATCCACTGTGCCACTAAGACAGTTTAGCTCACACACCCTTCTGGTAAAAAGATTCTGTACTCGGCCCGAACAGCTCAGCATGCCAATGGCCAGATATATGCTCTGAATGCTTTGAATACCTCACCTCTTGAAGGGATCGAGAATGTTCCATGTGTTCGCGATTTTCTCGACATCTGCTCCGAAGGACTTCCGGGAATACCCCCGATCAGAGATGTCGAATTCTTCATCGACTTGAAGCCTGGCACCATCCCTATTGCTAAGCGCCCTTATAAGATGCCGCCTCATCACATCCTTGAACTCAAGAAGGAGATCGACATGGCACTCCACAAAGGCTTCATCCGTCCAAGTTCCTCTTCTTGGGGAGCACCTTCACTCTTTGTCAAAAAGAGCGATGGAACGAACCGTTTGGTCCAAGATTATCGACCTATCAACCAGGCCACAATACAGAACAAGTATCTACTTCCTCGGATCAACGATCTGTATGATCAACTTGCTAGATCTACGGTGTTTTCGAAACTCGACTTCAGGTTGGTTTACCGATAGATCCGGGTCCGCGAAGAAGACATCCCGAAGACCGCTTTCATTACTCTCCATGGTTCATACGAGTACACTTTCATGTATTTTGGCCTAACCAATGCCCCGGCCACCTTCTCCCGATTGATGAACTATATATTTATGGAATATCTCGACAAGTTCGTCGTGGTTTATCTGGATGATATCTTGGTATACTCCAAGAATGAAGAGGAACATGCTGAACATCTTCGTCTTATACTGGAAAAGCTTCAAGAACACAAACTCTATGCTAAGTATTCCAAGTGTGAGTTCTGGCTTCCGTAAGTAACCTACCTTGGTCATGTGATTTCCAAGGATGGTGTTGACGTCACCCCAGAATGTATCCAGGCTATTCTTGACTGGACTCCTCCCAAGACCGTCAAGCAAGTCATAAGTTTCCTCAGCCTCGCTAGTTATTGCCGCTGTTTCGTCGAGAACTTCTCCAAGATTGCCAAGCCTCTCACTAACCTGCTTCACAAAGGCGTCAAGTTTGAGTGGACTGATAAATGTCAAGAAAGTTTTCAAGCTCTCAAGGACAAGCTCACTTCTCCCCCATTGCTTGCTCCCCTTGATACTCAGAAGGACTTCGTGATATATTGCGACGCGTCTCGTCAAGGATTAGGCTGTGTCCTAATGCAAGAGCGCAAAGTGATTCCTTATGGCTCTCGTCAGTTGCGTTCTCACGAAGATAATTACCCAACACATGATCTCGAATTGGCAGCAGTAATTTATGCATTGAAGATATGGCGACACTACCTCGTCGGTAATCGTTGCGTGATCTACACCGACCACCAAAGTCTGAAGTACTTGTTTACTCAGCCAGACCTGAATCTCCGCCAACAAAGATGGCTCGAGACAATAGCCGATTTCAACATGGATATGCATTACACCCCTGGCAAAGCTAATGTGATGGCCGATGCATTGAGCCGTAAAGCTTACTGTAGTGAACTTGAGGTTCAACTAGAACAACCACCTCTGTATGAAGAGTTTCAAAAGCTGAACCTCGAGATTGTTCCTCAAGGTTATGTAAATAACCTGGTTATCGAACCGGATCTCGTCAAATCCGTCAAGGGTATACAGTTTTATGATGATTTCGTACACAAGATTAAGCGCGATATCGCAAATGGAAGACCCTCACCCTTCACCATCGATAGCAAAGGTGCGGTGTGATACGAGAACTGTTTAGTGGTTACTCACAGCAAGGGCAGGCATGAGAACCTGGATATGACCCCGAAGGTCATGAAAGCGGCTCACGATACCCCTTTGTCCATTCATCCTGGAAGCACCAAAATGTACCAAGACATTCGTCAGCAGTTCTGGTGGCCTAACATGAAGCAAGACATTGCCCGATATGTTTCTGAATGTGAAGTTTGTCGTCGCGTCAAGGGTGAACATCAAAAACCCGCTGGAACTCTACAACCACCTGAAATTCCTGTATGGAAGTGGGACAAAGTTCAGATGGACTTCGTCACCGGTTTTCCCCGATCAAAGAAAGGTAACGATGCTATCTTTGTCGTCATCGACCGGTTCTCCAAGGTTGCTCACTTTATACCAGTCAAGGAGAAGATCACGGCTGCTCAGTTAGCGGAATTGTATATCGCCCAAATCGTGTCGCTCCACGGTATTCCGTTGGAGATCAGTTCAGATCGTGGCAGCCTATTCACCTCAAGATATTGGCGGAGTTTCCAAGAAGCTCTGGGGACTATTCTGCATCTTAGCACCGCTTATCACCCCCAGTCACAAGGCCAAGTTGAACGAGTCAATCAAGTACTGGAAGACATGCTTAGAACTTGCGTTATTTCCTTCGGTAAGAAATGGGAGGAATCTCTTCCGTTGGTTGAGTTCTTTTATAACAATAGCTACCACGCTACTCTGAAGATGGCACCCTATGAAGTTCTCTATGGGCGTAAGTGTCGGACCCCTCTGAGTTGGTCAGAAACTGGGGAACGTGCACTCATTGGCCCGGATATTATTCAGCAAGCTGAAGATCAAGTTCACGTCATTCGTGAACATTTGAAGGCCGCCCAGTCCCGCCAGAAGAGCAACTAAGACCGCAAACACCGGGAAATGGAGTATCAACCTGGTGAATACGCCTACCTTCGTGTCACTCCCATGAGGGGCACTCATCGCTTCGGTATCAAAGGCAAGTTGGCTCCTCGCTACATTGGCCCGTTCCGTATTCTTTCCAGGAGTGGACCAGTGGAATACCGATCGGAATAGCCGCCGAACCTCTCCCAAGTCCACAATGTGTTCCACGTGTCGCAACTCCGTCGTTGCTTCAAGGACCCTATTCGAGAAGTGGAACATGATATGATTGAGCTGCAACAAGACTTGACTTATCAAGAACATCCGAGCCGCATTCTCGATCAGTCTGAATGTCGAACCCGCAACAAGACCGTCAAATTCCTCAAGGTTCAGTGGTCGAATCATTCTGGAGATGAAGCCACCTGGGAACGCGAAGATCGTCTTCGCGATAAATACCCCGATCTTTTCCTCGCTACCACTTAAATTCTCGAGGCGAGAATTCTTGTAGTGGGGGAGATTTGTAACACCCTCGGTGTTTGTAACAGTAATCATTATCACTGTTGACCATCACTGTTGCTCATCATGCCATGGTCAATTTTGCTTTTGATCATTTCATTAATCATGATGGTTGATATTAAAACCAATGTGCCATCTATGCCTTGTTCATCATGGTTCAAATGAAAATCCAAAAATCCCTTTTCTTGATATTAAAACAATGGGAAAAAATAAACCTTGCCCAGAAATCTTGCAACAACTTTTATAAATTGCATAATAATCAGTAGATCATGGAAATCTGTGCATGGATTCATTGGACCATGACATAATTCAAACAATAAAAAAAAGTAGCTTAAAAAGTCCAAATTAAATAATTATTATTTAAATGAGATACTAAATTGTTTTATTTAAAGCCCAAACTTTTTATAGCACTTGTGTGGGTGGTAACACTAATTATGGAACATGTATAATATTTTACAACATACATTTAATAGCTAAGATAAAATTAAAAAGAAAAGAAAAATAAAAGAACACAGAAAATAAAAAGAACGCTATCCTACGCGTGGAGCGAAGCTCGCCTCATTGGGCGAAGCCCAACTTCCCCCAGCCCAACTCCCCCTGTATCCCTCCTCTCCCCTGTTCAACCTCACCGTGGCAACCATCCACGGTGCCATGGCCGCCATGTCTGCCATCGAGGCCACCTCCGGCGAGGTTAAAGGCCCCTGCCCACATGGAAACCCTAGCCTCGCCCCCCCCCCTCCGCTCATTCTCCTCGCGCCGCACCTTCCCCCTCGCGTTCTGCCACGTCCCAGGGCAGGAGCTGCCGCGGCCGCCGTCACCGCGTCGCCACCGTGGCCGTGGCCAACGGCCACGCCGGGCCGAGCCACCGCGCCCAAGCGCCTCCCCGGCCTCCTATTCACCTCCGCCAGAAGCCAATCGGCGCCGGGACACCCCTCCCCATCACAGTCAAGCTCCTCCCCGCCCACAGCCGCCGCTCCCCCTCGCCGGATTCGTCGACTCTGTTCATCCCCGTCCATAACCGAGCTCGCCATCGGCTTTCCCACCGTTAGTCGCACCCATTCCCCCCTTCCCCTCTTTATTTGTCGCCCGTGAGCATCGCCCCATGGCCGCCGTTGTTGTGGTCTCGAGCCCGTGAGCATCGCCCCATGACCCACCATTGTTGTGGTCTCGAGCTCGACGAGCTCGGCAGGGCGCTCCTGCCCCGCGTCGCCCCGCACCCTTCCCCTCCCCGCACGGCTGCGCTCCCTCCTCGCCGTGCCCCCCCCCCCCCCGCTCGCCGAAATGGTTAGCCCCGGGCCCCTCGCCGCCGGCGAACACCTCCTCCCTTGCCAACCACTGGACATGGCCACGGCCGTGCTTCGCCGGCCTTTGTGTGGAGGCCTTAGACCACTACTAGGTGGGGCCAACCCCTTGCAAAAAGAAAAGAAAAAGAACCCCCTAGACTATGACATGTAGGCCCCCCTGTTAGTTCAATATTAAATGGGTTAGTTTAATTAAATTAACTAATATGTGAGTATGACATATGGACCCCACTGGTAATTTAATAAAATTAGATATTTGAAATTACTTCTGTGAATGACATGTGGGTCCACCCTGTCAGCACTATTCTGGATATTTTTGGATAATGTTGCATTTTTAATAATAAAAAAAATCCAGAAATTCTTTTAAAATAATTTAAACTTTAGAAATTAATATATTTTAAACCGTAACTCAGTTGGAAAAACTTTATACATGAAAGTTGATCAGAAAAATACAACGAATACGAATACGCTATCTACATGTCAACCACCCCCCTCTAACACAACGAACATCGACATCCCCCTCTGGGCCGTCTGTCCGGTAATCTCCCAGAGCCGGTAAAATTGCCGGTTAAAATTCCCGTTTCGTCTGCAACGTGTAGCGCCGTGTTAGTCCACCTCTAGATTAACGTTTGCCATGTCTTGTATTTGTATTGATATTATTGCCGTGTTTTTATTTTTTCTTCCCCCTCTCTTATTGTCCGGTAGTCTCGACGTCCGCTGCTGATGCCCCTGCGATCGACTACGTCGACGACGACCGTACCTCTACCGTCGAGCTTCCAGGCAAGAAGAGCCATTCTCTTCCCCAGATATCGCCTATATTTCCGTACATTTCTTGCACTAGGCATTGCTGCTACTGCTACGTTACAATCCTATTCAACTACATAGCTTATCATTGTCGCCCCTCGATTACGTTTCTGCTATCCCATGCTTCCCTATACATATATATATTACTTATAATCAGCAGTTAGCCCTGCGCCTTGTTAGTCCATAGGATTAGATAGCGGGCCATGATTACTCTGGGAGTGATCGTGGAAATGATACATTATAAACTGCTACAGGTACGGTTCAGAGCAGACACCGCTTCGGGCCCCTACCCCGGCTCTGCCAAGCCAGATCAAGTGTGAGCTATCGAGGAGTAATCTTTGTACTCCACTCGTTGCTGATTCTGTATAGCCGTCCTAGGGTACTAAACCACGGTTGTCCTTACAGGTAAGGAGTCGGGTGACCCCACGGTGCCCGCACAGGGTATCTTAGCGGAACGACAGGTCAGGTGTATTCCACCGGTATGCGGCGGGCCGGGTACTGTTCGTGGCTGACAGTTCCCCTGTTGTACGAAAGTCGAGCTCTTCGGAGAAAACGCGAGACAACGTAAGGAGGCGGTTCACCTTGTTGGTAACCGCACGAGTTGGTGGGACGTCAGGGCAGGCACCGATGTTACTGGTGGTCCTGACTGTTGTCATTGTCCGCGACTCATTCAATAAGGGGTAACGATAACGGTTGTCTCGACAGAAAATTAATAAAATGCTTAACGGGTTCGGCGGATGACTTGAGTAGCCTTTAGGCTTCTACGCACTACCTATACGTGGGATTACAGTGTGGGCCCTCCGCGTTGTGGTCTCGTTCAAAAGCTCTGAAAGACGTCTAGTTCAGCATTGTGGCCGGGACTCCCGCCTCACAACGACTCGGAGAGCGAGGGGTCATAGGCCCATGACCCCCTTGCACTTAGGGCTGTAGACCGGCGGGGACCTCTCTGATGAGCCGTAGGATGGGCCTCGGCGTGTCGGATAGCCTCAGTGGGGTGTTCCCTAACAAGGTGTACGCCACCCTGGAGATCCGAGCGTGTAGTATGACACCAGTGCACCCCTGCAGGGAGTTTAATCTATTTGAATAGCTGTGTCCACGGTAACAGGACGCTTTATGCTGAAGCTAGATCTTACCACTACAAACTACTACTATTAAACTATTGGTTCCGGGTTTTCTCCCTCGCGGGGATGTTGAGGGAGGGAACTCGGAGGCATTGTTATTTATGATTACAACTTATTATTTTACAATGCTGCAGCAACTTGTGCTGCATTGTTACTTTCATTACTGTTATATTAACTGTTGGATGATTCTTACCTCATGCTGCAAGACTCGTCGGAAGATGCTAGTCTTCGATAGGCCTAGCTTCTTATCCTTATTCTGAATTTCTACCTTGCAGACCTCCCCTATATACAGCCTCCCCTTTCCATTTGATACAATTGCATAAATGCTTAGTAGCGGAGGTAAGACTCGCGGGTATGCTAGATACTCACCTTTGCTTTATTTCCACCTTTTTGTTTTGCCTGATCGGCCGCTGCAGTCGACGTTGGAGCCCAGGAGCAGAAGATCCCCGATGCGGACCACCGCAACATGAAGATCCACGATGCCTTCTACGACGTCGAGTTCCTTTTTGACCAGGAGTAGTTTGCAGGTTCCTTGGCAGGAGGCCTTGCCTTTTCGATCGAGTGTTGATTTTGTGCTAGCCTTCTTAAGGCAACCTTGTACCCTTGTGTCTATACTCAGATACTATTGGTTCCGCTAACTTTGTGCTCTCGAGCTATTGTATTCGAGCCCTCGTGGCCCCTGGCTTGTATTATGTAGCTTGTATTATTTTATTTGTAGAGTTGTGTTGTGATATCTCACCGCGAGTCCCTGATCTCGATCGTGTAACTTGCGTCTATGATTACTATACACGGTCTGATTTTGGGGGCGTCACACTTGCTACCTTGCTCTAATTTTTATTATAGATTTATATTAATTTGCTTCGCCACCCATATCACCCATATTTTACCATCTCTTCGTTGAACTACTGCACCTATACAACTCGTACTTGTACTAGGTGTGTTGGGGACACAAGAGACTTCTTGTTTCTTAATTGCAGGATTGCTTGAGAGAGACCATCTTTAACCTCTACTTCCCTGAGTTCAATAAACCTTAGGTCATCCACTTGAGGGAAATTTTTGTTGTCCTACAAAGCTCTGTGCTTGGAGGCCCAACATAGTCTACAAGAATATAAGCGTGTGTAGACATTACCAGGCGATCTGCTGGCCGGGTGAGTCCACCCCCGGTGTCCTCGTTTACGTCTATTTATTTCCCGTATTCCAAAAACCCTCGGAGCATAGTCCATTTCTTAGTTTTTGTCTCTGTTCCACCGGCATCTCGATTCAAAGATCGAGATTAGCATAAGTTCAGTCCCGGCACCCTACCGGAGGGAGGTTTCATCTCCGGAGGCCACTTCATCAACCATGATCGCATCCGTCATGTGTCATGAGTAGTTCCACCTTGGACCTAGGGTTCATCCCAGCAAGCTAGTTGATGTATTCTCTCCAATTATTGTGCTTGAATGTTTACTCCTCGTGAGCTTTCTATCACGATCAAGGCACCTATGTTATAGTTACTGTGTTGTTATGTTGTGTTTACTGGGATCCGATGGATTATGAGATTATGTTCAGATTGTGGAAGTTATATATTTAGTTCTCTTTTATATCTTTCTCTTGCACGTTCTTCGTTGTAGTTTATTGCTTTGTCCAAGTAATAGATTGTGACTCCAAGTGGGAGCGTTATGCTAGATGACGTGTTCATAATTCTGTCAATTTCCCAACTGTAATTTGTTCACCCAACATAAGTTTTATTGTCTTTTAGGAGAGAGACATCATTAGTGAGCACCATGACGCCCTGGTCTATATCCTCATCATATATTTAGACTGTTGCAATTTATCATTTTTATTTCCTATCCTCTCTTTAGTTTTTTTGTTCTAGTTCCCTTTGTATTTAATCTTTTGTAAACAACAAGATGGAGAGATTGACAACCCATCTGACTCGTTAGGTGCGAAGTTAGTTGTGTCTTGTGTGCAGGTCCAGGTCAAGAAAGTGTCTGGTGCTATTTCTTACTTAACCACCTAGTTGTAGAGTTTTGGAATCCTCCTACACTCGTTAACCTGATGCTATCGTGTGAGAGGATTTTCTGTTATCTACATCATCATCACCTTGGACTTGGGGTAACCAACGTGTGGTGTATCTACACCTGCAAGCAAATTTCTGGCTCCGTTTTCGGGGATTCCAACTTGCAAGATAGGGTAGTTGCACACTACCTTTTACCTTTGCATTTTTATCTTGCTAGTTTAGTATTTTGTCTTTAGTATTGTTTGCTTCTCCTTTATCAAAAATCCAAAAAAATAGTTGTCTAGTTCTTACTTTCCTGTTTTTCTTTAGGTTGTTGCTTGTGGTAGTTAGTATCGCTAATTCTTCTACCTTTGGTACTGTTACTGAGGCCAAGATCCACACCTTCAAACAAAGAGGTGGGGAGATTTTTTATGAATTCCTGAAGAAATCCAGTTCCTTCAGGACTAAGGAAAGAAAATCCCGAGGAATCACAAAATACCAGTAACTCAGACAACAACGAAACACATGGCATGCATACAAATTAATGTTTTGCAATAAAGATAATCAATAGAAGATAAGAGTGAAGACCACAAAAGAAAATCATGTGGAATAGAACAGAGGGATGCATGATTATAACGTTTTCAAGATGACTTCTTCAATGCAAGTACATAAGTAAATGAGTTGAAGAAATAGAACCATAGGGTCGAAGACACAGATTTGGTAGACTGGTTCAAGTTATTGTGACAACTCTACATCTAGTTGCAGAGGTTGAGATTTAACTCAGAAGACATAGTCTTCGCCTTATTCTCCTTGAACTGAAGTCCTTAGACTCCGTCCAAATACTCCGGTAAGTCTTCAAGGTAAACTCCCAAAACCTTCATAGACTGTGATAATTAGGAATTCACAATTTCATCTTGAATTCCTCAGAACGGTGACACTTACACTGGCTGGAAGATCACATACTTCAAGAGTAAAAAGGTTTCGTATCACTCGAACTGACTTCCTTAGAAATGATCAACAACTCAGGGGTCGTTTTGTTTACTCACTTGGGTTCGTTAGTTGTTTCAGAGGAGGGTTGCTCTCAAATGACAAGTGTCAGTTTTGATCTCTGAGCAGCCAACCCACAAATGGTGCTGGTGGCGGCTAGTTATAGCCGGAGAGCAATACGATGAGAAAAGACATAAATTTCCATGTATGAAAGGACATAAATGCTCTCCTTTCTAGAACTTTGGCTGGACATGTTCCAAGAACTCTCCACGTGACACGTGGCACTATTGGAATATTCTCTCTCTCTCTCTCTATCTCTCTATAGAAGAACTGCAGTGGTAGTTTCCTGACTCCTCAACCGAAGGTAGTTTCTTCAGTGTGCTGAAGAACATCGTTTGAGACACAAGAAGAACTGGACTTCTACTGCAAAAAATTCTACTGGTTTTCTTTAGGTTATTCTAAATGGATCAATTTTCTTAGAAATTCCGGAACTCACTTTACTCGACCCCTCCGACAATACGGTGTTTCCCCATGACTCAAGAAAGAAGAAAAGACTATGCTTTGAACTTTTGGTTCAACTTGATCTTCCTCAGGGCGCCAACTATATTCCTCGGGAAATCGCGCCAACTTATTCAAGGGGGATACTAGTTTATTCGATGTTCCTCAACATTTTTGGGGGGTCGACAATTGTGGTTAAACCATAACTTTAGGGACCTTTGTCATGTGTATACTCACAAACACATTATCCCTTAACTGTTTTTACATCAATTCTCCAAAATCTCAAAGGAGGCACTAGATGCACTTACAATCTCCCTTATTTGGTAATTTGATGACAATAAGGTTAAAGCTTAAGTGGAAAAATAGTGTTTTGGAAGTACCGACTTGAAGTAATAGCAATCCAGGATATAGAAGAACCCCCCTCCCCTGAAGAAGTGCATGTTTGAGGGATTTGCTTTGAATGAAAATGCACATGTTAGGATGTAATTGTGGAGAACTCCCCCTAAATCCTGGAATATCTAAACTATCCATTAAAGTAATATAATTGTGGAATTTGGAATGCATAGAGTAAGGTGGTTACTGATGAAAAGAATACTTCACACATGAATGTGCATTTACTCCTAAATGGTATTTTGGTATTATGACAATGTGGTTAGTGGGACTAATGACGGGTGTTAAAAGTTGTATCTTAGGACATTGGTCTCGTGAAGGATAATTTATTTGAAGGATGATTGGCCTCACTACAAAAAGATAAAAGGCATGGTTATCCGGCGGCTCGAAAGATTTATTTCGATTTTATTTGAGTCGTAGGAAAACCGCACTATCAAGAGGGGTCAACGAGGTGTGGGTATGTGTGGGAACACAAGTTTTATTTCACCAAAGCCATCCACCATACTCCCCGGGAAGATCTTCTATATATACGTGTCGTGCCCATCTCAAAAATGCCCTAGTTCTTTTTCCGTGGGTACCCCGTGCACATGAGCGCCCGAGCCCGTGCACTCGGGGTAAGGTGTCATTTTTGTGGGCAAGCCCGTGCACACGGGGTCAAGTGCGCGTGCACACGGGGTTCCGTTCACACGGGCTTGTCCCGTGCACACGGGGTTGGTTGGGCTGGAAAGTGCCACCTTGGCCCGTGCACACGGGACACTTACCCCGTGCACACGGGGTCCAACGGTCACATACCGGCCTGTTTTTCCCCTATACTATATATAGCCCCCCTTCTTCCTCCTAATACCCTAATTCTTCTCCCCTTTCCTGAGCTCCATTGCTAGAACACCATTTTTCTCAATACTCTCAAGTCCTCCACCCAAACTTGGTGATCTTTTGGGATATGAGAGAGAAAGGTCCAATCTACACTTCCAACAAACCAATTTGTGTCCCCCTCAAGATTTCTACTCCGTTGACTTTGTTACTCTTGGAGCTTTTGCTCCTATGCGGCTAGGTGTCCGTCCTGGAAGCTTCCTTGCTTGTGGTGTGCTCCGGGAAGTCTGTAAAGGTGTGGTGGTCACCTCCAAGACCAACCCCGAGTGAATCAAGGTTCATCTGTTGGGGGTGACTCGAAAAAGGAGAATACGGTGAGCTACGTTGTTTGTAGCGCTCTCAAGGATTGAGCACCGCTCCAACGGAGATTAGCACTCCCTCAAAAGAGTGTGAACTTTGGTCAACTAAATCTCCGTTTCTCCTTGTCACTTGTGGTTTATCCTTTTCGCACTTTTACTTGTACTAGCTTCGTATGCTAGTTGGCTTGCTATTGTAGTTGTTGCCTAGAATTCGTGTTTAGCTTGCTTGCCACATAGGGTTATTCATCTAGAGCACATCTGGAGAACATTATTTATCTTCTTTACCCTAAAAGTTGGTAATGAAAGTGAAATTAGTTAGTGACCTATTCACCCCACCTCTAGTTGACCACATCGATCCTTTCAATTGGTATGAGATCTAGGTCTCTTATTTAGGGCTTTACCGCCTAAGAGGATATGGCCGACTTAGGGAATCAAGGTGAAAACCTTCCCGTGGATGGGGAAGCACTTGGTGCACTTGGTGCACCCGTTGTTAAGCCATCCATACCACCAATACCACAAAATACCATCCCTCTCCAAGTAAGTGGAGGAGCTATCTTAGCGCCTCCAACTCACTCACTTTGACTGAATTTGCTAAGTTCATGGAGTCCTTTAAAAGCTCCATGGAAAATTCGATCAAAGACTTGTTAGGGAAAGAAGTTGACAAGAAATTTGCTTCATTCCCGCAAACTCCCTATACCTCATCAACATTATGTCCAAACATCACTTTGGATGTTGATGGAGTAAAGGAGACACCCAAACACCTCTCACCCAACACTGCACAATTATACAATGCTGCTGCTCCTTCATATGCTCGTGCTCATGTTCCTATGCCGCATATTAATCATGTTGGGGAGCCCCCCTGTTTGAATCCTGAAACGTTTGGTAAATGGAAATTATCTATGGAGTCACATATTCGGAGAGCATCCACCCAACTATGGTGGATCATCAAGGGAGGCTTTCAACCAAAAGATCCTTCTAGTATATCTCGAAGAGAAGAGGTTGATGAACAACTCAATGATACTGCCTGCCAGATGCTCCGGTTGGCCGTGCCCGAGGAGTCCAAAGATCACATTGCTCTTTTGAAGACGGCCAAAGAAATTTGGATTACTCTTGGGGAAATATTTGAAGGAGACATCAGTGTGCAGAGATCTCGGTTGGCTATTCTCAAGCAAGAAGTCAACATGTTTTTTTAGGAAGGATGGAGAATCTGTGGAACATGTTTACCGTAGACTCAAGTCCATCGTGTTGGATTTGAGGAACTTCGGATGAACTTGGGCGGATGACAACTTCATCAAGGACAAGTTCATGGGTGCCATGATCCTAACAGATGACACCATGGTCACCATGATACATCAATGTCTAGATTTTGACAAATTGACCCCAAATCAAATTGTGTCATCCTTCACCACCAACTCGTTGTTGAAATCCAAGTCCAAGCAAACCCTTGATCTTTTTCATGGGATAAATAGCTCCAACAATCTTGCTTTGAAAGCCAAGAAGACGGTCTCCCCCTCCAAGTTGGTCGAGGTGGAAGAAGTGGAAGAATATTATGAGGATGAAGATGAAGCCTCTTACCTGGCAAATTACTTTGAAGAAGACTTGGCTCTTTTGGTCAAGAATTACACGGGCACCATGGCTACAAGAGGGAAGAACCTAAAAGGAAAAACCTTTGGAAGAAGAAAGTTCTACAATTGTGATAGTCCGAAGCACTTTTTTTCGGATTGACCCTATGAGAGAAGAGAAGACAAAACCGAGAAGCTTGTATTCAAGAAGGAAGAGCTTCAACAAGTTTTCCAAGAGGCGTGGTGACAAGGCCCTTTTTCATGAAGAGTACTTATCCGGAGATGACGAAGATGGTGATGATGAGAACAAAGGCATGGCCGCGATTGCCATGCACTCCAAGTCCTCCTCCACCTCATCAAGCCTCTTCGACTCCCCCAATGAGAACAAGACCAACTCCCACTGGTGCCTCATGGCTAAAGAGGTAATATCAAAGTCTACTATCCCTATGCCATCATCTCTCACTCCTAACTCTTCACTTGAGGAGTTGGAGGATGAGTGTGAAGATGATGGTGTTGATTACGGTGAGGAAGCCTCACTGGCCTTCATGAATACACTTAAGGGAGAATCTCTTACTCGTTTCCTTAACATGATGAAGTCACTCACCGAACGTGATGGCTACATCAATAATGTGGAAACCCTACTAATAGTGGGAAAGGAGAGAAATGATCTCCTTGAGAAAAATCTCCATGAAGTAGAAACCATGAAGGCCTCACTTGAGGAAACTGTCACCTCTCATGAGATAGACTTTGTTAAAGTCAATGACGCTCTAGAACTCTCTCTTGAAATGAAGTATGATCTCTTGGATAAAATTGCTACGCTTAAAGTTGTTCATGGTGAACTCGGTGAGGAGCATAAGCTCCTTGAAAAGAGCCACAAGCTCATAAAGGGGGGTCTTATAAATCTCACAGAGGCTTACAATCAACTTAAAGCCTCAACTCTTTAATCTCTTGCTACTTTCTCTCCAAGTGATGCATGTGCTTCTAACTCAATTGATTATGCACCTCTACTTGATGAAAACAAGAAGTTGAAAGATCAACTTGAGAAAGGTCTTGTGTCTTGTATTCAAGATGAAAAGAACTTGAATGAACTTTTGAGCAATCAAAAGGAATGTGTGGCCAAGGAGGGTATCATGTTTGATCCCTCTCTAAAGAAGAAAAATAAGAAGCACAAGAAGAAGAACAAGAAGAAGAAGCACCAAGCTACTCCTCCTCAACAACAAGTTGTATTTGTGCGAGAAGGGCATAAGGAGGAGGAAAAGGGAAAGGAGAAAGTTGGAGAGGGAGTCATCACCAAGGAGATGGTTCCCTCCCCTAATTATGTCGGCATGAACAATCCATCTTATGTCCTTTTGAGAAGGAATGATGGTTACACTTTTGCTAAATTTGTGGGCACTAATTATGATGACTATGCATGGACTATTTGGGTTCGTAAGACCCTTGTTGCTAACTCTCTAGGACCCACTGAAAAATGGGGACCTAAATTTTCGCAGGCCTATGCCTCCGGTGGCACTCAATGGGTGATTAATAGTGGATGCACGAATCATATGATCGGAAGCAAGGATATGCTCGTGGATCTCGTTGACTCGCTCAAGTCATCATCAGACATCTCCTTTGGCGACAATAGCAAGGGCAAGGTACTGGGATTGGGAAAGTTCGTCATCTCGAGTGATTCTTCACTCAAAACTGTCATGCTTGTCCAATACCTTCATCACAATCTACTTTCCACTATCCAATTAGCACGCGCCGGTTATGACTCGCTTTTTAGAGAATTTCATGTGACCTTCTTTAAAAGGGATACTCTCAAAGTGGTCTTTGTTGGGCATGTTGAAGGCAACCTTTATGTGGTTGATTTCTCGGAAGAGAGCACTCACCTGAAAAACATACCTAATGGCCAAGGCCGACGTGGGGTGGCTATGGCATCGTAGGCTAGCCCACGTTGGTATGAGAAATTTACAATCACTTATAAAGGGGGATCACGTTGTTGGACTAAGCGACGTTTCTTTTGCCAAAGATCGTGTTTTTAGTGCTTGAATTGCGGGAAAGCAACATGATAAGAAACATAAGGTGAAGACTATCATGCCCACGTCAAGGCCTCTTGAGCTCCTTCATTTGGATCTTTTTGGGCCTCCATCATACGATAGTATGGGTGGGAGGAGGTATTGCCTTGTCATTGTCGACGACTATGCAAGATATACATGGGTTTTCTTTCTCAAGACCAAAGATGAGACTCAAGAGACCTTTATATCATATGCCAAAGAAGCTCAACGTCAACATCAATGTGAGATTATGGCTATTCGAAGTGAAAATGGTACCGAGTTCAAGAACTACACTATGGATGAGTTCCTGAGTGATGAGGGGATCAAAAATCAATATTCCACGGCCTATACTCCTAAAAAAATGGTGTTACAGAGATGAAGAATGGGACTCTTATTGAGATGGCAAGGACAATGGTTGACGAGTAAAAGTATCCATACAAGCTTTGGGCAAAAGCCATCAACACCGTGTATCATGCCTCTAATAGGCTATATCTCCGCAAGCTCAAGAACAAGACACCGTATGAACTCTTAACTGGGAAGAAGTCAAATGTCAAGTACTTCCGAGTATTCGGTTGTAAGTGTTTCATTTTCAACAAGAAAACCCAGTTGGCTAAATTTGAGGCTAAAACATATGAGGGAATATTTGCTGGATATGCATCAAAATCTCATTCGTATAGAGATCTCAATAAATCCACGGGATGTATTGAGGAGTCATCGAATGTGGAGTTTGACGAGGATAACGGCTCCCAAGCCAAGAAAATTGTTCCAAGTGTTGTAGGTGATGAGGCTCCTTCTCAAGTTATAAGGACCATGGGTATAAGACACATTGTTCCACAAGAAACACCCCAAGTCCATGTAATCTAAGAAGGGGTAAGAGCCCCTCTTGAGGAACCACCTCAAGGGAAGTCATCATCTCCATCACAGGGAAAGATGCTTCGGGAGCACAAGCACCTATCCATGAACAAGAAGAGGTCCCTCAAGCACCCGAGCAAGATCAAGGGCAAGCTCAACCAAGTGGTCATGATCCCATCATTGAGGCCCAAGATCAAGCTCAAGAAAGTGGTCAACAACAAGTACAAGAAATTGTCTCTCCACAAGCTAAGCAAAAACAAGTTCGAGCTTCTACAAGAAGAATTCAACCTAGTGAAGAAGAACTTGAGAAGAAGAGACAAAAAGCGGCATTAAGACTTCAAATGCTTCAACACTCCACCGACAACATACTTGGAAGCATCACAAAAGGGGTAACTACTCATAAATGTTTGGCAAACTTTTGTGAACATCACTCGTTTGTCTCTTGTATTGAGCACCTCAAGGTAGATGAAGCTCTTGGTCACCCGGATTGGGTAGAAGCCATGCATGAAAAACTCAACAATTTTACTCGCAATAAAGTCTGGTCACTTGTTGCGAGACCCAAGGGAAATCATAATGTCATTGGGACCAAATGGGTTTTCAAGAACAGGCAAGATGAGCATGGACAAGTTACACGTAACAAGGCAAGGTTAGTGGCACAAGGGTTCACCCAAATTGATGGTTTGGATTTTGGTGAAACCTTTGCCCACGTTTCTCGTCTTGAGTCCATTCGTATCTTACTTGCCTATGCCTCTCATCATGATTTTAAGTTATATCAAATGGATGTTAAGAGTGCTTTTCTAAATGGTCCTCTGAGTGAGTTAGTGTATGTCAAACAACCTCCCGGTTTCGAACACCCCGAACACCCTAATCACGTTTATCAACTTCATAACGCTTTGTATGGTCTCAAGAAAGCACCTCGTGCTTGGTATGACCACCTTACGATGTTTCTAATCGAGAAGGGGTTTGAGATCGAGTTAATAGATTGCACTCTCTTTACGAAGAGAGTAAACAAAGATTTGTTTCTATGCCAAATATTTTTTTATGATATTATCTTTGGGTCTACTAACCATGCTTGCAATGTTGATTTTCAAAATCTTATGAACAAGGAGTTTGCCATGTCTATGATGGGTGAATTGAAGTTCTTCCTTGGATTTCAAGTCAAGCAATTGAGAGGAGGTATGTTCATCAACCAAGCCAAATATATTCAAGACATGCTCAAACGTTTCGAGTTGGAAGATGCCAAGCCTATGAAGACTCCAATGCCAACCAATGGACAAATTGATCTTGATCCCAATGGTAAAGCCGTGGATCAAAAGGTATATCGCTCCATGATCGGTTATTTCCTTCACCTTTGTGCATCTAGGCAAGATATTATGTTAAGTGTGCGTATGTGTGCAATATTCCAATCCTCCCCCAAAGAAAGCCATCATATGTCCGTGAAATGGATCCTTCGATATTTGGTTTATACACCAAAATTAGGACTTTGGTACCCCAAAGGATCTTCCTTCAATTTGGTTGGATATTCGGATTCGGATTGGGCCGGTGATAAGGTGGATCGTAAGTCCAAATCCGGCTCATGTCAATTCCTCGAGAGGTCCGTAGTAAGTTGGTCCTCCAAGAAGCAAAATTGTGTTTCTCTATCTACTTCTGAAGCTGAGTATTCTGCCGCGGGAAGTTGTTGTGCCTAATTATTATGGATGAGGCAAACTTTGATGGATTACAGTGCCAAATGTGACAAAGTGCCTCTATTATGTGATAATGTAAGTACCATCAAGATTGCGGATAATCCCGTGCAACATAGTCGAACCAAGAATATTGATATTCGTCATCATTTTCTTCGGGATCATGTGGCATGAGAATACATTGAGCTCTTTCATTTGGGCACCGAGAAGCAACTTGCGGATATTTTCACGAAGCCACTTGATGAAGCAAGGTTCCGTGAGTTAAGGCATGAGCTAAATATCGTGGATCTTAGTAAGATGGGTTGATGATCTTGCATACACACACTAGCTTTACTATATCTTGCTTAGATGTAGGCACATAAGTAGGGGGAGTAGAATTCTCTCAATGATTCCGACATAACCCTACTTGTGCATAAAATGATCATCATCTTTCACATCCGCCATTGTAAGATGCTACTTGTGCTTCAAAGATGAGTAGTGGGGATGGGCCCAAGGTTAAAATCTTCGCGGTTTCATACCACAATTTCTCAAACATGGTGACCTTCGGGTCACCGCCTTTTTCGCTTAATTGTGTTTTGTGTTTTTCGGGTCGTTTAGACCCTTGTCCTTCCCCTTGGGTAGGAATATTTTACCTATAACCATAGATCGTCCTATCCCATTCCACTCTTATCCCATAAGACTTGCTTAAATCATTCTATGCAAATTCTCTCCATATAAACCTTTCCGTAGAGTAGGAGTTCTTGTGTGACGTGTCTAAGAAAAAAATGATATTTCCATTTAGGGAAGAGGTAAGGGTGCTATGCAATCCAACTTCCTCCCAGCATGTGAAGTCAGTGAAAATTGGCTGAGAACCCTGTGCGTACGGTCGTGTATCGTGCACATGGGGCCCCGTGCACACGGGGTAGCGGATTCCCCCCATGACCCGTGTGTAGTCGTCTGTCCCCAGTCGCCGCCGCCGCTGTCGCCTCCCTGCCCTTCGTCGCGCTCCTTGCCGGCGGGCACCGCCTTTACTCGCCTCTGTCAACAGCCATGTCGTCCGGTAAGGACCCGTGCTCCATCCCTCTTGATTTCTTGTGCCATTTGCTAGGGATCTCTCCGGATTAGTTTTTTTGTGACGCATTGCCCCGCATAGATCTGGAACACTGCCTTGCATCAGCATGGATTCGATCTACCTAGCCCGGCCCTCCCCTCCTCGCGAGGTCTGAGCGGTGGTTGGGCGGAGCCCCGTGTGCACAGGCATGTACCGTGCACACGGGCCCCTGTGCACACGAGCTCTCTAGGCTGACTGCAAGAGAGTTCTTGCTCTATGTATCCTCTCCTCTCCTTTTTTCTTGAGAACTTGGATGTACTCTTGTCTTTCGTCTATAGATTTCGAGACCATGAGGTACACTCGTCGCAAGCGCGCGAAGGCCGGTGATGGTTCAGGTGTTAGTAGTCCTCAGCCGTCAGAGGGTCTGGGCGAGGGTTCTCGTGCTGGTAGTGATGAGCGTGCTGCATCCAAGAAGCCTGTGTTTGAGCCCCGCAGTTCCAGTGATGATGAGGAGGAGGATTCTGATCCAGATGCAGTTGTTGAATCCGAGAATGAAGAAGAAGAGGAATCTCCTCCTGTCAGTGAGCATGATGCTATCTCCGCTGCTAATCCTCGTTATCGTCTGCTCTCTGAGTGCCCCATGGAGGATGTGTGGAGTCTGCGGAGCCGGAGTTCACTTTATGACCGTGCAATAGGTCATGTCATTGATCCTCGGTTCAAGACAATTTTTCAGTACAAGATTTTCCATCAGCTTGTGAGCACGAAGAAGAACAAGTTTGTTCCTTTCAAGCAGGTTGATGTGGGACACCTTCAGGAGAATGCTCACATTTATCCAGGGGCATATGATGCTTTGGAAAAACTTGGGATGATTCCTTTTGTCTGTTATGCGCACCCATTGAATGAAGATCTTGTGATGCAATTCTATGCAACTGTGTACTTCCACAATAATGACGAGCGCACCATGACTTGGATGTCCGAAACTTGTGAGTGTTCAACACCCTTCAGGAAGTTCACTGAGATTATTCCTTATTAGTTCTTCACCGAGGCTCATCCTGAATATGCATGGTTGTCTGAGGTTGATCTCAGCAAGGATGTGATAGCTTTTGCTTAGAAGCCAGAGAGGTCCTTTGTGACTGGTTCTATTGAGGGGCTGCCTCCGGTGTACGATAATATGCGTCATATTCTTTGGTACTCCATCACTCCTAAGGCTGGTGATTCCAATAATCTGCAGGGCTCAGTGTTTGATCTATTTCTGATGATCCGTGATGAGCAGCAGATTGATGTTCTGGACACTATGTTTCGTGAGATGAGGGAGTGTTTGCCTCTTCAGAAGTCACTCATATTTGGTCCTCTCATCCAGGCCCTGATTGAGTCAGTGTGCCAGCCCGACTTCATTGATCGTGTCACCTACCCTGTTGCTATGCCGAAGACGGACCGTTACTACAAGCCTCCTCCTCTTGCACCATAGAAGGCGCCCAAGAAGGGGCGAAATCCGAGGCCAAAGGACCGTGCCACGTTTACTCCGGGTTGCTCCTCCACTGCTAGGATCCCTCGCTCAGGGCTCCTCGTGCTGATGATGATGCTCCAGTTGCCTTCACGCGTTGCGAGAAGAAGACGTTGTTCAAGACCATCAGCAACCTCTTCAAGATGTGTCAGTCCATCCAGAAGAGGCATCTCAAAGACATCAACCACTCCAAGGCAAGCCACTATGCCTACAAGAAAAAACAGGCTGAGAGGAAGCATGAGATAGTGGTGTTTGCCCCTGAGGATCAGGATAGTCAGTGCTCCACCTACTCGTTCCCTATGGCCAACTGGCAGTTTGTTGAGGATGATGATGCGGAGAGTGGTCCTCCGGTCGTGTAGCTTCGTTAGCATCGCCTTTTCCATTTTTGGCGTCTTGATGCCAAAGGGGGAGAAGAGTTCTATTTAGGCTTCGTTTGTTGGTTAGGTTGCGATCCATTAGTCATACTCTGTGTGTTTGTGTTTATGTTTGGCTTGTCGTACTTTTTAAGTATTTCCCTTTCTGTACTCCCATGTGGATGTGAGCCACCTTATCTATTATATGTGTGAGACTATGTGTTCTAATGGTTATCTTTGACTTGATGGTCCATATGCTTTGCATGTTTTTTCATCATGTCTTTGTCCATCATAGTCTTGCATAATTATTTTCTCTCATACTCACTTACCTTCATGTGATAACTGCTTATCATGTTTACCATTATTTGTATCACATGATAGGTTCTTGTGCAATGATCACTTCAGTTTATATGCTTCACTCATATCATTGCATTTGGCTATTCACATAGCGGGAGACCTCATGTTGTATGTGTATTGCATTCAAAAGCAATCATCCTATTATATGCATACATCAAGGGGGAGCTCACTATGCTAAATAGTGTGCATGGAATCTCTTATTGTATATCTTTTTGCCATGCTCTAACCATATTGTCATTAATTCACCAAAAAGGGGGAGATTGAAAGTGCATTTCTCCTAAATGGTGTTTTTGTATTATGACAATGTGGTTAGTGGGACTACTGACGGGTGTTAAAAGATGCATCTCAGGTCATTGGTCTCGTGAAAGGATAATTTATTTGAAGGATGATTGGCCTCACTACAAAAAGATAAAAGGCATGGTTATCTAGCGGCTCGAAGGATTAATTTCGGTTTGATTTGAGTCGTAGGAAAACCACACTATCAATAGGGTCAACGAGGTGTGGGTATGTTTGGGAACACAAGTTTTATTTCACCAAAGCCATCCACCATACTCCCCGAGAAGATCTGCTATATGTACGTGTCGTGCCCATCTCAACAATGCCCCAGTGCTTTTTCCCTGGGTACCCCGTGCTGATAACCCAACACTGCAGGGGATCGAGATAGTCTTCGCGGGTAAGAATAACCCAATTTATAGATTCGACTCAAGGGGAGCCAAAGAATACCCACAAGCTTTAATAGTGGAGTTGTCAGTTCCACCGCACCTTAGATACACTTACTTGCAACAAGATATTAGTAGTAACTGCGATATGGAAGTGATGATAGCAACGGAAATAGTGGTGGTGAAACAGTAATAGTAAAACAACGAAAGTAAACAACTAGTAACCAGCAGAATTAAAAACACTGTAGGCTAGGGAGATGGATGGTTGGGCGCTGCATGGATAAGATACATCATGTATTTAACTTGGGGCAAGGCACACAGAAAAGAAATAATCATCTAGGCATAAATCAAACATCAGGCATGTACCCCATAGGTAGTTGTACGTGCTTGCAATAAGAACTTGCACAACATCTTTTGTCCTACCATCCCGCTACGAACGGGGCCAAAAAGGAACTTATGGAGATTAAGGTGCTCTTGTCAAAGAGCACCGGAACAAAGCATTAACAAGCAATGGATACATGGAATCCTCAAACTATAGTCCATCCCCTTTGGTGTCCCAAGCTGTCACCTTTGGGATCGCCGGTTCCGGACTACAACAGGTGCATACAACTCATAGATAGGATCAAAAACACAAATATATTCATGCAAACACATAGGGTTCAGATCTGAAATCATGGCACTCGGGCCCAAAGTGACAAGCATTAAGAGAAAAAAGTTGAAGCAAAGATGATAAACAACAATCTAGATGATAGGAAACATGCCCCCAACAATCTGATAAACTTTTACATGATCTAACTCATCCAATCCCTACCATCCCCTTTGCTTACAGCAGGTAATTACTCACACATGAATGGAGAAGTAATGGAGGGAGGATGGAGTGGTGATGATGATGACGATGGCGATGATCTCCCCTCACCGGAGGCCAAAACAGCCTCCAAATTAGCCCTCCCGGAGAAGAACAGAGGGTGGCGGCGGCTCCGCGGCGTGAATTGGGAAAACGACTTATGTTTCGGGGTTTCTCCGTCACGGGAATAAATAGGAGCCTCGGTAGGGCACCAGAGGAGGGGGGAGGCCCCCAGGCAGCGAGAGGGCGCGGCCCCACCCCTGGCCGCGCCAGGGCGCGCCTAGGCCCCCTTGGCTTCCCTCTAGTCCCACTTCTGGCACAATGGCCCCTCGGGTGCGTGGATTTTCTATGTTTTTCCTTGGAATTTTCTGAGACGTCCAAAAATCCATTTTCCTGCGCACAATAAAACCATACCGGCAGCTGTGCTGCAAACAGCGTTAGTCCGGGTTAGTTTCGTCCAAATCATGCAAGAATGAGGGGAAAACAATAGCAAAAGCGTTTGGAAAAGTAGATACGTTTGAGACGTATCAACTTCCCCAAGCTTAGCATATTGCTTGTCCTCAAGCAATTTAGTACAACGAACTGCACGCGACAAACAAAAATTTGACAAACTCTTTTGCTTCAATAGATGTATATAAGCATGCACTATGAAAAGAATTTAGCAAGTATCAAAACAATGCTATGAGGACAATGCACGAAGAAATCCTTCTTTCAAGTAATCAATCACAAACAACCAAAAGTAAATAATATGTTACTGAAAATCGAGAGAAGATTACAATGCACAAAGCTTGAACATACTAGAGTGGTATTTTGCTAGCCTCCATGAGTGAAGCAAAACATAAATGCAGAAACTCCTCCGGAGTTTTAAAGGAGACTAGAACTAAGAACTTTAGAACAAGTAATACCACAATCATGAAAAAGACAATGTAGTATTTTGGGACAATGCACATTGCACTTAGAATGAAAATTATGCTCTCCTAGTTGGTGCTTTGAAGAAAGAAGGTGGAGACTCTCGAACCGTGGATTTGATGGCAAGGTTGAAAACCCGTGGCTGGAAGCAAAGACTAAACATGTACCAGAGCTCTTGATTTTGAAAATAGAGATAAAAAGTTTTTGGGAGGTGCATGATTCGTCAACAAATGCTAGTAGACAACTCAATCGCCTCTTACTCTAGACATGTTTCGAGGAACGGCTCCCAAGATGGAGACGATCACATCCCCTTAGTCTCCTTTGTTTATCACTGCCAAAGTTTTCTGATTTCTCATAGACAAAGTGTGAAGGAGAGTTTGTTGGTTGTGATTATCTTTTGTGAGCTGGGCGCACTCATGCCAGTCCCTCCTCGTATTAGGGGTTTGCAGATTAGACATGCAATCCCGGAATAAAACATGTCTAACATAAGAAGGTCATGTATTACCCACTACTTCGTCATGAGCTAAAACAGAGGCACAACACAGGAGTGCTTTTGAATAATTTCGAGGTGGTACAAGAAATTCTTCGTTAGGATGGCCGGTAAATACCACATAGGAAGGTATGGTGGAATCATATGGAAAAACTGGTTTCAAGGATTTTGGATGCACAAGCAGAAATCCGCTTAGTGCGAGCGAAGGCTAGCAGAAGACTGGGAAGCGACCAACTAGAGAGCAATAACAGTCATAATCATGAAGAACGACAAAGTAACATTGAATTGGGCATGAAAGTGATATAACTATTCTGAAATTCAAAGATCATCAAGGCATACCAGACTTTTTAGTCTTAAACATGCGTAAGCATGTGCCAAGTCAATCCAAGAATTCTCCAAAGGGAAATACCACTTCAGTATGCTAAACTATGAACAATGCAATGCATGTAAATCATCTCAATAACACATTATGTACTCTAGCTATTTGGGATTAACCACAAGGAAATCATGAACACTGGGAAAGTATTGTAAACATAGCACTATGTCACTACAAGATGGTCTCTAAATCATAAGTAGAAGCATATGTACAAAAGTAGAAACAAAAAGAGTTCATACCGGTTTTCCTTGTTGCATCCCTTCGTCGATCTTCGTCATCACTGCCTTGTCACTTGCATGATTGAACGTAGGAAAATATAATCAAGTGCAAAAGCCATCACAGACTCGAGTTGAACTCTGCAACAAGGCAAACCAAAGAGAGAAGAGGAAATCTTTTTGGATTTTTCAAAGGTTTAGCGAAAGAAAAATAAAAGAGAAATCTTTTTTGTTGTTTTTGAAAAATAAAAGAATAAAGAAGAACGGGAAAATAATTCGAAAAGATCAAAGCGAACAAAATGAAAACGGATAATACAATGGAAAGGTGAGAAGGGAACGTACTCCCCCAATCTTAGGATTTTGGCCTAAGTTAGTAGCAGCTACTGCCCCCAGGAGCCTCCTGCTCTTGGTTAATGGCAAGTCCAGGAGTCGTATGAGCCCTCCGGTGCGTACACTGAAGTCCTCGGGTCCTCCCATGAAGAAGGCCCTGCGCTCCAAGAGGAAGAAGATCCCTCGCCATGCTCGGTGAAGGTCTCTCCCTGCAAAGGTGGGAACTCACCATGCTCCTCCTCATCGGGCACAACCCCCTCCATGGGGTTATGCGGCTGGTAATTAGCTATGAACTCATCGAACCGAATCTCGTTGAAGGACCATCCGTTCCTGTGAGTGTTATATGTGGCACCCCGGCTCAGAGGACCGGAACGCCCCGTGCACGAGCCCAGAGATCAAGTCTTCTGGAACACGGCACTGATTGGTATAGAACTGAACAACTTTCTATTACCGAAGATAGGGGTACACGAGGTCTATTACAACGCTAGCGGAGACACAACTTGCTCCTCAGGCTAGCCTCAGCTCTACACCAAGCAGTAGCATAACTATAGCAGCGGAATATCGACGGCAGCGGGACAACAACGGCGATGATGAACTCCAATCCACAGGGACACTGGCTGGGACACCTCCTAGCTCGCAAACACCGGGAACGTCGTCCTACGCATCCAAAGCACGGCCTGCAAATCTGGCATAACACGCCACGTCAGTACATTGAATGTACTTGCAAGCTCACAACAACCATGCAACAAGGAAAAACAGTAACATGGCAACAGGTTAAAGTATATTAGTGAATTAAACATGTGAGCAACAATATCATGCAACCAGATATTCATCAAACATATTATCAGCATTAAGACTAATGCACACACAATGGACCCCACATGTTCGTCGCATGATCACGTGGCTTACCTCGGAGCCCTTACCGACTCAAGCACCGGGTCACTTCATGACCAATCACTTCCACAGGTCGTCGCATGACCAAACGGGTCATCACACGACCATTCAACGGCCTAGGAGTCCTTCATTACCACCCAACCAATCTAGTCATCGCATAACCAATCCCCTTACCACAAACATACCACCGAACTCATGTTGATCATAAGGTGTGACCTAGTACGAACTGTGTCCATTAGCGTGGATGCGGCTATTCGAATAGATTTATGTGACTCAGCAGAGTTTGTGCACGTTACCCACACTGTGGAGTTCTTCCTCCATCCAGCACCTCGGTACTTGTCCCATAGGATCCTTTGAACTCGTACCGCATGAGTGGACTAGGACTTCTCCAACGAGATCGATGCTACCGCGTGTCCCTCTTACCGTATCACCGACATCCCGTCTTGGGTAGCCCTGTGGTTAGGTGTCCTTTGTTACCACCATAACCACCCGGCCAAACTCTTGGCAAACGGCCACCGTGCGGCAAATACTGTCCCAACGGGGACTGAGCTCATAACAACACTGGCTGTCAAGGTTATCACCACCTACCGGCCCAGGGTAGCGTGCGTGCATAACCTCCCCTCTTTGGTGATACAAATAAGAGATGCCCACCGGTAGACCGAATCAAGGCCTGCCCATACAAGCAAATGTGGCTGCACGGATAAGTCCGGTTCGGTGGCACCTGATCAACTTGTCAAGAAGCATACCTCCAATAGCGAACACAAGTATCAGGTGTAACATGAGTATCAGATCATAACAATGCAATCATATTAACATGACAGTTTCAGATATGATGAAACACATTTTAGGTGGTGAACTTATGCGTGTTACAAAGATTAAGTTGTTAACATGGCGACATTATGAATGCAGTTGAACATCACTTAGACATAACATGAGCAGGTGTAGGAATAACATGAGCACTTAACATGGTGTTGTTGTGGTTACGATGATGCATAGTACGACATGGTAATGACATGAGCAAAGCATAGCATGAAGGTAACATGATCAAGGCATGTCATAGTAGTAGCACATTCAAAGATAGCATGGCAGTATAACATCAATCATAGCATGGCAACATGATCACGGTCATTGATATGGCATATCATCAAAAAGAAATTTTTAAAGCACGTCAAAGCTTTGCAAAGGTGCGAATAGGTATCGTGTCTTGTCTTCACCAACAAGGTGTGAAACACCCTCGGTATCGGACACCGACAACGCCCTGCAAAACCGGACAAAAAGCACGGCTGGAAAAGGGGGTCAAAACACTTTTACCTAACCAGCAAAAGAACACAAATAACCATGGCATAAAACCTATGCCAACGCGAAGAGGAGCTCAAAATAAAACCAACGCAAAAAGAATCACCTCGATCGGAGTTACGGGTGCGGAGATATTCGCGAAACGGTATCGGGGCTGATTTTAGGGTGGGAATACGCTTTCTGTGAAGTGAAAGCGTACATCGGGATACTGCGGTGGGAAATACGCTTTCAGACTTGGAAGGCGTATTTTTGGGCTGAAAGGAAGCGGAGTACGCTTCCCTAGCGATAAAACGTATTCCTGGGAAAACCGCCACCACTTAACCCTCGCGGGACCGTGGTTTCAGCCACTGACGGGTGGGGCCCGGTTGGCAGCCTCACCACAGCCGATGACAGGCGGGGCCCGCTCCCTTCTCTCCTCCCCTGTCTCTCTATTTCTTCTTCCTCCCGCGTCGCCGAATAGAGAAGGCCGGCCGGCCGTTGCTGCCGCCGTGGCTGGTGCGGGAGGGGCCCACCGGCTGGGGTTGGCGGGCGCTGGGGCCGAGGCCAGGCCGCCGGCGAGCAATGGCCACGCGGGAGGTGGTCGGCGACGCCGTGCCCCCATGGCCATGGGCGCTTGCACCTGGCAGCGAGGGAAGGCTCCGGCTAGACCTAGGCGGGCGACTGGCTACCGAAGGCTCGGGAGGGGGTGCCCGGGGCTAGGTCAGGGAGAGGGGGGCCTCCAGCGGGCAAAATTTGGAGGGGCCCGTGGCGGCCGTGGAGACTACGGAGAGGGAAACGGTGTGGCTTATATAGGGGGGAAGGCAGATGCGAGCTCGGGCCGCGACAATGGCGTGCGGCCACGGCGTGCGGGGTGAGCAGGGCCACGATGGCGACTCGACGGGGCGGCGTGCTGCGTGGGGAGGCGGGAAAGCCGTGCGGCGCAGATTGCCAACCAGAAGAGGACGGGGTGCAGAGTGGCGAGACGGCGACGCGTCGGGCACGCGGGCAGAGCACGCGCGCGCGCATAGTGCGCGTCCAGAGTACGCCAATTGCGTGGCCACCAAGCTATGGATGGAATTCTTTGTGGCCAAGAATGTCTAGTATGTAGTCCTTCGCACGCTGATCACTGTGGTAGGCTTGACTGGTCATTTGGGCAACTGTGGTGATCTCTATCTCATCCTGAAGTTTGATGCAGCAAACTTGGAGCAGAAGCTAGTATCACATGGTGGGGTTTTGGATAGGGTCAAGCTGTCTTTTGGCTTGAGGATAAGAAGGACTAGGTTTCTGCAAGGTTTGAGCTCAATTAAGCAAATGCACAAGGCACTTCCTTTGTAAATGTAGCAATGCTGCAGAAGGTGTTTGTGCTGTGGCATGGATTGTACATAGCTGCCCTAGGCATGACCTTTTTCATAGCTCAATCATACACTAGGATGCTTGTGTACACCAAGTTTCATCTCATTTGGATCAGGCTAGCTAGCACTTCCTTTGTAAATGTCCAATTGGACCAGAAATACAATTTTGAAGCTAGCATCTCATAGGATTGGTGGAATTGGCTGAAAATTGGTGTAATGGGGTTATTTGGCATGGTTCCCATGTGTACAAAATTTCATAGCCATTGGAAACACATAGCTAGCACTTGCTTCACAATGTGGCCCACTGACCAGAAACTTAAACATGACAATGCACTCACATGGTTAATGGGGTTTGGCTCAAATCTGGTTTGGTGGGGTTATTTATTGGTAGGATCATGCTCAAAAAGTTTCAAGGAAAATGGGATCCCCTATCATGCACTTTCTTCACAATGCCCCCTTGCTGCACCCAAATTTTGGGAATTTATTGTGGGAGTTTGGCTAATCAAATGGTGGTGGAATTTTCTGGAGATCAATCATATGATCATATGAGCTTGCACAAAAAGTTTCACCAGCAATGGATAAATCAAAATGGCACTCCCTTCACAAAGCTCCATTCTTCCCCCATAGACAAATGAATTTTTCTAGAGGAAAAATCCACTTGGGCTATGAAATGTTTTTGGAGAATTTGGAAAGATATGATGTCAATGACATGTGGGAATTATTTGGGGATTTATGGAGCAATATAAATAGGGGTTGCTTCACAAACCTCAAATAATTGGGATATCCCTTTTGGTGGAAAAAGGAATATATGGCTTGAATATAATGGTGGCTTGGATGAGGTGGATCAATGGAATGGCATGGAGAGGCTTGAAATCAAGGGCCACTTGAGCATGGAGCGAAAATATGCTCAAGTTTCCAGTCCAACGAGGTGATCAAAATCAAATCCAATAGCAAATCCAGAAATAAATCAGGAAAGTTTTCGAAAAAAAGAAAGTTCCAAAATCCAGGGTGTCACAAACCTACGCCCCTTAGAAAAATCTCGTCCTCGAGATTTGGTTGCTCAGGGAACCATTGCAGACTTACCGTCCTTAGGAAACTTACTACTTCTCGGATTTCCTTTTTACCGCATATTTTCCCAAGGTAGCATCCAATATATCTGCTGAGGGGGTTTACTTCACCCGATCCGTAGTTCTGACAGAATGTTCTTCCTTGATACCTCACATCCTTTCCTGCTGATTTCCATCCTCATATCTTCTGACTTGTATGCCAACGGGATGTCTTGTGATAGGTTGAATGTTGACGATACCCATATTGTGTCTGGGGTACCTATGGCTTTATTCGTGGTACGGTCTTGAATCCTTTGCATTGGCCTCTTCGACAAGAGGTTGACCCTCATCGGTAGTTGGTATCTCAGAGTGTTTACTATCGTGACCTTGACTAACGGCACATGGGGTTGCCTCACATTTCTTTTGGCCTAACCACCATGCTCAAGGATTCGGAGCGGGGCACAAATTCTGGACATTCACTCATGCTGAGGTTTGTCTGACTGACTGCTCATTCCGGTGTGGCAATGGGTCCTGATATGCTTTAATCCGGTTCTTGTATTTAAAATGTCGGGCTGAGCGGGTGAACTTTAATGAAGAAGACTGTGGTATCTTGACAAGACGGACGATGCTGAACTTGAGGAACTGCTCAGGCTAACTGGATCGGTACACGCTCCTTGGCCCATACTGAATGAGCTTTCTTTGTGGTAAATATCCACGGTGGTCCACATGACTTCAACTGATCGCGGAAAATTTGACATGAGGTCCATGCGATTCATTCTGCCTAACTCGTCGGGCTCGAGAGTTGCATACCTCTGACAACTTGCGAGGTGCCATGCTTGCTCAGATTGCAGCAAGGTTATACACTGTATGTTTGTCCTGGGTCTTGCATCTGCGGAAATCACCTTTCTTGTACTAGCGTTTCTTCGGTCAGGGTTCTTTCCTTGTTGCATCACTGTTTATTGTTCTGCCGCAATCTTTGAGATAGACAGGTTACCTGTAAGGCCCGATATGCGGTACTATCCCAAATCTAGATGTTTCCATCCAGATCCGGGGACGAAGCACATATCAGTCCCACCGCGACATAAGACATAGCCATATGCCCCGGATTTCCAACATGATATCACAACATTACAGATACAAGGATACAACATCTCATACAATCGGCATACAAATGCCTTAATACAATACATTAGCGGAAGATACATGTCTGATTACAGACTACAATCAAATTCCTACTGGAAAAGAGAATAACATCGATCCCCATAACCACACGGGTCCAGGCCCTCCGCCGGGATCCGCCTAACTACTCGTCGTCGAGTCTCCATGTGAAACGTCGATCACCATACCTGTTGTCGATCAAGAACCCTGAAAAGAGTTTGGGGTTAGTATCATGAGTACAGAAGTACTCAGCATCCAACTGTAGTGGTCAACTGACCCAGCAAGCACTTCATCACTCGTCATTCTAGGACAACTAGTAGTTTACGGTAAAGATGGGGTAAGTGGTGAGGTTGCTGCCGCACTAGCATTTATGAAGTGGCTAACGATCTAGAGAGTAAGATAAGAAGCCAAGCATTCGATGAGGAATCGCCTCCAACAAGTCTGCTATCCACCTACTGACGCAAGCATAACACCTATCCTATCCTTGTCCTCCTCTTCGCATCCCGACGAAGAAGAAGCAGTCAAGGCCCACGCACGTTGATCAAGTTATATTAAGATTATCTCGGTTGTTTTTGTCTATGAACAAGGAGTAGGTCTCAAGTCGTCCATAACCGTGGACACGGCTTCTCGAAAAGATTTAACCCTGCAGGGGTGTATCAACTTCCCATTACAAGGCTCCGCACGCACGCCCATCTCTCTCAGTTGCTACCCATCACAGGCAACCATTTTATGATTTAGTTCTCAGAGATCCAAAACGACAGGTCCCTCTAACTAACAACGAAAAAATCCGGGTGGCCCCTAGGGAGTCGACACCCAACTCAAGAGTCGGCCGTCTCTCGAATTGGCCTCTTTCGTCTCACGTCAGGTTGGAATGACATCTGCAAAGCAGGTAGGCATCCCGCGCTCCGCAAAGTGTGGACCAACAGGAACACTGTCCCGCTGGCCCGCGTTGTTTTAAATCCACTGGCTGCAGACTAGTTACGCACACGGTTTCAAATGGTAAAATCAGCTTGGGCCACCACTAGAAATGTTTGAAGCTAGGTAGGTAAGAAAAGGGGACCCCATAGCATCCCACACGCGGTTAGGCACACTCAGTGTTAAAACCAATACCCGGAACTCGGATCCTAGGTGACTCGGATGGAACAAAGCTTCGGGGCGGGATAGCCTAGACCTTCCATCCTTCGTCGAGTTTAGTCAACATTTATAATAATCATATCATCCACAACAATATAAAAATGTGATAGCCCAACCAAGGAGTAACAGGGTAACATCGTAGCATCCTAAGCATGCATACTAAGCAGGGTTTGCTGTATCGGTTTGAAAGAGGCTGTAAACATGTGGTAGGATCAAACATCGAACCTATCCTAGAATAGCATGCAAACCGCTGGTTGAAATAGAATGGATCATTAGTAATGTATAGTCCTTGCCTGTTGATAAGTCGGGTTCCGAAGGTGTAGTCGATCGTAAGCTCGCATCGTCTCCGAAGGTACCCGCGGAAGCACAGAAGAGGTAAACACTGGAAAGGCAATCAACGAAGATACCACTATCACTACGGGGCAATCACGAGCAAGCAATGAACAAACAACTACGGTCAAATATGATGCATGACATTTTAATAGCATGGCATAAACATAAGGACAGACAAGTTTTAAATGAAGCTCGGGAAGCCAAGTGTGCAATGCTCCCGACAACCTTCATATGCACTAGGTAGGTGATTAATGAATCCAAAGGATTCTTTATGTTGTGGTTGTTACGATGCATGATCATGGCATATGCGAATACTTAAATATAATATGAACAAGGATAGCCCACACACGAGGATAACCTCAAGATGGGATTCCTTAACACAATATAGAGGTAATGACATGGCATGGTATGATGCACCTAATGCATTTTATTTCAAACAATTAAATAAAGAGCGAGACTATGCTACCGGAATCTACGCTCAACGGGGGAAACGGTGCTCGGAACACGGGAAAAGAATGGAGGAACCGCACCGTGTGCATCATCGTGAGGGGTTACGTGCAAAATGCTATATCACGAAAATAAAGCATGCCCATTTGACAAAATGAACATCACCGTCACCTTCCTCACGTTTTCCTACCCCAAAATCATATATAACATGATATGTTTGGGGCAAGGATGCACATAACACAAATATTGCAAAAAGATGGCAGATTTGGTTCGATTCAAATCATATTTGAATTTATTCCAAAAACAAAAAGAAGGAGAAATCTCCATTGGACTGAGTTCGGCCGAGGTGGCCCGAACCCTCGCGGTGCTTATCTATTGAGCGCCCACAAGCAAAGAAACGGAGTGGGCTGAGCCAACTCGCGATGCAGCAAAAAAAGATACAGGAAAAAGTGGAAAGATTTAGTTCGTTCCAACAGTGGTTCGAACCAGGGACCTCCCAGATACAAGCGCAGGTCATCCACCACTGAGCTGCTAATGCCAACCCGTCAAGGAGCGATACTGAGGAAAGAAATAACAAACACGACGCCCACTGAATTCTGAAGAAAAAAAATGAACCATAACAGAACCTGAAGAACAAAGGGTTGGGCGCTGCAAAAATAAAAAGGGGCACCTAGCGCTGCCTGGAAACGAACCCAGCACCTCTCACAGTAGCAAAGGATGCGCTACCACTATGATGTGGATGCTATTGACGTTAGGAAGGGGACCTAACGAAACATAAAACAGAAAAGGCGCTAACTCTGAAACTGAAGCTAACTCTGACAAAACTAAAGAAAAATCAATGGCTTGCCCGACGGACAGAGAAGCGGCGAGGGGCGCGCGGGCTACTCACAGGGAGGCCATGGGCGTGGCCTGGACGTGCAAGGCAAGTCGTTGGCGCGCGTGCGCAACCCAGGTCACACGCGGGGCGAGCCGGGAGCACGGCGACAAACAGCGGCTGCTGGACGACGCGGATCAGGACAACACGGGCGGCCGCGAACGTTTACGGGAAAAACCAGGGAAACGACAAGGCGGCTGCACTGGGCACGCTCAGCGCGGCCACTGGCTCAAACTGGAACTCGAGTGATGCGCGCGGTCGCGCGATAGATCACGCAGAGGGCACGACATGGACATGGAGAGCACGGCCACGACACTACGGCGGCAATAGGAAAAGAAAAGCTGCGGCCTACGACTACAACGCAGGGGAAACGGGGAAGGAGGGGGCGCGCTCACAGAGGCTTTGGCTGGTGTCATCGATCGACTCGTGGAGGCGCTCGGAAGAAGATGCCGAGGTGGGCGACGTCGGGCTACGGAGGAAGAAGACGCGGTGGAGACGGCTCGGGGCACGCAGGGCTCAACTCCCTGCTGCTGGACATGCTGCAGAGGAGGAGGAAGATGATGGCCTCCATGGTGGTGTTGATCGGGCGCAGGGTATCGACGAAAATGAGGCCATGGACCTCCTGTCCATGGCGGGCTGCACCGGGAAGAAGAAGAGGAACAAAGAGGGGAAGGGAGGTGGTTGCGCTGGGAGGGAAAGGAGAAGTCTAGGGGCGCTAGGGCTCGGGAGGAGGAGCTAAAAAAGAGGGCTGGAAGGAGGCTGGCAAGGGGCTCCACTCCTCTCTTCCATGGCTTCACCGTGAGAGAGAGAGGGGAAAAAGTGAGGGAGAGGGAAGAGATGGAGAGGATAACAGGTGGGGACGCGGGGAAAAAAATTGGGATGGATTGGAGTTGGGCCAGGGGTAGAAGGAGAGAGAGGCCCAAAAAACCTATTACAATTCTCTTCATATAATCATTTAATAAATGGGAGAAAGAGAAATATAATAAAATAAATACAAATGAATGTTCAAACATCATATAAAAATATGACTCCTCATTCATAAGATTTATAGGATTTTCAGGAAATGAATTGGGTCAAAATATTTAAGTAATTCAAACGATATTTAAAATAACTCAAATATCGTTTGAAGTACAACCCAGTTTTTTTGGACATGATAAAAATCATGGAATTTGCAAGGAGATTTATCATGCCAATTCATAAGGAAATCCCATAGGTCTTGCTTGGATGAACAATGGCGAGGCTTGGGAAAAAGGCAAGGGCAACAAAAGAAGAAAAGAAATAATTGGGAATAATCCTTTTACATAACTTGAAAAATGCTTGGGCTTTTTTCTGTAACATGGATTATGACTAAGAATAAATGTGCAAATTTTCATCCCCAATGGGAAAAATAAAAATGCAAATTTATATGGAATTTGCTAGTTTTGGGCTATTACATTACCATCACCTTTTGTCTCTTGTTTCATCCTGATAACCTTGGTTGCGATGAACGCGGTCTCCAGATTATTCTGCTTCGGGGCCTTGTCGGTCGTGAGGAGCTGACCTTCATGACGGGAGAAGGATTCAATGCTCCTTGCTTCCTTTCTTCAAGGTGTTTCTTCATGACTCTGTCAGTCTTTCTTCCAGGCTGAGATGTGTATCTGACTTTTCTGCTGACTTGCCTTCCAAGAGTTGAGGTTCTTCACCGTCATTCATGTGCATAATTCTTCCTTAATGACGAGTATGGTGGTATCCGCACAGGGGTAGCTTTCATACTTGATAAGAATACCCATAACCATATACGGGTCCTGCCGATGCTGAAATCTTCACTGTTCTTGCATAACTGGATGTCTGACAATACTGTTGCAGGTATGATGGCGCGTCGAGGAAGAATGGTATCTTGTCCGCAAAGCTTGGGGTAGCTTGCTGGGGAAGGTTTGGTACCGTACCCCGGAAACTTGCTCCGGTGGCGTATCGAGGAAGGCAGGGTGTCGTACAAGGGAAGCTGCCTTGATAGCTTGCTGAAGAAGGCTGGGCGTCTTTCCTTGGAAGCTTTCTTAATAACTTACTGACGAAGATGGGTTGTCTTGCTTTGGAAGTCTGCCTCTTTATACTGTGGATGCATCGGTTCCTTATGCTGGAAGTTTCTGAGGCAGTTCACTGTAGACGACCGAGCGGCTTGTGCTGGAGTCCATCCCTGTGGCATAGTGTTGGTCGGCTAAGTAGTTGAAGACAGTCTTGGCACAAGTAAACTTCAGATCATGAGGACCCTGAGCAGTATCAATGAGTGTCCTAAAGATGAAGAAGTCTGGAACATTGATGGGATGAGGCATACAAACGTTGAAGACTATGTTCCTTGATCGGGAAAATTGTTTTAGCCAACAACTTCTTCAACATCAGACTCATACCCCTTGAAGAACATCATCATAATATGAAATATATCAATGAATAGAGGTAAATTATGATGTAAAATAGTGATGCATTTTGAACGTATCACTTGCATTAGTTATGTTATTATCGTAGTTAAGTATTTGTTGTTTATCTAATCTGATGAACAATGAAATCCCTTGGGCCTCTCCTGTCGAGAGGATTGAGATGGTTTAGAGGCAATTAAGGGGGAATTTCAACTGTTTTGTAGAATCCCCTTCAAACCCCAATGCAGCCGAACAAGCCCTTATTTAGTAACTAATTATTGAGTATGAACTGATTATATGTGCAATTATTTTCTAAGTTAACTTCATCTTAATTTATTTGCATCATCGATGGATACATCGAGACGTCAACGATATGAAAATTTTCCACAATATTTTATGTTTTGGGGAAAATTACTCCCAACCGCTCTTTCTGAAAAATATCCCGCCCTTCCCTTGGTTCCCCACTCCTCCGCCGCACCGCCTCTAAATTGCAAACAATCTCGGCTTCTCAGCAACCCCGACCCCCTTCCCTGCCGCCCACCCCCATTCATCCCATCTCCGCTTAGATATGTAAAAATACACCCTGGGTAACATGGTTTAGCTGCCACCAGATCCACATCCCCCCCCACCAAAGCGTGGCCGCTGCCTCAGTAAGCCGGAGCACTTTGTGGCCCGTGGGGGAGAAATTACCTCTTCTCTAGCGGAAAGGTGCAACAACTTGGCTGCCTCCATGCTTTCCGGCTCAAAGATGAAGGGAAGCATCCTCGCCTCCATTTGCGTCGGGCAAAAGGATAAGTATGCTGGATCGTTGATAAATAAGCGTTATTGTTCGTATTTGCCTCTTGGTAGGATCGCGTATGACATGTTGCCGAGTCATAATTTTGAAGATCTGAGCGACTCCGAGCTCGATTGCATGAATATCGCGGTCGCACAGAGGGTATGGTCTTTCTTGAGGACCCACAAACCCGGATTGGCCGCCTCGACCGAGTATTGTCTCGACTACGGCAGCGACCAGGCCTTCGAATCTTCGACCTTTTCGGTGGAGCTCGTCCTCTACTCTCTTGAGGAGGGCACATGCTCTTCTCAGCCCATGAGTGAGGATGAGGAGTAGGAGGAGTATCTCTTACCAAATTAGTTCCTCGTATTGTAAAATTAAATATCTTTAATTCGTAGATCTATGCCCTCTTGTACTGATTATGGAATCTTATCTTGATCTATTCAGTGTATTTTGTTCAGTTATTAACAATTTGGGTTCAGACATGTAGATCCATGGTTTGTATGCAATATGCAATGTTTGATTCAAATGTCCAATATATATCAGACAATGTTATCATATTGTTGTCCATTTATAATATTCAAGTCAAAGTTGTTAAGCCTTGATAATGAGGTTATTGCATATTACATGGTCAGAATGGAAGATGTTCCTGTTTATCACCGAGGTTAGCAAACTTCCTAGTGCCTTGCTTATTGTATATTATAGAGTTTTGTGAAGTTTCCATATAACGCATATTTAGTATCTCTTGATTGTAAGTACAGATTTTATCGGTACAAATCCACACTTCGGCCATTTTTGCATATGGGCAATGATATATTCTTAAAACATGGCCAAGTGAAGAAAATAAAAAGGATTGTTAAGAGAAATAGAAAGAAGATGGATATAAAACTCTTCATTTGCGCATTATGAAAGACAACAGTGACTTTCAGGATGGTAAGAGCTACTACCTGTGTTCATAGATATAAGATTTTTTAGATCAATATTGATTTTTCTGATTCACAATGCATGTATATAAAAAAATTCCACCACAAAATCTGAACTTTTTCTGTTTTCAGTGGTTTTCGAAGCAGTTCACCAAGGATCATCTCTCAAACTATGCAATTGATGGTGAAGAAATAAAGGTTAAAGTACTTCGCAAAGACCGTGGTGATCCTGATGTCGTCCTCAAGATTGTAAAGGCTGGCCCGACAGTCATCACAAAGGGTTGGACCAAGGTTTCTAAAGCCTTGCACATGAAGGAGGGATCAATATGGGCATTCCGTTTCTCCAACTTTGACAACAATCTGAGGCAATTTCACCTCTCTGTTTACCGTCTCTAAAATTGTTATGTTGTCAGTTATTAGCATGCGCTTCCATATTGTTGTATATATAGTTCTGTTAAATTGGATTATGTGTACGTGTTGAAGTGCTTTCTGATAATAAATATATTCTATTTTTCCTGCATTCAAATTGGAAAGAAATATGGTTATTTTTCAGTTGCAATAATAAATTATATATTATGCTACGCCTGATACAAGACATAACATTACACACAGTTCGTGAGCTAGAAACGTCAGCTTTAAATCCAACAAAGCATACAGTTCATGAGCTAAAACGCCAGCTATAAAACTCAAAAAGCACACAGTTCATGAGTAAAAACATCAGCTTTACACTTAACAAAGCACACAATTCACGTGAGAAAATTGTTAGCCTTCGTATAACAAAGCACACAATTCTTGGAAAGCAATCGGGTGCGATTAACCACCATTGCATACGATCGTGGGATATACATATCTCAATGCACACAGTTGTGCTTGAAACATTGTATGGGATCAACATCTTATCTGAAACATTTCCTTCCAGCATGTTGTGAGGGAAGTAACCACTCATGGCAAACATTTTCTATATCATGTGCGATGGCACCCCTCATCGCACACCCACTCAAGCACACGGTTCCAAAAATCATATGCGAAGGGGGTAAAAAACGTGTGCATAGCTTCGCTCGGTACTAGTGGTTCTTTCCATCTTAATAAGAGTACGATTCTTCCTTTCAACAACACCATCATGTTGAGGTGTATATGTGGTAGCGAACTCATATGTGATGCCACATTCATCAAGAAATTATTTGATATGAACGTTCTTGAATTCAATTCCATTATCGCTTCGGATGTGCTTCAATGTGACTTCATATTCATTATGTGCTCTCTTGGCAAAACTCTTGAATATCTCCACGGCCTTGATCTTGTTATCTAGAAAGAAAACCCAAGCGATAAAAATCATCGTCAATTACAAAACTATATTTAATACCCCCAAAACTTGCACAATTTTTGGGACCGAATAAATCCATATGAAGGATTTCCAGTGGACGATGATACGTCCGAAACATATCCACTTTTCCGAACACTTTTGCTATTGTTTTGACCTCATTCTTTCATGATTTGAATAGAACTAACCCATACTGACGTTGTTTTCAGCAAAGTTTCCTCTATGTCTGATTTTGTGTCGAAAAGGGTTAAAAATAACGTATCTTGAAAAATTCACAAAAAACTTTTGTTCCAGAAGACTCTCAGAGCCAGAAGGGCACCCGGAGGGGGCCCACCCCTGGATCAGGAGGCCAGATGGCGCGACCAGGGCATGGCCGCGCCCTCAGGTCACCTGGATAGGTGGCACCTCCCCTGAGGCCCTCGTTTGGCTATTATTTTTAATCACGGTGAGGAAACCCTTAAAGAGATGCCCATATTCCAGTTTTTTGTCGCGGAACCGTCGCCGCCTCTGTTCTTCTTCGGGGGAGCTAATCTAGAGTTTGTTTTAGCCTCTGGTGAGGGGAATTCGTTGCCATCGTCATCACCATCACCACTCCATCATCCCTCCATGTTTCCCCCATCCATGTGTGAGTAATTCGATGTTGTCGGCAAAGGGGATGTAGGGATTGGATGAGATTTAGCACGTAATAGTTATTCAGATTGTTAGGGCATGTTCGTGATGGCACTGAAGTAGTGCTCCTCGTTGGCTAGCCCAAATGGAAGGTTGAGATGTAGCTAGCAGTAAATTTCCCTCGGCAAAGATACCAAGGTTTCAGTATCAAGTAGAGCTCCAAGGTTGATAAGTACGTGGTTCAGCAAGTGATGCGCTATTCAAAATCACTTGCTTCCGCTGGACCTGCACACACAACAGATAGCTTTGCTCCCAACGAGTTAAGAGAGGTTGTCAATCTCTCCGGACTTGTTGTTTACAAAGAATTAAACGCAAAGGTGGAGGTGTAAGCAGTGGTGGAATTAAATGCAACTGAAATTAAATGCAATAAATAAAGTGGAGGTGTAAGCAGTGGTGGAAATATGGACCGGGTCCCATGATGTTCACTAGTGATGTCTCTCTCCCAGAATACGATAAAACAGCTAAGCTGGGTGAACAAATTACAGCTGGGCAATTGACGGAATTATAAACGCACCGCAATGCTAATTATGCTACTTGAAAGTAAGAGGCTCAAAAGTATGGGAAGTACACCAAGACAAGTAGACCGAAATCCATCTGCATCTACTCACTAATCATCCACCTTGAGATATCTATCCAGAACATGTCGCTGGTATTAAGTTGTGACCCCACCCAAAGTGTAAACTCAAAGCAACAAACAATTGCATTAAAAATCTATGCGTAAGGTAAACAATCCTTGCAACCGCAGTTACAAGCACCGTTGTTTTCTCCCTGGTGGCAACAACACATCCCCTAGTCTCATGTTTCTGCTACTCAAGCTAGACATCGGGGGGCATGAACCCACAATCATGCATAACGCTCCCTCTTGGAGTTACTATCTACTACTTGGCCAAAGCAATAAAAATCAATGGAGAACATGCAAGAATTACTCAAGAACAAAATATCAAAGGTAAACCAAATATATAACTCATCACGATCTGAACATAATCTCATAATACATCCGATCCCAGCAAACACATCATAGCAACAACAGGGAAATTACATAGGTGCCTTGATCATGTAGGGAAGCTCACAAGGACTAAACATTGAAGAACAAGATTGGAGAGAAGACATCACATAGCTATTAGTCATGGACTGATATGTCCAAAATGCATCACTATTTTATATAGTAATTCTTTCTTATTCATTGATATATTTCATGATATGATGCTATTCTTATGTTGTTGTGGATTAATTTACACAGTTTGCAACTTTCCGATGCCGAAGCAGCAGACGCATGATTCAGTGGTAAAAAGTGGATACTAAGTTGCTGAAGGAGAAGACCTCCAAATTACCTGAAAATAAACGGAGAGTATTTTCCAGAAGAATAACGGGGACACGCAAAATGGAGACCAGAGGGGGGCCACCAGGAGCCCAGGAACCCCCCCTGGCGTGGCCCCACCCCTGGCCGCGCCGGGTGGCCGCATGGACCCCTGGGGCCACCCCAGGCTCCCCCCTCTAGCCTTTTTATCCCTCTTCGTTTAAAAACACTAAAAGGAGAGGAGTTTCGTGAGTTCCGCCGCCGCTCCTGATACGCGAGAGATGATAATTTCTTCTCGCCCTTCGTTGGTTACCCCAAGTGGAAGGTGAGATGCAGCGTAGCGGCAAGTTTCCCTTGGTGAAGATAGCAAGGTTGAGATCGACCAGTAGGACTCCGACAATGATAAGTAGGTGGTTCGGCAAGTGACGCGCCGTTTATGATAATCACTTGCTTCTCCTGGACTTACATAGGACACAAATAACTTTGCTCCCAACGAAGTTCAGAGATGTTGTCAATCTCTCCAGTCTTGTTGTGTACAAAGGATCAAAAATACAGGATAATGATAATGATAGCAACTGAAAGTAAATACTGAAAAGTAAATGAGCTTGTAAACAGTGATGAGAATATGGACCGGGGTCCCGTAATGTTCACTAGTGATATCTCTCTCTCAAAAGATGATAAAATTTCTATGCGAGGTAAACAAATTACAGATGGGCAATTGACAGGATTATAAACCCACTGCAGTGCTAACTATGCTACAACAGAAAGCAAGAGGCTCATAAGCATGGGCAGTACGCCAAAATAAGTAGACCGAAATCCATCTGCATCTACTACTAATCATCCACCTTGAGATATCCATCCAGAACATCTCGCTGGTATTAAGTTGCGAGCCCCACCCAAAGTGTAAACCCAAAGCAACAGAGAACTCCATTAAAATAACTTTGCGTTAAATAAACGATCCTTGCAATCACGGTTACAAGCACCGTTGTTTCCCCCTTGTGACCACAGCACATCCCCTAGACTCATGTTTCTGTCACTCAAGCGTGTCAGTAGGGGGCATGTACCCACAATCGAGCATAACATTCCCTCTTGGAGTCACTACCTACTACTTGGACAAAGCAATAAACAACAACGGAGAACATGCAAGAATTACTTAGGAACAAAAATATAAGAGATAAAAACCAAATATATTACTCTATCACAATCTGAACATAAACTGATAATCCATCAGATCCCATCAAACTCAGCATAGCAACATCAAAAGAATTACATATGTGACTCGATCATGTAGGGAAGCTCACGAGGTCTAAACCATGAAGAACAAAGAGGGGAGGAGAACATCACATAGCTACTGGTCCAAGGTAGACTACTCACGGCACATCCGGGAAGTGTCCATGGTGGAGGAGAAGCTCCCGGAGGTCGATCCTCCCTCAGGCAGGGTACCGGGAAGGGTCCTGACGGTGCTCCCGATCTTGGAACCGTGGCGGCGGCGGAACAGAGGCGAGTTTGTGAAATAGGGTTCTGTCTTCGGAGGTTTCCCGTGATGGAGATTAAATAGGCGAAGGGGTGCAGCCCGATGGTCCACCAGGGATCCAGGCGCCTGGTGGTGGCCCCCTGGCCCTCCTTCGGGGCTCTGGAAGCTTCCGGCACGCTGATTTTTTATTTGATTTTTCCCGGATTTTTGGAGCACTTTTTATATGGGGAAAAACTGAAATAGAAAAATAGCAGAAAACAGGAACTGGCACTGGCTGCACTGAGTTAGTAGGTTAGTACAAATATGATCAAAACTGTATGAAAGTGTATCGAGAACATAGCAATATCCCACAAGACATGCATGGAGCGAGCAGAAATTATCGATACGTTTGGGACGTATCAACATCCCCAAGCTTAATTCCTGGTCGTCCTCGAGTAGGTAAATGATAATAAACATAATTTCTGTGGTGACATGCTAGCAACCATATAAGAACTTTGAAAAGTAAAGCAATCAAGGTATGTGATTCAATTCAAGTCATAAGATGCAAGTCTATATTAGCATTGAAACAAGTAAAACAAGAACATTAGGTGCAAGAGCTCTTGCTGTCCATGACTCGAATGTCTCCAAATGGTGTTTTCCTGCAAGAATGGGGATAGGGGATAAGAGAAAAAAGTATTTTTGTTGAGAACTCAATCTACTAAAGTTTCACACTTGGTCTTCTTTGGAATCTTATCTTGACTCGTCCCTAGACCACTAGCCAGGTACAAGTCAATTTGATCCACTCCTTTTCGATATTTTGACCACTCATACAATGGATGAGTGTAAGCACGAGAGTTGACACTTAGGATGGCAAAGAGAGAATATGGTGGAGGAGGAAGACAAAAAGGGCGAGAAAGGCTCACATCAATGAGGAAAATCATAGGCGAGAACGCCAAATGATAGATATGATGTGAGGAGTAGGGATTGCCATGCAACAGATGCACATATGAGCTGAAAAGCTCTCCAATGGAACTAGTGGGGGTGCATCTAACTTTCTCTCTCATGAAGACCTAGAGCTCTTTTGAGGAGGCTCATCCTTGGAAGATGCAAGCCAAGTTCTATAGTGTGAAGGTCCCCACATAGCTATATGCATGATCATCTCTATGGAGTACAAGGATAAGAGGGAGTACTAGTGTGCATCTTTCAAAAGGATAGTAGTGTTGCCCGTTTCTCTCTTTTTATTTTCTTTTTCTCTTTTTTTTATTTTTTTTGTATTTTTTGGTGGCCTCAATGGCTCTTTCTTAACTCTCATTTGTCCTCTCTCGGATCTTTTATTTTTTCCACTTTGGGATCTTTTCCTCATTTAAGGGCAACACTCTAATTTACAAGAGGGTATAGAAGATCTTTCACACTTTACGAGGTACTCAAATCATAAAGAATATGTATCTATCATGATGTATGTAATGTATGCCGCTGCCAGTGTATTAGGAACATGTATGACATGAAGATCAAGTCATGAAGAGGTGGATGTTGGATGGAAATATATCTTGTAAAGGCTATGGAAATGCCTTGATAGGTAGGTATGGTGGCTGTTTTGAGGAAAGATATAAGGAGGTTTATGATGACAAAGTGTATCATGCCAAGGGTTTGGATGTACCAGCGAAGGTGGAAGCCAACTCTCGAAGTGAGAAGAAGGCAATGCACGGCATGGGAGAGGCTAGAAAATATGAGGAGGTGGGAGTGTCAACTTTCAATACTTACACTAGTCCGAAGAAATAATGCACTTATTATCGGTAACTCTCAATTTAATGAGGAGGTTCACAAAGAGAAAAGTACCCCGAGGAGGAGTGTATGGGGGTTTGGTTATCCTTGCGCATCCTCGACTCATGGTACGTGAGTGTACTCTAATATTCGATCCCTCCAAAGATTAGCGATCCATCTAGTAGCTAGAGTTCTCAACTAGTTTTGTAGGTGTTGAAAATAAACACGGATTGCCCAAAATACGACACCTATCACTAATAGGCTAGAGCTCTTGACACCAAAATTTCAAACATTACTAACATCAATACCTCAAAACTATTGCAAGTTACTACTAAAATTAAATAGCAACCTCAATTACCTACTTTCAAGACAAGACACAACTCAGTGCAACAACCAACTCTCTTAACAAGATAAACATGAAAACTAAAGAGAGTTCCAGAAACAAACTAAACAAAATCCAAGGATCTTTCTAAAGACAAACTAAGACTATAACTAAACATGGCAGTAGCTACGAAAAGATAAAGAACACACAACAGAAAAAAGATAGGCATGAAAAATTCTATGATATGTTCTAGATTTTGAAACTGGAGCGTGTTTCTCTCCCACAAAAAGTAAGACGAGGTCTAACTTGTTGTGAACAGCAAGCATAGATAAAGAAAACTAAAAATAAAACCTAAGAGCGGGACGCTCCAAGCATAGCACATAACGCATGAAGTGATAAAAATATAGTGAGACAAAGGATGAACTGATGATTGTTGATGGAGAAGGGGATTCACGGGGGCATCCCCAAGCTTAAACGCTTGAGTCTCCTTGAATATTTATTGGGGATGCATGGGGGCATCCCCAATCTTGAGCGTTTGACACTCCTGGATCTTCTTTCATCATCTTCCATCGCACACTTGAAAACTCCCTTCATACATAACTCAGAAAAAGTTGATTAGAGAGGTTAGTACCCTTAATAAAATATTTTTTTCTCCACTGGATATAAAGATATTCTTGAAGAGCTAATATTTCTCAAGATTTCCAAAAGGTTGTTTCAAAGAAAAAGCAAGCTTAAGGTTCGCAAAAGTAAGGAGAGATAAAACGTGGAAGAATCTGTGAAAAACAGAACATCGGGTAGTAAAGAATTTTTAGGGGTACTTCTGCAACTCAAATAAAAAACTCAGAACATATGAAAGTTCTGCGATTGTATATAGCACGCTGTGTAAAAAAATCAGCTCAAAAATATGAACTGGTGATTTGATCCGATTTTTCCCGTCACGAAGACAAAATTTATTTTCTGGACAGCATGTCACAACTTTCGCTTCCCTTGTCATATGAGGCTATAACTTGGCACAACGCTTGAAAATAAAGATACAATGATGTTGCTATAGTAGTAAAAATAATCAAGAACACTAAAAACAGAAGTAAAAACATCATGGGTTTCCTCCCAACAAGCGCTCTCTTTTACGCCTTTAAGCTAGGCATAAGGCAAAAGAAGAATCAAGTTTTATCAAGAGAAAGAGAATAACTAGCCCGTGTAATGGACTCAAAAGGTAACTTGATTTTCTTTCTAGGGAAGTGTTCCGTCCCCTTTTTGAGAGGGAATTGAAATTTTATATTCCCCTCTTTCATGTCAATGATAGCACCAACGGTGCAGAGAAAAGGACGTCCCAAAATAATTGGACATAAAGGTTCACACTCTATATCCATAGTAATAAAATCAACGGGGACATAGTTTTCATTGACAATGATAAGAACATCGTGGATCTTTCCCAAAGGTTTCTTTACGGAAGAGTCGATAAGACGAACACCAAAAGAACAAGAATCAAAAGGTTTCAATTCAAACATAACATACATTCTTTTGGGCATGACGGACGTACTAGCTCCAACGTCACATAAAGCATAGCGAGAGAAGTTATTTAATTTAATTTTGATCATAGGGTCCCAACCATCATCTAGCTTCCTAGGTATGGAGGCTTCTATTCTTAGCTTCTCCTCCCTAGCTTTGATGAGAGCATTTGTGATATGCTCCGTGAAGGCAGGATTAAGTGTGCTAGTGTGGGGGTCTCTAGGCATTTTGTGTAGTAAGCTAATAATTTCTGAGCGGGTGCAACTATAAAAATCAATATCACTACTATCAAAGGTGGTAGTAGTGTCATCTAGGCTCACTTGTTTGAAACCCTCCATGTTCATAGGGGTTTCTTCTTCTAAAGTTGAGGTATTAGCATCACCATTAATAGGTCCAATGGGACCAGGAGTGCATGTGGTGCTAATAGTTTGAGTGTCCTCAACAATTTTGATAGTGGAAACTGTGTGGTGTGTAGGAAGGCTCTTAATTCTATCCTCTTCCTCTTTTTCTCTAGCCCATCTTTCTTTAAGTTTAGCCATCATCCTAATATTTTCATTAATTTGTAACTGGATAGCATTAATAGGGGTGGCCTTGCTCTCCTCAAGGGGAGAGGTTCTAATTTTTAACATCTCAACATCAAGGGCTAAGTTGTCTACCTTCAAACAAAGATTATCTAATTTAGCTAGCTTTTCTTCCACATTCTTGTTGAAGGATTTTTGGGTAGTGATAAAGTCTCTAAGCATGTTTTCTAATTCAGAAGTGGGGTTCTTGTTGCTAGGGTAAGTGTTATTGTTCCCATAAGTGGATGGAAACGGTCTAGGATTACTAGAAATTTGCCCCTATAAGCATTATTATTAAAGTTATTTCCAGCAATGAAGTTCACATCTACTTGTTCCTGAGAAACCAAAGAATTTAAAGGAACATCATGAGGATCAATAGAGGGTTGCTTGGTAAGTAGAGACATAATTAAATCAACTTTACCATTTATGGAGGTAATTTCCTCAACAAAATTTACCTTCCTACCTGTTGGAGCGCGTTCGGTGTGCCATTGGGAATAGTTGGTCATCATCTCATCGAGGAGTTTTGTGTCAGCACCGATTGTAGTTGACATAAAGGTTCCTCACGCGGCCGAATCTAACAGGTTCCGCGAGGTAAAGTTCAAGCCTGCATAAAAAGTCTGGATAACCATCCAGGTAGTTAAACCATGTGTAGGGCATTTCTTAACAAGAGATTTCATACGTTCCCAAGCTTGGGCAACGTGTTCATTATCCAATTGCCTAAAATTCATAATGTTACTCCTCCATTGGATAATTTTAGCATGTGGGTAGTATTTCCCAATAAAAGCATCTTTGCACTTATCCCAAGAATCTATGCTATTCCTAGGCAAAGAATGAAACCAGATTTTAGCTCCGTCCCTCAAAGAGAAAGGAAAAAGCATGAGCTTAACAACATCACCTTCTACTTCTTTATACTTTTGGATATCACATAATTCAACAAAATTATTCAAGTGTAAAGCAGCATCATCTCCAGCACCAGAGAATTGATCTCTCATAACAAGGTTTAGCAAAGCAGGTTTAATTTCATACGAGGTAGCTGAAGTGGCAGCTGTCGCAATAGGAGTGTAGATAAAGTCTTTCTTATTGTGACTGGTGAAGTCACACGACTTGGTGTTTTCAGTGGAACCCATAGTAGCAGCAAGTGTGGCAGATTTTTTTTGTAATTTTTGATATAAGACAAAAAGATAAAAACAAAAAGGTAAACTAACAAGACTAAAAAGTAAAGGTAAAAGGTAGTGGGCAGCTCCCCTATCTTATCACTCGGAGTCCCCGGCAACGGCGCCAGAAATTTTCTTGATACGCGAGATATGATAATTGCTTCTCGCCCTTCGTTGTTTACCCCAAGTGGAAGGCGAGATGCAGCGTAGCGGCAAGTTTCCCTTGGTGAAGATACCAAGGTTGAGATGGACGAGTAGGACTCCAACAATGATAAGTAGGTGGTTCGACAAGTGACGCGTCGTTTATGATAAGCACTTGCTTCTCCTAGACCTGCACACGACACAAATAACTTTTCTCCCAACGAAGTTCAGAGACGTTGTCAATCTCTCCGGTCTTGTTGCTTACAAAGGATCAAAACACAAGGGATAATGATAATGATAATAGCAACTGACAGTAAATACTGAAAAGTAAATGAGCGTGTATACAATAATGAGAATATGGACCAGGGTCGCGTGATGTTCACTAGTGATGTCTCTCTCCCAAAAGACGATAAAACTTCTATGCGGGGTAAAAAAATTACATATGGGCAATTGACAGGATTATAAACGCACTACAATGCTATCTATGCTAAAAAAGAAAGGAAGAGGCTCATAAGCATGGGAAGTACTGTAACAGCCCAGATTTCACAAAAAATAATTTTTTTTGGTTTTCTGCATGAATTGTTTGATTTTCTGATTTGTTTGCGGTGTTTGCATCCTTGATTTATCGATTGGCGATTAATTTCACGCTCTTATCTCGTACCGGACGGAGACCGACTCTTGCCACCCTGACACTCGACCTTTGCGACATCGGGTTTCACCCGATCACCGTCACGAAAACCCACACAAGACCAGTCGTAGCCAACGGAACGAAAACCCCGTTTAATAATTAAACGGCTTATTTTTATAGCGCGCCGGAAAGTGTTCTCAGAACGGTTCGAGCTCGAGGTGAACGCCGCCGGTTCGACGCGCTGATCGCGCAGTTCGAAGTATTACCCGAATCGGAGGTCTTGCGGACCCTCGGCAGTCAGAAACGTAAACACCCCGCGTGTGAGAGAAAAACTGGGGATGTTTTGCAAACTGCCAGCCACCTGGGCTATATAAAGACCACCACTCTCCCACCCCTTACTAGGGTTTCCCCAAGAAAAAATTTCCGCCACCCCCCCACTTTGCCCCAAAATTAGTCCCAGTTTTTAAACCCTAGCCCTCCAAATCTGAGATTCCCCCCCCCCAGCGGATCTGGACCGTCGGATTGGCCAATCCAACGGCCTAGATCGCGACCTGGCCTCCACCAACCTCGTCTCTCTCCTCCCACCGCCGCCGTCGCTTCCTCCGGCCAGCCGGCCGCCGCTCCACCTCCTCCTCCCGCGCCCCTCTCCTCCCTCGGTTCCCCTCTCACCTCTCTCCTCCCCTCCCTCTCGCAGGATCCCGCCGGACGGAGGCGTCCGCCGCCGCCATGACTGGCCGAGGCCGAGCTCGGCTAGCGCCGCCGCGCCCGCACCCCGCCGAGGACCGCCGCACCTCCCCTGCGTCACCCTGGCTCCTCCCGCGACGGATCCGCGGCACCCAGCCGCCTCCTCGCGCCGCTCCTCTCCCCTCCTCGTCGGAGCCGGCCGCCGCCGGCAGCACGTAGGGATTGGAACAGCCAGGCCGTCGCAGCTGGTGGTCTGGCCCAGCACGCCTCCTCAGCCCCAGGCACAAGTCCCTCCTCGGCCGAGCCGACTCCCTCCAACCCAGGCCGCGGCCGCCATCCATGGTTGGGTCGAAAGCCCACTCTGGTGAGAATCGGCCCGAGCCTTTTTTCCGAGAACCTGTAAATTCTGCCAAGTCTGTAGATTATTGTTGTTGTTTCCGTTTTGCGTCGTAATTTGCGATTAAATCGTGGCCCGGATGAATGTGCGCCCAAAAGGAAAACTGTTTAGATTTGTGTATACTTCAGTTCATCTTTTGTGAGCATTTTGATTTGATGCCATCTTGATGTTGTTAATCACTGTTGAAGTGGGCATCAGGCTGTTAACTGCTGCTACTTTCTGTCAAGTGTTGTTGTTGTTATTTTATTGCAAGTTTGATTGATGATTGTGTCACATACATGAGGCCTATGCTATTAATTCTTGTTGCATACTGTTAAGCATCATGTCTACTTCAGGTCTTTGCTTTCACTTCTCATTTTGTCCTGCTCCATGTTGATGGTATCTTCACACAAAGTAGCTACCCTGGTGTTAGTGTGCCATTGTTTATATAAAGTTGCTACTTTGCTGCCCTATATCTTTTTAACCGTGCATCCTATTGAGCATTGAAATATGTCATTTTGATCTATGCCATGTTTACTTGCATTATATGTATTGCATTTTCATGTTAGCATTCCTGGTCATAGTTATATTTCAGCTCCAAAGTTGCTATCCTGTTGTTTTTGACAGCCACCTCTATTTTTCTCTAAGTTTGTAACTTTCCAATGCCATGTTGCACGCTTAATATCTTTTGATCTGTTATGGATATGACCTTGATTCTTGTTTGTACCTGATCATCATCATGCCTACTCCATGCTCATATATTGCGATGTCATTTTTCTGCACTTTTTCATATAGTTTTGCTCCTGTTTATACAGCATGAAAATAACAATTTCTGCCCTGTTTCCCTCATTTCCACTAAGTCCTAGACCAGTAATGTTTTATTGCATTTTGCTTGGGCTATAATTAAGTATTCATGATTCCTATTTGCATGATTGCTTTTTCTATGCCTTACCTGCCATGTCTACTTTAGTTTCATATCATTTTTTGCATGTTTACAACCTTTTACTTGTTCATTTGTTGCTCTAAAGTGTGCTTCCTGATGTTGGCAGATTGTGTGCATAACTTGTTTTGCTTATATCTTTTTAACCGTAACTCCGTTTGGAGTGTTCTTTATATGTAACTTGATTAGAATTTCATGTACCTTGTGTTTATGCTATTTTTTTTATCTTGTTAACGAACCTAAAATATGATTTAGGGCAGAACAGTACCAAGTGCTTTAATCGTCGTGGGGCCCATAGTGTTATGCCATGTTTAGGACTGTGCCTCACTGAAATTGACTAGCATAGATAGTTTACTTTGTACCTCACCTCTTGCCATGTTTGTGTGCTATGCCATGCTTGAGTGAGATGCCATGTTAACAACCTTTTCTCATGTTGTGTAGCTAAAAAACTTGAACCATTTTAGATGTACGGCATCGTTGTGCGAGACGAGTATTCCACTTAACCTGTTAGTAAACACTGTCGACGATAGATGCGATATCGTATTGCGTTGTCTCGTGTTCCTTGCTTGCTTTTGTTTGTTGGTGATTTCATCGTAGTAATAGATGATTGCTCGTCGATTGCCTTACAGTGTTTCCTTCTTGTGTGCTTCCGCGGGTACCTCTCAGAGACGATGCGGGCTTGCGATCGACTACACCTTTAGTTTTGTCTTCTCATCAGGTAAGGGGAAGCATATATCATGCTTATAACTTTCAGCTCACTCGCGCCTAGGTGTAGGATAGAACGATTGCTTGATCCTACCACTTCATATTCATGCCTCTCAAATAAACCCAAACATCCATGTCCTCCACATACCAGCAAACCTTGTTCGGCTATGTTACTATTGCTCGCTGATCAGCCACTTCTTAGTATGCATGCTAGGATGTTATCAACTGTTATCCTGTTACTCCTTGGATTTGGCTATCACATTATTATATTTTTGTGGATGATATGATTATTATAATGTTGACTATATTCGACGAAGGATGGAAGGTCTAGGCTATCCCGCCCCGACGCTTTGTTCCATTCGAGTCACCTAGGACCCGAGTTCCGGGTATTGTGTCTCTTGACGAGTGTGCCTAACCGCGTGTGGGATACTATGGGTCCCCTTTTCTTACCTACCTAGCTCCAAGCATTTATAGTGGTGGCCCGAGCTGATTTACCATTTGAAATCCCGTGTGTGTGCTTGGTGGATCCCCTCGCAGATTTTAAACAACTCGGGCCACCGGAGACAGAGTTCCTTCGTTGGTCCCCACCTGGAAGCTAGGGGGCTTCCCACAGTGATGGTTTAGTTACCCTGATCCTCGTCCAGACGGAAGAGTCTGATCCGAGAGCGTGGCCGGCTTTTGGATTGGTTGTCGACTCCCCGGGGGGCCACCCAGATTTGTGTGTTGTTAGTTAGAGGGACCTATCGTTCCGGATCTCTCGGGACTAAATCATAAAATGGCTGCCTGTGATGGGTAGAAACTAAGAGAGATGGGCATGAATGTGGAGCCTTGTAATGGGCAGTTGGTACACCCCTGCAGGGTTAAATATTTCCGAGAAGCCGTTTCCACGGTTATGGACGACTTGAGACTTACTCCTTGTTCATAGACAACAACAACTGAGATAATCTTAACAACTTGACCAACGTGTGTGTGCCTTGACTACTTCTTCTTCGTCGGGATGCGAAGAGGAGGACAAGGATAGGATAGGTGTTATGCTTGCGTAAGTAGTTGATAGCAAGACTTTGTTGGAGGCGATTCCAAATCGAATGCTTGGTTCTCATCTTACTCTAAAATGGACCGTTAGCCACTCATATATTGCTAGTGCGTCCGCAACCTCACCACTACCCCCATCTTACCCGTGAGAAGTTAGTTACAAGATTTTGATATAGCTCACCTCTTTATTTTATCTTTTACGCATGTTATGAAACGATCTTGGACTTCAGAGGAGCTCAACGACCCTTCTTCTGGACGCCTTCGCGGAGACTCGACGACGACTAGTTAGGCGGATCCCGGCGGAGAGCCTGGACCCGTGTGGTTAAGGGAATGGTGTGTTTTACCTTTTCCATTAGGCATTTGATTGTAGTTTGCACTCATACATGTATCTTTCGCGGATGTATTGTATTAAGGCAATTGTATTCCGATTGTATGAGATGTTGTATCCTTGTAGCTGTAATGTTGCGATATCATGTTGGAAATCCGGAGCATATGGTATTGTCATATGTCGCGGTGGGACCGATATGTGCTTCGTCCCCGGATCTGGATGGAAACATCTAGATCTGGAACAGTACCGCATATCGAGCCTTACAAGTACGCCAAAATAAGTAGACCAAAATACATCTGCATCTACTACTAATCATCCACCTTGAGATATCTATCCAGAACATCTCGCTAGTATTAAGTTGCGAGCCCCACCCAAAGTGTAAACCCAAAGCAACATACAACTGCATTAAAAGAACTTTGCGTAAAGTAAACAATCCTTGCAACCACGGTTACAAGCACCGTTGTTTTCCCCCTTGTGGTCACAGCAAATCCCCTACACTCATGTTTCTGTCACTCAAGCTGTAACATCCCAAAATTCTCCGAATTTTGGAATGTTAATAAAATTAAATAGATAATGATTGTTTGCTTGATGTGTTTGATTTTCTCTGGGATTTAAAACTTTCTGGAGTTTATTGAATATTAAAAAGAGAGGGAATAACATGACTTTCCCTAATATTCACCGTTGGTGTTTTGGAATTTTTTTTATTTAAAACAAAACCAACAAAACAAAATGAGAGAAGGTAATATGACTCCTTCAACATATTAAAAGTTTGGAAAATGTTTTAAATCTTTATTGGAATTCTTTTGAATATTCAAAACATTTTTCAACACATGGCAGTTCGCTGGAGAGGATATAAAAGGACTTATCCCCATTTTTAATTCGTTGAAAAATAGTTTAAAATATTTTTCGGAGACTTTTTAATTTTACTTTGGAGTTATGAATATTTTCTAAAAAAAATTTGGAATTTATTTAGGCTCCGGAAAAGTTTTTAAATCAATTTTGGGAGTTTTGGTATTTTTAAAATGCCAGAAAAGTATTTAAAAATATTTAAAAATAAGTTGCAAAGTTTTTATTCAATTTTATTATTTTAAAAATATTGGCGAAGACGGAATTTAAAAAAAAATTCCGTGATTTTTCTAATATTGTTTCGGGCCTAACGGGCCTGCTCTGTTTTTTTTTCCGCAGACCGATTTTGTATTTATCTCGGATTTAAGAAAAAAGAGGATTAGGGGCTGGCTATATATAGCCCCGATTAGGGCTAAATTATTTTCGCTTAGCGTTTTTTACGGTTAGCTCTAATCTAATCCGCGGGACCCACCGCCGTCGACGTCATCGTCGGAGTTCGCCGGAGCATCGCCGGATTTTTCGCCGGAGCATCGCCGGAGTGCGTTTTTTTTACGTTTTTTCGAGGAAATCTTCGCGAGCCGCCGCCGTGTGCCGCCGTCCCCGCCTCGCCGGAGCACCCCGCCGCCCTAGCGCCGCTGCACCGCCGCCGCCGTAGGTCGGCGAGCCGGCCGCCGCCCGCGCCATGGCCCGACCCGGCCGGCCGCTGCCCCGCGTGCGCCCGCGCACCCGCGCGCCAGGCCACCGCGCCCACGCGCCAAGCCGCCGCCGCCCGCCGGTGAACCGGCCGGAGCAGCCAGCCGCCGGAGCTGCTCTCCCGTGGCCAAAGCCATGGCCTCCATGGCCCTCCCCTGTGCTGGCCGCGCGAGGTAGGAGAAAAGGAGTTGAGGAAAAAAAAAGGTTAAAAAAAACAGTTTCAAATTTTTTTTCCCCAGATCTGGATCCAAACCGCCCAGGGACCCGATCGCGTTTTTCGTACAAAATTTATTTACGTACGGGCCCTTTTTACAGTAGAACCCCCCGGTACCCCCGTTTTTTCACCCGATACCGTTTTCGCGACTACTTTTTAACCGTAACTCGGAATGGGGCGATTCCAGTTGCGTTGCGACCGTGTAGAAATTTTATAGCCAATAGACCTAGTGTTACAGAAGTTTGAAGTATTTAAATTTGAATCCCAAGCTGAACCAAATTTGAACTTCCGGCAGCCGTCACTTTTTACAGGTGCGCCCGTTTGCGCCGTTTCTTTTTGCGTTGGATCACTCGTTCCATGTACTTTCTGTTTATACAATGTGTACACAAAAATTCACAAGTTTCTTGTTCTGTTTAAATGCAATTTCAATTCAATGTTGCAATTGCTATGACCTGTGTTGTAGTATTCCGTTTCACGTGATTATTTTTGCATATTGGATCATATGGGACATCTGATCGGCAATATCCACATACCCTTCCTATTTCTATGATCTTTACCTTGATTTCATAATGCCTTGATCATACTCTTGTATCGACAATTCCTTATCCGTGACTCTCTCGAGTTCACGTTCCACCGATCACCTTCGAGCACATCCACACCTTTGCACTTCAAAACCTTTTGTTTTGTTGCTAAAACCTTAGTGATTGTTTTGTTGATATTTTGTTTGTAATGTGATGTGATTTCTTATTTGAGTTCTTTCGTTGGCGATAGATTGCTCGGAGTGTGACGAGTAGAGTTGACTGGAACGTGAGAGCGAGGATCTTCATCGAATGTATAAGGCAAGTGATGCTTTGACCATACTCATACCTATATTTGCTATATGCATTATGTTAAGAAATATCACTCTATTGCATGATAGGTAATTTATTTTACTGTTGCTGCAAACCAGTTAGGATAGCCACATGTTTTGACTTGTCTACCGTAGATCAACCTAGCCGTGTTGTTACTTTATTGCTATGCTTTGTAGACGTGGTTTGGGTTGTGTAAATTCATGGAGTGCATGTGAGCTATTTAATAATTTGTGTAGCAACTATTTAATAAATAGAAATCACTTCTGGACGGGCAGGGAGTGCTTCCTGGGGGCTCGTGCCTTATCTAAGGACGAGACCAGGTTGTACCCCTAATGGTTGGTTTGGTGGTCGACAATACGTCATGGCGAGTACCCTCTGACGCAGTGGGCGCCGTCCAGGCTCAAAAAGATCAGACATACTTGGTGACTAGAAGCTTACCTGTACAGCCGCTGGCCATATGGGCTCTGGCTTAGTTGAGTATGATATAGGAAGCCTCTCCCGTGCAAAACTAGCAGATGTAGATGTGATAGGTGGTACCGTCTTGCCGTTGGGTGTAGGTGACCTCTTCTGAAAGACTTCGTCTCAATCTTCGTGTTGAGTCCAGCGGGGAAAGTGTACTAACCTCTGCAGAGTAAAAAAACTAATCATGATTAGCCGTGTCCCCGATTATGGACATCCTTGAGCTACTAGACATTACTGTTACTGGAGGATCTTGACATATGAATCACTATAATAATTTGAGTGGGCAAGATTTTAATAAAGGGTGTGGATTGAGACTGGTGTGCCCAGTTCAATCTTTAGTAGTAAGTTCAACTTAAAATTTTGACTAGTTTAGTTCAGGAGAAAATTGGCTTTCTGCAAAACAAAACCATAAGCCTTTCCTTTGACTTACCTTGCACGTAGTTGTAGGTCCTTTATATAAAAAATTTCGTGTCACTTGCCGTACAAATCAGATGTACTGACCCGTTGTCGGGCTGTAACCTTCGGTGTTGCAGGTTTTTCAGACGATCAGTAAGGTGCGTTTAGGGGTTGCGAGTCTACACTCAGCATGTTCGCATGTGGCTGTTGATGGACTCCACGTTATTTGCTTTTGCTTCCGCTATATTTATATTGAATAAGCTAGCCTTGAGCTATGCAACTTGTTATTTGTTTTACTCTGGATCATACGTTGTAATAATGATGCACTTGTACTTTGATATACATCTATGATACTGTGTGTGCCAGCGAGTTCGATCCAGGGACTGGCACTTGAGCACAGAGACTTCAATTCTGTGTGAATTGGGTCGTTACATATGGTATCGGAGCAGTGTGTTGACTCTAGGTTCGTAACCCTAGAAAATGGATAGAAAAAGCCATAGGAACAAAATTATTTTATAACTCCTTGACCCCTTACTCTCTAACTGGTATTTCTCATCTATTATTCATCTTCTAAAACTTCTCATCTTGTTTTACTGTAAGTACCCCTCTGAGTTGTTTACCCCTGAAGATAAGACATTTGAGGGGTGCATCATCAACCTTGTGGATCAATTGAAGTTATGATCACAAGAACCAGAAGAATACCCTATGGTGATCAATAAGTTACAGAACTACGAGAGGAATCTTTAAGATCAGCTTAGCTGAGAAGGATGAAGCTTAGAATCAGACCACCACATTTTATGTGAAGTTAGATGAACGAATTTCGCGTAGTATGATGAGATCGTATGTCTTACACATATGACCTTACTCTAGGTGTTGTTTGTGTGTTTTTGTGACTGTATTGTTTGTTGTTATGTGTTACGGACGAACGTAGGTGTTTTGCCACTTTCTTGTTTGAGTGCATATGTCTGGTGTTATTTTTAGTTGTTGTCTTGTCGTTGTTATAGTTTTGCCCTAACCCTTGCCGTATGAGTTTAATAGATGGAGTATGGAGTAGTACTCGCCTTTTTTTTTGGGGCGATGTCGAGACTGAAGGTGGAGCAATGGATTCATAATATGGAGGAGCATATGGAGCTTAAGAAGGATGGAAGTGAGGACATGGTCCCCTATGCTATTGAGTACTTGGTAGAAGAGGCTACTACTTGGTGGAGAATGCATCAAGCGATTGACGAATCCCAAAGGAAGATTACTTCGAAGGAACTTACAAAGATTTTTTTGGGATCCCGTCTCGTCACCCCGATGCAAAGGACGGTAACCCTTAAGAGGATCCGTGCCTGTACAATTTGCGGAGAAACAGGGCACTCCTATGAGGGACACCAAGATGGATGTCCCTATTGTGAGGAAATTCACTCGGGTGAAGAATGCCCCACTGCACAAGTCACATGTTTTACGTGTAAAGGAACTGATCATTACCCCGCTCAGTGTCAATTTTTCATCATGACACAACAAGTGTTTCAACATCAAAAAGAAGTGTAACGCCCCGGCCACAGCCACCGGGTGTAACGCCCCGGACACAGCCACCGGTTCCCGGCGTACGCCTGGCGGGATCTAGACTGTCCCCCCAGACCAACACTAGTCTTTCCTGCGCACTTTGTCCTCACTTGTGCGCACCCGGGAGCTACTTCCCATTCGGTCACCCATCCTCAAATTTCTCCAAGCCAAGCACGCTTAACTTTGGAGTTCTTTGGATCTGGGCTCCCGGAAAAGAAGGTGCACCTTGTTGATATGAGTAGTCTATCATTCCTATTAAGCCAGGATGTCACAAGAAGGAATGAAGAAAGTTATCCGAGAATTGCAAGAAGCACCCGTGAAGAAGAAAAAGAAGGACATTAGCCACATTCATTGTTTTCGGTGCAGGAACATGGGATACTACCGAGATATATGTCCAGAATTGAAAGGGAAGGAGAAGTTGTGAACGTGGAAGCAAGGATGCTGACTCGAAGAAGCTTATGTCTGGCAATTGGAGTACAGGCGTCGTAGGTGTGCACTAAGTGCACGATGCTACCTTTTTATGTTAGTTGGAGATGTGTATCGATGCATGTTTTGCTATGGATTAACTAGATGTTTTATGTCATGATTGTTTTGTTAGGTTTTGTCTTGTACCCTGTGACCCTGTTATGTCTTGTTTGATTGATGTTGTGTGTGGCCCTTTGTGTTTCTTCTATGCGAGTATAATAAGTTTACGTTTCATTAGACCCTCATCTATTTAGTATGCTTCAAGACTGAGGAAGACACAACCACAAGAAGAATAAATTGGCAAGTGACTCAACGATATGAAGATTTCTCGACGATATGAAGATTGCTTCGACATTGCAAAACTGAAGCTGCCGTCATTGAAGACTTGAAGACCTGGAAGATTCAAGTTTCTACCGTTAGAACGTTTCTGTGAGCTGTCATTTCTTGTTTTACTAACAGCTACACATCAAAACTTATATTTTCCAAAACTAGTGTGATGTTTGTATGGGTATCTCTCCCTATCTCTCTCTCTCCCTCTCTATCTACATTCTATTCCCTCTCATCCTGAAGGAGTTACTACAATGGGTGCTAATGTCAAGATTGGAATAAAGATGATGCAACCAATGCCAAGTTCAAAATTAACCCCGTGTGCCAGGATCTTGCAACAAGAAAGCACAATCTTGCTGAAGGAAGAACTCTGGAGGAAGTTGTAGTCCACCAGTACACGTTTATATCAGTTTGCGAAAAACCTGAGAGTTGTGAGGAAACGATAGATGTTTTGTTTGGCTTGTAGAACCATGGATTTATCTGAACCCAGTTCATGATCAAGAGGAATTTCTGCAATGCTTGTGAGGATGACCGAGTGTTAGATTGCGAGATTCACTAAACCACGTACAAGGTAATGATTTGGGTGCGTAATGGATTGGCCCCCATGACGACTACTCTTATCGTTTGCTCTTGCTATGCGGGATTGTAAAGCTTGAGTGACTTACCTATGTTTGAGAGACGACGATGTTAAAGCCTGAACCATAGGATGGTACGATGTGTGACCCCTGTAGGAGTTTACCATTTTTGTTATACGGTGAGTATAAACCAAGACCATTTGCTGCAGGTATCCCAAAGAAGTATTCTTGATGACCACCAAGAGAGTAATCGATAGTTGTTTAGTAGTGGCGTCTGAGCTGTCAGCCATGAAGTCTCAGTACTTGGAAGACCACTCTCTTGCTAAGGAATGGAAACCTCAAAGGAGGAATTCGTGAAACCTCAAAGACCGCAGGTGAAACCTGTACGGAGAATGTCATCGATGGATTAAGATACTGGAAGCCCACACTTGTGATGAAGGATTCCATGCCCCAATGGAGTATGAAGATTATGTGTGAGGAGCTCGCTGAGGGAGCAAGCTTTTTAAGACTAAGTCGCTTTCCTTTTAAGGGTGGTAGCACCCTAGCTCATCGGAGGATCGATGGACTGTCATGAAGACCCGAACCCTAACCTTTCTCTCTAGCCTTCTCGAATCTCGAGGACGAGATTCCTTTTAAGGGTGGGATTTAAAACTTTCTGGAGTTTATTGAATATTAAAAAGAGAGGGAATAACATGACTTTCCCTAATATTCACCGTAAGTGTTTTGGAATTTTTTTTTATTTAAAACAAAACCAACAAAACAAAATGAGAGAAGGTAAGATGACTCCTTCAACATATTAAAAGTTTGGAAAATGTTTTAAATCTTTATTGGAATTCTTTTGAATATTCAAAACATTTTTCAACACATGGCAGTTTGCTAGAGAGGATATAAAAGGACTTATCCCCATTTTTAATTCGTTGAAAAATAGTTTAAAATATTTTTGGGAGACTTTTTAATTTTACTTTGGAGTTATGAATATTTTCTAAAAATATTTTTGGAATTTATTTAGGCTTCGGAAAAGTTTTTAAATCAATTTTGGGAGTTTTCGGTATTTTTAAAATGCCAAAAAGTATTTAAAAATAAGTTGCAAAGTTTTTATTTTATTTTATTATTTTGGTCAAGCCAAAAATTCAATTTTATTATTTTAAAAATATTGGCGAAGACGGAATTTTAAAATAAATTTCCGTGATTTTTCTAATATTGTTTTGGGCCTAACGGGCCTGCTCTGTTTTTTTTTCCACAGACTGATTTTGTATTTATCTCGGATTTAATAAAAAAGAGGATTAGGGGCTGGCTATAAATAGCCCCGATTAGGGCTAAATTATTTTCGCTTAGCGTTTTTTAGGGTTAGCTCTAATCTAATCCGCGGGACCCGACGCCGCCGACGTCATCGCCGGAGTTCGCCGGAGCATCGCCGTATTTTTCGCCGGAGCATTGCCGGAGTGCGTTTTTTTACGTTTTTTCGAGGTAATCTTCGCGAGCCGCCGCGGTGTGCCGCCGTCCCCGCCTCGCCGGAGCACCCCGCCGCCCTAGCGCCGCTACACCGCCGCCGCCGCCGCCGCAGGCCGGCGAGCCGGCCGCCGCCCGCGCCATGGCCCGACCCGGCCGGCCGCTGCCCCGCGTGCGCCCGTGCGCCAGGCCGCCGCCGCCCGCCGGTGAACCGGCCAGAGCAGCCAGCCGCTGAACCGGCCGGAGCAGCCAGCCGCTGGAGCTGTTGTCCCGTGGCCGAAGCCATGGCCTCCATGGCCCTCCCCTGTGCTGGCCGCGCGAGGTAGGAGAAAAGGAGTTGAGGAAAAAAAAAGGGTAAAAAATCGGTTTTGAAATGATTTTTCCCAGATCTGTATCCAAACCGCCCAGGGACCCGATCGCATTTTTCGTAAAAATTTTATTTACGTACGGGCCCTTTTTACAGTAGAACCCCCCGGTACCCCCGTTTTTTCACCCGATACCGTTTTCGCGACTACTTTTTAACCGTAACTCGGAATGGGGCGATTCCAGTTGCGTTGCGACCGTGTAGAAATTTTCTAGCCAGCAGACCTAGTGTTACAGAAGTTTGAAGTATTTAAATTTGGATCCCAAGCTGAACCAAATTTGAACTTCCCGCAGCCGTAACTTTTTACCGGTGCGCCCGTTTGCGCCGTTTCTTTTTGCGTTGGATCACTCGTTCCATGTACTTTCTGTTTATACCATGTATACACAAAAATTCACAAGTTTCTTGTTCTGTTTAAATTAAATTTCAATTCAATGTTGCAATTGCTATGTCCTGTGTTGTAGTATTCCGTTTCACGTGATTCTTTTTGCATATTGGATCATATGAGACATCTTATCGGCAATATCCACATACTCTTCCAATTTCTATGATCTTTTCCTTCATTTCATAATGCCTTGATCATACACTTGTATCGACAATTCCTTATCCGTTGACTCTCTCGAGTTCACGTTCCACCGATCACCTTCGAGCACATCCACACCTTTGCACTTCAAAACCTTTTGTTTTGTTGCTAAAACCTTAGTGATTGTTTTGTTGATCTTTTGTTTGTAATGTGATGTGATTTCTTATTTGAGTTCTTTCGTTGGCGATAGATTGCTCGGAGTGTGACGAGTAGAGTTGACTGGAACGTGAGAGCGAGGATCTTCATCGAATGTATAAGGCAAGTGATGCTTTGACCATACTCATACCTATATTTTCTATATGCATTATGTTAAGAAATATCACTCTATTGCATGATAGGTAGTTTATTTTACTGTTGCTGCAAACCAGTTAGGATAGCCACATGTTTTGACTTGTCTACCGTAGATCAACCTAGCCGTGTTGTTGCTTTATTGCTATGCTTTGTAGACGTGGTTTGGGTTGTGTAAATTCATGGAGTGCATGTGAGCTATTTAATAATTTGTGTAGCAACTATTTAATAAATAGAAATCACTTCTGAACGGGCAGGGAGTGCTTCCTGGGGCCTCGTGCCTTATCTAAGGACGAGACCAGGTTGTACCCCTAATGGTTGGTTTGGTGGTCGACAATACGTCATGGCGAGTACCCTCTGACGCAGTGGGCGCTGTCCAGGCTCAAAAAGATCAGACATACTTGGTGACTAGAAGCTTACCTGTACAGCCGCTGGCCATATGGGCTCTGGCTTAGTTGAGTATGATGTAGGAAGCCTCTCCCGTGGAAAGCTAGCAGATGTAGGTGTGATAGGTGGTACCGGCTTGCCGTTGGGTGTAGGTGACCTCTTCTGAAAGACTTCGTCTCAATCTTCGAGTTGAGTCCAGCGGGGAAAGTGTACTAACCTCTGCAGAGTAAAAAAACTAATCATGATTAGTCGTGTCCCCGGTTATGGACATCCTTGAGCTACTAGACATTACTGTTACTGGAGGATCTTGACATATGAATCACTATAATAATTTGAGTGGGCAAGATTTTAATAAAGGGTGTGGATTGAGACTGGTGTGCCCAGTTCAATCTTTAGTAGTAAGTTCAACTTAAAATTTTGACTAGTTTAGTTCAAGAGAAAATTGGCTTTCTGCAAAACAAAACCATAAGCCTTTCCTTTGACTTAGCTTGCATGTAGTTGTAGGTCCTTTATATAAACTTTTTCGTGTCACTTGCCGTACAAATCAGATGTACTGACCCGTTGTCGGGCTGTAACCTTCGGTGTTGCAGGTTTTTCAGACGATCAGTAAGGTGCGTTTAGGGGTTGCGAGTCTACACTCAGCATGTTCGCATGTGGCTGTTGATGGACTCCACGTTATTTGCTTTTGCTTCTGCTATATTTATATTGAATAAGCTAGCCTTGAGCTATGCAACTTGTTATTTGTTTTACTCTGGAGCATACGTTGTAATAATGATGCACTTGTTCTTTGATATACATCTATGATACTGTGTGTGCCAGCGAGTTCGATCCAGGGACTGGCACTTGAGCACAGAGACTTCAATTCTGTGTGAATTGGGTCATTACACAAGCGTGTCGTCAGGGGACATGTACCCACAATCGAGCATAACATTCCCTCTTGGAGTCACTACCTACTACTTGGACAAAGCAATAAACAGCAACGGGGAACATGCAAAAATTACTTAGGAACAAAAATATAAGAGATAAAACCAAATATATTACTCTATCACAATCTGAACATAATCTCATAATTCATCAGATCCCATCAAACTCACCATAGCAACAGCAGAAGAATTACATATGTAGGCAGCTGACGAGGTCTAAACCATGAAGAACAAAGAGGGGAGGATAACATCACATAGCTACTCACGGCACATCCAGGAAGTGTCCATGGTGGAGGAGAAGCTCCCGGAGGTCGATCCTCCCTCCGGCAGGGTACCGGGAAGGTTCCTGACGGTGCTCCCGATCTTGGAACCGTGGCGGCGGCGGAACAGAGGCGAGTTTGTGAAATAGGGTTCTGTCTTCGGAGTTAGTAGGTTAGTCCAAATATGATCAAAAGTGTATGAAAGTGTATCTAGAACATAGCAATATCACACAAAACATGCATGGAACGAGAAGAAATTATCGATACGTGTGGGACGTATCAGCTCCGTGGCGGAAACCAACAAAGGAGAAAAGACATCTCCGGCGGGTAGATTCCGCCGGTGAGAACACCTCCCGGAAGGGGAGATCATCGCCATCATCATCACCATCGTCACGGGCATCATCGAGATCATCATCAACATCATCCCCAACATCAGCACCATCTCCACCACCATCCAAAATCACCTCACAAGTTCAACTTGTGTTGTAATTCGTACTATCTATCCTCTCTACTCTACCGGTGTTGATTACTACCGTGTGATGAATGCTATTGAGTTTTGTTGGATAAATGTCATTGTGTCCAGATTTTTTATCATCTATTTATCCTCGCTGATCATGATCTCTTTTATGTCTTGTGAGTAGTTACTTTATGTCTAGTTGTTAGTAGTCATATGATGTTGAAGTAATATGTGTTGTTTGATATTTAAGTTGTGTTGTTATTTTCCTAGTGGTGTTGTGTGAGTCGAACACTCAACACTTCGCCTTATTAAGGACCTAGGGGAATGCATTGTGTATAAAGAATGCTTACGGTGGATTGCCGGAGTGACAAAAACCTGGACCCCAGTTCACATGCTTTTGCACAAGGGAACAATGGATCATAGATCGTATTGCTATGGTTAGGCTTTTGCCTTAATTACTATCTTGTATTTGCGGATTCTTCCAAGGTGTTTAATCATAAGAGTGCACTTATCTTAGTCTAGAGGGTGTACTAGTATAGATCCACCCACTCATCACTTATCAACACAACACATAGTACCGATGCGGAATATGGCGAAAGCACATGACTATTTCTCCCGTGTGTCCTCAATAACGCTTTAGTCTTTATAAGTTTAGTTGCTAGGCCTCTCCTTTGTTTGAAAGGATTGAGCCACTTGTTACTCCTCAATGCTTTTTTACTTTGCTCTCTTTTACCTTTTTGCTGCTTATATCGAAACCCCCTAAAAAGTCATCTTTCAGTTCCTGCAGCTATTTCTTTACCAAAGTCACTTACCAATACCTTCTGCTCCTCGTTGGGATTGACACTCTTATTTATCGAAAATGCTACAAACGATCCCCTACAGTTGAGGGTCATCAAGTATTGTTTTCTGGTGCCGTTGCCAGGGAGCATAGCGCTATTAGTGTGACACCCCGCCTGAATACCGCTGTACACAGACGAGTGTCGCCCACACACAACCCCAGGAAGCACGCTGGTGTGCGCGCTTACAACACATACCAAGAACATAGGCACAACTGTAAAAGGATTCATAAGACAAAGTGGCTTGAATCAATATATTACCACCATAGATGGTTCATTACATCACGGACTTGGAGCGGACTTGAATATAAACTGTCTACGGCAGCACGGACTTGGAGAAGCTCCAATCCACAGGGATCTGACTGGGTTACTCTTCCTAGCTCGCAAACGCTCGACTCCTCCTAGGGAAAGCGGATCCTTAGATAAACCTGAAAATCTGGCTACACGAATAGCAAGGGATGAAAGCCATGTGAGTACGTTTGAATGTACTCGCAAACAAGAAAGCCAAGTAACATATACACCAAGCAAAGAAATCCATGGCATTCAAGCATGCAGAAGTTATTAGAGAATATTAGTTATCATGGCATAGCAGTTTAAACAATATTCTGAACAATATTAACATGATGAATCTGAACAATATTCACATCATGAATCTAGCATATTATCATGAATAAGATTAGTGCAATAAAAATCAACACATGGGCACTCATGATCATGGCACGATCATGTAGCTTACCTTGGAGTCCTTACCGACTCCACATTGGGTCATCTCACAACCATTCAACGGGTTAGGTGTCCTTCGTTACCACCCAACCAATCCGTTCATCGCATGACCATCCACTTATCACAACCATCCACCGAACTAATGTTGATCCAAGTGTGACCTAGCACGAACTGTGTCCCATGACCAAGGACTCAGCTATTCGAATAGATTGTGACTCTGCAAAGTTTGTACACTTTACCCACACTATGGAGTTCTTCCTCCACCCAGCACCCCGGAACTTGTCTCATAGGATCCTTGGAACTCGTTCCGCAAGAGTGAGCTAGGACTTCCCCAATGAAACTTGCCTATCGCGTAACCTCCCTACGGTATCACCGACATACTGTCTTGGGTGTCCTTGTGTCCTCCAGACACCGGCCAACCTATTGGCAAACGGACACCATGTGGCAAATACTGTCCCAAACGGGGACTCCCGGGTAAATAACTCTGGATGTCGAGATTATCACCACCTATCCGGCCAGGGTAGCATGCGTGCATAATCCCCCCTCTTTGGTGATACCCGTAGAAGGCACAACGATAGCCCAAGCCAAGGCCTGCCCATACAGGCGAGTGCGGTTGCACTAGTAAAGCTCGGTTTGGTGGCACTTGATCAACGGTTACTCCAGTCCAATCCCATCAACAATATTAACTGAGCAACATATGATCAATCATAGCAACAAAACATCCCATAGCGATACTAGTACAACACGATATCATATAAGCATGGTGAAGGCAGAGGATCCATACAAATGAACATTGATATGATCAACATGAACGGGGATGATAGCATGAACATAACATGAACAACATGGGCATGGTATTAACAAGTAAACATGGCATGATCACTTTTAACTTATCATATCAAGTAGGCATGGCAAGAGAACATAAGCATGATACTCACAAGTGAACATGGCATGATTAATATAAGCATATCACGCAAGCATGGAATATGCATGTCAAGTCAAATTAACATATCAGGGTTTAATTCATTAGTTAAGAAACATCACATTTTAACGCACACACGAACACATGGAATGATGCGTTAGATCATATATTAGATGGATAGCTTGCTTGCCTGGCATGGTCGAAGAATCCACCGGACGGACGTGCGATCACCTTCCGAAAAGATCCGACGGGATCGACGATTCTCCAGCGAAGCCAAACGACATCCGGGGGCAAAAGGGTCAATCTCTCAATGCCAAAACATCATGAAAGTTGCACCAACGGAACGTTCTCGGAAAACTGTGAACCTGGGCGCTTGAATCACCTCAATCGGAGTCACGGTCGCGGAGAGACGGCCGTTCGATCGATAGGCAGAAAAATTCCTTTATCGGGTGAACGTCCACAAAATAACCGCTTCGGCCCAGAGAGACAAAGCGTATAAACTGGAATACGCTTTCCTAAAAGGAAAACGCATTTATGCCCGCAGAAGAACAAAATACGCTTCCGTTAAATAGAAAGCGCATTTCTTCCCTAAGCAGAGCCGTGTACGGTTTCGAAGCCGGAAAGTGTATTTTGCAAAACACGCTTCCGCGCGGGCCCGAGGCATATCCCACTGATGGGTGGGGTCCGCCCGTCGGTCTCTTGTCCTCCTCTATTCTTTCTCTCGATGCAGGGCACGGCCGGGCGGGGCAGAGCAGAGTGGCGCGGCGGCCGGCGCCGTTGCCACCGACGGCTGGCGGCGCGGGAGGGCTCGCCGGAGGCTCCCTCGGACGTGGCACTCTAGTCCGCGGAGGCTAGAGGCAGCGAGGCCACGCGCCGGCGGGCCTCGCCGTTTCCCTTGTTAGACAGTTAGCTAGGATCTGCACTTATCTTGTATTCAGTTAATATCTTTCTGTTGTAACTTCCCTCTCGTATCCCCTGTAAACAAACTCCCGCGATCATCTTAGATCGATCATGTACGCCGTGGCTGGCTGTTAGCCTCTATCTATAAATAGACGCGGCCACCTACGGGTGGTGACAGGCTTCCTCACATGGTATACAGAGCCTCTTCCTCTATCTCATCTAAACCTCCCCGAGAGACACCATGACTAGAACAAATTCGTCCGCCGCTGCCCTCACAAACTCCACCGCCCCCGCCATGCTTTCCACTTCCTACTCCTCCACCTTCGCAGCCTCATCCACCACCACCACCGTGTCTCTCGGCAATCCACCCCAAGAAAAACTCACCCGCAGAAATTTCCTCCTTTGGAGGGCCATTTTGCTCCCTTATATCAAGGGGGCGCGCATGGAAGAATTCCTCGACCCGGATAGCAAGGCTCCGACGTCGACCACCACCGTCACCATTGACGGCAAGGAGGAGGTGTGCGTCAACCCGGCGTACTTCCAGTGGCTTGCGCAACAGCAGCAAGTCCTCGGCTTCCTGATGGGCTCCTTCTCCAGGGAGGTCCTCGCACAGGTAGTTACCCTCCAAACCCCGGCGGACGTATGGACCGCCATCACTACTATGTTCACCTCACAAACTGCAGCTGAGATCGTGAACATCCGGATCGCCCTCGCCAATCTCCAGAAGGGCGGCCTCACCATGGAGAGCTACCTTGCCAAAGTCAAGGCGCTCACCGACCAGATCGCCTGCACGGGTTCTCCTCTGCCCGACACTGAGATCGCCTCCCACATCGTCTCCGGCCTGGACCTTGACTACAACGATGTGGTCTCGGCGGTGACGGCGCGGGAGACACCGATCAGTATAGCGGAGCTCACCAGCCAGCTCATGAGCTATGAGTCCCGCCTCAATCTTCTGCAAGGCCACCACATCAAGCAATCATCCTCCAACGCCATCTCTCGCGGGCGCGGTCACCGCGGCCGTGGGAACTCTGGGCGCGGCGGGGGAAACTATGGGGGACGCGGGCACAACAACAACAACAGCCCACGTTCCCATGGTGGCAACCGCGGCAACACCTCCAACAATACCGGCGGCTCTGGCTCTCGTCCCCTCTGCCAACTCTACAAGAAGCCGGGGCATGTAGTGCTGGATTGCTGGCACAGGTTCGATGAAAACTATGTCCCTGAAGAGCGCCATGTTGCTGCTGCCCTTCGTGAGCAGCGAGGAGGAGGAGGAGACTCCACATGGTTCGCTGACTCGGGCGCCACAGATCACATCACGAGTGAGCTAGAGAAGCTCGCCCTCCGGGAAAAGTACTACGGCAAAGACCAAGTTCACACTGCAAGCGGTGGAGGTATGAGCATTCATCACATTGGTCAGTCCATGATTAATTCTCCTACTTCTCAACGTGGTCTTCTGTTAAAAGATGTTCTTCGTGTCCCCAATGCTAATTTTAATCTTGCATCTATATCCAAGTTAACCGCTGATAATAATGTTTTCTTCGAAACTCACCCAAAATATTTCTTTATCAAGGATCGGGCAATGAGGAGGATTCTTTATCACGGTAAATGCATTGGCGGACTCTACCCCATCACATCCGAAGCTTTTAGCCACAATCGTCATCAAGTCTATTCCGCCATCAAACCTTCTTTGGAGAGGTGGCACCAGAGATTAGGTCATACTTCTTTAAAAATAGTTGAGCAAGTAGTGAATAAAGGAAATCTTCAATTGTCCCCTAGAAAAAATAAAGAGGCAGTTTGTGACGCATGTCAATGTTCCAAGAGTCATCAACTTCCCTATCCAAGATCAAGTAGTGTTTCTCATGCTCCCTTAGAATTGATTTTGAGTGATGTATGGGGTCCTGCAACAGAGTCCTTTAGACGTAAGAAATATTATGTTAGTTTCATTGATGATTTCAGTAAATTTTCTTGGATTTATTTGCTCAAACACAAATCCGATGTTTTCTCCGTTTTTCATGAGTTTCAGCAACTTGTTGAACGCCACTTTGAAAGAAAAATCCTCACGGTCCAAAGTGATTGGTGAGGGGAGTATGAGAAACTAAACTCATTCTTTCGCAATATTGGCATCATGCATCATGTGTCTTGTCCCCATGCTCATCAGCAAAACGGGTCCGCTGAGCGAAAACACCGTCACATTGTTGAAGTTGGCCTCTCCTTGTTGTCTCAAGCATCTATGCCTCTTAAGTATTGGGACGAAGCCTTCATAGCAGCCACATATCTCATAAATCGCTTGCCTAGCAAAGTCATTGACAACTCCACGCCACTACATCGTCTATTTCATCACACACCAGATTATAACTCCATAAGTTTTTGGTTATGCTTGTTACCCTAACTTACGCCCCTACAATCGCCACAAGTTAGAATTCCGCTCCACTCAATGCGTGTTCATTGGATATAGCAATCTTCATAAAGGGTACAAGTACCTTGAAGTCGCTACCGGCCGAATATATATCTCCCGTGATGTAGTGTTCGATGAAACTCTTTTTCCCTTTGCAAAACTTCGTCCCAATGCAGGTTCTCTTCTCCGTGCTGAAATTTCCCTCCTTCTGGAACACTTGACCAATCCTGATCACGGGGGTGAATTATCTAATGACGATCATGTGATTAGCTCAGACATTTTTTTTGCTCAAAATGCTACTAATTCTCTTGTTGCAAGTCCAGGAACAGTGCATTATCACATGCAGGGAGAAACAGACGAAAACTGCGCAGAAACTCAAGCTGATCCCGGTGACAGACCTGGCGATAGCGCTGGATTCGGAGCAGATCGCGCCGTCAGGTCCCCTGCACTGCAACTCGCGACAGAGACCCCGCACCAACCACATCGCGACACGTCCCCGACAGTGCGTCCCGCACCCGATAGTGCCGGCCTCGCGGGACACCCAGGTCTCGTGCGGAGGAACGGAATTGGCAAGAAATCGCTAGTGGTGGACCAAGACTCGGGTGCCACGCGCTCCCCCGTGGCATCCAATGACGCTCTTTCTAGTGACGGGGACTTTGGCGCCGCGCCCCTGCATGCCTCAGCTGACGCGCCTCGATTGACGCGTCCGAGGAATCCACCTTGGGTTCCCAGCCTGCGACGACAGCCTTTGCGCCAGCACCTGGTCCGCCACCTGCATCAACACCTACTGGCCGATCTTCCGTGGATGAACCGTCTGTGGTTGCACTGCCAATTCGGCACACACGGTCAAAATCTGGGATAACTAAGTCCAAAGAATATAAAGATGGGACAATCAGGTATGAAAAACTTAAGCGTGCTTTCTTTACTAGCACCGGTGAGCCTAGTCATCTAGATGATGCCATGACACACAAAGATTGGAAGGCCACCATGGATAGTGAATATGCAGCACTTATAAAGAATAAAACTTGGCACCTAGTCCCACCAGAAAAAGGTAGAAATATAATTGACTGCAAATGGGTGTACAAGATCAAAAGAAAATCTGATGGAACAATAGACAGATATAAAGCCAGACTAGTTGCAAAAGGGTTCAAACAAAGGTTTGGGATTGACTATGATGACACCTTTAGTCCTGTTGTGAAATCTTCCACCATCAGGTTAGTATTGTCTATTGCAGTTTCTAGAGGGTGGACCCTTCGTCAGTTAGATGTGCAGAACGCGTTTCTTCATGGTGTTCTAGAGGAAGAAGTGTTCATGCGGCAACCACCAGGATATGAGAGTCAGAGCACACCTCACTATGTTTGCAAGTTAGACAAAGCTTTATATGGTTTAAAAAAAGCCCCAAGAGCTTGGTACTCAAGATTGAGCACACAATTGCAACAACTTGGTTTTACTCCTTCAAAGGCTGACACTTCCTTGTTTTTCCTTAGAAAGGGTAATACTACAATATTTGTGTTAGTTTATGTGGATGATATTATTGTTGCCAGTTCATCTCCAGATGCTACAACCTGCCTACTGAAAGATCTCAAGTTAGAGTTTGCCCTTAAAGACTTGGGAAACTTACATTATTTCCTTGGCATTGAAGTAAAGCAAGTCAAAGATGGGATTCTGCTAAGTCAGGAAAAATATGCCACTGACATACTTAAACGCATGGGGATGGAGCTTTGAAAACCAGTGAGCACGCCTTTGTCCACTTCAGAAAAATTATCAGCCGAAGGGGGAGAGTTACTTGGCCCTGATGATGCTACGAGTTACAGAAGCGCAGTAGGTTCTTTGCAATACCTAACTATGACTCGTCCAGATATTTCATACTCGGTTAATAAAGTGTGCCAATATCTACATGCTCCTACCAGCCTTCACTGGACAGCAGTCAAGAGGATTTTGAGATATCTCAAACACACAAAAGGACTCGGAATCCGTATAAGTAAATCATCCTCCATGCTTATTAGTGCCTTCTCTGATGCAAACTGGGCAGGGTGTGTTGATGACCGCAGGTCCACAGGTGGTTTTGAAGTATTTCTGGGATCAAACCTTGTGTCTTGGAGTGCTAGAAAACAGGCTACAGTATCAAGATCCAACACTGAGGCTGAATACAAAGCTCTCGCAAATGCAACTGCAGAAGTTATGTGGATTCAAACATTGCTACGAGAACTTGATGTTAGAACACCACAAGATGCGAGACTATGGTGTGATAACATTGGTGCTACCTATTTATCAGCCAATCCTATTTTCCATGCACGTACCAAACATATTGAAGTTGATTTTCACTTTGTTAGAGAGAGAGAGTAACCCGCAAGCTTCTTGACATTCGATTCATTCCAACAGGAGATCAGCTTGCTAATGGGTTTACCAAACCATTGGTTCTACGGCGTCTTGTGGAGTTTCAGAACAATCTTAATCTAGGTGTTGCACCATAGAGTTTAGATTGAGGTGGAGTGTTAGACAGTTAGCTTGGATCTGCACTTATCTTGTATTTAGTTAATATCTTTCTGTTGTAACTTCCCTCTCGTATCCCCTGTAAAAAAACTCCCGCGATCATCTTAGATCGATCATGTATGCCGTGGCTGGCTGTTAGCCTCTATCTATAAATAGACGCGGCCACCTACGGGTGGTGACAGGCTTCCTCACATCCCTTGGCCGTGGCGCACGGACCGCGACGGCTTCAGGCTTGGCCGGCGGCGGCCCTTGGCGACCGAGGGGCGCGGTGGAGGGGCTCTGCCTCGAGGGGGGGTGGTCGGGGCTGATTCGGGAATAGGGGGGCTAGGCGCGGCGCGAGGGGAAGCAAGGCCAGAGCCATGGTGGCTTTGTCTACGGCGGCGAGGCCGGGCCATGAGCTCGAGGGGAGGGGCTGGGGTGGCACTGTGGGATGCTGCAAGAGGGGCCTCGGGTGCTCCATTTATAGCCCGGGGAGGGCTGGGATAAGGGCAAGCGCGAAGAATCCAGAGCACGGCCATGAGACGGCCATGCCGTGGAGCATCGGCGTCAGCATGCTCTACCAGAGGCTAAAATACGAGGAGGAGAGCACGGCGTGGTAAGGAACATCTGGAGATTCACGGTGGACATGACTAAACGCGAAGAAACAGACGCGGGAAAGCAGGGGACAGCACAAGCACCTTGCAGAGCACGCCATGTGCATGGTCACCCAGGCACCCACGTGTCCAGAGCATGCTTTTGGATTGGGACCATGTCCACTGTGTGAGGTGACTCCTCAGGAAGCTACAACATCACAGTTGGCATGGCATACATGGCTTGGAGCACTGAAAGTGACATGACCTAGCTATACACAACAAAGTGTTTGTACTGGCCTGGGGGAGGCACACCTGGTGAAATGGTCTCAAACTTGTGTCATAGCAATCTTATCCAATGGTGATTACCTCTGCCAAGTTTGAGCACAAATGGATCACTGTACATATCACTTCCTTTACAAATGCACCAACTAGGCAGAAGGTGTTTGTGCTGTGGTGTGGCTAGCACACTGGTCCCCCTGGCTTGAAATTTGGCAGAGGTTAATCATACACTAGGATGAGCATGTACACAAAATTTCAGCTCAAATTGGCAAGGCTAGCTTGCACTTCCTTCACAAAGTTGTCTGCTGGACAGAAACTTTGGGAATTCAGTGTGCAATAATGGATTTGCCATTATAGATGAAATTTGGTACAACACCAACATGGGCAGCGGAAATGGGACAAAAAATTTGGGAGGCAATGGGAAAAGATATATAACACTCCCTTTGGAAAGTGCTATTCTGCACTTAATTTGGAAATGGAAGCTATGCTCAAACTTTGAACTATGGAACCCGACGTTTTAATAGAAATGGCCATGGGTTGGATACTAGGAGCTCCAAAATTCATTTGAGCACAAATGGGGCAACCAAAATGGTAGCTCCTTTGCAAATGGGCTAAAAAGGGAATTATTGGCTTTATAAAGAAAATCACAATTTCCTTTATTCAATCATAGCCAATATCTTCGGGAGAGGTCAAGAGGATGACCAAGATCATCTCCACAAGTTTACACAACCTTTAGAGATGTCTAGGTATTTTCCAGGATTTAATTCCATCGATTGGCACAAATGGAATTAAGCTGATATGAAGAACATTGCACCTGACATGGCAATATCCTTGCATATTCTGGATCGAGGGTCTGAGGAGGAATCTTGCCTTGAAAAGTGGTAGAGAAAAGGGTTGCAAGGTCAAGGATTGTCTGGATTCTTCTGGTCATAAACCAGACTCCAAGGAAAAAAAAGATCGGCAGAAAAAGCTAGGAAGGAATAACAGCACAAAAATCGATAACCCGATTTTTGGGGTGTTACAAACCTTCCCCCCTTAAAAGAATCTCGTCCTCGAGATTCATAGGGTTAGCTCAAAACCACACCTACTCCTCGAAAACTTCCGGGCTGGGGAAAAACGATGCACGGGTGCATCATGATCGAGATACGGATATCGCGGGATCACCTTCACTGTTAGGGGCCACAATTTTTTGAAAAGCTACAAATTCACTTTTCCAAAAATGCTAACGTCACCCCGCGGAACAGTGGCTCGCCTACTGGCATGTGGGTCCAGGGCCCATTGTCAGCCTTTTCTTCTTTCTCCGGCTACCTTCGCTTCTCCTGCGGTGGTGCTGCTCCGAGCGGAGCTAGGGCTACACGCATCTAGCCCATAGGGCACTTGGGACCCTACGGAGTTAGTGCGCGGCATGCACGGGTCGACGCGGCGAGTTCTCTCGCATCGCGGGCCAGCACCGATGGCAGCACTACTCGCGGGTTCGCTTTGGGACTGCGGTGGTCGAGCGGCGAGGCTCCTGGACCTCGTTCACCGTACACCGGGTTCGGGCTATAAAGACGGCGACACATCTACTGGTAACTCACGCCATGCCGCTCTACTACCTCTTAGTCTTGGAGGAGCTGGAGCCACGGTCTCCTTCGAGGCCGTGTTCCTGGAGCTGCTACGGTGCCTGCTCGCTGGGCTACTAGCTGCGCTGGTCGGCTCGTCGCTCTTGCTATGGGTGGTCACCCGGCAGGAGCGAGCTCGCGAGAAGGAGGGCAGGGATGCGGCAGCTCAGGAGCGGGACAAAGATGGTGTGGCGGCTGGTGGTCCTCTAGGATTGTTCCACCGCCGCTTCGGACCGGCGGAATGAGCAGGGTTGCAGCAAGGGGAGGCAACTGGCTGTCGGATGTCAGGCAAGGTGGTGACGGAGGCGCCACTGTCTCGGAGGCTTGGAGGGGTCGGAGGGGTTCTGGCAACGCGAGGGTCTCGCCTCTGGTTGTTCCTCATCGAGTGACAACCAAGATGGACGGTCATCGAGGTAGGGTCCGAGTCTGCAATTGTACTGGAAGGTTGCAAGGCTTTCGCGGCTATAAAATTCTCAGAGTTTATCCAAGATTGCGACTGGCTTTGGGACTAGGTTCAGGGGCTGGGAAAATCGCCTCTGAATCCGGGTCAAAGGTCTGGCAGAACGGGACAAGCGCAGAAGGCGTGAGATGTGTCCTTGCATTCCATTCGGGTACTGGGGTGATCGTACCCATGAGGAATGAATCTCGCGCGGGCGCGAGCGTGCAACGTGCCAACAGCAAACTCAAACCATCATACATTCAAATGCAAGAAAACACATCAGGTCAAACCACACTATGATGTTTTAATGCTAGTGGGTATATGTACTCTGGGGCTTACATATATCTGGACCAGCTCGCATTTATTAGAGACTCAGAACGAGTCCAAGGTTAAGGGTGTACGTGCTCTACTGATTACAAACATCTTGGAAACCACCGTCAGCTATGTTAAACATTTTTGCTTAATAGGGGACAGATGCAACAGATGCACAAGCAAACACGTCATACATAAAGCATTACAACATACAGGCGATACAAGCATCACATGCAACACAAGCAACAGAAACAAGCGCGACCTGACTACGCACTCTACGATGACCACTCACTCGGGACTACGTTTCCCATCCTCTGGCAAGGACGGAAGACCAGCTGGGAAACATCTAAAGAACTAGTCTTGATCAGACTCTCCTGGAGGACGCATGCTGAGATGCTTCCCGAAGTCGAGCAACTCGGCCAGTTGGGACTAAAATCCTGGGGCAGTGGCTGGACCTTGCTGGAGCAGACCTTGCCGATACAGCTGAATGATGGTTCGGGTGGTGGGGTCGGCGTAGACAGTGCCTAGGTTGCACTCGTCCATGGGCTGGGAGGTTAGCACCACTTGAGAGGGTGGCACGACCTGAGAGGATAGCACTGGGTTTGGCAGCAGAGGATCGATGACTTGAGAGGAACCTTGGCGTCCTGCGCGGTACGCGTTTCCAACAGCTTGCGTTATACCACTATCCATGGCCTTGAACTCCCCAAGAATGCCGTCGAGCAGTAGTCCCTGGGCGGTGCTGAACTGAACTAGGAAAACAATTGCCGGGTCGGCTTCCTTGGTGGTGTCGGCGAGCTCGCAGCTAAAGCTGGACACATTCGGGAAGTAGCGGAACTCCCGCATCTCCCCGATCTGCGGAAACTTGAATCGGAGGCAAGTGACATCTTCTGCGGCAGCCGTCTGAATGGACAACGCTGCAGTGGGCATGGGCTTGCCATCAAAGACTACGGGCTCTCCAATCTTATCGGGACCAAGGTGGATGAGCACCTTCGCACAATATCGGCAAAGGCGAGGGACAGGCTCGGATTGGAAACACCTGGTAATTGGGGTTAACAACACAGCCAAGGGATTGGGAAAGCATTTCCCAAAGGAGACGGGGAAAACCAGCATGGTTGACCGCCGAGGTCTTGCTATGGAAGGTGGGGGATTTTAAAAAGCCGGACATGGTTTCCAAGGGAAAACTGGCTGGGGTTCTCTGGTGGTCTGGCTTACTGAGCGGGGAATATTGCAACAAGGAGGACGGGGTTTTTATAGGCAGCAAGGCTGGGGCACACAGGCATGGAAGAGATCTTTATCAGACAAAGAGAAGGATACGCCTGGCACGGAAGACAACTAGGGTTGCCTGGGGTCCAATCCAAGGGTAGCTAGGTGGTCGTTCCACTGGTTGGGCAGGCTTCAACTCCGACTACGTCAACTGTTAATATACAGTGGCCATGCCGGATTCCACGGGATAGGGCAACACTATGGGGCTCACTATCGGTCTCCCTACCGATGGGACGACTCAGAGCCAAACAATAAAACCGACAAAGACGGAGAAAATAGCAAACAACAGACACCAGGAAGCAAACAGATCTCGCCATCTACGGGCTATCCACACGTGGATGCAGATCCACTAACTACACTAACCTAGCGTACTCGATGCCTCTCTAGGGATTTAGAAGCAAAATCACACAATGCTCCTGGTAGCAATTGGCGTAAAGCTTCTACTACTTCCTCGGGGAGAACATCAAACTCACCCTATGAACATAGCCAAGGTGACTTAGTCAACTAGTCTATGGTTGTTTGAGGAAAGATTGAACAGGCGTTTCCCAAAGAAAACTAGACATAAGGGGAGATATACCACTGTTAGCAAGAAGGGTGAGGATATCTGGCTTACCTAGGGGGTTTAAAGGCTCGCGGTCATTGCCCAGCGTGATAATTTCACACCGGAGACGAATGCAATGAGAGTCGGGCATAGATGAGAGGGAAATCCTATGACATTGTCTTTTGATCAATAGTAGATGTGCCGATTTGGCAAAGATGGCTGAAATCCATCTTGGATTTCTACTGAGCAAAAGGAAATGAATCCATCTAGGGGTAACCTGCAGTCAACCTGGCTACTCTGATACCATGTTTGTGACACCCCGCCTGAATACCGTTGTACAGAGACGATTGTCGCCCACACACCAGCCCAGGAATCACTCTTGTGTGCGCGCTTACAACACGTACCAAGAACATAGGCAGAACTGTAAAAGGATTCATAAGCCAAAGTGGCTTGAATCAATATATTACCACCATAGATGGTTCATTACAGAGATGGGGGCAGCGGAATATAAACTGTCTACGGCAACACGGACTTGGAGCGGCTCCAATCCACAGGGCTCTGATTGGGTTAATCTTCCTAGCTCGCAAACGCTCGACTCCTCCTAGGGAAAGCGGATCCTTAGATAAACCTGAAAATCTGGCTACGCGAATAGCCAGGGATGAAAGCCATGTGAGTACGTTTGAATGTACTCGCAAACAAGCAAGCCAAGTAACATATACACCAAGAAAAGCAATCCATGGCATTAAAGCATGGAGAAGTTATTAGAGTATATTAGTTATCACGGCATAGCAGTTTAAGAAATATTCTGAACAATATTAACATGATGAATCTGAACAATATTAACATGATGAATCTAGCATATTATCATGAATAAGATTAGTGCAATAACAATTAACACATGGGCACTCATGATCATGGCACGATCATGCAGCTTACCTTGGAGTCCTTACCGTCTCCACATTGGGTCATCTCACGACCATTCAACGGGTTAGGTGTCCTTCGTTACCACCCAACCAATCCGGTCATCGCATGACCATCCACTTATCACAACCATCCACCGAACTTATGTTGATCCAAGTGTGACCTAGTACGAACTGTGTCCCATGACCGAGGGCTGGCTGTTCGAATAGATTGTGACTCTGCAGAGTTTGTGCACTTTACCCACACTATGGAGTTCTTCCTCCACCCAGCACCCCGAAAATTCTCCCACACGATCCTTGGAACTCGTTCCGCAAGAGTGATCTAGGACTTCTCCAACGAAACTTTCCTACCGCGTAACCTCCCTACGGTATCACTGACATATTGTCTTGGGTATCCCTGTGTCCTCCAGACACCGGCAACCTATTGGCAAACGGCCACCATGTGGCAAATACTGTCCCAAACGGGGACTTCCGGGTAAATAACTCTGGATGTCGAGATTATCACCACCTACCGAGCCAGGGTATCGTGCGTGCATAATCCCCCCTCTTTGGTGTTACCCGTAGAAGGCACAACGATAGCCCAAGACAAGGCCTGCCCATACAGACGAGTGTGGTTGCACTAGTAAAGCTCGGTTCGGTGGCACTTGATCAACGGTTACTCCAGTCCAATCCCATCAAAAATATTAACTCAGAAACATATGATCAAGCATAGCAACAAAACATACCATACGATACTAGTACAACACGATATCATATAAGCATGGTGAAGGCACAGGATCCATACAAATGAACATGGATATGATCAACATGAACGGGGATGATAGCATGAACATAAGATGGACAACATGGGCATGATATTAACAAGTAAACATGGCATGATCACTTTTAACTTATCATATCAAGTAGGCATGGCAAGAGAACATAAGCATGATACTCACAAGTGAACATGGCATGATTAATATAAGCATATCACGCAAGCATGGCATAAGCATGTCAAGTCAAATTAACATATCAGGGTTTAATTCATTAGTTAAGCAACATCACATTTTAACGCACACAAGAACACACGACACGATGCTTTAGATCATATATCAGATGGCTAGCTTGCTTGCCTGGGAGGGTCGAAGAATCCACCGGAAGGACGTGCGATCACCTTCCGAAAAGATCTGACGGGATCGACGATTCTCCGGCGAAGCCTAACGACATCCGGTGGCAAGAGGGTCAATCTCACAATGCCAGAACATCATGAAAGTTTCACCAACGGAATTTTCTCGTAAAACTGTGAACCTAGGCGCTTGAATCACCGCAATCGAAGTCACGGTCGTGGAGATACGGTCGTTCGTTCGATATGCAAAAAAAGTGCCTTTATCAGGTGAACGTCCACAAAATAACCTCTTCGGCCCGGAGAGAGAAAGCGTATAAACTGGAATACACTTTTCTAAAAGGAAAACGCATTTAGTTAGGACACAACCATGGTGGCTTTGGCTATGGCGGCGAGGCCTGGCCTTGAGCTCGAGGGGAGGGGCTGGGGTGGCGTTGTGGGATGATGCGGGAGGGGCCTTGGGTGCTCCATTTATAGCCCGGGGAGGGCTGGGATAAGGGCGAGCTCGAAGAATCCAGAGCACGGCCATGCGGCGGTCATGCCGTGGAGCATCGGCGTCGGCATGCTCTACCAGAGGCTACAAGACGAGGAGGACATCACGCCGTGGTCAGGAACATCTGGAGATTCACGGTGGACATGACCAAACGCGAAGAAACAGACGCGGGAAAGCGGGGGACAACACAAGCACCTTGCAGAGCACGCCATGTGCATGGTCACCCAGGCACCCACGTGTCCAGAGCATGCTTTTGGATTGGGACCATTTCCACTGTGTGAGGTTACTCCTCAGGAAGCTACAACATCATAGTTGGCATGGCATACATGGCCTGGAGCACTGAAAGTGACATGACCTAGCTATACACAGCAAAGTGTGTGTACTATCCTGGGGGAGGCACACCTGGTGAAATGGTATCAAACCTGTGTCATAGCAATCTTATGCAATGGTGATTACCTCTGCCAAGTTTGAGCACAAATGGATCACTGTACATACCAGTTCCTTTACAAATGCACCGACTAGGCAGAATGTGTCTGTGCTGTGGTGTGGCTAGCACACTGGTCCCCTTGGCTTGAAATTTTGCAGAGATTAATCATACACTAGGATAAGTATGTAAACAAAATTTCAGCTCAAATGGGCAAGGCTAGCTTGCACTTCCTTCACTAAGTTGCCTGCTGGACAGAAACTTTGGTAATTTAGTGTGCAATAATGGCTTTGCCATTATAGCTGAAATTTAGTACAACACCATGACATGGGCAGGGTAAATGGCACAACAAGTTTGGGAGGCAATGTGCAAAGATATATAACACTCCCTTTGGAAAGTGCTATTCTTCCCTGAATTTGGAAATGGAAGCTATGCTCAAACTTTGAACTATGGAACCCCACGTTTTAATAGAAATGGCCATGGGTTGGATACTAGGAGCTCCACAATTCATTTGAGCACAAATGGGGCAACCAAAATGGTAGCTCCTTTGCAAATGGGCTAAAAAGGGAATTATTGGCTTTATAAAGAAAATCACAATTTCCTTTATTCAATCATAGCCAATATCTTCGGGAGAGGTCAAGAGGATGACCAAGATCATCTCCACAAGTTTACAAAACCTTTAGAGATGTCTAGGTATTTTTCTGGATGTAATTCCATCGATTGGCGCAAATGGAATTAAGATGATATGAAGAACATTGCACCTGACGTGGCAATATCCTTGCATATTCGGGATCGAGGGTCTGAGGAGGAATCTTGCCTTGCAAAGGGGTAGAGAAAAGGGTTGCAAGGTCAAGGATTGTCTGGATTCTTCTGGTCATAGACCAGACTCCAAGGAAATAAAGATCGGCAGAAAAAGCTTGGAAGGAATAACAACACAAAAATCGATAACCTAATTTTTGGGGTGTTGCAATTAGTAAGTGAAGCTGGTAAGGAAGTTTTTATATTTCTGTTTTTTTTATGTTTCCATTGAGGATTTTTTCCTTATGGACACCTTTACTCTTGGTTCGTTGTTTATGAGGAAACGCCCCACAACTGTGGTGGTCACTCCCACCCCTACTGAAATTGTGCCTTACAATATACCATCTGGTATTATCAATTATGTCTTAACTAGTCGTTATGCAGGAGATAGGCATCCAGGTGAACACTTGCTATATTTATCACAACTATGTTCATTATTTAAGCTTGCAGGTGTGTCACTGGAGTTCGTCATGAAGAAATTATTCTCCATATCTCTTATAGATAAAGTGTCGGATTGGTATAAGCTCCTTGATAACTCACATCTACTTAATTGGGAAGAGCTTATGTCTCTCTTTTATACAAAGTTTTACCCTCTTCATAAAATTCATCGAGACAGGAACTACATCTATAACTTTTGGTCTCGTGAAGGAGAGAGCATCGCTCAAGCTTGGGGGAGACTTAAATCCCTAATGTTCAAATGCCCTATCCATGAACTCCCCAAAGATATTATAATTACAAAGTTTTATGCCAGGCTTTCTCGTCGGGATAAAGAGATGTTGGATGCCTCCTCTAGCGGGGTATTCCAAACAAGAAGCGTCGAAGAAAGGTGGGATCTCATCGAGAGGATCAAGAAGAATACTGAAGACTGGGAAATTGATAATGGTATTGAGCCCCTATAAATTATGGGCATGATTACATTGAGAGCTATGTGAAATCCGATTATTTTAATACCTTTTGTTCTAAGATTGGTCCTGATTCCCAGCTTATGATTGATTTTTTTAAGATCTTTGGCTCTCACATTGACTCTTATAAGGAGGAGAAGGATCAGTATCATAAACCCTTTAAAGAGTTACATGTTGATATTCATGTTGCTGGCCCTATTCTGCCTGCAGTATTTTATGAAAAAAACCTTTCCCTACAAGGATAAGGGAGCACTCTTTTGTGATAGGTATAATAAATAAAAGTGAGAGAAGAACTGACGAACCTGAGGACCTGATTAAGGTCGATCCTCAACTTGCGATGGTTAAAATTTTTGTTACCAATGATGTTTCAGATTCTAAGATAAACTTTTGTGTTGTTTCAACTAACATTGTCACATCCAAGAATAAGAGCCCAATTTCAGGTACACCAGTTGTATCTATCAAAATAGGGGATCACAAATATTACGGGCTTTGCGATCTGGGGTCCAGTGCTAGCGCTATTCCTTATTCACTCTATCAGGAGATCATGGGTGAGATTTCACCTTGTGAACTTGAAGAGATCGATGTTACTAATTATCTAGCAAACAAAGAAACTATCTCTCCCATTGGAATTGTGAGAGATGTTGAAGTCCTACATGGAAAGGTAAAGTATCCTATTGACTTTCTCGTACTTGGTTCAGTGCAAGATAGTTTTTGCCCTATTATCTTTGGTAGACCTTTCCTCAACACTTGTGGTGCTATTATATATTGTAAACAAGGTAAAGTTTCTGTTGAATTCAATGGTGAGCCATATGAATTTAACTTTTCTAAATTTTCCAAGAAACCTCGTGGTACTGATTTACCTAGTGATGATAAAATCATAGAAAATATTGCTTCTATTGCTATTCCTCCTAATCATCCTTTGCAGCAATATATGGAAGACCACGAGAATGATATGCATATGCAGGAAAGAAATGAGTTAGACAAAGTATTTGCAAGAAAAGTTTCTATCCTGAAGCACAAACTTCCCGTTGAGCCTTTAGGAATCCTAGCACAACCAAAAGAAGAACTGGTGTTTGACCTTAAGCCACTGCCTAATACGCTCAAGTATGCCTATTTAGATGAAAAGAAAATATATATTGTTATTATCAATGCTAACCTTTCAGGATGTGAAGAAGAGCGATTATTGGACACACTTCGCAGACACCGTGGTGCCTTGGGATATACCCTTGATGACCTTAAGGGGATTAGTCCATTGATTTTCCAACACACTATCAATCTCGAGCCCGATGCTAAGCCAGTTGTTGATCATCAACGACGGCTGAACCCAAGGATGAAGGACGTGGTTAGGACGGAGATTCTCAAGCTTCTAGCCGCAGGTATCATCTATCCTATAGCTGATACTAGGTGGGTAAGTCCAGTTCATTGTCTTCCCAAGAAAGAGGGTATGACTGTTGTTCCTAATGATAAAAATGAACTAATACCTCAAAGAGTTATTATTTGATATAGAATGTGTATTGATTACAGGAAATTGAACAAAGCAACTAGAAAGGACCATTACCCTCTGCCCTTCATTGATCAGATGCGGGAGAGGTTGTCTAAAAACACCCACTTTTGATATCTCGATGGTTACTCTGGCTTCTCTCAAATTCATGTCAACACAGTCGATCAAGAGAAGACCACTTTCACGTGTCCCTACGGTACTTATGCTTACAGGCGTATGCCTTTTGGTTAATGCAATGCACCTGCTACTTTTCAGAGATGTATGTCTGCTATTTTTCATGGTTTCTGTGAGGAGATTGTGGAAGTCTTCATGGATGATTTCTCCATCTATGGAACTTCCTTTGTCCACTATCTCCACAATCTTAATAAAGTTTTGCAGAGATGTGAGGATACAAACTTAGTTCTAAATTGGGAAAAATGCCACCTGATGGTTAACGATGGGGAATTCAAGTGGACAAGGCGAAGATTGAAGGGACATTAAAGGTATTCGTAGTTTCCTCGGTCATGCTGGTTTCTATAGAAGATTTATTAAAGACTTTTCTAAGACTTCGAGACCCCTCACTAATCTTCTCCAGAAGAATGTTCCTTTTCTATTTGGTGAAGATTGTAAGGAGGCTTTCGAAGTTCTTAAGAAAGCTTTGATAAACGCTCCTATAGTACAACCACCTGACTTGAAATTGCCCTTTGAAATTATGTGTGATGCTAGCGATTATGCTGTAGGAGTTATTTTAGGAAAAAGGATTGATAAGAAATTGAATGTTATACATTATGCTAGCGAAACCCTTGATAGTGCTCAGAAGAATTATGCTACAACTGAGATGGAATTCTTAGCAGTAGTGTTTGCTTGTGATAAATTTAGGCCTTATATTGTTGACTCTAAAGTCATTATTCATATTGACCATGCTGCTCTTAAGTACCTTATGGCGAAGAAGGATGCCAACCCAAGACTCATCAGGTAGGTACTCCTCCTTCGGGAATTTGATTTACAGATTGTTGATAGAAAAGGGCAGACAATCCGGTGGCGGACAATCTTTCAAGGATGGAAGATATACCACATGACCCCATCCCAGTCAATGACATTTTTCCAGATGAACCACTTGCCGTGGTAAAAGTTGAATCTCTTTTCGATCCTTGGTTTGAAGATTATGCTAATTTTATCGTTGCAAAGTATTTGCCTCCAGGTTTAACATTTCAGCAAAGGAAGAAGTTCTTTCATGATTTGAGGCACTACTTTTGGGATGACCCTCATCTTTTCAAAGAAGGTCCTGACGGGATCGTGACAAGATGCATACTGGAACATGGGCAGAAGGACATTCTCAAGAAATGTCACGACAGTCCCTATGGAGGACATCACGCCGGTGAGAGAACCGCACATAATGTTCTTGATACGGTGAGGATAGTTCTCTCACTCCTCGTTGGTTACCCCAAGTGGAAGGTGAGATGTAGCGTAGCAGCAAATTTCCCTCGGTGAAGATACCAAGGTTTGTCTCCAATAGGACTCGCAGAAATACAAGAAGCAGGCAACTGCGCCATATTAGGCGGTTGTCGGGAGTTGACAGGACCTGCACACAGAAACAAATAACTTTGCTCCAAACGAGTACAAAGGAGTTGTCAATTTCGTCCGGCCTTGCTGTTTACAAAGGATCAACGCAATAGATAATAATAGTGGCAACTGAAAGTAAAGACTAAAATTAAACTAAGGGTGTAAACAGTGATGTGAAGATGGACCGGGGTCCCGTGATTTTCACTAGTGATGTCTCTCTCCCAAAAGACGATAAAAGGGCTAGCGAGGTAAACAAATCACAGCTGGGCAATTGACAGAATTATGAAGGCACCGCAATGCTAAATATGCTGCAAAGAAAGTAAGGTCTCAAAAGCAATGGACAGTACGCCAAGGTAAGTAGACCGAAATCCAACTGCATCTACTACGAATCATCCACCTTGAGATATCTATCTACAACATCTCGCTGGTATTAAGTTGTGAATCCCACCCAAAGTGTAAACTCAAAGCAACAGACAACTGCATTAAAAGAACTTTGCGTAAAGTAAACAATCCTTGCACCCGCGGGTACAAGCACCGTTGTTTTATCCCTGGTGGCAAAAACACATCCCCTAGTCTCATGTTTCTGTCACTCAAGCTAGACATCAAGGGGCTGAACCCACAATCAAGCATAACGCTCCCTCTTGGAGTTGCAAAAAACTACTTGGCCAAAGTAAAATAATGCAACGGAGAACATGCAAGAATTTACTCAAGAACAAAATATAAAAGAGAAGAACCAAATATATTACTCATCACAATCTGAACATAGTCTCATAATCCATCAGATCCCAGGAAACTCAGCATAGCAACAGTAGAAATTACAATAGTGCCTCGATCATGTGAGGCAGCTCACGAGGTCTCGAAAGTGGAAGCACAAAGAGGGGAGAAGTACATCACATAGCTACTGGTCACGGACCCATGGTCCAAGGGGGACTACTCACGATACATCTGGGAGGCGTCCATGGCTACGGATGGTCTCCCGAAGGGGGTTCCTCCTCCAGGCAGGGTGCCGGGGCAGCTTCTCCAGGCAGCCCCGATCTAGAAACAGCGGCGGCGGCGGTACAGAAGCGAGTTTGCGGAAAAGAGATCGATAATAGGGGTTTTCACCCCGAGGACTAAATATAGGCGGAGGGGGTGTCAAGGGGACCCACCAGGCATCCAGGAGGCCTCCTAGAGCGGCCTAGGGTGGGGCCGCGCCAGGGACCCTACTGGTCTCCTGGTGGTGGGCCCCCTCCGCTACCTTGGTGATTCCAGAAGCTTCCGGGTCGCTGATTTTTTATCTGATTTTTCCGGATTTTTTGGAGCACTTTTAATGGCCGGAAAACATGAAATACAAAAACAGCAGAAAACAGCAACTGGCAGCTGGGTGCACTGGGTTAATAGATTAGTCCAAATATTCTCAAAAGTGTATGAAAGTTCAAGCAAATCATGGCAAAGTCACACAAAACATGCATGGAGCAAGCAGAAATTATAGATACGTTTGGGACGTATCAACATCCCCAAGATTAATTCCTGCTCGTCCTCGAGTAGGTAAATGATAACAAGCATAATTTCTGTGGTGACATGCCACACAACCATACAAGGATTTTTAAGTAAAGCAATCAAATCATGCAATTAAATTCAAGTCTTAACAAGCAAGATTCTATATTAGCATTGACACAAGCAAAAAAAGAACAAAAGGTGCAAGAGCTCCCGCTGTCCGTGACTCGAATGTCTCCAGATGGTGTTTGCGTGCAAGCAGGGGACTGGGAAAAAGAGGGAAAAAGGTTGTTGAGAACAACTATCTACTAAAGTTTCACACTTAGTCTCCTTTGGATTCTTATCTTGACTGGTCCCTAGACCACTATCCTGGTACAACTCAAACTGATCCACTCCCTTTCGATATTTTTAGCACTCATGCAATGGATGAGCGTGAGCAAGAAAGTTGACACCTAAAAGGCGAAACAGAAAGAAGGTGGAGGAGGAAGACAAAAAGGTGTGAAAGGCTCACATCAATGAGGACAAGCATAGGTGAGAGAAAGCCATATGATAGATATGATGTGAGGAGTAGGGATTGCCATGCAACGGATTTACATATGAGCTAAAAGCTCTCCAAGGGAACTAGTGGGGGTGCATCTAACTTGCTTGCTCAAGAAGTCCTAGAGCTCGTTTGAGGAGGCTCATCATTGGAATATACAAGCCAAGTTCTATAGTGTGAAGGTCCCCACATAGCTATATGCATGATGATGATCTCTATGGAGTACAAGGGATAGAGGATGAAGTACTAGTGTGGATCTCTCAAAAGGAATAGTAGTGTGCCCCCTTCTCTCTTTTTATTTTTCTTTTTCTCTTTTTTCTATTTTTTTCTATTTTTTTGGTGGCCTCAATGGCTCTTTCTATTTAACTCTCATTTTTCCTCTTTGGGATCTTTTGATTTTGTCCTCTTTGGGATCTTTTCCTCACTTTAGGGGCAACACTCTATATTTTACAAGAATATAGGAGATCTTTCACACTTTACAAAGGTACTCACATAAAGAAGATATAACTATCATGATGCAAATGTATGTCTCTGCCAGGATAGCAGGATATGCAATGATACTAGCGCGTCATGTAGCAATGATTAGGGAAAGGCCCAGCTAGCATGCGGCTCATTGATCAAGCAAGTAGAATGTATGACATGAAGATCGAGTCATGAGAAGGTGGATGTTGCATGGCAATGTATCTCGGAAATGCTATGGAAATGCCTTGTAGGTAGGTATGGTGGCTGTTTTGAGGAAAGATATAAGGAGGCTTATGATGACAGAGTGTATCGTGCCAAGGGTTTGGATGCACTGGCGAAGTATGCGCTAACTCTCAAGGTGAGAAAGGGCAATGCACGGTACCGAAGAGGCTAGAAAAAGTATAGGTGGCTGGAAGTGTCAACTTTCGGATACTCACATTATCCGAAGAACTCATGCACTTATTATCGGTAACTCTCAATCTAATCTGGAGGTTCACAAAGAGAAAGGTACCCCGAGGAGGAGTGTATGGGGGTTTGGTTATCCTTGCGCATCCTCGACTCATGGTATGTGAGTGTACTGTAATATTCGAACCCTCCAGAGGTTAGTGATCCATCTAGTAGCTAAAGTTCTCAACAGGGGTTTTTGGTTTTCGAAAAACACACGGATTGCCCAAAATACAACATCTATCAATAATAGGCTCGAGCTCTTGACACCAAAAGTTCAAACATTACTCTTGTCAATCCCTCAAAACTATTGTAAGTTACTACTACAAAGAGAATAGCAACTTCAACTACCTACTTCTAGTCAAGACACAAAACTCAGTGCAACAGGCAACCTGTCTAACAAGATAAAACATGCAACCTATAGAAAGTTCAACCTTAAACAAAAGAAAAGCTCTAGAAAAACTAAAGCACTACAACTAAACAGAGCAGCAGCTAAGAAAAGAAAAAGAACAACTCACATCTAAAAGAATAAGCATGCAAATCCTATGAGGAGTTCTAGTTCAAGCGAAGCGTGTATCTCTCCCACACAAAAGAGTAAGCTGGGGTCTAACTTTTTATGAACAGCAAGCAAAGCTAAAGAAAACTAAAAACAAAACCTAAGAGCGAGACGCTCCAAGAATAGCACATAACGCATGAAGTGATAAAAATATAGTGCAATGAGGGACGAATTGATAATTGTTGATGAAGAAGGGGATGCACGGGGGAATCCCCAAGCTTAGACTCTGGAGTCTCCTTGAATATTTGTTGGGGGTGCACATGGGCATCCCCAAGCTTGAGCATTTGACACTCCAAGATCTTCTTTAATCATCTTCCATCGCGCACTTGAAAACTCCCTTCATACATAACTCATTGTAGACTGATTAGAGAGGTTAGTACACAACTAAAATAATTTTCCTCTACTGCAAATAAAGATAACCTTGAAGAGCTACTGTTTCTCAAGATTGCCAAAAAGTTTTTGCAAAGAAAAAGCAAGCTTAAGGTTTGCAAAACGAAGAAAAGGCAAAACAGGACAGGTGAAAAACAGACCAGCAGGTACAAAAGAATTTTTTAGGGGTACTTCTGCAACTCAAATCATAAAACTCAGAACATACGAAAGTGTCGTAATTGTATAGATCTCTCTGTGTACAACATTCAGCTCAAAAAGATGAACTGGGATTTTTCTCTGATTTTTCTAGTCACGAGGACAGAACCTGTTTTCTGGACAGCATGTCACAATTTTTACTTCCCTTGTCGTATGAGGCTATAAAAGGCACAAAGATTGAAAAATAAAGATACAATGATATTGGTACAGTAGTAAGAATCATCAAGACCGCTAAAAACAGAAGAAAAACAAAAAAGAAAACCTAAATTCGTTGCGGGCTGCCTCCCTAAAGCGCTTCTTTAGAGCCATTAGCTAGGCTTAATGCAAAAGATCAAGTTGTATCCATTGAACCATCATCACTATAAGGCCCGATATGCGGTACTGTTCCAGATCTAGATGTTTCCATCCAGATCCGGGGACGAACCACATATCGGTCCCACCGCGACATATGACAAAGCCATATGCCCCGGATTTCCAACATGATATCACAACATTACAGAAACAAGGATACAACATCTCATACAATCGGCATACAACTGCCTTAATACAATACAACAGCGGAAGATACATGTCTGAGTATAGACTACAAACAAATGCCTAGTGGCAAAGAGAAAAACATCGATCCCATAACCACACGGGTCCAGGCCCTCCGCCGGGATCCGCCTAACTAGTCGTCGTCGAGTCTCCACGTGAAACGTTGATCACCATACCTGTCGTCGATCAGAACCCTGAAAAGAGTTTGGGGGTGGTATCATGAGTACAGAAGTACTCAGCATCCAACTGTAGTGGTCATCTGACCCAGCAAGGACTTCATCACTCGTCATTCTAGGACAACTAGTAGTTTACGGCAAGGAAGGGGTAAGTGGTGAGGTTGCTGCCGCACTAGCATTTATGAAGTGGCTAACGATCTAGAGAGTAAGATAAGAAGCCAAGCATTCGATGAGGAATCGCCTCCAACAAGTCTTGCTATCCACCTACATACGCAAACATAACACCTATCCTATCCTTGTCCTCCTCTTCGCATCCCGACGAAGAAGAAGCAGTCAAGGAACACACACGTTGATCAAGTTATATTAAGATTATCTCAGTTGTTGTTGTCTATGAACAGGACGTAGGTCTCAAGTCGTCCATAACCGTGGACACGGCTTCTCGAAAAGATTTAACCTTGCAGGGGTCTACCAACTGCCCATTACGAGGCTCCGCACGCACGTCCATCACTCTCAGTTGCTACCCATTACAAGAAACCATTTTATGATTTAGTTCCAAGAGATCCGAAACGACAGGTCCCTCAAACTAACAACGAACAAATTCGGGTGGCCCCCGGTGAGTCGACATCCATCTCAGGAGCCGGCCGCTCTCTCGATTTGGTCTCTACCATCTGTCGCAGGTTTGGATAGCCGGTTAATCACACATTCGGAAACCGGGTCTTCAGCCGGACAAAGTGGGCCAGCAAGGGAACTATGTCCTCACTGGTCCGGGTTATTTTAAAGGACGTCTGCCAGGAGCTACACGACAGGCATATATGCATGAGTTTCAAATGGTAAATCAGCTTGGGCCACCACTAGAAATGTTTGAAGCTAGATAGGTAAGAAAAGGGGACCCCATAAAATCCCACACGCGGTTAGGCACGCTCAGTCTTAAAACCAATACCCGGAACTCGGATCCTAGGTGACTCGAATGGAACAAAGCGTCGGGGCGCGATAGCCTAGATCTTCCATCCTTCGTCAAATATAGTCACCATTATAATAATCATATCATCAACAACAATAATAATAAGGTGATATCCCAAACCAAGGAGTAACAGGGTAACATCGTAGCATCCTAAGCATGCATACTAAGCAGGGGTTGAGCAACGAGCAATAGTAACATAGCTGTACATGGTTTGCTGGGAGGGGACATGGTTGTATCGGTTTGAAAGAGGCTGTAAACATGTGGTAGGATCAAACATCAAACCTAACCTATACTAGCATGAAAACCGCTGGTTGAAATAGAATGGATCATAAGTAATGTATAGTCCTTGCCTTTTGATAAGTCGGGTTCCGAAGCTGTAGGTGATCGCAAGCTTGCATCGTCTCCGAGAGGTACCCGCGGAAGCACACAAGAGGGTAAACACTGGAAAGCAATCAACGATGCATCACTATTACTACGGAGCAATACAAGATCAAAGATACAACACAAGGCACGGCAACGTGATACGGATCTATCGTCGAGAACGGTTACTAACGGTTTAAGTGGAGTACTCGTCACACACGACGAATACCGCACGTTTATGGTGGTTCAAGTTGCTTAGCTACAGGTGACCAAACAACGGTTATTAACATGGCAAGTCAAGCAAGCATGGCATAGCACACAAACATGGCAAGAGGTGAAGCACAATGTAAACTATCTATGCTAGTCAATTTAAGTGAGGCACAACCTAAACATGGCATATCACTAAGTGCCGCACGATGATTAAAAGATTTGGTACTGTTCTGCCCTAAACCATATTTTAGGTTGGTTAACAACAGCAAAAAATAGCATAAACACAAAGTACACGAAAAACTAAACAAGTTACATATAAAGAACACTCCAAACGGAGTTACGGTTAAAAAGATATAAGCAAGACAAGCTATGCACACATGCTGTATAAATAGAGGTAAATCTATATGCAAAAGTGCAGCAACATGACATAGCAATACATGGGATGAAAGTAGACATGATTCTTAACAATATGCAATTGGAATCACTCAATTCCGATAAACGGTCGCGACACACTCGTCGACCGAAGTTGCAACAAAATAACAGTTTCAACAATAGCAGCACAATAACGTCAGGATAGCTACTTTGGAGCAATATATAAACATGATGCAGCAAGCAAATATGGCATGTGAATGCATGAAACTGAAGTAGAAACATTGCTTAACGCAACGCAAAAGGAATCAATGCAATAGGCCTCATGGATTTGTTACAATCATAATGCAAAGTTGCAACAAAATAATAACAGCAGCACATAACAGGAATTTGTAGCAGTTTAACGGCCTGATGCCCACTTTAGCACACAATTACACAATCAAGATGAGCTCAAATGCAAATGCTCACAAAATATGAATGCTAGAGCACGCAATTCTAAACAATTCGTCTTTTGGGCGCGAAGTCATCCGGGCTACAGATCGCTTGCTATCGTCAACGCGGAATCGAATCAGCAGCACAAATATCAGGGACTTAGCAAAATTCGCAGCTCTCAGGAGAAAAAAAAACAAACAAAAAGGGGCTCACCCACTGGACCTCGGCCCATCTGGCCGCTGGGTGGATCTGGCTTGGACTGGGCCACGGGGTGGCCAGCTGGGCCTCGCTGGCGCTGGGCCACGTGGGCCTGGCCAGCCCAGCTAGGGCAGAGAGCGGGCGGCTCGGGCATCTCGTCCCTCCCGAGCGGGAGCTGCGGCGGCGGCGGCCGTTCTGGCGAAGGCGGCGGCGCAAGGACGACGAGGAGCGGCCTGGGAGGCGCGGCATCGGAGGAGGCCGCCGGATCCGGCCCGACCCTTGCCGGATCTGGGCGGCGCGGCGAGCTCCCGTGGGGGGCGCGAGGTGAGGCGGCCGACTCGGTGAGCTCGAGGCCATGGCGTCCCGGCTCCTGACGGCGGCGACCTGCACGGCAGAGGCGGTGGGGTGAGAGGACAGGGGGAAGAGGAGGAGAGGGAAGGAGGGAGAGGGGCGTCGGCTGGCCGGCGTGCTGGCCGGGCGCGGCGGCTGCGGTGAGGTGCCTCCACGGGCATGGCAAGGGAGAGGAGAGAGAGAGGAAGGCTAGACGTGATCCGGGCCGTCGGATCTCCGGATCTGACGGTCCAGAACTCATTGGGCAAAAATGCGAAATTGGGGGCATTGTTAGGGGGGTGGCTGCAAAATTTGGCTCAGGGAAACCCTAAAAATAGGTGGGAGTGTCGTGGTCTTTATATAGCCCCGGTGGCTGGCAGTTTGCAAAAACATCCCCGGTTTTTATCTCGCACGCGCGGTGCTCACGTTTCTGACCGCCGGGGGTCCGCAGTACCTCTGATTCGGGTAAAACTTCGAACTGCGCGATCGGTGCGTCGAGCCAGAGGCGTTCACCTCGCGCTGGAACCGTTCCGAGAACACTTTCCGGAGCGCTATAAAAATATCCCGTTTAATAATTAAACGGGGTTTTCGTTGCGTTGGTTGCGGCTGGTCTCGTGCGGTTTTCGTGACAGTGATCGGGTGAAACCCGGTGTCGCAAAGGTCGAGTGTCAAGGTGGCAAGGGTCGGTCTCCGTCCGGTACGAGATAAGAGGGGGTAAAATAATCACCGATCGATAAATCTGGGATGCAAACACCGCAAACAAATCAGACAATCAAAAAATTCACGCCGAAAACAATTTTTTAATTTTTGTGAAAACTGGGTTGTTACAATACAACACCACCAACAAGGGATCTCGTCCCGAGATCCAGGACAATCCGGGGGAGAGGGGGAGAAAAGAGAGTCGACGATCTTCAACACCACCAACAAGGGACTCTGCTCCATGTCGGCGTCGAACTTCGGTCGAGAAAAATTCCGCAGAGAGACGACATCATCGGAAAAACGAAACCGTCAGTGACAAGAGGAAGAACGATCGCGAAAACCAGATCAAGGGATAGTGTTGTCGACGCAAGTCGTGAAAACACCGGTAAAAGGATGGATGGCAATGGATGACCCAGATGATACCCAAAATCGGAGAAGGTAAAGGTACTACAGGAATTCCCAAACCTGAGATCGGAATCGAGAAAATACGCTGCAAGCAAGGCATTGTAACGGTTCCGATACTCCACACACTCGAGATCCTAGAGTTTGAAAGGGGTAAGGCGAGAGTTAAAACACTTACGACACTTGTCCTGACCAGAGCAAGGGTAAGGAGTAAAAAGATTCCTACTCTCCGATAGCTAACTTAGTAACTACAAAATAGTTTTGTCTAGACTCGACTTCGGCCAGAAAAGGTATCCTACGGTCGGTAAGGCTCTGATACCAAGTTGTAAGGCCCGATATGCGGTACTGTTCCAGATCTAGATGTTTTCATCCAGATCCGGCGACGAAGCACATATCGGTCCCACCGTGACATATGACAAAGCCATATGCCCCGGATTTCCAACATGATATCACAACATTACAGATACAAGGATACAACATCTCATACAATCGGCATACAACTGCCTTAATACAATACGACAGCGGAAGATACATGTCTGAGTAAAGACTACAAACAAATTCCTAGTGGCAAAGAGAAAAACATCGATCCCATAACCACACGGGTCCAGGCCCTCCGCCGGGATCCGCCTAACTAGTCATCGTCGAGTCTCCACGTGAAACGTCGATCACCATACCCGTCGTCGATCAGAACCCTGAAAAGAGTTTGGGGGTGGTATCATGAGTACAGAAGTACTCAGCATCCAACTGTAGTGGTCATCTGACCTAGCAAGGACTTCATCACTTGTCATTCTAGGACAACTAGTAGTTTACGGTAAGGAAGGGGTAAGTGGTGAGCTTGTTGCCGCACTAGCATTTATGAAGTGGCTAACGATCTAGACAGTAAGATAAGAAGCCAAGCATTCGATGAGGAATCGCCTCCAACAAGTCTTGCTATCCACCTACATACGCAAACATAACATCTATCCTATCCTTGTCCTCCTCTTCACATCCCAACGAAGAAAAAGAAGTCAAGGCACACACACGTTGATCAAGTTATATTAAGATTATCTCAGTTGTTGTTGTCTATGAACAGGACGTAGGTCTCAAGTCGTCCATAACCGTGGACACGGCTTCTCGAAAAGATTTAACCCTGTAGGGGTGTACCAACTGCCCATTACGAGGCTCCGCACGCACGTCCATCACTCTCAGTTGCTACCCATTACAGGAAACCATTTTATGATTTAGTTCCAAGAGATCCGAAATGACAGGTCCCTCTAACTAACAACGAACAAATCCGGGTGGCCCCCGGTGAGTCGACATCCATCTCAGGAGCCGGCCGCTCTCTCAATCTGGTCTCTACCGTCTGTCGCAGGTTTGGATAGCCGGTTAATCACACATTGGGAAACCGGGTCCTCAGCCGGACAAAGTGGGCCAGCAAGGGAACTATGTCCTCACTGGTCCGGGTTATTTTAAAGGATGTCTGCCAGGAGCTACCCGACAGGCATATATGCATGAGTTTCAAATGGTAAATCAGCTTGGGCCACCACTAGAAATGTTTGAAGCTAGATAGGTAAGAAAAGGGGACCCCCTAAAATCCCACACGCGGTTAGTCACGCTCAGTCTTAAAACCAATACCCGGAACTCGGATCCTAGGTGACTCGAATGGAACAAAGCGTCGGGGTGGGATAGCCTAGACCTTCCATCCTTCGTCGAATATAGTCAACATTATAATAATCATATCATCAACAACAATAATAATAAGGTGATATCCCAAACCAAGGAGTAATAGGGTAACATCATAGCATCCTAAGCATGCATACTAAGCAGGGGTTGAGCAACGAGCAATAGTAACATAGCAGTACATGGTTTGCTGGGAGGGGACATGGTTGTATCGGTTTGAAAGAGGCTGTAAACATGTGGTAGGATCAAACATCGAACCTAACCTATACTAGCATGCAAACCGCTGGTTGAAATAGAATGGATCATAAGTAAAGTATAGTCCTTGCCTGTTGATAAGTCAGGTTCCGAAGCTGTAGTTGATCGCAAGCTCGCATCGTCTCCGAGAGGTACCCGCGGAAGCACACAAGAGGGTAAACACTAGAAAGCAATCAACGATGCATCACTATTACTACGGAGCTATACAAGATCAAAGATACAACACCGGGCACGGCAACGTGATACGGATCTATCGTCGAGAACGGTTACTAACGGTTTAAGTGGAGTACTCGTCACACACGACGAATACCGCACGTTTACGGTGGTTCAAGTTGCTTAGCTACAGGTGACCAAACAACGGTTATTAATATGGCAACTCAAGCAAGCATGGCATAGCACACAAACATGGCAAGAGGTGAAGCACAATGTAAACTATCTATGCTAGTCAATTTAAGTGAGGCACAACCTAAACATGGCATATCACTAAGTGCCGCACGATGATTAAAAGATTTGGTACTGTTCTGCCCTAAACCATATTTTAGGTTGGTTAACAACAGCAAACAATAGCATAAACACAAATTACACGAAAAACTAAACAAGTTACATATAAAGAACACTCCAAACGGAGTTACGGTTAAAAAGATATAAGCAAGACAAGCTATGCACACATGCTATATAAACAGGGGTAAATCTATATGCAAAAGTGCAGCAAAATGACATAGCAATACATGGGATTAAAGTAGACATGATTCTTAACAATATGCAATTGGAATCACTCAATTCCGATAAACGGTCGCGACACACTCGTCGACCGAAGTTGCAACAAAATAACAGTTTCAGAAATAGCAGCACAATAACATCAGGATAGCTACTTTGGAGCAAGATATAAACATGATGCAGCAAGAAAATATGGCATGTGAATGCATGAAACTGAAGTAGAAACATTTCTTAACGCAACGCAAAAGGAATCAATGCAATAGGCCTCATGGATTTGTTACAATCATCATGCAAAGTTGCAACAAAATAATAATAGCAGCACATAACAGGAATTTGTAGCAGTTTAACGTCCTGATGCCCACTTTAGCACACAATTACACAATCAAGATGAGCTCAAATTCAAATTCTCACAAAAGATGAATGCTAGAGCACGCAATTCTAAACAATTCATCTTTTGGGCGCGAAGTCATCCGGGCTACAGATCGCTTGCTATCGTCAACGCGGAATCGAATCAGCAGCACAAATATCAGGGACTTAGCAAAATTCGCAGCTCTCAGGAGAAAAAAAACAAACAAAAAGGGGCTCACCCACTGGGCCTCGGCCCATCTGGCCGCTGGGTGGATCTGGCTTGTACTGGGCCGCGGGGTGGCCAGCTGGGCCTCGCTGGCGATGGGCCACGTGGGACTGGCCAGCCCAACTAGGGCAGAGAGCGGGCGGCTCGGGCAGCTCGTCCCTCCCGAGCGGGAGCTGCGGCGGCGGCGGCCGTTCTGGCGAAGGCAGCGGCGCAAGGACGACGAGGAGCGGACGGGGAGGCGCGGCATTGGAGGAGGCCGCCGGATCCGGCCCGACCCTTGCCGGATCTGGGCGGCGCGGCGAGCTCCCATGGGGGGTCGCGAGGCGAGGCGGCCGGCTTGGTGATCTCGAGGCCATGGCGTCCCGGCTCCTAACGGCGGCAGAGGCGGTGGGGTGAGAGGACAGGGGGAAGAGGAGGAGAGGGAAGGAGGGAGAGGGGCGCCGGCTGGCCGGCGTGCTGGCCGGGCGCGGCGGCTGCGGTGAGGTGCCTCCACGGGCATGGCACGGGAGAGGAGAGAGAGAGGAAGGCCAGACGCGATCCGGGCCGTCGGATCTCCGGATCTGACGGTCCAGAACTCATTGGGCAAAAATGCGAAATTGGGCGCATTGGTAGGGGGGTGGCTGCAAAATTTGGCTCAGGGAAACCCTAAAAATAGGTGGGAGTGTCGTGGTCTTTATATAGCCCCGGTGGCTGGCAGATGCAAAAACATCCCCGGTTTTTATCTCGCGCGCGCGGTGCTCACGTTTCTGACCGCCGGGGGTCCGCAGTACCTCCGATTGGGGTAAAACTTCGAACTGCGCGATCGGTGCGTCGAGCCGAAGACGTTCACCTCGCGCTGGAACCGTTCCGAGAACACTTTCCGGAGCGCTATAAAAATATCCCGTTTAATAATTAAACGGGGTTTTCGTTCCGTTGGTTGCGGCTGGTCTCGTGCGGTTTTCGCGACGGTGATCGGGTGAAACCCGGTATCGCAAAGGTCGAGTGTCAAGGTGGCAAGGGTCGGTCTCCGTCCGGTACGAGATAAGAGGGGGGAAAATAATCGCCGATCGATAAATCGGGGATGCAAACACCGCAAACAAATCAGACAATCAAACAATTCACGCCGAAAACAATTTTTTAATTTTTGTGAAAACTGGGCTGTTACAATCACGATCATCAAAAATCTTTTCAATAATACAACTACTCTTAATAGGTTTCTCAAATAAAGGACAAATGAAAATTCTTGTTGGAATAAAATCAAAAGGATGAAAATCAATTGGAGTTTCATTAAAGTTAAATATAGGTGTCTCCTCCAAATTTTTCACCGTTTCAACTCTCTTGGCAATGGGTGTGTTTGCTTTAGCTGGAGGAACCTTGGGGACGTAAACAAACTTAGGTTCCTTCTTTGCCGGAGTTTCATCCTTTTTGGTTTTGATACCTAGAGTTTCAATAACTTCCTCAATCTTTTCTATCCTAGAAGACTTCTCATCAAGGGATTTAATAGTCTCCAAAGTTTTCAAAATTTTCATCATGGAGTTATCTAGCCTATTCAAATTCCCTTGATTCTTGCGATCCAACTCATTCACCCTATCGATACTTGGCATCTCTAAATCTATTTTTTCAAGTTTTCTCATAATGTGAGCTAAAGTAATGTCCTCCTTAATACTAACAACTGGGAGACTTCTAACAAGATTTTCAATAACATTAAGGGCTTCCCAAACTGGAGCCTCTATGAAGTTCCCATTGATAGAAGTGTCTAAAAGAAACCTATTCCAAGAAGTGATCCCAACATAAAAATTTCTAAGCAAGATAGTAGTGGATTGCTTCTTGGTGGCTCTTTTTTGAGAATCATTAATTCTATACCAAGCATCTTTCAAACTTTCACCACCTCTTTGAGTAAAGGTAAGTACTTCTGCCTCACCAAAGGCAAAAGGACCAGCCATAGTGGTAACTACTGACAAGGTAACAGGTATTTTGGTATTTTTGATAAAGGACACAAAATTAACAAGACTAAAAAGCAAAGATAAAAGATAGTGTGCAACTCCCCTATCTTGTAGACTGGAGTCCCCGGCAACGGCGCCAGAAATTGGCTTGATACGGTGAGGATAGTTCTCTCACTCCTCGTTGGTTACCCCAAGTGGAAGCTGAGATGTAGCGTAGCAGCAAATTTCCCTCGGTGAAGATACCAAGGTTTGTCTCCAGTAGGACTCGCAGATATACAAGAAGATGCCAACTGCGCCAGATTAGGCGGTTGTCGGGAGTTGACAGGACCTGCACACAGAAGCAAATAACTTTGCTCCCAACGAGTACAGAGGAGTTGTCAATTCCTCCGGCCTTGCTGTTTACAAAGGATCAACACAAGAGATAATAATAGTGGCAACTAAAAGTAAAGACTGAAAGTAAACTAAGGGTGTAAAAAGTGATGTGAAGATGGACCGGGGTCCCGTGATTTTCACTAGTGATGTCTCTCTCCCAAAAGACGATAAAAGTGCTAGCGAGGTAAACAAATCACAGTTGGGCAATTGACAGAATTATGAAGGAACCGCAATGCTAACTATGCTGCAAAGAAAGGAAGGGCTCAAAAGCAATGGGTAGTACGCCAAGGTAAGTAGACCGAAATCCAACTGCATCTACTACGAATCATCCACCTTGAGATATCTATCCAGAACATCTCGCTGGTATTAAGTTGTGAATACCACCCAAAGTGTAAACTCAAAGCAACAGACATCTGCATTAAAAGAACTTTGCGGAAAGTAAACAATCCTTGCACCCGCGGGTACAAGCACCGTTGTTTTATCCCTGGTGGCAACAACACATCCCCTAGTCTCATGTTTCTGTCACTCAAACTAGACATCAAGGGGATGAACCCACAATCAAGCATAATGCTCCCTCTTGGAGTTGCAACAAACTACTTGGCCAAAGTAAAATACTGCAATGGAGAACATGCAAGAATTTACTCAAGAACAAAATATAAAAGAGAAGAACCAAATATATTACTCATCACAATCTGAACATAGTCTCATAATCCATTAGGTCCCAGGAAACTCAGCATAGCAACAACAGAAATTACAATAGTGCCTCGATCATGCGAGGCAGCTCACGAGGTATCGAAAGTGGAAGCACAAAGAGGGGAGAAGTACATCACATAGCTACTGCTCACGGACCCATTGTCCAAGGGGGACTACTCACCGTACATCTGGGAGGCGTCCATGGCTATGGATAGTCTCCTGGAGGGGGTTCCTCCTCCCGGCAGGGTGCCGGGGCAGCTTCTCCAGGCAGCCCCGATCTAGAAACGGTGGCGGCGGCGGCGGTACAGAGGTGAGTTCGCGGAAAAGAGGTTGATATTAGGGGTTTCCACCCCGAGGGCTAAATATAGGCGGAGGGGGTGTCGAGGGGACCCACCAGGCAGCTAGGAGGCCTCCTCGCGCGGCCTAGGGTGGGGCCGCACCAGGGACCCTCCTGGTCTCCTGGTGGTGGCCCCCCTCCGCTACCTTGGTGATTCCGGAAGCTTCCGGGTCGCTGATTTTTTATCTGATTTTTCTGGGTTTTTTGGAGCACTTTTAATGGCCGAAAAACCTGAAATACAAAAACAACAATTGGCAGCTGGGTGCACTGGGTTAATAGATTAGTCCAAATATTCTCAAAATTGTATGAAATTTCAAGAAAATCATGGAAAAGTCATACAAAACATGCATGGAGCAAGCAGAACTTATAGATACGTTTGGGACGTATCAGTTCTCCAATCAGGTTTTTATTGGCCTACTCTCTTTAAAGATGCTAGAAATTATGTTTTATCTTGTGATAAGTGTCAGAGAGTTGGTAATATTAGTAGGAGGAATGATATTCCTATGAATTACTCACTAGTGATTGAGCCTTTTGCTTGCTGGGGTTTTGATTTTATGGGTCCTTTTCCTCCTTCACACAAGTACACTCACATTTTATTAGTTGTTGATTATGTGACCAAGTGGGTTGAAGCAATACCCACTGAGAGTGTTGATCACAAGACATCTTTGAAAATGCTCAAAGATGTAATTTTCCCTAGGTTTTGTGTACCTAGGTATCTCATGACTGATGGAGGATCACACTTCACACATGGATCTTGTAGAAAAGCTTTATCAAAGTACGATGTCAATCATAGAATTGCTTCACCGTACCATCCTCAAACTAGTGGGCAAGTTGAGCTTACCAATAGAGAGATCAAGCTGATCTTACAAAATACAGTTAACAGTTCTAGAAAGGACTGGTCAAAGAAGTTAGGAGATGCTTTATGGGCGTATAGAACTGCTTACAAAAACTCCATGGGCATGTCTCCGTACAAGATCGTCTATGGCAAGGCTTGCCATTTGCCATTAGAATTAGAACATAAAGCTTTCTGGGATGTTAGAGAGCTTAATGCTGACCCAAAGTTAGCCGGTGAAAAGCGCCTGATGAACTTGACTTCTCTAGATGAGTGGAGAAGTGAAGCTTACGAGAGTGCTAAAATGTTCAAGGAAAAGGTAAAGAAGTGGCATGATAGAACAATTCTGAAACATGAATTTAATGTTGGTGATAAAGTTTTATAGTTTAGATCCCGTTTTAGGTTTTCTCCAGGTAAACTACTTTCCAGATGGGAAGGACCATTTCATATTGAAGAAGTAGACCGCTCTAGTGCGATCAAGATCAACAATTTTGATGGCACCAAACCTCAAGTTGTGAATGGGCAAAGACTCAAGCATTACATGGCGGGAGATCTCGTCAACGTTGATGTAAATATAATACACATAACAACTCATGAAAAATATGTTGCAGCCCCGTTTTAGACACCAGTAGAAGCAGAATAAGAAAAGGTATGTATTACGGTAAGGAAACATCGTGAAACCGCCATAAAAGTTCCAGATTATGAGTTTTTGCAAAATATAGAAAATTCAGAGCCTAACTGGAGTCGGAAAGGAGCTTCAGGGGGCCCAAGCACCCCCCTGGCGCGGCCTACCCCCTGGCCGCGCCGGGTGGACGCCTGGGCACCCCGGAGCCCGTCTCCAACTCCACTTTGGCTCGTTACCTTCCTTTTATTGCAGAAATTTTTCCTATATATTTGCCCGGAAAGCCCCGACACTGTATCTCGCGATTTCGTGTGTTTTCCTCTCAAGCTGTTTCTGCCAGGAGATCGTTTAGCTAGACCTAGGTGCCATGGCTTCCCCAAGTTGCCCCAAGGACAAGTTCGTCGTCAACGTGATCAACCCTTACCTCGCTCAGGTGAAGAACCACCCTCGAACCGTCCAGTTGGATGATGGTGTCCTTCACCAAGAATATCTAAAGGAACTTGTCAAGGAGGGGAGCATCGAGGCCAGGCTAGAAGAGATGGAGCAAGAAATCTTCAAGTACAAGAAGGTGGTTGAGCGGAGTGGTGAAGCCAACTTCGACCTCATCAACAAGCTAAAGACGTTCTACAAGAAGGAGATGAGGGGGATATTGTCAAGCATGACCACGGCAGAAGAAAGAATTGATGATCTCCAAGGGAAGATCTATGATCTGCACAACCAGAACTGTGAATATGAACTAAAGTTTATGTGCATGGGTTTAGGTGCTGGAAGAAGGATCTTGGAGACTGAAGCCTCTCATGGGACCGGAGAACCTCAACCATGGAAGCGCTTCGTCGATTAAGACATCAACAACAACAACAACAACAACAGGAATGAGGAGTAAATCTCCTTGGGTAATGGAATCCCCTTAGCTTGTTCCAAGCTTGGGGTAGTGCCCGCTATCTTTATCGTTATCTTAGTCTTTTATCGTCAAGTAGAGTCGTATCATGTCTAGGGAAGTTATTATATGAAATAGGTGTTTGCATTGAGGTCTATCACTCCTCCTGTGGAGAGTTTGTATCCGTGAGGGTGGAGTCGTCTATGATGGAATATTAATGAGAAGTCCATTGCTCCTTCGCTGCACTCGGTATTCCCTTCATGCAATCGGCCTTATATGATGATTCTTATGGGGAGTATTAACCTTATATCAGGTATGGGTTTGAAAACTTTATTTAATTTTGGCAAACATAGCTTTGGTCTTGACAACATGCATGTTTTCTCAAGTAGCGACATAGTCAAAACCTTTATGTTATTATGCTTGAAGTGATATGTTGACAAGGAAAACAACTTGATATGATATGCTTACCATAATGTTTATGCTTTATATGTTTTGCATCTAAGTTACCATCAATTGTCTATTCTCTCAAAGCCTTTGCTAGCCAAACTCTTTTCCAAGTCGATTTCTGCTTCTGCATCCATACCCTGAAACCAATACCTTCCATATGAGTCCACCATACCTTCCTATTCGTGGTATTCCCCTACCACTCCTATAAGTATAGAATTTATGTGTTATCCTTAAATGTTCAAAATCTTCAGTTTTGTGTCTCTTGTTTAGCTCATGAGGAAGTAGTAGGTAATTCATGATCTTATCAAGTTGGACAAGTTTTACCCCGGGATTGCATGTCTAATCTGCAAACCTATAATACGAGGAGGAACTTGCATGAGTGCGCCCAGCTCGAAAGCTAATATAACAAACAAACCCTCCTTCACGCTTGGTCTATGAGAAATCCGAAACTTTGGCAGTGATAAACAAAGGAGATTAAGGGGATGTGATCGTCCCCACTTGGGAGCCGTTCCTCGAAACTTGTCCATCTTGAGAAGTAATTGAGCTATCTATTAGAATTCGTTGACAAACTATGCACCTCCCAAAGTTTATTTTCATTCTGTTTGATTTAAGGATAGCACATGAGTTTTCCCTGCTTGCCTTTAACAAGGCCTTTCCTTTACTTTTGTGTTGAGTCAGTTGTCCCACTTCCTTCTTTTCCCAAAAGAGAACAGACTCTTGATGTTGATGAGGATTCATTCATATAATGCTGCATTAAGTTTTTCCATGCCGCATCATTGTTGACATTATCTTTTGATAAGTAAGTTGTTTGCGAAAGCTTTTGCTAAGCAAGCATCTTCCTTCTTGTTATCATTTTCACTTCATGACTAATAACATGTTCTTTCAAAATCTTCAAATTGTTTCATTAAAAACTGAAAGAGCAAGAGTAAAAGTTATTCGTTGTCCTTTGACCAAGGATATGTTTTCCATAATTTGATGAGTTTTCTCGGTCCTACTTTTCATTATCATTGTTATTACTTTCTCATAAGGACCTTATGAGTTGAGGTTGTTGTTGAGGATGTTTGAGTTTGATGAAGAAACCTTGATGCTTCTTGTTTGTATTCTATTTATTGACACTTCACTCTCTAAACTTGTGGACAGGTTTACCGAGCTCAGTATTCTCTTGGGGACAAGAGAGGTCTAAGCTTGGGGAAGTTGATATGTCCAAAATGCATCACTATTTTATACAGTAATTCTTTCTTATTCATTGATATATTTCATGATATGATGCTATTCTTATGTGGTTTTGGCTTCATTTAAACGGTTTGCAACTTTCCGATGCCGAAGCAGCAGACGCAGGATTCAGCGGTAAAAAGTGGACGCTGAGTTGCTGAAGGAGAAGAATGACGGGGACACGCAAAACGGAGACTAGAGGGGGGCCACCAGGAGCCCAGGCGCCCACTGGGCGCGTCGGGTGGCTGCTTGGACCCCTGGGGACACCCCAGGCTCCCCCCTCTGGCCTATTTATCCTCGTCGTCGAAAAACCCTAAAAGGAGAGGAGTTTCGCGAGTTCCGCCGCCGCTCCGTGGCAGAAACCAACAGAGGAGAAAAGACATCTCCGGCGGGTAGATTCCGCCCGGGAGAACACCTCCCGGAAGGTAGATCATCTCCATCGTCATCACCATCATCACGGGCATCATCGAGATCATCATCAACATCAACACCAGCTCCACCACCATCCAATCTCAGCTCACAAGTTCAACTTGTGTTGTAATCCGTACTATCTATCCTCTCTACTCTACCGGTGTTGATTACTACCGTGTGATGAATTATATTGAGTTTTGTTGGAGAAATATCATTGTTTCCATATTTTTTATCATCTATTTATCCCCGCTGATCATGATATCGTTTATGTCTTGTGAGTATTTACTTTAGTTATTGAGGATATGGGACAAGTCTAGTTGTTAGTAGTCATATGATGTTGAAGTAATATGTGTTGTTTGATATTTTAAGTTGTGTTGTTGTTTTCCTAGTGGTGTTGTGTGAGTCGAACACTCAACACTTCGCCTTATTAAGGACCTACGGGAATGCATTGTGTATAAATAATTCTTACGGTGGGTTGCCGGAGTGACAGAAACTTGAACCCCAGTTCGCATGCTTTTGCACAAGGTAACAATGGATCATAGATCGTATTGCTATGGTTAGGCTTTTGCCTTAATTAATATCTTGTATTTGTGGATGCTTGCAAGATGTTTAATCATAAGAGTGCACTTATCTTAGTCTAGAGGGTTTACTAGTATAGATCCACCCACTCAACACTTATCAACACAGTACATAGTACCGATGCGGAATATGGCGAAAGCACGTGACTACTTCTCCCTTGTGTCCTCAAGAACGCTTTAGTCTTTATAAGTTCAGTTGCTAGGCCTCTCCTTTGTTTGAAAGGATTGGGCCACTTGTTACTCCTCAGTGCTTGTTACTTTGCTCGCTTTTACCTTTTTGTTGCTTATATCGAAAACCCCTAAACAGTCATCTTTCAGTTTCTGCAGCTATTTCTTTACCAAAGTCACTTACCAATACCTTCTGCTCCTCGTTGGGATCGACACTCTTATTTATCAAAAACGCTACAAATGATCCCCTACAGTTGAGGGTCATCATGGACCCATGATCCAAGGGGGACTGCTCGCGGCACATCCGGGAAGCCTCCATGGTGGTCCTTCTTCCCTCCGGTAGGGTGCCAGGGAGGGGACTTCTGGTGCTCCCGATCTTGGAAGCGCGGCGGCGGCGGAACAAAGAGTTATTTCGCGATGCGGGGTTCTCCTCGGGAGTTTCTGGGACGAAGAGGTAATATAGGCCAAAGGGGGAGCCAGCGGCCAGCCAGGGCTCCCAGGCACCCTGGTGCCATGGCCAGGGGTGGGGTCGCGCCACCTAGCCACCTGGGCGCTAGGTGGGGCCCCTTCTGGCCTCCTTCGGGGTTCCGAAAGCTTCTGTTCTGCTGATTTTTTTTCTGATTTTTCTGGAATTTTTTGGAGCACTTTTAATTGGGGAAAATCACTTCAACTAAAAGACATCAGTAGACAGAAACTGTCACTGGGTGCACTGAGTTAGTAGGTAAGTCCAAATATGTTTAAAATGATATAAAAGTGTAGCAAAACATGTAGCAACAGCAACGGCACCAGAAATAGCTTAATTACTGCGCACGCATCTATTCTTGTAGACTATGTTGGGCCTCCAAGCGCAGATGTTTGTAGGACAGCAGAAATTTACCTCAAGTGGATGACCTAAGGTTTATCAAACTCAGGGAAGTAGAGGTTAAATATGGTCACTCTAAGGCAACCTTGCAATTAAGATACAAGAAGTCTCTTGTGTCCCCAATACACCTAATACAACTAGGATTTGTATAGGTGCACTAGTTCGGCGAAGAGATGGTAAAATATGGATGATAGGTGTGGAAAAAAAGTAATAAAAATTACAGCAATCAAACAAGTAGTAAATGTGATCACAAACGATATTGCAATGGTGGAAACAAGGCCTAGGCGTCATACTTTCACTAGTGGCAACTCGCAACAACATTAACATAGTCTAATCACATGATATTTCCACTAAAACATGCAAGGAGACGTAACTCGGAGGTCATTCCTTTGTGATCAAGAGAGGAAGAGAATTATGTAGGGCTACAAAAGCACAACTCAGAGTTCGTAGTTCTCATCTATGGGTTTCCCAATGTCACCGCGTCCATCCAAAGAGAGTACCACAATCACCACAAAATATGTCATGGATAGTCAAAGACAAGCACCAAGAGACTCTCAATATTCAATCAATTCAAAAAAGAGGAAATCAATCATGAAAATATTCTTCTAATCCATGTCCAATAGACTGCTATCACCATGGTCTCGGAGATTATACTAGATAAGATCAAGTGAGTACATCAATCCAATACATAGAAGAAGGGGAAACATCATGGGATCATCCTAGATTAACATAGCCAATGATCACAACAAAGATCACATCATGGCAGAGAGAGATAACCACATAGATCAAGGTACAGGACTTAGCCCCGAGGGGGAACTACTCACACATGGACATGGTGAGAGAGAGAGTTGTTGATGGAGAGGTGCAACCCGAAGGAGATGAAGGAGATGGAGGCATCGGCGGAGATGAAGGAGTTGTTGATGGAGACCTTCACACTATAGAACTTGGCCTATATATTTCAATGATGAGCCTCCTCAAATGAGCTCTAGGTCTTCTTGAGCAAGCAAGTTGGATGCACCCCCACTAGTTCCATTGGAGAGCTTACCTTAGCTCATATGTGCATCCGTTGCATGGCAATACCTACTCCTCACATCATATCTATCATTTGGCTTTCTCTCGCCTATGATTGTCCTCATTGATGTGAGCCTTTCACACCTTTTTTTTCTTCCTCCTCCACCTTATTCTCTCTTTGCCATCCTAAGTGTCAACTTTCTTGCTTACGCTCATCCATTGCATGAGTGCTCAAAATGTCGAAAAGGAGTGGATCATTTTGACTTGTACCTGGCTAGTGGTCTGGGGATGAGTCAAGATAAGATTCCAAAGAATACCAAGTGTGACACTTTAGTAGATTGAGTTCTCAACAATAAAAATACTTTTTCTCGTATATCCCTATCCTCTTTCTTGCACGCAAACACCATTTGGAGACATTCGAGTCACGGACAGCGAGAGCTCTTGCACCTTTATGTTCTTATGTTGCTTATTTCAATGCTATATATAGACTCTTGCCTGTTATGACTTGAATTGAATTACATGCCTTGATAGCTTTACTTACAAAGTTCTTATATGGTTGTTACCATGTCACCACAGAAATTATGCTTGTTATCATTTACCTACTCGAGGACGAGCAGGAATTAAGCTTGGGGATGTTGATATGTCCAAAACGTATCTATAATTTCTTCTTGCTCCATGCCCCTTTTGTGTGATATTGATATGGTATTGATACACTTTCATACACTTTTGATCATATTTGGACTAAGCTATTAACTCAGTGCACCCCAGTGCCAGTTTTGTTTTGTGCTGTTTTTGTCTTTCAGGTTTTCCCATTATTAAAAGTGCCCAATAAATCCCGGAAAAATTATATAAAAAAATCTGCGCTCCGGAAGCTTCCGGAATAACCAAGACATGGCAGGAGGGCCACCACCAATGTCCCAGGAGGGTGCCTGGCGCGGCCCCACCCTAGGCCGCGCCACCTACCCTCCTGGCTGCCCTGTGGCCCCCCTCGGTGCCCCCTTTGGCTCTTATTTATAATCGCGTCGCAAAAACCCTGATTTCGGACCCCTTTTCTCCAGAAGCAATTCCGATCTCCGCCGCCATCGCCGACAAGCTTCGGGGGACCAGAATTCCCGTGTCGGCACCCTGCCGGGACGGGGAAGTGCCCCTGGATTCATCTCCATCAACGTTGCTTCATCCCTCCAAGAAGCGGGAGTAGTTCTTCTTCGGTGCTAAGGTTTCTACCAGTAGCTATGTGGTCTTCTCTCTCTCCCATGATGTGATCTTGATCGTGATCACAGGCTATGTTAATCTAGGATTATCCCATGATGTTTCCCCTTCCTCTATGTATTGGATTGATGTAATCACTTGATCTTATCTAGTATAATCCCGGAGACCATGGTGACAGTGGTCTATTGGACATGGGTTATAAGAATATTTTCATGAGTGATTTCCTCTTTTGTGTGTGGATTGAAGATTGAGATTCTCTTGGTGCTTGTCTTTGACTATCCTTTAGATATGTTGTGGTGATTGTGGTACTCTCTTTGGATGGCCGCGGTGACATTGGGAAATCCATAGATGAGAAGTACGAACTCTGAGGTGTGCTTTCGTAGCCCTATGCAATTCTCATCCTCTCTTGACCACAAAGGAATGACCTCCGAGTACGTCTCCATTGCATGTTTTATGAGGAATATCATGTGATTAGACTATGTTAATGTTGTTGGGAGTTGCCACTATTGAAAGTATGAAGCCTAGGCCTTGTTTCCACCATTGTTACACCGTTTGTGCTCACTTTTGTCACATGTTTGCTTCCTGCACTTGTTATTACAGATTTATATTACTTTGTATTGCCACACCAATCACCCATATTTTACCATCTCTTCTCCGAACTAGTGCACCTATACAACTCCTAGTTGTATTAGGTGTGTTGGGGACACAAGAGACTTCTTGTATCTTAATTCCAGGGTTGCTTGAGAGAGACCATCTTCAACCTCTACTTCCCTGAGTTCGATAAACCTTAGGTCATCCACTTAAGGGAAATTGTTGCTGTCCTACAAACCTCTGCGCTTGGAGGCCCAACATAGTCTACAAGCATAGAAGCGTGCGTAGACATCAGTGGGGGTGCATCCAACTTGCTTGCTCATGAAGACCTAGAGCTCATTTGAGGGGGCTCATCCTTGGAATACGCAAGCCAAGTTCTATAGTGTAAGGGTCCCCACGTAGTTATGCATGAATGATAATCTCTATGGAGTAAAAATATGACAATGGAGTACGAGTGTGGATCTTTCAAAAGGAATAGTAGTGTTGCCCCTTCTCTTTTTTTCTCCTTTTTCTATTTTTTGTACTTTTGTGGCCTCATTGGCTCTTTCTATTTATCTCTCATTTTTCCTCTTTGGGATCTTTTAATTTGTTATCTTTGGGATCTTTTCCTCTCTGAAGGGCAACACTCTATATTTAACAAGAATATGTAAGATCTTCACACTTTACAAGAAGTACTCAACATAAAGGAAGATGAAAACTATCATGATGTATGCAAATGTATGCCTCCGCCAGTGTAGCAGGATATGCAATGATACTAGTGTGGCATGTAGCAATTATAAAGGCAAAGCCAAACTAGAATGCGGCTCATCGATCAAGAAAATGCATGTATAACATCAAGATGAAATCATGAGATGGTGAATGTTGCATGGCAATGTATCTCGGAAAGGCTATGTAAATGCCTTGATAGGTAGGTATGGTGGCTATTTTGAGGAAGATATAAGGAGTTTTATGATGACATAGTGTATCATGCCAAGAGTTTTCCCCAACTCTCAAGATGAGAAAGGGAAATGCACGGTACCGAAGAGGCTAGCAAAATATGGAAGGTGGAAGTGCCAACAATCGAATACTCGCATTAGTCTGAAGAACTCATGCACTTATTATTGGTAACTCTCCATCTAATTAGGAGGTTCACGAAGAGACAAGTACCCCGAGGAGGACTGTATGGGGGTTTGGTTATCCTTGCGCATCCACGACCCATGGTACGTGAGGGTACTCATATTCCAACCCCTCCAGAGGTTAGTGATCCATCTAGTAGCTAGATTTCTCAACTAATTTTTGTGGTTTTTGAAAATAATCACGGATTTCCCAAAATACGACACCTATCACTAGTAGTCCAAGCTCTTGGCACCAAAATTCCAAACATTACTCAAATCAGTACATCATGACTATTGCAAGTTACCACTACACTTGTAATATCAACCTTAATTACCTACTCGTGCAAGACACACAACTCAATGCAACAAGACCACTCTCTAAACAAGATAAGCATGAAAACTCTACAGAGTTCCTAAATGAATCTAAACAAAAGCTCTTACAAATATAAGCATGAAAACTAAGATCTAAGCATGACAACAGCTATGAAAAGATAAAGAACACACAACAAGATAATCATGAAAACATATGTTGTGTTCTAGGGTGGAGTGGAGCTTGTTTCTCTCCCAAACAATGAAGGCTAGGATCCAACTTGTTATGAACAACAAGCAAAACTAAACAAACTAAAAAGTAAAGAGCGAGACGCTCCAAGTTTAGCACATAACATATGAAGTGATAAAAATATAGCATGAAGAAGGACGAACTGATGATTGTTGATGGAGAAGGGGATGCACGGGGCCCTCCCCAAGCTTAGACACTTGAGTTTCCTTGCATATTTATTGGGGGTGCATGCGGTTATCCCCAATCTTGAGCGCTTGACACTCCTGAATCTTCTTTCATCATCTTCCTTCACATACTAGAAAACTCCCTTCATACAAAACTCATCATAAGCTGATTAGAGTGGTTAGTACCCATGATAAAATATTTTTTCTCCACTGGAGATAAAGATTTTCATGAAGAGCTAATATTTCTCGTGATTACCAAAAAGTTTCTGCAAAGAAAAATCAAGCTCAAGATTTGCAAGACGATGAAAACGCAAAACGTGGCAGAATCTGTGAAAAACACACCAACAGGTAGTAAATAATTGTTTCGGGGTACTTCTGCAACTCAAATCAAAAAACTCAGAACAGACGCCTGAAAGATAATTGTATAGAGCATACTGTCAAAAATATTCAGGTAAAAAATATGAGCTGGTGATTTATCGTGAATTTTTCCGTCAAGCGGACAGAATCTGTTTCTGGACAACATGTCACAACTTTTGAACTTTCTTGCAATCGAAGGCTAAAACTTGGCACAATGCTTGAAAATAAAGATACAGTGATGTTGCTACAGTAGTAACAAGCATCAAAACCACTAAAATTGAAAGTAAGAACTCAAAGTAAAGATAACAAGGGTTGTCTCCCTAGAGCTCTTTCTTTATAGCCACAAAGATAGGCTTAAGACTTTAATGATGCTCTCGTAGGAATAAGAGTTGAAGAACAAAAGAGAGCAGCAAGAAGCAAATACCAAACACATTTAAGTCTAAAAAGCTTCCTATGCATAGGAACATCGCAATAGAATAATTCACTGAAGCACAAAGCAATAAGCATAGGAAGGAAAAACAAGTGCAGCTTCAAAACCTTCAACATAAAGAGAGGGAACTTGATATTGTTGAAATATCTATAAGCATATTTCCCTTCTCATAACAATTTTCAGTGGGATCATGAATAAACTCAACAATATAAGTATCACACAAAGCATTGTTACCATGATCCACATGCAAAAAGGTACTCTTACTCTCCACATAAACATAATCTTTCTCATTGGTAATAGTGGGAGTAGGACTATCATAAACAACTTGAACACTATAGATTAACTGTGTATTAGGAAGATGGTGTTCAGAAAGGGAGTAATTGCCTCCATGATTATGACCAGTTTCATAAGCATAATTTTTCCTTATGTCATAGGTATCTTTATAATCACTATAGATAGGAGTTATAACATAATAATAGTAGAGAAGAGAATTATCATTGCTAGCAACTATATTTGTAAACATGTTGTCTTTATTCTCCTAGAAAAAGAATTATCAATTATCACATCACTAATGGGTAAAGGACTTGCAATCCTATCATCCCGAAGCTTAGAGCTTTCCATATCATCACTTTCAGAATTGCTACCAAAAATATTTTCAAGATCATAAGTAGCATTATCATCATCTTCCCAATCACAATAAGTAACATGCATATCATAATCAAAATCATCTTCAATAGTGTCGACGGGCGTATCATCAAGATGATAATTAAGGCAATAAAGTTCACCATCTTCTTTAAACTTAAGACCGTTAGGATAAAAGTTGATGCGAGGAATATGCTCAGGCCAGGTTGATACCCATTCTTCTTCCTTCTTATTCCTCTTCTACCTCTTCTTTCTCTTCTTCTTCACCTTAGGAGGTAGTGGTTGAAGAGGAAGCTTCTCCACATATTCTGGTTTATCATTAGAAACAAGTTGACCAAAATCCATCTGCATACACTCACTAATCATCCACCTTGAGATATCTATCCAGAAAATCTCGCTGGTATTAAGTAGCGAGCCCCACCAAAAGTGTAAACTCAAAGCAACAGAAAGTTGTATTAACAATATATGCATAAGGTAAAAAATCATTGCAACCGCGGTTACAAGCATCATTGTTTTCTCCCTGGTGGCAACAACACATCCCCTAGTCTCATCTTTCAGTCACTCAAGATAGACATCGGGGACATGAACCAACAATCATGCATAACGCTCCATCTTGGAGTTACTATCTACTAATTGGCCAAAGCAATAAAAAGAAATGGAGAACATGCAAGAATTACTCAAGAACAAAATAGAAAAGGTAAACCAAATATATAACTCATCACAATCTGAACATAATCTCATAATCCATCGGATCCCAACAAACACAGCATAGCAACAGCAGGAAAATTACATAGGTGCCTTGATCATGTAGGGCACCTCACAATGACTAAACATTGAAGAACAAGATTGGAGAGAAGACATCACATAGCTACTGGTCATCGACCCATGGTCCAAGGGGGACTACTCACGGCAGATCTGGGAAGCGTCCAAGATGGTGGCGAAGATCTCGGTGGTCCTTCTTCCCTCTGGAAGGGCGCTGGGGAAGGGTCTTCTGGTGCTCCCGATCTTGGAAGCGCGGAGGCGGCGGAACAGAGAGGTATTTCGGAATGAGGGGTTATCCTCGAGGGTTTCTGGGACGAAGAGGTAATATATGCCAAAGGGGGAGCCAAGGTCCACCCAGGGCTCCTAGGTGCCCTGGTGGCACGACCAGAGGTGGGGCCGCGCCACCTGGCTTCCTGGGCGCCCGGTGGGGCCCCTTGGCCCTACTTTGGGGTTCCGGAAGCTTCCGTTCTACAGATTTTTATTATGATTTTCTGGAATTTTTAGTGCACTTTTAATTGAGGAAAAATCACCGCAACTAAAAGACATCAGCACAAAGAAACTGGCACTGGGTGCACTGAGTTAGTAGGTTAGTCCAAATATGTGTAAAATGATATAAAAGTGTAGCAAAACATGTAGCAATGTCACATAAAAGGGCATGGAACAAGAAGAAATTGTAGATACGTTTGGGACATATCAACATCCCCAAGCTTAATTCCTGCTCTTCCTTGACTAGGTAAATGATAACACAGATTTGTGGTGAAATGCTAACACACACTTATAAGAACTTCAAAGTAAAGTAAGTAAGTAAGTGCAATTCAAGTCAAGATAATAACAAGAAAGAGTCTTAGTATTGATACTAGCAAAGCATGAACATTAAGGTGCAAGAGATCTCGTTGTCCGTGACTCGAATGTCTCCAAATGGTTTTTGCGTGCGAGCAATGGGAGATGGGATTAGAGAATAAAAAATAGTTTAATTGAGAACTCAATCTACTAAAGTTTCACACTTGGTCTCCTTAGGGATCTTATTTTGACTCATCCCAAACCACTAGTCAGGTACAAGTCAAACTGATCCTCTCCCTTTCTACTTTGAGCACTCATGCAATGGATGAGTGCAAGCAAGATAAGTTGGCACTTAGGATGGCAAAGAGAAAAATAATGGGGAAGGAAGACAAAAATGTGTGAAAGGTTCACATCAATGAGGACAATGATAGGCGAGAGAAAACCAAATGATAGATATGATGTGAGGAGGAGGTATTGCCATGCAACGGATGCACATATGAGCTAAGGTAAGCTCTCCAATGGAACTAGTGGGGGTGCATCCAACTTGCTTTCTCATGAAGACCTAGAGCTCATTTGAGGAGGCTTATCCTTGTAATATGCAAGCCAAGTTCTATAGTGTAAGGGTCCCCACATAGTTATGCATGAATGATAATCTCTATGGAGTACAATGATAACAATGGAGTATGAGGGTGGATCTTTCAAAAGGAATAGTAGTGTTGCCCCCTTCTCTCTTTTTTTTTGTTTTTTATATTTTTTATATTTTTGGTATTTTTGTGGCCTCATTGGCTCTTTCTATTTATCTCTCATTTGTCCTCTTTGGGATCTCTTAGTTTCCCCTCTTTGGCATCTTTTACTCACTTAAGGGCAACACACTATATTTTAAAAGAATATAAAGAAGATCTTCACACAACATAAAGAAAGATGAAAACTTGTCAGAGCCCTCTGTTAGGTATGTGCCAGGATCAAGTCTCACCTTGCATTCATGTCAAAATTTTCAAATGAAATTGAAATGGGAGAGAGAACACCCCCTAGATGAATTTAATTCAAATGGGAATTTGAAAAGTTGCTCCAAAAATTCCTTTTGCATTTTTGAAAAGTCTCATAATTGAGTAAGATCACATATCAAGTGATTTGGAATCAATACCATGCACATAGATTTTTCAAATATTCAAACATGACCTTGGAATTAATCAAATACCCTATTTGAATTCGAATTCAAATATTTTGAATTTCAAAGATGTTCAAACCTTGGATGTGACTAGCCACTGGTCATTTAAAGCCATATAAAATATTTGAGCATTTATAAAAATGTCTAGCTATTTATTTAGCTAAGAGAAAACAAAATGCAGAAAATAAAAAGTACTCACCTGGCAAAAAGGCCCATCTCATCCCCCAGCTCGCCCAGGCCCACCCCCACCTTGTCGTCAACCTCAAGCAGGGGCATGCACTGCTGCGTGTCGGCCATGCCGAGCGCGCCGACGTGCCCCTGGCCATGCAGCTGCCTCCTAGGCCTTCTCCTCGCGCCAGGAGACGCCCCGCAGCCTCCCCGATGCATTCCCCCCTCTAGAGCTTCATCCCCCTCCTCCCTTGCTCGATTTTGTCGCTACCCGAGAACTCACCGGAGTGCACCGCCGTGGAAGACGCGGCCACCGTGCGCTATAGCCCCGTAGACCTTGTCCATCGAGCTCGCCGCCGTCGACTTCGTCGCCATGCAGAATATCAGGAGACCGTACGCCCCCGAGCCGACGTAATTGTCGTCCATTTCTCACCGGACCCGCAAGACCTCGCCGGAGAAATCAACGCTGTCAAGCCTCCCCAGCCCCCGCCGTCTGCACCGTAGCGTTTGGGTTGACATCTCGGTCATTCCCCCTCTCGCCGCACTTGTTTCCTTGCCCCTCAGCGCCCTCGCCGTCTTCACAGAGCTCCAACCGCCGCGCCACTCATCGTTGTCGTCGCCCTGGCCATCCCCTTGGTCTTCCGCGTGCACCAGGTGATGCGCGAGAGCATGGGCTACGCTCTCGTGGTCTCAGCGCATCGAATGATGCACGGGAGCAGCGGATCCGTGCAGCACCGCCGCGGATTTTGTAAGGCCCGATATGCGGTACTGTTCCAGATCTAGATGTTTCCATCCAGATCTGGGGACGAAGCACATATCGGTCCCACCGCGACATATGACATAGCCATATTCCCCGGATTTCCAACATGATATCACAACATTACAGATACAAGGATACAACATCTCATACAATCGTCATACAACTCCCTTAAAACAATATAACAGTGGAAGATACATGTCTGAGTACAGAATACAATCAAATGCCTATTAGCAAAGAGAAAAAGATCGATCCCATAACAACACGGGTCCAGGCCCTCCGCCGGGATCCGCCTAACTATTCGTCGTCGAGTCGCCACATGAAACATCGATCACCATACCTGTTGTCGATCAAGAACCCTGAAAAGAGTTTGGGGTAGTATCATGAGTACAGAAGTACTCAGCATCCAACTGTAGTGGTCAACTGACCCAGCAAGGACTTCATCACTCGTCATTCTAGGACAACTAGTAGTTTACTGTAAGGATGGGGTAAGTGGTGAGGTTGTTGCCGCACTAGCATTTATGAAGTGTCTAACGATCTAGAGAGTAAGATAAGAAGCCAAGCATTCAATGAGGAATCGCCTCCAACAAGTCTTGGTATCAACTACTTACGCAAACATAACACCTGTCCTATCCTTGTCCTCGTCTTCGCATCCCGACGAAGAAGAAGCAGTCAAGGCACACACACACATTGATCAAGTTATATTAAGATTATCTCAGTTTTAGTTGTCTATGAACATGGAGTAGGTATCAAGTCGTCCATAACCGTGGACACGGCTTCTCGAAAAGATTTAACCCTGCAGGGGTGTACCAACTTCCCATTACAAGGCTCCGCACGCACGCCCATATCTCTCAGTTGCTACCCATTATAGGCAACCATTTTATGATTTAGTTCCGAGAGATCCGAAACGACAGGTCCCTCTAACTAACAACGAACAAATCCGAGTGGGCCCTGGTGAGTCGACACCCAACTCAAAAGCCGGACGCGCTCTCGAGTCGGTCTCTACCGTCTATCGCAGGTTTGGATAGCCGGTTAATCACACATGGGAAATCGGGGCCACCCGGATTTGTTCGTTGTTATCTAGAGGGACCTGTTGTTTTGGATCTCTCGGAACTAAATCATAAAATGGATGCCTGTGATGGGTAGAAACTGAGAGAGATGGACGTGCGTGCGGAGCCTTGTAATGGGCAGTTGGTACACCCCTGCAGGGTTAAATCTTTTCGAGAAGCTGTGTCCACGGTTATGGACGACTTGAGACCTACTCCTTGTTCATAGACAACATCAACTGAGATAATCTTAATATAACTTGATCAACGTGTGTGTGCCTTGACTGCTTCTTCTTCGTAGAGATGCGAAGAGGAGGACAAGGATAGGATAGGTGTTATGTTTGCGTAAGTACTTGATAGTAATACTTGTTGGAAGGGATTCCTCATCGAATGCTTGGCTTCTTACCTTACTCTCTATATCGTTAGCCACTTCATAAATTCTAGTGCGGCAGCAACCTCACCACTTACCCCATCCTTACCGTAAACTACTAGTTGTCCTAGAATGACGAGTGATGAAGTCCTTGCTGGGTCAGTTGACCACTACAGTTGGATGCTGAGTACTTCTGTACTCATGATACTACCCCCAAACTATTTTCAGGGTTCTTGATCGACAACAGGTATGGTGATCGACGTTTCGTGTGGAGACTCGACGACGACTAGTTAGCCGAATCCCGGTGGAGGGCCTGGACCCGTGTGGTTATGGGAGCGATGCCTTTTCTCTTTTGCCATTAGGCATTTGATTGTAGTCTGTACTCAGACATGTATCTTCCGTTGTTGTATTGTATTAAGGCAGTTGTATGCCGATTGTATGAGATGTTGTATCCTTGTATATGTAATATTGTAATATCATGTTGGAAATCCGGGGAATATGGCTATGTCATATGTCGCGGTGGGACCGATATGTGCTTCATCCCCGGATCTGGATGGAAACAACTAGATCTGGAACAGTACCGCATATCGGGCCTTACAGGTTCCGAAGGTGTAGTTGATCGCAAGCTCGCAACGTCTCCGAGAGTAACCGCGGGAGGCACATAGGAAGGAAACACTGGAAAGCAATCAACGAGCAAGCACTCTATTACTATGAATCAAACGCGAGCAAGCATCAACAAGAAGGAAACACGAGACATCGCACCTACCATCGAGAGCGGTTACTAACAGTTTAAGTGGAGTACTCGTCACACACGACGATAACGCACATTTGGAAAGGTTCAAGTTGTTTAGCTACAGGTGATCAACAAAGGTTGTTAACATGGCATCTCACTCAAGCATGGCATAGAACAAAACATGACAAGAGGTGAAGCATAAGATAAAGTATCTATGCTAGTCAATTTAAGTGAGGCACAACATAAACATGGCATCCACTAAGTGCCGCACGACAAACTAATCAAGTTACATATAAGGAACACTCCAAACGGAGTTACGGTTAAAAAAATAAAAGCAAACAAGTTACGGGCACAATCTGCCAACATCAGGAAGCACACTTTAGAGCAATGCATAAACAGGGTAATGAATGCAAACATACTCACAAAAAATATGCAACTAAAGTAGGCATATGGCAGGGAAGGCATGGCAAAAGGAATCATGCAAATAGGCATCATAGATCAAAAGATATTAAGCATGCAACATGGCATCGGGACATTACAGACTTAGAGAAAAACAGAGGTGGCTGTCAAAAATAGTGGCATAGAAACTTTGCAGCTCAATAACTATATGAACAGCAAGCATATCATGACAAAGCAATACATATAATGGAAGTAGACATGATGCTTAATAGTATGCAAAAAGAATCAATGCACTAGGCCTCATGGATGTGTCACAATCATCAATCAAAGTTGCAACAAAATAACATCAGCAGCACTTGACAGAATTAACAGTAGTTAACAGTCTGATGCCCACTTCAACAGTGATTAACAACATCAAGATGGACTCAAATCAAAATGCTCACAAAATATGAATTGAAGTACACACAATTCTAAACAATTTTCCTTTTGGGTGCAACGTCATCCGACCTATGGTTTACTCGCAATAATCGTCGCAAAAATGTAATAGCAGCAAAATACACAGGACTTAGCAAAAACTGGAATAAAAAGAAAAACAAACAGAAAAATAAAAAAGGAGCCGGGCCTCACCCATTCGGCTCGGCCCATCTGGCTGGAGAGGCCAGCCGGCTGGAGTTGGGCCGCTCGCGCCGGTTGTGGCCCAGGTCGCGGTGCAGGCCACGCTGGCCCACCACGAGCGAGCGGGCGAGCAGGCGTGCTCGTCTCGATCGGGATCCTCCCGATCCATGGAAGGCCTCCGGCGGGGCGATGCTCCGGTGAGGGCTCGACGCAGGGGACGTCCAGGGGAGGAGAGGCGGCGGATCCGGGGTGCGGGGAGCGGATCCGAGGCACGCGGTCGGGATCCAAGTCGCCGGCGTGCAGGGGCGGCCACGGATGGGTCTTGGGCGGCGCGGCGGCTAGCTCTCGGTGTCCACGGCTCCGGCAGTTTTCCTGGGCAGAGAGAGACAGGTGACACGAGGGGAGAGGGAGCAGAGGGAAAGGGAGAGGGAGGCCACGGGGCGACCTGGCATGCAGGGCAGGGGGCGACGGCGAGCTTGCAGGCGGTGGCGTGGCTGCCGGGGCGTCAGGGCTCGGGCGTGGAGGCGGATTCGCGAGGAGGAGCTCGGGCTGGGGCGTGGAGGCGGATCCAACGGTTCAGATCGCAGGGAAGCTAGAATTTCGGGATTTTTGGGATAAATTGGGCAGATCTGAGCAAACTCAGGGGGTGGCTACAATTTTGTGGCTAGGGAAACCCTAGAAAGAGGTGGGAGAGTGGTGGTGATACGTCCAAAACGTATCTATAATTTCTGCTTGCTCCATGCATGTTTTGTGTGATATTTCTATGATCTAGATACAATTTCATACACTTTTGATCATATTTGGACTAACCTATTAACTCAGTGCACCCCAGTGCCAGTTCCTATTTTCTGCTATTTTTCTATTTCAGTTTTCCCCCATATAAAAAGTGCCAGAAAAATTCCGGGAAAAATACAGGAAAAATCAGCATACAGGAAGCTTCGAGAAGAGCCCGGGAGGGGCCAGAGGGGAGCCAGGGGGGCCCAGGCGGCCACCCGGCGCGGCCCCACCCCTCGCCGCGCCAGGGGGGCGCCTGGGGGCCCTGGTCCACCTCTGGATGCCCCCTTCGCCTATTTATTCTTCATCATGGGAAAACTCCAGAGGAGGAACCCTATTCCGCAAACTCGCCTCTGTTCCGCCGCCGCAGCGCTTCCGAGATCGGGAGAACCAGAAGACCTCTTCCTGGCACCCTACCGGAGGGAGGATTGACCTCCGGGAGTCTCCTCTCCACCATGGATCCTCCCCGGATGTCTCGTGAGTAGTTTTCCTTGGACCATGGGTCCGTGATCAGTAGCTATGTAATGTTCTCCTCCCCTCTTTGATCTTCATTGTTTAGACCTCGTGAGCTGCCCTACATGATCGAGGAACCTTTGTAATATTTCTGCTGTTGCTATGCTGAGTTTGGAGGGATCTAATGGATTATGATATTATGTTCAGAATGTGATAGAGTAATATATTTGGTTTTTATCTCTTATATTTTTGTTCCTAAGTAATTCTTGCATGTTCTCCGTTGCTGTTTATTGTTTTGGCCAAGTAGTAGGAAGTGACTCCAAGAGGGAACATTGTGCTAGATTGTGGGTTCATGCCCCCCGATGACACACTTGAGTGACAGAAACATGAGTCTAGGGGATGTGTTGTTGCCACAAGGGGGAAAACAACGGTGCTTGTAACCGCGGTTACAAGGATTGTTTACTTTACGCAAAGTTCTTTTTAATGCAGTTGTCTGTTGCTTTGGGTTTACACTTTGGGTGGGGCTCGCAACTTAATACCAGCGAGATGTTCTGGATAGATATCTCAAGGTGGATGATTAGTAGTAGATGCAGATGGATTTCGGTCTACTTATTTTGGCGTACCGCCCGTGCTTTTGAGCCTCTTCCTTTCTTTTGTAGCATAGTTAGCATTGCGGTGCGTTCATAATCCTGTCAATTGCCCTTCTGTAATTTGTTTACCTCGCATAGCAGTTTTATCTTCTTTTGGGAGAGATACATCACTAGTGAACATCACGTATCCCGGTCCATATCCTCATTACTGTTTCCAAGCTATATTTACTTTACTGCTTTTACTTGCTATCATTATCCCTTGCGTTTTATCCTTTGTGAACAACAAGACCGGAGAGATTGACAACCTCTCTGAACTTCGTTGGGAACAAAGTTATCTGTGTATGTGTGCAGGTCCGCGTCAGTTGCGCCACTGACACCTACTTATCATCTCTGGAGTCCTACTGGAGACAAACCTTGGTATCTTCACCGAGGGAAAACTGCTGTTGCACTACATCTCAAACCTTCCACTTGGGGTAACCAACGAAGGGCGAGAAGCCATTAAGCAAGTTTTCTGGCGCCGTTGCCGGGGACTCCGAGTGCTAAGATAGGGGAGTTGCACACTACCCTTTTACCTTTGTTTTTTAGTCTTGTTAGTTTATCTTTCAATTTTTATCTTTGTGTCTTTTATCAAAAAATTACAAAAAAATCTGCCACACTTTCTGACACTATGGGTTCCACTGAAAACACCAAGTTGTGTGACTTCACTAGTCACAACAACCAAGACTTTATCTTCACTCCCATTGCCACACCTGCCACTTCAGCTACCTCTTATGAAATTAAACCTGCTTTGCTAAACCTTGTTATGAGAGATTAATTCTCTGGTGCTGGAGATGATGCTGCTTTACACTTGAATAATTTTGTTGAATTATGTGATATGCAAAAGTATAAAGAAGTAGAAGGTGATGTTGTTAAGCTCAAGCTCTTTCCTTTCTCTTTAAGGGGAGATGCTAAAATCTGGTTTCAATCTTTGCCTAGGAATAGCATAGATTCTTAGGATAAGTGCAAAGATGCTTTTATAGGGAAGTACTACCCTCCTGCTAAGATTATCCAATTGAGGAGTAATATTATGAATTTTAAGCAATTGGATAATGAACACGTTGCCCAAGCTTGGGAATGAATGAAATCTCTTGTTAAGAAATGCCCTACACATGGTTTGACTACTTGGATGGTTATCCAGACTTTTTATGCAGGCTTGAACTTTACCTCGCGGAACCTGTTAGATTCGGCCGCGGGAGGAACCTTTATGTCAACTACACTTGGTGCTGCCACGAAGCTTCTCTATGAAATGATGACCAATTATTCCCAATGGCACACCAAACGCGCTCCAACAGGTAGAAGGTAAATTTTGTCGAGGAAATTACCTCCCTCAATGAAAAAGTTGACTTAATTATGTCTCTACTTACCAAGCAACCCTCTATTGATCCTCATGATGTTCCTTTAAAATCTTTGGTTGCCCAAGAACAAGTAGATGTGAACTTTATTGCTAGAAACAACTTCAACAACAATGCTTATAGGGGAAATTTTGCTAGTAATCCTAGACCGTTTCCATCCAACTATGGGAACAACAATACCTACCCTAGCAACAAGAGCCCCTCCTCTGAATTAGAAAGCATGCTTAGAGACTTTATCACTACCCAAAAAGCCTTCAACAAAAATGTAGAAGAGAAATTAGCTAAAATAGATAATCTCTCTTTGAAGGTAGAAAGCTTAGCCCTTGATATTGAGATGCTTAAAATTAGAACCTCTCCCCTTGAGGAGAATAAGGCCACTCCTATTAATGCTATCCAGTTACAAATCAATGAAAATATTAGGATGAAGGATAAACTTAAAGAAAGATGGGCTAGAGAAAAAGAGGAAGAGGATAGAATTAAGAGCCTTCCTACACACCACACAGTTGCCACTATCCAAATTGTTGAGGACACCCAAACTATTAGCACCCAATGAACTCCTAGTCCCATTGGACATATTAATGGTGATGCTAATACCTCAACCGTCGAAAAAGAAACTCCTATGAACATAGAGGGTTTCAAACAAGTAAGCCTAGATGACACTACTACCACCTTTGATAGTAGTGATATTGATTTTGGTAGTTGCACCCTCTCAGAAGTTATCAGTTTGCTACACAAAATGTCTAGAGACCCCCATACTAGCACACTTAATCTTGCCTTCACGGAGCATATCACAAATGCTCTCATCAAAGATAGGGAGGAGAAGCTTAGAGTAGAAGCCTCCATACCTAGGAAGCTAGATGATGGTTGGGACCCTATGATCAAAATTAAATTAAATAACTTCTCTTGCTATGCTTTATGTGATGTTGGAGCTAGTACCTCCGTTATGCCCAAAAGAATATTTGATATGTTTGAATTGAGGCCCTTTCAGCCTTGTTCTTTTGGTGTTCGTCTTGTTGATTCTTCCATAAAGAAACCTTTGGGGAAGATCGACGATGTTCTTATCATTTTCAATGACAACTATGTTCCCGTTGATTTTATTGTTATGGATATAGAGTGTGAACCTTTGTGTCCAATTATTTTGGGACGTCATTTTCTTCGCACCGTTGGTGCGATTATTGACATGAAAGAGGGGAATATAAAATTCCAATTCCCATTCAAAAAAGGGATGGAACACTTCCCTAGAAAGAAAATCAAGTTACCTTTTGAGTCCGTTACACGGGCTAGTTATTCTCTTTCTCTTGATAAAACTTGATTCTTCTTTTGCATCATGCCTAGCTAATGGCTTTAAAGAAGCGCTTTCGGGAGGCAGCCCGCAAAGAATTTAGGTTTTTTCTTTTTGCTTTTGTTGTGTCTTGATGATTGTTACTTCTGTAGAAACATCATTGTATCTTTATTTTTCAGCTTTGTGACAAGTTATAGCTTCTTACGGCAAGGGAAGTAAAAGTTGTGACATGCTGTCCAGAAAACAGATTCTGTCTTCGTGACCAGAAAAATTACAGAAAAATCCCAGTTGATCTTTTTGAGCTGAAATTTTTACACAGCATTCTCTATACAATTACGAAACTTCCGTATGTTCTGAGTTTTTTTATTTGAGTTGCAGAAGTGCCCCTAAAAAATTCTTTACTATCTTCTCTTCTGTTTTTCACAGATTCTGCCACGTTTTGTCTCTCCTAACTTTTGAAAACCTTAAGCTTGCTTTCTCTTTGAAAAAACTTTTTGGCACTCTTGAGAAACAGTAGCTCTTCAAGAATATCTTTATATCCAGTGGGAAAAATTATTTATTAAGGGTACTAACCTCTCTAATCAACTTATGATGAGTTATGTATGAAGGGAGTTTTCAAGTGTGTGATGGAAGATGATGAAAGAAGATCCAGGAGTGTCAAGCGCTCAAGATTGGGGATGCCCCCATGCATCCCCAATAAATATTCAAGGAGAATCAAGCATCTAGGCTTGGGGATGCCCCCGTGCATCCCCTTCTCCATCAACGATCATCAGTTCGTCCTTCGTCTCATTATATTTTTATCACTTCATGTGTTATGTGCTATGCTTGGAGCATCTCGCCCTTAGGTTTTGTCTTTAGTTTTCTTAGCTTTGCTTAGTGTTCATACCAAGTTAGATCCCGTATTACTTTGTGTGGGAGATAAACATGCTCCACTTTCAAAATTTAGAACACATCGTAGGATTTTTCCTGCTTATCTTTTTGCTATTGTGTGTTCTTTATCTTTTCGTAGCTACTGCCATGTTTAGTTTTACTCTTAGTTTGTCTTTAGCAAGAGCCTTGGATTTTGTTTAGTTTGTTGCTGGAACTCTTTTTAGTTTTCATATTTATCTTGTTAAAGAGAGTTGGTTGTTGCACTGAGTTGTGTCTTGTCTTGAAAGTAGGTAATTGAGGTTGCTATTTAATTTTAGTAGTAACTTGCAATAGTTTTGAGGTATTGATGTGAGTAATGTTTGAACTTTTGGTGTCAAGAGCTCTTTCCTATTAGTGATAGGTGTCGTATTTTGGGAAATCCGTGTTTATTTTCAAAACCTACAAAACTAGTTGAGAACTCTAGCTACTAGATGGATCACTACTCTTCTGAGGGGTCGAATATCAGAGAACACTCACGTACCATGAGTCGAGGATGCGCAAGGATAACCAAACCCCCATACACTCCTCCTCGGGGTACTTGTCTCTTTGTGAACCTCCTTATTAGATTGAGAGTTACCGATAATAAGTGCATGAGTTCTTCGGACTAATGTAAGTATTGAAAGTTGACACTTCCACCTTCCCATATTTTGCTAGCATCTCCCGTGCCATGCATTGCCTTCTTCTCACTCCGAGAGTTGGTGTCCACCTTCGCAGGTACATCCAAACCCTTGGCATGATACCCTCTGTCATCATAAGCCTCCTTATATCTTCCCTCAAAACAGCCAACATACCTACCTATCAAGGCATTTCCATAGCCTTTCCGAGTTATATTGCCATGCAACTTCCACCTCTTCATGACTTGATCTTCATGTCATACATGTTCCTGCTACACTGGCAGCGGCATACATTGCATACATCATGATAGTTACATCTTCTTTATGTTTTGAGTACCTTGTAAAGTGTGAAAGATCTCCTTTACCTTCTTGTAAAATAGAGTGTTGCCCTTAAGTGAGGAAAAGATCCCAAAGTGGACACATTAAAAGATCCCAAAGAGGACAAATGAGAGTTAAATAGAAAGAGCCATTGAGGCCACAAAAAAATACAAAAAAATAGAAAAAGAGAAAAAGAAATAAAAAGAGAGAAAGGGGCACCACTACTATCCTTTTGAGAGATCCACACTAGTACTCCCTTTATATCCTTGTACTCCATAGAGATGATCATTATGCATACAGCTATGTGGGGACCTTCACACTATACAACTTGGCTTGCATATTCCAAGGATGAGCCTCCTCAAACGAGCTCTAGGTCTTCATGAGCGAGGAAGTTAGATGCACCCCCACTAGTTCCTTTGGAGAGCTTCTTAGCTCTTATGTGCATCCGTTGCATGGCAATCCCTACTCCTCACATCATATCTATCATTTGGCATCCCTTGCCTATGATTGTCCTCATTGATGTGAGCCTTTGTCATCCTTTTTGTCTTCCTCCTCCACCATACTTCTCTCTTTGCCATCTTAAGTGTCAACTCTCGTTCTTACACTCATCCATTGCATGAGTGCTCAAAATATCGAAAAGGAGTGGATCAAATTGACTTGTACCTGGCTAGTGGTCTGGGGACGAGTGAAGATAAGATTCCAAAGAATACCAAGTGTGAAACTTTAGTAGATTGAGTTCTCAACACAAAAATTACTTTTTCTCGTATTCCCTATCCCCCTTCTTGCACGCACATACCATTTGGAGACATTCGAGTCACGGACAGCGAGAGCTCTTGCACCTATTGTTCGTTTGTTACTTGTTTCAATGTTAATATAGACTCTTGCATGTTATGACTTGAATTGAATCTCTAACCTTGTTTGCTTTAATTTTCAAATTTCTTTTATGGTTGCTAGCATGTCACCATAGAAATTATGTTGTTATCATTTACCTACTCGAGGACGAGCAGGAATTAAGATTGGGGATATTGATACGTCCAAAACGTATCTATAATTTCTGCTTGCTCCATGCATGTTTTGTGTGATATTGCTATGGTCTAGATACACTTTCATACACTTTTGATCATATTTGGACTAACCTATTAACTCAGTGCACCCAAGTGCCAGTTCTTGTTTTCTGCTGTTTTTCTATTTCAGTTTTCCCCCATATATAAAGTGCCAGAAAAATTCCGGGAAAAATACAGGAAAAATCAGCGTACGGGAAGCTTCGAGAAGAGCCCGGGAGGGGCCAGAGGGGAGCCAGGGGGGCCCAGGCGGCCACCCGGCGCGGCCCCACCCCTGGCCGCGCCAGGGGGGCGCCTGGGGCCCCTGGTCCACCTCTGGCTGCCCCCTTCGCCTATTTATTCTCCGTCATGGGAAAACTCCAGAGGAGGAACCCTATTCCGCAAACTCGCCTCTGTTCCGCCGTCGCCCCGCTTCCGAGATCGGGAGAACCAGAAGACCTCTTCCCGGCACCCTACCGGAGGGAGGATTGACCTCCGGGAGTCTCCTCTCCACCATGGATCCTCCCCGAATGTCTCGTGAGTAGTTTTCCTTGGACCATGGGTCCGTGATCAGTAGCTATGTAATGTTCTCCTCCCCTCTTTGATCTTCATTGTTTAGACCTCGTGAGCTGCCCTACATGATCGAGGCACCTTTGTAATATTTCTGCTGTTGCTATGCTGATTTTGGAGGGATCTGATGGATTATGAGATTATGTTCAGATTGTGATAGAGTAATATATTTTGTTTTTATCTCTTATATTTTTGTTCCTAAGTAATTATTGCATGTTCTCCGTTGCTGTTTATTGTTTTGGCCAAGTAGTAGGTAGTGACTCCAAGAGGGAACGTTGTGCTAGATTGTGGGTTCATGCCCCCCGATGACACGCTTGAGTGACAGAAACATGAGTCTAGGGGATGTGCTGTTGCCACAAGGGGGAAAACAACGGTGCTTGTAACCACGGTTACAAGGATTGTTTACTTTACGCAAAGTTCTTTTTAATGCAGTTGTCTGTTGCTTTGGGTTTACACTTTGGGTGGGGCTCGCAACTTAATACCAGCGAGATGTTCTGGATAGATATCTCAAGGTGGATGATTAGTAGTAGATGCAGATGGATTTCGGTCTACTTATTTTGGCGTACTGCCCGTGCTTTTGAGCCTCTTCCTTTCTTTTGTAGCATAGTTAACATTGCGGTGCGTTCATAATCCTGTCAATTGCCCTTGTGTAATTTGTTTACCTCGCATAGCAGTTTTATCTTCTTTTGGGAGAGAGACATGACTAGTGAACATCACGTATCCCGGTCCATATCCTCATTACTGTTTCCAAGCTATATTTACTTTACTGCTTTAACTTGCTATCATTATCCCTTGCGTTTTATCCTTTGTGAACAACAAGACCGGAGAGATTGACCACCTCTCTGAACTTCGTTGGGAACAAAGTTATCTGTTTCTGTGTGCAGTTCCGCGTCAGTTGCGCCGCTGACACCTACTTATCATCTCTGGAGTCCTACTGGAGACAAACCTTGGTATCTTCACCGAGGGAAAACTGCGGCTGCACTACATCTCAAACCTTCCACTTGGGGTAACCAACGAAGGGCGAGAAGCCATCAGGTGGTCTTTATATAGCTCAGGTGGCTGGGAGTTTGCAAAATCATCCCCGGTTTTTCTCTCGCGCGCGCGGTGTTTACGTTTCTGACCGCCGGGGGTCTGCAGGACCTCCTATTCGGGTAAAACTTCAAACTGCGCGATCAGCGCGTCGAGCCGGCAGCGTTCACCTCGCGCTGGAACCGTTCTGAGAACACTTTCCGGCGCGCTATAAAAATAACCCGTTTAATTATTAAACGGGGTTTTTTCGTTCCATTGGCTGCGGTTGGTCTCGTCCAATTTTTGCAACGGTGATCGGGTGAAACCCGGTGTCGCAAAGGTCGAGTGTCAAGGTGGCAAGGGTCGGTCTCCGTCCGGTACGAGATAAGAGGGGGGAAAATAATCGCCGATCGATAAATCGGGGATGCAAACACCGCAAACAAATCAGACAATCAAACAATTCACACCGAAAACAAAATATTTTATTTTTTGTGAAATCTAGGTTGTTACAATACAACACCACCAACAAGGGATCTTGTCTCGAGATCCAGGACGATCCGGGGGAGAGGGGAAGGGGGAAAGAAGAGATTCGACAATCTTCAACACCACCAACAAGGGACTCTGCTCCAGGTCGAACGTCAAACTCCGTCGAGATTCTTTCCGCAGAGAGAAGACATCATCAGAAAGAGAAACCGTCAGTGTCAAGAGGAAGAACGACAATGAAAGCTAGATCAAAGGACAGTTCTTTTTGACGTAAGTCGTGAAAACACTAGGCAAAAGGATGGAGGGCAAAGGATGACCCAGATGATATCCGAAATCGGAGAAGCTAAAGGTACTACAGGAATTCCCACCTGAGATCGGAAACGAGACAATACGCTGCAAGCAAGGCATTGTAACGGTTCCGATACTGCGCACACTCGAGATCGTAGAGGTAAAGTGGATAAGACGAAAATTAAAACTCTTACGTTACTTGTCCTGACAAGAGCAAGGGTAAGGAGTAAAAATAATCCTGCTCTCTGATAACTAACTTAGTAGCTACAAAATAGTTTTTGTCTAGACTGGACTTCGGCCAGAAAAGGGATGCTACGGTCAGTAAATCTCTGATGCCAAGTTGTAAGGCCCGATATGCGGTATTGTTCCAGATCTAGATGTTTCCATCCAGATCCGGGGACGAAGCACATATCGGTCCCACCACGACATATGTCATAGCCATATGCCCCGGATTTCCAACATGATATCACAACATTACAGATACAAGGATACAACATCTCATACAATCGGCATACAACTGCCTTAAAACAATATAACAGCGGCAGATACATGTCTCAGTACAGACTACAATCAAATGCCTACTGGCAAAGAGAAAAACATTGATCCCATAACCACACGGGTCCAGGCCCTCCGTCGGGATCCTCCTAACTAGTTGTCGTCGAGTCTCCACGTGAAACGTCGATCACCATACCTGTTGTCAATCAAGAACCCTGAAAAGAGTTTGGGGGTAGTATCATGAGTACAGAAGTACTCAGCATCCAACTGTAGTGGTCAACTGACCGAGCAAGGACTTCATCACTCGTCATTCTAGGACAACTAGTAGTTTACGGTAAGGATAGGGTAAGTGGTAAGGTTGTTGCCGCACTAGCATTTATGAAGTGGCTAACGATCTAGAGATTAAGATAAGAAGCCAAGCATTCGATGAGGAATCACCTCCAACAAGTCTTGGTATCAACTACTTAAGCAAACATAACACCTATCCTATCCTTGTCCTCTTCTTCTCATCCCGACGAAGAAGAAGCAGTCAAGGCACACACGCACGTTGATCAAGTTATATTAAGATTATCTCAAATGTTGTTGTCTATGAACATGGAGTAGGTCTCAAGTCGTCCATAACCGTGGACACGGCTTCTCGAAAAGATTTAACCCTGCAGGGGTGTACCAACTGCCTATTACAAGGCTCCGCACGCACGCCCATCTCTCTCAGTTGCTACCCATTATAGGCAACAATTTATGATTTAGTTCCGAGAGATCCGAAACGACAGGTCCCTCTAACTAACCACGAACAAATCCTGGTGCCCCCGGTGAGTTGACACCCAACTCAAAAGTCGTTCGCGCTCTCGAATCGGTCTCTACCGTCTGTCGCAGGTTTGTATAGCCGATTAATCACACATGGGAAACCGGGTCCTCAGCCGGACAAGGTGGGCCAGCAAGGGAACTATGTCCTCACTGGTCCAGGTTGGTTTGAAAACTGCGGCCGACCAGCACACACGGTTTCAAATGGTAAATCAGCTTGCGCCACCACTAGAAATGTTTGAAGCTAGGTAGGTAAGAAAAGGGGACCCCGTAAAATCCCACACGCGGTTAAAGCACGCTTAGTCTTAAAACTAATACCTGGAACTCGGATCCTAGGTGACTCGAATGGAACAAAGTGTAACATCCCAATTTTCTAAATTCGGATGTTAATAGATCATCATATGCATCTCATGCTGCTTCCGCATTTTTTTGGAGTTTTAAAATATTTTTAAACATTTTTCAACACATGGCACTTCGCTGGAGAGGATATAATAGGACTTATCCCCATTTTTAATTTGTTGAAAAATAGTTTAAAATATTTTGGGAGACTTTTTAAATTCAGTTTGGAGTTTTAAATATGTTCTAAAAATATTTTGGGAATTTATTTATGCTCCGGAAAAGTTTTAAATCAATTTTCGAAGTTTTCGGTATTTTTAAAATGCCAGAAAAGTATTTAAAAATATTTAAAAATAAGTTGCAAAGTTTTTTTTTATTTAATATTTTGGTAAAGCTAAAAATTCATTTTCATTATTTTAAAAATATTAACGAAGACGGAATTTAAAAATAAATTTCCGTGTTTTTTCTAATATTGTTTTGGGCCTAATGGGCCTGTTCTGTTTTTTTTCCCGCAGACCGATTTTGTATTTATCTCGGATTTTAAAAAAAGGATTAGAGGCTGACTATAAATAGCTCCGTTTAGGGCTAGATTATTTTCTTTTAGCGTTTTAGGTTAGCCCTAAACTAATCTGCGGGACCCGCCGCCGCCGACATCATCGACGACGTCATCGCCGGAGTTTCGCCGGAATCTCGCCGGAGTTCGTTTTTGACGCCGTTTCAAGGTGAGCCCTACGCCTAGCCATGCCCCGCGCCACCCCAACGCCCTAGCCGCGCCGCCCCGCCACCGTAGCCGACGCGCCGCCGCCTGCCGCCACCGGCGAGCCGGCGAGCTCGCCCGGCTGGCCGAGCCGCCGCCCGTCCCGCGCGCCGCCGCCGGCCTCCTGGCCGCCGCTTGGCCGGCCGACCTCGCCGATGAGGTCTCGGCCGAGGTAGCCATGGCCATGGGCTTGTGCCCGTGCGGGAGAGAGAGAGTTCTGGAAAAAAAATGAGTTAGATTCGTTTTAAAAAAAAATACAGATCTGTATCCAAAACCGCCCGAGGACCCGATCGCGTTTTTCGGAAAAAAATTATTTACGACCGGGTCATTTTTACAGTAGAGGACCCCGGTACCCCGGTGTCACCCCGATACCACTTTCGCGACTACTGTTTAACCGTAACTCGGAATTGGGCGATTCCAGTTGCGTTGCGACCGCGTTGAAATTCTCTAGCCAGTAGACCAAGTGTTACAGAAGTTTGAAGTTTTCAAATTTGAATCCCAAGCTGATCCAAATTTGAACTTCCGGCAGCCGTAACTTTTTACCGGTGCGCCCGTTTGCGCCGTTTCTTTTTGCGTTGGTTTTATTTTGACAAGTACTTTAAGTTTACCTACTGATAGGCAAGTTTTTCTACTGTTCTTTGAATGTTTATTACTGTTTGAGCATATTTGTATTGAACATATGATTGATTGGTGCTATGTTTGCTCGTATCGATTGTCCGGAGTGTGCCGCCTCGTATTGTGAGGATTGTGACCGTCAGGATCAGCAAGAAGGCAAGTGATGCTTTGACCATACTCATACATATATTTTCTATATGCATTATGTTAAGAAATATCACCCTATTGCATGATAGGTAATTTATTTTACTGTTGCTGCAAAACCAGTTAGGATAGCCATATGTCTTGACTTGTCTACCGTAGATCAACCTAGCCGTGTTGTTGCTTTATTGCTATGATTTGTAGACGTGGTTTGGGTTGTGTAAATTCATGGAGTGCATGTGAGCTATTTAATAATTTGCGTAGCAACTTTATCATAAATAGAAATCACCTCTGGACGGGCAGGGAGTGCTTCCTGGGGGCTCGTGCCTTATCTAAGGGAGAGACTAGGTTGTACCCCTAATGGTTGGTTTGGTGGTTGACAGTACGTCATGGTGCTACCCTCTGAACGTAAGTGGGCGCCGTCCAGACTCAAAAAGGTCAGACAGACTTGGTGACTAGGAGCTTCCATGTACAGTCGCTAGCCATATGGGCTCTGGCTTAGTTGAGTATGATGTAGGAATCCTCTCCCATGCAAAACTAGCAGATGTAGATGGGATAGGTGGTACCGTCTTGCCGTTGGGTGTAGATGACCTCTTCTGAAAGACTTCGTCTCAATCTTCGGGTTGAGTCCAGCGGGGAAAGTGTAGTAATCTCTGCAGAGTAAAAACTAATCATGATTAGCCGTGTCCCCGGTTATGGACATCCTTGAGCTACTAGACATTACTGTTACTGGAGGATCTTGACATATGAATCACCATAATAATTTGAGTGGGCAAGATTAAATAAGGGTGTGGTGTTGGAACTGGTGTGCCCAGTTCGTTATTGAGTAGTAAGTTCAACTTAAAACTTTGACTAGTTTAGTTCAGGACAAAACTGGCTTTCTGCAAAACAAAACCATAAGCCTTTCCTTTGACTTACCTTGCATGTAGTTGTAGGTCCTTTATATAAACTTTTCCGTGTCACTTGCCGTACAAATCCGATGTACTGACCCGTTGTCGGGCTGTAACCTTCGGTGTTGCAGGTTTTTCAGAAGATCAGTAAGGTGCGTTTAGGGGTTGCGAGTCTACACTCAGCATGTTCGCATGTGGCTGTTGATGGGACTCCACGTTATTTGTTTTTGGTTCCGCTATATTTATATTGAATAAGCTAGCCTTGAGCTATGCAACTTGTTATTTATTTTACTCTAGATCGTACGTTGTAATAATGATGCACTTGTACTTTGATATACATCTATAATATTGTGTGTACCAGCGAGTTCGATCCAGGGACTGACACATGAGCACAGAGACTTCAATTCTGTGTGAATTGGGTCGTTACACAAAACGTCGGGGCGGGATAACCTAGACCTTTCATCCTTCGTCGAATATAGTCAACATCTTATATATACTAATTGGAAGCACCATATGAGCCTCTACGATAACGCTTATAACTAGCAATTATTTACTGTTGGATCAAAAAGTTAATGGCCAAGATGAGTCCTTTAACTTTAATGTTTTCATGGAGTCCGAAGCAATACCAAATTGTCTATTTTCCCCGGTCTCTCTTCTTTCTCTCTCCACGACATCATCAATATTTGTCTTCCTCCACCGACAGCTTCCTCCTCCGCCTCTTTCCTCTCCGACGATCTACTAGGATTGTATTTTCTTAAGACTTGAAGTCCACGTTAGGTCAGGAGGCTGTGTAATTGCATGTTCAGATCAATCAAACAGGTTTCCCCTCCGCCTCTTTTGCTTTCCTCCGATGGCACGATCTAATCTAATGGGATTTTCTATTGATAGACTTCAAGTGCACGCCTGATCACGAGACTGTGACACTGTGTACGTGTATGTTCGAGCAATCTTTTTACATGGGAATCTCGCCGGATTAGAACTTCGGTAAGGTAACGGGCTAACTTACAGAATCATCCATCGCTGGCGCCGCCGATGATCTGCGACAAGTGCAACTCCGCATTGATTTCCGATGCTAAACGTACCGGGCTTCTTTACTGCCGCTGTAAGCTAGGGTAAAAGAACATGAGCTATTGCGCGCATCAGCACCACGCGGCTGAGCCATGAATGGCGATGCTGCTGCACTACGAGGCGTACACCACCATGTACTGGATGGCTGCAGCCTGCAGGCACAAGTGGATGTACGAGCTTAGTCTTGCAAGGATTGATTCCCTACTGCCGGAGAAGCATTTTACAATCCGCATGTTTTGTCCAGCGATGCCATCACACATGTTTATTGTCTTACTGATGTGGTTGATATCTATAATACCTAAATAGTTCATCCCCACTAACCTATTTATCTTGACATGCAAGCTATCAACATCATCAAGTATGTCCACCATGTAAAACTCTTCCACTAACTCTTCATGCACAAGCTATCATTAACTTTGCATGTGCATGCGTCCTATCACAAATAAATAAATAAAATTATGCACTCCATTACACAATTTATAAACATTTTTTATAGAAAATCAAATTATGAGTTACATTGCAATTTATTTTTCTGTGTGTCGTTTCTTTTTATAAATACATATTCAAGGTTGCTATCATTGTTTTATATTTAGCCAAGGGTGGGCACGTCTTCATCATCTCTACTCGACGTTGTTTTCTTCTCATATCATGTCGCCGATATATTGTCAAGAAACTATTAACGAAACAAAAATCAAACTTATTTTTGACTTTTCATCAAATTTTCTTAGATTTTTTTACTTTAAACAATATATCTTTCCAAAAATAATTTATAACCAAATTATACTTTGATTCATAATTTTTTCACGTGTTTTAAAACATAAAATTCTTTCTTAATAGTCCCGCAGCAACGCGCGGGGTATAATCTAGTTTTATTGATGACACTCTCCATAGGTATCTGCTCCTCCACAATATATGTACATTTTTATCTTTGCAGATGTTTTTTGATGAAACTTCTGATCAAGTATATTAAATGCATGCCTCATGACTATGTATTTTGTACCAATTTCTAAAAACAATTTACATTCCATCTTTTTCTTTGTTGGTTTCTTACTTTCTTTCCATGATAATTGCTGAAGTTGCTTGACTCACTAGTTTATAATAATCATATCATCAACAACAATATAATAATGATAATGTGATAGCCCAAACCAAGGAGTAACAGGGTAACATCATAGCATCCTAAGCATGCATACTAAGCAGGGGCTGAGCAACGAGCAATAGTGACATAGCAGTACATGGTTTGCTGGGAGGCGACATGGCTGTATCGGTTTGAAAGAGGTTGTAAACATGTGGTAGGATCAAACATCGAACCTATCATATACTAGCATGCAAACCGCTGGTTGAAATAGAATGGATCATAAGTAATGCATAGTCCTTGCCTATTGATATGTCTGGTTCCGAAGGTGTAGTTGATCGAAAGCTCGCAACGTCTCCGAGAGTAACCGCGAGAGGCACGCAGGAAGGAAACACTGGAAAGCAATCAATGAGCAAGCACTCTATTACTATGAATCAAACGCGAGCAAGCATCAACAAGAAGGAAACATGAGACATCGCACCTACCGTCGAGAGCGGTTACTAACAGGTTAAGTGGAGTACTCGTCACACACGACGATACCGTACATTTGGAAAGGTTCAAGTTGTTTAGCTACAGGTGATCAACAAAGTTTGTTAACATGGCATCTCACTCAAGCATGGCATAGCACTCAAACATTACAAGAGGTGAAGCATAAGAAAAACTATCTATGCTAGTCAATTTAAGTGAGGCACAACATATACATGGCATCCACTAAGTGCCGCACGACAATTAAAGGATTTGGTACTGTTCTATCCTAAACCATATTTTAGGTTGGTTAACAACAGCAAACAATATCATTAACACAAATTACACGAAAAACTAATCAAGTTACATATAAGGAACACTCCAAACGGAGTTACGGTTAAAAAGATACAAGCAAAACAAGTTACGGGCACAATCTGCCAACATCAGGAAGCACACTTTAGAGCAATGCATAAAGAGGGTAATGAATGCAAACATGCTCACAAATGATATGCAACTAAAGTAGGCATGGCAGGGAAGGCATGGCAAAAGGAATCATGCAAATAGGCATCATAGATCAAAAGATATTAAGCATGCAACATGGCATCGGGACGTTACAGACTTAGAGAAAAACAGAGGTGGCTGTCAAAAACAGTGGCATAGCAACTTTGGAACTCAATAACTATATGACCAGCAAGCATATCATGACAAAGCAATACATATAATGGAAGTAGACATGATGCTTAACAGTATGCAACAATAATCAATGCAATAGGCATCATGGATGTGTCACAATCAACAATCAAAGTTGCAACAAAATAACATCAGCAGCACTTGACAGAATTTAACAGTAGTTAACAGTTTGATGCCCACTTCAACAGTGATTAACAACATCAAGATGGCCTCAAATCAAAATGCTCACAAAAGATGAATTGAAGTACACACAATTCTAAACAATTTTCCTTTTGGGCAAAACGTCATCCGAGCTACGGTTTACTCGCAATAATCGTCGCAAAAATGTAACAGCAGCAAAATACACAGGACTTAGCAAAAACTGGAAAAAAAGAAAAACAAACAGAAAAATAAAAAAGGAGCCGGGCCTCACCCATTGGGCTCGGCCCATCTGGCTGGAGAGGACAGCCGACTGGAGTTGGGCCGCTCGCACCGGTTGTGGCCCAGGTCGCGGTGCAGGCCACGCTGGCCCACCACTAGCGAGCGGGCAAGCAGGCGTGCTCGTTTCGATCGGGATCCTCCCGATTCATGGAAGGCCGCCGGCGGCAGGTGATGCTCCGGCGAGGGCTCGACGCAGGGGATGTCTAGGGGAGGAAAGGCGGCGGATTCGGGGTGCGGGGAGCGGATCCGAGGCACGCGGTCGGGATCCAAGTCGCCGGCATGCAGGGGCGGCCACGGCTGGGTCTTGGGCGGCGCGGCGGCGAGCTCTCGGTGTCCACGGCTCTGGCGGTTTTCCTGGGCAGAGAGAGACAGGTGATGCGAGGGGACAGGGAGAAGAGGGAAAGGGAGAGGGAGGCCACGGGGCGACCTGGCCTGCAGGGCAGCGGGCGACGACGAGCTTACATGCGGTGGCGCGGCTGCCGGGGCATCAGGGCTCGGGCGTGGAGGCGGATTCGCAAGGAGGAGCTCGGCCTGGGGCGCGTCTGGACCGTTAGATCGGTCGATCCGACGGTTCAGATCGCAGGGAAGCTAGAATTTCGCGATTTTGGGATAAATTGGGCAGATCTGAGCAAACTCAGGGCCGTGGCTGCAATTTTGTGGCCAGGGAAACCCTAGAAAGAGGTGCGAGAGTGGTGGTCTTTATATAGCCCAGGTGGCTGGCAGTTTGCAAAAACATCCCCGGTTTTTCTCTCGCGCGCGCGGTGTTTATGTTTCTGACCGCCGGGGGTCCGCAGGACCTCCGATTCGGGTAAAACTTCGAACTGCGCGATCAGCGCGTCGAGCCGGCGGCGTTCACCTCGCGCTGGAACCGTTCTGAGAACACTTTCCGGCGCGCAATAAAAATAACCCGTTTAATTATTAAACGGGGTTTTTTCGTTCCGTTGGTTGCGGCTGGTCTCGTGCGGTTTTTGCAACGGTGATCGGGTGAATCCCGGTGCCGCAAAGGTCGAGTGTCAGGGTGGCAAGGATCGGTCTCCGTCCGATACGAGATAAGAGGGGGAAAATAATCGCCGATCGATAAATCGGGGATGCAAACACCGCAAACAAATCAGACAATCAAACAATTCACACCGAAAACAAAAAAATATATTTTTTAGTGAAATCTGGGCTGTTACAAATTTGGTCGCCGGCGACCTACCGCTGGTGAGCTCACGTGGCCGGCATGGTTAGCCGCTAATTAAACCCTCTGGGCCACTCACATGTGGGCCCAGGCTGCTAATCCCCTTGGGTTAACTTAATTAAACAGAGGCAATTAACTTAACCCACTGACATGATGGCCCACCAGTCAGACCCTCCCCCTACACACACACACGTCATGATGACGCCAGCATGATGCAATAAACTCTTTTTCCAATTTAAAAGAAATCCAGAAAAATCTAGAAAATGAATTAAATTTGGAAATTCATAACTAATTCATTTTAACTCCGAATGGGACATATAATATATGCAAAGTTAACAGAAAAATGCAAGGATTCTGAATATGGACTTTGTTTTCATGTTTGACCAATTTAAATTGGGTGAACAGAAGCATATGGTCATATGGACCCCTTTTAAATTCAAATTTGGAGTGAATTTGCAAATTCCTTTGCAACACACTTCTTTTAAATGGAATGCCCAACACATTGCAACCATGAACATCACATTACAACCTTGATCATGTGATTGTGCATTGTATTTATAATGATCCCCTTGTTTGCAATGTTTGCTTGATAGAAGTGGAGCCGGAGTAGGAGATCACCCCCTCTGTTGAAGACACCGTGTACGAACCTCGTCAGCAAGGCAAGCAAACCCCATTGATCATGTCGATAAAATCCCACTTCCCTCTCAGTTTCGCTTATGCATTGTTTCGGGTGATTACCATGATACGTCTCTACCACATAGTTGAACCCATTCCTTCGCATGACCTATCATCTTGTCACGGTAGTAAGCAAAACCACAATCCTAGCAGATGTAGGAGTTGATTAATATCATGTGGCCCCTGCAACTGTTACTGCTTATTGCATGCTTAGAGTGATACAATGTTTATATTGGTATGTGAGTCGGGATGGTAGTGATCATGATGATGATGGTGGAAATGTGTTAGTGAATTTGACCTAAACAAGGTGAACGATGAGAGGCTGTGTACGAGTACATAGTGGGTTGTCTCCTTGAACACTGCCTTAAGACCGAGTTCTTTTGTGGAGATCCAAGATGAAGAGTACTACCACATGTTGGGCACATGGACCCCCTCTCAACATACTAACTCACCCCTTCTCAGTTCAATGAGTCGCAGTAGTTCGGAGTTCTAGTAGGTCTGGGGCCTGGCTGCTAAGTGAGAGAACGGCTCAACTGAGACCGGCTTATGCACCACACACACATCTTCTGGGACCACTTCGGCAAACCGACTGGGTTAAGAATGTGGAAACCATCCCATATAGGCGTCTTCATTGAACTTGAGTTGGTTGTGAGGTAAAAGTTGTGGAAATTATCCTCGCCGACACCCTCTTGAAGGGTGACGAGATCCCGGCGGTAACTGATACTTTCATGTGTGTAGCAGTACACCCATGCAGGGTTAATAAACTATTCGAATAGCATTGTCCGCAGTAATGGACTACTTGGAAAGTTGTGCTTGATTATTAGACAACTTCAACGAAAACTCTAAAACTTGCCAAGGTAAGTGTGAGTTCTATGGTTTTCTTTCTCGTGGGAAGTCGAGGAAGGATCCATAGTGGAGTATTGTTTGGGAGACTTGGATAGTGGACTCGTGTACGCTTCTTACCTCATTCTGGTATTCACAGTACAGGACTCTCCAAGTCAAAGTTGGCACTTCTGCATTGAAACCCCACCTCCCTTTGCCTTGAAACTTGAGCATGAGTAGTATAGTTCCTATGTAAGTCTTGTTGAGTACGACTTTCTACTCACGTTTGCTTATTTATGTTTTTAGATGAATCCATTGACCCCGATGGTGGATTTTCTTGGAGCTCGATGACTGATCAATCTAGTGTAGTCCTAGATAGAGGTCTGGTCGCTCGTGGAAGGGCTTTTTTATAAATAAGGCTTCTCTAAGCCATTTGTTAAACTTGTGCGTACTTAGACCTAAGTTGCTTCCGCTTGAATGATGTAATGTTGGATCACAGTCTTGTGATCTCTGTGTGTACTCTGTATATAAGTCAAATAAGTTGTAAACTTTTTAGAGTTCATGCAATGTGTACTTGCTGTTTACATTGGACATGTATGCTACGTGTATGATTATAACGTGCATGTCTTAGTGTGGGGTTCGATAGCTTTGTGTTATTGCCGGCGGTCTTTTATACACCAAGTGGCCCTTAGATGTGTGCAGCTTGGGGCATCGCGATGCGATTGCTCGTGACTCTGTCACGTGGCACACTTTGTTGTATGATTGAGCCCGCCCGAAACCCCGACTAAGTGATCGGAATGGAGTCTGTTTATGTAAGTGTTATAATTCAATCGATAATGTGGTTGAGGCAACTTGTCTATGAGTATGGGATTTCACCACCCATAATCATTTAGACTTGTGAGCGGACGATGAGGACCCATCTCAGTTGCTCATCCGGCCTGGATGGGATGCCCCTCACGTTCGATGCTTTCTGAGGGTGTTCTATGCTTGGCCTTGTCTTCTTAGACAAGTGGGTACGCTCTCGGCTATCCATATGATTGAACTATGACAGGAATTACATATGCATATTTCGGGTCACGGCAGACTTGGTATCAGAGCAGGACTGACTGTAGGATTATCAGCCTTGGTCGAAGTCGATTGTAGCCTTCTATAGTTATATAGTTACTCTCGGTATATAAGGGAATAACGTAAGGCTTCTTTTTTCTCCTTACCCTCGTCGATCTGAGTTCTGATTCACCCTCATCTTTTCTACGGGAAGATAGAACTAGGCTCATCTATTTCTTATTAGAACACCTCATTGATTTCCTCCTTGTAGCCGTAGGATAGTTGTTTTCGGTTGTCTAGAGTCGTTGTGCTTCCTATTTTGAGACTTCTTATGTAAGTGATGTTGTTATGTTGTAAGAATTTTCAATTCTCTTACAATTACAGCCGTTATGTTGTCCGAGTCATTCCAGATTTCTTCATAATCTGATGCATTTGCAAAACCTTTCTCTCTATTTCAGATGGCAGGTCTTCCCCCTCGACAGGTTGTTCGTTTGACTAGATGCCTCGATGTGTGTGGGCATCCAGCCATGCTGACCGAGATGATGTCCTTCATTGGCTATAGTTGGTATCCTGAGTACACAGTTGAGGAGAAGTTCCTTGACTTCAACCAGACTCAGTTCCACTGCATTGTCATGACCTACCCGCACCACGTTGGAGTAACACAGCCTATCCTTTTTGGACATGGCATTGGGATGAAAGAGAACATGGCTGTGCAGGATGCTGCATATTCATGTATTACACTGCTGAGAGAGGAGCATGCACTACTTGGTGGGTCACCATTCCGCTATATCCCTGCTGCACTTCAAGGAGAAGAGGGATATTACACCGGTTTGTACTCAGATATATGGCTTGTATGCTTGTAACACCCTCACTGTCAGTGAACAGTAATCACTGTTACTGTTCATCTGTACTGTTCAAAGCCTTTGTTGATCAACTAGTTCAGTTCAAATTCAATTTTTCTTTGATATTGTTTCAAGCAAAGTGAACCATGGGCATTGATCATCATGGATGAAAACAAAGTCCAATCCATAAACATTTGAAATCAAATCAAATGCTCAAAATGCTTTTGATGAAATATTAAAAACAAAGTGGAATATAAACTTTCTCCAAAAATTGTGAAACTACTTTTATAAATTCACAGATATTCAGTGGACCAAATCCATATGGGTTTGGGTATTTATTGTGCTATGGGAAAATTCTAAACAAATCAAAACAGTGGCCAAAAACCCAATTTAAATCATTTAATATTTAAATCAAATATTAAAGGACTTTTATTATTGCCCAATCTTTTTGTGGCAGTAATATATGGTGTAACAATAAATATGGGACACATCCCATATTTTACAAAATTGCCTAGGTATATAAAATAATTACTAAAAGGTAATAACAGAAAGCAGAAAAGAATTAATTGAATAAAAGGCTCCAACCCAGTACAGCAAGTGCACAGTGCGGCCCAGCCACCCAAACCGGCCCACTTGGCCCACCCGGGGTCATCCCCTTCCTACTGCTCACCCGGCGCCCTCGTGTCGCCATGGCAGGGGTGTTCGACGGCGATTGTCGCCGTGTCGCGCATCCGCCGCCCCTAGGGTTTGTGCGCAGGGTTAAGTGCTCGCCTCCGAGCCGCCAGGACAAACCCTAGCTCCATCTCGCTCCCTCCTCGCCTCGCCATCGTCGCTGTTTTTCTCCCGAGCACCACCGTCGCCATGGCCATGAACCCGCGCGGCCACTGACCACCCCGAGCGAGCCCGGCGTGTCCGTTGCAGCCGCCATCGACGACCTCGTCTCCCCCAGGAAGGAATCAGCCCCGGGAGCTTCACAGCGTGCGCATCGCCACCGCCCCCCTTCCTGCATCGCGCCGCCGTCGTCGTCGATTCCGGCCTCCACAACTCGCCATCATGCACGCTAAGATCACCTACAGGATCACAGTGAGCGCGCCCGTCGTCCCCATCCTCTCTCACCCCCTCCCTTGCACCGTAGGCCACCCCGCCATGGATGCCGAGCTCAGTCTCCGCCATGGATGACCGCGGGCTCGACCCAGTGCTCCCCAGCTCACGCAAATGGCACCAACGTGCTCCACCTCGAACGTTAGGTCGATTCCACCCCGTAGGTTGCCCGCTCGCGTCCCGTTTCGCCGCTTGCCATCTGACCGGAACGACAGCCGCCGCCGACGTCGTCCTGGAGCCCGTCTTCGGCCACCTCCGACCACCCCCACGTGTGCAGATTGATGCGGCTCGGTCTCCTCTATCGATTGGAACCCACAGCGCCCCTCCCCTGGCCCGTGGCGAGCGCACGGTCGCCGCCGGCGCCCACGGCCTCGCCGGCGTGCCCCCGTGTGGCTGTCGGGTGGGGCCCGTCCGTCAGGGGGTTAGTTAGAGACTAATCCCCCTCTGGTTGACTTACATGTGGGCCCTGCCCGTTAATTAATCGCAATGGTCTTGTTAAATTGAAAATACCCCCCTGTGTCAATGACAGGTGGGCCCAACTGTTAAGTTAATTCACGGATTAATAAAAAATGCTAATTAAGCATATGAGTCTATGACAGGTAGACCCCACTGCCTTTTATTAATAAAAACAATTTCAGATTTATTCTAGTGTATGACATATGGGCCCTGGCTCTATTTTAATTAATAAAATAAATAAATAAAACATGTGAGGCTGACCAGTGGGTCCCATTGGTCAGGCTATCCGTATACCAACCCCACACCCTAACACACCGATCATCGACATTTCCCCCTCCGGGCCGACTGTCCGATAAATTGTCCGGTACTGTTAGAGTGCCCGGATGAATTTATTCCGAACACGAATGTTTCTCGGAATAGATCTACTAGCACGGATACACCCCCCTTATGTTTGTCCGGTACCCACGACACCTCCGGCTTGATCCCTCCCCCTCCGGTCACCCTGTCCGGTAATCATTCGGAGCCGGTAGTTCATCCTTAGATGAATTTCCGTTCCGAGCAATGTGCATTGCATTGCGTTAGAACACCGCTAACATTTCATCTATCATGTCATGCATCTGTTTGTATATGCTTGCTGTGTATTTACTATTTCTTCCCCCCCTTAATCTCCGGTAGACCCCGCTGCTGCCGTCGACTACACTGCTGCCGGGTACGACTACTTCGTCGACGACCCTACCACTACCGTCGAGCTTCCAGGCAAGCAGAGCCATTCTCTTCCCCAGATATCGCCTATCTTTCCGTACCTCTCTTGCACTAGGAATTGTTACTGCTGCTGCTACGATTACAATCCTATTCAATTGCATATCCTATTTTTGTCGCCCCTTGATGTACCTCATTTATCCTATGCTGCCTATTATTATTATTATGCATTATTCAGCAGTGAGCCCTGCGCATTGTTAGCTAAGATTAGATAGAGGGTCGTGATCACTCAGGGGAGTGAACACGGATACAATATATACAACTGCACAGGTAGGGTACAAAGCAGACACCGCCAAAGGCCCCTATCTGGGTTATGCCTAGTCACCTCAAGTGTGAGCTATCAAGGAGTAATCCTTGTACTCCACCCGAGGCTGACTTTGTCTTCCGCCATAGGGTCCTGGACAGCGGTTGTCCTTAAAGGTAAGAAAGTCGGGCGACCCAGCGGTGCCCACGAGCGGTATATCGTCGGGAACGACAGGGAGGGTACGACCGACGTTACTGGTGTGCTTGGCCTCTTCTCGTATCTCGCGAGAGATACCAAACCACGAAAGTCGAGCTCTACCAAGAGCAAACGCGAGACAAGGTAAGGAGACGGTTCACCTTGTTGGTAACCGCAGTGACTTGGTGGGACGACAGGGCAGGCACCGATGTACTGGTGGTCTTGACTGTTGTCGTTGACCGCAGGTCGGTTAAGTCGAGGCAACGATAACGGCTGTCGCGCAGGTTAATTAAAATGCTAAATGGTTCGGCGGATGTCGTGAGTAGCCTTTTGGCTTGTTCGCACTACCTACACGTGGGATGAGGAATGTGGGCTCCCCTGCATCATAGTCTCGTTCGAGGGTCTTCAGACGTCAGCAGTACTGCGGGCTGATTGCCGGGAAGTGGTGTTGTCTTCTCTTGCTCGAGCGGTGTATTTGTATTTGCTTTGATTTTGCTTCACCGGCCAGTCACGCACCGTGCAGGAGTACGTTCGGGTTAGGGTCCAAAACCCGGCGTACATAGGATATAGTCCGGCGGATGACCTCTCTGTTGATTGCCGAAGGATGGGCTACTTTGTGTCGGATAGCTTTGGTGGAGCGTTCCCTAACAAGGTTCCCGCCACCCTGGAGATCCGAGCGTCGTAGAGTCACGCCAGTGCACCCCTGCAGGGAAGATTAATCTATTCGAATAGCCGTGTCCACGGTAACAGGACGCTTTATGCTGAAGCTGGATCTTACCACTAGAAACTATTACTATTAAACTGTATGGTTCCGGGTCTTCTTCCTCGCAGGGAGTCGAGAAAGGGAACTCGGAGGCATTATTATTATTGTTAATCATTACAACTTATATTATACAATGTTGCAGCAACTTCTGCTTCGTTGTTACTTTATGCTTTATATGAACTGTTGGCTGATTCTTACCTCATGCTGCAAGACATCGTCGGAAGATGCTAGTCTTCGATAGGCCTAGCTTCTTACCCTTGCTCTGGATTTCTGTCTTTCAGTCCACTATATAGAGCCTCTTCTTTCCGTTGATACAATGCATATTGCTTAGTAGCGGACGTAAGACTCGCGGGTATACTAGATACTCACCTGCTTTATTTCCTTTACTGTTTTGCCTGATCGGCCGCTGCAGTCGACGTTGGAGCCCAGGAGCAGGAGTACCCCGGAGGCGGATACTACTACGTCGAGACCCCCGCTGACCAGGACCAGGAGTAGTTTCGGAGGCTCCCAGGCAGGAGGCCTTGCCTTTTTGATCTGTATCTCTGATGTTATTTGTGCTAGCCTTCTTAAGGCAAAACTTGACTAACTATGTCTGTACTCAGATATTATGGCTTGTATAACTTATGTATTCGGGTCCGCGTGACCCCCTTTATTGTAACATATTGGTTTATCCTTTTGTGTTTAGTGTTGTGCTGTGATATTCTCACCGTGGCACCCTAATCTCAGTCGTGTACCCTGCGTGTATGATTACTGTACACAGATTGATTTTGGGGGCGTCACAATGCTTTTATCACCATGCTGAGAGAGGAGCTTGTACTAAAACGATGTATGGTTTGTAGGAAAGCTTGTATATATATGGCTTGTATGCTTTTATCACCATGTTGTCAAGATGATTACTTCTTGTGCTCTGTGATTCTTCCAGTACCTTCAATACCTTGTTTAGACTCTTCCAATCAACTATGTTTTACTTTGATCTTATCCTTCAGGATGTCTCAAGGAACCCGTGGCCAACTTGGTCGTGCCCATGGTCGTGGGAATGAACTGGAGGAAGGCAATCTTCCACCGCCACCCACGATGGCTCAGGTTCTGATGAAGGTTTAAAGGAATCAAAGGGACTCTCATCAGTTGCTGGAGGTCATAGCTCGGAACACCACTCAGCAGCGCAACGATTTGGTGTCATTGAATGGGTTTTGTGGGTGGTTGCTGATGGTGACAGAGTCAACTATGCCACCTACCACCTTGAGGGTGCGGCTAGCTCTTGGTGGGAGAACTTTTTGAACATGTGTCCAGCTGGAAAGTTGACTTCGTGGAATGAGTTATGTGAAGCTTTTTGCGAGCATCACATTCCTAAGGGACTCATGGACCGCAAGAGAGAGGAGTTCTGCAATCTCACCAAAGGAAGAAGGTCTTTTGATGAGTTTAGTCGGGATTTCAAACGTCTTGCCCGCTATGCTCCCGAGGAGGTCTCCACTGACTCCAAGAAGCAAGATAGTTTCCGCAAGGGACTCAATTCTGTACTTCGTCGTGAGCTCAATCTTCATGACTTCGCCACATTCCAGGTCCTTACTGATAACCCACAAGTGTAGGGGATCGCAACAGTCTTCGCGGGTAGGTATAACCCTAATTTATTGATTCGACACAAGGGGAGCCAAAGAATAATTATAAGCCTTACCAGTTGAGTTGTCAATTCAACCACACCTGAAAAAGCACTAGAGAATATATTTAGTAGCAACGGTGTGTTGACGGGTGTAGTCTTAGAGACTTCCCCAATCACCAACACCACAAGGTAGTAACAAAGTAGTAGCAGCAGTGATGAGAGCAATAGTAACAACGAAGGAAATAAAGATGAAAGATGGACCGGGGTTCAAGGTTTCACTAGTGGTAACTCTCCAAGCAAAAATACATGTGTTGGGTGAACGAATTACAGTTGGGCAATTGACAAAATTGCACAAACTCTAGCCAAACAAACTAGAGCAATCCTATTCTAACAACCAAACGTAGGCATGTGTTCCGTATGTAGTTGTACGTGCTTGCAATAAGAACTTGCACAACATCTATTGTCCTACCGTCTCGCTGTGAACAGGGCCAAAGGGAACTTACGGATATTAAGGTGCTCCTGTCAAAGAGCACCGGAACAAAGCATTAGCACTCTATGAACACATTTGATCCTCAAATTATAGCCAATCCCCTTTGGTGTCCCAAGCTGTCACCATTGGGATCTCCGGTTCCGGACTATAATTGGTGCATACAACCGTAGATAAGATCTAGAAGAACAATTATAATCATGCAACCATAACATGCTCCGATCTGAAATCATGCTACTCGTGCACTAGTAACAAGCATTAAGAACAACAAAATTGCAGCAACAATAATTCATAAACCTCCTAGGACTGAACAAGGTAACAATTCATCGGATCCCAACAAACACAACACCAATTACATCATATGGATCTCAATCATGTGGGGCACCTCATGAGAATTTTGTATTTGAAGATCAAGGGGGGAGAAGATACCAACAAGCTAATGCCAAGAACCCGTTGTCCAAGGAGGAACTACTCATGATCCATCATGGGGTGAAAAAGAGTTGATGAAGATGGCCCCAGGGGCCAAGGCCCTCTCCGGCAGGGTGCGGGAGCAGGATCCTGGTGACCCCCGAAGCTAGGTTTCGATGGCGGCGGAGATCGGGAGCGCTTCTGGAGAAAATGGTTGGATATCTCGGGTTTTTGCATCACGGGAGATTTTATAGGCAAAGGGGGAGTCCGAGGCGGTGCCCAGGTCGCCCAGGCGTCCACCCCGCGCGGGTGGGCTCTGGCCGCGCCGGGAGGGCGCCTGGGGGCTTGGGCCCACTGTAACAGCCCAGTTTTCACAAAAATTAAAATTTTGTTTTCGGTGTGAATTGTTTGATTGTTTGGTTTGTTTGCGGTGTTTGCATCCCCGATCTATCGATCGGCGATTATTTCCCCCCCCCCTCTTATCTCGTACCGGACGGAGACCGACCCTTGCCACCCTGATACTCGACCTTTGCGACACGGGGTTTCACCCGATCACCGTCGCGAAAACCGCACGAGACCAGCCGCAGCCAACGGAACGAGAAACCCCGATTAATAATTAAATGGGATATTTTTATAACGCGCCGGAAAGTGTTTTCGGAACGGTTCCAGCGCGAGGTGAACGCCTCCGGCTCGACTCGCTGATCGCGCAGTTTGAAGTTTTACCCGAATCGGAGGTACTACGGACCCCCGGCGGTCAAAAACGTGAACACCGCGCGCGCGAGATAAAAACCGGGATGTTTTTGCAAACTGCCAGCCACCGAGGCTATATAAAGACCACCACACTCCCACCCATATCTAGGGTTTCCCTAGACACAAAATTGCAGCTACCCCCTCCACTTTGTCCAGATCTGACCCAAAAACACCCCATTTTTCGCAGTCCTAGCCTTCCCTGCGATCTGGACCGTCGGATCGACATGTGGTAGCATACGCTTCACGCCAGCTGCGTCCACATGAAGAGAACTACCCTACCCATGATCTTCAACTCGCTGCCGTAGTTCATGCCTTGAAGACTTGGCGACATTACCTCATTGGTAATCGTTGTGAGATATATTCTGACCAACAAATCCTCAAATACATTTTCACCCAGCCAGATCTTAATCTCAGGCAAAGACGCTAGATAGAGTTCATAAAAGATTATGACTTACGAATTTCTTTCACCCCAGGCAAAGCCAATGTCATGGCTGATGCACTAAGTCGTAAGTCGTATTGTAACAACCTCATGTTACAACAGTGTCAACCACTTCTTCATGAGGAACTTCAAAAGCTCAATCTCGAGATTGTTCCTCATGGCTTCCTATCTACCTTGGTGGCGAAACCAACCCTTGAGGATAAAATCATAGCCGCCCAGAAACGTGATAGTGGCATTCGAGAGATCAAGAAGAACATTGCTAGCGGAGTTGCTAAATGTTTCTCCATAAATGATCAAGGTGTCGTCTTCTTTGGCACTCGATTGGTTGTACCAAGTTAACAAAATCTTAGGAGGCTGATTCTTAAGGAAGCTCATGACACTCCCCTTTCGATTCATCCTGGTAGCACAAAGATGTACCGAGACCTACGCCAGAGATTTTGGTGGACTAGGATGAAGAAAAAAAATGCTCAGTTCGTTGCAGAATGTGATGTTTGTCGTAGCATTAAGGCCGAACACCAAAGGCCTGCTGGCAATCTTCAACCATTTCCTATTCCCGAGTGGAAATGGGACAAAGTCAGTCTGGACTTCATCACTAGCTTTCCAAAACCCCAGAAAGGAAATGATGCCATCTTCGTTGTCGTGGATAGACTTTCCAAAGTTGCTCACTTCCTTCCCGTTCGCAAGTCTATTACTGCTAGCCAGTTAGCGGACTTCTATGTCTCTAGAATCGTGTATCTTCATGGTGTTCTTTTGGAAATCAATTCTGATCTTGGTAACCTTTTCACCTCTAGATTCTGGGGAAGCTTCCAGAATGCTATGGGAACTCATCTCTCCTTTAGTACAGCTTTCCATCCCCACTCTAACGGTCAAGTTGAGAGGGTTAACCAAATTCTCGAAGACATGCTCAGAGCTTGTGTTATCTCATTCGGAAAGAATTGGGAGAAGTCTCTTCCATTTGCCGAATTTTCTTATAACAATAGTTTCCAATCTAGTCTAAACATGGCTCCTTTTGAACTCCTCTATGGACGAAGATGTCGAACACCCCTTAACTAGTCAGAACCAGGTGAAAGACAATTCTTTGGACCGGATACGATCAACGAAGCAAAAGAGCAAGTTCGCATTGTTCGTGATCAATTGAAAGCAGCCCAGTCTCCTTAGAAAAGTTACTATGATCGTCATCATAGGAAAGAAAGCTACAATCTGGATGAGAAGGCTTACCTTCGGGTTACTCCTCTGAAGGGAACCCAACGATTCGGTATCAAAGGGAAGTTGGCCCCACGTTACATTAGACCTTTCCACATTCTTGCTAAACGTGGAGAAGTTGCCTACCAACTTGAACTACCCCCGCACCTTTCCCGAGTACATGATGTATTCCATGTGTCACAACTCAGGCGTTGCTTCAAGGACCCCATCCGCGAAGTCGACCATGAAACGCTTGATCTCCAAGATGACCTTTCTTATTGAGAATACCCCGTTCGTATCCTTGATTCAGCAGAGCGTGTCATTCTTCGTCAGAAGATTAAGTTTCTGAAACTGCAATGGTCACACCACTCTGAGAAAGAAGCCACGTGGGAAAGAGAAGACCGTCTCAGTGCCGAGTACCCCTCCTTCCTCCCGATGACTTCTGAATCTTGGGACAAGATTCTTTTGAGTGGGGGCGAGTTGTCAGAACCCTTTGTTAGTTATGTGCTAGGATCAAGTCTCACCTTGCATTCATGTTAAAATTTTCAAATGAACTTGAAATGGGAGAGAAAACACCCCCAGATGAATTTAATTCAAATGGCCATTTTAAAAGTTGCTCCAAAAATTCCTTTTGCATTTTTGAAAAGTCTCATAATTGAGTATGATCACATATCAAGTGATTTGGAATCAATCCCATGCTCATATATTTTTCAAATATTCAAATAGGACCTTGGAATTAATCAAATACCCTATTTGAATTCAAATTCAAATATTTTGATTTTCAAAATTGTTCAAACCTTGGATGTGACTAGTCATTGGTCATGTAAATCCATATAAAAGATTTGAGCATTTATAAAAATGTCTAGCTAATTATTTAGCTAAGACAAAACAAAATGCAGAAAAGAAAAACAGAGAGAAAAGAAAAAGGACTCATCTGGAAAAATGGCCCAACTCATCCCACTAGCCCACCCCCACCTTGTCGTCTACCTCAAGCAAAGGCACGCACTTCTGCGTGCCGGCCATGCCGAGCGCACCGACGTGCCCTTGTCCACGCAGCTTCCTCCTAGGCCTTCTCCTCGCGCTAGGAGACGCGTCGCTGCCTCCCATATCCATTCCCCCCCCTCCAGAGCTTCTTCCCCTCCTCCCTTGCTCGAGTTCGTCGCCACCCGAGACCTCACCGGAGCACACCGTCGTGGAAGACGCGACCACCGTGCGCTATAGCCCCGTAGACCTTCTCCATCGATCTCGCCGACGATGACTTCGTCGCCATGCAGAAGATCAGGAGCCCATACGCCCCCAAGCCGACGTAATCGTCGTTGATTTCTCGCCGCACCCGCAAGACCTCGCCGGAGCAATCGACGCCGTCAAGCCTCCCCAGCCCCCGCCGTCTGCACCATCGCGTTTGGGGTGAGCTTCCGGTCATTTCCCCTCTCGCTACACTCGTTTCCGTGCCCCGCAGCGCCCTCGCCGTCTTCACAGAGCTCCGTCCGTCGTGCCACTCATCGCCGTCGTCGCCCTGGCCATCCCCTTGATCTTCCACGTGCACCAGGTGATGCGCGAGAGCACGGGCTACGCTCTCGTGGTCTCAGCGCATTGAATGATTCACAGGAGCAGCGGATTCGTGCAGCGCCGCATCGGATTTGGTCGCCGGCGACCTCCCGCCGGTGAGCCCACGTGGCCAGCGTGGTTAGCCTCTAATTAAACCCCCCTAGGCCACTGACATGTGGGCCTAGGCTGCTAATCCTCCTGGGTTAACTTAATTAATAAGAGGCAATTAACTTAACCCACTGACATGCTAGACCACCAGTCAGACCCCCCCACGTCATGCTGATGCCAGCATGATGCAATAAACTCTTTTTCCAATTTAAAAGAAATCCAGAAAAATCCAGAAAATGAATTAAACTTTGGAAATTCATAACTAATTCATTTTAACTCCAAATTGGACATATAATATATGCAAAATTATCAGAATAAGCAAGGATTCTGAATATGGACTTTTTTCACGTTTGACCAATTTAAATTGGGTGAAAAGAAGCATATGTTCATATGGAGCCTTTTTAAATTCAAATTTGGAATGAATTTGCAAATTCCTTTGCAACACACTTCTTTCAAATGGAATGCCCAACACATTGCAACCATGAACATCACATTCAACCTTGATCATGTGATTGTGCATTGTATTTATATTGATCCCCTTGTTTGCAATGTTTGCTCGATAGAAGTGGTGCCGGAGTCGGAGTTCACCCCCTCTGTTGAAGGCACCATGTACGAACCTCGTCAGCAAGGCAAGCAAACCCCATTGATAATGTCGATAAAATCCCACTTCCCTCTCAGTCTCGCTTATGCATTATTTAGGATGATTACCATGATACGTCTCTACCGCATTGTTGAACCCATTCCTTTGCATGACCTATCATCTTGTCACAGTACTAAGAAAAACCACAATCCTAGCAGATGTAGGAGTTGATTGATATCATGTGGCCCCTTCAACTGTTACTGCTTATTGCATGCTTAGAGTGATACAATGTTGATACTGTCATGTGAGTCGGGATGGTATTTGTCACACCCCAAAAATTATAGCATGTGATTTAACCCATTAGTAGATGACCATAAATTTAGAGCCTACAAAAAACTTTTGTATTCAAGTGGTGTGATGATGATTGCATGCCCGATTGTTTGTGCTTATTAGTGATCATCTAGATGTTGCATGTAGTTAAAGAAGAAACTTGTGTCATGATCATGTGTTGTAGACATACATGTGTTGTAGATTTACATGTGTGAGTATTTTATGTCAACACCATATATCTTGTTGATAATCTTAACATGATCGTAAGAAAGATCAACATAAACCCTAGTACCTATGTAGCTAAAACCTTCTTATCATGTAGCACTTTTGCACTCTCACACTATAATTTCTTCTGTATTTATTTGTCTCATGTTTTTTTAGCATTGTGGAATGCTTGTGAGGCACTCGAGAATTCCAGTAAATGAAATTCTTTTAAGATGGTTTAAACCTCAACAAGTCACTAAAATAATAAAATGTGCATATTAGAGATAACCAAGTAAAGGTTTGGTTTGAACCTTTATAAACGTAGATGAAGACCACTAATGATCTTTTGATCATCAAAACAACCCCAACACACTTTGGTTTCTGAAAATTTTCAGAAATTCAAAATCAAATGTTTTTGTGGCATTTCCACAAACACCTCGAGGGCAATTATTCTATCATTGTTTAAATTTCCTAAAATCTCATTTAATTTTTTTTAAGAAGGAGATAAACAACACCTAAACCACTCACCTAGACCCTAGCCCTCTCTCTCTCCACGTTTCCTTGGAAACCAAGGATCTAGAGAGGATTGTAGAGAGAGGCCGAAACCTCTCCCCTCTCTCTCTCGGTAAATCTCTCTCTGCCCTGGCTAAGCCCTCCCCCAACTGCACCTCCCCTGTGTGAGGCATGCACGCGAGCCAGGCCTCTCCTGTACCCTCTCTCTAGCGCCATGATCACCATTGGCCTCGGGAACTCGTGTGATCCCTGGAGGATCATGAGCGCCTAGCCCAATGCCTAGCGTCCCTGCCCGAGACCTCTCGCTTGACCACGCCTGGACCATCCACCCTCACATCCCCTCTGCGCCGCTCGATCAGCCAATTCACGCCCGCGCTCACCACCGTGGACACGGTGCACACCACGCGCAGTGCACCGGCCATGGGCTATAAAACCCGTCCCCGAGCACCCCTGAAACCAGCACCACCCCACACCAGCACCACCTCGCTCCACCTCTCCACTCCATCCCACACGCACCACACCACCCAGCCGATCAGTAGAGGAATAAGTAGATGGGAGGGAGAGAAGAAGAGGAGGAAGGGAGGAGAAAGAAGAAGGAGGTAAGGGACAGGAGGCCGGAGCGCCTCTGCCTCGCGCCGCAGTCGACGCCGGCGATTACCGGAGCCCCACCGAGCCGAGCTCAAGCCGCCGTTCCGCCCCGACCCGAGCTGCTCCACGTCCACGCCTACGCCGTCTTTCCCGACGTTTAAGGACTCCCCAGAGCACAAAAACGGGCGCCCCAGGCCGCGCAGCACCTCCGCCGCTATTCCCCGCCGTCCTCCGGCCACCGGAGACGCTCCGCTGAGCCTCCCCTGACCTCCATGTCCACCGCGAGCACTCCATTTTTTCCACATCGCATGCCTCCGTTTTGGGAAAAAATGGACCCCTCCCCAGGCCGCGCCGCCCCTCCCCCGCCCCAGGCCTCCGTCCTCCGCCCACCGGAGGGCCGCTCGCCCCTGGTCGCCAAGGGCGCCCCTCCCGTGTCCTGCCCTAGCGGGAGGAGGAAGACGGCCCCTGGTCGTCCGATCACACTTGATCCGACGGCCAGGAAAGGCCGATACCCCTTCGGTTAAAAAAAACTAACGCGTTGTGCTGGGCTCGGCCCGATTAAAAAAAAAGCGGCCGTAGGCGCCAGATAGCCCTGGGCCAGCCCGCTGCCATTTTCGTTTTTTTTAATAAATCATCAGCATAGAAATACTTTTAGAAAAAGAATTACCGCTCAGAAAAATATGAAATAAATTTTGTTATGTTCATAGAATTATGCTCTATATTTTTGCATGTTTAGAATATTTTTTTTGTAGTACCAAAATAATTGCTTTAGTTTTAATTAGTTTATTGTGCTTTTACACAGCTAGGACTAGTTTTAATTAGTTCTCTATTAACCCTAAAAATGTAATGTTGACATGTTTATATTCCAGTGAATATTCTTGACTTTTCTGTATGTGTAGAATATTATTTATCTTAGATAAATTTGTGACCCTTTTATTATTATTTCTTTTGCTAGTTTAATTTCTATAGAATTTTTTGTAGTAGTATTAAATTATTAGCTTATTATTCAAAATTTCCTCTGGTCAGTAGCCATTTTGTTATGCATTTAGTTAATAAAAATAAAATAAATTTAAAAGTTGTTAGTGATTAAAATGGGTTAAAGACATTGCTTTTAGTTAAAATTGTTTTAGTTAATATTAATGTTAATAAATCCACCAAAATTATCCTTTTTCCTTGTTATAAATTTTAACCTTGTTGAAGTGGTATAAATTTTAAATAAATATAAAACCTTGAAAAATTGTTTATCCTTTGTTGCTTGTGTTTTTGTTTGAAAAATTGAGTGATGTGTGTATTGCTATTGCCCCGTTGTAATGGTGAATTTCTTTTCACAACCTGTAGACGATACGCCTTACGCTGCAGGTGAAGACCCCTCCCAAGCCGTCGAAGAAGCCGATCCAGGGTACATCGCCGAGGAAGGCAAGCCACCGTGAAAACTCAAAACCCCGCATTATCTTTTTTTTACCTTTCTTGAATCACTTATATTATATCATGCTAGTATTATATTCATATGGTTTGGGATTATATTAGTTGTATTAGGAAAACAATACACCCCCCATAGCTTACCTATTTGGGAAAAGAAAGTAGAACCCCGGTGATCCCGACACTCCGTCGAGACCATCACTCAGCTCTAGCATTATCATTACATAACAACTTGGAAAGTCATACTTCATCCTATATGGTACGGCATAAACCTAAGAAGGTGGTATGGCCGGGTTTGTGGAACATCGTCGGACATGGACAAAGTCTGGCGGGACTCTCTATAAGTGCCGCCAAAATCTAGCCTTACAGTACAACCACTATACTCTGGTATGGGACAGGGCTATTTGGGAGCTTCACTCGATTATTATCAACCTGACTGCAATATTTTTCTGTCGGTAAGGATTGCACCAGAGCACCTTCTACTTCTAATAGGCCATGAACTATATATAGAGAAGAATCATTCTGAGCGAGTACATAAGAAGCGATCCACTTTTTTCATCGGTTCCAGGGGAAGACCAAAGATCTTGCGCGGCAGGTCCGCCAGAAAAACTCAAAAGAGAAAGAAGTCTCGTTAATCTCTTCATGCTCGTTCCAAGTTCGAAGTACCTTTTGGCCAAAGAAAAACCCGCTTCCTGATATAGATAGATTCTATGGGGTCATTACTTAGTAAGTCTATTTTGTACAAGAACCCCCCCTCCTATCTGATAGAAAAGGATCCCATGGTCCCGAGCCGATCTTACCTTGGCTCGCAAACCCCAAGTTTGTCTATGAAGAGTTAATCTGATTGTATTTTTTTCTAGAATGCATTTCTTATGTGGAATACTAATGGATAGGGCCTCGTTGCTAAGTGCTATCTTAGTACGGGGGTCCTATAACTACACATGGATGCGTGATTCCACGAATCCGATAGCCCTCGAAGTCGATTGGTGAAATTCTCTAGGCTTAGTGTCGGAAGGAACCTTGGTGCTCTTCGACTACGATGCAGGCTTGGGTCCAAGAGGAGCATGACCTGACACACGGACAGTCCATGTAGTACGCAAGGGGTGGATTCACCTGTACTAGGACAGACAAGGGGAAGACTATGGTCGATTATCTGAGACCCGCATACTGAAGTATGACGATCCGTGGGGACACACGGTGGATGTATCGAATGTGGTGGGTAAAGTGTACAACCTCTGCCGAGTGTAAATATATTCGAGTAGCCGGAGTCCACGGTCATGGACAGCTAGTGAGGCCACACTTTGTAGGGAATAGATGAGAAAGCCCGAAACTGAATTTATGGTTCGCGATAATGATGTTGATACTGTTGGAAAAAGGTTGGACTTGACTTATCCAAATATATTTGTGGGAAATAAAATCTGCCAAGTTTAAAACTTTGCCAACTTAATAATAATCTGGAGTAGATAGAAAATCCCTATGAAAAACTCCACCATATAGCCATCCTATTATTTTCGTATGCAAAACTTTGTTTCTTTCTTTAGGTGGTTTGCGAGTACTTTGTATGTACTCACGGCTTTGTCCCTGGTTATTCCATCGGCCAGGCTTGGAGGAGCAGGTATATGACGATGATGCCTCCGGCGATTACTAGGACGTGCTATGCTCTGATCTACCCTGTGGATTGTGCCGCTGCTATCTATCATGCTTTTGCCTATTCCGCTGCCATTTGAACCCGATTTGGCAATGTAAGACTGTTATTTGTAAGACTTGTATTCGGTATTGTATGAACATGTGATCTGATGTATCCATTGTCGAGTTGTGCGTCATGCGACACTGATCATGGGATTATGGCAGTATGCACAGCTGGCCGCTTCGGACATCTATTCTGGGGTGCCCACAGACTTGGTATTAGAGCCTCTGTTCAGACTGTAGCAGCCTAGTTAGCTTGGACGTTAGTTAGAACTATTTTTGATAAAACAAAATCTGTTATACCTCTTATCCCATTCAAAAAAATTTAAGTCAAAAGAGACTGAAGATTAAGAGGGAACGGTGTCCCGAAACAGATGAGAACTAGTGGAAGATTTTACTTTAGTCCCCCACCCGAATGTGTGATGTTATGCTTGTTTGATTTGTGTGGTTTAGTCTTTTGTTAGACTGACCCTACCCCCACTTAGGATGACCCTAACACGTGCACTCTTACCTTGTGAAAAAACCTCAGGATGTCGAGGCACACCCGCGCCAACCCGAGTGGATCCGGTGATGCGCCACCACCACCACCCGACCCGAACATGGCGCAGCTTCTGCGACTGCTGATGGAGGAGCGCCAGGCCGCTTGTGACGAGCGCCAGGAGAACACGGCTGCGCTCTAGCAGCTAGTCCATACCGCCACCAATGCCAACCAAGGAGGTGGAGGAGCTGGTGGGAATGAGGAGCCCAGGTCTCGGCTCCGAGATTTCCAGAACACCAACCCTCCAGTGTTTTCACAGACGAAGGAGCCTCTGGATGCTGAGGATTGGCTCCGCACCACGGAGAACAATCTTGTTGTCGCCGCTTTCGGCAACAACGAGAAGGTCCTGTATGCCACCCACTACCTCACCGACACCGCAAGGAGCTGGTGGGAAGGAGTGCGTGCCTGTATTCCTAAAGGGCAAGTACTCACCTGGGCTGAGTTCTCCGATAAATTCAAGAAGGCGCACATCCCGACTGCACTGATTAGGAGGATGAAGGATGAGTTCCGCCACCTCAAGCAAGGGGGCATGACTGTGGTTGGATATCTTGACCGCTTCACTCAGCTGTCGAGGTATGCCCCAGAGGAGGTGGACACCGAGGAGAAGTGGAAGGACCGTTTCTTGGATGGACTGCACGATGAGCTGCAGGTTGTCCTGGTGGCCATGCAGTTCCCCGATCTTGAGTCTCTTGCCGATGCTGCTATCGTTATGGAGGGCAAGCTCAAGATGGCTTCTGAGAACCGCAAGCACCGCATGATGCAGAAGGGTGGATCCAGCAACCCCCGACTGCATCCAACATAGCCGCCAAGGCCAGCACCCCAGCCTTAGAGGATCCCTTACCCAGCGCCACGCCCCAGTGCTCCTGCTCGCCTTGTTGGAGTTCCGCACCCAGCAGGCGGAGTTCCCCGCGACCCTGCATCAGAAGTGATCTGCTTCAAGTGTGGCCAGAAGGGTCACTATGCCATTACCTGCACCAATAAGGCGAATGCTGCTCCGCGCCCCAATGCTCCAGCACCAGCCAGAGGGAACCCCGACCGCAACAATGCCCAGCGGAGTGCACCTAACGCCGCCAAGGGACGTCTGAATCACGTGCAAGCCGAGGAAGCCCAGGAGGTAGGAGACGTCATCTTGGGTACATTCTCAGTTAATTCGGTACCTTCCCTTGTTTTGTTTGATTCGGGTGCATAACACTCGTTTGTTACGGAGTCATTTGTGAATAGAAGTGGGATGAAGGCCGAGCTCTTGACACGGGTCATGAGCGTGCAAATTCCCGGATCTAGGGTAACTGCACACCGCGCTTGTCTGGATATACCTATAGAGATCTGTGGGGTCACGTTTCCGGCAGAATTGATTGTGCTAGGAACAAAAAGGGATAGAAGGGATACTTGGCATGAACTAGTTTTCCAGGTATCGAGGTCAGATAGATTGCACAAAGAGGACAGTCAACTTCACGAGTGCCAATGGAGTTTAGATAGAGTACACGGACAAGGAAGAAACTTCCCGAGCCTTCTGTCATCAGAGTGTCTCGGTGCCATCCCTTGAGGAAGTGAATGTTGTATGTGAATTCTCGGATGTCCTTCCAGAGGAGTTACCCGGTATGCCGCTTGATCGGGATATCGAGTTCATCATTGATTTGATACCCGACACATCCCCCATTGCCCAGAGACCCTATTGGCTGAATGCCGAGGAGCTAGTAGAGTTGAAGAAACAGCTGAATGACATGCTCCAGAAGGGACTGATTCGACCCAGTGCTTCACCCTGGGGTTCTCCAGTTCTCTTTGTGGACAAGAGAGACAGCACCATACACATGTGTGTGGACTACCGTAAGCTGAATGAGGTGACCATCAAGAACAAGTATCCGCTTCCTAAGATCGAGGATCTGTTCGACCAGTTGAACAGAGCACGAGTCTTCTCCAAGATCGATCTGAGGACCGGATATCACCAGCTGAAGGTCCGAGAGTCGGACATACCCAAGACAGCCTTCACAACCCGCTATGGTTTCTTCGAGTACACTGTGATGTCCTTCGGACTTACCAATGCCCTAGCCTATTTCATGAACCTCATGAACAAGATTTACATGAAGTAGCTCGACAAGTTTTTCGTGGTTTTCATTGATGATATCCTGATATACTCCAAGACCGAAGAAGAGCATGCCGAGCATTTGCGCTTAGTCCTTGAGACTTTGTGAGAGCACCAGCTGTATGCCAAGTTCAGCAAGTGAGAATTCTGGCTCAAGGAAGTCAGATTTTTGGGACATGTATTTTCAGAAGGAGGAATATCCGTCGACCCAGCCAAGATATAGTCCATCATGGACTGGACAACCCCGACCACTCAGACCGAAGTTAGAGGATTCCCCGGACTAGCGGGATACTACCACAAGTTTGTGGAAGGCCTTTCCAGCATTGCCCGCCCCATGACCCAACTTCTGAAGAAGCATCAGAAGTTTGTGTGGACAGAGAAGTGTGAAGCCAGTTTCTGAGAGCTGAAGAGGAGATTGGTATCTGCCCCAGTTTTGACGATGCGTGACCTGACCACGAGCTTTGATGTGTATTGTGATGTATCGAAATTGGTTTGGGTTGTGTCCTGATGAAAGTGGGCAATGTGATCGAGTACCTGTCACGTCAGTTGAAGCCGCACGAATTGAACTACCCCACCCACGACTTGGAGCTAGCCGTTGTTGTGCTTGCTCTCAAGATTTGGAGAAACTACCTGATGGGTCACCGTTGTGACATATACACAGACCATAAGAGCCTGAACTACTTATTGAGAAGAGGACCCTCGAGTAGAAATAACCTATGAATCCCTTAACATCGATCCTTTACAAGGTTCGGGATCGTGAAGGGGAATTTTCCTACCAACGAGAGTACCCTCGGAGTTGTCCGAAGTACACAACCTGCCCCAACGTCGGAAGTGTTCGGAAGTGCCCTACAAATTTCATAATCTCAAAAACATATATCATAGTTCCGTAATTGGAAATAAGGACCTAACCTACCATAAGAAAACCCCTTTTGCCTCACGGGTAGAACAAACCCTTCCACCCGATGACATAACCAAAGTACCTCGAGGACCAGTGGCGCAACCATTTCAATGAAGGATCTACGTAGGAGCATGCGGATTAGCTTTGGAACGACTTCCCTTACTTCCTTATCTCGTTTCTTCGGAATCTCGGGGACGAGATTCTTTTTAAGGGGGGAAGGTCTGTCACACCCCAAAAATTATAGCATGTGATTTAACCCATTAGTAGATGACCATAAATTTTGAGCCAACAAAAAACTTTTGTATTCAAGTGGTGTGATGATGATTGCATGCCCGATTGTTTGTGCTTATTAGTGATCATCTAGATGTTGCATGTAGTTAAAGAAGAAACTTGTGTCATGATCATGTGTTTTAGACATACATGTGTTGTAGATTTACATGTGTGAGTATTTTATGTCAACACCATATATCTTGTTGATAATCTTAACATGATCGTAAGAAAGATCAACATAAACCCTAGTACCTATGTAGCTAAAACCTTCTTATCATGTAGCACTTTTGCACTCTCACACTATAATTTCTTCTGTATTTATTTGTCTTATGTTTTTTTTACATTATGGAATGCTTGTGAGGCACTCGAGAATTCCAGTAAATGAAATTCTTTTAAGATGGTTTAAACCTCAACAAGTCACTAAAATAATAAAATGTGCATATTAGAGATAACCAAGTAAAGGTTTGGTTTGAACCTTTATAAATGTAGATGAAGATCACTAATGATCTTTTGATCATCAAAACAACCCCAACACACTTTGGTTTCTGAAAATTTTGAGAAATTCAAAATCAAATGTTTTTGTGGCATTTCCACAAAAACCTAGAGGGCAATTATTCTGTCATTGTTTAAATTTCCTAAAAACTCATTTAATTTTTTTTAAGAAGGAGATAAACAACACCTAAATCACCCACCTAGCCCTTAGCCCTCTCTCTATCTCCACGTTTCCTTGGAAACCAAGGATCTAGAGAGGACTGGAGAGAGAGGCCGAAACCTCTCCCCTCCCTCTCTCGGTAAATCTCTCTCTCCCCTGGCTAAGCCCTCCCCCAGCTGCACCTCCCCTGTGTGAGGCATGCACGCGAGCCAAGCCTCTCCTGTACCCTCTCTCTAGCGCCATGATCACCATTGGCCTTGAGAACTCGTGTGATCCCTGGAGAATCACGAGCGCCTAGCCCAATGCCTTGCGTCCCTGCCCGAGACCTCTCGCTTGACCACGCCAGGACCATCCACCCTCACATCCCCTCTGCGCCACTCGATCAGCCAATTCACGCCCGCACTCACCACTATGGACACGGTGCACACCGCGCGCAGTGCACCGGCCATGGGCTATAAAACCCGTCCCAGAGCACCCCTGAAACCTGCACCACCCCACACCAGCACCACCTCGCTCCACCTCTCCACTCCATCCCACACGCACCACACCACCCAGCCGATCAGTAGAGGAAGAAGTAGACGGGAGGGAGAGAAGAAGAGGAGGAAGGGAGGAGAAATAAGAAGGAGGGAAGGGGAAGGAGGCCGGAGCGCCTCTGCCTCGCGCCGCAGTCGACGCCGGCGATCACCGGAGCCCCACCGAGCCGAGCTCAAGCCGACGTTCCACCCAGACCCGAGCTGCTCCACGTCCATGCCTACGCCGTCGTTCCCGACGTTTAAGAACTCTCCAGAGCACAAAAACGGGCGCCCCAGGCCGCGCAGCACCTCCGCCTCTACTCCCCTCCGTCCTCCGGCCAGCGGAGACGCTCCGGTGAGCCTCCCCTGACCTCCCTGTCCGCCGCGAGCGCTCCATTTTTTCCACATCGCATGCCTCCCTTTTGGGCAAAAATGGAACCCCCCCCCCAAGCCGCGCCGCCCCTCCCCCGCCCCTGGCCTCCGTCCTCTGGCCACCGGAGGGCCGCCGGCGGAGCGCGGCTCGCCCCTGGTCGCCATGCGCGCCCCTCCCGTGTCCTGCCCTAGCGGGAGGAGGAAGACGGCTCCTGGCCGTCTGATCACACTTGATCCGACGGCCAGGAAAGGCCGATACCCCTTCGGTTAAAAAAAAACCAACGCCCTGTGCTGGGCTCGGCCCGATTAAAAAAAAGCGGCAGTAGGCGCCATATAGCCCTGGGCCAGCCCGCTGCCATTTTCGTTTTTTTTAATAAATCATCAGCATAGAAATACTTTTAGAAAAATAATTACCGCTCAGAAAAATATGAAATAAATTTTTTTATGTTCATAGAATTATGCTCTATATTTCTGCATGTTTAGAATATTTTTTGCAGTACCAAAATAATTGCTTTAGTTTTTATTAGTTTATTGTGCTTTTACACAGCTAGGAGTAGTTTTAATTAATTCTCTATTAACCCTAAAAATGTAATGTTGAAATGTTTATATTCCAGTGAATATTCTTGACTTTTCTGTATTTGTAGAATATTATTTATCTTAGATAAATTTGTGACCCTTTTATTATTATTATTTCTTTTGCTAGTTTAATTTCTATAGAATTTTTGGTAGTAGAATTAAATTATTATCGTATTATTAAAAATTGCCTCTGGTTAGTAGACATTTTGTTATGCATTTAGTTAATAAAAATAAAATAAATTTAAAAGTTGTTAGTGATTAAAATGGGTTAAAGACATTGCTTTTAGTTAAAATTGTTTTATTTAATATTGATGTTAATAAATTCACCAAAATTATCCTTTTGCCTTGTTATAAATTTTAACCTTGTTGAAGTGGTATAAATTTTAAATAAATATAAAACCTTGAAAGATTGTTTGTCCTTTGTTGCTTGTGTTTTGGTTTGAAAAATTGAGTGATGTGTGCATTGCTATTGCCCCGTTGTAATGGTGAATTTCTTTTCGCAACGTGTAGACGATACGCGTTACGCGGCAGGTGAAGACCCCTCCCAAGCCGTCGAAGAAGAAGATCCAGGGTACATCGCCGAGGAAGGCAAGCCACCGTCAAAACACAAAACCCCGCATTACCTTTTTTTTACCTTTCTTGAATCACTTATATTATATCATGCTAGTATTATATTCATATGGTTTGGGATTGTATTAGTTGTATTAGGAAAATAATACACCCCCATAGCTTACCTATTTGGGAAAAGAAAGTAGAACCCCGGTGATCCCGACACTCCGTCGAGACCATCACTCAGCTCTAGCATTATCATTACATAACAACTTGGAAAGTCATACTTCATACTATATGGTACGGCATAAACCTAAGAAGGTGGTGTGGCCGGGTTTGTGAAACATCGTCGGACATGGACAAAGTCTGGAGGGACTCTCTATAAGTTCCGCCAAAATCTAGACTTACAGTACAGCCACTATACTTTGGTATGGGACAGGGTTAGTTGTAAGCTTGTTTGTCTTAGTACGGGGGTCCTATAACTACACATGGATGCGTGATTACACGAATCCGATAGCCCTCGAAGTCGATGGGTGAAATTCGCTAGGCTTAGTGTCGGAAGGAACCTTGGTGCTCTTCGACTACGGTGCAGGCTTGGGTCCAAGAGGAGCATGGCCTGACACACGGACAGTCCATGTAGTACGCAAGGGGTGGATTCACCTGTACTAGGACAGACAAGGGGAAGACTATGGTCGATTATCTGAGACCCGCATACTGAAGTATGACGATCCATGGGGACACACGGCGGATGTATCGAATGTGGTGGGTAAAGTGTACAACCTCTGCAGAGTGTAAATCTATTCGAGTAGCCGGAGTCCACGGTCATGGACAGCTAGTGAGGCCACACTTTGTGGGGAATAGATGAGAAAGCCCGGAACTGAGTTTATGGTTCGCGATGATGATTTTGATACTGTTGGAAAAAGGTTGGACTTGACTTATGCAAATATATTTGCGGGAAATAAAATCTGCCAAGTTTAAAACTTTGCCAACTTAATAATAATCTGGAGTAGATAGAAAATCCTTATGAAAAACTCCAACATATAGCCATCCTATTATTTTCGTATGCAAAACTTTGTTTCTTTTTTTAGGTGGTTTGCGAGTACTTTGTATGTACTCACAGCTTTGTCACTGGTTATTCCATCGGCCAGGCTTGGAGGAGCAGGTATATGACGATGATGCCACCGTCGATTACTAGGACGTGCTATGCTCTGATCTACCTTGTGGATTGTGCCGCTGCTATCTATCATGCTTTTGCTTATTCCGCTGCCATTTGAGCCCGATGAGGCAATGTAAGACTATGTTATTTGTAAGACTTGTATTCGGTATTGTATGAACATGTGATCTGATGTACCCATTGTCGAGTTGTGCGCCATGCGACACTGATCATGGGAGCGTTGCAGTATGCAGAACTGGCCGCTTCGGACATCTAGTCTGGGGTGCCCACAGTAGTGATCATGATGATGTTGGTGGAAATGTGTTGGTGATTTTTACCTAAACAAGGTGAACGATGAGAGGCTGTGTAGGAGTACACAGTGGGTTGTCTCGTTGAACATTGCCTTAAGCTCAAGTTCTTGTGTGGTGATCCAAGACAAAGAATACTACCACATGTTGGGCACATGGACCCCCTGTCAACCTACTAACTCACCCCTTCTCAGTTCAATGAGTCGCAGTAGTTCGGAGTTCTGGTAGGTCTGTGGCCTGGCTGCTAAGTGAGAGAACGACTCAACCGATACTGACACACACATCTTCTGGGACCACTTCGGTAAACCGGACGGGTTACGAATGTGGAAACCATCCCAGATAGGCGTCTTCATTGAACTTGAGTTGGCTGTGAGGTAAAAGTTGTGGAAATTATCCTCGCCGACACCCGCTTGAAGGGTGACGAGATCCCGGTGGTAACTGATAGTTTCATGTGTGTAGAAGTACACCCTTGCAGGGTTAATAAACTATTCGAATAGCCGCGTCAGCGGTAATGGACTACTTGGAAAGTTGTGCTTGATTATTAGAAAACTTCAACGGAAACTCTAAAACTTGCCAAGATAAGTGTGGGTGCTATGGTTTGGTTTCTCATGGGAAGTCGAGGAAGTCTACATAGTGGAGTATTGTTTAGGAGACTTGGATAGCGGGCTCGTGTACGCTTCTTACCTCATTCTGGTATTCGTAGTATAGGACTAGCCAAGTCAAAGCTGGCACTTCTGCATTGAAACCCCACCTCCCTTTGCCTTAAAACTTGAGCATGAGTAGTATAGTTCCTATGTAAGTCTTGCTGAGTACGACTTTGTACTCACGTTTGCTTATTTATGTTTTTAGATGAATCTACTGACCCCGATGGTGGTTTCTTTTTGGATCTCGACGACTGATCAAGCTAGTGTAGTCCCAAACAGAGGCCCGGTCCCTCGTGGAAGGGCTTGTTTATAAATAAGGATTCTCTAAGCCATTTGTTAAACTTGTTTGTACTCATACCTAAGTTGCTTCCGCTTGAATGATGCAATGTGTACCGGCTTTTTACACTAGACATGTATGATGCGTGTATGATTATAACGTGCATGTCTTAGTGTGGGGTTCGATAGCTTAGTTGTGTTCTTGTCGGCGGTCTTTTGTAGACCAAGTGGCCCTTAGATGTGCGCAGCTTGGGGCATAGCGATGCGATTTCTCTTGACTCTGTCACGTGTCACACTTTGTTGTATGATTGAGCCCGCCCGAGACGCCGACTAAGTGATCGAGCTGGTGTCTGTTTATGTAAGTGTTATAATTCAATCGATAATGTGGTTGAGGCGACTTGTCTATGAGTATGGGATTTCACCACACATAATCATTAAGACTTGTGAGCGGACGATGAGGACCCATCTCAGTTGATCATCCGGCCTGGATGGGATGCCCCTCACGTTCGATGCTTTCCGAGGGTGTTCTGTGCTTAGCCTTGTCTTCTAAGGCAAGTGGGTATGGCTCTCGGCTCTCCATATGATTGAACTGTGACAGGAATTACATATGCATATTCCGGGTCCCGACAAAACTATCATGATGTATGCAAATGTATGCCTCTGTTAGTGTAGCAGGATATGCAATGATACTAGCGCGTCATGTAGCAATAATAAGGGCAAAGCCCAACTATCATGCGGCTCCTTGATCAAGCAAAAGCATGTATGACATGAAGATCAAGTCATGAGATGATGGATGTTGCATGGCACTGTATCTCGAAAAGGCTATGGAAATTCCTTGATAAGTAGGTATGGTGGCTGTTTTGAGGAAGATATGAGGAGGTTTATGATGACAGAGCGAATCGTGCCAAGCTTTTGGATGCAACAGCGAAGTATGCGCCAACTCTCAAGGTGAGAAAGGGCAATGCACTGTACCGAAGAGGCTCGCAAAATATGGGAAGGTGGAAGTGCCAACAATCTAATACTCGCAATAGTCCGAAGAACTCATGCAAAATATGGGAGGTTCACAAAGAGACGAGTACCCCGAGGAGGAGTGTATGGGGGTTTGGTTATCCTTGCGCATCCTCGACCCATGGTATGTCAGAGTACTCTATATATTCCAACCCTTCCAGATGTTAGCGATCCATCTAGTAGCTAGAGTTCTCAACTAATTTTTGTAGTTTTTGAAAATTAGCACGGATTGCCCAAATACGACACCTATCACTAATACGCTCAAGCTCTTGGCACCCTAATGTCCAAACATTACTCAAATCAATACCTCAAAACTATTGCATGTTACTACTACACTTGTAATAGCAACCTTAATTAACTACTTATGCAAGACACACAACTCAGTGCAATGATACCACTCTCTAAACAAGATAAGCATGAAAACTAAGAGCTAAGCATGACAGCAGCTATGAAAAGATAAAGAACACACACAATAAGAAAGATAATCATGCAAGCCTATGTTGTGTTCTACGGTGGAGTGGAGCGTGTTTCTCTCCCAAAAAATGAAGGCTAGGATCCAACTTGTTATGAACAGCAAACAAAACTAAAACAAACTAAAAAGTAAAAAAATGAGACGCTCCAAGTTTACCACATAACATATGAAGCGATAAAAATATAGCATGGAGAAGGACAAACTGATGATTGTTGATGGAGAAGGGGATGCACGGGGTCATCCCCAAGCTTAGATGCTTGAGTCTCCTTGGATATTTCTTGGGGGTGCATGGGGGCATCCCCAAGCTTGAGCACTTGACAATCCAGAATCTCTTTCATCATCTCCCTTCGCATACTTGAAAACTCCCTTCATACGAAACTCATCATAAGCTGATTAGAGTGATTAGTACCCATGATAAATTATTTTTCTCCACTGGAAATAAATATATTCTTGAAGATCTACTGTTTCTCATGATTTCCAAAAAGCTTTTGCAAAGAAAAAGCAAGCTTAAGGTTTGCAAAATGATGAAAACGCAAAACGTGGCAGAATCGTTGAAAAACAGACCAGCAGGTAGTAACTAATTTTTTCGGGGTACTTATGCAGGTCAAATAAAAAAACTCAGAACCGACGCACGAAAGCCAATTGTATGGAGCATACTGTCAAAAAAAATTCAGATCAAAAAGATGATCTGGTGATTTATGGCCAATTTTTTCGTCAAGGGGACAGAATCTGTTTCTGGACAGCATGTCACAACTTTGAACGTTCTTGCAATCGGAGGCTAAAACTTGGCACAAATTTTGAAAATAAAGATACAATGATGTAGATACAGTAGTAACAAGCATCCAGACCACTAAAACTAAAAGTAAAAATAACTTGGGTTGCGTCCCAACAAGCGCTTTCTTTTATGCCTTTTAGCTAGGCATGATACAAATAAGAGTAATCAAAAGTCATCATAGTTGTTGGAGTTATAAAGACCTTCAAATGGTTCCTCAACAAGTTCATCCTTATTTATTTTAGGAAAATGATACGTACCTTTTGCCTTGCCGCGTAAGCGTATGTGTCCTTTACCTATATCAATGAAGCCTTTTACTGCTCGGAGGAAATCCCTTCCGAGCACTATGTTTCCTTGGTTTGGCTCCATGATGAAGAAATCAACCTTGCACTCCTTTTACAGAATGTAACTTGGACATCTTTTTACCTTTCCCTGGATCTCAAAAATATCTCCATTAGCATGTTCATGATAAGATGACAAATTTTCCATGTTTGAGAGCTTTAAAGAATCATAAACAAATTTTGGTATTGTAGAAACCATGGATCCAATGTCACAATAAGCAAGGAAGTCTAGAGCATCCGTTCTTTTTTCAATAGTAGCAAGTCTATCTATAACAGTACCAAAACTACGATCATAAACAAAGTAACTAGATAGACCATGGATAATATCAAGAGCTCTAGCTTCATCACACTCTAAGAAATCTCCTTCAGCTATAATATCAAGAGAGTGTTTGCACCATTTGAAAAGACCATGGTAAAAATTTATAAGCACAATATTTATAGGAATCCAAGGCAATTCTCCTATGTGCATCAGAAATTCTGTCCCATGCCTTTTTAATATTTTCTCCATCCCTTTGATGGAAATATAGAACCCCTTATTCCCTCAAAGCACCGAGTCCTAACATGCTTGACTAAACCTAAAGGACTACTAAAAGTAAGGTAACTAATTTTGTTTGTGGTTTTTGATAAAGGACACTAAGATAAAAACTGAAAGGTAAACTAACAAGACTAAAAAGCAAAGATAAAAGATAGTGTGCAGCTCCCCTATCTTGAAGATTGGACTCCCCGGCAACGGCGTCAGAAATTTAGCTTGATGGCACTAAAGTAGTGCTCCTCGTTGGCTACCCCAAGTGGAACGTTGAGATGTAGCTAGCAGTAAATTTCCCTCGGTGAAGATACCAGGGTTTATGTCTCCAGTAGGACTCAAAGGTCAACAATTAGGTGGTTCGGCAAGTGATGGGCCATTGAAAATCACTTGCTTCCCCTGGACCTGCCCACACAACATATAGCTTTGCTCCCAACAAGTTCAGAAAGGTTGTCAATCTCTCTGGCCTTGTTGTTTAAAAAGGATTAAACGCAAGGGTATAATTATAGTAGTGACAATGATAGCAACTGAAAGTAAATGCAATAAAAAAAAGTGGAGGTGTAAACAGTGGTGGAAATATGGACCGGGGTCCCATGATGTTCACTAGTGATGTCTATCTCCCAAAAGATGATAAAACAGCTAAGCTGGGCGAACAAATTACAACTGGGCAATTGACAGAATTATAAACGCACCGCAATGCTAACTATGCTACTTGAAAGTACGAGGCTCATAAGTAGACCGAAATCCATCTGCATCTACTCACTAATCATCCACCTTGAGATATTTGTCTAGAACATCTCGCTGGTATTAAGTTGCGAGCCCCACCCAAAGTGTAAACACAAACAACAGAAAATTGCATTAACAATCTATGCGTAAGATAACAATCCTTGCAACCGCAGTTACAAGCACCGTTTTTTTCTCCCTCGTGGCAACAGCACATCCCCTAGTCTCATGTTTATGTCACTCAAGCTAGACATCGAGGGGCATGAACCAACAATCATGCATAACGCTCCCTCTTGGAGTTACTATCTACTACTTGACAAAAGCAATAAAGAGCAATGGAGAACATGCAAGAATTACTCAAGAACAAAATATAAAAGGTAAACCAAATATATAACTCATCACGATCTGAACATAATCTCATAATACATTGGATCCCAACAAACACATCATAGCAACAACAGAAAAATTACATAGGTGCCTTGATCATGTAGGGCAGCTCACAAGGACTAAACATTGAAGAACAAGATTGCGGAGAAGACATCACATAGCTACTGGTCAGGGACCCATGGTGCAAGGGGTACTACTCCCGGCACATCCGAGAAGCGTCCATGGTGGTGAAGAAGCTCCCGGTGGTCCTTCATCCCTCCGGTAGGGTGCCAGGGAGCGGTCTTCTGGTGCTCCCGATCTTGGAAGCGCGGCGGTGGCGAAACAGAGAGGTATTTCGCGATGCGGGTTCTCCTCGAGGGTTTCTGGGACGAAGAGGTAATATAGGCCAAAGGGGGAGCCAGCGGCCACCCAGGGCTCCCAGGCGCCCTGGTGGCACGGCCAGGGGTGGGGTCGCGCCACATGTCCGCCTGGTGGTCGCGCCAGGTGGGGCCCCTTTTGGCCCTCCTTCGGGGTTCCGGAAGCTTCCGTTCTGCTGATTTTTATTCTGATTTTTCTGGAATTTTTTGGAGCACTTTTAATTGGGGGAAAATCACTGCAACTAAAAGACATCAGCAGACAGAATCTGGCACTGGGTGCACTGAGTTAGTAGGTTAGTCCAAATATGTGTAAAATGATATAAAAGTGTAGCAAAACATGTGGCAATGTCACATAAAAGTGCATGGAACAAGCAGAAATTATAGATACGTTTGGGATGTATCAGTTCCCTATCATCTACTATGGTGTTTATCATATTTGTTGCATCTTGTTACTCTTAATGCTTGACACTTTGGGCCCTAGTGCCATGATTTCATATATGAACACTATTTATTTTCATGTGTATATTTGTGTTGTAGGTCCTATCTACAAGTTTTATGCACCTATTATAGTCCGGAACTGGCAATCTCAATGGTGACATCTTGGGACACCAAAGTGGATGCACTATAACTTGAGGATTACATGTATCCATAGATTGGTAATGCTTTATTCCGGTGCTCTTTGACATGAGCACCTTTATCTCCATAAGTTCCTTTTGGCCCCGTTGATAGCAGGATGGTAGGACAAAAGATGTTGTGCAAGTTCTTATGGCAAGAACACACAACTACCCTTGGGATACATGCCTAATGTTTGATATGTGCCTAGATGATCATTAATTTTTGTGAGCCTTTCCCCGTGTTAAATCTACTACATTAAATCTACTACATGATATATCTTATCCAAGCAGTGCCCAATCATCCATCCCTCATCCTACAGTGTTTTAATCCTTCTTGTTACTAGTTGCTTTAATTTACCGTTGTTACTTTCGTTGTTTTGCCATCACTATTTTCATTGCCGCCGCTACTACTATCACACCGTTATTACTAATAAATTGTCACCAAGCAAGTATCTTTCAGGTTGGTTGAATTGACAACTCAAATGTCAAATCTTATAAATATTCTTTTGCTCCCCTTGTGTCGAGTCTATAAATTGGGCTATTCTTTCCCGCGAAGACTGTTGTGATCCGCTACACTTGTGGGTCATCAAAAGAGTAGTGTTCATGATTGTCTTTGCTGAATAATATTTATTTGCTATCTTCCCGGCTTCACAGGCAACATATATACAATCCTTATCAAATTTAACTTCGTTAAGGCCAATGATATGTTTCTTCTTAACAAGGTCTTATGTGACATAGCCGCCCTTCTATAGTGTTTACCATTAAGAAGGTGGGAACAGTAGGGACTAAAGAGAAACCCAGAATATACAAATCTCCTTTTCTGTAGCCCTCGAAGATAAATGTATAGTCAGCCTTCACGAATACTACACACCGAGAAGTCGAGAACAAAACAAGCATACCCATATCACATAGATTGGAAATAGACATGAGGTTAAATCCTAGGGACTGAATCAGCATGACTCTATCAATATGTTAATCCTTGTTATTGCAACCTTAACCAAACCAAGTACCTTTCCTTTATTGTTGTCACCGAATGTAATATATCTCTGAGAGAATTCAGTTAGTTTTTCTTTTGTGAACAACTCTTTATTTGTATCTCGTCATATGATTAGTGCAACCACTCTCCATGACCCATACGGATCCACCGAAGACATAGTCCTGTAGAATAATTAGTTCTTTTTAACCACTCAAATCTAAGAAGGTGACTTAGAAGGGGCAGAAGCCTTCACAGGACCAGTTGTATTGTTACGAGAAGAAACATTACAGTTATGAGCATAGTTTCTCCTCAGAGGAGGGTTAGGATAATGGTGAGTAAAAGCATAATCCTTTCCATCTTGATCTTTGATCAACTTGTAGTCTGAATCAAGTGACTCATCAACAATAACAGTGTTGATCTTGAAGTTGAAACATGAAAGGTTAGCTATGTCAATGGCCTTTTCCTTTTCTAGTACCCAGACTATTTTGGGATACTATTCAGGATCCCAATAGGTACCATATGGATTCATTTTCCTTGTGAATCCAACACCTTATTTTTGAGGGTTTTTGTGAATAATTGCCTTATTGAGAATGTAGCACAGGTACTAGTGTCCTTGTATACTCTAAAACATTTATGTTTCAAATAAGGATTTCAACCTGAGGAGTTCCTCGGTTACAGCAAGATTTTCCTCGATCTAGGGATTAGCATCATAAATAATATTTTTATTTTACTTTCAAAGATTCAACAGTTTAATCAATTTTACTTTGTTCCATGCAATTTAAATATGGAGGAACAAAATCAATATTATAATGAGAGCCTAGTTAAGCCATGAGAGACACCGGTACTTGAGCCTCTTTCAATGTTTTTAGAGCCATTTTCATACTATTAAGAGACACTAGTAAGTAATCTTTGAGCCACTTTCATATGATGAGCCATCAACGAAAAATCAATATTATCATGAGAGCCTAGTTGAGGCATGAGAGACACCAGTAACTAATCTTTGAGTCACTTTCATATGTTGAACAATCATAAGTATCATAGTTTGATTTCGCGGATAATACCTTTGGGGCTTTGGCCATGAAGCAGGATGTCGGAGATTCGTTTTCACCGCTATTGTTGGTGAACAAAGAGCTCGAGACAAGAGTCGAAGCGAAAGCCAATGCAGAACCTAAGTGTTGCTCGGATTCAGCTTCAGACCCAGAGGCTTCATCTTTGGATTTCATCTTTTTCCCAGCTAAGCTTTCACTCGGTGAGAATTTCTTTTGTGTGAGAAATGTGACTTTGAAGAGAAACTCTCGAGCTTCTTACGATACTTCTTCTTCTTATCATCATCATAATCAGTTTTCTTTTCCTTTCTAGACTTGGACTCATACTTCTTTTAGTCGTAACTTTTGCTTGACTTATATGGTTTGCTAGAGGAGTTTCTCATTCCATACTTGGATTTAGCTTCATCTCCCCACATAGTGACCAGATTTCTTGCACTTGTAGGAGGAGTTCTCCTTCATTGATGAACAGCTTCTTGTAGGAGAACAATGTCAAGAGGAATTTCTTGAGTGACTTGAGGAGGACTTCTTTGGAGATTAGTTTTTCTTATGGAATCTGTTGAAGCACTCCATGACAAGGGAAAGATCTTTCCTAATACTCTCAGGATCATCAAACTCACATGCAGATGTTGATTCAATTTCTAAAGAAGAACCCATCGAAGCTTTTGCCTTCAGTGCATGAGATATTCTGCTCGAGCCATTTACTCTGCGGCGCTTATCTTCTTCCACCTCATGGGTCTTGAGCCTGTCAATTATATCAGTTGGTTTCAGATAAGAAAAATCAGTTCTATCCTTGATCATCAATCTAAGGTGAGCAAAGGAATGATCCATTGATCGGAGCAAAGTCCTGACCACCATGTTGTTTGTAATATCAGTAGCACCAAGAGATTTTAGCTTGCCTGAGATGTTGCACAGTCTGTTGAAGTTGGAATCATGTTTTCTGTTTTTAGATTCTTGAATCTATGGAATTTGCTTCAAAGAGTGTCAATCCTTGCATCCTTCTAGGTGCGAACACCTTCACCAATATTCTCATTGTAGTCCCAGATCTCTTTTGAAGTTTCGATGGTATTCACTCGCTCATACTGACCACGGTGTAGATGATTGGTGATGAACACCTAAGCTTGATTGGCGAGCAACAACAATTTATTCTCATTGTCAGTTGGATGAGCAGCATCAAGAAAAAGAGCAAACTCCTTCCTTGCTGGTTCTCCAAGCTTCTCGATCAATAGCCTTAATGTTTCGCATCATTTTGTCCTTCCAGAGAGCATAGTCCTTCCCATCAAAGTTGGGAATAGGTTCACCAGATCAGACAGGTGTAAAGTCCATTCTTGAACACAGTCCAGGAGATTAGTCCTATAAACGCAGAGTGTAGGAAGTGCCTAGCTCTGATACCAACTAAAAGAGCAAGAAGGTCCGGCGAGGGAGGGGTGAATAGTCTCTTCAAATTTTTGGTGCAAATTAGATAGAGAAACAACAAAATAGTGGAATGAGAAATGCAACAACATAGAAAAGGCACAAAATACTGGGAACCGAAGTAAAACATGACAAAATACTTCAACTGAAACTAAACATCAAAGCTAATCATGCAATAAGTAATAGACAAAATGTAGTACTGAATTTAGAACGAGCTTATTTGACGCAATGATGTTTGCTAAACCGACTCACACTCTACAAAGTGCTACGTCTAGTTGGCGGGACTTGTGATTGAACATAGGAACAAACCTCATTCTATCATATTCTCCACTACACCAAACTCCTTGAGGTTTGGTAGTTTCACTTGAGGTAGATACTTCAGGCGATCTCTGAAACCTTTAACAAACTAACCTCTGCAACGATGATGTTCAAGACGATGATAATGGTTTCTCGCCCTTCATTGGTTACCCCAAATGGAAGGTGAGATGTAGGATAGCAGCAAATTTCCCTCTGTGAAGATACCGAGGTTGAGTTAATTCCAGTAGGACTCCGATAATTATAAGTAGGTGGTGAAGCGAGCAACGCATCGTTTGATATATTGCTCTCTTAACCTGGACCTGCATACAGAAACAAATAACTTTGCTCCCAACAAAGATCAGAGAGGTTGTCAATCTCTCCGGTCTTTTTGTTTACAAAGGATCAAACGCAAGGGATAATGATAATGGTGATAGCAACTGGAAAGTAAAAGCAGACAATTAAATGAGCGTGTAAACAGTGATGAGAATATGGACCAGGGTCCGGTCATGTTCACTAGTGATGTCTCTCCCCCAAAAGACCATAAAACTTATATGCGAGGTAAACAAATTACAGCTGGGCAATTGACAGGAGTATAAACGCACCGCAATGCTAACTATGCTACAAAGAAAGGACGAGGCTCAAAAGTATGGGCGGTACGCAAAAATTAGTAGACCGAAATCCAACTGAATCTACTACTAATCATCCACCTTGAGATATCTATCCATAACATCTCGCTGGTATTAAGTTGCGAGCCCCACCCAAAGTGTAAACCCAAAGCAACAGACAACTGCATTAAAAAGCACTTTGTGTAAAGTAAACAATTCTTGCAACCGCGGTTACAAGCACCGTTGTTTTCCCCCTTGTGGCAACAACACATCCCCTAGACTCATGTTTCTGTCACTCAAGCGTGTCAACGGGGGGCATGAACCCACAATCGAGCATAACATTCCCTCTTGGAGTCACTACCTACTACTTGGCCAAAGCAATAAACAGCAACGGAGAACATGCAAGACTTACTTAAGAACAACAATATAAAAGATAAGAACCAAATATATTACTCAATCACAATCTGAACATAATCTCATAATCCATCAGATCCTAGCAAAGTCGGCATAGCAACAGCAGAAAGATTACATAAGCGCCTCGATCATGTAGGGCAGCTCACGAGGACTAAACCATGAAGAACAAAGAGTGGAGGAGAACATCACATAGCTACTGATCACGGACCCATGGTCCAAAGAAAACCACTCACGGCACATCCGGGAAGCGTCCATGGTGGAGGGGAAGCTCCCGGAGGTCAATCCTCCCTCCGGCAGGGTGCCGGGAAGAAGTCTGCTGGCGCTCCCGATCTTGGAAGTGCGGCGGCGGTGGAACAAAAGAGAGATCGTGAAAAAGGGTTCTGTCTTCAGGGGTTTCTCTTCACGGAGATTAAATAGGCGAAGGGGGGCAGCCAGGGGGGCCACTAGATGTCTAAGAGGCCACCTGGCGCGGCCCCACCCTAGGCCGCGTCACCTGGCCGCCTGGGCACCAGGTGGGGGCCCTCTGGCCCTCCTTCGGGGCTTTGGAAGGTTCCGTTGCGCTGATTTTTTATCCGACTTTTCTCGAATTTTTGGAGCACTTTTAATATGGCTGAAACCTGGAATAAAAAAACAACAGTAAACAGGAAGTGGCACTGTGGCGCACTGAGTTCATAAGTTAGTCAAAATATGATCAAAAGTGTATGAAAGTGTATCTAGATCATAGAAATATCACACAAAACATGCATGGAGCAAGCAGAAATTATAGATACGTTTGGGACGTATCAACATCCCCAAGCTTAATTCCTGCTCGTCCTAGAGTAGGTAAATGATAACAAGCATAATTTCTGTGGTGACATGCTAGAAACCATATAAGAACTTTGAAAAGTAAAGTAATCAAGGTATGTGATTCAAATCACGTCATAATTAACATGCAAGAGTCTATATTAGCATTGAAACAAGCAACGAAAGAACATTAGGTGAAAGAGCTCTCGTTGTCCGTGACTCGAATGTCTCCAAATGGTGTTGGCGTGCAAGAAGGGGGATAGGGAATACGAGAAAAAAAGTATTTCTTTTGTTGAGAACTCAATCTACGAAAGTTTCACACTTGGTCTTCTTTGGAATCTTATCTTGACTTGTCCCAAGACCACTAGCCAGGTACAAGTCAATTTGATCCCCTCCTTTTCGATATTTTGAGCACTCATGCAATGGATGAGCGTAAGCATGAAATTTGACACTTAGGATGGCAAAGAGAGAAATATGGTGGAGGAGGAAGAAAAAAAGGGTGATAAAGGCTCACATCAATAAGGACAATCATAGGCGAGAAGGACAAATGATAGATATGATGTGAGGAGTAGGGATTGCCATGCAACGGATGCACATATGAGCTAAGAAAAGCTCTCCAATGGAACTAGTGGGGGTAAATCCAACTTGCTCGCTCATGAAGACCTAGAGCTCTTTTGAGGAGGCTCATCCTTGGAATATGCAAGCCAAGTTCTATAGTGTGAAGGTCCCCACATAGTTACATGCATGTATGATCATCTCTATGGAGTACAAGGATAAGATGGAGTACTAGTGTGGATCTTTTAAAAGGATAGTAGTGTTGCCCCTTTCTCTCTTTTTGTTAATTTTTCTTTTTTTCTTTTTTTTGGTGGCCTCAATGGCTCTTTCTATTTAACTCTCATTTGTCCTCTCTGGGATCTTTTATTTTGTCCACTTTGGGATCTTTTCCTCACTTAAGGGCAACACGCTAATTTACAAGAGGGTATAGAATATCTTTCACACTTTACAAGGTACTCAAACATAAAGAAGATGTAGCTATCATGATGTATGGAACGTATGCCTCTGCCATTGTAGCAGGAACATGTATGACATGAAGATCAAGTCGTGAAGAGGTGGATGTTGCATGGCAATATATCTCGGAAAGGCTATGGAAATGCCTTGATAGGTAGGTATGGTGGTTGTTTTGAGGAAATATATGAGGTTTATGATGACAAAGCGTATCATGCCAAGGGTTTGGATGTACCGGCGAAGGTGAACGCCAACTCTCAGAGTGAGAAGAGGGCAATGCACGGTACGGAAGAGGCTAGCAAATATGAGGAGGTGGAAGCGCAACTTTGAATACTTACATTAGTTCGAAGAACTCATGCACTTATTACCGGTAACTCTCAATCTAATAAGGAGGTTCACAAAGAGACAAGTACCCTGAGGAAGAGTGTATGGGGGTTTAGTTATCCTTGCGCATCCTCGACTCATGGTACGTGAGTGTACTCTAATATCCGATCCCTCAAAGGATTAGCGATCCATATAGTAGCTAGAGTTCTCAACTAGTTTTGTAGGTTTTGAAAATAAACACGGATTGCCCAAAATACGATAACTATCACTAATAGGATAGAGCTCTTGACACCAAAGTTTCAAACATTACTCACATCAATACCTCAAAACTATTGCAAGTTACTACTAAAATTAAATAGCAACCTCAATTACCTACTTTCAAGACAAGACACAACTCAGTGCAACAACCAACTCTCTTAACAAGATAAACATGAAAACTAAAGAGAGTTCCAGCAACAAACTAAACAAAAGCCAAGGCTCTTGCTAAAGACAAAAACTAAAACTAAACCTAAACATGGCAGTAGCTACGAAAAGATAAAGAACACGCAACAGTAAAAAGATGGGCATGCAAAATCCTATGATGTGTTCTAGATTGGGGTGGAGCATGTTTCTCTCCCACACAAAGTAAGCTGGGGTCTAAATTGTTATGAACAGAAAGCAAAGCTAAAGAAAACTAAAAAGTAAACCTAAGAGCGAGACGCTCCAAGCATAGCACATAACGCATGAAGTGATAAAAATATAGTGAGACAAAGGACGAACTGATGATTGTTGATGGAGAAGGGGATGCACGGGGGGCATCCCCAAGCTTAGACGCTTGAGTCGCCTTGAATATTTATTGGGGATGCATGGGGGCATCCCCAAGCTTGAGCGCTTGACACTCCCGGATCTTCTTTCATCATCTTCCATCGTACACTTGAAAACTCACTTCATACATAACTCATCATACGCTGATTAGAGAGGTTAGTACCCTTCATAAAATATTTTTTCCCCACTGGATATATAGATATTCTTGAAGATCTACTGTTTCTCAATATTTCCAAAAGGTTTTTTCAAAGAAAAATCAATCTTAAGGTTTGCAAAAGTAAGGAAAGGCACAACGTGGCAGAATCTGTGAAAAACAGAACAACAGGTAGTAAATAATTTTTTTGGGGGGTACTTCTGCAACTCAAATCAAAAAACTCAGAACATACTAAAGTTTCACAACTGTATAGATCATTCAGTGTAAATATTTCAGCTCAAAAAGATGAATTTGTGATTTGTTCCGATTTTTCCCGTCAAGTAGACAGAATCTGTTTTCTAGACAGCATGTCACAACTTTTGCTTCCCTTATCGTAAGAGGCTATAACTTGGCACAAAGCTTGAAAATAAAGATACAATGATGTTGCTACAGTAGTAACAATCATCAAGACCACTAAAACCAGAAGTAAAAAACATCTTGGGTTGCCTCCCAACAAGCGCTTTATTTTACGCCTTTAAGCTAGGCATAAGGCAAAAGAAGAATCAAAGGTCTCCGAGATCATCGGAGTCATAAAAACCTTCAAATTGATTTTAAATAAGCTCATTCTTCTTCTTCCTAGGAAAGAGGTACTTACCTTTCGGCTTACCGCGTAAGCGTATGTGCCCATTACCAATATCAATGAAGCCTTTCATAGCTCGGAGGAAGTCCCTCCCAAGTACGATGTTGCTTTGGTTTGGCTCAATGATGAAGAAATTCATCGGTGCAACCCTATGGAGGAATGCAACTTGGACTTCTTTTACCTTTCCTTTAACCTCTGAAATATCTCCATTAGCATGTTCATGATAAGATGATAATTTATCCATATCTAGTTTCAAAGAATCATAAACTATTTTTGGCATGGTAGAAACTATGGATCCAAGATCACAAAAAGTAAGGAAGTCTTGGTTAGAGATGCTAATCCTAACAAAGGGCTCCCAATCATCATCTATCTCCAACATTTCTTTCTTGTTGGACTTAAGTTCCTCTATCTTTCTCAAGTCTAGAGCATACATCCTCTTTTCAATAGAGGCAAGTCTATCTATAATAGTATCAATACTATTATCATAAACAAAATAACTAGATAGACCATGGAAAATATCAAGAGCTCTAGCTTCATCACACTCTAAAAAGTCTCCTTCAGCTATAATATCAAGAGAGTGTTTACACCACTTAAAAAGACCTTGGTAAAAATTTCTAAGCACAATTTTTATAGGTATCCAAGGCATGATTCTTTTATGTGCTTCAGAAATTCTATCCCATGCCTTCTTCATATTTTCTCCATCCCTTTGACGGAAATCGAGAACTTCCGATTCCCGCAAAGCACCAAGTCCTGACATGTTCATCTAAACAAGGAGGGCTACTAAAATCAAGATAAATAAATAAAATGTGATTTTTGATATAAGACACAAAGATAAAAACTGAAAGGTAAACTAACAAGACTAAAAAGCAAAGGTAAAAGGTAGTGGGCAACTCCCCTATCTTAGCACTCGGAGTCCCCGGCAACGGCGCCAGAAATTTTCTTGATGTGCGAGACGATGATAATGGTATCTCGCCCTTCATTGGTTACCCCAAGTGGAAGGTAAGATGTACGATAGCAGCAAATTTCCCTCAGTGAAGATACCGAGATTGAGTTCAATCCAGTAGGACTCCGATAATAATAAGTAGGTGGTGAAGCGAGCAACGCACCGTTTGAGATATTGCTCTCTTAACCTGGACCTGCACACATAAACAAATAACTTTGCTCCCAACGAAGTTCAGAGAAGTTGTCAATCTCTCCCATCTTGTTGTTTACAAAGGATCAAACGCAAGGGATAATGATAATGGTGATAGCAACTGGAAAGTAAAAGCAGAAAATTAAATGAGCGTGTAAACAGTGATGAGAATATGGACCGGGGTCCTGTGATGTTCACTAGTGATGTCTCTCTCCCAAAAGACGATAAAACTTATATGCGAGGTAAACAAATTACAGCTGCGTAATTGACAGGAGTATAAACGCACCGCAATGCTAACTATGCTACAAAGAAAGGACAAGGCTCAAAAGCATGGGCGGTACGCCAAAATAAGTAGACTGAAATCCAACTTCATCTAATACTAATCATCCACCTTGAGATATCTATCCAGAATATCTCGCTGGCATTAAGTTGCGAGCCCCACCCAAAGTATAAACCCAAAGCAACAAACAACTGCATTAAAAAGCACTTTGCGTAAAGAAAACAATACTTGCAACCGCGTTTACAAGCACCGTTGTTTTCCCCCTTCTGGCAACAACACATCCTCTAGACTCATGTTTCTGTCACTCAAGAGTGTCATCGGGGGGCATGAAACCACAACTGAGCATAACGTTCCCTCTTGGAGTCACTACCTACTACTTGGCCAAAGCAATAAACAGCAACGGAGAACATACAAGAATTACTTAAGAACAACAATATAAAAGATAAGAACCAAATATATTCCTCAATCACAATCTGAACATAATCTCATAATCCATCAGATCCCAGCAAACTCAGCATAGCAATAGCAGAAAGATTACATAAGTGCCTCGATCATGTAGGGCAGCTCACGAGGACTAAACCATGAAGAACAAAGAGGGGAGGAGAACATCACATAGCTGCTGATCACGGACCCATTGTCCAAAGAAAACTACTCATGGCACATCCGTTAAGCGTCCATGGTGGAGGGGAAGTTCCCGGAGATCAATCCTCCCTCCGGCAGGGTGCAGGGAAGAAGTTTGATGGCGCTCCTGATCTTGGAAGCGCGGCGGCGGCGGAACAGGGGCAAGATCGCGAAAAAGGGTTCTGTCTTCGGGGGTTTCGTATCACGGAGATTAAATAGGCGAAGAGGGCATCCAGGGGGGCCACCCGGTGTCCAGGCGGCCACCCGGCGCGACCCCACCCTAGGCCGCGCCACCTGGACGCCTGGGCACCAGGTGGGGCCCCTCTGGCCCTCCTTCGGGGCTCTAGAAGGTTCCGTTGCGCTGATTTTATATCCGATTTTTCCCGAATTTTTGGAGCACTTTTAATATGGGGGAAACCTAGAATAAAAAAATAGCAGAAAAAGGAACTGGCACTGTGGTGCACTTAGTTAATAAGTTAGTCCAAATATGATCAAAAGTGTATGAAAGTGTATCTAGATCATAGAAATATCACAAAAACATGCATGGATCAAGCAGAAATTATAGATACTTTTGGGACGTATCAAACGACAATTCTTCTTCGCTTGCTGAAGGTAAACCTCTAACCGTCTAGCAGACTTGTAGACCTCCAGGATAAAAGGCTAGCTAATATCAACCTAAGTCATCGTGAATCTTCTCAATTCATTGAGACTTAGAATTTTGGGAACTCTCAAGTATTTGGCTGTAGTATCTTCCTTGGCATGCTCACAAATCTCTATTTGCCAGAGAACAATCACGGAGCAGCCAACCCGAATGGCTGGGCAGGTGCGGGATATTTATAGGTGGTGATTCCAAAGGCAAAATGACCTATGTGACCCGGTGCGCCAGCTCGACGCATTTCCATAAGGGTCGAATTAGTCATTAAGTCGCATCATTTCTTGAGGAGCAAGAAATTGACTCGCTGCTTGAGTTCTTTTTCGAAGACGAAAAGTACTGCAACTTTGTCTTCGAATAATAGCTCGAAGCAATAAGCTTTCTCCTCTGAAACACTCACTTGGTTTGGTTACAAGATGAGCAGTTTAACTTCGACTTTAAGTTTCAACTAACTATCTCCTCTTGATAGTACGACTGTCCTACAACTCAATAAAGAGAAAAGGAACTATGACAAAAATATTAAGTTTTTCTGCTGCTTCTTCTTCCTCTTCGAAGAGTTTCTCTTCAAGGCACCATGCTCACCAAGAGTATTTTTTAGGGTCGTCGGTCTTGGTTAAGTTTCGATCCCAAGGAAAAGCTTCACTTCCTCGGGTTTCTTCTTGAAGTTCTACCAAGCTTCTTTGTTCTCCAGGAACCTAAAAATCTGTTCATACTCATAAACAATGTTAGTTCATCTACTGCTTTCTCCAACAATCTCCAAAACCACTAAGGGGCAAAACTTGCTCTTTCACCTTCAAAGCATTATGTTCCATTGAGTTGTGAGCTCCAAAATTATGAAGTCAACTGAAATATCATGATCCTTAAAATAAACTTGAACATTGTTAATCTTTCCCAAAATCTTCGAAATATTACCATTAGCATGAGCATAGTAGAAAGGATAATCAACCATTTCAAAGTTTAATGAATCATAAACCATTTTGATCATCATAGAAATCATGGAACAAATATCACAATAAGCAAGAAATCTTTGGTTAAAATTTACAATTCTAATGAAGGGTTCGCAATCATACTCTATCTGACCAAACCTATCAATTATAGTGTCAACTCTACGTTCATTCATCAAGAGACTGACCACCCCGTTTATAACATTGAGAGCCCTTTTTTGGGTATCAGAGGCTTGTCGTCGAGTCACCCCAAATGTATGTCTGGTAACTGCAAATTCAAGGAAACAAAGTCTAACATTGAGTGGATGTTTCTAACATCAGTGTCAACAGTCCGGGTCAGGTGAGGGGCAAGATCCAATTATAGAGATTGGGAGGTAAGAACCCTGGCCAACGTTGTAGTGGGTAGAGTAGAGTGAGAGAATATAACAAGGAATAAATTTGTGAGAGTTTCCTAAGAGTTAGGAACCCAAATATCTAATTAGAAGGCAGTGGTGGACCCATTGCCGGCGCACACCATAGTGATGCTTATGTACAAGTTTGCAATGTCAAGGGTGAGTTGATTCTAAATATCTTTAATCTGACCACCCATATTTGACGGTAAGGTGACAACCTTCGTTAGAAGAACTCAAAGAATGTATTTTTGTTAAGTGGGATAGTAAAAGGCACTTGTTTAGATGGTGGAGAGAAGAAAAATATATCCCCCCTCGAACAAACGGTGCACAAAATAATTTCCACGGAACTGTACATTGACCTCCCGTAATCTTGTCTTGATCAGCCAAAAAGAAAGCCCTACAACATTTATCGATTTCTTGTAGCATGCAAGAAGGAAGTAGTAGAGTAGTCATAGCATATGGAAGGGGTCGCGGGACAACATGTATTAGTATTGCCCGACCGACCATAGAGAGAAGTCTCATCCAGCATGCAAGTCTTTGGTCGATATTGTCCATGATGAAGTAGTAGTCAGATAGCTTTACTTTATGAGTGGATTACGAAAGTCTAAGATATGACGACTTAGGAAAGAAGGCCACAGGGAAGCCCGTGATATTTGCAAGCTGTTTATGCATGTACCGGAGAATTTGAGATTTTCTTGTTCTAGGATCACCATCAAGGAAAATATCGATGCCACCAACAAGAGTACCAACATGCACTCCGCTTTGAAGATAAAATAGAAGGCTAGGGCAACTAATCATTCAAAATTGTAGGCACCCTTCTGCAAGTTGTAAAAAGTATAAAAGAACTCTCTATTTCCTTAGTTGCTCAAGCAGGGTTCTTTTGCATTTGTAATCAATACATGAGAGAAATAAACATAACATGTCCATACCTCATCATACTTGTGTACGTAACGGCAAGAAGCTTTCACCTCACATAATCAAATTGAAAAAATGATTATATAGAAACATACATACATGATTTGTATATTTTGAAGGAAAATTACAATCCTCAAAGTTCATCAAATTGATATTGCAATTATAAATCATAATTTTAGTTTTCAAATCAAATTGCAAATCCACTCCACCACCAAGACTAAAGATATATACACCTTTTCTTTTTACTCCAAACCAAGCTCTAAAGGGCCCATCTTCTCTGACATTTAACATGCATGGTAATATACCCAAGGGCATACTAGGTATACATGCACTAGACTTCTACTACAGTGCATAAACGACAAGTTTTGAGTAAGATAAGGGGCTTCGAATCACCTCAAACAGGAAGATGGGCCTCTATCAGAAGCTAAAGGATAGTAGACAGATGTCGTCACTGATCCACTACTGCCATTGTCGTTGCCGCTCCTGGCCTACACGATGACACCAGCGAGTAGTAACTCCACGCCCGCACGCCTTGGATCCCTGGGTTACACATCCATGACGAGAATGTCGTTAAAAAGAATAAATTGTTCATCTCCTGAAGATGTATTTTTTGTATTAACCATCGGGCCCTAGTCCTTCTTCTTTATTCTGTGAATTCCGATCCTCATCCAACATACCAGTAACATGTGATGATGCACCCGAATCTACTGATCTATGAAGATTTGGAAGGACAGTAATCGCTTTCTTACTCAACCTATTCTTGGGACATTGGGAACATTGAATAAGCGAAGAAGGCAAATAGTATTTTTGGATCAAAGCTATTGTTCTAATATCTATAGTATCAAAATAATTTAGAATTGAACTCCACAACAACCAAAATTGTAAGTGTGCACACATTTCAGTTATGCATCCTAATTGGATAGTGAACTTACTAACGATCTGAAACATTTCATTATCTCAAATTTAGTAGTAGTAATTTTCCACCAAAACTCAATTAAAAAGTTCTGAAAATATCAGTAGGAGAACAAGGACAAGGTATTGTCCTCCTGGAGGCCTAATATCGTCACACACAAGACAAAAACTAACATGCTTTTCTAAGAGTACAATATTAATAGGATAAGACCGAAGCCTGGCTGGGAGTCATAGAACTATTGAACAACTGTTATCTGACCATATTTACCTAACTGGATACATATTAAATATATATAGTGCTAATCATAAGCCATGAATTGCAATCAGATTTACATGATAATTTGAAAACACTTGTCTTACAACATATAAATAGGAAGAGACATACATGAATTGCAGCCAGATTTACATGCATGCTGCTCCTCAAACACTGCAACCCTTCCTCGAGGGGAAACACGATTTTTTAAATTTTATTCTTAAGAGTCACTAGCACCTGAAATAGTAAGGCATCGTAATTAAATAATCAAGCGAAATAGACATGCACGTAACAAAAAATGTATATATGCTGCTGGACTCTTTTCAAAACAAATGGATACATGTGGAAGCACACAATTGGATGATACAACATACTTTAACTTACATGACAAACAGATAGATGCATTATTTCTAAATGTATGCATTATTAGCAACTGAACGTATGTAGAACTTGTATTACAACAACAACCAAGCCTATTTAGCATAATATAGAGTCACAACTCCAATTAGTTAAAACTAGAAGTATTGGGGGCGCTTCACCGCACAGTTCGTGTTATTGGTGCCTTCCTAGGAGTTTTTTATTCAGCGTTGGGCCTTGGATAGTAGTGGGCCAAGTCTCTTTTTTGTTCTTGGATTTGGCGAGACTTCTATCTATGTAGTGGGTTCAACGAACGTGATGCGATGGAATGGGCCTGATCCGATCATGATGGTGCGTCATCTTGGGTATGGAAGACAAGCTTTACCGTACGACTGTAGATACCTCATGTCGGATGGATTCAAAAGAGAAAATTCATGAGGCTGGGCAGGTGACCATATTATAGACCGAATGCATGACAATGGAAGCTTGGATTTAGGGCTTGTGCTTAGCAGGTTCAGATTTGTGCACATGTCAAGTTAGGGTTGGCGATTCAGGAAATTGAGGTTAGACCTGTCCAATTGTAACAGCCCGGAAATTCCACACAAAATTAAAAAATTTATTTGTTGCGTTGTTGTGATGATTGATGTAATTGTTTGCAGTATTTCCTTCGCTGATTTATTAATCGGTGAATATTTCCCCCTCCTTCTCGTATCGGATGCGGGACCAAACCTTTTCCCAATGACACACGACCTTTCCGACACCGGGGCTTCACCCGAGCACTGTCGCAACCGGCACAAGACCAGCCATCACCAACGGTGCGGAAAAACCCCCCATTTATATTTAGATGGGTTATTTTATTGGGAGTTAATCGTCGTCTCGGTTGGGCGTGAAACGTTGTAGACGTTGTCGGTACAGTGTGGCGATGCTGTGTTTCGAATTTTGGGCGATTCTGGCTTCGTCGGGTAGGTGAACGTTCAGATGTGCCAGGCATAGTAGCCGGTATAACTCCGAGGGGCGTATTTACAAAATGTCATGCGAGCTATTAGTTGGACCCCTAGATTCCCTTCTTATCTTCGGATTCTAGCCCAACCGAAAAACCGTACCCGAAACGGGCCATTTTGAGGCCCGAAACACTCCCAAACACCCACCTACTATATATAGTAGGCTACCCTGCCTGTTTTGGACAAACCCTAACCTACCTCCCCTCAGTTTCAGCGCTAGCCCGCTCCCCCGCCGCCACATGGCGCCGCCAGCCACAACCACCAAACCCCCAACATCCAGATCCAGACCAGACAATCTGGACCGTCCGATCTCGATCGGACCACCTAGGACGTGCCACGTCACCAGAATCCCCACCTCGTGGAGGAGCTCCTACCGAACGCGCTCACGCCCGAGTGCCTCGTGCCCGAGCCTCGTCAACCTCGTCGTCGTATGCACGCTGGAGTTGTCGCGCCGGTGAGCCGTGCGCCGCCGCCCCCAGGTCCTCCTCCGCGTCGCCCCTTCCCTCTCTCCTTCCTCCCTCTGCTCGCTCTCCCTCTCACGCGCAGTCCGATATGGATGGAGCCCCGAGGAGCTCGAGCCGCCTCCCCTGGACCTCGCATTCGGCCGTCGCCCTGACCGGATCCGGCCGGATCCCGGCCAACGCGATCCGCCGCACCCCCGTTCCGGCCTCCCCCCGTGGCCGTACAACGAGGGAGCCACCTGCAATCCCGTCGGCGCCGTCAACCTCGTCCGGGAGGAGCACGAGTCCCTGCCTCCCCGCTCGCCCGTTCGCTGTGCCCGGGGTGGGCCAGATCCCCTCCGCGGCCCAGCATACCTCCGCGGCCCAGTGGCCTCCTCGGCCCAGTGAGCCTCTCCTCCGCTCGTGGGCGAACTCCCGCTATCCAACGCCCACCCCCTGCACCTTGGCCGAGCCCATAACATGAGGACGACCCCTTTTGTTTTCTCTTTTTTTTCTGTTGGGCTTGGCCCAATTGCTACTGCCCTGTGTAGCGCCTCGTGCAATGTTTAGTTATATTGCGCTCGCCCATGCTAGGCCTGTTTAGTGTAATTCGGCCGGATGGAGATTTATTATTTGTTTGGAGTTATATTATTTGGTAGAATATTGTTATATTTTGCGATGCCCGTATCTTTTTAACGGTAGCTCGGATTGCGATGCGTTAAACATGAAACTTTCTTGGTTTTTCATGTAGATTGATAAAATGTGCTCCTTTGCTATGTTTGACTTTGTTTACATGTTGTTTATTGCTATTTACATCGCATGCCACCGTAAATTGTTTATTTAATAACTTTTAACCTTTGCTCCGATAAAAATGTTCTTTACATGAAAGTTGACTAGAATTGCGTGTAGATCTTGAATATCTTGTTCTTGCCTGCTAATAAAAATAATAAAATTATGTTTAGGGAAGAATAGTACCAAATGCAATAATTATCGTGGGGTTCATAATAGTTGCCATGTATAGGTTTTACCCCCACTTAAAGTGACTAGATTAGATACCTTATTTATGCTTCACCTCTTGCCATGATTGTGTGATATGCCATGCTTGAGTGATATGCCATGTTAACAACGTTTGCTCATGTTGTGTAGCTAAAAACCTTTAACCATCGTAAAACATGCAGTATCGTCGTGTGTGACGAATACCCCACTTAACCTGTTAGTAACCTCTCTCGACGGTAGATCCGTGTCGTAGTGCGCTGCCTCGTGTTGCCTTTTTGTTGTTTCTTTCTCGTGATTGCTTCATGGTAATAGATGCTTTCTCGTCGATTGCCTTTTCCAGTGTTTACTTCTTGTGTGCTCCGGCGGATACTCTCGGAGACGATGCGAGCTTGCGATCGACTACACCTTCGGAAACCGACTTATCAATAGGCAAGGACTATACATTACTTATGATCCATTCTATTATAACCAGCGGTTTTCATGCTAGTCTAGGTTGGGTTTGATGTTTGATCCTACCACATGTTTACAGCCTCTCTTAAACCTTTACAGATATGTCCCCTGCCAGCAAACCATGTACTTCTATGTTACTATTGCTCGTTGCTCAGCCCCTGCCTAGTATGCATGCTTAGGATGCTACGAATGTTACCTGTTACTCCTTGGTTTGGGCTATCACACTATTATATTTGTTGTGGATGAAATGATTATTATAATGTTGACTACACTCGATGAAGGATGGAAGGTCCAGGCTATCCCGCCCCCGATGCTTTGTTCCATTCGAGTCACCTAGGTCCCGAGTTCCAGGTATTGTGTCTCTTGAAGAGCGTGTGGGATACTATGGGGTACCCTTGTCTTACCTACCTAGCTGCAAACATTTCTAGTGGTGGACCAAGCTGATTTTACCATTTGAGAAACCGTGTGCGTAACTGGTCTGCCGCCAATGGATTTAAAATAAACCGGGCCAGTGGGATGGTATATCCTGTTGGTCCACACCTGGAAGCTAGGGAGCCTGCCCGGGCGAGGGTAGGTTATCCCGACCTCGTCCAGAAAATAGAGACCGATTCGAGAGCGCGGACGGCTTTTGAGTTGGGTGTCGACTCACGGGGCCACCCGGATTTGTGCGTTGTTAGTTAGAGGGACCTGTCGTACCGGATCTCTCGGAACAACTCTTCAATGAGTGTCTTTAACGGGCCTGACTGAGAGAGATCGGCGTGCCTGCGGATCCTTGTAATGGGCAGTTGGTACACCCCTGCAGGGTTAAATCTTTTCGAGAAGCCGTGTCCATGGTTATGGACGACTTGAGACCTACTCCTTGTTCATAGACAACGACAACTGAGATAATCTTAATAACTTGATCAACGTGTGTGTTCCTTGACTCCTTCATCTTCGTCGGGCTGCAAAGAGGAGGAAAAGGATAGGATAGGTGTTATGCTTGCGTAAGAAGCTGATAGCAAGACTTGTTGGAGGCCATTCCTCATCGAATGCTTGGTTCTCATCTTAATCTAAAATAGACCGTTAGCCACTCACATATTGCTAGTGCGTCTACAACCTCACCACTACCCCCATCTTACCCGTGAGAAGTTAGTTACAAGACTTTTGATATAGCTCAGCACTTTCTTTTCTATTTTACGCACGTTATGAAACGATCTTGGACTTCAGAGGAGCTCGACGACCCTTCTTCTGGACGCCTTCACGAAGACTCGACGACGACTAGTTAGGTGGATCCCGGCGGAGAGCCTGGACCCGTGTGGTTACGAGAATGGTGTGTTTTACCTATTCCCCTAGGCATTTGAATGTAGTCTGTACTTAGACATGTATCTTCCACTGATGTAATGTATTTAAGGCAGTTTTATGCCGATTGTATGAGATGTTGTATCCATGTAGCTGTAATGTTTGATATCATGTTGTAAATCCGGGGCATATGGCATTGTCATATGTCGCGGTGGGACCGATATGTGCTTCGTCCCTGGATCTGGATGGAAACATCTAGATCTGGAACAGTACCGCATATCGGGCCTTACAACTTGGTATCAGAGGCTTACCGACCGTAGGATCCCATCTCTGTCCAAAGTCGAGTCTAGACAAAAACTATTTTGTAGTTACTAAGTTAGTTATTGGAGAGTAGGAATCTGTTTACTCCTTACCCTTGCTCTGGTTAGGACAAGTTTCGTAAGTGTTTTAATTCTCGTCTTATCCCCTTTAAACTGTAGGATCTCGAGTAAGTGGAGTATCGGAACCATTACAATGCCTTGCTTGCAGCGTATTGTCTCGATTCCGATCTCAGGTTGGGAATTCCTGTAGTACCTTTAGCTTCTCTGACTTCGGATAACTTCTTAGTCATTCATTGCCATCCGTTCCTCTTGCCTAGTATCCTCACTATTTGAGTGAGAATGCTTCTCTTGGTCGTCGCTTGGACTATTGTTCTTCCTCTTGATCTCCCGATGGTTTTCTTCTCCGATGTTGCCATCTCTCTACGGGAAGTTTCTCAAGAAGATCTTCGTTCGGCATGGAGCAGAGTCCATTGTTGGTGGTGTTGAAGAACGTCGACTCTCTTTTCTCTCCCCTCCTCTCCCCCGGATCGTCTAGGATCTCGGGACGAGATCCCTTGTTGGTGGTGTTGTATTGTAACAGTCCGGAAATTCCACACAAAATTAAAAAATTGGTTTGTTGCGTTGTTGTGATGATTGTTGTAATTGTTTGCAGTATTTGCTTCGCCGATTTATTAATCGGTGAATATTTCCCCGTCCTTCTCGTATCAGATGCGGGACTGATGCACGAGATAATACTCGCCCCTCGTTGGTTTCCCCAAGTGGAAGGTGAGATGTAGCGTAGCGGCAAATTTCCCTTAGCGAAGATGCTAAGGTTTAGATTGTCTCCAGTAGGACTCCAAGATCGACAAGTAGGTGGTGAAGTGAACAATGGCGCCGTTTACAACCTAGGTTTCTAACTTCACGTGGACCTGCACACACAACCGATAGCTTTTCTCCCAACGAGTACAGAGGAGTTTTCAATTCCTCCGGACTTGTTGTTTACAAAGGATAAAACACACGGGATAATAATGATAGTGATATATACGGAAAAAGTAAATACTGAAAGTAAAATGAAGGTTTAAACAGTATTGGAAATATGGACCGGGGTCCTATGATGTTCACTAGTGATGTCTCTCTCCCAAAAGACGATAAAATAGCCATGCAAGGTAAACAAATTACAGCTGAGCAATTGACAGGATTATGTGCGCAAAGCAATGCTAATTATGCTATAAAGAAAGGAAGAGGCTCAAAAGCATGGGCGGTATGCCAAGACAAGTAGACTGAAATCCATCTGCATCTACCTACTAATCATCCACCTTGAGATATCTATCCAGAACATCTCGTTGGTATTAATTTGCGAATTCCACCCAAAGTGTAAACTCAAAGCAACAGACAACTGCATTAAAGAACTTTGTGTAAAGTAAACAATCCTTGCACCCGCAAGTACAAGCACCGTTGTTTTCCCACTTGTGGCAACAGCACATCCCCTAGACTCATGTTTCTGTCACTCAAGCTAGTCATTGGGGGGGTATGAACCCACAATCATGCATAACGCTCCCTCTTGGAGTCACTACCTACTACTTGGCCAAAGCAATAAACAGCAACAGAGAACATGCAAGAATTACTCAAGAACATAAATATAAAAGAAGAGAATCAAATATATAACTCAATCACAATCTGAACATAATCTCATAATCCATTGGATCCCATCAAACTCAGCATAGCAACAGCAGAAAGATTACATAAGTGCCTTTCTCATGTAGGGCAGCTCACGAGGTCTAATCCATGAAGAAAAAAGAGGGGAGGAGAACATCACATAGCTACTGATCATAGACCCATGGTCCAAGGTGGACTACTCACGGTTCATCCGGGAAGCATCCATGGTGGTGGAGAAGCTCCCGGAGGTGATTCCTCCCTCCGGAAGGGTGCCAGGAAGAGGTCTTCTGGTGCTCCCGATCTTGGAAGCGCGGTGGCGGCGGAACAGAGGAGAGATCTCGAAAAAGGGTTCTGTCCACGAGGGTTTCTCGTCACGGGGAATAAATAGGCGAAGTGGGGCATCCAGAGGTGGGCCAGGGGCTCCAGGCGCCCCCCCTGGCGCGGCCAGGGGTGGGGCCACGCCCTCTGGCCACCTGGGCCCCCCTGGCCCCCATTGGCCCCCACTTTGGCTCTTTTGGAAGGTTCCCGTACGCTGATTTTTCCTAAAATTTTCCCGGATTTTTTATGGCACTTTAAATAAGGGGGAACCTGAAATAGAAAAACAGAAGAAAACATGAACTGGCACTAGGGTGCACTGAGTCAATAGGTTAGTCCAAATATGATCAAAAGTGTATGGAATTTCATCAATATCATAGCAATATCACACAAAAGAGGCATGGAGAAAGCAGAAATTATAGATATGTTTTGGACGTATCAACATCCCCAAGCTTAATTCCTGCTCGTCCTCGAGTAGGTAAATGATAACAAGCATAATTTCTGTGGTGACATGCTAACAACCATATAAGAACTTTGTAAGTAAAGCAATCAAGGCATGTAATTCAATTCCAGTCATAACAGGCAAGAGTCTATATTTAGCATTGGAACAAACAACATAAGAACATAAAGGTGCAAGAGCTCTCGCTGTCCGTGACTCGAATGTCTCCAAATGGTGTTTGCGTGCAAGAAAGGGGATAGAGATATACGAGAAAAAGTATTTTTATGTTGAGAACTCAATCTACTAAAGTTTCACACTTGGTCTTCTTTGGAATCTTATCTTGACTCATCCCCAGACCACTAGCCAGGTACAAGTCAAAATGATCCACTCCTTTTCGATATTTTGAGCACTCATGCAATGGATGAGCGTAAGCAAGAAAGTTGACACTTAGGATGGCGAAGAGAGAATAAGGTGGAGGAGGAACACAAAAAAAGGTGTGAAAGGCTCACATCAATGAGGACAATCAAAGGCGAGAGAAAGCCAAATGATAGATATGATGTGAGGAGTAGGGATTGCCATGCAACGGATGCACATATGACCTAATAGCTCTCCAATGGAACTAGTGGGGGTGCATCCAACTTGCTTGCTCAAGAAGACCTAGAACTCTTTTGAGGAGGCTCATCATTGGAATATACAAGCCAAGTTCTATAGTGTGAAGGTCCCCACATAGCTATATGCATGAATGATAATCTCTATGGAGTACAAGATATAAGAGGGAGTACGAGTATGGATCTCTCAAAAGGAATAGTAGTGTGCCCCCTTCTCTCTTTTTATTTTCTTTTTCTATTTTTCTATTTTTTTGTATTTTTTGGTGGCCTCAATGGCTCTTTCTATTTCTCTCATTTGTCCTCTTTGGGATCTTTTAATTTTGTCCTCTTTGGGATCTTTTAATTTGTCCACTTTGGGATCTTTTCCTCACTTTAGGGGAAACACTCTATATATTACAAGAAGTGTAGAAGATCTTTCACACTTTACAAAGTACTCAAATCATAAACAAGATGTAACTATCATCAAGCATGCAAATGTATGCCTCCGCCAGTGTAGCAGGATATGCAATGATACTAGCGCATCATGTAGCAATGACTAGGGCAAGGCCCAACTCGCATGCGGCTCATCGATCAAGCAAGTAGCATGTATGACATGAAGATCAAGTCATGATAATATGGATGTTGCATGGCAATGTATCTCGGAAAGTCTATGGAAATGCCTTGGTAGGTAGGTATGGTGGCTGTTTTGAGGAAGGATATAAGGAGGTTTATGTTGACAGAGCGTATCATGCCAAGGGTTTGGATGTACCGGCGAAGGTGGACGCCAACGCTCGGAGTGAGAAGAAAGCAATGCACGGCACAGGAGAGGCTAGCAAAATATGGGAAGGTGGAAGTGTCAACTTTCGAATACTCACATTAGTCCGAAGAACTCATGCACTTATTATCGGTAACTCTCAATCTAATAAGGAGGTTTCACAAAGAGACAAGTACCCCGAGGAGGAGTGTATGGGGGTTTGGTTATCCTTGCGCATCCTCGACTCATGGTACGTGAGTGTACTCTAATATTCGGCCCCTCAGAAGAGTAGTGATCCATCTAGTAGCTAGAGTTCTCAACTAATTTGTAGGTTTTTGAAAATAAACACGGATTGCCCAAAATACGACATCTATCACTAATAGGCTAAAGCTCTTGACACCAAAAGTCCAAACATTACTCAAAACAATACCTCAAAACTACTGCAAGTTACTACTACAAAAAGAATAGCAACCTCAATTACCTACTTCAAGTCAAGACACACAACTGAGTGCAACAGGCAAACTCTCTAAACAAGATAAACATGAAAACTCAAGAGAGTTCTAGCAACAAACTAAACAAAATCTCTTTGAAAAGATAAGCATGAAAACTAAGAGCTAAACATGACAGTAGCTACGAAAAGATACAGAACACACACAGCAAAGATAAGCATGAAAAGTCCTATGTTGTGTTCTAGATTTTGGAAGTGGAGCGTGTTTCTATCCCACACAAAGAAAGCTGGGTTCTAACTTGTTATGAACATCAAGCAAAGCTAAAGAGAACTAAAAATAAAACCTAAGAGCGAGACGCTCCAAGAATATCACATAACGCATGAAATGATAAATATATAGTGAAACGACAGACGAACTGATAATTGTTGATGGAGAAGGGGATGCACGGGGGCATCCCCAAGCTTAGACGCTTGAGTCTCCTTGAATATTTCTTGGGGATGCATTGGGGAATCCCCAAGCTTGAGCTCTTGACACTCCTGAATCTTCTTTCATCATCTTCCCTCGCACACTTGAAAACTCCCTTCATACATAACTCATCATAATCTGATTAGCAAGGTTAGTACCCATAATAAAATAAATTTTCTCTACTGGAAATAAAGATAATCTTGAAGAGCTACTGTTTCTCAAGATTGCCAAAAAGTTTTTGCATAGAAAAAGCAAGCTTAAGGTTTGCAAAACGAAGAAAAGGAAAAACAGGACAGAATCTGTGAAAAACAGACCAGCAGGTAGTAAAGAATTTTTTCGGGATACTTCTGCAACTCAAATCAAAAAACTCAGAACATATAAAAGTTTTGTAATTGTATAGAGAACGATGTGTAAACAATTCAGCTCAAAAAGATGACCTGGGATTTTCTATGATTTTTCTAGTCACGAGGACAGAATCTGTTTTCTGGACAGCATGTCACAACTTTCACTTCCCTTGTCGTATGAGGCTATAAAAGGAACAAAGCTTGAAAAGTAAAGATACAATGATGTTGATACAGTAGTAACAATCATCACGACCACTAAAAAAATAAAAATAAAAGGAAAAACCTAAATTCATTGCGGGCTGCCTCACGAAAGCGCTTCTTTAAAGCCATTAGCTAGGCTTAATGCAGATAGAAGGAATCAAAGATCATCATAATAATCGGAGTTGTAATATGATTCAAATGGTTCCTCAACAAGTTCATTCTCGTTTCTTTTAGGAAAGGGGTATGTACCTTTTGCCTTCCCACGTAGGCATATTTTTCCCTTACCTATATCAATGAAGCCTTTGACGGCTCGGAGGAAATCCCTCCCAAGCACTATGTTTCCTTGGTTTGGCTTCATGACAAAGAAATCAACCATTGCAATCCCTTTAAGGAATTTCACTGGTACATCTTTTATCCTTCCCTGGATCTCAGAAATATCTCCATTAGTATGTTCATCATATGATGATAATTTGTCCATGTTAAGTTTTAAAGAATCATAAACAACTTTTGGCATAGTAGAAACCATAGATCCAATGTCACAGAAAGCAAGGAAGTCTTGGTTAGAGATGCTAATTCTAACAAAGGGTTCCTAGTCACCATCTATCTCATAAACATCTTTCTTATTTGGCTGGGGTTTCTTTTCTTTTTTCAAGTCTAGAGCATCCAATCTCTTTTCAATAGTAGCAAGTCTATCTATAACAGTATCAAAACTATGATCATAAACAAAGTAACTAGATAGACCATGTATAATTTCAAGAGCTCTAGCTTCATCACAAGCTAAGAAATCCCCTTCAGCGATAATATCAAGAGAGTGTTTGCACCATCTAAAAAGACCATGGTAAAAATTTCTAAGCACAATTTTTATAGGTATCCAAGGCATAACTCTCCTATGTGCATCAGAAATTCTGTCCCATGCCTTCTTCATATTTTCTCCATCCCTTTGATGGAAATATAAGACCTCCGACTCCCTCAAGGCACCAAATCCTAACATGCTTGAATAAACAGAAATGATAACTAAAAGCAAGATAACTATTTTTTTGATTTTTGATAAAGGACACTAAAGCAAAAACTGAAAGGTAAACAAACAAGACTAAAAAGCAAAGATAAAAGATAATGTGCAACTCCCCTATCTTGAAATGCGGAGTCCCCGGCAACGGCGCCAGGAATTTCCTTGATGCACGAGATAATACTCGCCCCTCATTGGTTACCCCAAGTGGAAGGTGAGATGTAGCGTAGCGGCAAATTTACCTTAGAGAAGATGCTAAGGTTTAGATTGTCTCCATTAGGACTCCAAGATCAACACGTAGGTGGTGAAGTGAACAATGGCGCCGTTTACAGCCTAGATTGCTAACTTCACCTGGACCTGCACACACAACAGATAGCTTTGCTCCCAACGAGTACAGAGGAGTTGTCAATTCCTCCGGCCTTGTTGTTTACAAAGGATAAAACACACGGGATAATAATGATAGTAATAGCTACGGAAAAAGTAAATATTGAAAGTAAATTGAAGGTGTAAACAGTATTGGAAATATGGACCGGGGTCCTATGATGTTCACTAGTGATGTCTCTCTCCCAAAAGACGATAAAATAGCCATGCGAGGTAAACAAATTACAGCTGGGAAATTGACAGGATTATGTGCGCAAACCAATGCTAATTATGCTATAAAGAAAGGAAGAGGCTCAAAAGCATGGGCGGTACGCCAAGACAAGTAGACCGAAATCCATCTGCATCTACCTACTAATCATCCACCTTGAGATATCTATCCAGAACATCTCGTTGGTATTAAGTTGCGACAGACAACTGCATTAAAGAACTTTGTGTAAAGTAAACAATCCTTGCACCCGCAAGTACAAGCACCGTTGTTTTCCCACTTCTGCAAACAGCACATACCCTAGACTCATGTTTCTGTCACTCAAGCTAGTCATCGGGGGGCATGAACCCACAATCATGCATAACGCTCCCTCTTGGAGTCACTACCTACTACTTGGCCAAAGCAATAAACAGCAACAGAGAATATGCTAGAATTACTCAAGAACATAAATATAAAAGAAGAGAATCAAATATATAACTCAATCACAATCTGAACATAATCTCATAATCCATTGGATCCTAGCAAACTCAGCCTAGCAACAGCAGAAAGATTACATAAGTGCCTTGCTCATATAGGGCAGCTCACGAGGTCTAATCCATGAAGAAAAAAGAGGGGAGGAGAACATCACATAGCTACTGATCATACACCCATGGTCCAAGGTGGACTACTCACGGTTCATCCGGGAAGCATCCATGGTGGTGGAGAAGCTCCCGGAGGTGATTCCTCCCTCCGGCAGGGTGCCGGGAAGAGGTCTTCTGGTGCTCCCGATCTTGTAAGCGCGGCGGCGGCTGAACAGAGGAGAGATCACGAAAAATGGTTCCGTCCCCGAGGGTTTCTCGTCACGGGGAATAAATAGGTGAAGGGGGGCAGCCAGAGGTGGGCCAGGGGCTCCAGGCGCCCCCCTGGCGCGGCCAGGGGTGGGGCCGCGCCCTCTGGCCACCTGGGGCCCCCATATCCCCCTCGGTCCCCACTTTGGCTCTTCTTGAAGGTTCCCGTCGCTGATTTTTCCTATATTTTTCCCGGAATTTTTCTGGCACTTTAAATAAAGGGGAAACCTGAAATAAAAAAACAGTAGAAAACAGGAACTGGCACTGGGGTGCACTGAGTTAATAGGTTAGTCCAAATATGATCAAAAGTGTATGGAAGTTCATCAATATCATAGCAATATCACACAAAAGAGGCATGGAGCAAGAAGAAATTAGAGATACATTTTGGACGTATCAGGGACCAAACATTTTCCCAACGGCACACGACCTTTGCGACACCGGGGCTTCACCCGAGCACTATCGCAACCGGCACAAGAACAACCATCACCAACGGTGCGGAAAAACCCCATTTATATTTAGATGGGTTATTTTATCGGGAGTTAATCGTCGTCTCGGTTGGGCGTGAAACGTTGTAGACATTGTCGGTACTGTGTGGCGATGATGTGTTTCAAATTTTGCGCGATTCCGACTTCGTCGGGTAGGTGAACATTCGGATGTGCCAGGCATAGTAGCCGGTATAAGTCCGAGGGGCGTATTTACAAAATGTCGTGCAAGCTATTAGGTGGACCCCCGGATACCCTTCTTATCATCGGATTCTATCCCACCCGAAAAACTGGACTCGAAACGGGCCATTTTGTGGCCCGAAACACTCCCAAACACCCACCTACTATATATAGTAGGCTGCCCTGCCTATTTTGGACAAACCCTAACCTACCTCCCCTCAGTTTCAGCGCAAGCCCGCTCCCCCGTCGCCACATGGCGCCGCCAGCCAAAACCACCAACCCCCCAACCTCCAGATCCAGACCAGACAATCTGGACCGTCCGATCTCGATCGGACCACCTAGGACGTGCCACGTCACCAGAAGCCCCACCTCGTGGAGGAGCTCCTTCCGAACGCGCTCACGCCCGAGTGCCTCATGCCCGAGCCTCGTCAACCTCGTCGTCGTATGCACGCTGGAGTTATCGCACCGGTGAGCCGCGCACCGCCGCCCCCAGGTCCTCCTCCGCGTTGCCCCTTCCCTCTCTCCTTCCTCCCTCAGCTCGCTCTCCCTCTCACGCGCAGTCCGATATGGATGGAGCCCCGAGGAGCTCGAGCCGCCTCCCCTGGACCTCGCATTCGGCCGTCGCCCTGACCGGATCCGGACGGATCCCGGCCAACGCGACCCGCCGCACCCCCGTTCCGGCCTCCTCCCGTGGCCGTACAACGAGGGAGCCACCGGCAATCCCGTCGGCGCCGTCAACCCCGTCCGGGAGGAGCACGAGTCCCTGCCTCCCCGCTCGCCCGTTCGCTGTGCCCGGGGTGGGCCAGATCCCCTCCGCGGCCCAGCATACCTCCACGGCCCAGTGGCCTCCTCGGCCCAGTGAGCCTCTCCTCCGCTCGTGGGCGAACTGCCGCTATCCAACGCCCACCCCCTGCACCTTGGCCAAGCCCATAACATGAGGACGCCCCCTTTTGTTTTCTCTTTTTTTTTCTGTTGGGCTTGGCCCAATTGCTACTGCCCTGTGTAGCGCCTCGTGCAATGTTTAGTGATATTGCGCTCGCCCATGCTAGGCCTGTTTAGTGTAATTCGGCCGGATGGAGATTTATTATTTGTTTGGAGTTATATTATTTGGTAGAATATTGTTATATTTTGCGATGCCCGTATCTTTTTAACGGTAGCTTGGATTGCGATGCGTTAAACATGAAACTTTCTTGGTTTTTCATGTAGATTGATAAAATGTGCTCCTTTGCCATGTTTGACTTTGTTTACATGTTGTTTATTGCTATTTACATCGCATGCCACCGTAAATTGTTTATTTAATAACTTTTAACCTTTGCTCTGATAAAAATGTTCTTTACATGAAAGTTGACTAGAATTGCGTGTAGATCTTGAATATGTTGTTCTTGCCTCCTAATAAAAATAATAAAATTATGTTTAGGGAAGAATAGTACCAAATGCAATAATTATCGTGGGGTTCGTAATAGTTGCCATGTATAGGTTTTACCCCCACTTAAAGTGACTAGATTAGATAGCTTATTTATGCTTCACCTCTTTCCATGATTGTGTGATATGCCATGCTTGAGTGATATGCCCTGTTAACAACGTTTGCTCATGTTGTGTAGCTAAAAACCTTTAACCATCGTAAAACGTGCAGTATCGTCGTGTGTGACGAATACCCCACTTAACCTGTTAGTAACCGCTCTCGACGGTAGATCTGTGTCGTAGTGCGTTTCCTCGTGTTGCCTTTTAGTTGTTGCGTTCTCATGATTGCTTCATGGTAATAGATGCTTTCTCGTCGATTGCCTTTTCCAGTGTTTACTTCTTGTGTGCTCCGGCGGATACTCTCGAAGACGATGCGAGCTTGCGATCGACTACACCTTCGGAAACCGACTTATCAATAGGCAAGTACTATACATTACTTATGATCCATTCTATTATAACGAGCGGTTTTCATGCTAGTCTAGGTTAGGTTTGATGTTTGATCCTACCACATGTTTACAGCCTCTCTTAAACCTTTACAGATATGTCCCCTGCCAGCAAACCATGTACTTCTATGTTACTATTGCTCGTTGCTCAGCCCCTGCCTAGTATGCATGCTTAGGATGCTACGAATGTTACCTGTTACTCCTTGGTTTGGGCTATCACACTATTATATTTGTTGTGGATGAAATGATTATTATAATGTTGACTACACTCGATGAAGGATGGAAGGTCCAGGCTATCCCGCCCCCGATGCTTTGTTCCATTCGAGTCACCTAGGTCCCGTGTTCCGGGTATTGTATCTCTTGAAGAGCGTGTGGGATACTATGGGGTCCCCTTGTCTTACCTACCTAGCTGCAAACATTTCTAGTGGTGGCCCAAGCTGATTTTACCATTTGAGAAACCGTGTGCGTAACTGGTCTGCCGCCAATGGATTTAAAATAAACCGGGCCAGTGGGATGGTATATCCTGTTGGTCCACACCTGGAAGCTAGGGAGCCTGCCCGGGCGAGGGTAGGTTATCCCGACCTCTTCCAGACGATAGAGACCGATTCGAGAGCGCGGACGGCTTTTGAGTTGGGTATCGACTCATGGGGGCCACCCGGATTTGTGCATTGTTAGTTAGAGGGACCTGTCGTACCGGATCTCTCGGAACAACTCTTCAATGAGTGTCTTTAACGGGCCTGACTGAGAGAGATCGGCGTGCGTGCGGAGCCTTCTAATGGGCAGTTGGTACACCCCTGCAGGGTTAAATCTTTTCGAGAAGCCGTGTCCACGGTTATGGACGACTTGAGACCTACTCCTTGTTCATAGACAACGACAATTGAGATAATCTTAATAACTTGATCAACGTGTGTGTGCCTTGACTCCTTCATCTTCGTCGGGTTGCAAAGAGGAGGACAAGGATAGGATAGGTGTTATGCTTGCGTAAGTAGCTGATAGCAAGACTTGTTGGAGGCGATTCCTCATCGAATGCTTGGTTCTCATATTACTCTAAAATAGACCGTTAGCCACTCACATATTGCTAGTGCGTCTACAACCTCACCACTACCCCCATCTTACCCGTGAGAAGTTAGTTACAAGACTTTTGATATAGCTCACCTCTTTCTTTTCTCTTTTACGCACGTTATGAAACGATCTTGGACTTCAGAGGAGCTCGACGACCCTTCTTCTGGACGCCTTCACGAAGACTCGACGACGACTAGTTAGGTGGATCCCGGCAGAGAGCCTGGACCCGTGTGGTTACGAGAATGGTGTGTTTTACCTATTCCCCTAGGCATTTGAATGTAGTCTGTACTCAGACATGTATCTTCCACTGATGTAATGTATTGAAGGCAGTTTTATGTCGATTGTATGAGATGTTGTATCCATGTAGCTGTAATGTTGTGATATCATGTTGTAAATCCGGGGCATATGGCATTGTCATATGTCGTGGTGGGACCGATATGTGCTTCGTCCCTAGATCTGGATGGAAACATCTAGATCTGGAACAGTACCGCATATCGGGCCTTACAACTTGGTATCAGAGGCTTACCGACCGTAGGATCCCTTCTCTGTCCAAAGTCGAGTCTAGAAAAAAACTATTTTGTAGTTACTAAGTTAGCTATCGGAGAGTAGGAATCTGTTTACTCCTTACCCTTGCTCTGGTTAGGACAAGTGTCGTAAGTGTTTTAATTCTCGTCTTATCCCCTTTAAACTCTAGGATCTCGAGTAAGTGGAGTATCGGAACCATTACAATGCCTTGCTTGCAGCGTATTGTCTCGATTCCGATCTCAGGTTGGGAATTCCTGTAGTACCTTTAGCTTCTCTGACTTCGGATAACTTCTTAGTCATTCATTGCCATCCGTTCCTCTTGCCTAGTATCCTCACTATTTGAGTGAGAATGCTTCTCTTGATCGTCTCTTGGACTATTGTTCTTCCTCTTGATCTCCTGATGGTTTTGTTCTCCGACGTTGCCATCTCTCTACGGGAAGTTTCTCAAGAAGATCTTCGTTCGGCATGGAGCAGAGTCCATTGTTGGTGGTGTTGAAGAACGTCGACTCTCTTTTCTCTCCCCTCCTCTCCCCCGGATCGTCCAGGATCTCGGGACGAGATCCCTTGTTGGTGGTGTTGTATTGTAACAGTCCGGAAATTCCACACAAAATTAAAAAATTTGTTTGTTAGGTTGTGGTGATGATTGTTGTAATTGTTTGCAGTATTTGCTTCGCCGATTTATTAATCGGTGAATATTTCCCCCTCCTTCTTGTATCAGATGCGGGACTGATGCACGAGATAATACTCGCCCCTCGTTGGTTTCCCCAAGTGGAAGGTGAGATGTAGCGTATCGGCAAATTTCCCTTACCGAAGATGCTAAGGTTTAGATTGTCTCCAGTAGGACTCCAAGATCGACAAGTAGGTGGTGAAGTGAACAATGGCGCCATTTACAACCTAGGTTGCTAACTTCACATGGACCTGCACACCCAACCGATAGCTTTGCTCCCAACGAGTACAGAGGAGTTTTCAATTCCTCCGGCCTTGTTGTTTACAAAGGATAAAACACACGGGATAATAATTATAGTGATATCTACGGAAAAAGTAAATACTGAAAGTAAAATGAAGGTGTAAACAGTATTGGAAATATGGACCGGGGTCCTATGATGTTCACTAGTGATGTCTCTCTCCCAAAAGACGATAAAATAGCCATGCAAGGTAAACAAATTACAGCTGGGCAATTGACAGGATTATGTGCGCAAAGCAATGCTAATTATGCTATAAAGAAAGGAAGAGGCTCAAAAGCATGGGCGGTATGCCAAGACAAGTAGACTGAAATCCATCTGCATCTACCTACTAATCATCCAACTTGAGATATCTATCCAGAACATCTCGTTGGTATTAATTTGCGAATCCCACCCAAAGTGTAAACTCAAAGCAACAGACAACTGCATTAAAGAACTTTGTGTAAAGTAAACAATCCTTGCACCCGCAAGTACAAGCACCGTTGTTTTCCCACTTGTGGCAACAGCACATCCCCTAGACTCATGTTTCTGTCACTCAAGCTAGTCATCGGGGGGCATGTACCCACAATCATGCATAACGCTCCCTCTTGGAGTCACTACCTACTACTTGGCCAAAGCAATAAACAGCAACAGAGAACATGCAAGAATTACTCAAGAACATAAATATAAAAGAAGAGAATCAAATATATAACTCAATCACAATCTGACATAATCTCATAATCCATTGGATCCCAGCAAACTCAGCATAGCAACAGCAGAAAGATTACATATGTGCCTTGCTCATGTAGGGCAGCTCACGAGGTCTAATCCATGAAGAAAAAAGAGGGGAGGATAACATCACATAGCTACTGATCATACACCCATGGTCCAAGGTGGACTACTCACGGTTCATCCGGGAAGCATCCATGGTGGTGGAGAAGCTCCCGGAGGTGATTCCTCCCTCCGGAAGGGTGCCGGGAAGAGGTCTTCTGGTGCTCCCGATCTTGGAAGCGCGGCGGCGGCGGAACAGAGGAGTGATCTCAAAAAAGGGTTCTGTCCCCGAGGGTTTCTCGTCACGGGGAATAAATAGGCGAAGTGGGGCATCCAGAGGTGGGCCAGGGGCTCCAGGCGCCCCCCTGGTGCGGCCAGGGGTGGGGCCACGCCCTCTTGCCACCTGGGCCCCCTGGCCCCCATCGGCCCCCACTTTGGCTCTTCTGGAAGGTTCCCGTACGCTGATTTTTCCTATATTTTTCCCAGAATTTTTATGGCACTTTAAATAAGGGGGAAACCTGAAATAGAAAAACAGAAGAAAACAGGAACTGGCACTGGGGTGCACTGAGTTAATAGGTTAGTCCAAATATGATCAAAAGTGTATGGAATTTCATCAATATCATAGCAATATCACACAAAAGAGGCATGGAGCAAGCAGAAATTATAGATACGTTTTGGACGTATCAACATCCCCAAGCTTAATTCCTGCTCGTCCTCGAGTAGGTAAATGATAACAAGCATAATTTATGTGGTGACATGCTAACAACCATATAAGAACTTTGTAAGTAAAGCAATCAAGGCATGTAATTCAATTCCAGTCATAACAGGCAAGAGTCTATATTTAGCATTGAAACAAACAACATAAGAACATAAAGGTGCAAGAGCTCTCGCTGTCCGTGACTCGAATGTCTCCAAATTGTGTTTGCGTGCAAGAAAGGGGATAGAGATATACGAGAAAAAGTATTTTTATGTTGAGAACTCAATCTACTAAAGTTTCACACTTGGTCTTCTTTGGAATCTTATCTTGACTCATCCCCAGACCACTAGCCAGGTACAAGTCAAAATGATCCACTCCTTTTCGATATTTTGAGCACTCATGCAAAGGATGAGCGTAAGCAAGAAAGTTGACACTTAGGATGGCAAAGAGAGAATAAGGTGGAGGAGGAACACAAAAAAAGGTGTGAAAGGCTCACATCAATGAGGACAATCATAGGCGAGAGAAAGCCAAATGATAGATATGATGTGAGGAGTAGGGATTGCCATGCAACGGATGCACATATGACCTAAAATCTCTCCAATGGAACTAGTGGGGGTGCATCCAACTTGCTTGCTCAAGAATACCTAGAGCTCTTTTGAGGAGGCTCATCATTGGAATATACAAGCCAAGTTCTATAGTGTGAAGGTCCCCACATAGCTATATGCATGAATGATAATCTCTATGTAATACAAGATATAAGAGGGAGTACGAGTATGGATCTCTCAAAAGGAATAGTAGTGTGCCCCCTTCTCTCTTTTTATTTTCTTTTTCTCTTTTTATGTTTTTTTGTATTTTTTGGTGGCCTCAATGGCTCTTTCTATTTCTCTCATTTGTCCTCTTTGGGATCTTTTAATTTTGTCCTCTTTGGGATCTTTTAATTTGTCCACTTTGGGATCTTTTGCTCACTTTAGGGGCAACACTATATATATTACAAGAAGTATAGAAGATCTTTCACACTTTACAAAGTACTCAAATCATAAACAAGATGTAACTATCATGAAGCATGCAAATGTATGCCTCTGCCAGTGTAGCAGGATATGCAATGATACAAGCGTGTGATGTAGAAATGACTAGGGCAAGGCCCAACTCGCATGCGGCTCATCGATCAAGAAAGTAGCATGTATGACATGAAGATCAAGTCATGATAATATGGATGTTGCATGGCAATGTATCTCGGAAAGGCTATGGAAATGCCTTGGTACGTAGGTATGGTGACTGTTTTGAGGAAGGATATAAGGAGGTTTATGTTGACAGAGCGTATCATGCCAAGGGTTTGGATGTACCGGCGAAGGTGGACGCCAACTCTCGGAGTGAGAAGAAAGCAATGCACGGCACAGGAGAGGCTAGCAAAATATGGGAAGGTGGAAGTGTCAACTTTCGAATACTCACATTAGTCCGAAGAACTCAAGCACTTATTATCGGTAACTCTCAATCTAATAAGGAGGTTTCACAAAGATAAAAGTACCCCGAGGAGGAGTGTATGGGGGTTTGGTTATCCTTGCGCATCCTCGACTCATGGTACGTGAGTGTACTCTAATATTCGACCCCTCAGAAGAGTAGTGATCCATCTAGTAGCTAGAGTTCTCAACTAATTTGTAGGTTTTTGAAAATAAACACGGATTGCCGAAAATACGACATCTATCACTAATAGGCTAAATCTCTTGACACCAAAAGTCCAAACATTACTCAAAACAATACCTCAAAACTACTGCAAGTTACTACTACAAAAAGAATAGCAACCTCAATTACCTACTTCAAGTCAAGACACACAACTGAGTGCAACAGGCAAACTCTATAAACAAGATAAACATGAAAACTCAAGAGAGTTCTAGCAAAAAACTAAACAAAATCTCTTTGAAAAGATAAGCATGAAAACTAAGAGCTAAACATGACAGTAGCTACGAAAAGATACAGAACACACACAGCAAAGATAAGCATGAAAAGTCCTATGTTGTGTTCTAGATTTTGGAAGTGGAGCGTGTTTCGCTCCCACACAAAGAAAGCTGGGTTCTAACTTGTTATGAACATCAAGCAAAGCTAAAGAGAACTAAAAATAAAACCTAAGAGCGAGACGCTCCAAGAATATCAGATAACGCATGAAGTGATAAATATATAGTGAAACGAGAGACGAACTAATAATTGTTGATGGAGAAGGAGATGCACGGGGGCATCCCCAAGCTTAGACGCTTGAGTCTCCTTGAATATTTCTTGGGGATGCATGGGGGAATCCCCAAGCTTGAGCGCTTGACACTCCTGAATCTTCTTTCATCATCTTCCCTCGCACACTTGAAAACTCCCTTCATACATAACTCATCATAATCTGATTAGCGAGGTTAGTACCCATAATAAAATAAATTTTCTCTACTGGATATAAAGATAATCTTGAAGAGCTACTGTTTCTCAAGATTGCCAAAAAAAAATTGCATAGAAAAAGCAAGCTTAAGGTTTGCAAAACGAAGAAAAGGCAAAACAGGACAGAATCTGTGAAAAACAGACCAGCAGGTAGTAAAGAATTTTTTCGGGATACTTCTGCAACTCAAATCAAAAAACTCAGAACATATAAAAGTTTTGTAATTGTATAGAGAACGATGTGTAAACAATTCAGCTCAAAAAGATGACCTGGGATTTTCTATGATTTTTCTAGTCACGAGGACAGAATCTGTTTTCTGGACAGCATGTCACAACTTTCACTTCCCTTGTCGTATGAGGCTATAAAAGGAACAAAGCTTGAAAAGTAAAGATACAATGATGTTGATACAGTAGTAACAATCATCACGACCACTAAAAAAATAAAAATAAAAGGAAAAACCTAAATTCATTGCGGGCTGCCTCACGAAAGCGCTTCTTTAAAGCCATTAGCTAGGCTTAATGCAAATAGAAGGAATCAAAGATCATCATAATAATCGGAGTTGTAATATGATTCAAATGGTTCCTCAACAAGTTCATTCTCGTTTCTTTTAGGAAAGGGGTATGTACCTTTTGCCTTCCCACGTAGGCATATTTTTCCCTTACCTATATCAATGAAGCCTTTGACGGCTCGGAGGAAATCCCTCCCAAGCACTATGTTTCCTTGGTTTGGCTTCGTGACAAAGAAATCAACCATTGCAATCCCTTTAAGGAATTTCACTGGTACATCTTTTATCCTTCCCTGGATCTCAGAAATATCTCCATTAGTATGTTCATCATATGATGATAATTTGTCCATGTTAAGTTTTAAAGAATCATAAACAACTTTTGGCATAGTAGAAACCATAGATCCAATGTCACAGAAAGCAAGGAAGTCTTGGTTAGAGATGCTAATTCTAACAAAGGGTTCCTAGTCACCATCTATCTCATAAACATCTTTCTTATTTGGCTGGGGTTTCTTTTCTTTTTTCAAGTCTAGAGCATCCAATCTCTTTTCAATAGTAGCAAGTCTATCTATAACAGTATCAAAACTATGATCATAAACAAAGTAACTAGATAGACCATGTATAATTTCAAGAGCTCTAGCTTCATCACAAGCTAAGAAATCCCCTTCAGCGATAATATCAAGAGAGTGTTTGCACCATCTAAAAAGACCATGGTAAAAATTTCTAAGCACAATTTTTATAGGTATCCAAGGCATAACTCTCCTATGTGCATTAGAAATTCTGTCCCATGCCTTATTCATATTTTCTCCATCCCTTTGATGGAAATATAAGACCTCCGACTCCCTCAAGGCACCAAATCCTAACATGCTTGAATAAACAGAAATGATAACTAAAAGCAAGATAACTATTTTTTTGATTTTTGATAAAGGACACTAAAGCAAAAACTGAAAGGTAAACAAACAAGACTAAAAAGCAAAGATAAACGATAGTGTGCAACTCCCCTATCTTGAAATGCGGAGTCCCCGGCAACGGCGCCAGGAATTTCCTTGATGCACGAGATAATACTCGCCCCTCATTGGTTACCCCAAGTGGAAGGTGAGATGTTGCGTAGCGGCAAATTTACCTTAGCGAAGATGCTAAGGTTTAGATTGTCTCCATTAGGACTCCAAGATCAACACGTAGGTGGTGAAGTGAACAATGGCGCCGTTTACAGCCTAGATTGCCAACTTCACCTGGACCTGCACACACAACAGATAGCTTTGCTCCCAACGAGTACAGAGGAGTTGTCAATTCCTCCGGCTTGGTTGTTTACAAAGGATAAAACACACGGGATAATAATGATAGTGATAGCTACGGAAAAAGTAAATATTGAAAGTAAATTGAAGGTGTAAACAGTATTGGAAATATGGACCGGGGTCCGATGATGTTCACTAGTGATGTCTCTCTCCCAAAAGACGATAAAATAGCCATGCGAGGTAAACAAATTACAGCTGGGAAATTGACAGGATTATGTGCGCAAACCAATGCTAATTATGCTATAAAGAAAGGAAGAGGCTCAAAAGCATGGGCGGTACGCCAAGACAAGTAGACCGAAATCCATCTGCATCTACCTACTAATCATCCACCTTGAGATATCTATCCAGAACATCTCTTTGGTATTAAGTTGCGACAGACAACTGCATTAAAGAACTTTGTGTAAAGTAAACAATCCTTGCACCCGCAAGTACAAGCACCGTTGTTTTCCCACTTCTGGAAACAGCACATACCCTAGACTCATGTTTCTGTCACTCAAGCTAGTCATCGGGGGGCATGAACCCACAATCATGCATAACGCTCCCTCTTGGAGTCACTACCTACTACTTGGCCAAAGCAATAAACAGCAACAGAGAATATGCAAGAATTACTCAAGAACATAAATATAAAAGAAGAGAATCAAATATATAACTCAATCACAATCTGAACATAATCTCATAATCCATTGGATCCCAGCAAACTCAGCCTAGCAACAGCAGAAAGATTACATAAGTGCCTTGCTCATGTAGGGCAGCTCACGAGGTCTAATCCATGAAGAAAAAAGAGGGGAGGAGAACATCACATAGCTACTGATCATAGACCCATGGTCCAAGGTGGACTACTCACGGTTCATCCGAGAAGCATCCATGGTGGTGGAGAAGCTCCCGGAGGTGATTCCTCCCTCCGGCAGGGTGCCGGGAAGAGGTCTTCTGGTGCTCCCGATCTTGTAAGCGCGGCGGCGGCGGAACAGAGGAGAGATCACGAAAAATGGTTCCGTCCCCGAGGGTTTCTCGTCACGGGGAATAAATAGGTGAAGGGGGGCAGCCAGAGGTGGGCCAGGGGCTCCAGGCGCCCCCCTGGCGCGGCCAGGGGTGGGGCCGCGCCCTCTGGTCACCTGGGGGCCCCATATCCCCCTCGGTCCCCACTTTGGCTCTTCTTGAAGGTTCCCGTCGCTGATTTTTCCTATATTTTTCCCGGAATTTTTCTGGCACTTAAATAAGGGGGAAATCTGAAATAGAAAAACAGTAGAAAACAGGAACTGGCACTGGGGTGCACTGAGTTAATAGGTTAGTCCAAATATGATCAAAAGTGTATGGAAGTTCATCAATATCATAGCAATATCACACAAAAGAGGCATGGAGCAAGAAGAAATTAGAGATACATTTTGGACGTATCAGGGACCAAACATTTTCCCAACGGCACACGACCTTTGCGACACCGGGGCTTCACCCGAGCACTATCGCAACCGGCACAAGAACAGCCATCACCAACGGTGCGGAAAAACCCCATTTATATTTAGATGGGTTATTTTATCGGGAGTTAATCGTCGTCTCGGTTGGGCGTGAAACGTTGTAGACATTGTCGGTACTGTGTGGCGATGATGTGTTTCAAATTTTGCGCGATTCCGACTTCGTCGGGTAGGTGAACATTCGGATGTGCCAGGCATAGTAGCCGGTATAAGTCCGAGGGGCGTATTTACAAAATGTCGTGCAAGCTATTAGGTGGACCCCCGGATACCCTTCTTATCATCGGATTCTATCCCACCCGAAAAACTGGACCCGAAACGGGCCATTTTGTGGCCCGAAACACTCCCAAACACCCACCTACTATATATAGTAGGCTGCCCTGCCTATTTTCGACAAACCCTAACCTACCTCCCCTCAGTTTCAGCGCAAGCCCGCTCCCCCGTCGCCACATGGCGCCGCCAGCCAAAACCACCAACCCCCTAACCTCCAGATCCAGACCAGACAATCTGGACCGTCCGATCTCGATCGGACCACCTAGGACGTGCCACGTCACCAGAAGCCCCACCTCGTGGAGGAGCTCCTTCCGAACGCGCTCACGCCCGAGTGCCTCGTGCCCGAGCCTCGTCAACCTCGTCGTCGTATGCACGCTGGAGTTGTCGCACCGGTGAGCCGCACACCGCCGCCCCCAGGTCCTCCTCCGCGTTGCCCCTTCCCTCTCTCCTTCCTCCCTCAGCTCGCTATCCCTCTCACGCGCAGTCCGATATTGATGGAGCCCCGAGGAGCTAGAGCCGCCTCCCCTGGACCTCGCATTCGGCCGTCGTCCTGACCGGATCCGGACGGATCCCGGCCAACGCGACCCGCCGCACCCCCGTTCCGGCCTCCTCCCGTGGCCGTACAACGAGGGAGCCACCGGCAATCCCGTCGGCGCCGTCAATCCCGTCCGGGAGGAGCACGAGTCCCTGCCTCCCCGCTCGCCCGTTCGCTGTGCCCGAGGTGGGCCAGATCCCCTCCGCGGCCCAGCATACCTCCACGGCCCAGTGGCCTCCTCGGCCCAGTGAGCCTCTCCTCCGCTCGTGGGCGAACTCCCGCTATCCAACACCCACCCCCTGCACCTTGGCCGAGCCCATAACATGAGGACGCCCCCTTTTGTTTTCTCTTTTTATTTCTGTTGGGCTTGGCCCAATTGCTACTGCCCTGTGTCGCGCCTCGTGCAATGTTTAGTTATATTGCGCTCGCCCATGCTAGGACTGTTTAGTGTAATTCGGCCGGATGGAGATTTATTATTTGTTTGGAGTTATATTATTTGGTAGAATATTGTTATATTTTGCGATGCCCGTATCTTTTTAACGGTAGCTCGGATTGCGATGCGTTAAACATGAAACTTTCTTGGTTTTTCATGTAGATTGATAAAATGTGCTCCTTTGCCATGTTTGACTTTGTTTACATGTTGTTTATTGCTATTTACATCGCATGCCACCGTAAATTGTTTATTTAATAACTTTTAACCTTTGCTCTGATAAAAATGTTCTTTACATGAAAGCTGACTAGAATTGCGTGTAGATCTTTAATATGTTATTCTTGCCTCCTAATAAAAATAATAAAATTATGTTTAGAGAAGAATAGTACCAAATGCAAAAATTATCGTGGGGTTCGTAATAGTTGCCATGTATAGGTTTTACCCCCACTTAAAGTGACTAGATTAGATAGCTTATTTATGATTCACCTCTTTCCATGATTGTGTGATATTCCATGCTTGAGTGATATGCCCTGTTAACAACGTTTGCTCATGTTGTGTAGCTAAAAACCTTTAACCATCGTAAAACGTGCAGTATCGTCGTGTGTGACGAATACCCCACTTAACCTGTTAGTAACCGCTCTCGACGGTATATCCGTGTCGTAGTGCGTTTCCTCGTGTTGCCTTTTAGTTGTTGCTTTCTCATGATTGCTTCATGGTAATAGATGCTTTCTCGTCGATTTCCTTTTCCATTGTTTACTTCTTGTGGGCTCCGGCGGATACTCTCGGAGACGATGCGAGCTTGCGATCGACTACACCTTCGGAAACCGACTTATCAATAGGCAAGTACTATACATTACTTATGATCCATTCTATTATAACGAGCGGTTTTCATGCTAGTCTAGGTTAGGTTTGATGTTTGATCCTACCACATGTTTACAGCCTCTCTTAAACCTTTACAGATATGTCCCCTGCCAGCAAACCATGTACTTCTATGTTACTATTGCTCGTTGCTCAGCCCCTGCCTAGTATGCATGCTTAGGATGCTACGAATGTTACCTGTTACTCCTTGGTTTGGGCTATCACACTATTATATTTGTTGTGGATGAAATGATTATTATAATGTTGACTACACTCGATGAAGGATGGAAGGTCCAGGCTATCCCGCCCCCGATGCTTTGTTCCATTCGAGTCACCTAGGTCCCGTGTTCCGGGTATTGTGTCTCTTGAAGAGCGTGTGGGATACTATGGGGTCCCCTTGTCTTACCTACCTAGCTGCAAACATTTCTAGTGGTGGCCCAAGCTGATTTTACCATTTGAGAAACCGTGTGCGTAACTGGTCTGCCGCCAATGGATTTAAAATAAACCGGGCCAGTGGGATGGTATATCCTGTTGGTCCACACCTGGAAGCTAGGGAGCCTGCCCGGGCGAGGGTAGGTTATCCCGACCTCGTCCAGACGATAGAGACCGATTCGAGAGCGCGGACGGCTTTTGAGTTGGGTGTCGACTCATGGGGGCATCCCGGATTTGTGCATTGTTAGTTAGAGGGACCTGTCGTACCGGATCTCTCAGAACAACTCTTCAATGAGTGTCTTTAACGGACCTGACTGAGAGAGATCGGCGTGCGTGCGGAGCCTTCTAATGGGAAGTTGGTACACCCCTGCAGGGTTAAATCTTTTCGAGAAGCCGTGTCCAAGGTTATGGACGACTTGAGACCTACTCCTTGTTCATAGACAACGACAACTGAGATAATCTTAATAACTTGATCAACGTGTGTGTGCCTTGACTCCTTCATCTTCGTCGGGTTGCAAAGAGGAGGACAAGGATAGGATAGGTGTTATGCTTGCGTAAGTAGCTGATAGCAAGACTTGTTGGAGGCGATTCCTCATCGAATGCTTGGTTCTCATCTTACTCTAAAATAGACCGTTAGCCACTCACATATTGCTAGTGCGTCTACAACCTCACCACTACCCCCATCTTACCCGTGAGAAGTTAGTTACAAGACTTTTGATATAGCTCACCTCTTTCTTTTCTCTTTTACGCACGTTATGAAACGATCTTGGACTTCAGAGGAGCTCGACGACCCTTCTTCTGGACGCCTTCACAAAGACTCGACGACGACTAGTTAGGTGGATCCCGGCAGAGAGCCTGGACCCGTGTGGTTACGAGAATGGTGTGTTTTACCTATTCCCCTAGGCATTTGAATGTAGTCTGTACTCAGACATGTATCTTCCACTGATGTAATGTATTTAAGGCAGTTTTATGCCGATTGTATGAGATGTTGTATCCATGTAGCTGTAATGTTGTGATATCATGTTGTAAATCCGGGGCATATGGCATTGTCATATGTCGTGGTGGGACCGATATGTGCTTCGTCCCCAGATCTGGATGGAAACATCTAGATCTGGAACAGTACCGCATATCGGGCCTTACAACTTGGTATCAGAGGCTTACCGACCGTAGGATCCCTTCTCTGTCCAAAGTCGAGTCTAGAAAAAAACTATTTTGTAGTTACTAAGTTAGTTATCGGAGAGTAGGAATCTGTTTACTCCTTACCCTTGCTCAGGTTAGGACAAATGTCGTAAGTGTTTTAATTCTCGTCTTATCCCCTTTAAACTCTAGGATCTCGAGTAAGTGGAGTATCGGAACCATTACAATGCCTTGCTTGCAGCGTATTGTCTCGATTCCGATCTAAGGTTGGGAATTCCTGTAGTACCTTTAGCTTCTCTGACTTCGGATAACTTCTTAGTCATTCATTGCCATCCGTTCCTCTTGCCTAGTATCCTCACTATTTGAGTGAGAATGCTTCTCTTGATCGTCGCTTGGACTATTGTTCTTCCTCTTGATCTCCTGATGGTTTTGTTCTCCGACGTTGCCATCTCTCTACGGGCAGTTTCTCAAGAAGATCTTCGTTCGGCATGGAGCAGAGTCCATTGTTGGTAGTGTTGAAGAACGTCGACTCTCTTTTCTCTCCCCTCCTCTCCCCCGGATCGTCCAGGATCTCGGGACGAGATCCCTTGTTGGTGGTGTTGTATTGTAACAATCCGGAAATTCCACACAAAATTAAAAAATTTGTTTGTTATGTTGTTGTGATGATTGTTGTAATTGTTTGCAGTATTTGCTTCGCCGATTTATTAATCGGTGAATATTTCCCCCTCCTTCTTGTATCAGATGCGGGACTGATGCACGAGATAATACTCGCCCCTCGTTGGTTTCCCCAAGTGGAAGGTGAGATGTAGCGTATCGGCAAATTTCCCTTAGCGAAGATGCTAAGGTTTAGATTGTCTCCAGTAGGACTCCAAGATCGACAAGTAGGTGGTGAAGTGAACAATGGCGCCATTTACAACCTAGGTTGCTAACTTCACATGGACCTGCACACACAACCGATAGCTTTGCTCCCAACGAGTACAGAGGAGTTTTCAATTCCTCCGGCCTTGTTGTTTACAAAGGATAAAACACACGGGATAATAATGATAGTGATATCTACGGAAAAATTAAATACTGAAAGTAAAATGAAGGTGTAAACAGTATTGGAAATATGGACCGGGGTCCTATGATGTTCACTAGTGATGTCTCTCTCCCAAAAGACGATAAAATAGCCATGCAAGGTAAACAAATTACAGCTGGGCAATTGACAGGATTATGTGCGCAAAGCAATGCTAATTATGCTATAAAGAAAGGAAGAGGCTCAAAAGCATGGGCGGTATGCCAAGACAAGTAGAATGAAATCCATCTGCATCTACCTACTAATCATCCACCTTGAGATATCTATCCAGAACATCTCGTTGGTATTAATTTGCAAATCCCACCCAAAGTGTAAACTCAAAGCAACAGACAACTGCATTAAAGAACTTTGTGTAAAGTAAACAATCCTTGCACCCGCAAGTACAAGCACCGTTGTTTTCCCACTTGTGGCAACAGCACATCCCCTAGACTCATGTTTCTGTCACTCAAGCTAGTCATCGGGGGGCATGAACCCACAATCATGCATAACGCTCCCTCTTGGAGTCACTACCTACTACTTGGCCAAAGCAATAAACAGCAACAGAGAACATGCAAGAATTACTCAAGAACATAAATATAAAAGAAGAGAATCAAATATATAACTCAATCACAATCTGACATAATCTCATAATCCATTGGATCCCAGTAAACTCAGCATAGCAACAGCAGAAAGATTACATATGTGCCTTGCTCATGTAGGGCAGCTCACGAGGTCTAATCCATGAAGAAAAAAGAGGGGAGGATAACATCACATAGCTACTGATCATACACCCATGGTCCAAGGTGGACTACTCACGGTTCATCCGGGAAGCATCCATGGTGGTGGAGAAGCTCCCGGAGGTGATTCCTCCCTCCGGAAGGGTGCCGGGAAGAGGTCTTCTGGTGCTCCCGATCTTGGAAGCGCGGCGGCGGCGGAACAGAGGAGTGATCTCAAAAAAGGGTTCTGTCCCCGAGGGTTTCTCGTCACGGGGAATAAATAGGCGAAGTGGGGCATCCAGAGGTGGGCCAGGGGCTCCAGGCGCCCCCCTGGTGCGGCCAGGGGTGGGGCCACGCCCTCTTGCCACCTGGGCCCCCTGGCCCCCATCGGCCCCCACTTTGGCTCTTCTAGAAGGTTCCCGTACGCTGATTTTTCCTATATTTTTCCCGGAATTTTTATGGCACTTTAAATAAGGGGGAAACCTGAAATAGAAAAACAGAAGAAAACAGGAACTGGCACTGGGGTGCACTGAGTTAATAGGTTAGTCCAAATATGATCAAAAGTGTATGGAATTTCATCAATATCATAGCAATATCACACAAAAGAGGCATGGAGCAAGCAGAAATTATAGATACGTTTTGGACGTATCAACATCCCCAAGCTTAATTCCTGCTCGTCCTCGAGTAGGTAAATGATAACAAGCATAATTTATGTGGTGACATGCTAACAACCATATAAGAACTTTGTAAGTAAATCAATCAAGGCATGTAATTCAATTCCAGTCATAACAGGCAAGAGTCTATATTTAGCATTGAAACAAACAACATAAGAACATAAAGGTGCAAGAGCTCTCGCTGTCCGTGACTCGAATGTCTCCAAATTGTGTTTGCGTGCAAGAAAGGGGATAGAGATATACGAGAAAAAGTATTTTTATGTTGAGAACTCAATCTACTAAAGTTTCACACTTGGTCTTCTTTGGAATCTTATCTTGACTCATCCCCAGACCACTAGCCAGGTACAAGTCAAAATGATCCACTCCTTTTCGATATTTTGAGCACTCATGCAAAGGATGAGCGTAAGCAAGAAAGTTGACACTTAGGATGGCAAAGAGAGAATAAGGTGGAGGAGGAACACAAAAAAAGGTGTGAAAGGCTCACATCAATGAGGACAATCATAGGCGAGAGAAAGCCAAATGATAGATATGATGTGAGGAGTAGGGATTGCCATGCAACGGATGCACATATGACCTAAAACCTCTCCAATGGAACTAGTGGGGGTGCATCCAACTTGCTTGCTCAAGAATACCTAGAGCTCTTTTGAGGAGGCTCATCATTGGAATATACAAGCCAAGTTCTATAGTGTGAAGGTCCCCACATAGCTATATGCATGAATGATAATCTCTATGTAATACAAGATATAAGAGGGAGTACGAGTATGGATCTCTCAAAAGGAATAGTAGTGTGCCCCCTTCTCTCTTTTTATTTTCTTTTTCTCTTTTTATGTTTTTTTGTATTTTTTGGTGGCCTCAATGGCTCTTTCTATTTCTCTCATTTGTCCTCTTTGGGATCTTTTAATTTTGTCCTCTTTGGGATCTTTTAATTTGTCCACTTTGGGATCTTTTGCTCACTTTAGGGGCAACACTATATATATTACAAGAAGTATAGAAGATCTTTCACACTTTACAAAGTACTCAAATCATAAACAAGACGTAACTATCATGAAGCATGCAAATGTATGCCTCTGCCAGTGTAGCAGGATATGCAATGATACTAGCGTGTTATGTAGCAATGACTAGGGCAAGGCCCAACTCGCATGCGGCTCATCGATCAAGCAAGTAGCATGTATGACATGAAGATCAAGTCATGATAATATGGATGTTGCATGGCAATGTATCTCGGAAAGGCTATGGAAATGCCTTGGTAGGTAGGTATGGTGACTGTTTTGAGGAAGGATATAAGGAGGTTTATGTTGACAGAGCGTATCATGCCAAGGGTTTGGATGTACCGGCGAAGGTGGACGCCAACTCTCGGAGTGAGAAGAAAGCAATGCACGGCACAGGAGAGGCTAGCAAAATATGGGAAGGTGGAAGTGTCAACTTTCGAATACTCACATTAGTCCGAAGAACTCAAGCACTTATTATCGGTAACTCTCAATCTAATAAGGAGGTTTCACAAAGAGACAAGTACCCCGAGGAGGAGTGTATGGGGGTTTGGTTATCCTTGCGCATCCTCGACTCATGGTACGTGAGTGTACTCTAATATTCGACCCCTCAGAAGAGTAGTGATCCATCTAGTAGCTAGAGTTCTCAACTAATTTGTAGGTTTTTGAAAATAAACACGGATTGCCCAAAATACGACATCTATCACTAATAGGCTAAAGCTCTTGACACCAAAAGTCCAAACATTACTCAAAACAATACCTCAAAACTATTGCAAGTTACTACTACAAAACGAATAGCAACCTCAATTACCTACTTCAAGTCAAGACACACAACTGAGTGCAACAGGCAAACTCTCTAAACAAGATAAACATGAAAACTCAAGAGAGTTCCAGCAACAAACTAAACAAAATCTCTTTGAAAAGATAAGCATGAAAACTAAGAGCTAAACATGACAGTAGCTACGAAAAGATACAGAACACACACAGCAAAGATAAGCATGAAAAGTCCTATGTTGTGTTCTAGATTTTGGAAGTGGAGCGTGTTTCGCTCCCACACAAAGAAAGCTGGGTTCTAACTTGTTATGAACATCAAGCAAAGCTAAAGAGAAATAAAAATAAAACCTAAGAGCGAGACGCTCGAAGAATATCACATAACGCATGAAGTGATAAATATATAGTGAAACGAGAGACGAACTAATAATTGTTGATGGAGAAGGGGATGCACGGGGGCATCCCCAAGCTTAGACGCTTGAGTCTCCTAGAATATTTCTTGGGGATGCATGGGGGAATCCCCAAGCTTGAGCGCTTGACACTCCTGAATCTTCTTTCATCATCTTCCCTCGCACACTAGAAAACTCCCTTCATACATAACTCATCATAATCTGATTAGCGAGGTTAGTACCCATAATAAAATAAATTTTCTCTACTGGATATAAAGATAGTCTTGAAGAGCTACTGTTTCTAAATATTGCCAAAAAAAATTTGCATAGAAAAAGCAAGCTTAAGGTTTGCAAAACGAAGAAAAGGCAAAACAGGACAGAATCTGTGAAAAACAAACCAGCAGGTAGTAAAGAATTTTTTAGGGATACTTCTGCAACTCAAATCAAAAAACTCAGAACATATAAAAGTTTTGTAATTGTATAGAGAACGATGTGTAAACAATTCAGCTCAAAAAGATGAACTGGGATTTTCTATCATTTTTCTAGTCACGAGGACAGAATATGTTTTCTGGACAGCATGTCACAACTTTCACTTCCCTTGTCGTATGAGGCTATAAAAGGAACAAAGCTTGAAAAGTAAAGATACAATGATGTTGATACAGTAGTAACAATAATCAAGACCACTAAAAAAACAAAAATAAAAGGAAAAACCTAAATTCGTTGCGGGCTGCCTCACGAAAGCGCTTCTTTAAAGCCATTAGCTAGGCTTAATGCAAATAGAAGGAATCAAAGATCATCATAATAATCGGAGTTGTAATATGATTCAAATGGTTCCTCAACAAGTTCATTCTCGTTTCTTTTAGGAAAGGGGTATGTACCTTTTGCCTTCCCACGTAGGCATATTTGTCCCTTACCTATATCAATGAAGCCTTTGACGGCTCGGAGGAAATCCCTCCCAAGCACTATGTTTCCTTGGTTTGGCTTCATGACAAAGCAATCAACCATTGCAATCCCTTTAAGGAATTTCACTGGTACATCTTTTATCCTTCCCTGGATCTCAGAAATATCTCCATTAGTATGTTCATCATATGATGATAATTTGTCCATGTTAAGTTATTAAAGAATCATAAACAACTTTTGGCATAGTAGAAACCATAGATCCAATGTCACAGAAAGCAAGGAAGTCTTGGTTAGAGATGCAAATTCTAACAAAGGGTTCCTAGTCACCATCTATCTCATAAACATCTTTCTTATTTGGCTGGGGTTTCTTTGCTTTTTTCAAGTCTAGAGCATCCAATCTCTTTTCAATAGTAGCAAGTCTATCTATAACAGTATCAAAACTATGATCATAAACAAAGTAACTAGATAGACCATGTATAATTTCAAGAGCTCTAGCTTCATCAAAAGCTAAGAAATCCCCTTCAGCTATAACATCAAGAGTGTTTGCACCATCTAAAAAGACCATGGTAAAAATTTCTAAGCACAATTTTTATAGGTATCCAAGGCATAACTCTCCTATGTACATCGGAAATTCTGTCCCATGCCTTCTTCATATTTTCTCCATCCCTTTGATGGAAATATAAGACCTCCGACTCCCTCAAGGCACCAAATCCTAACATGCTTGAATAACCAGAAATGATAACTAAAAGCAAGATAACTATTTTTTTGATTTTTGATAAAGGACACTAAAGCAAAAACTGAAAGGTAAATAAACAAGACTAAAAAGCAAAGATAAAAGATAGTGGGCAACTCCCCTATCTTGAAATGTGGAGTCCCCGGCAAGGGCGCCAGGAATTTGCTTGATGCACGAGATAATACTCGCCCCTCATTGGTTACAACAAGTGGAAGGTGAGATGTAGCGTAGCGGCAAATTTACCTTAGCGAAGATGCTAAGGTTTAGATTGTCTCCATTAGGGTTCCAAGATAAACAAGTAGGTGGTGAAGTGAACAATGGCGCCGTTTACAGCCTAGATTGCTAACTTCACCTGGACCTGCACACACAACAGATAGCTTTGCTCCCAACGAGTACAGAGGAGTTGTCAAGTCCTTCGGCCTTGTTGTTTACAAAGGATAAAACACACGGGATAATAATGATAGTGATAGCTACGGAAAAAGTAAATATTGAAAGTAAATTGAAGGTGTAAACAGTATTGGAAATATGGACCGGGGTCCTATGATGTTCACTAGTGATGTCTCTCTCCCAAAAGACGATAAAATAGCCATGCGAGGTAAACAAATTACAGCTGGGAAATTGACAGGATTATGTGCGCAAACCAATGCTAATTATGCTATAAAGAAAGGAAGAGGCTCAAAAGCATGGGCGGTACGCCAAGACAAGTAGACCGAAATCCATCTTCATCTACCTACTAATCATCCACCTTGAGATATCTATACAGAACATCTCGTTGGTATTAAGTTGCGACAGACAACTGCATTAAAGAACTTTGTGTAAAGTAAACAATCCTTGCACCCGCAAGTACAAGCACCGTTGTTTTCCCACTTCTGGAAACAGCACATCCCCTAGACTCATGTTTCTGTCACTCAAGCTAGTCATCGGGGAGCATGAACCCACAATCATGCATAACGCTCCCTCTTGGAATCACTACCTACTACTTGTCCAAAGCAATAAACAGCAACAGAGAATATGCAAGAATTACTCAAGAACATAAATATAAAAGAAGAGAATCAAATATATAACTCAATCACAATCTGAACATAATCTCATAATCCATTGGATCCCAGCAAACTCAGCATAGCAACAGCAGAAAGATTACATAAGTGCCTTGCTCATGTAGGGCAGCTCACGAGGTCTAATCCATGAAGAAAAAAGAGGGGAGGAGAACATCACATAGCTACTGATCATAGACCCATGGTGCAAGGTGGACTACTCACGGTTCATCCGGGAAGCATCCATGGTGGTGGAGAAGCTCCCGGAGGTGATTCCTCCCTCCGGCAGGGTGCCGGGAAGAGGTCTTCTGGTGCTCCCGATCTTGGAAGCGCGGCGGCGGCGGAACAGAGGAGAGATCACGAAAAAGGGTTCCGTCCCCGAGGGTTTCTCGTCAAGGGGAATAAATAGGTGAAGGGGGGCAGCCAGAGGTGGGCCAGGGGCTCCAGGCGCCCCCCTGGCGCGGCCAGGGGTGGGGCCGCGCCCTCTGGCCACCTGGGGCCCCCATGTCCCCCTCGGTCCCCACTTTGGCTCTTCTTGAAGGTTCCCGTACGCTGATTTTTCCTATATTTTTCCCGGAATTTTTCTGGCACTTTAAATAAGGGGGAAACCTGAAATAGAAAAACAGCAGAAAACAGGAACTGGCACTGGGGTGCACTGAGTTAATAGGTTAGTCCAAATATGATCAAAAGTGTATGGAAGTTCATCAATATCATAGCAATATCACACAAAAGAGGCATGGAGCAAGCAGAAATTAGAGATACATTTTGGACGTATCAGGGACCAAACCTTTTCCCAATGGGACACGACCTTTGCGACACCGGGCTTCACCCGAGCACTATCGCAACCGGCACAAGACCATCCATCACCAACGGTGCGGAAAAACCCCATTCATATTTAGATGGGTTATTTTATCGGGAGTTAATCGTCGTCTCGCTTGGGCGTGAAACATTGTAGACATTGTCGGTACTGTGTGGCGATGCTGTGTTTCAAATTTTGCGCGATTCCGACTTTGTCGGGTAGGTGAACATTCGGATGTGCCAGGCATAGTAGCCGATATAAGTCCGAGGGGCGTATTTACAAAATTTCGTGCAAGCTATTAGGTGGACCCCCGGATACCCTTCTTATCATCGGATTCTATCCCACCCGAAAAACTGGACCCGAAACGGGCCATTTTGTGTCCCGAAACACTCCCAAACACCCACCTACTATATATAGTAGGCTGCCCTGCCTATTTTTGACAAACCCTAACCTACCTCCCCTCAGTTTCAGCGCAATCCCACTCCCCCGCTGCCACATGGCGCCGCCAGCCACAACCACCAACCCCCCAACCTCCAGATCCAGACCAGACAATATGGACCGTCCGATCTGGATCGGACCACCCAGGACGTGCCACGTCACCAGAAGCCCCACCTCGTGGAGGAGCTCCTTCCGAACGCGCTCACGCCCGAGTGCCTCGCGCCCGAGCTGTTGTGGGAAAGTCACGGCAGATGTCCGTAGAGTCGGACTTATCATGGGACCTTTGTTGCGAGGCGAATTCGGGGAGAGAGTCGACATAGACACGGGACTCGGCGATTTACCCAAGTTCGGCCCCGTCGATGCGGTAAGGACCTACTCCTGCTTCTTGACTATTGTGGGATCGACTCCTCAATAGGAAGAGCCGATCGTATCGATTACAGTTGTGAGGTTTCGCAACCTTAGTCTCCTGGAGATCTAGGTTATAGTGTGAGTTGTCTAGTCCTGGCTTGAGGTAAGTTCTGACTCTGGCTCCCATGGACCTCGGCTTATAAAGGTGTCGGGTCCCAGGATTCCGAGAGTCCGACTCCTACACGATGTGGAGTTCTATTCTACTTTACATGTTTGTTACGTGATATACAAGGTAAGTCAAATTCCTTCTAGGGCTTCAATCTTCACGCTTGGCACGTCGGGCTCCTGGCCGGGTCTTCTTTGTGGGCCTTCATATGTAAGTCGGCCCAGAGGTTTCTAATGCCAGGTCTATGGGCCTGATCCATCCCCCCGACATTAGCCCCCAGGATTGTTGTGATGCTTTAGTCTTCACAGCAATCTTATTTATCTTCTTCATTGCCGCCGGCTCTTCATGGATCAAGGGCCGACTTTTATGCTTGGCGTTGATTGGGAGTCGGAGTCGTCTCTCTTCGATCTTGCTTCGATTCTTTTATCTCCATGAATTCGATTCTTCTGGTTGAATCAGACATCATCTGGTTCTTACTAGGAGTCGACGCCAACTCTTTTTAGCTTCTCATTTCCTTTTCACTTGAATTTTTTTCTTTTAACCTTTGGTCAAAGATCCGGTTTGGTTTTTATGATCACACTGCCCGAAACGCCGGTTGGAGGCATCGATGTTTGTAATGGGAATCGAGGAGTCTTTCCATAAATGCTATCTACCATGGGTAGTTATCTCGTATCATTTATGGTATTAATTGATCCTCCCCATGAATCTACTATAAATATCCCTTGGATAGTTTAATTTTTCAAGCGCATCCATCTGCTTCTTCCCTTTCCTTATTGTCTCCATGGCACCTAAACTAGAAGCCTCTTCTCCTTTCGCATCCAAATAGCCCGATCCTCGTGCAAGTACTCGAGGTCGCGGCCGTTGTCGCGGCCGTGGTAGAGGTCGTGGCCGTGGTAGAGGTAGAGGTAGAGGAAGAACTAATCGTGCTGCCTCTCCTTCCGAATCTCCTCCTTCTTCTCCTCAGAGAAGTGAGTTCTTGGTTCATGTTCGCACGATTCGACGCTGGATCAAACTTCCTGAGTCTTTCACTCAACTCGTGATTGACTCAACGCCTTTGGGTCTTTGGCTCTGATCTGATGGATGTCCTCATGGGCCTGTCTGGGTGGCGGTTGGATTTTCTAGCCATGGCACCATGTTTTTTGAGAAGGGTTGGAAAACTTTTCTTCGCTCCAGGAATATCTCGAAAGGAGACACCATTGTTTTCAGGTTTGATGGTGAAGACACCTTGTTGGCTAGGATCTTTGACTCGGATGGAGACCGAGCCTGTTGTTGTAATGAGAGCTCCAGCGATGAAGAACTCCTTAGTGAAGAAGAAGCTTCAACAGAAGATGAATCCGACTCTGAAGAAGATGTCTGAAGCTGTGGGCTTTTCTTCTTGGTTATTTCGCCGAGCTTAGCTTTTGCTTGTAAGGTTGCCTCTTTTTATGTAAGACCCAGTTGGTTTGATGAATGAAAGTTATGAATTTTCATTGAGTCCATGAGTCCATGAGTCGGTTTTATTCCTGACTTTAAATATTTTTCAAAATGTATGAGAGCCGATTTTCTATGATAATGTATGTATCTGTAGCCCAATGAGTCGATTCAGAATAGTTGTGTATCGATGATCGACTCATAGGATAGATCGATTTGTAGCGCCCATGAGATGGTGTGATCACGTTTGCGTGCCGTACCGGGTCATCAAATAAGTGTTGCTCTTCAAGAGTTGGTATAATTATTATGGCGTCTGAGCCAATTCAGCAAAGAAGAATTTTTACTTGTGAAATTTTCGTAGAAGTAGTGTAGCCCCCAAGTGTTGGTTTGTCTTGCCTGCCTGCGGCAATCTGGGACTTACAAATTCTTGCATGTTTTTTTTCAAGTCGGCAAGTATTATATGCCAAAGCTTTTGACAAGGAACTTTTTGAAGTGTTACTCCCCAAGAGTCGGTGTACTCAGCTAGGTGATGTACCGAGTCTTTATTTGAGAAGAAACCATGAAGTTTAGTCCCCATGAATCGGTGTGTGCATCTGTGTGCAGTACCGAGTCACACAGGTCTTTTTTGTTTTAATCTGCCGAGTCTCATAAATATGACACGATGGGTTGTCTTCCCAGCTTCCAAATAGAGTGCTGGAATATGTTCCCTTCAGCAACCTAGAATAATGTGTGCCAATTCTAAGTCGGCATGAGCATCTGAATTTGGCGATAGCCAGTGCGACAGTAGTCGACTTTATGTATGGCGAGAGCCTTTGCGACCAGAGTCGACTTTGTAAATGGTGATAGCCGTTTGCGACCGGAGTCGGCTTTTATAAATGCGGAAGATGTAATGCAAAAATGTATAGTCCCCATGAGTCAGTATAAGCATCATTTATGTCATACCGGATCACACAGGTTTAATATTCAAGGTGCATCTTTTTTAGATGATATAAAAATAGTAGAAGAAGAAAAAATTATGCTATGATGATGATGTAAAAAATAAAGTGTAAAGGCTCATATAGAAGTCGACTCCAGTTTTAACACGCCTTATCTTCTCGTTGAGATAGATTACTGGGTTATCTGTGAATCGACACTTCTCTGTAAGCCAACAACATATGACTAGCATTCCCTGTACTTGAGACTAGACTCGGTAGGCATTGCTGTAAGCCCCCAAGGTATTTAGACTAAGCCTGGTACACGTAAATCGTATGAGTTTAAGCTATACAGGCCAAGGAGTGTTTAGTCAGTTCATGTATATGCCAGGATTTCTTCGGATAAGATTTGATGGGTGGCATCGAACTCCCCTACTGCCCCTGAATAAGCTTATACACATGTAATTTTTACATATATATGCCGAGTTTTTGGATAAAGAGTCAATGATTGTCATCGTGCTCCCCGATTCCCCTGAATAAGCAATATACATGCTCAGTACCAATAGAGGGGTTGATCAAGCCCCCAGGTCTCTGAGATATAATAATGCAAAATATGTAATGCATGATGCAAAAATAAATAACATGATAGTAAAGAGGAGTCGATATGGCGAGAGCCGGTGCAACGAAAGTCGACTTAGTTATATGTGGCGAGGGCCAGTGCGACAGAAGTCGACTTATGTATAGTTTGATGGCGAAAGCCGGCGCGACGAATGTCGGCTTGTATATATATATTAATGTGGCGAAAGCCAGTGCGACGAATGTCGACTTATTTAAATGTACAGTAATTTTCCTTTTCTACTCAAGTGTAATATGGACGGAGTTGTGCGATGTTCCACGGCATGCGAGTCTCCTTCATGCTTGTCCGCATGTATGCCTTCTGGCGTATATCCACTAGGCAGTAGGATCCGTTGTACAGGTTCTTTCTGACCACAAACGGCCCTTCCCAAGGAGAGGATATCTTGTGCATTCCATCTCTTTTCTGTATGAGTCGGAGCACTAAATCACCTTCTTGGAAAGTCCGACTTTTGATGCGACGGCTATGGTAGCGTCGCAGATCTTGTTGGTAAATAGCCGACTGAGCTGCGGCCAAATCTCGTTTTTCATCGAGAATATCCAGGGCATCTTGTCTTGTTTTCTCATTTTCGGCTTCTACATAAGCAGTGACCCTTGGTGAGTCGTGACGTATATCACTTGGGAGGACAGCTTCTGCTCCATAGACTAGGAAGAAGGGAGTATAGCCTGTTGACCTGTTGGGAGTCGTCCTGATACTCCATAATACTGAGGGTAACTCCTCCTCCCAGCAACCCGGCGTCCTTTTCAAAGGGACAACGAGTCGGGGTTTGATGCCTCGGAGCAACTCTTGGTTGGCTCTCTCGGCTTGTCTGTTGGACTGTGGGTGAGCCACTGATGCAAGATCGAGTCGGATATGCTCGTTCTGGAAGAATCGTTGCATAAACCCTTCTGATAGGTTAGAACCATTATCAGTGATGATGTTGTGGGGGTAGCCGAATCTGTATATGATATTTTCACGAATTTCAGTGATGTCGCAGCGTCACATTTGCTGACTGGCTCGGCTTCGACACATTCGGTAAACTTATCAACTGCCACCAATATGTGGGTATTCTTGTTGGATGACCTTTTGAAAGGTCCCACCATATCAAGTCCCCATACTGCAAAGGGCCAAGTGATAGGTATCATCCTCAGTTCTTGAGCCGGCACGTGAGCTTGTTTTGCATAGCACTAACATCCATCACATTTCTTGAGTATGTCCTATGCATCCGCATAAGTTGTGAGCCAGTAGAAGCCATGTCGAAAGGCTTTAGCCACCAGAGAACGAGAGCCAGCATGGTTCCCGCAATCTCCAGAGTGTATTTCATTGAGGATGGCCCTGCCTTCTTCTGGTGAGACACATCTCTGAAAAACATCTGCGGCACTCCGCCGATGTAACTCACCATTGATGAGTACAAAGGATTGGCTTCTCCTGACGATTTGTCTGGCCAACATCTCATCTTGAGGAAGGATTCCTCGAGTTTTTTAATCCAAAGAAGGTACGACCCATGAGGGTGTAGCATGAATTGCAGCAACCAAAGCCGGCTCTGGATCCATCTCTGCTATATCTTGCTCTGTTGGTGGTTGTACAGACGGCTTTGTTAGAACATCCAGGAATACGTTTGGAGGGACCGGCTTTCGTTGAGAGCCGAGTCGGGAGAGAGCATCTGCGGCTTCGTTTTCCCTACGGTCCACATGATCCACCTGATATCCAACAAAAAATCCGGCTTGTCTTTGCACTTCTCGTCGATAAGCTGCCATTATGGGATTTTTGGAATCCCATTTTCCTAACACTTGTTGGGAAACGAGATCAGAGTCGCCATAGCATTGGATCCAACTTATGTTCATCTCACGAGCTAGCCGTAGTCCATGAAGCAAGGCTTCATACTCCGTTGCATTCTTGGTGCAGGTGAACTGCAGCTGCAGAACATAGAAAAATTTCTCCCCTTGAGGTGAGGTGAGAACCACGCTGGCTCCTGACCCTTGGAGCTGCCGACTTCCATTGAAGTGCATCATCCTGTATTTGGTAACTGGCTTCTCTGGTGATGTTTGGATTTCCGTCCAGTCCTTGATGAAGTCAGCTAACGCTTGGGATTTGATGGCCGTTCGTGGTTTATATTTGATGTGATAAGCCCCCAACTCTATGGCCCACTTTGCAATCCTTCCCGTGGCTTCCCGGTTTTGGATGATGTCTTCAAATGGTGATGAGCTGGCTACAGTTATGGGGTGCTCCTGGAAATAGTGTTTAAGTTTCCGGCTTGCCATGAATACACCAAGAACCAATTTCTGCCAGTGAGGATAACGTTGCTTCGATAAAGTCAAAACCTCACTGACGTAATAGACTGGCCTTTGCAGGGGGTGCTCTTTGCCGGCTTCCATACGCTCAACAACGGCCACAGCGCTGACTGCTCGATTGATGGCTCCGATATAAAGTAACATAGGTTCCTTTTGCTTGGGAGCCGCCAAGATTGGAGCCTGGGATAGTTGCTTCTTCAATGACTCTAAGGCCTAATCGTCTTCGTCATCCCAAACAAATGTTTCTGATTTCCTTAGAAGTCGATACAGGGGGATTGCTTTTTTGCCGAGCCGGCTTATGAACCGACTCAGAGCAGCTACGCACCCTGTGAGTCATTGGACTCCCTTTACCGAGGCCGGCTTCTGAAGGTTCATGACAGCGTTGATTTTCTCTGGGTTTGCCTCGATACCTCTCTCTGATACTATGTATCCAAGGAGCTTACCTGCAGGTACCCCAAAGGTGCATTTGGCCGGGTTTAGCTTCATTTGGTACTTGCGCAGATTTTTGAAGGTCCCCGTCAAGTCACTTATGAGTGAGTCGGCCAATTGGGATTTGATCACTATATCATCCACGTAAGCGTGCACGTTGCGCCCAATCTGTTCTTTGAGGCAACTCTGCACTGTTCGCTGATATGTGGCTCCCGCATTCTTAAGGCCAAAAGGCATAGAAGTGTAACAGTAGATCCCGAAGGGAGTGATGAAAGCCATTTTTTCTTGATCTTCAAGGGCCATCTTGATCTGGTGATAACCAGAATAGGCGTCAAGGAAACATAGGAGCTGACATCCCGCAGTCGAGTCTATGATCTGGTCAATACAAGGCAGCGCAAAGGGATCCTTCGGGCAAGCCTTGTTTAGGTTTCTGTAGTCGATGCACATGCTTCAGGTCCCGTTCTTTTTCAAAATGAGGACCGGGTTTGCTAGCCATTCTGGATAGAAGACTTCCATGATGAACCCGGCAACAAGGAGCCAGACTATCTCTTCCCCAATAGTGTTTCTCCTTTCGTCGTTGAAACGGCGAAGGAATTGCTTGACCGGCTTCAATTTTGGATCTATGTTTAGGTGGTCCTCAGCAAGTTCACTCGGGACACCTGGCATGTCAGAGGGTTTCCATGCAAAGATGTCTCGATTCTCACAGAGGAACTCGATGATCACGCTGTCCTATTTGTCGGATAACTCTGTCCCAATGATGAGTTGCTGAGAAGAGTTACCAGGGACAAAGTCAATTTTCTTTGTATCCTGAGCCGGTTGGAACTTGGGGTTATTGTCGGGAGTCGGTTTCTTCAGGATTGTGGGGTCTGCCGGGTCTACCTTTTCTTGGTATACTGACAAGTCCTCTTTGGCACGTGTCAACTCGGCAAATTTGACGTGCTGTTCGTCGCACTCCACTGCCCTGGACCGACTTCCATCGACTGTGATTGTGCCATTAGCACCCGGCATCTTTAGTTTTAGATAGACATAACATGGCCGAGCCATGAATTTAGCGTAACCCGGTCGGCCAAAAATGGCGTGATATGGGCTCTCGAGTTTTACCACTTCAAAGGGTATGAGCTCGGAGCGGAAATTCTCAGCGTTTCCGAAAGCCGTATCCAGGTGAATTTTGCCTATCGGACGTGCCGACTTGCCTGGGGCTATTCCGTGGAAAACGGTGTTGGAGGGTTGCAGCTGTTTTTGGGTCAGCCCCATCCTGCGGAAAGTTTCGTATTAAAGGATGTTGATGCTGCTTCCTCCGTCCATGAGCACTTTGTCAAGTGTATATCCTCCAATTTGTGGAGATACTACTAGAGCCAGGGCCCCTGGGTTCTCCACCACCAGGGGTGATCATCCCTTGTCCAAGTGATAGGCTGCTTTGACCAATTAAGCCACCTGGGCCAAGCCGGCTCTCCGATCACAGCCATAGCGGCTCTCCGTTGCAGCTTCATATCCCTCCTGCAACTGCTGGTGGTGAAAACGTGATATGTTGCACGATCATGGAGTTGTTTTGGGTTTGCTTGGAATCCAGCGAGCCCTGACTGATTCTGCTGGGCTCCTCCTCCGGGTCCGTGGTGTTGAGGCATTGCATCGGCTCCTTGGTGGCCAGGATTTTGGTTGTTGCCATTCTGGCCGGCTCCTCCACCTGACCCGGGAGGTCCCTGGTTCCCACGTCGTGCAAATTCTTTCATAAAATTGCAATCATCCCAGGTGTGGTTGGCTGGGCGACCGGGTTTACTATGGGTCGGGCAAGGACTCTTCATAGCTGCTTCAAAGCTGTTTGGGCGAAACTTTCCTTCCGGCTTGCGGTAGTTGTTGCCCCCTTGCTTCTGTCTTTGGGAGCCGACATTTTGTTGGCTTCCAAGTCAGAAGTAGTCTGGTCGAGTCGCCGCTTGGTTTGCTGACTCTGATTCTGGGATGTTTTTCCGCCATTTTTGTTCTGGCCGGCTTTATCCTGCTGGATTTCAGTATCCTTGGTTTTTTCAGACTCGTCATATTTGATAACCGCGTTTATGAGCTCTCCTATGTCCTTGACCGTCCTCTTGAGCCGGCCAAGTTTGTGTACTAGGGGCTCGAACTTGCAGTTCCTTTCCAAGACAATGACGGCTGTTTGGGCAGTGATGGTGTCCGAGGAGTGGATTATTTCTGCCACCCGTCGTGCCTAGCTCAGGGTTGACTCTCCTTCCTTCTGGACACAATGCTCCAGGTTAACAATTGTGGTGGCTCGCCGACATGTTCCTTGGAAATTCTTGATGAACATTTCCTTGAGGTCCGTCCAGGAGGAGACAGAATCCTCTGGGAGGTTTTTGAACCATGTGCGAGTCGGCCCTTCCAACATCATTGTGAGGTAATGGGCACAAACTCCTTCGCTGGCTTGTAGCAAGTCCATGGCTAGGTCATAACTTTCGATCCAAGCTGTCGGGTCCATGTCAGCTGTATAGTTCTCGATCTTACGTGGGCCCTTGAAATCTGATGGCAAGCGTGTATTTCGGAGAGCCGGCACCAGGCATCAGATGCCCACGGATCTGCTGATGAACTCGACGTCTTGATCTTCGGGTGGAGGTTGGACCATCTGCTCTACCCGGCGTTCGGGATAGAAGCTGGACGGTATGTCTTGGGTCCTTATCTCCCACGGCGGGTCTGGTGGCGGAGCTCGGCGCTGGCGATGGCTGCTCGAGCCGGCCGGAGCTGGTGAATCCGCTTGCCGGCTCATACTCCGATATGGGGTCTCGTGTAAGTATTGGAATCCCTGTGAGTACTGGGCCTGCTGTGTGATTGCGGTCTTGAGAAAATCGATTGCCCCTTGAGTGGCCTGGTCCACTGGAGTGTCTCCGTGTGCCGGCACGCTGGCGAGGAACCGTGTTACTGCCACCACATTAGCCATGGGGTTATTGAAATGATCCGGAGGCGTATGGAATCGTTCCTGTTGTGGTGAAGGGACGGGTTGCCTTTGTGGCGTGTATCCTGGGGGAGTCGACTGATGCATATCCTGGAATAGTCTCCGGGCCGGCAGATCAGCAGGGATCCGACTCGTGGGTCCTGCAGAGCGCGCGTTGGCGAGACTTAGTTTCTGGGCTTCTCTCAACTCCGACTCGTGTCGTAAGTGCCTGGTTTCTTGGGCGAGTTGGGTCCTCTTTCCACCATTTGTGCGTTCTGGGAGTTAATTTCCCTTCGAATGCTCATCACCTAGGCCTTGACTCCATTGACCCTAGTGATGACGCGAGAGTTGACGGGTGTAGTCTTCTCGCCCTTCGTTGGTGAGCCCCAAGTGGAAGGCGTGATGCAGCACAGCAGCAAATTTCCCTCAGTAAAGATACCAAGGTTTGTCTCCAGTAGAACTCCAAAGATGATAAGTAGGTGTCAGCGGCGCTACTGACGCGGACCTGCACACAGACACAAATAACTTTGTTCCCAACGAAGTTCAGAGAGGTTGTCAATCTCTCCGGTCTTGTTGTTCACAAAGGATCAAACACAAGGGATAATGATAGCAACTGAAACTAAAAGTAGAAAATTAAATGAGCGTGGAAACAGTAATGAGGATATGGACCGGGATACGTGATGTTCACTAGTGATGTCTCTCTCCCAAAAGACGATAAAACTGCTATGCGAGTTATCAAATTACAGAAGGGCAATTGACAGGATTATGAACGCACGGCAATGCTAACTATGCTTCAAAAGAAAGGAAGAGGCTCAAAAGCACGGGAAGTACGCCAAAATAAGTAGACCGAAATCCAACTGCATCTACTACTAATTATCCACCTTGAGATATCTATCCAGAACATCTCGCTGGTATTAAGTTGCGAGCCCCACCCAAAGTGTAAACCCAAAGCAACAAACAACTGCATTAAAAAGCACATTGCGTAAAGTAAACAATCCTTGCAACCGCGGTTACAAGCACCGTTGTTTTCCCCCTTGTGGCAACAGCACATCCCCTAGACTCATGTATCTGTCACTCAAGCATGTCATCGGGGGGCATGAACCCACAATCGAGCATAAAGTTCCCTCTTGGGGTGACTACCTACTACTTGGCCAAAGCAATAAACAGCAACGGAGAACATGCAAGAATTACTTAGGAACAAAAATATAAGAGATAAAAACCAAATATATTACTCAATCACAATCTGAACATAATCTCATAATCCATTAGATCCCATCAAACTCAGCATAGCAATAGCAGAAAGATTTCAAAAGTGCCTCGATCATGTAGGGAAGCTCACGAGGTCTAAACCATGAAGAACAAAGAGGGGAGGAGAACATCACATAGCTACTGATCACGGACCCATGGTCCAAGGAAAACTACTCACGAGACATCCGGGGAGCATCCATGGTGGAGAGCAGACTCCCGGAGGTCAATCCTCACTCCGGCAGGGTGCTGGGAAGAGGTCTTCTGGTTCTCCCGATCTCGGAAGCGCGGCGGCGGTGTAACAAAGGCGAGATCGCAAAAAAGGGTTCTCCTCCTGAAGTTTCCCGTGACGGAGAATATATAGGCGAAGGGGGGCAGCCAGAGGTGGACCAGGGGCCCCAGGCGCTCCCCTGGCGCGGCCAGGGGTGGGGCCGCGCCGGGTGGCCGCCTGGGCCACCCCTGGCTCCCCTCTGGCCCCACTCGGGCTCTTCGCGAAGCTTCCTGTACGCTGATTTTTCCTATATTTTTCCCGGAATTTTTCTGGCACTTTTTATATGGGGGAAAACTGAAATAGAAAAACAGCAGAAAACAGGAACTGACACTGTGGTGCACTGAGTTAATAGGTTAGTCCAAATATGATCAAAATTGTATGAAAGTGTATCTAGATCATAGCAATATCACACAAAACATGCATGGAGCAAGCAGAAATTATAGATACGTTTTGGACGTATCACCTGGTTCTCCAGGCTTGCTGGTTTTCAGCAGTCATCGGTGCAGCTAAGGCTTCATCCAAGGCGTTTAGGGCATTTGAGAGGACCTCTGCTCCCGTAAGAACTTCTGGCTATTCCCTATCTGGATTAGGGGCTGTGTTGTGAGCCGTCTCTACATTCCGGTTTTGCGCTGCACCCTGAGCCGGTTGGCTTCCCTGCTCTTCGGTGCCCACCATGAACACTGTCACGCAATATGAAGGCTCGTACTGCGGAAAGTCAGGGTCGTATTCAGCTGTTCCCGAGCCGAGTCTGTTGCTCCCTGCGGATCGGATGGAGTCGGTATCTGAGAAGCTTGTTTCACTGGGGTGTGAGTCAGCGTCAGATGTTTCTTTCGTGGTGTTGGGCGTCAGAGGCTCGACAGAGCGCGCCGACTCCGGAGTTCCAGCGATGAACCCGACAAAAGCGTGCTTTGAGCCGTCATATCGCCGACTCGAGGTTTCCAGGGGGACTTCAGGATCCGGCTCTGGCTCAGATCCGTCTGTCTTCCCGATGAAGATATGAATAGACCCGATCAGGACCCGATAACCGGATTCGACGAAATCAGCGTCAGGGCCCCAACTCGAGTCGTCGATGTAGAGCTTTCCACGTCGGATCCTGGTGATTCTCCCAGCCACGAATCCTTCCATACCTTGCAGAGCTCCTCCTAGAATCTCAACACCTGCGAGCGCAGGCCCCACGGTGGGCGCCAACTGTCGTGGGAAAGTCACGGCAGATGTCCGTAGAGTCGGACTTATCATGGGACCTTTGCTGCCAGGCGAATTCGAGGAGAGAGTCGACATAGACACGGGACTCGGCGATTTACCCAGGTTCGGCCCCGTCGATGCGGTAAAGACCTACTCTTGCTTATTGACTATTGTGGGATCGACTCCTCAATAGGAAGAGCCGATCGTATCGATTACAGTTGTGAGGTTTCGCAACCTTAGTCTCGTGGAGATCTAGGTTATAGCGTGAGTTGTCTAGTCCTGGCTTGAGGTAAGTTCTGACTCTGGCTCCCATGACCTCGGCTTATAAAGGTGTCGGTTCCCGGGATTCTGAGAGTCCGAATCCTACACGATGTGGAGTTCTATTCTACTTTACAAGTTTGCTACGTGATATAAAAGGTAAGTCAAATTCCTTCTAGGGCTTCAATCTTCATGCTTGGCACGTCGGGCTCCTGGACGGGTCTTCTTTGTGGGCCTTCATATGTAAGTCGGCCCAGAGGTTTCTAATGCCGGGTCTATGGGCCTGATCCATCCCCCTGACACGAGCCCTGTCGACCTCGTCGTCGTATGCACGCCGGAGTTGCCGCGCCGGCAAGCTGCGCGCCGCAGCCCCCAGGTCCTCCTCCGCGTCGCCCCTTCCCTTAGCCCGCTCTCCCTCTCATGCGCAGGCTTCCATGGACGGAGCCCCGAGGAGCTCGAGCCGCCTCCCCTAAACCTCGCAGCCGGTCGTCGCCCTGACCGGATCCGACCGGATCCCGTCCACCGCGACACGCCGCGCCCCCGTTCCGGCCTCCTCCCGTGGTCGTACGACGAGGGAGCCACCTGCAACCCCGGCGGCGCCGTCAACCCCGTCCGGGAGGAGCACGAGTCCCTGCCTCCCCGCTCGCCCGTTCGATGTGCCTAGGGTGGGCCAGATCGCCTCTGCGACCCAGCATGCCTCCGCAGCCCAGCGGCCTCCTCGACCCAGCGCGCCTCTCCTCTGCTCGTGGGCGAACTCCCGCTATCCAGCGCCCACCCCCTGCACATAGGCCGATCCCATAAGGTGAGGACGCCCCCTTTTTTCTCTTTTTTTCTTTTCTTTTCTGTTGGGCTTGGCCCAATTATTGCTGCCTTGTGTAGCGCCTCGTGCAATGTTTAGTTATATTGCGATCGCCCATGCTAGGCCTGTTTAGTGTAATTCGGCCTGATGGAGATTTTTTTTTTGGAGTTATATTATTTGGCAGAATATTGTTGTATTTTGTGATGCCCGTATCTTTTTAACAGTAGCTCGGATCGCGATGCGTTAAGCATGAAACTTGCTTAGTTTTTCGTGTAAATTAATAAAATTTGCTTCTTTTCCATGTTTGACTTTGTTTACATGTTTTCTATTGCTATTTACGTCGCATGCCACCGTAAATTGTTTATTTAATAACTTTTTAACTGTTGCTCCGATAAAAATGTTCTTTACATGAAACTTGACTAGAATTGCGTGTAGATCTTGAATATGCTGTTCTTGCCTGCTAATAAAAAATTACAAAATTATATTTAGGGAAGAACAGTACCAAATGCAATAATTATCATGGGGTTCGTAATAGTTGCCATGTATAGGTTTTACCCCAACTTAAAGTGACTAGATTAGATAGCTTATTTATGCTTCACCTCTTGCCATGATTGTGTGATATGCCATGCTTGAGTGATATGCCATGTTAACAACGTTTTCTCATGTTGTGTAGCTAAACAACTTTAACCATTGTAAATCGTGCAGTACCGTCATGTGTGACGAATACCCCACTTAACATGTTAGCAACCGCTCTCGACGGTAGATCTGTATCGTAGTGCGTTGCCTCCGGTTGCCCTTTTTATTGTTGCTTGCTCGTGATTGCTTCGTAGTAATAGATGCTTGCTTGTCGATTGCCTTTTCCAGTGTTTACTTCTTGTGTGCTACCACGGATACTCTCGGAGACGATGCGAGCTTGCGATCGACTACACCTTCGGAACCCGACTTATCAATAGGCAAGGACTATACATTACTTATGATACATTCTATTATAACCAGCGGTTTGCATGCTAGTCTAGGTTTTGTTCGATGTTTGATCCTACCACATGTTTACAACCTCTCTTAAACCGATACAACCGTGTCCCCTCCCAGCAAACCATGTACTTCTATGTTACTATTGCTCGTTGCTCAGCCCCTGCCTAGTATGCATGCTTAGGATGCTACGAATGTTACCTGTTACTCCTTGGTTTGGGCTATCACACTAGTATATTTGTTGTGGATGATATCATTATTATAATGTTGACTACACTGACGAAGGATGGAAGGTCCAGGCTATCCCGCCCCGATGCTTTGTTCCATTCGAGTCACCTAGGTCCCGAGTTCTGGGTATTGTGTCTCTTGAAGAGCGTGCCTAACCGTGTGTGGGATACTATGGGGTCCCCTTGTCTTACCTACCTAGCTGCAAACATTTCTAGTGGTGGCCCAAGCTGATTTTACCATTTGAGAAACCGTGTGCGTAACTGGTCTGCCGCCAATGGATTTAAAATAAACCGGGCCAGTGGGATGGTATATCCTGTTGGTCCACACCTGGAAGCTAGGGAGCCTGCCCGGGCGAGGGTAGGTTATCCCGACCTCGTCCAGACGGTAGAGACCAATTTGAGAGCGCGACCGGCTTTTGAGTTGGGTGTCGACTCACCGGGGGCCACCCGGATTTGTGCGTTGTAAGTTAGAGGGACCTGTTTTACCGGATCTCTCGGAACAACTCTTCAATGAGTGTCTTTAACGGGCCTGACTGAGAGAGATGGGCGTGCGTGCGGAGCCTTGTAATGGGCAGTTGGTACACCCCTGCAGGGTTAAATCATTTCGAGAAGCCGTGTCCACGGTTATGGACGACTTGAGACCTACTCCTTGTTCACAGACAACAACAACTGAGATAAACTTAGTAACTTGATCAACGTGTGTGTGCCTTGACTGCTTCATCTTCGTCAGGTTGCGAAGAGGATGACAAGGATAGGATAGGCGTTATGCTTGCGTAAGTAGTTGATAGCAAGACTTGTTGGAGGCGATTCCTCATCGAATGCTTGGTTCTCATCTTACTCTAAAATAGACCGTTAGCCACTCACATATTGCTAGTGCGTCTGCAACCTCACCACTACCCCCATCTTACTTGTGAGAAGTTAGTTACAAGACTTTTGATATAGCTCACCTCTTCTTTTCTCTTTTACGCATGTTATGCAACGATCTTGGACTTCAGAGGAGCTTGACGACCCTTCTTCTGGACGCCTTCACGAAGACTCGACGACGACTAGTTAGGTGGATCCTGGCGAAGAGCCTGGACCCGTGTGGTTATGGGAATGGTGTGTTTTACCTTTTCCACTAGGCATTTGAATGTAATCTGTACTCAGACATGTATCTTCTAGTGATGTAATGTATTTAAGGAAGTTGTATGCCGATTGTATGAGATGTTGTATCCATGTAGCTATAATGTTGTGATATCATGTTGGAAATCCGGGGCATATGGCATTGTCATATGTCGCGGTGGACCGATATGTGGTTCGTCCCTGGATCTGGATGGAAACATCTAGATCTGGAACATTATCGCATATCGGGCCTTACACCAATGATGTGCTCGCAGGTAGTGGGGTTCGTTTTCTCGCAAGTGCAAAGGGTGACGATGGCAGTCGTCAGTCCAATACCACTTTGGACAAATCAGAGTTGCTAGATTCCTACTCATCGTTATGCGATGACATGAATCTTGAATGACGCAGCGACGACAGCTGAAGGCGGCCTCCATGTTTGCCTCCACCGAGCATCATGGCGACAAAGATGACAACGCCTCTTGTTTATGGTCCTCGCCGGTGCAGAACTTAAAGATCAATAAATTTCACTATCGACGAGAGTAACGACGTCTACATTCAAATATATTATATAAGTCCTTGCTCAAAAAACATCAATCACGGGGCCTTTTCCTTCCACAGGCGAACCATTGGGGAGCATGCGCTTGTAATGCATTATTAATTGGAATGCATTGGCAGTTATAATGTGTTGCGTACTGAATCATTGAACCTTCATATCATGGTAAACCAGGGCAAGTATTATTAGAGAGGAATTTCTCAACAAGTATAAAGCATAATAAATGCCGGTCTCAAAGTATCTATATTGGCTTTGCTAGCGCAACACCTATATTTATAGTGAGTGGCTCTCTCGCCTTGTAAAAAAATCATCATAAACCAGAGACGATCCTTGGAAAGGAAACATTCTTATGTGATAGAAACTGAATAAGTGAATACATGGATAGGAAACACCAAAAAATTGCATTGAACATTGAAGAATACCGAAATACTACGGAGTTAGCGTGATTTTTTTGGCATGATGGGAGGACATGTGTTTTGCTTTGACGAACAATGAAGCCACAGGGCAACCTGAAAGTAGGGTACATCGTTCTTATCATATTCAATGATGCACCTTTTGTGTGAAGAAAGAAGGTAAGCATAGAACCACCAGATATGAACATCAATCATAAAGTGCTCAAAATCCCCTAACTATTTTTGCATGGACAAGCTTCCCGTCTTTCGGGGGGTGAAGCAAACTGGCCCTGTGGCCATTGAGGGCCGAGCTTGGTCCTGGCGGTGTGACCGGGCGCGGTCGACTCGGCTCTGTACTAGATGGCTTCGGGCGTCGTCTTCAACATCAAAATAACGGTCATCCTGGCGCCGAGGGAACTCCTCTCTCCGTGGTGCGGGACGACCTGTCCCGTGAGCCTCTGCCCTCCTGTGATCTTCATGCCGATACTGCTCTAGGTGGCGATCTCCTCGGGGTTCATCTCTGCGCCGATGTGAATTGTTCCTGTTTCTCCGCACTTCTCCATAGGGCGTGTGCACCGACATTGATGTTCTTGCAGGGGGGACTTGAGAATGAATTCGTTGCTGTGATTGACTGACAGTAGCGTTTTGATCCACTGTGGTTTGTAACAAAAAAGCCAGGTGCTGCATTTCTTCTGTTGCCGATCCACTGGGCTGCAGAGAGTTTGCAATCTGAGTCGCCGCTATGAGATTTTCCACTGGGTACCCATAGCCCGGAAAGGTTCTCGTCCTGGGCCTCGCAATTGCCGACTTGTTCTACTTTCCCTGAGCCGAGCTACCTCCCGAGCTTGACGTTCCAAAGTGTTTTCTAGCTCGGCCAGGCACTCACGCTCAGCCAAGTTAGTTAATCGGGCTGCCTCCAGGCCTCGCCCTTCTGGAGTGCTTGTGTCAATGGGGTGTTTAGCAGCCGCTCGGCAGCTTCTGCTTCTTCCCGCTCCTCCCGAGTAAGGGGGCGGGGTTGTCGACTTGCTTCCCCGAGCTCTAACCTTCGGAAAGTGGATACACGCCGGTTCGGATCCCGAGCGCCAGTCCTGGATGGGCTGTTAGCTTCATCTCGGGCTTGATTGTCCCGAGCTGGCAATGGCTGAGAGGGCGGAGTCTCGGCCATGCACACTTCTGCAACTGCGACTGGGGCGTCGCTGCTGCCCTCTTGCTCGGCACCCGACTCGGGGTCAGATGCCGCCATGCCTTCTTCTTCGACCAAGTCGAACAGAGGCAAGAGATATGATGTGGAGCCCTCCCGTGCGATCAGTTCGTCCAGGGCCTTCTGGGCTAACTCCACCGAGTCAATGACTGCCACCTGCTGAATCTTGACCGATTTTCCGCGATGATGAGCGCGCGGTCGGCTCGAGCGCTTCTTCTTATGGCGGACGGATAACGGTGCGGGTGCTTGACGATGGGACGGGACTAAGGTTTTTATCTCTACGGAGAGGCCTAACCTGTATAATTCCCTTGCGTCAACCCTCTCTACGTACAGATTCATTTAGCTCCTTTCATACCCCTATATCTATTGTCAGGATTATATCCCCGACAGAGCGCGGGCAAGGGTTGAGGGTCTGGGGAGGAAGAAAACAAAAGAATGAGAGATGGGGAGAGGTATCTCACCGTCTCCAACTTGATCTTGCCGGCGAGCCGTCCTCTGCTACCCCGCCTTGAGAACCTCCGTCTCATCAGCGGTCAAACCTCACAGCCATTGTTTTCAGCACCGCCTCTCTCACCTTGCCAAGCAGATGCATCCCACCACCCCTCTGCCTTTCCTTGTCCGGCCATCGAGGTCACCTTGGAAGTAAAAAAATATTAAATTATGCAAGCACTCCAAGTAAATCTGGCAAGGTAAATCAATTATCAATAGCGAAAAAGTGGGATAACATATGATACTATATAGTTCGATAGGAGAAAGGTAATCCCACCACCAAAGCACAAGCATCAACATAGGCTGGATGGCCAACAAACATAAACCATACCTTGAAGGCTATGTCTCTGAGAACAGAGAAGGGATACAGAGAACTTAACTTGGGTTTGTAACCGATGTCGAACATCACATAACCAATGCCAGGGGCAAGCCTCGATGAGGTAGGAGAGGTTGGCCGGGCTCGAAAGCCCTGCTAGATTCTTGTGTAGCTTGGAGTCGTCAGCATGCAACTGCTGCAGCCACTATCAACGAGCCGCTGAGGCCACCGTCTGCTACACAACTGCATGATCCGCCTCTTGTAGAGCGACCACGACAAGGAATAGGCAAAGCGCGGGAAGGGGGTGAGTGTCTGGGGAGGAAGAAAACAAAAGAGTGAGAGATGGGGAGAGGTATATGATACGTCCAAAACGTATCTATAATTTCTGCTTGCTCCTTGCATGTTTTGTGTGATATTGCTATGATCTAGATACACTTTCATACACTTTTGATCATATTTGGACTAACCTATTAACTCAGTGCACCCCAGTGCCAGTTCCTGTTTTCTGCTGTTTTTCTATTTCAGTTTTCCCCCATATAAAAAGTGCCAGAAAAATTCCGGGAAAAATACAGGAAAAATCAGCGTACAGGAAGCTTCGCGAAGAGCCCGAGTGGGGCCAGAGGGGAGCCAGGGGGGCCCAGGCGGCCACCCGGCGCGGCCCCACCCCTGGCCGCGCCAGGGGGGCGCCTGGGGCCCCTGGTCCACCTCTGGCTGCCCCCCTTCTCCTATTTATTCTCCGTCACGGGGAAACTCCGAAGACAGAACCCTATTTTGCAAACTCGCCTCTGTTCCACCGCCGCCGCGCTTCCGAGATCGGGAGCACCAGAAGACCTCTTCCCGGCACCCTGCCGGAGGGAGGGCCGACCTCCGGGAGTCTCCTCTCCACCATGGATGCTCCCCGGATACCCCGCCTTGAGTAGCTCCGTCTCATCAGCGGTCCAACCTCACAGTCATCATTTTCAGCACCGCCTCTCTCACCTTGCCAAGAAGATGCATCCATCCACCCCTCTACCTTCCTTGTCCGGCCATCGAGGTCAGCTTGGAAGTGAAAAATATTAAGTTATGCAAGCACTCCAAGTAAATCTGGGAAGGAAAATCAATTATCAATAGCGAAAAGTGGGAGAACATACGTTAGTGTATAGTTCGATTGCAGAAAGTTAATCCACCACCAAAGCACAAGCACCAACTTAGGCTGGATGGCCAACAAACATAAGCCATACCTTGAGGGCTATGTCTCAGAGCACAGAGAAGGGATACAGATAACTTAACTTGGGGTTGCAGCCGATGCCGAACATCACATAACTAATGTGAGGGGCAAGCCTCGACGAGGTAGGAGAGGTTGGCGGGGCGCAGAAGCCGTGCTAGATTATTGTGTAGCTTGAAGTCGTCGGCGTGCAACTGCTGCAGCCACTATCAACGAGCCGCGGAGGGCACGGTCTTCTGCACAAACGCATGATCCGCTTCCTGTTGAGCGATGACGACGAGGAAGAGGAAGAGCGCGGGCAAGGGGTTGAGGGTCTGGGGAGGAAGAACATAAAAGAATGAGAGATGGGAAGAGGTACCTCACCGTCTCCAACTTGATCTTGCCCCCTTTCTTCCTCGTTTACGGTTCAGAAGCAGTTCTCTCGAGCGACCTCAAGCACAATGCCCCCCGTGTAAGCTAGTACACAGAAGCCGAAGCCGAAGAAGCACGACAAGATGGTGTTGATCTCTTGGAAGAAGAGCGAAACCTAGCTCTCACCCGCTCGGCGTTCTATCAGCAAGACCTTCGCCGATACCACGACCGACATGTCCGAGCTCGCTCCTTTCAAGAGGGCGACATGGTACTTCGCATCAAGCAAAATTCGGACCCACAAACTAGCTCCCCCATGGGAAGGCCCATATGTCATCTCTAGAGTACTGCACAATGGGGCCTATCACCTGTACGATGTAACTAGTAAGATAGAAGAGCCTCATGCATGAAACGCCCAGTTATTGCGCCGTTTCTATGCATGAGCACGCTTGTAAGATCAGAATAAATATTATTTCGTACACACAGTGTGCCTTGGTCAATCTGTTTTCCATTACTACCAATCAGGTTTTTCATCCGAGCTGCGCGCAACTCGGACGAGAACTTAGAAAACTTATTATAAGTTCTCACCAACGTCCAACAGGCTTGGGAAAGCACAACATCATCTGCATTGAGGATCTTGTTTACAAGATCATCAATAGAAAAAAATTCTAAGTACTTTCAAGTCTTAGGAGACTTGGGGGCTGCTTAAAGTTATAAAATCAGGTTTTCTTCCGAGCTGTGCCTAGCTCGGACGAAAATCCAAAATCAGGTTTTCTATCCGAGCTGCGCACAGCTCGGACGAGAACTTAGAAAACTTATGATAAGTGATTACCAACGCCCAACAGGCTTCGGAAAGCACAACATCATCTGCATTGAGGATCTTGTTTACAAGATCATCAATAGAAAAAATTTCTAAGTACTTTCAAGTCTCAGGAGACTTGGGGGATGCTTAAAGTTATAAAATCAGGTTTTCTTCCGAGCTGTGCGTAGCTCGGACGAAAATTCACAATCAGGTTGTCTATCCGAGCTGCGCACAGCTCGGACGAGAACTTAGAAAACTTATCATATGTGCTTGCCAAAACCACGAGGCTTGGGGAAGCACAACATCATCCGCATTGAGGATCTTGTCGACAAGATCATCAATAGAAAAAATTCTAAAGTACTTTCAAGTCTCAGGAGATTTGGGGGGTACTCAAAGTTATAAAATCAGGTTTTCCGCCGAGCTATACGCAGCTTGGATGAAAACTTAGAAAATTCATACAAGAATAAAAGCAACATCGGCAGATAAATCCGTTTCCCACTAAGAAACAGAATACGAGTTCATCAATCAAACAATGCAGTGCCCCGTCACACAACCACATAGTGAAACTTATTACAGATCCACTCGGCATCCCGAGGAAAATTTCACACAAGCGTTTTTCACTATACTCCACTCATTCCTCGCCTGCCTCGTCGGACTCACTGGTTACGCCAGTTGACTCAACAAAGAAGTCCAGATCGGGCATCAAGGCTATTCTGCTAGCAGTTTCAGCATAACGCGGAAGGAAGGAGGTGCATCTCTGACCTTCTTTCGGATCTCCACCGCCAACCCGCTCAAGATTATGGACCCGCTCCAGAAAATGCGCTTTGGTCAAGGCCAGCGCGTAATTCGCACCACTCTGCGCCGCTGAGCGTTTCCAGCGGGCCAGTTGATGAGGGGCCTCTCGGAGGACGGGCACAATAGTGTCCAACTTCACCCTGCTTCCCTCATCAGGTGATAGCTTTCTCTTCAAAGCCAGGGTAGCACCCATGACTTCTTCAGCAAATTTCTTCGCTTTAGCGCACCTCATGGTCAGCAGACCCCGAGCCAGAGCAAATTATGTTGTCACTGGCGTGTAATTACCCCTCTTCATCATTTCGGCAAACTCAGCCATGCGCGCTTGCTCGGCCTCCGAGTCCGTCCCGTATGCTGCATCAAAGGAGAAGACGAGTACACAATGGAAGACTTGGGAACATTTCCCCATCATAACTCGGATCACAAAACTCACCAGACAAGGTTTCACTGAAAATGGCAAACCGCCTAGCACAATACTCTTCAGCTGTCTTCACCGCCTTCCGAGTTGTTTCCAACTCTGCTTGATGTTTCTTCTCATCCTCGACACGCAGCTTGGATAACTTCTCCAAATCCGACTCCAGTTTCGCGATACATGCTTCGTTCTCCCTCACCGCTTGTTTGTAATGATGCAAACTTGTTTCCAGAGCCTTTTTCTCCTTGGCCCGCCTCTCAACCTGGTCTATCTCCTTCTTCATTTTTGCAACGAAATCATCGTTCTCTTTAACTTTGGCGTCAAAAGCTTTCTTCGCCGCTTCTGCAAACAGAGTTCAAAACGGATAAATAGGACGATGGAATACACCAATACAGGAACGCAAGGGTCCTTACCATTGTCTTCAGCATGCTGCTTCTTCAGTTTGTTGTGCTCTTCAAGTAGCGCCTCATATGCACTCTTGGCAGCAGTGCTCTCCTCGTGCAACTTCACGAAGGCCGACCCAAGCTTGCATGCCTCCTATGAAGACGAAAGGAATACCATGCTGAAATAAATACCTCCTATCAAAAGACTCTGAATAACTTCGCAAAGTTACTCGGAGCCTTGGGGGCTACACCCAGTGGGTGCACTAAGAAGTGCTCCCACTGGAAGTTCACTGAAATAAATACCTCCTATCAAAAGACTTCGAATAACTTTGCAAAGTTACTCGGAGCCTAGGGGCTACACCCAGCGGGTGCACTAAGAAGTGCTCCCACTGGAAGTTCACTGAAATAAATACCTCCTATCAAAAGACTCCGAATAACTTCGCAAAGTTACTCGGAGCCTTGGGGGCTACACCCAGTGGGTGCACTAGAAGTGCTCCCACTAGAAGTTCACTGAAATAAAAAACCTCCTTTCAAAAGACTCCGAATAACTTCGCAAAGTTACTTGGATCCTTGGGGGCTACACCCACTGGATGCACTAAGCAGTGCCCCCCAGCGAAGATTTCAAACCCGCAAAATAACAACAAAACGCCCAAAGGTCATTCCGACACCCACTGGGTAGGAAAACTTACATAAGTACTTACGTGCATGTTGGACTTCACCAACTCGGCCTCGGACGCTAGCTCACGCAGCCGCATCTCAAATTGAGTCGCCCTAACCAAAGATTCCTTCAAACCACCAACAACAACACTCTCCACTGGTGCTCCGACTGGAATGGCTACTGACACAGTAGGTCCATCCCCTCGAGCGGCCGCCGGGGCAACAGGAATCTCCTTAACAGCCTCCCCAGCCGGAGCATCAGGTGCGGCAGCTCGGGAACCAGACCCAGAGGACACCGTCCCCTCAGGAACAATCACCTCAGGAGGAGTGACCCCATCGGCGGCTGGCTCGGTAGCAATCCGAGTTGGGTCAGCAGTAGAGTCAACATCCATGTCTGCGGCAGATACAACAAACAATTAGAAGCGAAAAGACGACAGTGGTACAAGCCTCAACAAAAACAGCGAAGAATTCTCACCAATGGCCGCAACGTCTTCTAGAATAGTGTCCATTCCAGGAAAGTCAGTCACCTCGCAAGTACTAACATCCTCCAAAGCTTCAACCCCGGGATCCTCGATCCCAGGTAGCGTCTCAGAACCACTCGGACGAACACTGCAAAATAAAACAGCTGAGGACGGGCCTGGGAAACCAATAGAGAGTTAAATCATATGAAAACCAACAACATTACTTGTGGATGGTCTTCAAGCTACGCCTCGCGAGATCAACCTTGGCCGGACCAGCTCCAGTCCCCTTGGCCTTCTCAACAACAGCACCCCCCGGGGGGTTAGCCTCTCGGCCCCCAAGCGTGACAAGCTTCTTCTTCTTCATAAGCGCAACCTTCCCAGAACTGAGGCTCAAGGGTGGAAGTTTCCCGCTGCCCTCTTCGCCAATCGGAGTATGAGCCCTTTTACGGGTCCGAGTAAGCCCTTCCCGCGCCGACTCGCGGTCCTGGTTGTTCTTGGAGCGTTGCTCGGACGCCGCCTGAACCCGAGCCACCTCGGACGCCAGCTCCTACCCCGCCTCAACTCCGACCCCCGCACCAGCAGTGCTATCTTCATCCTCCTCGGTAGGATGCTGCGGAGCCAGAGGAATAGGAGAACGGAACTGGGTAAAATCCTAGGAAAAAATAAGGAAGTCCGAGTTAGAGCCAACAAGTGAAATACATTCAAGATACATATGGCACAAGTTGGCATATCAAGGTGGGAGGATTCTCGATGATGAGAGGTCTCACTCGACCAGTCGTCTGAAGACCATGGGTCACGCTGGTTATATATTCATCTGGAGCTCAAATTCGTCCAGAGGCATCTCGGTGTTACTATAGCGGGTGTCGTCCTGCAACCCGGAATATGTCCACATTCCTAGAGCCCTGGACTGGAGAGGCTGAATCTTCCGAACCACAAAGGTGGCTATCATATCCATGGCGTCTAAACCGTTTTTCTTCAGCCTGATGACTTCACGCATCAAGGGGAGCACCTGCTCCTTATCAGCATTGGTGAGTCGGGGATTCCAGCCCTGGGAGGAAGTTAGCCTAACGTCCGAGTAAGGAGGCAAGGTACGCACCCCCGGCCCCTCGGCCACCTTGCAATAAAACCAATTGTTCTGCCAATTCTTGACAGAATCCAGCACACTAGAGGGAAAATACTGCACCCCTGTTTCTTAGCCAAGAACAGGCCGCCACATAGGTGATTGAACTCCACGCCACAACCCTCCCCGGACTTCTTCGCCTTTTGAGGATTAATGGCGTATATGCTACGGAAAAGGTGCCAGTGAGGCTCTATGCCTAAGAATCCCTCACAAAGGGTGAAGAAGCTAGAGAGAAGAGTAACAGCGTTGGGGACAATGTGATGAAGCTGAGCACCCGTAAAAGCCAAAAAATCCAAGAAGAAGGGATGTGGAGGAAGAGAAAATCCGCGGTCCACATGCGAAAAAAAAAGGACTCTCTCACCGTCCCGTGGAGAAGGCTCGTCTTCCCCAGCCGCGGGAAGGCGACAACCCTCGCGGGGAACCAGACCGGCATCCTGGTACCCCAGCAGCATGTCCTCCGTCACGATTGACGGAATCCATTCCCCCGCAGACATGGTCTCAGCGGCGGTGGAAGGGCAGCGAGAGTGACGGCCTCCCAGGATGGAGCACGGGCGGCCGGCGGAGGTGTCTCGGGGGCAAGATCGAGCGGGCAAGGAAGAGGTGAATAAGACTAGTCATTTCTTGTATCAGCATTGGTGAGTCGGGGATTCCAGCCCTGGGAGGAAGTTAGCCTAACGTCCGAGTAAGGAGGCAAGGTACGCACCCCCGGCCCCTCGGCCACCTTGCAATAAAACCAATTGTTCTGCCAATTCTTGACAGAATCCAGCACACTAGAGGGAAAATACTGCACCCTTGTTTATTAGCCAAGAACAGGCCGCCACATAGGTGATTGAACTCCACGCCACAACCCTCCCCGGACTTCTTCGCCTTTTGAGGATTAATGGCGTATATGCTACGGAAAAGGTGCCAGTGAGGCTCTATGCCTAAGAATCCCTCACAAAGGGTGAAGAAGCTAGAGAGAAGACTAATAGCGTTGGGGACAATGTGATGAAGCTGAGCACCCATAAAAGCCAAAAAATCCAAGAAGAAGGGATGTGGAGGAAGAGAAAATCCGCGGTCCACATGCGAAAGCAAAAGGACTCTCTCACAGTCCCGTGGAGCAGGCTCGTCTTCCCCAGCCGCGGGAAGGCGACAACCCTCGCGGGGAACCAGACCGGCATCCTGGTACCCCAGCAGCATGTCCTCCGTCACGATTGACGGAAGCCATTCCCCCGCAGACATGGTCTCAGCGGCGGCGGAAGGGCAGCGCGAGTGACGGCCTCCCAGGATGGAGCACGGGCGGCCGGCGGAGGTGTCTCGGCGGCGAGATCGAGCGGGCAAGGAAGAGGTGAATAAGACTAGTCATTTCAAGGACCTAGTCATTTCTTGTGGAGTGCATAATATTTATGGGACAAGCATGTTAACAAGTGTTATAATTAGTCAGAATGTCAATAAAGTTATACTACATACTAAAATAGAAGCAACTATGGGGATATGTACTAATCGTATATTTCATTTTTGTTTGCTTGTTTCGTTAAAGAATATCCATGCTGAAAGTTCTATGTAAGAAAATGGCAGGCCAGTGATTCTATTTGATGAATGAAATATGAAAAACAATACAAAAGTAAATCAGCATAGAAAGGAAGTCGATAGACTTTCAAAAATTAAATAAGGTTTAAACTGAAATGTTGATCAATCAGCAAACACCTGAGACGCAAAAAGAAAAAGAAAACTCTCGGTCAAGACATCATAATCTATATAGCGAGCAACATCTTGTGTAAGATGAAACACAAAGAGTATTGAACAAAAGTGATAACCGTAATAAATATGAAGATGCATAAAATTTCAGTACACCTAGCATGCATTCAGTACATCATTCTTGAGCTGCAAAAGCTAGACATTACAAAAATTAGCAAAGAGTCGACCAAATTTTATTGCATAGGTAACTATTTATAGAAAAAAAAAGTTGAATCTTCTTGGACAGCATACCATTGGTTCCACGGGAAAAAACCAAGCTTTCTGTAAAATTGTTAAAAAGGTTTGAGCAGCTACAATCTAGTGTGATTGGCATCTCGCTTCGTGTGCTACTTTTTTAGCTTACATGGACCTATCCCACATTTGAATTATCGTTCCCACTACAGTGAAACCCTGTTCGACAAAAAAGGGATAAATTTAAACCCGGCTTGAGCTACTAGGAAAAAAATATCTCTCGGAGTTGTATACTAATGGGAGACATTTTAAAGAAATAGACATTTACAGGCATCTATAGCAAACATCACTTTCTGCTTTTTTGAACTGTATTGAGGAATATGCGTATTTATGAGGAACGGGAAAATAAGATGGAGCATACCTTTGTGTTCTTGGGACCATCGTATTAGGTTTAATCATGCTCACCGTACATTTTATTCCACTTGGTGCAAAGATTCAAATTAATCTATTTCAAAATAAAACTCAGAGTGGGAAACTTCGTGTATGCAGCACTAAAACACGATCACTAAGAATCTGCTTATGGATTTTCTAGTGGTTGTTTCTAGACAAGAAAACTGAAAATAACATAACTAAACACATGTACAAAATACAGCTATGAGGATTCTGGCATGACATGTTACTAACACTGAAAATAACAAACCACCATTATATTTCTGTAACAAAGAACTAACTATATTGATAAAATGATCCCATTGCAAGATAATCGGGAAGATGTACCATTACCTGAAAACCAATTTTCTTTAGAAACATTTTCTTTACCAGATAGCACAAGGTTTTGACCTGCAAATGGCTCTACCAGTATAAGATAGAATTCACAAATTAGATGAAATGTTGTAACGGACTAACGGGTGGGTGTGGGTTCATGCCCACCAATGACACGCTTGAGTGACAGAAACATGAGTCTAGGGGATGTGCTGTTGCCACAAGGGGGAAAACAACGGTGCTTGTAACCGCGGTTGCAAGGATTGTTTACTTTACGCAAAGTTCTTTTTAATGCAGTTGTCTGTTGCTTTGGGTTTACACTTTGGGTGGGGCTCGCAACTTAATACCAGCGAGATGCTCTGGATAGATATCTCAAAGTGGATAATTAGTAGTAGATGCAGTTGGATTACGGTCTACTTATTTTGGCATACTGCCCGTGCTTTTGAGCCTCTTCCTTTCTTTTGTAGCATAGTTAGCATTGCGGTGCATTCATAATCCTGTCAATTGCCCTTCTGTAATTTGTTTACCTCGCATAACAGTTTTATCATCTTTTGGGAGAGAGACATCACTAGTGAACATCACGTATCCCGGTCCATATCCTTATTATTGTTTCCACGCTATCTTTACTTTCCTGCTTTTTACTTTCAGTTTCTATCATTATCCTTTGTGTTTTACCCTTTGTGAACAACAAGACCGGAGAGATTGACAACCTCTCTGAACTTCGTTGGGAACAAAGTTATCTGTGTCTGTGTGCAGGTCCACGTTAGTTGCGCCGCTGACACCTACTTATCATCTCTGGAGTCCTACTGGAGACAAACCTTGGTATCTTCACTGAGGGAAACTTGCTGCTGCGCTACATCTCAACCTTCCACTTGGGGTAACCAACGAAGGGCGAGAAGCCATCAAGCGAATTTCTGGCGCCGTTGCCGGGGACTCCGAGTGCTAAGATAGGGGAGTTGCACACTACCCTTTACCTTTGTTTTTTAGTCTTGTTAGTTTACCTTTCAGTTTTTATCTTTGTGTCTTTTATCAAAATTTACAAAAAAATTATTTATCTTGCTAGTTGTCATTATGTCTGGCCCTTTTGCCTTTGTTGAGACAGAGGTTCTCACCTTTAAACAAAAAGGTAGAGAAATTTTAAAAGATGCTTGGTATAGAATTAATGATTCTCAAAAAAAGAGCCACCAAGAAGCAATCCACTACTATCCTGCTTAGAAATTTTCATGTCGGGATTACTCCTTGGAATAGGTTCATTTTAGATACTGCTATCAATGGGAATTTTCTAGAAGCCCCGACTTGGGAGTCTCTTAATGTTATTGAAAATCTTGTTGGAAATTTCCTTATTGCTAGCATACAAGAAGATATAACTCTAGCTCACATTATGAAGAAACTTGAAAAGATAGAGTTAGAAATACCAAGTATAACTAGGATAAATGAGTTGGATCGCAAGAATCAAGGGAATTTGAATAGTCTTGATAGATCCATGCTTAAAATTATTAAAACTTTGGAGGTTATCAAATCCCATGATACGGATCTTTCTAGGATTGATAAGATTGAGGAAATCATTAATACTCTAGGAACTACTTTTTCCTCAATCAAACCAAAAAAGGTAGAGACTTCAGCAAGAAGGGAACCTAAGTTCAATTATGTCCCTAGGGTTCCCCGACCTAAAAATAAACGGCCCATTGCTAAAGAAGTTGAAACCGTGAAAACTTTGGAAGAAATACCTCTCTTTGATAATTTTATAAATGAATCTTCCATTGATTTTCTGCCTTTTGGTTTTCTCCCTAGAAGTATCTTCATTAGGCCTTTATTTTAAAGACCTCTTAAGACTAGTTGTACAATTGAAGAGCCTTTTGATGATCTAGCTTGATAATGATTCGATTGCTACAACTTGATCTTTTGCATCATGCCTAGCTTAAAGGCATAAAAGAAAGCGCTTTCGGGAGGCAGCCCGCAACGAATTTAGGTTTTTCTTTTTGCTTTTGTTGTGTCTTGATGATTGTTACTACTGTAGCAACATCATTGTATCTTTATTTTTCAGCTTTGTGCCAAGTTATAGCCTCTTACGGCAAGGGAAGTAAAAGTTGGCACATGCTGTCCAGAAAACAGATTCTGTCCTCGTTAACAGAAAAACTCCATAAAAATCCCAGTTCATCTTTTTGAGCTGAAATTTTTACACAGTATGCTCTATACAATTAAGAAACTTCCGTATGTTCAGAGTTTTTTTATTATAGTTGCAGAAGTGCCCCTAAAAAATTCTTTACTATCTGCTATTCTGTTTTTCAAAGATTCTGCCACGTTTTGTCTCTCCTAACTTTTGCAAACCTTAAGCTTGCTTTTTCTTTGAAAAAACTTTTTGGCACTCTTGAGAAACAGTAGCTCTTCAAGAATATCTTTATATCCAGTGGGAAAAAAATTATTTATTAAGGGTACTAACCTCTCTAATCAGCTTATGATGAGTTATGTATGAAGGGAGTTTTCAAGTGTGCGATGGAAGATGATGAAAGAAGATCCAGGAGTGTCAAACGCTCAAGCTTGGGGATGCCCCCATGCATCCCCAACAAATATTCAAGGAGACTCTAGCGTCTAAGCTGGGGGATGCCCCCGTGCATCCCCTTCTCCATCAACAATCATCAGTTCGTCCTTCGTCTCACTATATTTTATCACTTCATGCGTTATGTGATATGCTTGGAGCGTCTCGCTCTTAGGTTTTTTTTAGTTTTCTTTAGCTTTGCTTGCTCTTCATAACAAGTTAGATCCCGTCTTACTTTCTGTGGGAGAGAAACACGCTCCACTTTCAAAATCTAGAACACATCATAGGATTTTTCCTGCTTATCTTTTTGCTGTTGTGTGTTCTTTATCTTTTCATAGCTACTGCCATGTTTAGTTTTAGTCTTAGTTTGTCTTTAGCAAGAGCCTTGGCTTTTGTTTAGTTTGTTTCTGGAACTCTTTTTAGTTTTCATGTTTATCTTGTTAAAGAGAGTTGGTTGTTGCACTGAGTTGTGTCTTGTCTTGAGAGTAGGTAATTGAGGTTGCTATTTAGTTTTAGTAGTAACTTGCAATGGTTTTGAGGTATTGATGTGAGTAATGTTTTAACTTTTGGTGTCAAGAGCTCTAGCCTATTAGTGATAGGTGTCGTATTTTGGGCTATCCGTGTGTATTTTCAAAACCTACAAAACTAGTTGAGAACTCTAGCTACTAGATGGATCACTAATCTTTGGAGGGATCGAATATTAGAGAACACTCACGTACCATGAGTCGAGGATGCGCAAGGATAACCAAACCCCCATACACTCCTCCTCGGGGTACTTGTCTCTTTGTGAACCTCCTTATTAGATTGAGAGTTACCGATAATAAGTGCATGAGTTCTTCGGACTAATGTAAGTATTGAAAGTTGACACTTCCACCTTCCCATATTTTGCTAGCCTCTCCCGTGCCGTGCATTGCCTTCTTCTCACTCAGAGAGTTGGTGTCCACCTTCGTCGGTACATCCAAATCCTTGGCATGATACGCTCTGTCATCATAAACCTCCTTATATCTTTCCTCAAAACAGCCACCATACCTACCTATCAAGGCATTTCCATAGCCTTTCCGAGATATATTGCCATGCAACATCCACCTCTTCATGACTTGATCTTCATGTCATACATGTTCCAGCTACACTGGCAGCGACATACATTGCATACATCATGATAGTTACATCTTCTTTATGATTTTGATTACCTTGTAAAGTGTGAAAGATCTCCTTTACCTTTTTGTAAAATAGAGTGTTGCCCTTAAGTGAGGAAAAGATCCCAAAGTGGACACAATAAAAGATCCCAAAGAGGACAAATGAGAGTTAAATAGAAAGAGCCATTGAGGCCACAAAAAAAATACAAAAAAATAGAAAAAAGAAAAAAAATAAATAAAAAGAGAGAAAGGGGCAACACTACTATCATTTTGAGAGATCCACACTAGTACTCCCTTTATATCCTTGTACCCCATAGAGATGATCATTATGCATATAGCTATGTGGGGACCTTCACACTATAGAACTTGGCTTGCATATTCCAAGGATGAGCCTCCTCAAACGAGCTCTAGGTCTTCATGAGCGAGCAAGTTAGATGCACCCCCACTAGTTCCATTGGAGAGCTTCCTAGCTCGTATGTGCATCCGTTGCATGGCAATCCCTACTCCTCACATCATATCTATCATTTGGCATCTCTTGCCTATGATTGTCCTCATTGATGTGAGCCTTTCTCATCCTTTTTTTCTTCCTCCTCCGTACTTCTCTCTTTGCCATCCTAAGTATCAACTCTCGTGCTTACGCTCATCCATTGCATGAGTGCTCGAAATATCGAAAAGGAGTCGATCAAATTGACTTGTACCTGGCTCGTGGTCTGGGGACGAGTCAAGATAAGATTCCAAAGAGGACCAAGTGTGAAACTTTAGTAGATTGAGTTCTCAACAAATACTTTTTCTCGTATTCCCTATCCCCCTTCTTGCACGCAAACACCATTTGGAGACATTCGAGTCACGGACAGCGAGAGCTCTTGCACCTAATGTTCTTTTGTTACTTGTTTCAATGCTAATATAGACTCTTGCATGTTATGACTTGAATTGAATCTCTCACCTTGATTGCTTTACTTTTCAAAGTACTTATATGGTTGATAGCATGTCACCACAGAAATTACGCTGTTATCATTTACCTACTCGAGGACGAGCAGGAATTAAGCTTGGGGATGTTGATACTTCCAAAACGTATCTATAATTTCTGCTTGCTCCTTGCATGTTTTGTGTCATATTGCTATGATCTAGATACACTTTCATACACTTTTGATCATATTTGGACCAACCTAATAACTCCGTGCACCCCAGTGCCAGTTCCTGTTTTCTGTTGTTTTTCTATTTCAGTTTTCCCCCATATAAAAAGTGCCAGAAAAATTCTGGGAAAAATACAGGAAAAATCAGCGTACAGGAAACTTCGCGAAGAGCCCGAGTGGGGCCAGAGGGGAGCCAGGGGGCCCAGGCGGCCACCCGGCGCGGCCCCACCCCTGGCCGCGCTAGGGGGGCGCCTGGGGCCCCTTGTCCACCTCTGGCTGCCCCCCTTCGCCTATTTAATCTCCGTCACGGGGAAACTCTGAAGACAGAACCCTATTTCGCAAACTCGCCTCTGTTCCGCCGCCGCCGCGCTTCCGAGATCGGGAGCACCAGAAGACCTCTTCCCGGCACCCTGCCGGAGGGAGGGCGACCTCCGGGAGTCTCCTCTCCACCATGGATTCTCCCCGGATGCCTCGTGAGTAGTTTTCCTTGGACCATGAGTCTGTGATCAGTAGCTATTTGATGTTCTCCTCCCCTCTTTGTTCTTCATGGTTTAGACCTCGTGATCTGCCCTACATGATCGAGGAACTTTTGTAATCTTTCTGCTATTGCTATGCTGAGTTTGATGGGATCTGATGGATTATGAGATTATGTTCAGATTGTGATAGAGTAATATATTTGGTTTTTATCTCTTATATTTTTGTTCCTAATTAATTCTTGCATGTTCTCCGTTGTTGTTTATTGCTTTGGCCAAGTAGTAGGTAGTGACTCCAAGAGGGAACGTTATGCTCGATTGTGGGTTCATGCCCCCCGATGACACGCTTGAGTGACAGAAACATGAGTCTAGGGGATGTGTTGTTTCCACAAGGGGGAAAACAATGGTTCTTGTAACCGCGGTTGCAAGGATTGTTTACTTTACACAAAGTTCTTTTTAATGCAGTTGTCTATTACTTTGGGTTTACACTTTGGGTGGGGCTCGCAACTTAATACCAGCGAGATGTTCTGGATAGATATCTCAAGGTGGATGATTAGTAGTAGATGCAGTTCGATTATGATCTACTTATTTTTGCGTACTGCCCGTGCTTTTGAGCCTCTTCCTTTCTTTTGTAGCATAGTTAGCATTGTGGTGCGTTCATAATCCTGTCAATTTCCCTTCTGTAATTTGTTTACCTCGCATAGCAGTTTTATCATCTTTTGGGAGAGAGACATCACTAGTGAACATCACGTATCCCGGTCCATATCCTTATTACTGTTTCCACGCTATCTTTACTTTCCTGCTTTTTACTTTCAGTCATTATCCTTTGTGTTTTACCCTTTGTGAACAACAAGACCGGAGAGATTGACAACCTCTCTGAACTTCGTTGGGAACAAAGTTATCTGTGTCTGTGTGCAGGTCCACGTCAGTTGCGCCGCTGACACCTACTTATCATCTCTGGAGTCCTACTGGAGACAAACCTTGGTATCTTCACTGAGGGAAACTTGCTGTTGCGCTACATCTCAACCTTCCACTTGGGGTAACCAACGAAGGGCGAGAAGCCATCAGTATCTCACCGTCTCCAACTTGATCTTGCCTGCGAGCCGTCCTCTTCTCCCCGCCTTGAGCACATCCGTCTCTTCAGAGGTCCAACCTCACATTCATCGTTTTCAGCACCACCTCTCTCACCTTGCCAAGCAGATGCATCCCACCACCCATCTGCCTTCCTTGTCCGGCAATCGAGGTCACCTTGGAAGTTAAACATATTAAGTTATGCAAGCAGTCCAAGTAAATCTGGGAGGGATAATAAATTATCAATAGAGAAAAAGTGGGATAACATATGTTTATATATAGTTTAAAGGCAGAAAGGTAATCCCACCACCAACACACAAGCACCAACATAGGTCGGATGGCGAACAAAAATAAACCATATCTTGAAGTACTCGATGAGGTAGGAGAGGTTCGCGGGGCGCAGAAGTCATGATAGATTCTAGTGTAGCTTGGAGTCGTCAGTGTGTAACTGTTGCAGCCACTGTCAACCAAGCCGCTGAGTCCACCATCTACCCCACAACCGCATGATCAGCCTCCTGTTGAGCGACGATGATGAGGAAGACGCAGAGAGCAGGCAGGGGTGGAGGGTCTGGGGAGGAAGAAACCAAAAGAATGAGATATGGGGAGAGGTATCTCACCGTCTCCACTGGAACGCTACAACCCCCCCCCCCCCCCGCGCCAGATCTCCCCCTCCCTCTCTCCTGCTTGCTCCCCGGCCCGCCGTGGCCTTCCCGTGGCCGCCCCGCCACCTTTACCGTGGCCAACGGCCACCTCTAAGCACGCCAACTTGTCCGGCCGACACGCCGCCCTAGCTTCATCACCCCGTGCATGGAATCGTTCTGGAGAGCTCCGTGGAAGACGCCCTCGTCCTCGCCATCGCTTATGGCCACCGCTGCCGCCGCCTTCGATTCGCCCTCGTCGGTGCTATCCCACTTTTTCGCTTTTGATAATTGATTTTCCTTCCCAGATTTACTTGGAGGGCTTGCATAACTTAATATTTTTCACTTTCAAGGTGACCTCGATGGCCGGACAAGGAAGGAAGAGGCTTGGTAGGATGCATCTGCTTGGAAAGGTGAGAGAGGCGGTTCTAAAAACGATGGATGTGAGGTTGGACCGCTGATGAGGCGGAGGTGCTCAAGGCGGGGTAGCAGAGGACGGCTCGCCGGCAAGATCAAGTTGGAGACGGTGACATACATCTCCCCATCTCTCATTATTTTGTTCTTCCTCCCCAGACCCTTAACCCTTGCCCGTGCTCTGCCTCTTCCACCTCGTAGTAACTCAATGGGAGGCGGATCATTTGGTTGTGCGGCAGACGGCGGCCACCGCGGCTCGGTTGACAGTGGCTGCAGCAGTTGCACGCTGACGACTCCAAGCTACACTAGAATCTAGCACGGCTTATGTGCCCCGCCAACCTCTCCTACCTCATCGAGGCTTGCCCCTTACATTGGTTATGTAATGTTCAGTATCGGCTACAACCCCAAGTTATGTTCTTTGTATCCCTTCTCTGTGCTCTGAGACATAGGCTTCAAGGTATGCCTTATGTTTGTTGGCCATCCAGCCAAAGGTGATGCTTATGCTTTGGTGGTGGGATTACCTTTCTGCAATCGACTATACACTAACGTATGTTATCCCACTTTTTCTCTATTGATAATTGATTTTACTTGGAGTAATTGCATAACTTAATAATTTTCATTTCCAAGGTGACCTCGATGGACGGACGGATGACACAGGGGTGGTGGGATGCTTGGCAAGATGAGAGAGGCGATGCTGAAAACGGTGGTTGTGAGGTTGGACCGCTGATGAGACGGAGGTGCTTAAGAAGGGGTAGCAGAGAATGGCTCGCCGACAAGATCAAGTTTGAGCCGATGAGATACGTCTCCCCATCTCTCATTCTTTTGTTTTCTTTCTCCCCATACCCTCTACCCCCTGCCCGCGCTCTGCCTCTCCCTCGTCGTCGTCGCTCAACATGAGGCAGATCATGCGGTTGTGCAGCATACAGTGGCCTCAGCGGCTTGTTTACAGTGGTTGTCACAATTTCACGCTGACGACTCCAAGCTACACAAGAATCTGTCACGGCTTCTGCGCCCGCCAGCCTCTCCTACTTAATCGAGGCGTGCCTCTGGCATTGGTTATGTGATGTTCGGCATCGGTTACAACCCCAAGTTAAGTTCTCTGTATCCCTTCTCTGTGCTCTGAGACATAGTCTTCAAGGTATGGTTTATGTTTGTTGGCCATCCAACCTAAGTTCATGCTTGTTCTTTGGTGGTGGGATTATCTTTCTGCAATCGAACTATACACTAACATATGTTATCCCACTTTTTCGCTATTGATCATTGATTTTCCTTCCCAGATTTACTTGGAGTGCTTGCATAACTTAATATTTTTGACTTCCAAGGTGACCTCGATGGCCTGACAAGGAAGGCAGAGGGGTGGTGGGATGCATCTGCTTGCCAAGGTGAGAGAGGCGGTGCTGAAAACGATGGCTGTGAGGTTGGACCGCTGATGAGACAGAGGTTCTCAAGGCGGGGTAGCAGAGGACCGCTCGCCGTCAAGATCAAGTTGGAGACGGTGAGATACGTCTACCCATCTCTCATTCTTTTTTTTGTTCCTCCCCACACCCTCAACCCCCTGCCCGCGCTCTGCCTCTTCCTCGTCATCGTTGCTCAACAGGAGGCAGATCATGCGGTTGTGCAGCAGAAGGTGGCCTCAGCGGCTCGTTGACAGTGGCTGCAGCAGTTGCACGCTTACGACTCCAAGCTACACAACAATCTAGCACGGCTTATGTGCCCCGCCAACCTCTCCTACCTCATTGAGGCCTTGCCCCTGGCATTGGTTATGCGATGTTCGGCATCGGTTACAACCCCAAGTCAAGTTCTCTGTATCCCTTCTCTCAGCTTGGAGACATAGCCTTCAAGGTATTGTTTATGTTTGTTGGCCATCCAGCCTATTTAGATGTTTGTGCTTTGGTGGTGGGATTACCTTTCTGCAATCGAACTATACAGTAACATATGTTATCCCCCTTTTTCGCTATTGATAATTGATTTTCCTTCCCAGATTTAGTTGGAGTGCTTGCATAACTTAATATTTTTCACTTCCAAGGTGACCTCGATGGCCGGAAAAGGAAGGCAGAGGCTCGGTAGGATGCATCTGCTTGGCAAGGTGAGAGAGGCGGTGCTGAAAACGATGGTTGTGAGGTTGGACCGCTGATGAGACGGAGGTGCTCAAGGTGGGGTAGCAGAGGACGGCTCGCCGGCAAGACCAAGTTGGAGACGGTGAGATACCTCTTGAATAAGACTAGTCATTTCTTGAGGTGTCCGCTGGATTCCGTCGTGCTGGATCACCTCCCGAAAGACGGGAAGAAGACTCCACGCCTTATCCCGCGCGTCTGCTCGGCAGACGGATCCCCTTCACCCCTCTGGTCGATTGGTCTCGTAGCGACCGATCGGTCTCCAGTCCTTCGGTCTCGCCGTTCCCCCTCACCCCTTCCGGGATCCCATCTCTCTAATAGTGCCCAACGGTGGCCGCTCGTCTCTGCGCCTCGAATCCGGACTGGATGGATTCGATGATGTCGCTCCGGTGCGCCTCGATCGGGATTGGTTTTTTAGGCAATCAGGTAACTGAATCAGAAGAGGATGAGGATGGAGGATGGATTTTGCTGAATCAGAAGAGGATGGAGGATGGATTTTGCGGGGCCGCTGCGCGTCGCTGCGCGTCGCAAGACCAGGACCAGCAGCAGTAGTGGACCGGACCTTTTTTAGAAGCACCGGAATGGGCTGCTAGCTCGCGAACGGCCCAATGCACCAAAGGCCTTCGTTTCGGCCTTCAGAGCAGCAGCCCAAAGGACAGTTGGGCCAGATTTCATACAGTGCGATCAGATTGTTTTTCAGACGAGATCTGACGGCCAGAAACATCCAGATCGCGAAAATGGATGGTCCAAAAAGCAAATCGCTGTGAGGGCAGGGATTGTGCCCAGTTATTTTATAATGTCCTAAATTTCAACCAACCAGTTGTCCCAGGCGCTTCCTGTATTTTATACTCCATCTTAGAAGCGGCCAAATATATGTATACCGGTAACGTCTCGCTTACTGCTCCGTCTAGGCCGAACAGACATCATTAAGGTACATAATGCGAGCTCAACTCTCACCATAGCTACGATACGCCGTTTATGGCCACGGCGGTGTTGTCGCTCCGCTCCTTCCCGCTCCCTGGCCTCGTGCCGCTCGGTGCTCGCTTTCCTCGTCACTGTCTTCCGCCTCGTGCTCAGGCGGCAGCGGCCGGTGCACCTGCTCAACTACACAACTGCCACCTCCCAAACGCGGACCGGTAGTGCAACCTGGGATGTCTGCGAGTACTTCGGCCTCTAAGCAGGAGAGCTCCGCGCTTCCCTTCATCTTCTCCGGCAAGACGACAAGTTCTCGAGAAGGCGCTGGCCTTCGCCTACAGGAAGCTGAGGAAAGCCTCTTCGCTCATAGCCAAGTCGGATGTCTCCCCGCGAGACATCACAGTCCTCGTCGTCGGCTGCTACATGTACTCGTCCCGACACGTCACCGGCGTTCATGATCGTGCGCCGCTTCAATATGAAGGACAAGACAGGGTGCAGCGCGACATCAAGGCGTACAGCTACGCCGGGGTGGGGTGCAACGCCAATACGATGGACATCGACATGGTGGGACGCGTGCTCCGCATGCAGCGTCGCCGGGGGTATGAACCGATGGTGCTGATGGCTGACGTAGAACACTAGCCTCAGCTGGTACTTCGGCAACAACAAGCACGGACTGCATCTTCCAGCAGCATGGTGGTGCCCATCACCGATGTGGTCGCGCGACGTGCCGACGCTAAGTACAAGCTGTTGCGCGCGCTGCAAACGCACCATGGTGCCGACGACGCAGCGTACAACGTCGCCGTGCAGATGGAGGACAAGGACGGAGGCGTGGGCTTGGCGCTCCTCATCTGCCTCGCCGGCGCCGGCCTTCGCAGCCACATTCGTCACTCTCAGAAATCATAATTACGTATTTTTCTCTACTGGCTCAGACGCACCATTCCATCATGTGCCACGGAACAAATGTCTTCCCGTTACATTGCCCAACTTCCGTCCCTGATAGACATGACCTCTACTTCCCATCCCAACAAGCTTAGACGGTGCCAGATTCCATGTGCAGATGATACCGAGTGCAGATTAGTCGCGTCCCTAAATATGGAACTAGATTAAGCTAATCGTATGGTCAAGATTGTTTGGATCCCCGCTATTGGCTTTTTTATAGGTGTAGTAGATAGTAGATGTGTTGTTGGCATGCTTGTGAATTAGTCGTTCCAGATTTACATATGTTTTTTTGCGGGTAGATTTACATATGTTTCTGACCTCATGAGATTCTAGGACCTGGTTTCCATCGTTTCAGGTTGAATGAGAAAAACTATATGAATTTCCTGATTTTTTTGAAATGTGAAAAACTAAGCGTAATAATGACATGCATATAAAAGGAGTTGTATGTTTTTTCTGTTAATCATTCCATTGTGAAAATAAAAATTCTAAATGTTGCATGTTTTGATGGGGAATAAATAGGGAAACGACAGTGTTGTAGGAAAAGAAGGTTTCTTCACATTCGGGGATGCTCTGTGCAGAGGAAGCTCAGGAAAAGAGTAATGTTACATTTCGTGAGAAGTGCCCAGAACCGGATGTATGTGCCACGTTTATGTATGATCCAAAGTGGGAAGATATTCTACAGGCCTCGCGCTTCCTTGTTAAATTTCCGAAAGGCTACGCGGGGAAGATAAGCAGATACCTAGACGAGGCGAAGCAGCGTTTCAGCGGGATGAAATCTCACGACTGTTCCGTGCTGATGACGCAGATTCTCCCGGTTGCGATGCGAGGGATAATGGACGAGCACGTCCGTAAAACGTTGTTTGTCCTTTACAACTTTTTTGACGTCATCTCCCGGAAGTCGATTTGCGCTACGCAACTCAAAAGGCTACAGGAGGAGATCGTGCTCATACTATGCGAGCTTGAGATCTATTTCCCTCCCGCGTTCTTCGACATTATGGTGCATCTGCTGATCCACGTCGTGGAGGATATCGTCCAACTCGGGCCTGCGTTTCTGCGCAGCATGATGCCGTTCGAAAGGATGAATGGGCACATCAAAAAATACGTTCGTAACAGGTCCCGTCCAGATGCAAGCATAGCGAAGGGCTTTCTAACCGAAGAGTGCATCTCTTTTTGCACGAATTATCTCAACACCGAGAACCCTGTTGGTCTGGCCGTCAACAAGCACTTTGGCAGGACCGATGGGTGTGGTCACCACGAGGGAAGCCGCGCAATGCATGTCAACTTTGACGGTCGAGACATCGACTTTGAAAGGGCAAGCCTAGTCGCGCTACAACACATCCAGTTGGTCGATCCTTGGATAGTAAAGCACAAGGATTTAATCAGGAAAAGTACAGTGACCAGGGCCTGCAGATAACGGACCGAGATCCACGGCTAATCAAAGAGCACAACTCCCGTTTCATGACTTGGTTCAGGGATGAGCTTCGTGCTAATCCCCCGCGAAGGAACGCTTCCGAGGACGAAAAGATGATATTCACCATGTCACAGGGTGTCGCACGCAACCTGATGACCTATCAAGCGTATGATATCAACGGCTACACATTTTACACGGAGGAAAAGGACAATAACTGCGATTACCAGAACTCAGGGGTAACGGGGATATTCTACACCGATGACGTCAAGGAAAGATTCTATGGAAGGATCGAGGACATATGGGAGCTCGACTACTGTGGAGAGAAGGTGCCGATGTTCCGTGTGAGATGGGCCAAGAGCGTCGTAAAAGTAGACCGGTACTTCACCACCATGGTTATACCCGAAGCCAAATCCAAGTCTGCGGGCGCAAACGTCACCGCGAAAAATGAGCCATGGGTACTGGCTAGCCAAGTGGACCAATGCTTCTTCATTACCGACCCATCAAAGCCGAGCCGCGTTGTAGTGAGGAGAGGCAAAATAAACATCATCGGAATGGATGGAGTCGCCAACGAGCAAGACTTTGACAAGTACGGCGACCCGAAGATGGAGGATGACTACGCCGCTCAGGATACATACACCACAACCCTACCGAAGAAAGGTCTCCTCCCGTTCAAGAGGAAAAGTGAAGGCGTCCCGGGCCTAAATTATTCAACCACGACAAAGAAGGGCAAGAAGAAGATCGTGAGGAAACGATAGCTAGATAGCTAGCTCCAAATTTAAGAAAATCTTTTGTAATTTATGATCACTTTGTGTAGCCATGGATTTAATATGCACTTTGTAATTGATGACCGGAAGCATCAGGCACGCGTGCTACTCAATTGTGTTCAATTTTTTCTAGCTTGTATACGCGATATATAGCTGATAACTATGTTGGATATAAGGAATCGCCTTGTCACGCTTATAGAAGCCAGGAGGTGGCCAAACGTTAAAACTAGCTAGGGTACACCATATGAAACTATAAAATGTCCACCATAGATATTTCGTAGCGATAGACGATAGGCCAAATAATTTAACAAAAAAATTAAAAAACACTTATGGGTGGCGCATCATGCCAAGATGCGCCACCAAGTGGTTTCTTATGCGTGGCGCATCTGGCAAGATGCGCCACGCATAAGAAACCACTTGGTGGCGCATCTTGGCATGATGCGCCACCCCTAAGCCTTACCCTATCCAACTACCCCCTCCCCTACCCGCACAGTGTGTGTGTGTAGAATCTGTGTGATGTGTGTGTAGAATCTGTGTGATGTGTGTGTGTGTGTGCGATGTGTGTGTGTAGAATCTGTGTGTGTGTGCGATGTGTGTGTGTGTAGAATCTGTGTGTGTGTGTGTGTGATGTGTGTGTGTGGTGCTTCTGCATGCATATCACAAAAAAATAGAAAAAATCTTAGGGGTGGCGCATATCGCTGAAATGCGCCACTAAGTGCTCTTAGGGGTGGCGCATTGTGCCAGAATGCGCCACGAACAGGTTCCTTATGCGTGGCGCATTTTGCCGAGATGCGCCACGCATAAGAAACCTGTTGGTGGCGCATTCTGGCAAAATGCGCCACCCCTAAGCCTTAACCTTTATCGGGCCCCTCCCCTTGCCCGTGCACAGCAACCATTCCCCTGTCTCCTCGCCATCGACCACCGGAGCCCTCTAGCCGCCACCATCGCCGGAGCTCCCCTGTCTCCTCTCCACCGACCACCGGAGCCGCCCACGCCACCGTAGGAGGCCCCCGTCCTCCTCGTTGTCGATCACCGAAACCGCCCCAACCGCGCCGCCTCTCCACGACGACCTAGGCGACACCCCTCCACCGCGACACCTCTACCTCGACACCGGCCCCGCGCGCCCCTGCCGTTCGAGTTGTCGACGCCGGCCCCGCCCCTGCCAGGTACATCCATACCCCCCTCCTCTGCTCCCCCCTCCCCTCCATTGCCGCCCCAACCCCCACTCGCCCCTCTGATCAAATCCCTTTGTTCAAACCCTAGAGAACAGAGGGGATTTGAGAATTGCTCTGTGTGCAATCCCTTTGGGGAATTTGATGCCTAGTGTGCTAGTGCAATTTAGGAGTTAGAGATGCTAAATTGCAATTTATTTTAGTGCAAAACCTAGAGAACAGAGAGAGACAGAGAATTTTTTAGTGCAATTGGTTTGATCTTGATGATGCTATTTAGGAGTTAGTATGTGCTACTAATTTTCTCTCTCCACTAGCACTCTAAAAATTTGCAAAGAACTAAATATGGTTAATGATTAAGATATGCTTGAAAGTTGGAATATGCTTTAGTAAAAATTAAAAAAGAGAGAGGAGAAAAACCAGTAGGTAAGCATTTGTTCTTATGAACATAATGATGAAACTAGAAAGTGTAGAATCTGTTCTCATCGTGTTTGTCCGCTGTTTTAGTCAAGCTCATTTTTTATTCATTTGCAAGTATACAGAATTTGCAATGCATTGTTTATCTCATCTGGATTTTTTATCAATGTGATGTGTGTGTGTGTGTCCTGTAGCTAGGGAATTTGCTTAAGTAGCTAGATTTAATCCTAAAAAAAGAACTAAGTAGTTAATAGGTTTCTTATTGATATGCTGATAATTAAATAAAGTCCGAAAAGATAGTGGTCATGTGTAGAATTTGTTCTTAACAAAATTAAATGGAGAGGGAAATCTGAGTAGAATCTGTTCTTAACAGAATGCAAGCAGCTTTAAAAAATGCTACTAGCTTTGGTCATTCCTTGGTTCTCTTTTAAAAGAATGCAACACATGGGTTATGTACTAGTTTTACTGTTGTTCTTATAAAAATCCAGCACTTGTCATATAGATGTTGTTAAGCATATATCAATCCACTGTTTTACTTGATATTTGGTGACTCTGTTTATGAAATATGATAAGAACATGTCGACCTTTGCATGAATTCGTGCATGACCTTTGCTATTTTTCTTAACATGAGAGTAGTTGCATTTATTTATTGTGCTAATTAATTAAGTAGTTGCATTTATTAATATTGTACTAGTGCAAACATGTCGACCGGAGCCGACGCCGGTCCTTCTTCTCAGCCGGGAGAAAAAAGGAAGCAATTTTGGGAATACTCCCAGGAAGAGGTCGAGGAGAAGAGAGAAGAGGAAGTACCTCCGGGCGAGGAGGAGTATGAGGAGGAGATAGAGTCGGAGTCCGACTCATCGGATGATGACCTAGAGGAGGAGGCCGGTACGACTGACGGCGAGAGGAACATCGGCGAGGATGATGGGACCGGTGGCTCCAACACAGATGGTATCCATTCAAAGAAGAGGAATCGGAAACTGACCAAGGTCGGCGTCATCAGGCAAGAGTTTACTTTTGTGACCGCCGTCAGGATTCCTAAAGAGCCCGAACGTTTTTCGGAAGGGTATGGCCGTCAAGTCGCGGTGATCCTCCGCAACACCGTGCCGATCACCACGATTAACCTCAGGAGTCGTGAGAATATTCATTATTGTCCGCTTCTTATCAACAAGCTGCACGGATGATAGAAGTTTTCGGAGCCGTACGATAACACCAAACTCAGAGGGAACAAAGTAAACACATGGGCCCTCAGGAAGATGAGCAAGGCCTTGTCCAGTTGGAAAACCCGGGTGAGGAGGGAAATTTTTTAAAAGAACAAAACCTGGGAGGAGCTCAAGGAGAAAGATCCGTTGATCGACGAAGCTACCTACAACCTTTTCAAGGCTAGGTGTGAGTCCGAGCAAGCCAAGGCCGCGAGTGCAAAGGGCAAGGCCATGCGGACGCAGGTCATAGGTAACCACCGTCTCGGAGCCGGTGGTTACAAAAGTTCCAAGCCTAAATGGGACAAGGAGGATGCCGAGTACGCCGCTGCGAGCATACCTAACCCCTTCCAGCAATACAAAGATGATCCGCAGACCAAATTCTTTGTGAGGGCCCGGAGCTATAAGGACAAAGCAACCTCGAAAATAATTATCGATCCTAAGATTCAGGAGTTTACGACTGCCGTGGTAAGTAGTTTACCACGCGACCTTGTCGATTGAATTCTCGAGTGAAGTTCACAATTTCTTAACGTTTCACATTCTTTTTGCAGCAAGCGGAAATGAAAATCGCCTCTTCGCAGGAGTCGTCGGTTAAGCCGGCCGGCCTGTGGGACAACGCCTTTAACAGGGCGTTGAACAAGGTCAAGAAGGTTGACAACGTGAATGTGAAGCCATCGTCAGCCGGCCGTGTGGTCGGCTTTGGTGCGGACCTAAATTGGTCCGAATATTATGGAAAATCGGCGGAGCAGTCCGGTTCGAGGGGGCGCAAGGCGAGAAGGACCGAAGAAGATGCCGCTTATGTTCGTGGACTGGAGGAGAAGGTGAACATGCTTCCGCAGCTTGTCCAGGACGAAGTGCCGAAGACGATGAACGCTCTCCTTCCATATATGATGCAGTCGCTCGCGAATTGGCAAGCACGTGGTGGACAAGGGCCCATACCAGTCCCCAGCATGGTCGGCAGCAACTCGGACACCGCGGCGCCTGCAGTCCCGACTCCGGCCGTAGTGGTGTCTCCCGCACCGACTCCCGGCGTATTGGTGACTCCGGCCGCCAACACCGCGGCGGCGACGCCGGACGTGATGGTAACTCCTCCGTCCACGATCGAGCAACCGGGGCAGCACAATAATGCACCCGGCGGCAGCGCAAATAGGGCGACCGACGCCACGGGAGGCAGTGCGCCCTCCGTCTCTTGCACGCCCGCCATCATCGGCGGGGTCTCTGACGGCGGGGTCTCTTCACTAGCCGACCTCGACGCCCTCAAGGTAACTATAAGCGTCTTCAACTCAAAAGATGACTTCATCTCCTTGCCTTTTTTAGTGGAATCTCTCTGATGCCGTACATGCATATATATATATATATATATATATATATATATATCTTTCGCAGGAGGACACTCCATGCATTCTATTACAAGTCGTGGACGGCGAGTTGAAGGATATTGCCAAAGGTAAAATCATTCAACCACAAAATCGAATCATGCACAATATGCCGATGGCACCGGAGATGCATAGGGTTCAAATATCTCTCGTGATTTCGGGCTACGAGAGAGTTCAACCTCCCATTCAACCCCCCGGATACGATGAGGACAAGCCGGCAGTCCTCAGTGACTGTTTCAACCAAATATGCCTATGGCCGAAGAGCCAAATGCGTTTAATGACGGGGGAAAGGGGCACCACACCTAGGACAACACCGCTAGTCATCGTGTCGGCGCCACATGATCCCATCGGCGCACAACAAGAAGACGATGATCTTGATGATGATATCAGCGCCGACCAGTTCATCAATACTTTGTATGATGCTGATGACTTATTCATGCCTCCTGCTGAAGGAGCCTATCAGCATGACAAGGAAGCTTGCGGTCCAGCTGATCCTACGGCGAAGCCTGCTTGCTCCACGCGTCTCTTCGCTGCTTCTCAGGACATGTCTCCAGCAGCTTGCGCCTTCACCGAGCCTCAAGCAGATGCCACAAGATCTATTCTCAGCCCGTCCACACTCCATAAGGCGGCCACTGAGCAGATAAAGGCCGGTGACTGCTCAAAATCAGAAAAGAAGAAGGGACGGAAAAGAAAGAAGAGCATCACTTCTAGTAGCCAACCTTCGATGCCGATCCGGGCTCAGGACGGGCCACCAAGACCCAAGGATCTCTCGTTTGAAATCCATGTGGCTGGTAGGGCGATGCTACCTAAGGACATGTTGGACCTTGCAACTTCGGATATGCAGAGTGTGCATCATAGTATTATGGCATTAGAGAAGATTCTTCTTCGAGAAGAGAATCCCTCGTACTCGGTTTTCATGGCCAAGCTGCCACTCAACATGGGCTTCATCATCACTATCCCCGCGGATATGATAATCCTGTGATTTTCGGAGATCTTCTATTTGTACCATCTCAAGCAGCTGGACCATAGCCTTATCTGTCTGTTCTCGCTCAGCCTTTCTATGAGTATCAGGAGAGATAAGACCCCGAGCGTCGCGATATTGTACCCCTTCTACATGCGTGAAAGCATCTTGATGGACGACGGGGACGCGGCTCTCGCGGCGGGGTACATCACAGACTTCATGCGACGGAACGCCGACAAGGATTCATTTCTTATGACCTACTCTCCCAAGTAAGTCATTCGCTCGCCTCCGTAGCATATATGCTTTCTTAGCTTTCCATTGTCCTCTTCCAACATTCCTTTTGGATTGTTTTAATTATGCAGTGAGGATCAAGACTGCGTGCTCATCTGCTTTTCACCGCAACACTCGCATGCCGTGTATTTAGACTCGGGGAGTGTGAAGAAGAAAGATTACAAGTATATCATGAGAGTTTTGGATGATGCTCTCGTCGGCTACATAAAAGCCGGAGGCAAGATCATGAAGCACAAGTTCAGGAAAAATCAGCCTGGCGTAAACGTGTTCAACCACGTAACACAGTTCCCGTGCGTCAAGCAGCCGGCTGGCAGTGTGAGGGATGCGTACTACGCCCTTCATCACATGAGGGCGATTGTACAGGAACAACGCAACCTTACGCTGCCAAGTCATCTCAGAGCGTGGGCCGAAAGGAAGGCGGAAATCGCCGATGCAAATCTGAAGGAGGAGTTCTTTCACATCCAAGCGCAGATGGCGACTATCATCCGTCATGAAGTACAAATGAGGGGGTCGATCTTCCACTCGAACATTGCACCATCCAATGGGGAGATAGAAGTCTGCCTAAAGGCCCTGCGTGACACAAGGCCTTTCATGACGAAAGAAGGATGCCGCCCATTCCCCGAGCCGAGTCAGAACAATTGAATGTACTCTTTGTGTAATTTGGATGTACTCTTTGTGTAGTAGATGGTAGTGTCAAATACTCTTGGTGCTCTTTGTGTATAAAGGTCACTGCATATGCATTTTTATGCATATGTGCATGCTTCTCACCATTGATCGACTTGCTTTAAGTTGTTGATAAGAATAGATGCTAGATTGCTTTGTTCTCCTTTGGTATGATTCATATGGATGTAACCTCTAAAGCTTTGTTTTGTGCAGGTTGAAGAGCAAACAAGATATGATGACGAAAGTAGCTTTCGGTTTTCAATAATTGTTGGACTCATTGTAATTTTGTGATGGATGTAATCTTGTGAATCTTGTTGGCCTCTAAACCTTTGTAATAAAAATTATAATGCAATTCTTTTGTATCAATAATTGTTGGCCTCATTGTTATATTGTATTTTGCATTTCTGTAATATAATAAAAATATCTATAATGCTTTTATTCTTTTCTGTAATTCTTTTTTTCTGTAATTATTTAGTGGCGCATATTGTCAGGATTTAGTGGCGCACTGTGAATGCGCCACCCCTAAGGCCCTTAGGCGTGGCGCATACCAGAATGCGCCACCCCTAAGAGCTTAGAGGTGGCGCATTCTGGATGCGCCACGCCTAAGGGCCTTAGGGGTGGCGCATCTCAGAATGCGCCACCTCTAAGCACTTATTAGTGGCTTGTAGTTAGTGGCGCATCCCTAATGCGCCACTAAACTCAAAAAAAGGGCGCCACCATAAGGGTATTCCCTATTAGTGAATATTTAACATGGAGGGGCTTGTGGATTTTATGAACTCAAATCCACACGGGGGTCACGCGTTGAACGAAGTTTGGCTTGTGGCATTAGTTGCTACACGCACCCCGAACGTTAAACTAGCAACATTGAAGTATCGTGTTTGGTTTGTTTAGGGAACAACGTTTGCATGTAACCTGCTAATCAACCACGAGAAAATTTGCAACAACTCGTGTAGATAGCGATCTAACTTGTTTTGTAGAGTATGCATGTGATGTGGTATAGCCTTCAAGATTTGCAATGTGTTTGTATGAGATGCTATATGATGTAATATTTATTCGCGACCTGCGTGTCGTGGTACGGCATGATGACTGGAGTCATATGATTGTCACTTAATTATGGCATGTGTGCCAGAACTGTTTATTAGCTCGAGGAAAAGCAATAGATAGATGCAAGGTGATGATTTACGATGCGGAGGTGGACCCCGACGCACATGCCGGAAGCCGTGGTGATGTTCCCGGCGCCAAGGACAAAGTTGGTGGACACGGTGACTTCAACCACGACGACGTGAAGACAATGAAGACTTCACGAAGCAAAGGGCTATACTATATCACATAATTTTATGAATTGCCTGTGATGTTTATCCCTTTGATGCACCCTTGTTTGATGCGCGGTAGTCGTATTTTATTAGGGTGATCTCTCGCAAAACAATATCAAGTTGATAGTGTTCTTCCAACTGTAGCACCGTCTATACTATGTTTCACATCGGAGCAGGTCATGTCACATGGGTGCACACGGTGTGACGCATAAAAGGCGGGTGTGTTAAGAACACACTGCAATTACACTTGGTTGTCTTGACGGTTTGGATAAAAGTTTGCTACCGGAACACGCCCATCGAAAGATGAACAAGAATCACCTTTGGCGTGATTGGCAAGTTGGCCTACCGGTCCAGTCTAAGTCATCAGTGATGTCACATCAATGGCGGACGATTGGGTTGGATCTTGAATCACTCCAGCATCAATTACGAGAGATATTGATCTGAGTGGGAGCGCACTAAGTAATTAAATTGATTAATCACAAGTGCAACTTAATTATGAACAAAGTCTTAGTATTTGCATTACCGTTGTAGAATAATGGCTCGCGTTACCACCTTCCCAATTGATTTTGATTAACTGTATTATCTGGTAAAAACTTTACGATTGGTACCGTATTGTGAGGACTATCCTCAATAGTGCCGAGAACGACCTTGTCCTATCGCAAATTTTTGATGCTCTCCCGCTGATGCTATGGATGATGTGACATACGTCCATAATCCAAAATGCTAGAATTCCACCACAGCTAAGTGCATTGTCTTCACCACCATGAAACCCGAACTTTGAAACGTTTGGGATAGTTATGTTATATTCATGGAACTGAAAAATTGTTTTCAGTAGTAAGACAATTAATGTTGGATATAAGATATCTAGTACAATGTATGATTGTAAGCATTAGTGAAAATGTTCACTGTGCTCTAAACAAAACTGATAAGTGTGGGATCCAGAAGAACACCGATCATATGATGATGAGAATTAAGGGAAAGGAAGTCCAAAGGATGTTAGTAAGACTCATACGCCGGAAAGTCCATGGCATGCGCCACCCTTGATCATATGTGATCTTCTGTGAGTAGGAGTGACATTGGAAATAGAACTATGATACGTATAAAGGCAAAGCGAAAGAAGACTGGAATATCCAGCTCAGAAATGAAAGTCATACGAAGTTATAGATGAATTCATTGCTGGTCAAGAGATGTAATTCTTGGGAATCATGATTAAGCAGTTAATTGTGGATTCTGTATATTGTGATTAAACTGTTGATCACCGGAATATCACATCGATTGCATATTGTTGCAACTCGATGCAAGAAATACTATGGCCTTTATGACTAGCTAATGATGAGTTTTGACACGCTCGGGAACACGGTAAAAGGTTTACTATATCGTGTGTTGACTCTATGATTATCTTCATAATTCATTTTAGAGTTGTGTAAATTGTTACTACACTTTAGCCTTGTTGCAAAACATCATTTTGAATCATGTTTGTTGCAAGAGAGTTGTTCAAAGCTATGAATAACGTAAAGGACATACTTCCATTATGAATAGGTTGTATGTTATGAATCTTGATAATAATACTAAACATCCATAACACTGATGCTAAACGTCGCAAGACTGACAGAAATACCACATAGATGTGGCACTGCCATTTATCACAAGTGACATAACATGCATGAAGAATTTCCATAAGTGATGGACTTTCGAGTCATATGATTATGACTCACTTGACGCTTGCGATCTTTGTCTCGAATTAATGTGACTAAAACACCGTTGATAGGCCATGCATGAACGGGCAACTAAATTATTGAAAATCATACATGATGATGTGTGTGGTCCAACAAGTATAGTTGTGTGCAGTGGATTTTATATCTTCACTCATGAATTGAAGTAAATATGTGGATATCTGTTCAATAGAGACATACGTCTGAAATCTTTGAAATGTTCAAGGAATTTTAGAGTGAAATAGAAATTCATTGTAATGAGAAAATAAAGCTTCTGCAAATTAGATTGTAGAAAGTAATATTTGAGTTACAAGTTTAGCGAACGTCTGATGAGTTGTGAAGAACTGTCATAACTTGCGTCTCCCGGAACACCACTATGAGTAAAGTGTTCGAGAGATGTAATCAAGTCATGTATGACACGGTAAGATCAAATATGACATTTATCAATTTGCCATTATACTTATTAAAGTTATGCGTTAGTGACTACGGCTTTTACACTGAAAAGAGCACCATCAAATCTGTTGAAATGACATCATATTAGATATGATATGGGAATGTTAAAACCATATTGTCTTTTTCTTAAAATTTGGGTATATGAGACATGTGTTTGACATGATCAAAACACCAAATCAGATAAGTGCTACTTTGTTAAGGTTATTCCAAAAGGTTTGGTATTCCTCTATCACTACACCAAAGCAAAAATGTTTGTTGTTTAGAACGGTGTGTTTTGACAAAAATAGTTTCTTGCAAAAGAGTGAGTGGGAGGACAGTGCAACTTGTTAAAAATTGTTGAATCTTCAAATAAGTGCGCAGCTGAACCACACAGGTTAGACAAAACTCGTACAAACATTCATGATATGTAAGACGAGATATTATTGTTCGACAATGATAAACCTGTGATATACAAAGAAGCGTTGATGGGCCCTGACTCCGGGATTTGGCTAAATGCCAAATAATCCAAGATAGTATCCATGGAAGTAAGTCAAGTTTTGAACTTGGTAGACCCTCTGAAAGACTAAAAGTCTGAAGAATATATATATGGATCTATAATTGATTCGGATGAAATTGGTTTATCCATAAAGCTCAACTCGTTGGAAAATTGTTTTCTAGCAAGTTCAAACGTTGACTACGACGAAATAGTTTCGACCGTAGAGATGCTTTAGTCAGTTCGGGTTATATTAGAAATTACTACATATCTCATTTATAAGATATGGTAGAATGAACGTCAAAACAAAGTTCCTACACGGAAATATAACAAAGGACGTATATGTGATACGACCGGAATGTTTTGTCGATTCAAAGGATGCTAAAATAGATGCAAGCCTTGGATATCCAGTGATGGACTGAAGCTAGCACAATGGAGTTGGAATTTTCGTTATGATGAAATTGCCAAAAGAGTTTGTTTTCATCGAGGAGAAACGAAGATGCTTGAATGTTCAAGAAAGTAAGTGGGAGCTGAATGATATTTCTAAAACCTTATGTAGATGACATATTGTTGATTAGAAATGATATAAATTTCTTGACACGAATAAGGACTTGATTGGAAATATTTTTCAATTGAAGAACTTGGACTAATATAGCATTTGTATTGAGCACAGTGATCTATGCAGATAGTAAGTTCTTAATCATGCTAAAGCCAACGTTACATGTTGACATGATACTAAAGTAGTTTAGTATGAAAATGCCAAGAAGGATGTTCTTGCTGAGGTCATGGTGAAAAATTGTTTGCGGAAATCGGTGTTCATGAACACATACAAGCAAAACACATGAATTGACTTTCACTCACATATGTGTTCGGATTAATCATGTACACCATAATATGTAAAACGACCAGATATGTCCAGTGCTCCAAAAGGTTGTGAGCAAGATACCAAAGTGATCAACATGTTGATCATTGGAAAAACAGTGAAAAGTTAAACTTATGAAAGATAAGATATGTTTCTCGGAAAAATGGAGAGAATGAAGAGCTCGTTGTAATGAGTTACACCAGCTGATTTTTTTAGGTAAACAGTTACACCAATTCAGTCTTCATACTTACTCCGACCGATTTTCGATTTTAATTGGGATTATGTGTTTCACAAGTAAGGGTGGCACAGTATGGAGGAACTGTGTTAAGTTAGATACTGTGGCGAATTCTATAACAGAGGCCAAGTATATTGTTACTTAAAGAAGTAATAAGGGAGGGTATTTTGAATCATAAGTTCATTTATGAACGTGGTATGGTTTCCTAGATGTTTGAAGCTCATGGAACATTGATGAATGATTTCATGACTTATTCTAAGGAACCAAGGTCCTACCAAATGATTCAAACATATACAAAGCTAAACTGATAAAATTAGTGAATTTTATGATAGCGTGAAAACGCGAAGATATGCAAGATACAAACGGGCCTGAAACGTGAGATCCGATGATGAAGTCTATACCACAAATGAAGCATGTATTACACCGGTATGCCATAGGTGTAAAGTGCTCAAGCACTGATAATATTATTGACTCTAGTGCAAGTGGGAGACTGTTGGAAATATGCCCTAGAGGCAATAATAAAATGTTATTATATATATTTCCATGTTCGTAATTAATGTTTATATTTCTGTGCTATAATTGCAATGACCCTGACTGTGAGATTCAGAAGAAAACTCATTTGCATGTGTGGAAATGTAAACACCAAGAGTTCCTGGTTTAGCCTCTAAGACCAGCTCATGTGCTAACTGATGATTACATTTTCTTAATCATGGACATTGTTCTTGTAACAAGGATGCCAGTAGCAATGGGAACATATTGTTAGAAGAACAATGATGTTGAACCGACCCCAGTATTGAATGATATACTTAGAGATCACATCGTAACTACGTTATAAGTCATATCATGAAATGTTATCATATACATAATTCCTTAGACCATGAGAGTATCGAGTTGCTTCACACAGGAAGACATGCTTTGGTTCTTAGATGAATCCTCCCATAAATGGGAAGTAGTAAAATAAGTTCTGGGTATGTCAGATGGTGTGGCTAGTGACTGTGATAGTTCAAGAATGGGATTTGCTCCTTCACGATGAAGAAGATATTCACTTCGGGCCCACTCGGTATGACGGTATCCATTATAGTCTGGCCAGACGCATTGTGATTTAGTCACGGGGATACTGGAATACGATAACGAGAAAAAGGGACAAACAAGCAAAGAGGATAACGAGTGGCTTGTGTTCAAGAAGTTGTTACACATGGGTTCCAAATTTCTCTCCTCTGACTTTGTCATATATCGCGAAGCAAAGGGAATGGTACATGACTAAACATAAAGGTTCACTCGAAGTTTATTCGTGTATGTGCGGGAGTCAACATGGGTGTCCATGGCTCCGCTGTTGATTATTGGCTATTGACAAAAGGCTGTTGACCTATGTCCGGAAGATGTTCTGAGTCATGTACGCATTATACCGAACCTATTGGGTCACACACTTAACGAGTAGTAATCTGTTAGAGAACTAGGAGATGAAAAGAGAAAGGGTACCGGAATTGTTTCGGGTGGAACCGGAAGTGTTCTGGGTAGCACTAGAAGTGTTCTAAGTAGTGCCGAATGGTTTCAGAATATTTGAGAACAGTCTCGGATGATTCCGGAACATTCAAGAAGAGTCTTGAAGTGGTCACAAGACATCCGTGATAGTCTCGGAAGGTTTTGCAACATTCGGTAATAGTTGTGGAAAGGTTACGAAACATCGGGAAATTGTTCCGGGAGCTCCAAAAATGTTCTGGGAGGTTCCGGGAGGTTCCCTGGAGCTTATGGAAGTATCCGGAGGGTTATGGAACTCCCCAAGACGCGGAAACCGAAGCTAGGCCAAGTAGGAAGGTCCACAAGGCCGTAGGTCGGTGGGAAATAGACTTTCCTTGGGGGCTAGGGCAAAACGCCAGGGTCCCTGGCGTTTCCCCCCTAGATGTCGTAGTCCGCGGCGTTTCGTACTGGAATCCGTGTTGGACTCCTCCTGGTGGCCAAAACTGACTTTGGGGAGAACCCTCGCCCAAGTTGCGACCCCAGGCTTCCACCTATATATTCGGGGGCAGGGGTAGCCCCAAAGACACACCAGAAAAGCCCCAAGGCTGCCCCAGCTAAATCCCACGCGCCTCTAATTCTCTTCGGGCTAGATCGTTCTAGTCCGGACGCCGCTAGGCTCTTCTCCCTCTAGTTTCTCTCGGTGGCGTTCTTCTCTGGACGGCGGAGCGCTGCTGGATTGCTACATCGGGATGTGTGGATACCGGTAGAGGGATCATACCTTTGATCCTTCTTCGAGGTCCTTCTTCTTCCTCGGAGCTCATGTTCAAGGGACTTGTTCGTGGGACTTGATCGGGACGGATGGCGAGACGGTTCGCTGGACAGATCGCGCAACGGATCATGGAACGATATACGGGATCGATATCCTCGCAGTTGGGAGGTCATTGAAATTCCTAGCTGCGGGGATCTGCACCAACGGTCTTCACCAACTCTACTTCTGCTACATCGGTTGGTGAGCCATGACCTCAAACCTTGTATGCAATCTCCTTGGATGATCTTGGGTTCTTGTTTCGTTGGCCGAAAAATTTTGTTTTCTACTGCGTTTCCCAACAAAGTTATGCAAGATTTCCATGTAAATTTGGGAAGGAAAATCAATTATCAATAGTTCGATTGCGGAAAGGTAATCCCACCACCAAAGCACAAGCATCAACTTAGGCTGGATGGCCAACAAACATAAACCATACCTTGAAAGCTATGTCTCAGAGCACAGAGCAGGGATACAGAGAACTTAACTGGGGTTTGTAACCGAGGCCGAGCATCACATAACAATTACCAGGGGCAAGCCTCGATGAAGTAGGAGAGGTTGGCGGGGTGCAAAAGCCGTGCTAGATTCTTGTGTAGCCTAGAGTCGTCAGCGTGCAACTGCTGCAACCACTGTCAACCGAGCCGCTGAGGCCACCGTCTTCTGCACAGCCGCATGATCTGCCTCCTGTTGAGCGACGACGACGACGAGGAAGAGGCAGAGCACGGGCAGGGGTTGAGGGTCTAGAGAGGAAGAAAACAAAAGAATCAGAGATGGGGAAAGGTATCCCACCGTCTCCAACTTGATCTTGCCGGCGAGCCGTCCTCTGCTACCCCGCCTTGAGCACCTCCGTCTCATCAGCGGTCCAACCTCACAGCCATCGTTTACAGCAACGCCTCTATCACCGTCCTCTCACCTTGCGAAGCAGATGCATCCCACCACTCCTCTGCCTTTCTTGTCCTTTCATCGAGGTCACCTTGGAAGTGAAAAAATATTAAGTTATGCAATCACTCCAAGTAAATCTGGGAAGGAAAATCAACAATCAATAGCGAAAAAGTGGGATAACTTACGGTACTGTATAGTTCGATTGCAGCAAGGTAATCCCACCACCAAATCACAAGCATCAACTTAGGCTGGATGGCCAAAAAACATAAGCCATACCTTGAAGGCTATGTCTCAAAGCACAGAGAAGGGATACAGAGAACTTAACTTCGGGTTGTAACCGATGCCGAACATCACATAACCAATGCCAGGGGCAAGCCTCGATGAGGTAGGAGAGGTTGGCGGGGCTCAGAAGCGTGCTAGATTCTTGTGTTTCTTGGAGTCGTCAGCGTGCAACTGGTACAACCACTATCAACGAGCCGCGGAGGCCACCCTCTGCTGCACAAACGCATGATTCGCCTCCTATTGAGCGACGAAGAGGAGGAAGAGGCAGAGCGCGGGCATGAGGTTGAGGGTCTGGGGAGGAAGAAAAAAAAAGAATGAGGGATGGGCAGAGGTATCTCACCGTCTCCAACTTGATATTGTCGGCGAGCTGCCTTGAGCACCTCCGTCTCATCAGTGGTCCAACCTCACAACCATCGTTTTCAGCACCGCCTCTCTCACCTTGCCAAGCAGATGCATACCACCATCCCTCTGCCTTCCTTGTTTGTCCATCAAGGTCACCTTGGAAGTAAAAAATAATAAGTTATGCAAGCACTCCTAGTAAATCTGGGAAGGAAAATAAATTATCAATAGAGAAAAGGTGGGATACCATATGTTAGTGTATAGTTAGAATGCAGAAAGGTAATCCCACCACCAAAGCACAAGCGTCAACTTAGGTTGAATAGTCAATAAACATAAATCATACCTTGAAGGCTCTGTCTCAGAGCACAGAGCAAGGATATAGAGAACTTAACTTGGGTTTGTAACCGATGCAGAACATCACATAACCAATGCCAGGGGCAAGCCTCGATGAGGTAGGAGAGGTTGGCTGGACGCAGAAGCCATGCTAGATTCTTGTGTAGCTTGGAGTCGTCAGCGTGCAACTGCTGCAGCCACTGTCAACCGAGCCGCTGAGGCCACCGTCTTCTGCACAGCCGCATGATCCGCCTCCTATTGAGCGACGACGACGACGAGGAAGATGCAGAGCGCAGGCAGGGGTTGAGGGTCTGGGGAGGAAGAAAACAAAAGAATCAGAGATGGGGAAAGGTATCTCACCGTCTCCAACTTGATCTTGTCGGCGAGCCGTCCTCTGCTACCCTGACTTGAGCACCTCTGTCTCATAAGCGGTCCAACCTCACAGCCATCATTTACAGCAACGCCTCTATCACCGTCCTCTCACCTTGTGAAGCAGATGCATCCCACCACTCCTCTGCCTTTCTTGCCCTTCCATCGAGGTCACCTTGGAAGTGAAAAATATTAAGTTATGCAATCACTCCAAGTAAATCTGGGAAGGAAAATCAATAATCAATAGTGAAAAAGTGGGATAACATACATTAGTGTATAGTTCAATTGCAGAAAGGTAATCCCACCACCAAAGCGCAAGCATCAACTTAGGCTGGATGGCCAACAAACATAGGCCATACCTTGAAGGCTATGTCTCAAAGCACAGAGAAGGGATACAGAGAACTTAACTTGGGGTTGTAACCGATGCCGAACATCACATAACCAATGCCAGGGGCAAGCCTCGATGAGGTAGGAGAGGTTGGCGGGGCTCAGAAGCCGTGCTAGATTCTTGTGTAGCTTCGAGTCGTCGGCATTCAACTGATACAGCCACTATCAACGAGCCGCGGAGGCCACCCTCTACTGCACAAACGCATGATCCGCCTCCTGTTGAGCGACGAGGAGGAGGACGAGACAGAGCGCGGGTAGGGGGTTCAGGGTCTGGGGAGGAAGAAAACAAAAGAATGAGAGATGGGGAGAGGTATCTCACCGTCTCCAACTTGATATTGTCGGCGAGCCGCCTTGAGTACCTCCGTCTCATCAGCGGTCCAACCTCATAGCCATCATTTTCAGCACCGCCTCTCTCACCTTGCCAAGCAGATGCATACTACCATCCCTCTTCCTTCCTTGTCCGGCCATCGAGGTCACCTTGGAAGTAAAAAATATTAAGTTATGCAAGCACTCCTAGTAAATCTGGGAAGGAAAATGAATTATCAATAGCGAAAAGGTGGGATAACATATGTTAGTGTATAGTTCGATTGCAGAAAGGTAATCCCACCACCAAAGCACAAGCATCAACTGAGGTTGAATGGCCAATAAACATAAACCATACCTTGAAGACTATGTCTCAGAGCACAGAGCAGGTATACAGAGAACTTAACTTGGGGTTGTAACCGATGCCGAACATTACATAACCAATGCCAGGGGCAAGCCTCGATGAGGTAGGAGAGGTTGGCGGGACGCAGAACCCATGCTAGATTCTTTTGTAGCTTGGAGTCATCAGCATGCAACTGCTGCACTCACTTTCAACCGAGCCGCTGAGGCCACTGTCTTCTTCACAGCCGCATGATCCGCCTCTTGTTGAGCGACGACGACGACGAGGAAGAGGCAGAGTGCGTGCAGTTGTTGAGGCTCTGAGGAGGAAGAAAACAAAAGAATCAGAGATGGGGAAAGGTATCTCACCGTCTCCAACTTTATCTTGTCGGCAAGCCGTCCTCTGCTACACCGCCTTGAGCACCTCCGTCTCATCAGCAGTCCAACCTCATAGCCATCGTTTAAAGCAACGCCTCTATCACCGTCTTCTCACCTTGCGAAGTAGATGCATCCCACCACTCCTCTGCCTTTCTTTCCTTCCATCGCGGTCACCTTGGAAGTGAAAAATATTAAGTTATGCAATCACTCCAAGTAAATCTGGGAAGGAAAATCAATAATCAATAGCGAAAAAGTGGGATAACATACGTTAGTGTATAGTTCGATTGCAGAAAGGTAATCCCACCACCAAAGCACAAGCATCAATTTAGGCTGGATAGCCAACAAACATAAGACATACCTTGAACTTAACTTGGGGTTGTAACCGATGCCAAACATCACATAACCAATGCCAGGGGCAAGCCTCTATGAGGTACGAGAGGTTGGCGGGGCTCAGAAGCCATGCTAGATTCTTGTGTATCTTGGAGTCGTCGGCGTGCAACTACTACAACCACTATCAACGAGCCGCGGAGGCCACTCTCTGCTGCACAAACGCATGATCCGCCTCCTGTTGAGCGATTACGAGGAGGAAGAGGGAAAGTGCAGGATGGGGTTGAGGGTCTAGGGAGGAAGAAAACAAAAGAATGAGAGATGGGGAGAGGTATCTCACCGAATCCAACTTGATATTGTCGGCGAGCCGCCTTGAGCGCCTCCGTCTCATCAGCGGTCCAACCTCACAGCCATCGTTTTCAACACCGCCTCTCTCACCTTGCCAAGAAGATGCATCCCACCATCCCTCTGCCGTCCTTGTCAGGCCATCGAGGTCACCTTGGAAGTAAAAAATATTAAGTTATGCAAGTACTCCTAGTAAATCTGGGAAGGAAAATCAATTATCCATAGCGAAAAGGTGGGATAACATATATTAGTGTATAGTTCGATTGCAGAAAGGTAAGCCCACCACCAAAGCACAAGCATCAACTTAGGTTGGATGGCCAATAAACATAAACCATACCTTGAAGGCTATGTCTCAGAGCACAGAGCAGGGATACATAGAACTTAACTTGGGGTTGTAACCGATGCCGAACATCACATAACCAATGCCAGGGGCAAGCCTCGATGAGGTACGAGAGGTTGGCGGGACGCAGAAGCCATGCTAGATTCTAGTGTAGCTTGGAGTGGTCAGCGTGCAACTGTTGCAGCCACTGTCAATCGAGCCGCTGAGGCCACTGTCTTCTGCACAGCCGCATGATCCGCCTCCTATTGAGCGACGACGACGACGACGACGAGGAAGAGGAAGAGCGCGGGCAGGGGTTGAGGGTCTGGGGAGGAAGAAAACAAAAGAATTAGAGATGCGGAAAGGTATCTCACCGTCTCCAACTTGATCTTGTCGGCGAGCCGTCCTCTGCTACCCCGTCATTAGCACCTCCGTCTCATCAGCGGTCCAACCTCACAGCCATCGTTTACAGCAACGCCTCTATCACCGTCCTCTCACCTTGTGAAGTAGATGCATCCCACCACTCCTTGCCTTTCGTGTCCTTCCATCGAGGTCACCTTGGAAGTCAAAAATATTAAGTTATGCAATCACTCCAAGTAAATCTGGGAAGCAAAATGAATAATCAATAGCGAAAAAGTGGGATAACATACGTTAGTGTATAGTTCGATTGCAGAAAGGTAATCCCACCACCAAAGCACAAGCATCAATTTAGGCTGGATTGCCAACAAACATAAGCCATACCTTGAAGGGTATGTCTCAAAGCACAGAGAAGGGATACAGAGAACTTAACTTGGGGTTGTAACCGATGCCGAACATCACATAACCAATGCCAGGGGTAAGCCTCGATGAGGTAGGAGAGGTTGGCGGGGCTCAGAAGCCGTGCTAGATTCTTGTGTAGCTTGGAATCGTCGGCGCGCAACTGCTACAACCACTATCAACGAGCCACGGAGGCCACCCTCTGCTGCACAAACCCATGATCCGCCTCCTGTTGAGCGACGACGAGGAGGAAGAGGCAGAGCGCGGGTAGGGGGTTGAGGGTCTGGGGAGGAAGTAAACAAAAGAATGAGAGATGGGGAGAGGTATCTCACCGTCTCCAACTTGATATTGTCGGCGAGCCGCCTTGAGTACCTCCGTCTCATCAGCGGTCCAACCTCATAGCCATCGTTTTCAGCACCGCCTCTCTCACCTTGCCAAGCAGATGCATACTACCATCCCTCTGTCGTCCTTGTCCGGCCATCGAGGTCACCTTGGAAGTAAAAAATATTAAGTTATGCAAGCACTCCTAGTAAATCTGGGAAGGAAAATCAATTATCCATAGTGAAAAGGTGGGATAACATATGTTAGTGTATAGTTCGATTGAAGAAAGGTAATCCCACCACCAAAGCACAAGCATCAACTTAGGTAGGATGGCCAATAAACATAAACCATACCTTGAAGGCTATGTCTCAGAGCACAGAGCAGGGATACAGAGAACTTAACTTGGGGTTGTAAGCGATGTCGAACATCACATAACCAATGCCAGGGGCGAGCCTCAATGAGGTAGGAGAGGTTGGCGGGGCGCAGAAGCCATGCTAGATTCTTGTGTAGCTTGGAGTCGTCAGCGTGCAATTGCTGTTGCCACTGTTGTAACAGCCCAGATTTCACAAAAATTAAAAATTTTGTTTTTGGTGTGAATTGTTTGATTGTCTGATTTTTTTGCGGTGTTTGCATCCTAACACTCGACCCTTGCCACCCTGACACTCGACCTTTGCGACACCGGGTTTCACCCGATCACCGTCGCGAAAACCCGCAAGACCAGCCGTAGCCAACGAAACGAAAAACCCCGTTTAATAAGTAAACGAGATATTTTTATAGCGCGCCGGAAAGAGTTCTCGGAACGGTTCCAGCGTGAGGTGAACGCCGCCGGCTCGACGCGTTGATCGCGCAGTTCAAAGTTTTACCCGAATCGGAGGTCCTGCGGACCCTCGGCGGTCAGAAACGTAAGCCTCGCGCGCACGAGAGGAAAATCGGGGATGTTTTTGCAAACTTCCATCCACCTGGGGTATATATAGACCACCACTCTCCCATCCCTTCCTAGCGTTTCCCCTAAGCAGAAATTGCAGCCACCCCCTCAAAATACCCTCCAAATTCTGCCCCAAGTCCCCCAAACCACCGAAACCCTAGATATGGAGTGCCTGGAGCCGTCCGATCCGGAGATGGACGCTCCAGGACGCGCCACATCGTCCCCGGAGCTCCTCCAGCCATCTTCCCGCCGCCCGGGCCGCGCGGGCCCGCCGCCGCCGGGCCTGATCTGGGCCGGCCAGCCCGAGCAACCACGCGCGCCCGAGCTCCTTCCCACGGCCATGGACGCCGCCGCTCCCCGCGCTGCTCCGATGAGCCCGAGCCGCCACCCCGCCGGCCGGCCTCCTCCTCCTCCTCTCCTCTTTCCTTCCTCCTCCCTCCTCCTCTCACCTCCCCCTTTCTCTTCCCGTGCAGGAACAAGCCATGGCCGCCATGGATGCCATGGCTCGGAGCTCCGAGCTCGTCGGCCCCCAAGGCTGCCACGGCCCGGATCCGGCCAGATCCGGCGGCCTCCGGTACTCCTCCACCGAGCCCGGCCATCCCCAAGCCTCCCAGCACATGTCCGGCCTCCCAACCTCCGGCCAGTAGCACCTCCAGCCCGCCATGGACGAGCTGGACCCGAGCTCGACCCCGTGTAATTTTCTCTAAGTCCCAGAATTTTTGTCTCAAGTGTCTGTTTTGCAAAGAGATTTCCCGTTGACTCGTAGGTCGGAATGGAGTGATTCTTTTTTTGGATTGTTGTGCTCTCTGTGCTCTAACTTTTATCTTCAGTGAGCTATTTGTTTTGAGACCATCTTGATATGCTTATTGTTGTGTCAAACAGGGCATCCCGTCGTTAAAACTGCTAAAACTGCTGTTTATTTCCTGTCAAGTGCTACTGTTGTTATTTTATTGCAAGTTTGCATGATGATTGTGACACATCCATGAGGCCTATTGTATTAATTCTTTTTTCATACTGATAAGAATCATGCCTACATTCATTATATGTATTGCATTGTCATGTTTATGTTCCTGGTCATAGTTATGTTTAGCTCCAAAGTTGCTATGCTGCTATTTTTGACAGTCACCTCTGTTTTTCTCTAAGTCTGTAACTTTCCGATGCCATGTTGCATGTTTAATATCTTTTGATATGTGATGCATATGACCTTGATTCTCGTTTGTACCTGATCACCTTCATGCCTACTCCATGCTCATATATTTCTATGTCATGTTGCTGCACTTATGCATATGGTTTTGCTCCTGTTTATAAAGCATAAAAATAACAGTTTATGCCCTGTTTTCCTGATTTTCACTAAGTCCTTGACCAGTAATGTTTTATAGCTTTTTGTGTTGCTTATAACTAGTGAACCATGAAGCCTTTTTGTATGATTCCTTTTGACATGCCTTCCCTGCCATGTTTACTTTAGTTTCATATCATTTGTGAGCATGTTTGCATTCATTATCCTGTTTATGCATTGCTCTAAAGTGTGCTTCCTGATGTTGGCAGGTTATGTTCCAAACTTGTTTTGATTTTATCTTTTTAACCGTAACTCCGTTTGGGGTGTTCTTTATATGTAACTTGATTAGTTTTTCGTGTAATTTGTGTTTATGCTATTGTTTGCTTTTGTTAACCAACCTAAAATATGGTTTAGGGCAGAACAGTACCAACCGCTTAAATCATCGTGAGGCCCTTAGTGTTATGCCATGTTTAGGATTGTGCCTCACTTAAATTGACTAGCATAGATAGTTTATCTTATGCTTTACCTCTTGACATGTTTGTGTGCTATGCCATGTTAATAACCTTTGCTCACCTTGTGTAGTTAAACAACTTGAACCGATGATAAATGTGCGGTATCGTGGTATGTGACGAGTACTCAACTTAACCTGTTAGTAACCGCTCTCGACGGTAGGTGTGATGTCTCGTGTTGCCTTCTTGTTGATGCTTGCTCGTGTTTGCTTCGTAGTAATAGATGCTTGCTCGTCGTTTGCTTTCCAGTGTTTCCTTCCTGTGTGCTCCCGCGGTTACTCTCGGAGACGATGCGAGCTTGCGATCAACTACACCTTCGGAATTTGACTTATCAACAGGCAAGGACTATACATTACTTATGATCCATTCTATTTCAACCAGCGGTTTGCATGCTAGTCTAGGATAGGTTCGATGTTTGATCCTACCACATGTTTACAGCCTCTTTCAAACCGATACAACCATGTCCCCTCCCAGCAAACCTTGTACTGCTATGTTACTATTGCTCGTTGCTCAGCCCTGCTTAGTATGCATGCTTAGGATGCTACGATGTTACCCTGTTACTCCTGGTTTTGGGCTATCACATTATTATATTGTTGTTGATGATATGATTATTATAATGTTGACTATATTCGACGAAGGATGGAAGGTCTAGGCTATCCCGCCCCGACACTTTGTTCCATTTGAATCACCTAGGATCCAAGTTCCGGGTATTGGTTTTAAGACTGAGCGTGCCTAACCGCGTGTGGGATTTTATGGTGTCCCCTTTTCTTACCTACCTAGCTTCAAACATTTCTAGTGGTGGCCCAAGCTGATTTACCATTTGAAAACCATGCATATATGTCTGTCGGGTCGCTCCTAGCAGATATCTTTTAAAACAACTTGGGCCAGTGGAGACATGGTTTCTCTGTTGGTCCACCTGATCAGCTAGGACCCGGCCTCATGTGAGAATTCCCTGCAATCCGACCTGCGTCAGCCGGAAGAGTCCGATCCGAGAGTGTGGACGGCTTTTGGATTGGGTGTCGACTCCCCGGGGGCCACCCGGATTTGTTCGTTGTTAGCTAGAGGGACCTGTCGTTTTGGATCTCTTGGAACTAAATCAAAAATTGGTTGCCTATGATGGGTAGCAACAGAGAGAGATGGAAGTGCGTGCGGAGCCTTGTAATGGGCAGTTGGTACACCCCTGCAGGGTTAAATCTTTTCAAGGAGCCGTGTCCACGATTATGGACGACTTGAGACCTAATCCTTGTTCATAGACAACAACAACTGAGATAATTTTAATATAACTTGATCAACGTGTGTGTGCCTTGACTGCTTCTTCTTCGTCGGGATGCGAAGAGGAGGACAAGGATAGGTGTTATGTTTGCGTACGTAGTTGATAGCAAGACTTGCTGGAGGCGATTCCTCATCGAATGCTTGGCTTCTTATCTTACTCTCTAGATTGTTAGCCACTTCATAAATGATAGTGCGGAAGCAACCTCACCACTTACCCCATCCTTACCGTAAACTACTAGTTGTCCTAGAAAGACGAGTGATGAAGTCCTTGCTGGGTCAGATGACCACTACAGTTGGATGTTGAGTACTCCTGTACTCATGATACTACCCCCAAACTCTTTTCAGGGTTCTTGATCAACAACAGGTATGGTGATCGACGTTTCACGTGGAGACTCGACGACGACTAGTTAGGCGGATCCCGGCGGACAGTCTGGACCCGTGTTGTTATGGGATCGATGTTTTTCTCTTTGCCAGTAGGCATTTGATTATAGTCTATACTCAGACATGTATCTTCCGTTGTTGTATTGTATTAAGGCAGTTTTATGCCGATTGTATGAGATGTTGTATCCTTGTAGCTGTAATGTTGTGATATCATGTTGGAAATCGGGGGCATATGGCATTGTCATATGTCGCGGTGGGACCGATATGTGCTTCTTCCCCGGATCTGGATGTAAACATCTAGATCTGGAACAGTACCGCATATCGGGCCTTACAACTGTCAACCGAGTCGCTGAGGCCACAGTATTCTGCACAGCCGCATGATCCGCCTCCTGTTGAGCGACGATGACGACGAGGAAGAGGCAGAGCGCGGGAAGGGGTTGAGGGTCTGGGGAGGAAGAAAACAAAAGAATGAGAGATGGGGAAAGGTATCTCACCGTCTCCAACTTGATCTTGCCGGCGAGCCGTCCTCTGCTACCCCGCCTTGTGCACCTCCGTCTCATCAACGTTCCAACCTCACAGCGATCATTTTCAGCACCGCCTCTATCACCGCCTCTCACTTTTCCACGCAGATGCATCCCACCACTCCTCAGCCTTTCTTGTCCGGCCATCGAGGTCACCTTGGAAGTGAAAAATATTAAGTTATGCAAGCACTTGATACGTCCAAAATGTATCTATAATTTCTGCTTGCTCCATGCCTCTTTTGAGTGATATTCCTATGATATTGATGAACTTCCATACACTTTTGATCATATTTGGACTAACCTATTAACTCAGTGCACCCCAGTGCCAGTTCCTGTTTTCTGCTGTTTTTCTATTTCAGGTTTCCCCCATATTAAAAGTGCTCCAAAATTCGGGAAAAATCCAATAAAAAATCAGCGTAGAAGAAGCTTCGGGAATCACCGAGGGGGGGCAGAGGGGACCCACCAGGGCCCCAGGAGCCCTCCCGGCGCGCCCTAGGGTGGGGCCGCGCCAGGGGGCCGCCTGGACCCCTGGTGGCCCCCCTGGCTGCCCCCCTTCGCCTATTTATTCCTCGTGAGGAGAAACCCCCGTGACGGGAACCCTTTTCGTGATCTCTCCTCTGTTCCGCCGCCGCCGCGCTTCCAAGATCGGGAGCACCAGAAGACCACTTCCCGGCACCCTGCCGGAGGGAGGAACCACCTCCGAGAGCATCTCCACCACCATGGATGCTTCCCGGATGAACCGTGAGTAGTCCACCTTGGACCATGGGTCTATGATCAGTAGCTATGTGATGTCCTCCTCCCCTCTTTATTCTTCATGGATTAGACCTCGTGAGCTGCCCTACATGATCGAGGCACATATGTAATATTTCTGTTGTTGCTATGCTGAGTTTGCTGGGATCCGATGGATTATGAGATTATGTTTAGATTGTGTTTGAGTAATATATTTGATTCTCCTCTTTTATATTTATGTTCTTGAGTAATTCTTGCATGTTCTCCGTTGCTGTTTATTGCTTTGGACAAGTAGTAGGTAGTGACTCCAAGAGGGAGTGTTATGCATGATTGTGGGTTCATGCCCCCCGATGACTAGCTTTAGTGAGAGAAACATGAGTCTAGGGGATGTGTTGTTGCCACAAGGGGGAAAACAACGGTGCTTGTACTTGCGGGTGCAAGGATTGTTTACTTTACTCAAAGTACTTTAATGCAGTTGTCTGTTGCTTTGAGTTTACACTTTGGGTGGGATTCGCAACTTAATACCAGCGAGATGTTCTGGATAGATATCTCAAGGTGGATGATTAGTAGGTAGATGCAGATGGATTTCGGTCTACTTCTCTTGGCGTACCGCCCATGCTTTTGAGCCTCTTCCTTTCTTTATAGCATAATTAGCATTGGTTTGCGCACATAATCATGTCAATTGCCCAGCTATAATTTGTTTACCTCGCATGGCTATTTTATCGCCTTTTGGGAGAGATACATCACGAGTTAACATCATAGGACCCCGGTCCATATTTCCAATACTGTTTACACCCACTATCAATTTACTGCTTTATTTTCTTTTCCGTTGCTATCACTATCATTATTATCCCGTGTGTTTTATCCTTTGTAAACAACAAGGCCGGAGGAATTGACAACTCCTCTGTACTCATTGGGAAGCAAAGTTATTTGTTGTCTGTGAAGTTCCAGGTCAAGGAAGCAACTTTTGTCTTAAAACGGTGCCATTGTTTCCTTGTCACCTACTTGTCGATCTTGGAGTCCCGTTGGTTCGACACTCAACCTTAGCATCTTCGCTAAGGGAAATTGCCGCTGTCTACATCTCAACCTTCCACTTTGGGTAACCAACGAGGGGGCGTTAATTCGTACCATCAAAAGCAATTTCTGGCGCCGTTGCCGGGGACTCCACTCTTCAAGATAGGGGAGTTGCGCATTATCTTTTACCTTTGCTTTTTAGTCTTGTTAGTTTACCTTTTAGTTTTTGCTTTAGTGTCCTTTATCAAAAATCAAAAAAATAGTTATCTTGCTTGTTGCTGCTATGGGTTCCTCCGAGAACACCAAGTTGTGTGACTTCACTAGTCATAACAACAGTGACTTTATCTGCACTCCTATTGCTACACCTGCCACTTCAGATCCTTCTTATGAGATTACACCTGCTTTACTAAACCTTGTTATGAAAGATCAATTCTCCGGTGCTGGAGATGATGCTGCTTTGCACTTAAATAATTTTATTGAGCTCTATGATATGCAAAAGTACAAAGAAGTACGTGGTGATATTGTTAAGCTTCAGCTTTTTCCTTTCTCCTTGAGAGGAGGAGCTAAAATCTGGTTTCAATCCTTGCCTAGGAATAGCATAGATTGTTGGGATAAGTGCAAGGATGCTTTTATTGGGAAGTACTACCCCCTGCTAAGATTATCCAATTGAGGAGTAATATTATGAATTTTAAGCAATTGGATAATGAACACGTTGCCCAAGCTTGGGAACGCATGAAATCTCTTGTTAAGAATTGTCCTACGCATGGTTTGACTACTTAGATGGTTATCCAAACTTTTTATGCAGGCTTGAACTTTACCTCGCGAAACTTGCTAGATTCGGCCGCGGGAGGAACCTTTATGTCAACTACACTTGGTGCTGCCACAAAACTTCTCTATGAGATGATGACCAACTATTCCCAATGGCACACGGAAAGAGCTCCAACAGGTAGGAAGGTAAACTCTGTCGAGGAGATCTCCTCCCTAAATGAAAAAGTTGACTTGATTATGTCTCTACTTACCAAGAAATCTCCTATTGATCCTCATGATGTTCCTTTAAATTCTTTGATTGCTTAATATCAAGTAGATGTGAACTTTATCTCTAGAAACAACTTCAATAACAATGCTTATAGGAGTAACTTCGATAGCAATCCTAGACCGTTCCCCTCCAACTACGGGAACAACAACACTTATCCTAGCACCAAAAACTCCACTTCTGAATTAGAGAGTATGCTTAAAGACTTTATCACTACCCAAAAATCCTTCAACAAGAGTGTAGAGGAAAAACTAGACAAATTAGATAACCTCTCGTCGAAGGTAGACAATTTAGCCCATGAAGTAGAATTTCTTAAAATTAGAACTTCTCCCTTGAGGAGAGGAAGATCACTCCTATGAATTCTATCCAAGTGCAAATTAATGAAAAGATTAGGATGATGGCTAAACTTAAAGAGAGATGGGCTAGAGAAAAGGAGGAAGAAGATAGAATTAAGAGCCTTCTTACACACCATACCGTTACTACTATCCAAGTGGTTGAGGATATCCAAACTCTTAGCACCCAATGCACCCCTAGTCCCATAGGACCTATTAATGGTGATGCTATGACCTCAACCGTAGAAGAAGAAGCTCCTATGACTATAGAAGCTACCAAACAAGTGAGCCTAAAGGACACCACTACCACTTTACTTGATAGTAGTGACCTTGATTTTGATAATTGCACCCTTTCTGAAGTTATTCGTTTCCTTCACAAGATGTCTAGAGACCCCCACACTAACACACTTAATCTTGCCTACATGGAGCATATCACTAATGCTCTCATCAAAGCTAGGGAGGAGAGGATTAGGGTAGAAGCCTCCATACCTAGAAAGCTAGAAGATGGTTGGATCCTATGATTAAAATTAAGTTGAATAACTTTTCTTGCTATGCTTTATGTGATGTTGGAGCTAGTACCTCAGTTATGCCCAAAAGAATGTATGATATATTTGAATTGAAACCTTTTAATCCATGTTCTTTTGGTGTTCGTCTTGTCGATTCTTCCGTAAAGAAACATTTGGGGAATATAGATGATGTTCTTATAATTGTCAATGACAATTATGTTCCCGTTGATTTTACTATTATGGACACTGAATGTGAACCTTCTTTTCCAATTATTTTGGGACGTCCTTTTCTTCGCACCGTGGGTGCTGTTATTGATATGAAAGAAGGGACTATAAAATTACAATTACCTCTCAAGAAATGGAAGGAACACTTCCCTAGGAAAAAGATTAAGTTGCCTTTTGAGTCCGTCACACGGGCTAGTTATTTTCTTGAAAATACTTGATCTATTTGCATTAAGCCTAGCTAATGGCTTTAAAGAAGCGCTCTCGGGAGGCAGCCCGCAACGAATTTAGGATTTCCTTTTTGTTTTTCTTCTGTTTTTAGTGGTCTTGATGATTGTTACTACTGTAGCAACATCATTGTATCTTTACTTTTCAAGCTTTGTGCCATTTATAGCCTCATACGACAAGGGAAGTGAAAGTTGTGACATGCTGTCCAGAAAACAGATTATGTCCTCGTAACTAGAAAAATCACAGAAAAATCCCAGTTCATCTTTTTGAGATGAATTTTTTACACAGCGTGCTCTATACAATTACGGAACTTTAGTATGTTATGAGTTTTTAGATTTGAGTTGCAGTAGTATCCCTAAAAAATTATTTACTACCTTCTGGTCTGTTTTTCACAGATTCTTTCCAGTTTTGCCTCTTCTTCGTTTTGCAAACCTTAAGCTTGCTTTTTCTTTGCAAAAACTTTTTGGAAATCTTGAGAAACAGTATCTCTTCAAGAATATATTTATTTCTAATAGAGAAAAAATATTTTATTATGGGTACTAACCTCGCTAATCAGATTATGATGAGTTATGTATGAAGGGAGTTTTCAAGTGTGCGAGGGAAGATGATGAAAGAAGATTCAGGAGTGTCAAGCGCTCAAGCTTGGGGATGCCCCCATGAATCCCCAAGAAATATTCAAGGAGACTCAAGCGTCTAAGCTTGGGGATGCCCCCGTGCATCCCCTTCTCCATCAACAATTATCAGTTCGTCTCTCGTTTCACTATATTTTTATCACTTCATGCGTTATGTGCTATGCTTGGGCGTCTCGCTCTTAGGTTTTATTTTTAGTTTTCTTTAGCTTTGAGTGCTGTTCATAACAAGTTATAACCCAGCTTTCTTTGTGTGGGAGAGAAACACGCTCCACTTCCAAAATCTAGAACACAACATAGGACTGTTCATGCTTATCTTTGCCGTGTGGGTTCTTTATTTTTTTCATAGCTACTGTCATGTTTTGCACTTAGTTTTCATGCTTATCTTTTCAAAGAGCTTTTGTTTAGTTTGTTGCTGGAACTCTCTTGAGTTTTCATGTTTATCTTGTTTAGAGAGTTTGCCTGTTGCACTGAGTTTTGTGTCTTGACTTGGACTAGGTAATTGAGGTTGCTATTCTTTTGTAGTAGTAACTTGCAATAGTTTTGAGGTATTTTTTTGAGTAATGTTTGGACTTTTGGTGTCAAGAGCTTTAGCCTATTAGTGATAGATGTCGTATTTTGGGAAATCCATGTTTATTTTCAAAACTTACAAAATTAGTTGAGAACTTTAGCTACTAGATGGATCACTAGTCTTCTGAGGGGTCGAATATTAGAGTACACTCACGTACCATGAGTCGAGGATGCGCAAGGATAACCAAACCCCGATACACTCCTCCTCAGGGTACTTGTATCTTTGTGAACCTTCTTATTAGATCGAGAGTTACCGATAATAAGTGCATGAGTTCTTCGGACTAATGTGAGTATTCGAAAGTTGACACTTCCACCTTCCCATATTTTTCTAGCCTCTCCTGTGCCGTGCATTGCTTTCTTATCACTCCGAGAGTTGGCGTCCACCTTCGCCGATACATCCAAACCCTTGGCATGATACGCTCTGTCATCATAAACCTCCTTATATCGTTCCTCAAAACAGCCACCATACCTACCTACCCAGGCATTTCCATAGCCTTTCCGAGATATATTGCCATGCAACATCCACCTTCTCATGACTTGATCTTCATGTCATACATGCTACTTGCTTGATCGATGAGCCGCATGATAGTTGGGCCTTGCCCTAATCATTGCTACATGACGCGCTAGTATCATTGAATATCCTGCTACACTGGCAGAGGCATACATTTGCATACATCATGATAGTTACATCTTCTTTATGATTTGAGTAGTTTGTAAAGTGTGAAAGATCTTCTATACTTTTTGTAATATATAGAGTGTTGACCCTAAAGTGAGGAAAAGATCTCAAAGTGGACAAATCAAAAGATCCCAAAGAGGAAAAAATTAAAAGATCCCAAAGAGGACAAGTGAGAGAAATAGAAAGATCCATTGAGGCCACCAAAAAATAAAAAAAATAAAAAAAGAGAAAAATAAATAAAAAGAGAGAAGGGGGCACACTACTATTCCTTTTGAGAGATCCACACTCGTACTCCCTCTTATATCCTGTACTCCATAGAGATTCTCATTCATGCATATAGCTATGTGGGGACCTTCACACTATAGAACTTGGCTTGTATATTCCAATGATGAGCCTCCTCAAATGAGCTCTAGGTCTTCTAGAGCAAGCATGTTGGATGCACCCCCACTAGTTCCATTGGAGAGCTTACCTTAGCTCATATGTGCATCCGTTGCATGGTAATCCCTACTCCTCACATCATATCTATCATTTGGCTTTCTCTCGCCTATGATTGTCCTCATTGATGTGAGGCTTTCACACCTTTTTTGTCTTCCTCCTCCACCATATTCTCTCTTTGCCATCCTAAGTATCAAATTTCTTGCTTACGCTATGCATTGCATGAGTGCTCAAAATGTCGAAAACGAGTGGATCATTTTGACTTGTACCTAGCTAGTGGTCTGGGGATGAGTCAAGATAAGATTCCAAAGAAGATGAAGTGTGAAACTTTAGTAGATTGAGTTCTCAACACAAAAATACTTTTTCTTGTATATCCCTACCCCCTTTCTTGCACGCAAACACCATTTGGAGACATTCGAGTCACGGACAGCGAGAGATTTGCACCTTTATGTTCTTATGTTGCTTGTTTCGATACTAAATATAGACTCTTGCCTGTTATGACTTGAATTGAATTACATGCCTTCATTGCTTTACTTAAAAAATATGGTTGTTAGCATGTCACCATAGAAATTAAGCTTTTATCATTTACCTACTCGAGGACGAGCAGGAATTAAGCTTGGGGATGTTGATACGTCCAAAACGTATCTATAATTTCTGCTTGCTCCATGCCTCTTTTGAGTGATATTGCTATGATAGTGTTGAACTTCCATAAACTTTTGATCATATTTGGACTAACCTATTAACTCAATGCACCCCAGTGCCAGTTCCTGTTTTCTGCTGTTTTTCTATTTCAGGTTTCCCCCATATTAAAAGTGCTCCAAAAATTCGGGAAAAATCCAATAAAAAATCAGCGTAGAAGAAGCTTCGGGAATCACCGAGGGGGGGCCAGAGGGTACCCACCAGGGCCCCAGGAGCCCTCCCGGCGCGCCTTAGGGTGGGGCCGCGCCAGGGAGCCGCTTGGACCCCTGGTGGCCCCCCTGGCTGCCATCTTCGTCTATTTATTCCTCGTGACGAGAAACCCCCATGACGGGAACCCTTTTTCGCGATCTCTCCTCTGTTCCGCAGCCGCCGCGCTTCCAAGATCGGGATCACCAGAAGACCTCTTCCCGGCACCCTGCCGGAGGGAGGAACCACCTCCGGGAGCTTCTCCACCACCATGGATGCTTCCCGGATGAACCGTGAGTAGTCCACCTTGGACCATGGGTCTATGGTCAGTAGCTATGTGACGTTCTCCTCCCCTCTTTGTTCTTGATGGATTAGACCTCGTGAGCTGCCCTACATGATCGAGGCACATATGTAATATTTCTGCTGTTGCTATGTTGAGTTTGCTGGGATCCGATGGATTATGAGATTATGTTCAGATTGTGTTTGAGTAATATATTTGATTCTCCTCTTTTATATTTATGTTCTTGAGTAATTCTTGCATGTTCTCCGTTGCTGTTTATTGCTTTGGCCAAGTAGTAGGTAGTGACTCCAAGAGGGAGCGTTATGCATGATTGTGGGTTCATGCCCCCCGATGACTAGCTTGAGTGACAGAAACATGAGTCTAGGGGATGTGCTTTGCCACAAGGGGGAAAACAACGGTGCTTGTACTTGCGGGTGCAAGGATTTTTTACTTTACGCAAAGTTCTTTAAAGAAGTTGTCCGTTGTTTTGAGTTTACACTTTGGGTGGGATTCACAACTTAATACCAGCGAGATGTTCTGGATAGATATCTCAAGGTGGATGATTAGTAGGTAGATGCAGATGGATTTCGGTCTACTTGTATTGGCGTACCGCCCATGCTTTTGAGCCTCTTCCTTTCTTTATAGCATAATTAGCATTGGTTTGCGCACATAATCCTGTCAATTTCCCAGCTATAATTTGTTTACCTCGCATGGCTATTTTATCGTATTTTTGGAGAGAGACATCACTAGTGAACATCATAGGACCCCGATCCATATTTCCAATACTGTTTACACCCACTATCAATTAACTGCTTTATTTACATTTTCGTTGCTATCACTATCATTATTATCCCGTGCGTTTTATCCTTTGTAAACAACAAGGCTGGAGGAATTGACAACTCCTCTGTACTCGTTGGAAAGCAAAGTTATTTGATGTGTGTGCAGGTCCAGGTCAAGGAAACAACTTTTGTCTTAAAACGGTGCCATTGTTTCCTTGTCACCTACTTGTCGATCTTGGAGTCTTGTTGGTTCGACACTCAACCTTGGCATCTTCGCTAAGGGAAATTGCCGTTGTCTACATATCAACCTTCCACTTTGGGTAACCAACGAGGGGGCGTTAATTCGTACCATCAGCACTCCAAGTAAATCTGGAACGAAAATCAATAATCAATAGCGAAAAAGTGGGATAACATACGTTAGTGTATAGTTCGATTGTAGAAAGATAATCCCACCACTAAAGCACACGCATCAACTTAGGCTGGATGGCCAATAAACATAAGCCATACCTTGAAGCCTATGTCTCAGGGCACAAAGAAGGGATACAAAGAACTTAACTTGGGGTTGTAGCCGATGCCGAACATGACATAACCAATGTCAGGGGCAAGCCTCCTCTGCTACCAATGCCCAACTTGATCTTGCCGGCGAGCCGTCCTCTGCTACCCCGGCTTGAGCACATCCGTCTCATAAGAGGTCCAACCTCACAACTATCATTTTCTGCACCGCCTCTCTCACCTTGTCAAGCAGATGCATCCCACCACCCCTGTGCCTTCCTTGTCTGGCCAACGAGGTCACCTTAGAAGTGAAAAATATTAACTTATGCAAGCACTCCAAGTAAATCTCGGAAGAAAATCAATTATCAATAGCGATAAAAGTGGGATAACAACGTTAGTGTATAGTTCGATTGCATAAAGATAATCCCACAACCAAAGCACAAGCATTAACTTAGGTTGGATGGCCAACAGACATAAGCCATACCTTCAAGGCTATGTCTCAGAGCACGGAGAAGGGATACAGAGAACTTAACCTGGGGTTGTAACCAATGCCGAACATCACATAACCAATGCCAGGGGCAAGCCTTGATGAGGTAGGAGAGGTTGGCGGGGCTCAGAAGCCGTGCTAGATTCTTGTGTAGCTTGGAGTTGTCAGCGTGCAACTGCTGCAACAACTATCAACGAGCCACTGAGGCCACCGTATGCTTCACAACCGCATGATCCGCCTCCTGTTGAGAAACGACGACGAGGAAGAGGCAAAGCGTGAGAACGGGGTGTGCGTCTGGGGAGTAAGAAAACAAAAGAATGAGAGATGGGGAGAGGTATCTCACCCTCTCCAACTTGATCTTGCCGAAGAGCCGTCCTCTGCTACCCCGCCTTGAGCACCTCCGTCTCATCAGCGGTGAAACCTCACACCCATCGTTTTTAGCACCGCCTCTGTAAATGTCCTCTCACCTTGCCAAGCAGATGCGTCCCACCACCCCTCTGCCTTCCTTGTCCGGACATCGAGGTTACCTTGGAAGTGAAAAATATTATGTTATGCAAGTACTCCAAGTAAATCTTGGAAGGAAAATCAATTATCAATAGCGAAAAATTGGGATAACATATGTTAGTGTATAGTTTGATTGTAGAAAGGTAATCCCACCACCAAACCACAAGGATCAACTTAGGCTGGATGGCCAACAAACATAAGCCATACCTTGAAGGCTATTTCTCAAAGCACAGAGAAGGGATACATAGAACTTAACTTCGAGTTGTAGCCGATGCCGAACATCACATAAACAATGCCGGGCACAAGCCTCGATGAGGTAGGAGAGGTTGCAGGCGTGAAGAAGCCATGCTAGATTCTTGTGTAGCCTGGAGTCGTCAGCGTGCAACTGCTGCAGCCACTGTCAACGAGTCGCTGCGGCCACCGTCTGCTGCACAACCGCATGATCCGCCTCCTGTTGAGTAACGACGACGAGGAACAGGCAAAGTGCGGGCAGAGGGTTGAGGGTCTGGGGAGGAAGAAAACAAAAGAATGAGGGATGGGGAGAGGTATCTCACCATCTCCAACTTGATCTTGTCGGCGAGCCGTCCTCTGCTACCCCGCCTTGAGCACCTCCGTCTCATCAGCGGTCCAACCTTAGAGCCATCATTTTCAGCACCACCTCTATCAGCGTCCTCTCACCTTGCCAAGCAGATTCATCCCACCACCCCTCTGCCTTCCTTGTCCGGCCATCGAGGTCACCTTGGAAGTGAAAAATATTAAGTTATGCAAGCATTCCAAGTAAATCTCGGAAGGAAAATCAATTATCAATAGCTAAAAAGTGGGACAACATATGTTAGTGTATAGTTCGATTGTAGAAAGGTAATCCCAACACCAAAGCAAAAGCATCCACTTAGGCTGGATGGCCAACAAACATAAACTATACCTTGAAGGCTATGTCTCAGAGCACAAAGAACTGATACACAGAACTTAACTTGGGGTTGTAGCGGATGCTAGATTCTTGTGTAGTTTGGATTCGTCAGCGTGCAACTGCTGCAGCCACTGAGAACGAGCCGCTGAGGCCACCGTCTGCTGCACAACCATATGATCCGCCTCGTGTGTTGTGACGACGACGAGGAACAGGCAAAGGGTTGAGGGTCTGGGGGGAAGAAAATAAAAGAATAAGATATGGGGAGAGGTATCTCACCGTCTCCAACTTGATCTTGTCGGCGAGCCGTCCCCTGCTACCCTGCCTTGAGCACCTCCGTCTCATCAGTGGTCCAACCGCACAACCATCGTTTTCAGCACCTCCTCTGTCAGCGTCCTCTCAACTTTCCAAGCAGATGCATCCCACCACCCCTCTGCCTTCCTTATCCGGCCATCGAGGTCACCTTGTAAGTGAAAAATATTAAGATATGCAAGCACTCCAAGTAAATCTGGGAAGGAAAATCAATAACAATAGCGAAAAAGTGGGATAACATACGTTAGTGTATAGTTCAATTTCCTTAAGGTAATCCCATCATCAAATCACAAGCATCAACTTAGGCTGGATGGCCAACAAACATCAGCCATACCTTGAAGGCTATGTCTCAGAGCACAAAGAATGGATACAAAGAACTTAACTTTGGATTGTATCCGATGCCGAACATCACATAAAAAATGTCAGGGGCAAGCCTCTATGATGTAGGAGAGGTTGGCGGGGCACAGAAGCCGTGCAAGATTCTTTTGTAGCTTGGAGTCGTCAGCGTGCAACTGTTGCAGCCACTGTCAACGAGCCGCTGAGGCTACTATTTGTTGCACAACCGCATGACCTGCCTCCTGTTGAGCGACGACTATGAGGGAGAGGCAGAGCGTGGGCAAGGGGTAGAGGGTCTGGGGAGAAAGAAAACAAAAGAATGAGAGATGGAGAGACGTATCTCAAGGTCTCTAACTTGATCTTGTCGGCGAGCCGTCCTCTACTACCCCACCTTGAGCACCTCCGTCTCATCAGCGGCCCAACCTCACAGCCATCATTTTCAGCACCGCCTCTCTTACCTTGCCAAGCAGATGCATCCCACCACCCCTCTGCTTTTCAGCACCGCCTCTCTCACCTTGCCAAGCAGATGCATCCCACCACCCCTCTGCCTTCCTTGTCCGGCCATCGAGGTCACCTTGGAAGTCAAAAATATTAAGTTATGCAAACACTCCAACTAAATCTGGGAAGGAAAATCAATTATCAATAGCGAAAATGTGGGATAACATACGTTAGTGTATAGTTCGATTGCAGAAATGTAATCCCACCACCAAAGCACAAGCATCAACTTAGGCTGGATGGCCAACAAACATAAGCCATACCTTGAAGGCTATGTCTCAGAGCACAGAGAATGGATACATACAACTTAACTTGGGGTTGTAGCCGATGCCGAACATCACATAACCAATGTTAGTTGCAAGCCTCGATGTGCTAGGAGAGGTTGGCGGGGTACAGAAGCCGTGATAGATTCTTGTGTAGCTTGGAGTCGTCAGCGTGCAACTGCTGCAACCACTGTCAACCGAGCCGCTGAGGCCACCGTCTGCTGCACAACGGCATGATCAGCCTTCTGTTGAGCGACGACGACGAGGAACAGGCAAAGCGCGGGCAGAGGGTTGAGGGTCTGTGGAGGAAGAAAGCAAAAGAATGAGAGATGGGGAGGGGTATCTCACCGTCTCCAACTTGATCTTGTCGGCGGGCCGTCCTCTGCTACCCCGGCTTGAGCACCTCCGTCTCATCAGCGGTCCAACCTCACAGCCATCGTTTTCAGCACCACCTCTGTCACCGTCCTCTCACCTTGCCAAGAAGATGCATCCCACCACCCCTCTGCCTTCCTTGTCTGACCATCGAGGTCACCTTGGAGGTGAAAAATATTACGTTAAGCAAGCACTCCAAGTAAATCTTGGAAGGAAAATCAATTATTAATAGCGAAAAAGTGGGATAACATACGTTAGTGTATAGTTCAATTGCATTAAGTTAATCCCACCAACAAAGCACAAGCATCAACTTAGGCTGGATGGCCAACAAACATAAGCCATACCGTGAAGGCTATGTCTCAGAGCACAGAGCAAGGATACAGAGAACTTAACTTGGGTTTGTAACCGATGCAGAACATCACATAACCAATGCCAGGGGCAAGCCTCAATGAGGTAGGAGAGGTTGGCGGGGCGCAGAAGCCGTGCTAGATTCTTGTGTAGCTTGGAGCCATCAGCGTGCAACTGTTGCAGCCACTGTCAACGAGCCGCTGAGGCTACCGTTTGCTGCACAACCGCATGATCTTCCTCCTGTTAACCGACGACGGCGAGGAAGAGGCACAGTGCGGGCAGCGGGTAGAGGGTCTGGGGAGAAAGAAAACAAAAGAATGAGATATGAGGAGATGTATCTCACCGTCTCCAACTTGATCTTACCGGCGAGCCGTCCTCTGCTACCCCTCCTTGAGCACCTTCGTCTCATCAGCTGACCAACCTCACATCCATCATTTTCAGCACCACCTCTCTCACCTTGCCAAGAAGATGCATCCCACCACCCCGCTGCCTTCCTTGTCCAGCCATCAAGATCACCTTGGAAGTCAAAAATATTATGTTATGCAAGCACTCCAACTAAATCTGGGAAGGAAATTCAATTATCAATAGCGAAAAAGTGGGATAACATACGTTAGTGTATAGTTCGATTGAAGAAAGGTAATCCCACCACCAAAGCACAAGCATCAACTTCGGCTGGATGGCCAACAAACATAAGCCATACCTTGAGGGCTATATCTCAGAGCACAGAGAAGGGATACAAACAACTTAACTTGGGGTTGTAGCCGATGCCGAACATCACATAACCAATGTTAAGGGCAAGCCTCGATGAGGTAGGAGAGGTTGGCGGGGCGCAGAAGCCGTGCTAGATTCTTGTGTAGCTTGGAGTCGTCAGCATGCGACTGCTGCAGCCACTGTCAACCGAGCCGCTGAGGCCACCGTCTTCTGCACAGCCGCATGATGCGGCTCCTGTTGAGCGACGACGACTACGAGGAATAGGCAAAGTGTGGGCAAGGGTTGAGGGTCTGGGGAGGAAGAAAACAAAAGAAGGACAGATAGGGAGAGGTATCTCACAGTCTCCAACTTGATCTTGCCGACGAGCCGTCCTCTGCTACGCTGCCTTGAGCACCTCTGTCTCAGCAGCGGTCCAACCTCACAGCCATCGTTTTCAGCACCGCCTCTGTCACCATCCTCTCACCTTGCCAATCAGATGCATCCCATTCCTTATCCGTCCATCAAGGTCACCTTGGAAGTGAAAAATATTAAGTTATGCAAGCACTCCAAGTAAATCTGGGAAGGAAAATCAATTATCAATAGCGAAAAAGTGCGCTAACATATGTTAGTGTATAGTTCAATTGCAGAAAGTTAATCCCACCACCAAAGCACAAGTATCAACTTAGGTTGGATGGTCAACGAACATAAGCCATACCTTGAGGGCTATGTCACAGAGCACAGAGAAGGGATACAGAGAACTTAACTTGGGGTTGTAGCTGATACCGAACATCACATAAGCAATGTCAGGGGCAAGCCTAGATGAGGTAGAAGAGGTTGGCGGGGGCAGAAGCCGTGCTAGATTCTTGTGTACCTTGGAGTCGTCAGCGTGCAACTGCTGCAGCCACTGTCAACGAGCCGCTGATGCCACCGTCTGCTGCACAACCGCATGATCCGCCTCCTGTTGAGCGACATCAACGAGGATGAGGTGGAGCGCAGGCAGCGGGTTGAGGGTCTGGGGAGAAGAAAACAAAAGAATGAGAGATGGGGAGAGGTATCTCACCGTCTCCAACTTGATCTTGCCGGCGAGCCGTCCTCTGCTACCCCGTCTTGAGCACTCTGTCTCATCAGCGGTCCAACCTCACATCCATCGTTTTCAGCACCGCCTCTCTCACCTTGCCAAGCAGATGCATCCCACCATCCCTCTTCCTTCCTTGTCCGGCCATCGAGGTCGCCTTGGAAATGAAAAATAGTAAGTTATGAAAGCACTCCAAGTAAATCTCGGAAGGAAAATCAATTATCAATAGCGAAAAGTGGAATAACGTATAGTTTGATTGCAGAAGGATTTGCAAGCACTCCAAGTAATCTGCGGTCAGACCTCACATCCATCGTTTTCAGCACCGCCTCTATCACCATCTCATCAGCGGTCAGACCTCACAGCCATCATTTTCAACACCGCCTCTATCACCGTCCTCAAACCTTGCCAAGCAAATGCGTCCTACCCCTCTGCCTTCATCGTCCGACCATCGAGGTCACCATGGAAGTGAAAAATATTAAGTTATGCAAGCACTCCAAGTAAATCTGGGAAGCAAACTTAATTATCAATAGAGAAAAAGTGGGATAACATATGTTAGTGTATAGTTCGTCTAATCAGCGGTCAGACCTCACAGCCATCGTTTTCAGCACCGCCTCTATCACCGTCCTATAACCTTGCCAAGCAAATGCGTCCCACCACCCCTCTGCCTTCATCGTCCGGCCATCGAGATCACCTTAGAAGTGAAAAATATTAAGTTATGCAAGCACTCCAAGTAAATCTGGGAAGCAAAATTAATTATCAATAGCGAAAAAGTGGGATAACATATGTTAGTGTATAGTTTGATTGCATAAAGGTAATCCCACCACCAAAGCACAAGCATCAACTTAGACTGGATGGCAAACAAACATAAACCATACCTTGAAGGATATGTCTCAAAGCACAACGAAGTGATACAGAGAACTTAACTCGGGGTTGTAACCGATGTCGAACATCACATAACCAATGCCCAGGGCAAGCCTCGATGAGGTAGGAGAGGTTGGCTTGGCGCAGAAACCGTGCTAGATTCTCGTGTAGCTTGGAGTCGTCAACGTGCAACTGATGCATCCACTGTCAAACGAGCCGCTGAGGCCACCGTCCGCTGCACAAGCGCATGATCCGCCTCCTGTTGAGAGACGACGACGAGTAAGAGACAAAGTGCGGGCAGGGGTTGAGGGTCTGGGAAGAAAGAAAACAAAAGAATGAGAGATGGGGAGAGATATCTCACTGTCTCCAACTTGATCTTGCTGGCGAGCCGTCATCTTCTACACCGCCTTGAGCACCTCCGTCTCATCAGCGGTCCAACCTCAGAGCCATCGTTTTCAGCATTGCCTCTCTCACCTTGCAAAGCAGATGCATCCCACCACCTCTCTTCCTTCTTTGTCCGGCCATCGAAGTCACCTTGGAAGTGAAAAATATTAAGTTATGCAAGTACTCCAAGTAAATCTGGGAAGGAAAATCAATTATCAATAGCTAAAAAGTGGGATAACATACATTAGTGTATAGTTCGATTGTAGAAAGGTAATCCCACCACCAAAGCACAAGCATCAACTTAGGCTGGATGGCCAACAAACATAAGCCACACCTTGAAGGCTATGTCTCAGAGCATAAAGAAGGGATATACAGAACTTAACTTGGGGTTGTAGCCGATGCCGAACATCACATAACCAATGCCAGGGGCAAGCCTCGATAAGGTAGGAGATGTTGGCGGGCGCAGAAGCCGTGCTAGATTCTTGTGTAGCTTGGATTCGTCAGCGTGCAACTGCTGCAGCCACTGAGAATGAGCCGCTGAGGCCACCGTCAGCTACACAACCTCATGATCCGCCTCGTGTGTTGCGACAGGCAGGGGGTTGAGGGTCTGGGGAGGAAGAAAATAAAAAAATGAGAGATGGGGAGAGGTATCTCACCGTCTCCAACTTGATCTTGTCGGCGAGCCGTCCTCTGGTACCCCGCCTTGAGCACCTCTGTCTCATCAGCGTTCCAACCTCACAGCCATCATTTTCAGCACCGCCTCTGTCACCATCCTCTCACCTTGCCAAGCAGCTGCATCCCACCACCTCTGCCTTCCTTGTCCGGCCATCAAGGTCACCTTGGAAGTGAAAAATATTAAGTTATGCAAACACTCCAAGTAAATCTGGGAAGAAAATTGAATTATCTTGGCCGAGCGCCGCCGCCGCTCGAGACCGGCCTCGCCACTTCCAATTCCGGCCGCCGCCGGCAAGAAGCTTCCCCCGCCGGCCTTCCTCTCCTCCCCGCGCCTACCTCCTCCTCTCCTTCTCACCTCCCTCCTTTTCCTCCCCTCGCAGAGCACAGCCGGCGTCCGCCATGGAGCTCCCGGAGCTCGTTGCGCCATGGCCGACCCGCGGAGCTCAGCCGAGCCGTGACCTCACCGCCGCCGCGCCTTGCCTGCCGGCCGCCTGGATCCGGCGACCTCCTTCACCGCCGTGCGTGGAGCCAGCCGCCCCGTCCCCTCCGTCGCGCCGCTCGTCGCTGGATGGCGAGCTCTCCGCCGCGGTCATCGTCCTGGAGAGGACCAGGCCAAGCCGGTCGCCACCGACGTGGGCCGATCCCAGCCGGCCTCCTTGCCCCCTGGCCCAGCAACGCCACGGGCCAGATCCCGCGGCCCACTGCCCCAGCAACCGCCTCTAGGCCCAAGGCCATATCCAGATCCGCCGACCTCATGGGCCGAGGCCCATGGTGAGCTATTTTTTTTCTTTTCCCCTCTGCGAATTTTTCTAAGTCTGAAAAATGTTTGTTGCTGATGCCTGTTTACGTTGTAATTTGCGAATAAACCGTAGCTCGGATCACGTTGCGCCCAAAGGAAAATTGTTTAGAATTGTGTGTACTTCAGTTCATCTTTTGTGAGCATTTTCATTTGAGGCCATCTTGATGTTGTTAATCTGCGTTGAAGTAGGCATCAGGCTGTTAACTACTGCTAATTTTTGTTAAGTGCTGCTGCTTTTATTTTATTGCAAGTTTGCATGATGATTGTGACACATCCATGAGGCCTATGCTATTAATTATTTTTTGCATACTGTTAAGAATCATGTCTACTTCCATTATATATATTGCATTGTCATGTTTACATTCCTGGTTATAGATATGTTTAGCTCCAAAGTTGCTATGCCACTGTTTTTGACAGCCACCTCTGTTTTTCTCTAAGTCTGTAACTTTCCGATGCCATGTTGCACGCTTAATATCTTTTGATATGTGATGCCTATGACCTTGATTCTTGTTTGTACCTGATCACCATCATATCTAGTTCATGCCCATATATTGCTATGTCATGTTGCTGTACTTTTGCATATAGTTTTGCTCCTGTTTATACAACATGAAAATAACAGTTTATGTCCTGTTTTCTTGATTTTCACTAAGTCCTAGACCGGTAATGTTTTATTGCATTTTGCATGGGCTATAATTTATTGTCCATGATGCCTATTGGCATGATTCCTTTTGCCATGCCATGCCTGTCATGTCTACTTTAGTTTCATATCATTTTTGTCCATGTTTATAACCTTTTGCTTGTTTATTTGTTGCTCTAAAGTGTGCAACCTGATGTTGGCAGATTGTGTTCCAAACTTGTTTTGCTTGTATCTTTTTAATCGTAACTCCGTTTGGGGTGTTCTTTATATGTAACTTGATTAGTTTTTCATGTACTTTGTGTTTATGCTATGGTTTGCTGTTGTTAACCAACCTAAAATATGGTTTAGGGCAGAACAGTACCAAACACCTAAGTTATCGTGGAGCACTTAGTGGAATGCCATGCTTAGGTTGTGCCTCACTTAAATTGACTAGCATAGATAGTTTCCTTTATGCTTCACCTCTTGCCATGTTTGTGTGCTATACCATGCTTGCTTGAGTTGCCATGTTAACAACCTTTGTTGATCACCTGTAGCTAAACAACTTGAACCCTTGTAAATGTGCGGTATCGTCGTGTGTGACGAGTACTCCACTTAACCTGTTAGTATCCGCTCTCGACGGTAGGTGCGATGTATCGTGTTGCCTTCTTGTTGATGCTTGCTCGTGTTTGCTTCGTAGTAATAGATGCTTGCTCGTTGATTGCTTTCCGGTGTTTACCTTCTTGTGTGCTTCCGCGGGTACCTTCGGAGACGATGCGAGCTTGCGATAACTACACCTTCGGAACCCGACTTATCAACGGGCAAGGACTATACATTACTTATGATCCATTCTATTTCAACCAGCGGTTTGCATGCTAGTCTATGGATAGGTTCGATGTTTGATCCTACCACATGTTTACAACCTCTTTCAAACCGATACAGCCATGTCCCCTCCCAGCAAGCCTTGTTCGGCTATGTTACTATTGCTCGCTGCTCAGCCACTGCTTAGTATGCATGCTAGGATGCTATCAACTGTTCTCCTGTTACTCCTTGGATTGGGCTATCACATTTATTATATTGTTGTGGATGATATGATTATTATAATATTGACTATATTCGACGAAGGATGGAAGGTCTAGGCTATCCCGCCCCGACGCTTTGTTCCATTCGAGTCACCTAGGATCCGAGTTCCGGGTATTGGTTTTTAACTAAGCGTGCCTAACCGCGTGTGGGATTTTATGGGGTTCCCTTTTCTTACCTACCTAGCTTCAAATATTTCTAGTGTTGGCCCAAGCTGATTTACCATTTGAAAACCATGCATATATGTCTGTCGGGTTGCTCCTCGCAAACTTCCTTTTAAAACAACCTAGGCCAGCGGGGACATAGTTTCCTTGTTGGTCCAACCTGTCCGGCTGAGGAACCGGCCTCATGTGAGAATTACCGGCAATCCAAACCTGCGACAGACGGTAGAGACCAGATCGAGAGAGCGGCCGGCTCCTGAGCTGGATGTCGACTCACCGGGGGCCACCCAGATTTGTTCGTTGTTAGTTAGAGGGACCTGTCATTTCGGATCTCTCAGAACTAAATCATAAAATGCTTGCCTATGATGGGTAGCAACTGAGAGAGATGGGCATGCGTGCAGAGCCTTGTAATAGGCAGTTGGTACACCCCTGCAGGGTTAAATCTTTTCGAGAAGCCGTGTCCACGGTTATGTACGACTTGAGACCTACTCCTTGTTCATAGACAACAAAAACTGAGATAATCTTAATATAACTTGATCCACGTGTGTGTGCCTTGACTGCTTCTTTTTCGTCGGGATGCGAAGAGGAGGACAAGGATAGGATAGGTGTTATGTTTGCATAAGTAGGTGGATAGCAGACTTGTTGGAGGCGATTCCTCATCGAATGCTTGGCTTCTTATCTTACTCTCTAGATCATTAGCCACTTCATAAATTCTAGTGTGGCAGCAACCTCACCACTTACCCCATCCTTACCGTAAACTACTAGTTGTCCTAGAATGACGAGTGATGAAGTCCTTGCTGGGTCAGTTGACCACTACAGTTGGATGCTGAGTACTTCTGTACTCATGATACTACCCCCAAACTCTTTTCAGGGTTCTCGATAGACAACAGGTATGGTGATCGACGTTTCACGTGGAGACTCGACGACGACTAGTTAGGCGGATCCCGGCGGAGGGCCTGGACCCGTGTGGTTATGGGGATCGATGATTTTCTCTTTGCCAGTAGGCATTTGAGTGTAGTCTGTACTCAGACATATATCTTCCGATGTTGTATTGTATTTAAGGCAGTTGTATGCCGTTTGTATGATATGTTGTATCCATGTAGCTGTAATGTTGTGATACCATGTTGGAAATCCGGGGCATATGGCATTGTCATATGTCGCGGTGGGACCGATATGTGCTTCGTCCCCGAATATGGATGGAAACATCTAGATCTGGAACAGTACCGCATATCGGGCCTTACAAGATTCCTCAAACTGCAGTGGTCAGATCATTCCGAGAAAGAAGCCACCTGGGAACGAGAGGATCGTCTACGAGCTAAGTACCCCACCCTCTTCCCGACGACTTCTGAATCTCGGGACGAGATTCTTTTCAGTGGGGGCGAGTTTTCAGAACCCTATTTAGGTTTGTGCTTTTCTAAGCTAGCATTTTTGCATCATGAAATATTTTGCAAAATAAAAGTAAATGGGGAAGCAAAAAGCCTCAAAATAATTTTAATAAAAGGCCAGACAAAAATCTTTTTCCAAAAAGGCTTTGAACTTTTTGAAAAGTCTTATAAATGGGCATGATCACATTTCAAGTGAAGTGGATTCCACTCCATGCTCAATGAATTTTCAAAAAAGTCCAAAATTCCTTTGGCAATTAAATAATTGGTGTATTTGCAATTGAAATTATTTAAATATAATTTCAATAATTCTAAAACTTTATGTGTGGAGTTATATATGCCTCCTAAACCCACATAAAAGTTTATAGAATTTTATAAAATGTATTGGTTGAAAAATCAAAAATGAAACAAACAATACAGAAAAGAAAATAAAAAAGAAAAACAAAGAGAAGGCCTACCTGGCTTACCTCAGGCCCACCTGGCCTCAGCCCAGCCCACCCCCAGCACTTGTCGTCTACCTCCCCGCCGAGCCAAGCAGCTCGGTGGAGGCAAAGCACGTGGGCGGCGCCACCTCGACGCCGAGGAGGTTCCCAGCCCCCCTGGACCTCATCTCCTCGCCAGGAGATAGGCCACGCACGCCCGCACCTTTACCCTCTCCTCCCGGTCGCCCTCCTCCTCTTTTTTCTTCGATCCAGAGCCGCCCCGAGAGCTTCCCGCCGGCCGCCGTTGAGCAAGATCGTGGCCACCGTGCTCCCCAAGACGCACCACCTTGTCCAGTAGCACCGTCGTGGCCGTCTTCCTCGAGCTAAAGCTCCAATCGGGCCCGAGGCGCTCACCTCAACAACTCGCCGCCGGCCGCAGCAAGATCCCGGCGAGCAATTACTTCAATATGTTCACTTTATTTATGGCATAATTTGAATTCAAATTTGAAGTTTTAATTTGCAATTCAATTGCAATACACTTTATTTAAATTGAATCTTCAACAAACCAGTTGTTGACACCGGCTTTTGGCACGGAAATAAACCTATATAAGATGACCTCAAATGAAGAAGTACTCTACATAAAAAAGTTGTGTATTGTTGATATGAACAACTTTGTAGTTTGAGCCATGATCATCTGATTCCATCTCAAGGGCCGAAACTATGTTGGAAGCGATAAGATCCTGGCATTCGAAGTACTATTCGGCCAATTAGGCCTTCAAGACATCATGAAATGGAAAAATGTTCTACATGGTGCGGCTTGATCTCATCTAACCGGTCGATTTTGGTTTTTTAATCATCTCAATCCGAGTTCGTATGCAAAAGTTACAGCCCTCGGAGTACAACCCTGTCAAAGAGCAAAAAGTGACGCCCGGAGCCAGACACCTATACGGTTGATGTCTGATGGAAATCGTGAGGATTTCGGCCCTCAAGATGACCCCGAATCAAAAAACGATCAACATGAAAGTTCTTGGAAATTTCGAGGGCTACAACTTTGATGTTTTGAGTTTTTTCATCCGAGGTCGTTTACAGCCCCAAAACTACCGAAAACCGAACTGTTGTCCCAGGCCCACTTGTAATCCGAGTTGGGTTAAAGTTTTGAAAGATTTGGACGGGATTTGAAGTCCTTCTCTTGTACGGAAAGTCCAGCCTCCTCATATATAGATGAGGTGATGGCCGATTGAAACAACACACAATCGATATTCATTTAAACACATCTACTTTACTCGTATCTTATACTTTTCGTTTCCCATGGCCGAGCCTTAGCAACCCTAGGGTTTGGTTTATCTTTGCCGTTTTGCGCTGAAAAGCGGTCGGCTCTCCTCCCCGAAAACGAGGAACCCTTTGTTGCTTTGCTCGTAAAGCATCCGTCTCTCTTCTCCGAAATTGAAGAAACCTTTGTTGATTTGCTCGTAAATCATCCGTTCTTCGTAACGAAAAACGAAGTGGCGACTCCCTTACTCTAAACAATTGCGCGGTGCAAGTCTTGTGTTGCGTTGAACAAATTCTTCGTCAACACAAATTGGCGACTCCGTTGGGGAAGAGAACGCCGAGTACTTCTAAACTACTCGGTGACAAGAAGATCAAGGACGAGCCCGATTTACATTTAACTCGGACGAAGAAGACCTACACCCCAGAGCGCATCAAGAGGCTGTGATCTACACGGTATCATGAATCCCCAATTTCCTTACGTAGATTCAAATTATTCTTGTGCTAATGTTGCTAGACCTAGTGATATGTGTATTGTATCGACTAACCCTAATTTTTACTATGTGCAAGAGTCGGTACAACATGATTTGCATGCTTCGGCTAACCCTAGTTCTTACTATGGGCAAAGGCCGATGCATAATAATCCATATGATTCAACTTTTTCTAGCAACTTCCAACATGTAGATTTGAATTCTCATGCATCGGTTAACCCTAGTTCCTACTATGTGCAAAAGCCGATGGACAACATGGTGAATTCGTTCAATCAATATGAGACACCCGATCTTAGCAATTTCAATGGCATGCAATCAAGAGTTTCATCTCCATATCCATCGACACATTGTTTGCCATATGTGTCTTCACCTCCAAACATGCCGATGGATAGAGAATTTGGCCACGTTCCTACTAGCTATTTGGGAAATTACCCTCCACCATCATGTGCTGCGCCTTATACTACTAACTTTTCAGCACCATGTGCAACTAACGTGCTTTCATCTAGTACTGCATCCTATGGTGCGTCCCCTGTACAATTGCAAATTTTTGGCAACACATCAATGCCAAAAGAAACAAAAAGCATTGGGGGCATCCTATTATAGGACCAAAAGAGTGGTGGGATAATCTGGAGAAAGATTTTATCACTGGCATGAAGAATATTATCTACCAAGAGCTAGTAAAGAAGCCCCGTGATGCTGCCACAATAAGGAAAAAAGAAATAGATGAGCAACATAAGGAAAATAATAGCGTCATCAAGAGGGCAGCTATACCACCGAGTAATTACAACCTGAAAACAGAAGCGCCGAGTTGTTCTGATTCAGAAACGTCTGTACAAAGTTGTTCCAACTCGGACGCAACATCACCGAGTTGCTCCAACTCGGAAGTAACATCACCGAGTTGCTCAAACTCGGAAGCAACAGTACCGAGTTGTTCTGACTCGGAGACAACAATATCGAGCTGCTCTAACTTGGAAGAAACAATACCGAGCTATTTCAACTCGGAGACCGCAGCACCAAGTTGTTTCAACTCAGAGACAAAAGTATCAAGTTGCTCCAAGTCGGAGACAGAGGCACCGAGCTATTTCAACTCGGAGATCACAACACCGGGTAGTTCTAACTCGGAAACAGATGCACCAAGTTGCTCCAACTCAAAAGAAACAGTACCGAGTTGCTTCTACTCGGAAGAAACAATACCGAGTTGTAAACCGGAAACAACAGAAAACCGAGTTACTCCAGCTCGGAAACAAGAGCATGTCGAGTTACTCTTGACTCGGAAACATGCACATCAGCACTCGGGTGACTTGTCTACTCCTTCCTGCAGGAATCATGTAGATCCTTCCGAGTTAGATATACAAAAGAAAGGAACCCTGCAAGTATACCAAGACAATGATGACTCGATTATTACAAACGAGTTGGCTAATGAAGCCGAGTCAGTCGTATGTGAATTTTCTGAATACCAGGGAATTTTTGTGCTACCCTCCGAGTTTCGTGCCAAGGATGATGTGCATCAAAATCAGAAAAGCATGACCGAGCAAGATTTACTCAACGATGAGCCTCAAGAGCTAGAAATCGAGGCCAAGCAGTGTTCGGTCAGCAAGGTGCCTCCGAGTAACATGGCACGAGATCCAGAGGAGGAAGACGCGGCATTGGATAATTATCCAGAAGAGGACCTAAGTATTATTCCCGTACAAGCATTACATTTGCCCGACGTCTTCAAAGAGGTATACCTAACTAGCAGCTTGCTCATTTTTCGATCTGGTCATAATTATATTTTCGATGCGTCTACCTTCATGATTTTACTTAATATTGAAAGACCGACCAAGATGAATAACTTGTTTGCTAGGAATGATTTTTTCACTGACCATGCCAGTCAACATATCATACCATTCATAAAGGCTAGTAGTGAATTTGTAACTCGTGACACTTATAACTCGGAGGTGAAGAATCTAGTCGTTCATAGCTCGGATATCACACATACCGAGTTACATCTAGCTCGGAATCAAAACCCACTGAGATACACACCGAGTTATAATTTGTCTCAATCAAGGTTGCTCCCATCGTACATGCTAAGTTTTATTTTCATACGGGAAACTCCGATTATTTCATACTTGGCTAACATTTGGTCTCAAATGAGACATATGTTTTGTAACACTTTTGATTTCATAAACATGAAGCCAAGATATGAATCTGTTGAGGAAACCGATGGTGTTATAATTCCTTATTCAAAGTCATCGGAGGTAGAGTGTGAAACACAATGCATAGCCGAATGGGGTGATGCCAAATCTGGACCATTCGTTGGCTTATTTCCAAAGCCGTTCTCACATCAAGATCGGCTAGAAAATAAAAAAGTTGACCTTCGATTCAAACATGTGTGATCAGATTGACAAGGTGGACACCACAAGTGATAGGATCGAGCTTTCAAGTAGACCAACTATTCGTGAGCATGATGATGATATTCTTGAAGGCGAAGGTTCTGTCAAGGTTAAAATGAAGACACCAAGCACTGGGGGGCAACAAGTTAATCCGATGATCGATGATACCACAGTCAAAGAAAGCAAAGGCCAAAGTAAACACAAAAGTAGAAAGCTAAAAGTTACTTTCGCGCAGCTATTGGAAAAATATCAAAAGATAAATGAGGCAAAGAGTGTTTATCGGCCAATTTTTTCAAAGGCGTCTAGATCACCCCCTAGGCGCAAATCTAAAGGCCGGTATTGGCAAAGAGATAATCTCAATACATCATATTCACATCCTTATTGTGGGTTGCCAATACCAATGTCATGGCTACCTCCCTATGCTTATATGAGTTCATATCCATCACGGGAGAGGTATGATACAAGGGCACATTATTCATCCTATTTCGAGTCATGTCAGCAAGGTTGTGTAGTTCCAAAAAGATCAGCACTTAATAAACATAACCAAGACCGTTTCACTCAAAAGGAATGGGTCAGGAGCTCATGGAGGAAGAAGGAGTTAGTCCAACAAGTCTACCAAGTAAAAAGAGATGGCCGCAAGGATGCTGTTTCAGAGCTAGAAGTGCCTAAACCGAGTCGGCTAAGATCTGGGGAATTAGAGAAGAGAAAGATGGCATGGGTCCCTAAGAAAAATTCTCAAGTCAAAAGGGATGTCCCAACGTCTGCTGCAAAGACGACTAGGGTAGAAGAGGACAGACAGGGAGCCGAGCTCGGAAGAAACCAAACTACTCTGAGTGAGCTCAGAATCAACCAAACTGTTCAGGACGAACTCAGACTCAGCCGAGCTATTCAAAAGGAACTCGGAACAAACCGGGCTACTCAGCAACAGCTCGGATCAAATCAAGTTACTCGGAACAGGGGAAGAGATAGCCGAATTGTTGAAAACCATCCCAAAACCAATGGAGCAGCTCGGGAGCAACTCAGAATTCACCGAGCAGCTCGGAACTCACTCGGAACTAACCGAGTAACTCGACACCAACTCAAAATCCACCAAACTACTCGGAATTCAGAAGCAAACCATGGTCGTGAACAGGGATTGATCCAAAAAGGAGTTTCTTCCATTGATGATTTGGTTCATGACTCGGAAACACAAGCACCAAGCTACGACCAATTCGGATGCTACACTCACCTTGTTACATATGCAAACACGACCGGATGTTGTGTCATCAAGTACTACTTGGAAACATAATTCGTCTAGTACCACTTGGAGGAAATTGAAAAATCTTGGTGCACAAGAACTTGAGAAGATGAGTATGGCATGGGTTCCCAAGAAAAGCAATCAAACTAAGAATGATGTGCGAGCTCCTGTTGCAACAAGTTTAACCAAGGTGAAGAAACGGAAAGTATCCCATAAGAGATTAAGCCGAAGGTTTTTATCCACGAAAACTGATCTTCGGTTACCACATCATTTATATTCTTCAACCATGCCATTAACATCTTTAGCATGGAATTCATCCCAAGGTATGATTGGCTACCCTCCATGAGCTTATTTTTATACATGGATGCAATACGATTTCTTACATCATGAAGGGGTATCACCAAATCAATATACAATATGTTAAGTTGGATTCTTTGCTTCTTCAAAGAGCCGAAATATTTGACTTGTTATCTCATCTCTTTATTTCGGTTATATGTGCTTTGGTGGATGAATTCTGCATGCTACTTCTGGTTACATAAACATGGCCGGTGTGATTTTCTAAACATCGTCCTTACTCTTTTTGGCTAACGAGACAAGGTGTACATTCATTGAAAATCTGTTGCATGGACCAATTCATAGTTGTGGAATTGGTAAATTATGTTTTGGCTTAGTATGATCTAGCTAGTTAATTCTTCGAATTTATGAGAAGCCAAATCATTACCGTTTCTATTATTGAGCATCCTATTTATGACATGTATACTATTGGTAAACCTTATCTTATTAGTTCCATGGAGATTTTTTACTTTGATAGTTCGGTTTGCAATAGCCGAGGTATTGATATTGTTTATACATCTCCTTGAGGTGCTGTTTTGGAGCCTCAAACTGTTTAGAGTGTTGTTTCACAAATAATCAAAACCGAATGTTTTATTATTCGGTTCAGAGTTTTTATTTGCTATAAGTGCTACACATATTGAGGTTTTTTGGTGATTCGTTATTAATGGCAAATATCTATGGATTTCATATGTGTTGACGAATCACTTAATATTCATCTTGATAAAGTGTCTAGATATAATGTTTATATTGGATTGTTTTAGCATTGCTCATATACCTAGACATGACAACCGGAAGGAAAATAAATTGGCACAACAGACATCTGGTTATCATGTTAATTGTGGTGTATTTCATTTTCTCAAGAGCCGTTGTTAAGTTTGCCAATATAGAGACAAACGCATGCCGAGTTACAGCTGACTCGGAGGTGGACAGTACTGCACCCTCTTGTGTTACTCGGAAAGGTGGATCGGTTGGCGTAATTATCGATCCACTCATCAAAGAGAACAACTCGCATACACCCTCTAATCAGTATTCAGTTATTTTTGGCTCATTCAATCGAAGTGGAAACACGAATACCAATGGAAGCCAGAAAATGGCAATAGGGGCTGCATCTCAACAGCGAGGGAATATTTCTGCTACTCGGTTCAGGCCAAACTACTCGGGAGATACCTACTATAGGCTGGGTAACTCGGAGGTCAACATGGTGATACGCCAGGACAAGCCGAGTAGCTCGGGGGGCAGAAAATCTCTCACCCCAAAAACTCAACCAGAACCTCGATGGTGTCCGATGGGATTAACTCGTACTCACTGAGTACAACGGCTGCGGGCACTGGAGATCAAAGAGGGAATAACCAAGAAAAATCATGATGAGCAGTTCAATAAAGAGAAGCCAATGATACCTCGGTTGACTTGGCAGAGAAAGCTCGCAGTCACATGCAACTCGGATGCGGCCACTGATGACTTGGTTGATGCAACGGCTATAGATTACCTGATGAACGACCTGATGGATGATGATGTTACGGCTGCTCACAACTCGGAGAATGGAGGCCATAACTCAGATGGTGGCTACATTTTGGAGGATGGTGGGTGCAATTCGGAAGACGCCGTCAACAACTCGGAAGGTGACCCTTGCGACAACTCGGAAAGTGTTATCAACTTGCAAGATGTTACCAACTCGGAAGATGACAACAATGAGGTCAGTGATATGAATATCAACATGTTTTTTGCATTGCCCGCCGAGTTCCGTGCACCCGGGATAGAAGCTTGAGCATGTTATTCCCGATATACAATTATCGCCCTAAGAGACACATGGCCGATGGAGTTTTGACATCGTCCTTAGAACAAACATGGCCAAGTTATTTTTTGGCACGCAAGTTTTGCCGAAAAACAAGGGGGCATGTGTTGACACCGGTTTTTGGCACGGCAATAAACCTATATAAGATGACCTCAAATGAAGAAGTGCTCTACATGAAAATGTTTGGTATTGTCGATATGAACAACTTTGTAGTTCAAGCCATGATCATCCGATTCCATCTCAAGGGCCGAAACTCTGTTGGAAGCGATAAGATCCTGGCATTCGAAGTACTACTCGGCCAATTAGGCCTTCAAGACATCATAAAATGGAAAAATGTTCTGCATGGTGCGGCTTGATCTCGTCTAACCGGTCAATATTTGTTTTTGAATCATCTCAATCCGAGTTTGTATGCAAAAGTTACAGCCCTCGGAGTACAACCCTGTCAAAGAGCAAAAAGTGACGCCGGAGCCAGACACCTATACGGTTGATGTCTAATGGAAAGCGTGAGGATTTCGGCCCTCAAGATGGCCCCGAATAGAAAAACGTTCAACCTGAAAGTTCTTGGAAATTTCGAGGGCTACAACTTTGATGTTTTGAGTTTTTTCATCTGAGGTCGTTTACAGCCCCAAAACTACCGAAAACCGAACTCTTGTACCAGGCCCACTTGTAATCCGAGTTCGGTTAAAGTTTGGAAAGATTTGGACGGGATTTGAAGTCCTTCTCTTGTACGGAAAGTCCATCCTCCTCATATATAGATGAGGTGATGGCCGACTGAAACAACACACAATCGATATTCATTTAAACACATCTACTTTACTCGTATCTTTTACTTTTCGTTTCCCATGGCCGAGCCTTAGCAACCCTAGGGTTTGGTTTATCTTTGCCGTTTTGCGCTGAAAAGCGGTCGGCTCTCCTCCCCGAAATCGAGGAACCCTTTGTTTCTTTGCTCGTAAAGCATCCGTCTCTCTTCTCCTAAATTGAAGAAACCTTTGTTGATTTGCTCGTAAATCATCCGTTCTTCGTAATGAAAAACGAAGTGGCGACTCCCTTACTCTAAACAATTGCGTGGTGCAAGTCTTGTGTTGCGTTGAAAAAATTCTTCGTCAACACCAGTACCATATACATCATGTCACAAATTATCATGTGTATGTGCATTCTACTTTCGATGTTGTTCCCCCTTTGTTGATGATTGCTTCGGTAACAGTGTTTCCGAGACGGAGGTCACCCCCTGAAGCAGAAGTTCGATAAACCCGTGTATCGTCAGCAAGGCAAGCATACCCCATTGATCATATCTATAAAAACCCATTTCCCTCTCAGTCTCGCCTATGCATGTTTAGGAGATCACCATGATACGTTCTGCCGCATAGATGAACCCATTCCTTTGCATGACCTATCATTTCTGCCACAGTATTAAGCTAACCTCAACCTAGCAGATCTAGGAATTGCTTGTGATCATCATGTTGCCATTCATCCATGTTATGCTTATGCTATGCTTAGAGTTGTGGAAGCATTGGTCCATCTTGGGGATGAATTGATGTTGGTAGAAGTCATGTTCATGTTACTTTTGATGAAAAAGGGTGTGGTGAATTTGACCTAAACAAGGTGAACGACGAGAGGCTGTGTAGGAGTACACAGTGGGTTGTCTCGTTGAACACTGCCCTAGGCCCCGAGTTCTTGTGTTGTGATCCAAGACAAAGAATACTACCACATGTAGGGTTTTATGGGGACCCCGTTTGGCCTATTAACTCACCCCTGATCAAGTCCAGGAGTCACACTAGTTCGGGCTTTCCATTTGGCATATGCATAAAAAAAGAATGAATGAGAGGTTGCATCATTTAGATATGTGGGTGGACCTGTGAGGTAGTAAAACCATATTCCAGGGTGGCGTCTCGGTCGCCTGCATTGTCTGGGTCCGTATCGTGAACCGGCCGGACTCTCGAGCGGGGTCTAACTCAGATAGTTGACTCCTGGATTAGAGAAGGTGATGTGAGGTAAGTGCCTTGTTGATTATCCTCGTCCGACATCCGCTTGAAGGATGACGATTCCTGGGCGGTAAGTGATGACACGCGTGTGAAGAAGTACACCCCTGCAGGGTTAACAAAACTATTCGAATAGCCGTGTCCGCGGTTATGGACCACTTGGAGACCTTTACTTGATCATAGACAACTTGAATGATGCTCTAAAACTCGCAAGATAAGTGTGAGTGCTATGGCGTGCTTCCTCGTGGGGAAGTCGAGGAAGTATCCATAGTGGTGTATTGGTTGGAGACTTGGTAGTGGACTCGTGTACGCTTCTTACCTCAAGTCTGGTACTCGTAGTACAGGACTAGCCAAGTCAAAGCTGGCACTTCTGCATTGAAACCCCACCTACCTTTACCTTGAAACTTGAGCATGAGTAGTATAGTTCTGATGTAAGTCTTGCTAAGTACCACTTTGTACACACGTTTGCTTATTCTATGTTTTAGATGAGAACCCAACCCCGATGGAGTCACCTTCATGAAGCTCGACGTTGACTAAGCTAGTATAGTTCCAGACAGCAGTCTGGTCCCTCGTGGAAGGGCATGTATGTTGAACAAGGCTTCTCTAAGCCATTTGTTAATCTTGTCTGTACTCAGACCTAAATTGCTTCCATTGTTTGATGTAATGATGGATCATAGATATATGATCTTTGTGTACTCTATGTGTAAGTCAATAAAGATATACTTTGTAGAGTTCATGTAATGAATACCTTCTGTTTACACTGGACATGTATGCTGCGTGTATGATTATAACATGCATGTCTTAGTGTGGGGTTCGATAGCTTAGTTATGTTCTTGCCGGCGGTCTTTTATACACCAAGTGGCCCTTAGATGTGCGCAGTTTGGGGCATCGTGATGCGATTGCTCGTGACTCTGTCACGTGGCACACTTTGTTGTATGATAGAGCCCCGCCGAGACCCCGACTAAGGGATCGGGATGGAGTCTGTTTATGTAACTGTTATAATTCAATCGATAATATGGTTGAGGCGACTTGTCTATGAGTATGGGATTTCACCACCCATAATCATTTAGACTTGTGAGCGGGCGATGAGGACCCATATCATTTGATCATTCGGCCTGGATGGGATGCCCATCACGTTCGATGCTTTCCGAGAGTGTTCTGTGCTTGGCCTTGTCTGCTTAGACAAGTGGGTACGGCTCTCGGCTCTCCATATGATTGAGTTGTGACTGGAATTACATACGCATATTCCGGGCCCCGATAGTAATCCCACCACCAAAGCACAAGCATCAACTTAGGCTAGATGGCTAACAAACATATGCCATACCATGAAGGCTATGTCTCAGAGCACAGAGAAGGGATACAAAGAACTTTACTTGGGATTGTAGCCGATGCCTAAAATCACATAACCAATGTCAAGAGCAAGGCTCAATGAGGTAGCAGAGCCTCTAACCACGCGAGCATTGGAAGCCACCAGCAGCACTACCATGGACCAAGACAATGATCATGGCATAAATTTGTGATAATGCCTTGCAATTGATTCATTCTCAACAAAAGCAAAACATCGCAACATTGAATAGTATCGAATATAAGATGCATAGTTGTCCCTTCTGATAATTATAACTAATTCACTGCAAGACAATGAAACATTGATGTTTAATATCTTACTAGCCAGCTAGTGCAACTTTTTTTAATACAAATCTGCAATACAATGAGATAAAATATGATATATATAAATATCCAGACAAACTATCACTTGATAAAATTTATCATCTAGTAGAAAATGAGAAACATCCCAAGGACAATTTTATCATGTAATGGTACGATATAACCAGTATGGTGTTCATCTATGACTAAATTCCACACTACAATGGTAAGCAAGTAATCCCTCCGTCTCATAATATAAGATCATTTTGAAAGGCTACATATCCTTGCATAGTGATCTTATATTATGAGACTGGAGGAAGTACATCTTAAAAAATCAGCACAACGAACAAAAAGGATTCATCAACAAAAATCAAACCCGAACAAATAGCATAAAACAGCACAAGGGCCTAATCGGCACATGGGCAGTTTCATCAACAATATCATCACATTAATAAGATTGTGATCACGAGAAGACCATCGCAACAGAAAAAACACATAACCGACACCTCGATCATTGTCTCAACAATCAGCACTAGACAACCAGACACGGCTTTATCGAATGACAATATCATGGCACAAGGGAAATAGGGAGTGGATAAAGAACTCACCAGAAACAAGGAAAAGGCGGCAACCACCACCGTGGAGCCATCATCACGCAGCAGGGAAAGTCAAAGTAATGGACGAGGAGGACGTAGACAGCAGACAACAGGGTTGGCAGTAGGAGCGTACATATGGTTGCACTCTCGAGAGCTAGTAGTAGTTGTAGGTGTTGGTGAGCATAAACAGTGAGGTTGGCAGTAGGAGCGTACATGTGGTTGTGCTCTTGGGAGCTAGTAGTAGTTGTAGGTGTTGGTGAGCAGCACTAGGTGAGCCGCCTCACACTCACAATCAACTTCCGCTTCTGCTCCGGGTTGCAGCACAGAACGATAGAGTCATATCAAAAGCAAAAGCGCGATAACGAAGAAGAATACAAACATCAAGACAAGATCAAATCTAAAGGGTCACGATTTGAAGACAAATGCAAGATTTACCTTCTTCCCGGAAAACATAAATTACAATTCTTTCTTTTTCTCTCCAATTTAACAAGACATCAAGTGAGCCAGGAGGTATAAGAAGTTGTCTGAACTGTGGACAGTAGCATCCTCTTGAAATTAAAGTATCGAATATAACTGGAGAACTAAGTTAATGACTATTCTCTTCACCATCTGTTGAATTTCTCATTGTTGTCCTGATATTTTTAACCTCGATCATCACCTCACACCTTGACCAACCAAAGTGCATCAAAAAAAGAGGGTCCAAAGATTTTAAAATGGGCAACATAAATGTTTTTTCACTAGATGGGGTAATTAGTGTCACAAAAGCGCAACTAGAGGGTAAAAATGGAATTCACTCATGTTTTTATGATTGCGCAAGCCAATAACTTACTCAAATGTAACACAATAATCTCATTAACTTACTTAAATGTGACACAATAATCTCATTAAATCTAGATGCAATTCCTAAGAAATTATCAGTTAAATGTTCCACAACCATGTGCAGGGTATCTTCTAGTTTAGATAATAATTATCACTATGATTTGATAATTAAGGCACAAGAAGCTAATTAACAAGAATACATATATACATATTATGCACAAGCAAATGAAACTGGTGCATTCAATACACACCAATAGTAGAAATATTTGGAATTTTTTATGGAGAAGTAAATGTATATAACAACAAGAAACTAGATAGAAGAGATAACTTGGTGGAAGCAAAGTAGATGAGAGAAGGGCATCAAAGAAGATGGTGATTCAGTCCTTGCTAGATGCAAGAACAGAACAAATCTCACACGTAATTGATAAATAGCAATCACACGAAACGACAAAGTTTGAACCCAACTTCCTTACGTAGTGCATACACTATGCATGTTACAGGCTCCTCATACAGCACTCACGGAAATATCAAGACTTGACCACTACTACAACTTAAGATTGACCGATAGAAACTCTAGACTGAAATTGCTAATAACTTGCTCATTCAAATGATTTGTCCAATGGGTAAGAAATGACACAATTAAGACAACACGTGAGCACGACTAGTTCTTTTATTCAGCACATGGTGGTGCACCCAAAATACCTTTCTGGTTGAGACTTGGCAGCACCTTTCTTTGATGCAAAGCAGCAGCAACATATTTGTAACGACCCGATTCACCAAGAATCCAAGTCTCTGTGCATTCTGTGCTAGTCCCTGGATCAATAGCTAGCACACACACTACATGATGTAATATCAAGAATAAACCACATGTCATAAATATTACATCGAAGATCCAGTATTACAATAAAGCATACCTGCATAACTCAAGGCTAGCTTACAAATAAAATACAGTGGAAAACAATAAAGAGCTTCGTGGCGTCCATCAACTCCTCCGGCACAGTTGAGTACAGACATCGTAACCCTACATCGCATCACTTACTCGTCATATAAATCCTGCAACACCGAAGGTTACATCCCGACAACGGGTAGTACATCCGATTTGTACGGCAAGTCACACGAAAAAGGATTTAACAGACCCACATCTACATGAAGGATAAATCAAAGGAAGGCTTATGGTTTAGTTTTGCAGAAAGCCAGTTTTTCCCTCACATACTACAACTAATCAAATTTTAATTTATCTTGCTAGTCCTAAGTATGGTTGAATCGGGCTACACCAATTCCAACCATCTCTTTATTAAAAGTGCCCACTCAAATTCTTATTAAGGTGAATTATCTGTCAAGACCATCCAACACCAATAATGCCTAGTTGCTCAAAGTTGTCCGTAACCGTGGACACGGCTAATCATGATCAGTTTTTACACTCTGCACAGGTTTGTACACTTTCCCCACTGGACTCAACCCGAAGATTGAGACATAGTCTTTCAGAAGAGGTTGCCTCCACCCTTTGGTAGCCGATACACCTATCATATCTACATCAGCTAGCTACCAAGGCCAGGTTCCCCACAACTTACTCATCTAAGCCAGAGCCCATATAGCCAGTGGTTATACATGGAAGCTACTAGTCACACTGTCTGTCCGATCGTTTTGAGCCTGGACGTCGCCCACTGCGATCAGAGGGTAGACACCATGACGCACCCGGTTCACGAACAAAACAACCATTCGAGAAGCATTTAGCCCTGGTCCCTCCTTAGACAAGGCACGAGCCCCAGGATGCATTCCCTGCCCGCCCAGAGGTGATTTCTATTTAAGTTTGCTAGTCAAGTCATTAATCCTCACAAAGCTCAATGATATACTCAACCCAATCCTCGTCTACAAAGCATAGCAGTATATAACAACCACGATCCTAGGGCGACAATGAAAATACAAGGTCAGAACATATGGCTATCCTACTAGGTTTTAAAGCATAACTAATATATAGTCCTACACATGCATAGAGTGATAACTTGCTACATGCATAATAAAAATATAGGTTGAAGTATGGTCAAAGTGTAACTTGCCTTTTCCATTCGGTGAAGTTCTTCGCTCTCACGGTCCAGTCAACTCTACTCGTCACACTCCGAGAAATCTATCGCAAACGAAAGAACTAGAATAAGCAATCACATCACAAGGCAAACAAAAGATCAACAAACAAACACAAAGGGTTTTAGCAACAAAACAAAAAGCTTTGAAGTGCATAGGTGTAGATGTGCTCGAAGGTGATCGGTGGAAGTGAACTCGAGAGAGTCAACAGATAAAGATTCATCGGTAAGGAATTGTGATCATGGACATTATGAATTCAAGGTGAATATCATGTCCACATGACAAGTGTGTGAATCGTACCAACAACATGTGTCAAATGATCCGATATGCCAAAAGAATCACGTGAAACGGAATACTACAACACAGGTCATAGCAAGTTCAAATTTGAATTGAATTTGACTTTAAACATATCAAGATACATTTGAATTTTTGTGTACACATGATATAGACAAAAAGTACATGGAACGAGTGATCCAACGCAAAAAGAATCACTCGATTTGGATCAACGGTTTAAAGGTTACGACCTCCGGGATTTGAATTCGAATTTGAAATAAATTCAAATTCAAAAGTGTGAAAAAGTTTTAAAAGTTGATTCCATGCTAAAGTACAGAACAACACGAGCGCGTAGGAAAAAGTTTCACCTGATTCCGATTTACGGTTGAGGAGATATTGCGGACGCGAGAATGGGGTCTTTTCTGCAAAAAGGACCTATCCACAATTATAATATCTTCGCCAAAAGCAATCGGGTCCTTCGTCCGGATATGGCCGGAGTTGATATTTTTCCGGCGAACTCGCGAATTCCGGCGAGGTGGCTCTGCTCCGGCGAGGTTCGGTGGGGGCGGCGGCCGCGTGGGGGGAGGTGGCCGGGGGTGGCGGCGCAGGAGGCGACCGGGAGGCGTCCGGGCGGCGGCGTGGCCGGCCTGGCCGCTGTGGCGGCGGCGGGGAGCTCCGGCGCGGGCGGCGCTGCTCTCCGGCGAGGGCGGGTTGCCGGCCCGGGGCGCGGCTGCGCACGGGTTTATCTTTTTTATTTAAAATCCGAACTTCAAACAATATTACAAAAATAAATACAGGTGAGAAAAATATGAAATAAATTTCTAAATTCTTCAAATAATACAAAGAAATTTATTCAATGAATACATTTTCCAAAAAGGAAAATAAAAATAAAAACATTTTCTAAATAATTTATTTAAATATAAAATACTTTCCATAAATCAAATAAAATCTAATAAATTATTTAAAATATTTTTATTTGGTCAAAAGCATTGACAACCCATTTCTAAATAATAAAATATAAATTTTAAAATTGTTACATCAATAAATAATTTTTTAAAATAAAAATATCCAATTGGAATACTTTTTCAACTCTTTTAAAATATTTAATAAATCATTTCAATGAAATAAAACTCTCTTAGCATTATAAAATCACTAAAATGATTTTTTAGTTATTTATAATACTCATAATAAATTTTAAAAACTTTAAAGTAATATTATAAATATTTTCCAACTTTATTAAAAAGGGGATAAGTCATTTTATATCCTCTCAAATGAATTTCCTTGAGTTGAAAAATGTTTTGAATATTCAGAAGAATTCCAATAATGATTTAAAACATTTTCCAACCTTTTAATATGTTGAAGGAGTCATATTACCTTCTCTCATTTTATTTCGTTGGTTTTGTTTTAAATAATAAATTCCAAAAATACCAATTATGAATATTAGGGAAAGTCCTTTTATTCCCTCTCTTTTTAATATTCAATAAACTCCAAAAGTTTTAAAACCCAGAGAAAATCAAACACATCAAGCAAACAATCATTATCTATTTAATTTTATTAACATTCCAAAATTCGAAGAATTTTGGGATGTTACACACTACCACCTTTAAAAGGAATCCCGTCCTCGAGATTCGAGAAGGCTAGAAAGGAAGGTTAGGGTTCGGGTCTTCATGACAGTCCATCGATCCTCGGATGAGCTAGGGTGCTACACCCTTAAAAGGAATGCGACGTGGTCTCAAAATCTTACTCCATCGATAACCTCCTTCGAAGAGATTCACCTCCTCCTATCAGGTCTTGAATCCTTAGCAACAGAGGAGTCTTCCGTATACTGAACCGTCATGGCTGACAGGTCAGGCGCCAATGCTAAGAAACTATCGATTCCCTCATGGTGGTCATCAAGAATACTTCTATGGGATACCTGCATGAAATGGTCTTGGCCTATGCTCACCGTACAACCTACTAGTATTAACGATAATCTTCTATAGGGGTCAAACATTGTACCATTCTATGGTTCAGGCTTAACATCGTCGTCTCTCTGTTATAGGTAAGTCACTCAAGATTTACTATCCCGCATAGCAAGAGCGAATAATAAGGGTAGTCGTCATGGGGGCAAATCCATTCCGCACCCAAATCATTACCATGTATATGGTTTAGCTAATCTCGCAATCTAACACTCGGTCATCCTAACGAGCATTGCAGAAGTCCTTCTTATTCATGAACTGGGTTCAGATAAATCCATAGTTCTGCAAGCAAAACAGAAGATCTATCGTTTCTTCACAACTCTCAGGTTTACGCAAACTACAATAAAACGTGTGTTAGTGAACTACAACTTCTTCGAGGGTTCTTCCTTCAGCAAGATTGTGCTTTCCTTGTTGTCAGATCCTGGCACAAGGGGTTAACTTTGAACTCAGCATTAAGTTACATCCATCTTTATTCCAGTCTTGACATTAGCATCCATTGTAGTAGCTTCTTCAGTGTAGGATGAGGACGAGGGGGAATAGAATGTAGATAGAGAGGTACAGAGAGATAGAGAGAGATACCCATACAAACATCATACTAGTTTTGAAAATATAAGTTTTGATGTGTAGCTGTCGGTAAAAACAACAAAAAATGACAGCTCACAGAAACGATCTAACGGTAGAAATCTTGAATCTTCTAGGTCTTCAAGTCTTCAATGACGGTAGCTTCAGTTTCACATTGTCGCAGCAATCTTCATATACTGTTGTCACTTGTCGAGTTATTCTCCCTGTTGATGTGTCTTCTTCAGTCTTGAAGCATGCTAAATAGATGAGGGGTCTAATGAAACGTAAACTTATTCTACTCGCATAGAAGAAACACAAAGGACAACACACGACATCAATCAAATACATATCAGGGCCACAGGGTACAAGACAAAACTTAACAAAACAATCATGACATAAAACATCTAGTTCAACCAGCAGAACATGCTGCGAACCACAACTCCAGCTAACAATGAAAAGGTAACAACGTACACTTAGTGCACACCTACGAACGTCTGTCCTCCAATGCCAAACATAAGCTTCTTCGAGTCAGCATCCTTGCTTCCGCGTTCACAACCTCTTCTTTCCCTTCAATTCTGGACACATGTTGGCGTAATGTCCCATATTCCTGCACCGGAAACACTGAATTTGGCTAATGTCCTTCTTTATCTTCTTCACGGGTACGTCCTTGAACTCCTGGATAATCCTCTTCATTCATTCATTTTTTTGTTGAATTACTTGTTGTGTCATGATGAAAAATTGACACTGAGCGGGGTAATGATCAGTTCCTTCACACATAAAACATGTGATTTGAGTAGTGGGACATTCCTCACCCCAGTGAATTTCTTCACAATAGGGGCATCCATCTTGGTGTCCTTCGTAGGAGTGTCCTGTTTCTCCGCAAATTGTGCAGGCACGAGGCCTCTTAAGGTTTACCGTCCTTTTGTTGGGGTGACGAGGCGGGATCCCAACAAAATCCTTGTAAATTCCTTCCAAGTAATCTTCCTTCGTGATTCGTCAATTGCTTGGTGCATTCTCCACCAAGTAGCAGCCTCTTCTACCAAGTACTTAACAGCATAGGGGACCATGTCTTCACTTCCAACCTGGTTTATCTTCATGTGCTCCTCCATACTACGAATCCATTGCACCACCTTCAGTCTCGACATCGCCCTAGAAAAGGCGAGTCCTACTCCATACTCCATCTATTAAACCCATACGACAAGGGTTAGGGCAAAACTATAACACCGACAAGACAACAACTAAAGATAACACCAAACATATGCACTCAAACAAGAAAGAGAAAAAAACACCTACGTTCAACAACAACACATAACAACAAACAATACGGTCACAAAAGTCAAAACACACAAACAACACCTAGAGTAAGGTCATATGTGCAAGACATACGATCTCATCATGCTACACGAAAATTCGTTCATCTAACTTCACCTAAAAGGTTGTGGTCTGATTCTAAGATTCATCCTTCTCAGCTAAGCTGATCTTAAATATACCTCTCGTAGTGTCAAAACTTATTTATCCTCATAGGGTATTCTTCTCGTGCTTGTGGTCATAACTTCAATTGATCCACGAGGTTGACGATGCACTTCTCAAATGTCTTGTCTTCAGGGGTAAGCAACTCAGAGGGGTATTTACAGTAAAACAAGATGAGGGGTTTTAGAAGATAAATAATAGATGAGAAATACTAGTGAAGAGAGTAAGTAATAAAAGAGTGATAGAATAATTTTGTTCCTATGGATTTTCCTATCCATTTTCTAGGGTCACGACCTACAGTCAACATGGGCTCTGATACCATCTGTAACGACCCGATTCACTAAGAATCCAAGTCTCTGTGCATTCTGTGCTAGTCCCTGGATCAATAGCTAGCACACACACTACATGATGTAATATCAAGAATAAACCACATGTAATAAATATTACATCGAAGATCCAGTATTTCAATAAAGCATACCTGCATAACTCAAGGATAGCTTACAAATAAAATACAGAGGAAAACAATAAAGAGCTTCGTGGCGTCCATCAACTCCACCAGCACAGTTGAGTATAGACATCGTAACCCTACATCACATCACTTACTCGTCGTATAAATCTTGCAACACCGAAGGTTACAACCCGACAACGGGTCAGTACATCTGATTTGTACGGCAAGTCACATGAAAAAGGATATAACAGACCTACATCTACATGAAGGATAAATCAAAGGAAGGCTTATGGTTTAGTTTTGCAGAAAGCCAGTTTTTCCCTCACATACTACAACTAATCAAATTTTAATTTATCTTGCTAGTCCTAAGTATGGTTGAATCGGGCTACACCAATTCCAACCATCCCTTTATTAAAAGTTCCCACTCAAATTCTTATTAAGGTGGATTATCTGTCAAGACCATCCAACAACAATAATGCCCAGTTGCTCAAAGTTGTCCGTAACCGTGGACACGGCTAATGATGATCAGTTTTTACACTCTGCAGAGGTTTGTACACTTTCCCCACTGGACTCAACCCGAAGATTGAGACATAGTCTTTCAGAAGAGGTTGCCTCCACCCTTTGGTAGCCGGTACACCTATCATATCTACATCAGCTAGCTACCACAGCCAGGTTCCCCACAACTTACTCATCTAAGCCAGAGCCCATATAGCCAGTGGTTGTACATGGAAGCTACTAGTCACACTGTCTGTCCGATCTTTTTGAGCCTGGACGTCGCCCACTGCGATCAGAGGGTAGACACCATGACGCACCCGGTTCACGAACAAAACAACCATTCGAGAAGCATTTAGCCCTGGTCCCTCCTTAGACAAGGCACGAGCCCCAGGATGCATTCCCTGCCCGCCCAAAGGTGATTTCTATTTAAGTTTGCTAGTCAAGTCATTAATCCTCACAAAGCTCAATGATATACTCAACCCAATCCTCGTCTACAAAGCATAGCAGTATATAACAACCACGATCCTAGGGCGACAATGAAAATACAAGGTCAGAACATATGGCTATCCTACTAGGTTTTAAAGCATAACTAATATATAGTCCTACACATGCATAGAGTGATAACTTGCTACATGCATAATAAAAATATAGGTTGAAGTATGGTCAAAGTGTAACTTGCCTTTTCCATTCGGTGAAGTTCTTCGCTCTCACGGTCCAGTCAACTCTACTCGTCACACTCCGAGAAATCTATCGCAAACGAAAGAACTAGAATAAGCAATCACATCACAAGGCAAACAAAAGAGTCAACAAACAAACACAAAGGGTTTTAGCAACAAAACAAAAAGCTTTGAAGTGCAGAGGTGTAGATGTGCTCGAAGGTGATCGGTGGAAGTGAACTCGAGAGAGTCAACAGATAAAGATTCATCGGTAAGGAATTGTGATCATGGACATTATGAATACATGGTGAATATCATGTCCACATGACAAGTGTGTGAATCTTACCGACAACATGTCTCAAATGATCCGGTATGCCAAAAGAATCAAGTGAAACGGAATACTACAACACAGGTCATAGCAAGTTCAAATTTGAATTGAATTTGACTTTAAACAAATCAAGAAACATTTGAATTTTGTGTACACATGATATAGACAGAAAGTACATGGAACGAGTGATCCAACGCAAAAAGAATCACTCGATTTGGATCAACGGTTTAAAGGTTACGACCTCCGGGATTTGAATTCGAATTTGAAATAAATTCAAATTCAAAAGTGTGCAAAAGTTTGAAAAGTTTATTCCATGCTAAAGTACAGAACAACACGAGCGCGTAGGAAAAAGTTTCACCTGATTCCGACTTACGGTTGAGGAGATATTGCGGACGCGAGAACGGGGTCTTTTCTGCAAAAAGGACCTATCCGCAATTATAATATCTTCGCAAAAATCAATCGGGTCCTCGGACCGGATCTGGCCGGAGTTGATATTTTTCCGTCGAACTCGCGAATTCCGACGAGGTGGCTCTGCTCCGGCGAGGTTCGATGGGGGCGGCGGCCGCGTGGGGGAGGTGGCCGGGGTGGCCGGGGGGCTGCGCACGGGTTTTTCTTTTTATTTAAAATCCGAACTTCAAACAATATTACAAGAATAAATACACGTGAGAAAAATATGAAATAAATTTCTAAATTCTTCAAATAATAGAAAGAAATTTATTCAATGAATACATTTTCCAAAAAGGAAAATAAAAATAAAAACATTTTCTAAATAATTTATTTAAATATAAAATACTTTCCATAAATCAAATAAAATCCAATAATATATTTAAAATATTTTTATTTGGTCAAAAGCATTTACAAACCTTTTCTAAATAATAAAATATAAAATTTAAAGTTGTTACACCAATAAATAATTTGGTAAAATAAAAATATCCCATTGGTATACTTTTTCAACTATTTTAAAATATTTAATAAATCATTTCAATGAAATAAAAACTCTCTTAGCATTATAAAATCCCTAAAATAATTTTAGATTTATTTATAATACTCATAATAAATTTTAAAAACTTTAAAGTAATACTCTAAATATTTTCCAACTTTATTAAAAAGGGGATAATTCATTTTATATCCTCTCAAATGAATTTCCTTGAGTTGAAAAATGTTTTGAATATTCAGAAGAATTCCAATTATGATTTAAAACATTTTCCAACCTTTTAATATGTTGAAGGAGTCATATTACCTTCTCTCATTTTGTTTTGTTGGTTTTATTTTTAAAAAATAAATTCCAAAAATACTAATTATGAATATTAGGGAAAAGTCCTTTTATTCCCTCTCTTTTTATTATTCAATAAACTCCAAAAAGTTTTAAAACCCAGAGAAAATCAAACACATCAAGCAAACAATCATTATCTATTTAATTTTATTAGCATTCCAAAATTCGGAGAATTTTGGGATGTTACAATATTTCTGAACTGAACTATAACTGGGGTCCCTCTTGGTTCCGATCAAAACAAAGGAGATTTGGTCATCCATACAAATAGTAGAATCCCTCACTATTTGGAAACAGCTAAGACCAAGCAAGCATTAGAATCAGTAAAAACTTAGCTTTGTTTGGTACTTAGGCTTTGAAACATTAATAATGCCTATACGGTAGTACAACTAAAAGAGAAAGGTCTAACTCTTTCTCGGGTAATAGAACCAGGCAATTCGACAACAGGAACTCAAAAAGATAAGCATTTGTAGCATATTTAGAGGAATCATAAATTATAATTCAGTGATCAAGTCAATACCTAATAGTAATCTACCAAGACAAAACAAGAATGACAAGCCATGGGGCAATTTAAATTGTTTTGCCTTAAATAAGTGGCAATGTAAATGTAGGTGGAAATTAAACGAGTACAATGAACCATAACATGACATTCCTGGATGGACAACTTACATACATGATTATGCATGTCTTCGGTGATTCTCATTTCCACAAGCATTGAACGCAGAAGTCCCGACAAATAGTGCAGAAAATATGTTTTCATGCCAACCCGTTGTTTTGAGAAATCATCATGATGTCCAAGAGTGTGAAAATGAAATCAGAGAACACAACTTTCTCAATGGCCAAATGGATACTCACAACTGAAGAGTACGCAAAAATAGCAAGTGAACTCTTTCTACCGGTAGGTAAAAACTTCATTCCCTGAAAGAAGATACGCCAAAAAAAGTCAGGTATTACCAAATAGAAATAACCACTCGGAAAATGACTGCCTAACAAAGCATCAGACAAAAATGCTTTACAAACCAATTATGACCTCAGAGAAATTAGGCATTATAAACAGCACAAAGCAAGTAAATATATTTAGAAAAAACACTTGGAAAGTGACTGCCTAACAAAGCATCAGACAAAAATGCTTTACAAACCAAGTATGACTTCTGTGAAATTAGGCCCTATAAAGTATAAACAACACAAATCAAGTAAATATATTCGGGGAAAACAAATGACAGCCTTAAGCAGGGAAAACGCATAAAGAAATCAAAACTCGAAAATAAACAGACACATTATGACAAATGGTAGTATGCTACAAGAACATGCTTCCAAGGGAGAGTAGTATAAAATTAAGCATTCTGTCCTCACCAAGTAGAGCATGCGAGAAAAAAATAACTAGTGGATATAATCATGAACTTATATATCATCAAAGAAAAAGGAGGGAGATAGTGTCCACTGAGAAGAAGAAAAGCATATATATATTTTGCAAGATTCTGCCCAATAGTGCCGTACATGCTACTCTAATTATCACAGCGCCCAACTGGTATTGTGAAGTAGAGAATAAGAGAACTTTACTCAACATGCTAGTTATCAGATTAAGTGGCCCTTGGTTATCAAAAAGATCAACTGGTACTCTATAGAGAACAGGGAAAGAAGAGCTCACCTGAAAGAATATAATCAGTACCACAAGGAAAATACCGATGGTCATGGCCCCACCATAGTAGAACACTAGTGACAGACTAAGCGTGTGCGCCAGAGCCATCAACACCATACCCAACACCAGGAACACCACCCTGTGGAGTAAGAACTCTGCAGAGACAAACACAAATGCATCAATTCCCAAATCAATAAATCGCCAACAGATGCCATCAAGGTGTACAACAAGAAAAACCATAATAATGCAAGAAGGAAAGAGAACTACCACCTTCCTCTGTGGATACCACAAGGATCTCGAAGGGTCGGCGGGCATCCAGAAGTCGATGATCCAGTGGTGCGAGAGGGTTTGTGCCCAGAGGCTGCTCTTGGGCACCTTGTGCCACTGCCGCGCGGCGCACTTGCACGGACCAATTGTCGCGTTCCTACGGACACCACAAAGAAATCAAGACGAGAAGACCATGCAAGCACAACAGGAAAGGTAGTTAGGGTTGCCGTTCCCGAATTTCCGCTTACCAGTGGAAGCATAGCTCGAGGGCGTCGGGGGGGGGGGAGGGAGGCGTTGGCGCGGAGCCGCATGGCGTGGAAGTAGTGGGACGGGTCACGGAGGCGGGAGGCACGTCCACGGAGACGAACGCACGTGCAGAAGGGGGGCCCGTCCCCGATGAGGTGCGCTGCCGTCGGGAGGCGGGGGGAGGCTGGCGGGTGCGAGGTGACTGCGAGGCGGTCAGGGTTAGGGTTTGGGGGGTTTGGGAGGGAGGTACGAGGCGTGGGGCTTACCTGTTAGCTCGGCGGGGGTGGAGAGGGCGCTCGTGGTTGCTGCCGAGGAGGACGGCGGGCGAGGAGGAGGAGATGGTGCGGCGGCGGTGGTGGTGAAGCGGCGGATTTGGGGATTTTCGTGCTGAGGCGTTTTCTTTATTAGCTTTAAAAATCTATCGGTTGAGGCACATGAATTAAACTTATAAAGCCCGAAGGGGCAGCTAGATGATGAAGTTGTGTTCGTAAGCTCGATATTATTCATTGAAAGCGACCGCCCGGCACTGTAGCGATAACCCACGGGATAAACCGCGCGTGTCTCCGCTCCTCTCTCTTTCTCCCTCTTGCAGCCACTCCCTCGCTTCCTCCTCCGTCACCGCCGCCGCCTCCCGTGGCCCTCCTCGATCCCCTCTTGCTGCCGCCTCCTCCCCTTCGATTAGATTCTCCTAGCGCCGTTACCCCCGTCCTTCCCCTTTCCCCTTTCCCTCCTCGTGCAGCCAGCCGGCGGCGTCGCCTCCTCTCCTCGATCCGCCGCACGTGCTCGCCGCCGTCTATGCGGACCACCCTCCCACGAGCATCTCCCTCCGCTACGTCGTTCTCACCGACCAGATCCGTGGCGCTCGTCCTCCAGCGGCCACCCGCAGCCCTCCCCGTGGCTAGGGTTTGGTCACGCGTGCGCCGGGAGAGGAAGGCCGCGACTATGGATCTTCCCTTCCCCTGCTCGGGAGGCCATCAAGGTCTGTTCCCCCTCTCATCTCCTCTCCTCTTCAATTTCGTCTTCTCCCCTCGAACCCCCTTTTCATTTGCTTGTTCGATTTGGTCCATGCCAGGTGCAGCAGGTTGAGCGCCCAGACGAAAGGAGGTGAAGGAGCATGCCAAGATGCGACTCATACTGCTCATACAACTGATTTGCGGGATGGTGTTGGTGTAATACAGATGTCACCCCCACTTCAGGTCTGTATCATGTAGGTGCATTGATCAAACTGTTGTTTCTGCATTTCCAAATTCCCAATGTAATTGTTGTTTTCCCTGCAGTCTGATGATTTTAACTATTTTGTACCTGGATGGCTAGGTGATTTTCTGACTGCTTGCTCCAGATGACCTCTCCCTACAGATTTTTAGTATTCAAGGGCACTGACCCTGATCAAGCCATATGACATGGAGCGACCTATTAATGTCATCGGCAAGACCTTGGTTTTTATATGCTCAACATTACCTCTGTAATTTTTTGAAGTTACATTACATATGCAAATTATATCCTGTGCTATCCACAGGACCTCGCTGTTACTTTTAGGTTTCGCAAAACTTGATGGAGTTAAAGGCATTTTGTATTTTTGAATGCACACGAATTTAATCCTAATGGTCGGAGGCAAGTTCTTATGCCTACGTGTTTTGCATTTATATGATTATGTACCAATCTTGTCCACTTTCCTTTTGGTACCGTACACGTCATGTTCAGATATGGATCTGGTTAAATTGGAATGACCCAAAGAATGAAAAAACATTTGTTCCTTTCTTTCAAGTACTATACATTTTTATTGTTTTAGAATTTTAGGTTCAAGAGTGAAGAGATCTACTGTCTAAATTATCTGGCTTCCAGGATAATAAATAACATTCGCCTGACAGTGAAATGTCAAATCTCTTGATAAATATATGAGCATTTAATTTGTGAGCTCCCTTCAGCCAAAAACTATGAGGCCTTCTATCAAGCACTAACCAATAATGTGCAAGCTCACTATAAATATGAGGTACTGTAAAGGCATGTATAAAGTAATAGATTGTAAGCTTTGTTTTGTAAAGTGATGCAAATAACTTATCCTTACTTCATTAACCTGCATATTCCATATAAAATCTTGCTCTTTCTAGCTTAGTTCTGTCAACTATCCAATGCATCTTATTTCTTTGATTAATCGCCAACATAGATGATGTGAATTTAGGCTTTATTTGCATAGGAGAAACTGAAAATGTGAGCTGAGTTTCCTCAACTTTCCGAACCATATATTTTCTCCTTTTAAATTCTTCAAGATTGCAACATTTACTTTGTGATAGAATAGGCAGAATAAGGAATAATATGAGCATTGTAAAAATTTCTTGGTATTCATTTATTTCATATTATATATTTTTTAACTTAGATATTTGATCGCTAGAGAAGTAGTTCAAGCATTTCGGTGGCTATAAATTCAATATCTCCCATCAATGATTGGTACAAGGATATATATTCCTGCATGTAGGCTGTGACCTATTTCAAGAATATTTTTTGGGTCTGATCAGAGGTTTAGATCTACTACATTACAAGGATGCTATTTTATTGGAAATCAGGAAGCAAATTTATGTCTGCACTTACCATTGTTGATATCAAAATTATGAACCCTTCCTTTTTCTGTTAACTAAGGCTTATGAGTGTTATACTGCTTTTCCTATACTGGTTTCGTTTTTTAACTTGAACCCTACCTATACCGTGGTGTGCTGATAGGCTCACTTCATGATATGTGTATGCCTGTAACCGAACATATTACATATCGGTAATATCATGGTCAATTGTTTTGGATGCTACTAGCTATGTAAATTATACTACTCACATTGAACGATATGGCCGAAACTATAATGCTCGAAGAGTATATGCTGGAAGACACCGTACTTAATATAACGCTAACTTGTGTCTTCCAGGACAAAAACTAAATCATACTTGAAAAGAAAGATAAAGTGTCTTCCAGTACTTACTAGATAGTCCACTCTCTGATAGCTTTTTATTATTATTTTAAGCAATGTAGGAACTGAACATTTAGCATTTGTAACTGGGTTGGCCGAAACAGAGGTTGATTTTAAGCGATCCATTTATCTTCCCTATTTCCTTTGGTTGGTTTCCTGAAGAAGAAAACAATGATCTGAGTAAATAACTATTGTACCTTAATTCCTAGTTTTGTATCTACGGAATCTGCTCTCAATATTTATAGATATATTATTGAGTTGGGAATCAGATTCTATTTTTACTGAATCAGTGTTGTACCATAGTTGAATCAACTTTGTATATTTATAGAATAACTTTTGTCGTTAATGAGTCCTCATTTATCCTCTGCCAGTTGCAATTGTAATGGATCGAGATAGCGGGAAAGAGTTGCATGAGGAAGGCTCAGGTGGTTGGAAAGAAGCGTTTTTTCATCATCTAATATGGCAGCTCTATATCTTTTCCACTGCCGCCGTATGGAGTTGTCGCTGCCGCAGTTTCGCCTGGGTCGATCGTCATCGTCTCCCAAGGGCAACAGCTTCTCCTCCCGAAGGCAACCACGCTGGAGCAGGTAATCTCGACCATGCCCTTGCTGTTGTATCAATTTTTGGGTTGAACTGCTATTGTTTGCTACCCATGTTCCCCATGCCCTTCCTACTGTCCCTGCTGCTTACCTGTTGCCTTTTCCATACTTCTCCTGCTTCTTGCTATGGCCATTCCGAATTGTTTGCTATGTGTCTACCTGAACCATATAAGCTCCTGTCTATTATGTTTTTAGTTGACTCTTTGATATTGTGATGTACTACTTATTTGTGTCCCCGATCGGCTGTTTTTGGGAAATGTCGTATCCCATGTCCCCGTATGTGTGGTGCTTTGTCCGTGACGTTGTATTCGTGCTTTTCAGGAATTCCTATTTCTTTCGTACGCAAAGCAACTCGCACATATTATAACTTTGTTTTTTATTATCAGATACGAATCAACTATCTGCGCCTGTAACTGTAATTCAGTCAAATAGCTTGTGTTTCTTTCTTTTCCCTGCAGTAGTAGGCTAGCTACCAGCACAATGTCTTCAGCAAGATCAGGGCTTCCTCCGCAGCCGCAACCGGAAGAGCAAGGAAATATCAAGCCTGGGATGATCTATAATGGTGGGTGCATGGTCTGATGGATCATGGATTATATATGTTTAAATATGTGATATTGTTGACTTGTGGTTGCAGTTTTGAGGTCTGAACTTATTTGGTTACTGATGAATGCCTATGAAACAAATATTATGGTGGTTGCTTATTTTTTTTCTGGTGTCTAATATGCTGGTGTGATGATGATGATGATAGTTTCTTGTTTGTATGGTTGGTTTGTTGTATTATTTTGTTGTGTCTACTGGTAGTTTTTGTTAAAAAAATCAATAAACAAGTAATAAAAACACCACATCCATGTGTCTTCCGTTTCCAAATATAGGTTATGAGTAACACTGACATAGTTACGATGAAATGTTCATGTATGCACAATCTTATGCTTAGTTCAACCAATGAGTACCACCAATTGAGGTTGCTATCAAGCCGACACAATCTCTATTGAGTTGGTTAACTGTTTACCCCATCTGACGCCTCGACGCCTCATCCAACATTTGCTGGAACGAGTCATCTAATTTGGTCTTCCGCGAGCATGAACATATCCATATTATTTTCCATGCACTCTTGTTATTTATAATTCGTTCCTACCTAAGTTACCATTTCTATATTTTGATTGGTAAGGGAAGCAGAGTTATGAACAAACATTAAACTTCTCACAAACATTGCCGTATAAATCCAGCATCTTCTCTTCCATCACAAAACATTGCATCACAGGAAACACACATAACACTGCACCACGAATGCCTCCTTCTGCTGGCCAAGGGCTTCACGTTAGTCCTTAGGTCTCACCTTTCACTACATCAGTCGTGTTATTCGTCAGTTCTTAACTTCCACTACATCGATTTACTTACTTTATCAACAACGCCACCTTCGTCTTCCTTGACGCCCTTCCTGAAGTAGACATGGTCAAGACTTTCTTTGTCCGCAATTAGAAATTTACAATGGTGATTCATGCACTCGATTCAAGGCAACACATTCATTTCCGATATGAATCCCACCAAATGAGTTGGCACCAGCATCATCCCACCTACAGTCTCATCTGGCATTTGCCAGAACGGGTCATCTAGTGACTATAATTGGCCGGCTAACGGAATGTAGCAATCCAGCGCTAGCTTCTGTTTGCTTTGTGTGTTTGTTTTCTGGATTTCTATTTTTATTTCGTAGTAAACATTCTTTTAAAATGAAAATATTTTCAATGTTTGAAATAAAACCAGGAATAATCATTCGAAATTAAAGAATTATTTTTGAAACTGCGAATATTTTCAGTGGGAAATGTTTTTTGAGCTTTTCGAAAGATTTCCATAAATGCGAAAAAAGATAAAGTTGGATTTTTTATAAACATGATTTTTTGAAGCTGTAAATATTTTTAAGCATGAATATTTAGAAATAATTTGGAATATTTTTTAAACATGAACATTTTTTCAATGTTTCTAGAACCTTTTTTTAAGACATGAACATTTATAAAGTTCGAGAACATCTATGAAAATTTCAAACATTTTTAAGCACAATTATTATGTAAACTTTGTGAATTTGAAAAAAAAACAATTTCTAAGCATATTCCTAAAATCCAATCATCATATTGCTAATTTTGAGCATGTTTTCAATGGAACATTTCTTAAGAAGAAAAAATGAAAAAAAATAAAGAAACAAAAAGAAATGAAAAAAAAAACTAATCAAAACTTTCTAGAAGATTGAGAAAACTAAAAAAGACCAGAAACCATACCAAATCTGAAACAATGTCTCAGGTAGAACTTGTTAATGGGTCGGACCAGTTGCTCGCTTGCTCGCTCTGCCTATGCGTTTTGACAACAATTTAACCATCTTATAATGCATCAAATAGGAATAGTTTTTCATAAGTCAAGTATTTTTCTAAAAAACAACTAAGCTATTGAATGCATCAACTCGTTTGCTGCCATGAACCCTAGATCAAAGGAGGAACTACTCACGAAGCATCTTGGAGGCAATCATGGTGATGGAGGGGCCTCCCGAGATCAATCCTCCCTGCCGCAGGGTGCTGGGACGAAACTTCTGCTGATCCCGATCTCGGGATCGCGATGGCGGAGGAACAATGGAGTAAACGTGGAAAAGGAGTCCTGTAAGGCCCGATATGCGGTACTGTTCCAGATCTAGATGTTTCCATCCAGATCCGGGGACGAAGCACATATCGGTCCCACCGCGACATATGACATAGCCATATGCCCCGAATTTCCAACATGGTATCACAACATTACAGATACAAGGATACAACATCTCATACAATCGGCATACAACTGCCTTAAATACAATACATCAGCGGAAGGTACATGTCTGAATACAGACTACAATCAAATGCCTAATGGCAAAGAGAAAAACACCGATCCCCATAACCACACGGGTCCAGGCCCTCCGCCGGGATCCGCCTAACTAGTCGTCGTCGAGTCTCCACGTGAAACGTCGATCACCGTACCTGTTGTCGATCAAGAACCCTGAAAAGAGTTTAGGGGTAGTATCATGAGTACAGAAGTACTCAACATCCAACTATAGTGGTCAACTGACCCAGCAAGGACTTCATCACTCGTCATTCTAGGACAACTAGTAGTTTACGGTAAGGAAGGGGTAAGTGGTGAGGTTGCTGCCGCACTAGCATTTATGAAGTGGCTAACGATCTAGAGAGTAAGATAAGAAGCCAAGCATTCGATGAGGAATCGCCTCCAACAAGTCTGCTATCCACCTACATACGCAAACATAACACCTATCCTATACTTGTCCTCCTCTTCGCATCCCGACGAAGAAGAAGCAGTCAAGGCACACACACATTGATCAAGTTATATTAAGATTATCTCAGCTGTTGTTGTCTATGAACAAAGGAGTAGGTCTCAAGTCGTCCATAACCGCGGACACGGCTTCTCGAAAAGATTTAACCCTGCAGGTGTGTACCAACTGCCCATTACGAGGCGTCACATGCTCGCCCATCTCTCTCAGTTGCTACCCATCATAGGCAACCATTTTATGATTTAGTTCCGAGAGATCCGAAACGACAGGTCCCTCTATCTAACAACGCACAAATCCGGGTGGCCCCCGAAGAGTCGACACCCAATCCAAAAGCCGACCACGCTCTCGGATCGGACTCTTCCGTAAGGCTAAGGTCGGGAAATCACACCTGACATCAGGGGACCCCTAGCTCACCAAGTGTGGACCAACAGAGGAACTATGTCTCCGCTGGCCCGAGTTGTTTGAAAACTACTGCCAGCTGACCAGCACACACACGGTTTCAAATGGTAAATCAGCTTGGGCCACCTCTAGAAATGTTTGAAGCTAGGTAGGTAAGAAGAGGGGACCCCATAAAATCCCACACGCGATTAGGCACGCTCAGTCTTAAAATCAATAACCGGAACTCAGGTCCTAGGTGACTCGAATGGAACAAAGCGTCGGGGCGGGATAGCCTAGACCTTCCATCCTTCGTCGAGTATAGTCAACATTATAATAATCATATCATCAACAACAATATAATAATGTGATAGCCCAAACCAAGGAGTAATAGGGTAACATCGTAGCATCCTAAGCATGCATACTAAGCAGGGGCTGAGCAACGAGCAATAGTAACATAGCAGTACAAGGTTTGCTGGGAAGGGACATGGCTGTATCGGTTTGAAAGAGGCTGTAAACATGTGGTAGGATCAAACATCGAACCTAACCTAGAATAGCATGCAAACCGCTGGTTGAAATAGAATGGATCATAAGTAATGTATAGTCCTTGCCTGTTGATAAGTCGGGTTCCGAAGGTGTAGTTGATCGCAAGCTCGCATCGTCTCCGAAGGTACCCACGGAAGCACACAAGACGATAAACACATGGGCCGAGCCCATCTGCGGCTGGGCTGGGAGGCCGGCTCCGGCTGCTGGAGGGAGGTGGGCCGCCTGGGGGCGTCGGGCCCACGTGGCCATGCTGGAGGAGACCGGCCGGCTCGGGCGCGACCTCTCCAGGACAGCGGCAGCGGCAGATGGTGGCTCGGCTCGCCGGCCGGCCACCGGCGGCGGGCGGAGCGGTGCAGGGGCAAGCGGCGGCCGGATCCGGTGGCTCCCTCGCCGGATCGGGGCGGCGGCGACCGTTTGCGGGCAGCGGCGGCGCTCGGGCTCGAGGTCTTCGGCTCCATGGCCATGGCCGTTGTGGTCCTTGCAGGGAACAAGAAGAGAGGTGAGAGGGAGAGAAGAAGAGGGAAGGAGATGAGAAGGAGGAGAGGGAGGCGACGGCCTGGGTGGCACAGCGCGGCGGCTGGGCTCGCCGGAGTGCGGCCGGCGACGGCGGGCTGCCCACGGAGTGGAGGCCTGGAGGTGGTTGGTGGGAAGCCAGGGTGGATCTGGGCCGTCGGATCGCGAGATCTGACGGTCCAGATCGCAGGGGAGCAAAAATTCGGGATTTTGGGATCAATTGGGAAAATCTGAGCAAACTCAGGGGGTGGCTGCAATTTTGTGGCTAGGGAAACCCTAGAAATGGGTGGGAGTGTGGTGGTCTCTCACTGCGCGGTATTTACGTTTCTGACCGCCGGGGGTCCGCAGGACCTCCGATTCGGGTAAAACTTCGAACTGCGCGATCAGCGCGTCGAGCCGGCGACGTTCAGCTCGCGTGGGAACCGTTCTGAGAACACTTTCCGGAGCGCTATAAAAATATCCCGTTTACTTATTAAACGGGGTTTTGGTTCCGTTGGCTGCGGCTGGTCTCGTGCGGTTTTCACGACGGTGATCGGGCGAAACCCGGTGTCGCAAAGGTCGAGTGTCAGGGTGGCAAGGGTCAGTCTCCGTCCGATACGAATAAGAGGGGGAAAAATAATCGCCGATCGATAAATCGGGGATGCAAAAACCGCAAACAAATCAGACAATCAAACAATTCACACCGAAAGCAAAATTTTTAATTTTTGTGAAATCTGGGCTGTTACAAGTCCTCTATGAGGGTCTTCGGGACGAGAGGAATAAATAGGTGCAAAGTAGGGAACCAGAGGTGGGGCCACCTGGCCAAGCGACCAGGGGTGCGGCCAGGCCCTGGCCGCGCCGGGTGGCCGCCTTGCCAGGGGGTGGCTCCTGATATGTCCCAAGCGTATCTACAATTTTTTCTTGTTTCATGCTTGTTTTGGTGACTAACCTATTAACCTATTGCCTGATGCCAGTTTCTGTCTGTTCTTGTTCGTGCATTGCAGAAAAAGGTAAAAAAATCTAGATTGCTGAAAAAATCCCAGATAATTCCAGAAAATTCTTAGTCATCGGAAGACTCCAGAAGCCCGAAGGGGGCCCAGAGGGTGGCCAACACCTAGTGACGAGGGGGTGTCCCCATGAATCTTGTGGATGAGGGTACCTGGTGTGTGTCAAGACAGAAGGCCCACTGGAAGCTTCGACCAGCCCACGACTGGCCCACTCGAAGCATCAACGTAGGAGTCCTTGGTGTTATGGAAACCGCGACTTGACGTCCAAGACAAATACTAGATTAGACAATTGCTTCTATAAACCTAGATGGACTCCTTGCGACCCAGCCTAGTATATAAAGGATGGGAGAGGGGACATCTACATCATTAAATCTCGTAGCAACACCTCTGGTCCTGAGCGATCTCGCTTGACCGCCACTGTAATCGCCTCCATCATAATACAAAAGAGTAGTAAGTAGGGGTTTCACCGATCGAGGGCCTTGAACATGGGTAAATCCATGTCTCCTGGTAGCCGGCGAGCATCGCCAACCTGCACCTCCTCTCTACGATCTAAACCCAGGGTACCTTACCATGGGATTTGCCGAGGACGATCCTCGTCAATTGGCGCCATCCGTGGGGAAGACGCAGGTTGGAATCACGATCTCGGCGGTGCCATCTCCAACAACCAGCAATTCGACGGTTCGAGCAAGATCCAACCCACTCGAAGAGCTCAAGTTCATCGCAAGCCTCTCTGTCGCACCGCCAAGTTCGCTCGGTCAGCGGCTAGGTCAAAATCAGTTTCTCAGCGACTACCAAAGTCGCACCCGACGACCCAGAAGGCAAGCTCAAGTCATAGTCGCGGATCCAACAATGGCGCCATATCAGATGCAGGAACTTCACATCGAGATTTCGCTTGAGAAACCACCAGCCACCACAACAACCCCTGCCACCAATCGAGCACCCGCAATGACTCGCGACAAGGACTCATCCACTCGTCCAGGAGAATACTACGACCCCGACAAAAGGCCAGACGAGTTTGCCAAGATGATCCGAAACCACTCGATCAACGACGGAATCAAGATCGATCCAAGGTTTCTCTCTCGTTACGAAGACCGCTCCTGGACATATCATATCGCTAGGAGAAGAAGACATGTCGGCTCGAGCAGTCTCACACCTAAAGAGCAGCTGGACGGGCCCTGCACAATCCACTGCTTCGAAGACGACTGGTGATGACTCAGGGCAGGCCACACCCTAAGGAGCTGTCGCATGTTTATCGAACTTTCCGATAGACTAAAAGAAGAGAAGCAGCGCAAAACCAAACGAACCCAAGAAGCGGCGCAGCCGCCAGCGTCTAACACAGAAGAACAATACCCTCCATCTCACGGACGAGTGTGCATGGTCCAAGAAGGACGACCCGCAAAGACGAAGCAGGAAGCGGACACTCTACAAGCCCGAGCAACCGAAGACTTACCGGCAGAAGAACCCTACTACTTATGCGATTCAGAAGTCGGCATTACTTTCTCGTAAAATGATCATCCACCCGTAGTCCCAAGGCCAGGGCATGCGCCTCTGGTTCTAGAAGCACAGATTGGTGTATATGACTCGGGTATTCATGGACGGGGGGGGGGGGGCAGCCTAAACATCATCTTCGTCGACACCTTGCGCAAGATGCCGATCCCACGATCAGTTTGGAAGAACTCTGGAATCACACTCTACGTCATAGTACCAGGCGAAGAAGCTTCCTCACTGGGAACAATCAAGCTCGATGTAGTCTTTGGGAGCAAGGGCAACTTCGCAAGAGAAATCCTAGAATTCGAAGTGCTCGCCTGGCAGTACCAATACCACGACATACTCGGCCGACCGACATTTGCACAATTCATGGCAGTTCCGCACTATGCGTACCTAAAGCTCAATATGCTGGGACTTGAAAGAGTCATCACGGTCAGCGGAAGCTTCATCAAGTCAGATCAATGCGACCGAGACTTTCACCAAGTCTGCGACACATTTGGATCACAACGAGAGCTCGAAGAAATAGCAATGGTGGTAGACAGGAGCGTCTTTCCACTAGCCAGCAGAAGTGAAATAAAGGAGATCACTCGCGACTTCAACGTCGACAGTGACACCGCCACCCACGAAGCACACATGGAGGACGCGGACAAGACAGTTCGAATCTACGCCCATCTACCAGAAGAACAAGCAACAACTCTCTTGGCTTTCCTCTGCGAGGAGTGGAAAATCTTCGCCTGGTGCCCGGACGACATGCCCGGAATACCCCGAGAGTTTGCAGAACATGCCATGCAAATCTATCCAAACACCAAACCAGGAAAGCAAGCACTGCGCAGGTTCTCCGAGCCAAAACGCAGAGCCATCGGACAAGAAGTCAATCGACTACTGAACGCGCAATTCATCCGGGAGACAAAGAAAGCCACTTGGGTCACAAACCCAACCATGTTGCCCAAGAAATACACCGACATACTGCGCATGTGCGTCGACTATGGACCCGTCAACAATCATTGCCCAAATGACTACTTTCCTCTCCCAAGGATCGATCAAATCGTCGAATCCACCACAGGATGCGACCTTCTATCCTTCCTCGGCGCCTACTCAGGATACAAATAGATTAGGATGAAGGAGGAAGATAAGGAGCACACCTCGTTCATCACCCCTTATGGAGTATTCTTCTACAGGACAATGATCTTCGGGCTAAAAAAACGTTGGAGCCACATACCAACGGATGACGCAAACATGCATAAGGGACGAAATCGGCAGAAACGTCCAAGTCTACGTAGACGACATTGTCATCAAAACATATAATGCATACACACTACTCGGCGACCTCCGGGAGACCTTCGCAACACTCAACAAATATAGAATCAAGCTTAATCTGAAAAAATGCGTGTTTGGCATCTGATAACCCTCAACTGTAGGGGATCGAGATAGTCTTCGCGGGCAAGATAACCCAATTTATTGATTCGACACTGGGGGAGCAAAAGAATACGTACATGCTTTGACAATTGAGTTGTCAATTCAATCACACCTGAAATAAACACTTTCTTGCACAAAGGTATTAGTAGAAACGGTAGTATGGAAGTGGTAGCGGTGATGATAATAGTGGTGATGAAACAACAAAACTAAACAACTAGTAACCAGCCGAATTGAAACATTGTAGGCTAGGGAGATGGATGGTTGGGCGCTTCTTGGATGAGATCAAACATGTAATAGATTCTAACACGGGCAAGGCTCACAGAAAAGAAAGGATCATCTAGGAAAATATCAAACATCAGGCATGTATCCCAAGGTATTTGTACGTGCTTGCAATAAGAACGTTGCACAACATCTTTTGTCCTACCCTCTCGCTACGAACGGGGCCAAAAGGAACTTAGGGAGATTAAGGTACTCCTGTCAAAGAGCACCGGAACAAAGCATTAACACTTCATGGATACACAGAATCCTCAAATTATAGTCCATCCCCTTTGGTGTCCCAAGCTGTCGATGACCCTCAACGTAAAGGGATCTATTGCAGCGTTTTCGATAAGTAAGAGTGTCGAACCCAACGAGGAGCGACAAGAATTGATAGGTGATTTTGGACAAGGAATAACTGCAATCACTGAAAGATAACTTTTTAGGGGTTTTCGATATAAGCAAAAATAAGATAAAATCAAGCAAAGTAAATAGTATTGAGGAGCAGCAAGTGGCCCAATCATTTTGAGAAAAGGATAAGCCTGTCAACTGAACTTATAAAGACTAAAGCGTTCTCGAGGACACATGGGGAGGTAGTCACATGCTTTCGCCATACTCCGTATCGATAACAAGTGTTGTGCTGATAAGTGTTGAGTGGGTGGATCTATGCTAGCACACCTTCTAGACTAAGATAAGTGCACTCTTATGATTAGACATCTTGCAAGCATCCGCAAATACAAGATAGAAATTAAGGCAAAGCCTAACCACATCAATAAGATCAAGGATCCAATAGTCCCTTGTGCAAAAGTGTGCAAACTGGGGTTCAGGTTTCTGTCACTCCGGCAACCCACCGTAAGCATTCTTAATACACAATGTATTCCCCTAGGTCCTTAATAAGGCGAAGTGTTGAGTGTTCGACTCACACAACACCACTAGGAAAAATAACAACACAACTTAAATATCAAACAACACAAATTACTTCAACATCATATGACTACTAACAACTAGACTTCTCCCATGTCCTCAAGAACTAAAGTAACTACTCACAAGACATAAAAAAGATCACGATCAGAGGTGATAAATATATGATAAACAATCTGGACATAATGATATTTCTCCAACAAAACTCAATAGCATTCAGCACAAAGTAGTAATCAACACCGATAGAGTAGAGAGGATAGATAGTACGGATTACAACACAAGATAAACTTGTGAGGTGAGATTGGATGGTGGTGGAGATAGTGCTGATGTTGGGGATGATGTTGATGATGATCTCGATGATGCTCGTGACGATGGTGATGACGATGGCGATGATATCCCCTTCCGGAAGGTGATCTCCTCGGCGAAATCTTCCCGCCGGAGAGCCCTTTTGTTCTCTGTAGGTTTCCGCCACGGAGCGGCGACGGAACTCCGTAAAAGCTTCTCTTTTTTAGGTTTTCCCGTAACGAGGAGTATATAGGACAGAGGGGTGGGGGGAGTCGGGAGTGGCCCCAGGGCTCCAGGCACCCTCCCGGCGCGGCCAGGGGTGGGGAAGCGCCAGGTGGCCGCCTGGGGCTCCTGTGTCCCCCCTCTGGCCCCTCTTCGGCGTGTCTTCGTTAATCTTCTGGAAAATACCCTCCATCGATTTTCAGGTAATTTGGAGGTATTCTTCTTCAGCAACTCAGCGTTCACTTGTTACAGCTGAATCCTGCGTCTGCTGCTTCGGCAGCGGAAAATTGCAAACTATGTAAAATATGCCAAAACAACATAAGAACATCATCGTAATGTGAAATATATCAATGAATAAGGATGAATTATGATATAAAATAGTGATGCAATTTGGACGTATCAACTCCCCCAAGCTTAGACCTCGCTTGTCCCCAAGCGAAAACTGAGCGCTGTAAACCTGTCCACAAGTTTAGAGAGTGAAGTGTCGATAAATAAAATACGGACAAGAAGCATCATGATCTTTTCACCAAACTCAAACATCCTAAACAACAATCTCCAACTCATAAGACCCTTATGAAAGAGTAATAACAATTATAATCAAAAGTAGAGCTAAGGAAACTCATCAAATCATGGCAAACAAGTCCTTTGGTCAAAGAACAACTAATAGCTTTTACCTTTGTTCTTTCTCTTTATATTTTGAAGAGATAATTTGGAACTTTTTGAAAGAACAAGCTATTAGTCATGAAGTGCAAATCCTAACACAAAGGAAGATGTTTGCTTGGGAAATGCTTTTGCAAACAACGTATTTATCAAGAGATAATGTCAACAATGATATGGCATGGAAAAACTTTAATGCAACATTATATGGATGAATCCTCATCAGCATCGAGTGATTGTTATCTTTGGGGAAGGAGGAAGTAGGGAAAACTGACTCAACATAAAAGTAAAGGAAAAAGCCTTGTTAAAGGCAAGCAGGGAAAACTCAAGTGCTATCCTTAAAATCAAACAGAATGAAAACCAGTTTTGAGAGGTGCATGATTTGTCAACGAATGCTAATAGATAAGTCAATTGCTTCTCAGATTGGACAAGTTTCGAGGAACGGCTCCCAAACGGGGACGAGCACATCCCCGCAATCTCCTTTGTTTATCACTGCCAAAGTTTTATGATTTCTCATGAACAAAGCGTGAAGGAGGGTTTGTTTGTTGTATTATCTTTTGTGAGCTGGGCGCACTCATGCCAGTTCCTCCTCGTATTAGGGGTTTGCAGATTAGACATGAAATCACGGGGTAAAACTTGTCCAACTTAAGAAGATCATGAGTTAACTACTACTTCCTCATGAGCTAAAACAGGGGCACAAAATAGAAGATTTCGAACATCTAAGGATAACACAAAAATTCTATGCTTTAGGAGTGGTAGTGGAATACCACGAATAGGAAGGTATGGTGGACTCATATGGAAGATACTGGTTTCAGGGTATGGATGTACAAGCAGAATTCCGCTTAGTACAGAGGTTTGGCCAGCAAAGGCTTTGAGAGAACAGACAATTGATGATGACTTGAATGCAAAGCAATATAAAGCATAAACATTAAAACAAGCATAGCACATCAAGCTGTCTTCCTTGTCAACATAACACTACAATAATAATAACAAAGAGGGTTTGGCTATGTCGCTACTTTGAGAAAAATAACATGCTTGTTGTTATGACCAAAGCTATGTTTGCCAAGATTAAATAAAGTTTTCAAAGCCATACCTGATATAAGGTCATTACTCCCCATAAGAATCATCATGAGGTCGATTGCGTGAAGAGAATACCGAGTGCAGCGAAGGGATCAATAGACTTCTCATTAATATTCCATCATAGACGACTCCACACTCACGGATACATAACTTTCCAAAAAGGAGTGATAGACCTCAAAGCAACCACCTATTTTATAAGATAACTTCCCTAGACATGATACGACTCTACTTGACTCTAAAAGACATAGATAAAGATAAAAATACCGGGAACTTCCCCAAGCTTGGAACAAGCTAAGGGGATGCCATTACCCGAGGAGATTTACTCCTCATCCTTGTTCTTGTTGGTCACATACTCCTTGGCGAAGCGCTTCCATGGCAGCTGTTCTCCAGTCTCAAAGGACATTCCCGTCTCCAGGATCCTGCACTCAGCACCCAAACACATGCGCAGAAACTTTAGTTCATACTCACAGTTCTGGTTCTGCAGATCATAGATTTGTGCTTGGAGCTCATAAATTTTTTCTTCTAGTGCGGCCAAACTTGACCACATCTCCTTCATCTCCTTCTTGTGGGAAGCCTCTATCTCGTTCATGATGTTGAAGTTAGATTCAACACCACGCTCCACCATCTTCTTGAACTTGAAACCTCATGTTCCAACTCCTTCAGCCGCTCCTTGGTGCTCCCCTCCTTGACTGGTCCCTTCAGATCCTCCTTGTGGAGGTCACCATCCTCCACACGAAGGATCTTGGGGTGCTTCTTCACCTCAGCGAGGTAAGGGTTGATGACATTGACGACGAACTTGTCCTTCAGGGAACTTGGAGAAGCCATGGAACCTAGGTCTAGCTGAAAGCTTTCCTGGCAGAAACAACTCGAAAAGAAAACGCACGAAATCGCGAGATACGTTACCGGAACGATCCAGGCAAATATATAGCAAAAAATTTCTGCACAGAAAGGAAGGTAACGAGCCAAAGCGGGGTCGGAGACGGACTCCGGGGTGCCCAGGCGGCCTCCCGGTGCGGCCAGGGGTGGGTCCGCGCCAGGGGGGCGCCTGGCCCCTCTGGAGATGGTCTCTGGCTCCACCTCGGCCTCAAATTTTCTATATTTTGCAAAAACTCGTAATCTGGAACTTTTATGGCGGTTTCGCGATGTTTACTTACCGTAATACATACCTTTCCTTATTCTGCTTCTTCTGGTGTATAAAACAGAGCTGCAACATGTTCTTCATGAGTTGTTGTGTATACCAAATCCACATCAACATTGACAGGATCTCCTGCTATGTAATGCTTAAGTCTTTGCCCATTCACCACTTGAGGTTTGGTGCCTTCAAAATTGTTAATCTTGATCGCACCCGAGCGGTAGACTTCTTCAATATGAAATGGCCCTTCCCACCTGGAAAGTAGTTTGCCTGGAGAAAACCTGAAACGGGATCTAAATAACAAAACTTTATCACCAACATTAAATTCACGTTTCAGAATCCTCCTATCGTGCCACTTCTTTACCTTTTCCTTGAATATTTTAGCGCTCTCGTAAGCTTTTTCACTTCTCCACTCATCTAGAGAAGTCAAGTTCATGAGACATTTTCACCAGCTAATTTCGGGTCAACATTAAGCTCTCTAATAGCCCATAAAGCTTTGTGTTCTAATTCTAATGGCAAATGGCAAGCCTTGCCATAAACCATCTTATAGGGAGACATGCCCATGGGGTTTTTGTAAGCAGTTTTATATTCCCACAAAGCATCTCCTAACTTATTTGACCAATCTTTTCTATTTCTATTGACTGTCTTCTGTAAGATCAACTTGATCTCTCTATTGGTGAGCTCAACTTGCCCACTAGTTTGAGGGTGGTACGGTGCAGCAATTCTATGATTGCCATCGTACTTGGCTAAAGCTTTTCTAAAAGCTCCATGTGTAAAGTGCGAATCCCCATCAGTCACGAGGTACATGGGTACTCCAAACCTAGGAAAAATTACATCCTTGAGCATCTTCCAAGATGTCTTGTGATCAACACTTTTAGTGGGAATTGCCTCTATCCACTTGGTTACATAATCCACAGAAACTAAAATGTGAGTGTACTTGTGCGAGGAAGGAAAAGGACCCATAAAATCAAAACCCCAGCAATCAAAGGGCTCAATCACTAGAGAGTAATTCATAGGCATCTCATGCCTTCTACTAATATTACCAACTCTCTGACACTTATCACAGGATAAAACATAATTTCTAGCATCCTTAAAGAGAGTAGGCCAATAAAAACCTGATTGAAGAACCTTATGTGCGGTCCTCTCACCAGCATGATGTCCTCCATATGGACTGTCGTGACATTGTTTGACAATGTCCTTCTGCTCGTGTTCCGGTATGCATCTTCTCACTATCCCATCTGGACCTTCTTTGAAAAGATGTGGGTCATCCCAAAAGTAATGCCTCAAATCATGAAAAAACTTCTTCCTTTGCTGAAATGTTATACCTGGAGGCAATAACTTTGCAACAATAAAGTTAGCATAATCTGCAAACCAAGGATCGGAGAGATATTGTACATTTACAACAGCTAGCCGTTCGTATAGAAAACTGTCGTTGACTGGAATGGGATCATGCAGTATATCTTCCATCCTTGAAAGATTATCCACCACCGGATTGTCTGCTCCTTTCCTATCGACAATCTGTAAATCAAATTCTTGAAGAAGGAGTACCCATCGGATGAGCCTTGGTTTTACATCCTTCTTCTCCATAAGATACTTAATGGCAGCATGGTCAGTATGAACAATAATCTTAGAATCAACAATATACTGGCTAAACTTATCACAAGCAAACACTACTGCTAAGAATTCCTTCTCAGTAGTAGCATAATTCTTCTGAGCACTATCAAGGGTTTTGCTAGCATAATATATAACATTAAATTTCTTATCAACCCTCTGTCCTAAAACAGCTCCAACAGCAAAATCACTAGCATCACACATAATTTCAAAAGGTAAATTCCAATCAGGTGGTTGTACTATAGGAGCAGTTATTAAAGCTTTCTTAAGAACTTCGAAGGCTTCCTTACAATCTTCATCAAAAACAAAAGGAACGTCCTTCTCGAGAAGATTAGTGAGGGGTCTCGAAGTCTTATAAAAGTCTTTAATAAATCTTCTATAGAAACCAACATGAACGAGAAAACTACGAATATCTTTGATGTCCCTTGGGTAAGGCATCCTTTCAATTGCTTCGATCATGGCCCTGTCCACCTCAATTCCCCTGTCGTAAATTTTGTGGCCAAGAAAAATTCCCTCGTTGACCATAAAGTGGCACTTCTCCCAGTTAAGCACCAGATTTGTCTCCTCACATCTCTGCAAAACTTTATTAAGGTTGTGGAGACAATGGTCAAAACAGGTTCCATAGACGGAGAAATCGTCCATGAATACCTCCACAATTTCTTCACAAAAACCATGAAAGGTAGCAGACATACACCTTTGAAAAGGAGCAGGGGCATTACATAAAACAAAAGGCATACGTCTGTAAGCATAAGTACCATAGGGACAAGTAAAAGTGGTCTTCTCTTGATCAGCAGTGTTAACATGAATTTGGGAGAAGACAGAATAACCATCTAAATAACAAAAATTAGTATTTTTGGATAACCTTTCAAGCATTTGGTCGATGAACGGCAACGGGTGGTGGTCCTTCCTGGTTGCCTTGTTCAGCTTCTTGTAATCAATACACATTCTATATCCAATAATAATTCTCTGAGGTATTAGTTCATTATTATCATTAGGAACCACAGTTGTTCCTCCTTTCTTTGGAACACAATGAACCGGGCTTACCCACTTACTATCAGCTATAGGGTAGATAATACCTGCGGCTAGAATCTTGAGAATCTCAGTCCTTACAACATCCATCATTTTTGGATTCAACCGTCGTTGATGATCAACAACTGGTTTAGCATCAGGCTCAAGGTTGATGGTATGTTGACAAATAGACGAACTAATTCCCTTAAGGTCATCAAGGGTATAGCCAATTGCACCTCAATGTTTTCGAAGTACTTCCAATAGTCGCTCTTCTTCATACCCTGAAAGGTTAGAATTGATAATAACAGGATATACTTTCTTTTCATCTAAATAAGCATATTTGAGCGAATCAGGAAGTGGTTTAAGATCAAACACTAGATCTTCTTTTTGTTTCGATAAAATTCCGAAAGGCTTGATACGTCCAAAAAGCATCACTATTTTATATTGTGATTTCACCTTATTCATTGATATTTTCCACTTTAAAGTGTTGTCCTTATGTTGTTTTGGCTTATTTTACACAGGTTACAACTTTCCGGTGCCGAAACAACAGAACCAGGATTCAGTCGTGAAGAAGTGGAAACCAAGTTGCTGAAGCAGATGAAGTCCAAATGCGATGAAATTTTACGGGGAGCATTTTTATGCCAAATGACTGGGAGTCACCGAAGGAGAAGGTGAGGGGACCCACCAGGCAGCCAGAAGGGTGCCTGGCGTGGCCCCCCCTTCCTGGCCGCGCCAGGCACCCTCCTGGGTGCCTGGTGGCCCCTCTCGGTGCCCCTTTCGCCTATATAACCCCTTGGGGGGGGGGGTAGAAACCCCAAAACAGGAGCTGCTTTCGTGAGACGCCGCCGCCACGGTGCGGAAACCTACAGAGGAGAAAACCAATCTCCGGCGGAGAGATTCCGCCGGGGAGATCACCTCCCGGAAGGGGAGATCGTCGCCATCATCATCATCATCGTCACGGGCATCATCGAGATCATCATCAACATCATCCCCAACATCAGCACCATCTCCATCTACATCCAATCTCATCTCACAATTGCAACTTGTGTTGTAATCCGTACTATCTATCCCCTCTACTCTGTTGGTGTTGATTACTACTTTGTGGTGAATGCTATTGAGTTTGGTTGGAGAAATATTATTGTGTCCAGATTTTTCATCACCTATTTATCACCTCTGATCATGATCTCTTTTATGTCTTGTGAGTAGTTACTTTAGTTCTTGAGAACATGGGAGCAGTCTAGCTGTTAGTAGTCATATGATGTTGAAGTATTATGTGCTGTGTGATACTTAAGTTGTGTTGTTATTTCTCTAGTGGTGTTATGTGAGTCGAACACATAACACTTCACCTTTAATGGGCCTAGAGGGAAACATTGTGCACAAAGGATGCTTATGGTGGGTTGCCGGAGTGACAGAAACCTAAACCCCAGTTCGCAGACTTTCGCACAAGGGAGTTATGGATCCTTGATCGTAATGCTGTGGTTAGGCTTATGCCTTAATTACTACCTTGTATTTGCGGATGCTTGCAAGGTGTGTAATCATAATAGTACACTTATCTTAGTCTAGAAGGTGTACTAGCATTGATCCACCCACCGATACTTATCACACAATACATATTACTTGGCAGAGTATGGTGAAAGTGACTAGACTATCTCTCCCGTGTTTTCTCGAGAACGCTTTAGCCTTTATAAGTTCAGTTCTTAGGCTTATCCTTGTAAAAGGATTGAGCCACTTTCTACTCCTCAGTTACCCTGTTTACTTTGCCCGTCTTTTACTTTTCTGTTGCTTAAACCAAAAACCCCTAAATATTTACCTTTGAGTGTTTGCAGTCTTTCCTTATCCAGTGTCACTTATCAACACCTTCTGCTCCTCGTTGGGATCGACATCCTTATTTATCGAAAAGCTACAATTGACCCCCTAGACTTGTGGGGGTTGGCGCGGTTAACAGGGAAGGCAACCCAACTAAACCTATTAACTTCTCCGCCATCAACGAGCTTTTCTGGCGTCGTTGCCAGGGAGTGTAGCGCTATTGGTAAGTGAAGCCGGTAAGGAAACTTTTATTTTCTGTTGTTACTTTCAGTCCTTATGGACTCTTCTGCTGTTGGTTCGTTGCTGGTAAGGAGCCGCCCCACGACTGTGGTGGTCACTCCTACCCCTACTGAAATTGTGCCCTATAAAATACCATCTGGTATTGTTGATTATGTCTTGGCTAATCGTTATACAGGAGAAGGACATCCGGGAGAACACCTGCTATATCTATCACAATTATGTTCTTTATTTAAGCTTGCAGGTGTGACGATGGAGTTCGTCATGAAGAAACTATTCTCCATATCGCTCAAAGATAAAGCTTCAGATTGGTATAAGCTACTCGATAACTCTGATTCGCTTGAATGGCCAGAGCTTATGTCTCTCTTTTATGCAAAGTTTTATCCTCTTCGTGAAATTCACCAAGATAGGAATTACATCTACAACTTTTGGTCTCGCGACGGAGAGAGCATCGCTCAAGCTTGGGGGAGACTGAAGTCCCTGATGCTCAAATGCCCAAACCATGAGCTCCCCAAGGAAATTATACTCACAAATTTTTATGCCAGGCTTTCTCGTCAGGACAAGGAGATGTTGGATGCCTCCTCTAGTGGGGTATTCCAGACCAGAAGTATGGAAGAAAAATGGGATCTTATAGAAAGGATCCAGAAGAATACTGAAGACTGGGAAATTGATAAAGGTATTGAACCCGCTATAAACTATGAGCATAGCTACATTGAGAGTTATGTAAAGACTGGTTACTTTAATACCTTTTGCTCTAAAATTGGTCTTGATTCCCAGCTAATGGTTGACTTTTTCAAAGACTTTGCTTCTCATATTGATTCTTCCAGGACGAAGGAGAGTCAACATCATAAACCTTTCAAGGAGTCAACCATTGAGATTAATGTTACTGATCCTGTTTTACCTGCAGTTGTGTATGAACAGCCTCCTTATCCCTCCAGGATAAAGGAGCACTCTTTTGTTACAGGTATTTTAATTAAAAATGGAAGGACCACTGACAAACCTGAGGACACGATCAAGGTCCAGCCTCAAGTTGCAATGGTCAAGGATCTGGTAACAAGTGATATTGAAGGTTCCACTATTAGTTTTTGTGCTGTTGCCACTAACATTGTCACAGCCAGGAACAAAGGCCCAATTTCAGGTACACCTGTTGTATCTGTCAAGATAGGAGATCATAATTACTATGGGCTATGTGATTTGGGATCCAGCGTCAGCTCTATCCCCTTCACACTTTATCAAGAGATCATGCACGAGATTCAGCCGTGTGAGATCGAGGACATAGATGTCACCATCCATCTTGCAAATAAACAAACAATCTCTCCAGTTGGGATTGTAAGAGATGTTCACGTACTCTGCGGGAAGGTAAAATATCCTACAGACTTTCTTGTACTTGGTTCAGTGCAAGATAGTTTTTGCCCTATTATCTTTGGTAGGCCCTTCCTCAGCACTTGTGGAGCTATAATAGATTGCAAGAAAGGTAAAGTTTCTGTTGAATTCAACGGTGAGCCGTATGAATTCAATTTCTCTAAGTTTTCTAAGAAGCCTCGTGGTACTGATT